>JANCRA010000085.1:228152-1428152 GCA_024362935.1 Setophaga petechia | reverse complement strand
AAAGGTGTTCACCAGTAAGGAACAGGGATGGGGACTGCTCACACACCAGTGATAGTCTGGACATGACCAGGTAATGCCAGCTGGCCTCAGGCCCAGCAAACAGGCCCTGGCACTGTTTAATGGACTGGAATAGACACCTCCAGAGTGTCCAAGGCCATGGGAACAGAGCCAGGAATAGGCTGTGTGACTTCTTTCTCTAGGACTGGCAGGCTCAGGGAAACAGTGGAGGGGGAACAGAGCTGAGGGTGTTGTTTCGTGTTTGTACTTGGGTATCTGTAGTTTTCCACAGGCTGCAAATATAATGTGGAGAGAAGGGCAAACTGATAAAAGGGATGCTTGGAAAAAAAATGGGGTTTATATTTGTATTTTCATCTTCTACTTTCAAGATCTGGAGAACAGAGATGCATGAGATGGATGCATAAAAAATCATTTCCTATCCTGATGAGCTTCTGCAATGAACACTGAGGCAGAGTAAAGTCTCTGGGGAGGAAGATGGGAATATTGTGAGGATAGAGAGGCCCTGGCACAGGTTGCCCAGAGAAGCTGTGGCTGTCCCTGGATCCCTGGAAATGTTCAAGGTCAGGCTGGACAGGCTTTGGAGCAGCCTGGGACAGCGGAAGATGTCCCTGCCCATGGCAAGGGGTGACTGAGAAGGTTTTTAAAGCCTTTTCCAACCCAACCTCTCTGTGAGTCTGTGATTTCTTGAGGGGACACATTGGAATTTTGTGGGTGGGTGACCACAAAGGCACACAGCAGAGGCACCAGGAGGCAGAGCTCATCCCACCATCTCATTGTGTCCTTCTGCAGGGAAGAGCAGTTTGGGAATAGAGATCACAGGGAGCTGAAAGCCCAGGCCAGTGTATCACTGGCTCCTACACCTCCTCCTGGAGTTCCCAACCCAAACCCTTCCTCCCACAGAAGCTGCTCAAGGCACCATGGATGGTGAGGAACACCACAGGAACAGCCCGGGATACTAAAAAGGCAACTTTGGGTGATGTACAACCAAGAGAAAACCCAGATCCCTTCTCCACCATCACTGCTGCAGTCAGGAGCCAGGAAAATCCCGGCAGCACGGCTGGAAAGGCGGCTTTTAGCAGCTCTCTGCAGCTTGAGAGCCCCAAGTCCCACGGGCTGCGCCGGCCGCCGTGCCGGGCTCAAGGTGAAAGCCGTGCCCGTGGTCAGAGCCCGGAGAAGATTTAGGGAAGGCTGCCATCTCTTGGATAACTGCAAAACGACGGCAGCTGCCTGGGAAATGCTGCTCCGGCAGCCCAGGGATGGCAGCTCCAGCCTTGCTCTGGGAGAAAGGCATTCCCTGAAGGTATTCCTGATCTGTTCGTGCCCCCCGCAGGCCGATCCACGGCTTTATTTAGGGCAGACTGGGATCAGATGTGGGAATGAGCTGATTTTCTGTCTGGTTTTCTGTGCCTTTCAGCGGTGGCTGCCTCTGTGGGGCTGCACATCTGGAGAGTTTTATTTGAACCACCTCCCACCTGGCTGCCTCAGGTCACACACAGGTGGGAGAGACTTGGGACGTCCTCTTTGGGGTCTCTTTGCCCATCCCTGCTGCACTCAGGTGATTTCAGGGGCTCCTTTCACCTTTCCATAGGAAGTATTTTGGCATTTGCAGTGGGCACACCTGCCTTGAGGTTCAAACCCTGTCCTCCTCTGGTTCCCTGTCCCCAGGGTCCCCTGCACTGCCCTCTCTTCCCAAACCCAGCTGCTCCATGGCTCAAAAAGCATCCCAGCACCTGCCTGCCTGGTGGCCCACTTTCCTGCAGATTAAACATTTGTCTAATGGCCATAAGCTGCTTAAACATGTCTTGGGCAAAGCCCCTTTGTGAGTATCCCAGGAATAAATGGCTTCCTGCTGGGACCACTGCTATGCCCCCACTCCAAAGCGTTTCTTATGGATGCCTCATCTGTTTTCCTTCCGTTTTGTGTCTCCAGTCTGTAGTGGTTTTTGCAAGGGTTTCAGGATGAGGGAAGAGATGAGAATTTTGATTCTATGTTTCAGAAGGTTGATTTATTATTTTATGATATATATTATATTAAAAGAAAACAATATATTAAAACTTTACTAAAAGAATAGAAGAAAGGATTTCATCAGAAGGTTAGCAAAGAATGGAATGGAATGGAATGGAATGGAATGGAATGGAATGGAATGGAATGGAGTGGAATGGAATGGAATGGAATGGAGTGGAATGGAATGGAATGGAATGGAATGGAATGGAATGGAGTGGAATGGAATGGAATGGAATGGAATGGAATGGAATGGAATGATAATAAAATCTTGTGACTGACTCACAGCTTCGACACAGGTGGCGGTTATCGGTTATCAAGTAAAAACAGTTTCACATACTGGGTACACAACTCTCTAAATCACATTCTAAAGCAACAAAACATAGAGAAGCTGAAACTTCCCAGCTTCTCAAGAGAAAATTTCTTAATGAAAAGATTTTTCATAAAATATGCCCGTGGCACCAGTCTGCTCATCTCCCTTCCAGGAGGGAGGAATTTACCCCATAATGGACAAAGGCAAATGGTCTGTGCTGCAGAGCCAAAGAAAATCCCCAATCCTGCCTCCTTGTTCCACCCTGCTCCATCTCTCCAGGATATCCCAAAACACTCCTCTCCCTACAATCCCATATGTGTTTCCCCAGCCAGCCAACAGCACAATGTTTAGGATCTGCCAATGCATGAGTGTGCAGCACTTTCTAATTAGCCCGACAAAACCCAAATACAATCAGAGCCAGCATATCCAGCGCTTCCAGGATTTTCCACCCCCACATGCCTGTCAGCTCTACATCTCCATTGTTTGTCCTCCCTGCCACCTCTGACCAAGCTGTGACCTTTAATCTAGACCCAAAAAAAGCATCAAATTCAAATAAAGTGACTGTCCTAAAGCTGTTTTCATTTTTGGCAGGCATGGGAGGAGCATCAGGCTGACCAATACTGGGAATATTTGGTCCACACTGTAAGAATTGTGATTTTCTTTTTTTAAGGGAGCTTTTTACCATGATGACTTTAACTTGTTACTCAGTTTTTGCCTCCTGAGGATGTATGATATAGACCTCTCTGCTGCACCCATTTTCTTTTCTATAAACAAATGCTCCAATAATAACCCATCATCCTATGCTCTGAATATCCAGCACGGAAATAACAAAAAAGACCCCACCATTTGGAACAAGGCAAGGAATTCCAGCAACACCCTGTGCCCTAATTCATCCAGGGCTTATGCTATTAGAGGAGGTGATGCTAAGCTGGGGCTCCTAAGCTTTGGCTCCTCAGATATTAGAGAAGGAAAGAGTGTGGGGGAGGTGGCTGGGATGCAGAAAGAGGCAATGGCTGAGCAATGCCAGGTTTTAGAGGATCTTGGAGGCTGATGGCTGTGATTCCCCTCAGGAAAGAGTGGTCTGGTAGGAGGGAAGGACTTGTGGGTTGAATGGAGAGCTGAAAAAGAGGCAAAGTGATGCTATTGCCCCAAAAACTGTTCTGCTTTTCAGCTGGAATGTGGGGTATCCCCCTGGTGTTGGGAATCCCAAGGTTTTGGAGGCCACACATTCAGCTCTCATGGTGCTGTGAGGGCTGGGAGAGAGCAGGAAAGGTCCTTGGGAAGCAGCATGAGGCATTAAGGGAGGTGTGGAAGAGGGAAGGGAAGCAGGATGGCCACAAGGGCAGGAGGGGTGTGAGCAGGGGGAGTTCCAGGAGCAGAACATGAGCAGAGACCAGGAAGGGAATGGTTACATTGAGCAAGGTCATCAGCATCCCAGGATTTGACACAGGAAAGGGATGGTGAGGTGCTGGAGCTGTGGCTTGAAGAGGGGAAAAATGGATGGAGGAATGATGTCAGGGAATAAAGGCAATGGGTGCAGTGCCTGTATGACCAAGAGGATTTAGAGATAATCCAGGGATACCACCTGGTGTGGCCTGGGTGCCACTGGAAGGGAAGAGTCACACCCCACAGGTCTTGGGACAACAGCCAGCCCAGCCTGGGGCCAAACAGCCCCTCCAGAATCCTCAGGAAGGCTCTTTCAGCGTTTTTGCCTTGAACTTGACTTGGATCACCCAGCAGTCAACACCCAGCTCCTGCTATTCCCCTGGAAAGGGGATTCAGGCCTTCAGTCCCTAAATGTGATTAATGACCCCAGTCATAATTACTGTGTAGCACCAGAGCACCTCAGAGCACCCTGATTCTCTCCAGAGATTTTTAAATCTTTAAAGAGATTCACAATTGAAACATGGTCTTGTCCATGCCCCAAAGCCAAGACAGAGTGGTCAGTTGGGCTGGGTCTGCTATTAAACTTTCTCATTCTTCAAAACAGGATGATCCCTCCAGATGGTCCACTGGGAATGGTCCCTTGTCCATGTTAACTCCTGAGCTTCCCAGGTCGTTCCAGCCAACGTCCCACCTGAGCTGAAACAAGCAGTTCAGCCACAAGGGTGACTCCCTGTGTCCCAAATAGTTTCATTCCAGTTGTAGCCACAGCCTCAGGGAATTTAATTCCAGTGGGGTGGAGTAGGACAGTGACCACGTGGCCACAAGGACCAGGAGTGGAGCAAACCAGAAGCAAAGACCTTCTTCACCTGTCACCATATTTTCTGAAAAATCCCTTCACCAGGATTTTTCTCCTGAGAAGCTGAGAAGCTTTGGAAAAAAAAATCTAAACAATAATTACAAATAAATAAATAATTACACATTCCAAGAAATGTGGTCTGGAGGTTGCTTACCAACAGGTGCATCTTTGATTGGCTCCATGTGAATTGTTTTAACTTAATGACCAAGCCCAGCTGGGACTTCGGTCATTCATGAGTTTTTATTATCATTTCTTTTCTAGCCTTCTGATGTCTCTTCTCTCTTTCTTTAGTATGGTTTTAGTATATCAATATAATAATATAATATAATATAATATAATATAATATAATATAATATAATATAATATAATATAATATAATATAATATAATATAATATAATAATCAGTTTTCTGAGAACTTGGAGTCAATTCTCATCTCTCACCTCATCCTGGGGACCCTCACAACACCACAACATTCACCAGCAGTGTCAGCTCATAAAACACGAGGTGAAATTGTAACTCATGCAAAGATAAGAAGCCTCTTTTTCGCTTTAAAAGTGAAAATGCTGGAACTGAGTAATTACTCCAGGCCTGGCTATCCAGTCAGAAAGCATCAGGCATTTCTGAGCAGTGCTGGGTGAGGGATGACGGGGCTGGCTGGCATTTCATCCCAGCTTCCTTTCACTTGAGCAATCCGTGCTGGAGACTCTTGCTTTAGTCACTTTTACGGGTCCTTGCACTCAAGGCTGCAGCAGCATGTGCTGGAAGAGATGCTAAATGTTATTTTGTGCCATTGTTTCCCCTAAAAGTAACATTTTTTCTTTCTCCCTGAATAGCTGTTTCCCCAATTTCTTGTGATACCTGGTGCATTTTCACTGAGAAACGCGAGCTCTGGCCAAATTGTGCTTGGAATCCCTGAGTTGCTTCTTGCTTTTCAATTTCCCCTGAAATGCAAAGGGGTGAGCTCATCATCTGCCCTTTTCTGCTGGGTCTCAGAAGGTGTCAGCCCTTGAAATGTCCATCCTTGCCTTTTGCCATCTGGAGGGACCAGGATAGGTGCAGAGGTGGGAACCTCATCAAGATCATCCATGTGAACCTCATCAAGATCAACAAGGCCAACTGCAAGGTCCTGCACTTTGGTCTGGGCAATCCCAGGCACGAGAAGAGGCTGGGAGGAGAATGGGACTTCTCCTGGGGAGAAAGATTTGGGAGTGCTGGTGGATGGGAGCTGGATGTGACACAGCCATGATTATGTGCTGGGCTGATCCCCCAGCGTGGGCAGCAGGGGAGGGGGGGATTCTGCCCCTCTGCCCCTCTCAGGTGAGACCCCACCTGCAGAGCAGCCCCAGCCCTGGGCTCCAGCAGCAGATGTGGAGGTGCTGGAGAGAGTCCAGAGGAGGCCACAGAAATGTTCCAGGGGCTGGACCCCCTCTGCTCTGGAGCCAGGCTGGGAGAGCTGGGGGTGCTCACCTGGAGAAGAGAAGGAGGCAGTGAGAGCTCAGAGCCCCTTCCAGGGCCTAAAGGGGCTCCAGGAGAGCTGGAGAGGGACTGGGGACAAGGCATGGAGGGACAGGACACAGGGAATGGCTTCCCACTGCCAGAGGGCAGGGACAGATGGGATATTGGGAAGGAATTGTTCCCTGTGAGAATGGTGAGGCCCTGGCACAGGGTGCCCAGAGAAGATGTGGCTGCCCCTGTATCCCTGGAAGTGTCCAAGGCCAGGCTGGACGGGGCTTGGAGCAGCCTGGGAGAGTGGAAGTTGTCCCTGCCCATGGCAGGGGGTGGAACTGGAGGATCTTAAATGTCCCTTCCAGCCCAAACCATTGTGGGATTCCATGATTGTTTGTGTATTTTCCTGAACATACATGAGAACTTTGCCCTGAGAAGCCAAAGGATGAGTTGGACATTTCATGAGTGATGTTCACCTGTGCTCCAGGGTGCCAGAACACCATGGAGAGCTGCGCAAGTTTATCTTGATTCAGGACAGAAAACACTCAAAAATCCAAAAATGTTTTGTAAAGACAACAGAAGAGTTTGAGGTTTTTCAAATAAAAAAAAAGAAGGAAACCACAGGCACTAAACCCTTTTCCATTTTTACCTGCCCTGTATAATACAAGTCACTGGATGTCACTTGGTGAAGATGAAGTTCAGTGGAGGAGGAACCCAGAGGTCCCTCCACTGTGTAAAGCCAATTTATGGACTTCACTGCTAAAGAAGGTCACTGAGTCAACTGCTGTGACTGGATAATTGCATGACCACGAACATTTGCAGCTCTGCATGTGAAGATCCTGTAATAAAGGTAATCAAATCTCATGCTCCAGCGCATAAGTGGATCTTGGGCAGCAGCCGGGGGAAAGCTTTTCCACCCAACACCCAGAACTGTGCAGACACTTTAGAGTGTGATGGAGGCAACCTCAGGAGCCTCCAGTTTTGGTCATTGCCAGAGGCAAGAAAGGAGGTTTGATGAGCTGGTGGCCTAAGTGGGAATGGCAATTGCTGTGCAGGAGCTGGGGAGATCACGGAAGGGGCCGGGTGTGATTAGTGTGCTACAGTGAACGGGGAAATCCATGGCTCCAGAGATCGTCCCAGCAGCAAACCCTGGCCTGGAATGTCAGCAAAGCACCACAGGGCATTTAGGAAATGGAGTCTGAAATATCCTGGGAGACTGCAGATGACACTTTGCCCAGTTCAGGGGTGAGGAGTGATGAAGGGGCCCTCATAGGTGCCCAGAGATGGTGTGGACTCCCCATTCCTGAAGGTGTTCCAGGCCAGGTTGGACAGGGCTTGGAGAAACTTGGTCTATGGAAGGTGTCCCTGCTCATGGCAGGAGGGGTAGAATGAGATGATTTTTCAGGTCCTTCCAACCCAAACCATTCTGTGATTCTATAATTCCATCCCCAGCAAGCACTGAGACACTGATCTCCCTCCCATGACAAGCCAAAAAGCCCAGCCATGGTTATATCACTGCATGGGGCATCCTGTGCAGGGACTGGAGTTGGATTTAATGGTCCTAGTGGGTCCCTTCCAGCTCAGGATATTCTGTGGTTCTACTGCAAACCAGAGAGGAAACATAACACTCTGATGGGTGCATTGATGGGGGTTGAGGATTGGGATCTACATGTATTTATATTGATGAAACAGGGAAATAAGAACCTGTGTAATCCCACCCTAAGATTTTCATCATATGCAAGAGAAAAAAAAAAAAAAAAAACAAAACAGGCACTGCAGAGTTCTTAAAATCCCATCTAGAATGGGTTGGGCTGGAAAGGACCTAAAAAGACACCTCATTCCAACCCCCTGCCATGGCCAGGGACACCTTCCACTATCCCAGGTTCCTCCAAGCCCCATCCAACCTGGCCTTGGACACTCCCAGGGATCCAGGGGCAGCCACAGCTCTACTGGCACCCTGTGCCAAGACCTCCCCCCCATCTCAGGGAACAATTACTTTTTTTTGAATATTTGGAGGAAAGAAGAGAGCACAGACAAGCAGCATCTTGGAGAAAAGTGCATCCACTTATAATGTGAAAACTGCTCAGACAAAAATTCCCACTGTGGGGGTACAGGGGACCCCGAATCATTGCTCTTCAAACCTAAACATCCAAGGGGCTGCATCTTTGATTACATGGCCCAAGCTCTGCATCAGGAGGCTGTGAAAGCTGTGATTTGTGCAGGTCAGTGCAGGCTGGAGCAGAAATGGATGTTTCCCAGCAAGCAGAGAGCTGTGAAATATCCTATTGAAAGCCAGCGCCAGGGATCCGCTCCCATCTGATCCACAGTAATTTCACACAGTGCTGGAGGTTTTCACACGTAGCAATAAAGAGTGATTTTGGGGAGGCAAATAGCTGAAAGAGCAGAAGCACCTGGAAATGAAGGTATCACCTCTGGCCATGATTGCAGCTCCCTGACATCAGGGGCCAGCACCAGGCAGGCACAGGATTTCCCAGCAGAGCCCAGCTGCCAGACTGTTACTCTGCCTTCACACTGTCAAGTGCACCTGGATTCACAATTCCCTCAGCTCTAGGGGAAAGTACAGAGGGAACCATGGAAAACAGGCTTTGCTGCAGTGCTCTGAGAGCCATCTATCATCTCTGTCCACAAAACCCATACAGCCCACTCGGGGAGAGTGTTTTGGGGCCATGTCCTGGCTCTTCTGAGGGAAAAAGGAGAGGTCCTGGAAAGGCGGTGCAGAGGAGGCCACAAAGATGATCTGAGGGCTGGAGCACCTCTCCTAGGAAAACAGGCTGAAAAAGCAGGGGTTGTTCAGTCTGGAAAGGGAGAACTCATTGTGACCTCTTCTAGTAATTAAAAGCAG
Organism: Setophaga petechia; assembly: GCA_024362935.1. Lineage (NCBI taxonomy): Eukaryota > Metazoa > Chordata > Aves > Passeriformes > Parulidae > Setophaga > Setophaga petechia. The sequence goes on along the minus strand of JANCRA010000085.1, from coordinate 1,419,268 downwards.
CTTTTAAAAAAGAGGAAAAGGGACTTTGGAGTGATAGGACAAGTGGAGAGGCTTCAAACTGACAGAGGGAAGAGTTAGGAGGAAACTGCTCAGAGGGTGGTGAGGCCCTGGCACAGGGTGCCCAGAGAAGCTGTGGCTGCCCCTGGATCCCTGGAAGTGTCCAAGGCCAGCTGGATGAGGCTTGGAGCACTCTGAGATAGTGGAAAGTGGAAGGTGTCCCTGCCTGCAGGGTGTTGTAACAAGATTATCTCTAAGGTCCCTTCTGTCCCAAACCATTCCATGATTCCATGATTCTGTTTCCCAGCAGTGATACCTCCAAAAGGAGTTTGTGGCACAACTCATCTATTGAGACATTAGCTGTGGTTCAAGTGCCTTAGATGGGGAATTCAGAAGTAAATACATCCCCATCTAGCAGGAAAAGTCCAAGGACTGGATTGACTGAGGCCCATGCACAGCCTGGATGGATGAATGAACAACAGGGATAGAAAATACTTGAAAACACTGAGATCCCTCCTAAAGCTGGATGGCTGTCGTGGCTTTGACCCTCAGGTGAGCTCCAGGTCCCAAGTCACCCTCTATCAACACTCTCATCAAGCAATTCAAGGTAGACTTGCAGGCTCAGGAGGAAGCTGTGAGGTCCTTCCATGTACATTTTCTCCTGCAAAAACAATGTTAACTTGTGTCTCCTGCAGTGACAGGGATGTCTCCTTGCACTGCCCTCTCTGTACCTAGGAAGCCGTCCTTTGCAGGGGAAGATCCTGATTCAGCAAAATATTGCACCTAAAATTAACCTGAAGCCCATCTGTGCTCCTTGAAACAAGTGGCACTGGGAGCTGGTTTGAATATTCTGCCACACAGACACGTTTCAGGATCGAGACATGATAAGGGATAAGGATTTAAATGCTTTGTTTAATCAAGAAGTGATAAAAGAGCTGCTGACAAGGAGATGGAAGCCGTGCTGTACGTGATATCCTGAAAGCACACATGAGCACTCCAAGGTTGCTGGACTCCCTGTGAGAAACCTGGAGCAAGGAACAGGGTGTGTGCTCGTCCCTGGAGTGTCCCAGGTCCTGAAAACAGGAGTTGGCTGCCTCTCACCCTGCTGGCCTGACCGGTTTGCACCAAATCCTCCTGGCAGCTGGGAGCTGCAGCCACACCGAGGAAGGAAAGTTGTTCACCGGAGTGGAACCGGCGGCTCCTCCCTGGAATGTTAACGCTTCTCCCTGGAATGTTAAGGAATGAACAGCCAGCTCCAGGCGTGCTGCAGCCTCACAGCGCCTTGAGCAGCGGTGATTTGAAAGAGCAATGAGTGCCATTCTCATCTGGAGATTTCTTGGGGGCATTTCTGACCAGTCCTAAGCAGGATCAGCAGGATCACAAAATCACAGAATGGCTTGGCTTGGAACGGAATCCAAAGCTTATCTAGTCTGAGCCCTGCCATGGGCAGGGACACCTTCCACTAGCCCTGATTGCTCCAAACCCTGTCCAGCCTGGCCTTGGACACTTCCAGGGATCCAAAACAGCCACAGCTTCTCTGGGAAACCTATGCCAGGGCCTCACCACCCTCACAGGGGACAATTCCTTCCTGATCTCTGAGCTAAACCTCTCCTGACTTAAAACCATCCGTCTGCCATTCCCAGGACTGTTCTTCATGTTCAAGTCTATGAATGAAGTCTCTCTTTACTGAATTATAGACTCATGGAATGTTTTCTGTTGGGAGGAACCTTAAAGAACATCCAGCTCCAACTCTTTGCCATGGGCAGAGACATCTTCCTCTAAATCAGGTCACTCAGATCCTTACCCAGCCTGGTATTGAACTTCTCCAGGACAGGGAGTCCACAGCAACAAGACAAGGATGGGAATGTCTCAGAGGAAAGGGAATTCTTTTCTCTCTTAAGATGAAATATTACAGGTGCTGCAGAGTGATTAGTCAAGCCTGCACAATCTCTGTTGGTGGTGGAAAGACAATTAAGAACTTTTTGGGTCAAGGTGGGTCTCATTCAACAGGGCCAGTTTTGCAGTCTTTATCTAGACAGTTGCCCCACTGCAAGTACAGTGATCTGTAAGATTTAGATCAAGAGTTATTGTTTGCTGCTGTTTCAGCTTCTTTTTTCTTTTTTTTTTTTTAAGATCTTCTTTCCATTCTGCCCTAAAAATGCCAGAGCTTGTTATCCTCTCCGAGACTCAACCTGAGCATTTGTGCCACGGACTCCCTCGTGCCCCTTCTGATCAGCCTAACCAGCAGAGAACTGAGCTCCTCACACTTCTCTTTGAGGAGTCCTTGCTGTCCTCCAGCTTTGCTTCACCTCCATGGGATTCCCTCTGTCCTGCACTGCCCATCCCCTGAGCAGAGCAAGAGGTGGCTTTCCCTGGTTTTGACTGGGTTTCCCATGGGAGATGCCACAAGGAACAGTTTGTGACAATTCCCAAAGATCAAACTCACCATTCCTGGCTCTCTGGCAACCCAAGAAGCAAGACTCAAAGTGTAACCTAATCAAAGGATCTATCTCTCAACAAGGTTCTTTTCATTCTGTCTGGTCTGGGTTGCCCCTTCCTAATTTCACCCCTCTAAAAGTTAAATTTCTGGGCAGTCAGCAGAAAAAGACTGGACACCTCCAGAGCATAGTTCCTCCTGTCCCAAAATATGTGCCTAAAACAGGGAGGAGAATTGCCTTCCAGTTGTGCTGGCATCCTCTCCAAATCCTCCAGAGAAACTCTGAAGGATCATCTTGGACAAAGAAGATGTCCAACTTCTAGATGGCTAAAACGAGACGAGACAAATTCCCACGCCTGGCTTCATGTCTAGGAACCTCACAGGGAAGAACAATTCTTCCACTGCTTTATTAAGCAATCTTCAAGCTTATTTATCTCTTCCTTCCAGTCTCTTTAAATGCCACTGAAGTTGCTGTCATCACAAATCAGAGTCACCAGAACTGCCTTTCAAAGCAAAACTCCAAACTGAGAAGAAAAGACGTCGCTGGGCAGCAAACCCTGACGGGCTGTGCATTGCAGGGACAGGAGGACAGGGGCTGCTCCAGCTTCTCCTCACCCTGGGCCATCCTGGTCCTGTGCATCCTCCAGGGCAGCAGGATGCCCCAAGAGTGTCTCAGCAGCTGGATTGCTTCAAATTTTTGCACTTTCTTTACAAAATAGGTTGTTAAAAACTGGGACAGGCTGCACAGTGAGATGGTAGAATCACCATCCCTGGAGGATGGTGAGGAACAGCTGGAAGTGACACTGAATGCTCTGGTTTAGTTGACAAAGTGGTCCAAGTTTGGGCTTGATGCCCTTTGAAGACTTTTCCAACCTGTATGATCCTGTGAAATCAAGGATTCACCTCACATTTTCTCCCCACTGTTGGCTATTAGCAAGGTCCTATAAGAAAGTAAGATCAAGGAAAACACTTATTTTCTTTAATAATTCTACTTTCCACCCCATTTTCACCCCAGAGGACTCCTTGAACTCATTGCCATTTGCCTCAAATGGGCTTTTCTTTTTAGTTCACATTCTGGAACAGAGCAGCAGTTGTTTCCTATTCCCGGTCCTCGAGTCCTGCAGGATTTTTCAGGCTGTTCAGATGTCCTGAGTCCCTCTGGAGAGGTTTGTCACTGTCCAGCCTCGGCAGCTGTGTGTCCCAGAGGTGCTCACGCCCCAGCAGTTCTCATGCAGTGACTTCTTCCCAACTCTGGCATGAGTGGGGATCAGCTGGTGCTCCCCAGTGGTGCCTGATCAGCTGGTAAATGGAGATTTGCTCCAGGAGAAATGTGCACCTCCCCTAAGGTGATGCTGCAGAATGTGTTTGAGTCCCGAGTGAGCCCAGGCTGGACAGTGAGATTTGGGAATGGTGATTTATAAAAGAGCTGGAAGAAGTGAAGCAGAAAAGAGCTGAGGGAATAAAGGGGTTTTTTATGTTTTTCTAGTTTCTTGAGGAAACAAGGCTGGGGAGATCACACCCTCAGAGTGCCCATGTATAATTTTCTGTCTTTTTCATTCCTATCTGCTCTAACAACTCCTTCATCCATCCAACAGCTTCTCCTAGACCCCAAGGAGACAAAAGACATCCTACCAATGCCTTATCCCAGGTGAAGCTGCAGATGACAGGCACAGCTCCCAGAGAAGGGAAATCTTAAAGCCACTCCTTGTTCAGACTGTTGGTTTCACTTCGTTTGGGGATGGGCTTTGAGGATGGGGCTCTGAGCAAACTCATCTAGAGGAAGGTGTCCCTGCTCATGGAATGAGATCATCTTTAATGTCCCTTCCAACCCAAATTCTGTGATTCTATAATTTGTTTAGGTTCTTTTTTTTTTTTTTTCCAAGGAGTGATTTTGTTTAATTAGAAACAAACTGCATCCCAAATATGCATCTATACATTTTAGTTATCATCATATAACATCACTCTACTCATGAGTTCTGTGCAATGAACTTTATGACATTCCCAAAGTATTTGCCATGTGCTGGTTAACTGCTGCTCTTAACCAGGGAAAGGGGACTTGGGAAAGGGTGAGAGGATTCAAAGGACTCATTCATACCTGAAAAAGCTATTTGAAAATGTTTCTCAGGTTTTTGAGCAGAAAACTCACTGTATAAGTGCCACAGTTGAACACAATGACATTGAAATTCATTTTCAGCATCAAAGAAACATTACTATAAATCCTACAGTGAACTCAAAGGTAACAATGCCAGGTGTCTGGGTAGCAGGGATGCTCAGAGGGTTTTCCAGATGTCACCTACCAAGAACAGTCCTGGGAGAAGGACTTGGGGTGCTGGTGAGAGGCTGGACATGCCCTGGCCCTGAAACCCCCTGTCCTGGGTTGATCCCACAGCATGGACAGCAGGGGAAGGGGGGATTCTGCCCATCTGCCCAGTCAAGTGAGACCCCACCTGGGGTCACCCAACACAGGAAGGACATGGGTTGGAGTGAGATCAGAGGCACCAAAATGACCAGAGGATGGGGCTCCTCTTCTGAGAGGAAAGGTTGAGGGAGTTGGGACTGTTCAGCCTGGAAGAGAAAAAGCTTTGGGGTGACATAATTGTGGCCTTCCAGTGGCTAAAAGGAGCCAACAGGAAAGTTTGAGAAACACCATTTACAAAGGCCTGGAGAGACAGGACAAGGTTTCACACTGCCAGAGGGCAGGGACCGATGGGATATTGGGAAGGAATTGTTCCCTGTGAGGGTGGTGAGGCCCTGGCACAGGGTACCCAGAGAAGCTGTGGCTGCCCCTGGATCCCTGGAAGTGTCCAAGGCCAGGTTGGATGGGGCTTGGAGCAATCTGGGATAGTGGAATGTGTCCCTGGCCATGGCAGGGGGCTGCAATAAGGTGGTTTTTTAGGTCCCTTCCAACCCAACCCATTACTCTATGACTCCATGAACTCATGTGGAATCATGAACAACCCATAATATAACTTTGTTGTCCTTGGTAGGATGGTCCAGGCTTGGTCCTTTGTGCTTTAGCCTGGATTTGGAGTAGGGTTTTTTTCTCTCAAGGTCAACAACAGGTGCTTCTCTTCAGAGCATGAAACAAAGTCCAGTTTCTTTCCTGGAGCAGAATTCCCCTTTCCACAGGCACTCCAGGAGCAGCTCTATCAACACAGCAGCCAGCTCTGCTTGGCAAAGGTAAATCTCCCTCACCAGTGCATCGCTGGTGTCTGAGGGTGGCCTGACAAATCCATTGACATGACATAAGGAAAGATTTAGGAGAGGTTTGGGAGCATAATAAATGAATCCCCCATCGAGTCGACTCTACGTTCCTTGGATCTAGCAAGCAATCACAATAAGCCCTTTGGATTACTTGAGACAAATGCCTGTCTGCACAACAAATCACTGCAGATTGCTTATGACAGCCAAATGAGATGTCCTTTCAGAACATCACCAGCAACTCTCACAGCTCTGGAGCACATTATACAGCAGGAGTTAAGAAACCTTAAAAAACCACATTGCCTCTTTTGGTTCTTCTTTCATGGGATAAAGACAAGTGACTTCTAACCTGCTTTTCCAGGGCAGTTTGGCCAAATTGTTTGCTACAAGCATTAGAGCTTTTGTGTTGTCTTTGACATTCCAGGTTACTAAAGGATTATATCCATAGACTGTGGTAATCCCTGAATATTTAGAAAATACACACACAGCTCTCCAAACACCAGACATCTGCCCCATGGTGCTGCACATCTGCCATTCCCATGGATTTCTGAACAATTTCCTTTGATGAGCAGGTTTATTCCAATGGAAATCGACAAATGAGAACAGCTCCTGTTCCCCCTCCATGGCTCTGCCGAGTCTGCAGTTTTGTAGCTTAACATTTTTATCCAAGACAAAACATGCAGTCAGGCTCTTTGGACATCACACAAACACACAGAAATGTTGAAAGATAAATAGGTTGGATGCACACATGCACACACACACACACACAAACCCGCCGAAATCTCCTTTGCTGAAAAATCTTCTTCTGCAACGAATTCATATTTTTTAAATTAACATTTTTTGGAGACAGTAACTGCATCTTGAGAGCAGAGAACACATTATTTTGTAGGCGTTTTCAGCAGCACAATACCAACCCCTATTTTTAACTATTGACTAATTACCAGTAGATCTTAATTACATGGTGTGTGGAGGCACTAATAAGTTTACAAATCTGCCAACAACACTAAACACATATGTCTTTGCAAGCATTAGCCTCTCTCTCTTATTTTTTAAAACCTTTTCTCTCTTTTTCCCCCTCCAATTTGGCAGCAGAAGATCCTGGGAAAGGCTATAATTGTGGCTGATTAGAAGGCGAAAATCTAAACACCCATCCTTGTGGAGAAAAGAATGGCTCAAAGCACGAGGAGGAATGAAAAGAGAAGCCAGCAAAGCCTGGAGAATTTGGATTTTCAGCAGGGTGAGAGAAGGGTTGCCTTTGGAGGTGTTAACTTTTGTCTTTTCTGCAAGATTTGTGGAGTCATGTGCAGGTTTATTAATTAACTTTGTTTAGGAAACAGTGGCTTGGAGCAACCTAGTCTGTGGAAGGTGTCCCTGTCCACAGCAAGGGGTTGGAATGAGATGATCTTCAAGGTCCTTTCCAATCAAACCATTTTGTGATTCTATGATACAGTCTCTGAGAAGAAGGATGGTACCATTTTATGCATGTAGGTTTAATCTTCTTATGCAAAAAGTAACACAGCAGGATCTGTCCCTGTGTGTTCTGCTGTGCTGGGTTATGGCACAATGAAGTCAAACCCACCCCAGGGAGATTTTCTGACAGGGTTTTCTCCTCTTGTTCAAGAATTTGGACAAAGTTTTTGCATCCTCAGCTCCTCAGAGATGCTTTACACCACAGCTGGACCCTCACATCTGCCAAAATACCTTTCAGACACAGACCCCACAAAGGTGCCCACACTTGTGGGTTCTTCCAACAGCTCCAAGTGGGGCTGAGAAAATTTTGAGCCCTGGGAATGCTCCTCTTGTGCAGGGTCTGTCACAGGGGGCAGGGGGCTGTAGGTCTGCAATGCTCCTGTAAAATACACTTTTGGGTGAAGTTTGCCTAGTGCCACTGAGAGGAATCATGGAGATTCAGGAGGCAAAGAGGTCACTGTAGATAGCAGATCCTCTGGAAGTCACAAACTTTCATAATCTTCTTCAAATGTTAGTCAAGAGGGAATGGCTCTAAGCTTCCAGAGGGCAGGGTTAGATGGGATATTGGGGAAAAATTCTTCCCTGTGAGGGTGGGCAGGCCCTGGCACAGGTTTCCCAGAAAAGCTGTGGCTGCCCCTGAATACCTGGAAGTGTCCAAGACCAGGTTGGACAGGGCTTGGAGAACCCTGGGATAGTGGAAGTTGTCCCTGCCCATGGCAAGGGGTAGAAGGGGATGATATTTACATTCCCCTCCAATCCAAACCATCCTGGGATTTTATGATTGAACTCAAGTACTGCCAGCTAAAGAACTGAACATCTGGAAGTCTGATGGCAAAGACTTCCACGTGCTCTTCCATCAGTTGTGTTTCTGACAAAAATGAGCATCACCCTGAGATCATCCTCAGCAGAAGCTTCTGCACACCCAACAGCACTTAGTCCAGGAGGTGATCTCTTGTGGAAGGATTGATGTTGCTTTAGAAGCTCCATAGAGGCTATTAATAATATCAAAGTGCTATTGGAAAAAAAAAAAATTATAGTGGAATTGGATGGGCTGGTTTTTAAAATAAATAATTCCAATAATTTGACAAGAAGGAAAATTAATCTTCTCTTTCCAAGTGCAAGTGTAACCAAAGGGTGAAGAATGTCCATATTCTTGGAATAAACACTGGGGACACTTTTAGTCTGTGTCCATGCTGCTGATGATCTCCTGAGTGATTTGCCATGGAATCACTGGATAAACTTGACTTTTATGACTCCATAAATGAGAGCAGGTGCCTCCTTTGCACATTCATATTTCTAAATGCAGGAGGGTATTTCTGTCTGGGATGATTCAGTGTTTATATTTACACAGTGGAGGAGAGGAGATTATTGTCATTTGCATTGATGAAGGAGGTAGTTGTCACCTTCCAGTTTTTCCATATTGAATCTTTGTTAGCAAATAACATGTCTTGAGTAAAATGAGAGCAAGAGATAATTTAAATGGGCGCCACACTTAGCCCCAGCAATGAAATTACAAAAGTGAATCAACATGAAAGCAGAATCATTTTTTTTTTCTCTACAATTTAGGTAATTATGGACAAGGCAGGCATCAGTTTTCCCTGCAAAGAAACTGAACCAGTTACCCTGGTGTCTCAGGGCAAAACTTCAGTTCCTTAATTAACAGATTCAGAAATATTGTGTGTGCTGGCAGATGGAAGAAATGATAAGAGCACTTGGCAAAGCTGGAAATGCTGGTGATTGCACATATCAGAAAGCACAGAGTGTGCCTGAACCAGGACTTCAGAGTAGCCAGACTTAATTCTGAGATGTTGTTTGAAACAGCCTCGTGATAATTTTTTGCCATAGAGATGAGAGACTTCCAGCATCCATTTCAAGCTGGGCAAATCTCATCCATCCCCTGAGTTATTAAATGACCTGTGCAAAACCAAATTAATGAAAAGCATTTAAAAACACAGAAGGGGGTTGGTGATATTTTTAATATGGTGGGAGAAAAGAAAAGAAAAGAAAAGAAAAGAAAAGAAAAGAAAAGAAAAGAAAAGAAAAGAAAAGAAAAGAAAAGAAAAGAAAAGAAAAGAAAAGAAAAGAAAAGAAAAGAAAAGAAAAGAAAAGAAAAGAAAAGAAAAGAAAAGAAAAGAAAAGAAAAGAAAAGAAAAAAAAGAAAAGAAAAGAAAAGAAAAGAAAGAAGGAAGGAATAGTCTTTATGCCCCATCTCCTTACACTCAATGCCAAGTGACAAAGGCAGGTGAATGGATTTCCCCAAAACAGGTAAAAATTCTATGCTGTTTCCTGAAACTGGAGCCTGTTCCTGCCAAGAGAAGCTGATCTAGGAGAGGACAAAGTCATGGGATGGGAAAATCCCTGGCAAGGGACTGGAATTAGATGATTTTTAAAATCCCTTCCAACCCAGAACATTCTGAGACTCTACATTCCCACTCAGGACCAAAGTGGGACAAATGTGGTTGAAGTTGAGCCAAGGTAGTGGGAGAAGATTTACTGAGTGCAAAAGGACACAAAAATCAGAATTCTGTGTGGTTCATGGGGAGAAGAGGAGGGCTGCAAAGGTGTCGCCAACACAGAATTAAAGAACATCCAGAGATGGAAGGGACCCACATGATTCATCAAAATCCATCATCTGGCCCTGCACAGAACAACTCCAAGGTTCACAACATAAACAAAAGGAATTAAATGGAAATGGAAATTCTGTCCTCAGGATGAAAAAGGAGAGAAAAGCAAGGAGACCTGGTGTGGACAGAGCTTTAGGGAAATGGGCCATAGAGGATCTCAGAAGATCAGCAGGGAATCAGGGGAAGGTGATTTCTCTGCAGTACTTTGTCTAGAGGAAGGACCAAGAAGAGAAGAAGTGAAGACACCAAGGTGTAGCAGCCCACAATGGAAAAAGGCAATGAAAGATGTTTCAGCCAGAGGGAAATGGAAGAAGCTGCAGTCACCAGTTACCAATTACCTTTTCCTTGGCTTTTTTCCAGGGGGAAACCCAGGTATGTTCGAATTTGTGCACCATCCTGTCTAAATTTGGTTTGATATAAAAGGTCATGCCTTTAATTAACAGTTATGTAGTGACAGTGTTAAAGATTAGAAAAATATTCTGTTACATTCAGAGGTTCAGGGGAGGTTACAGCCTCATGAGACCCCACTTGAGGTGCTGCTTCCAGCTCTGGGGCCTCCAACATAAGAAGGACATGGACCTCTTTGACTGAGTCCAGACGATGCTATGGAGATGCCTTGAAGGTTCCTTCTGCTCTGCAGCCAGGCTGGGAGAGCTGGGAATGTTCACATTGAGAGGAGAACAATCCAGGGAGAGCTCAGAGCACCTTCCAGGGCCTAAAGGGGATCCAGGAGAGCTGGAGAGGGACTGGGAACAAGGGATGGAGGGACAGGACACAGGGAATGGCTTCCCACTGCCAGAGGGCAGGGATGGATGGGATGTTGGGAAGGAATTGTTCCCTGTGAGGGTGGTGAGGCCCTGGCACAGGGTACCCAGAGAAGCTGTGGCTGCCCCTGGATCCCTGGGAGTGTCCAAGGCCAGGCTGGATGGGGCTTGGAGCAACTTGGAAAAGTGGAAGGTGTCCCTGCCCATGGCAGCTGGGGTGGAAGGGGATGAACTTTCAGGACCCTTCCAACCCCAACCATTCTGTGATTCAGTGATTATAAGTTATAAAATAACAAGCATCAGGGACTGTGGGAAGGGGAATCATTTTACAAGGAATATACCTTACCTTAGTTAAGGTGTGAAATCCAGCTCCACTTCCTCCCATGGTTCATGTCTCCACATTGGCTTTTCTAGTGACGCAGAAAAACAGAAAAACTGAATGTTACCCACACTTCCCATTGGCACAGGGGCCAACCTTCACCCAGCTTGGAAGGGGAAACATTGCCTGATAAATTTATTTTTCACTGAGCTCTGAAGAGCAGTGTGGCACAGTGACAACAGCAGCCAGCTACTCTATGAGATACATCCCTGCCCTTCAGAGCCAATTAAATCACTGGAATCCCATGGGGGGAAGTAGGAAATGCTGTGTAGTCACTTTTCCTAAATCCCAGCTTGGAAAAGCACCGAGCAAGTCCATCAAACTGGAGGCCTGAGCTGTTCATGCTTTTCCAAGGGGAGAAACACAGTTCCCTGAGCTGCTCACCACCTTCCTTGGATGGTAATGAGCTCCTCGAGGAGCAGGACCCTCCTCAAGGGGATTATCCCATGCTTGATTTAATGGGAAAGATGCAAGAACTTCCAGAAAAAGGATGGAAATCCTGGAGTCACCCTCTCCTGGCCATCCCCACTCCCCAGGTGGCCCCAGGACCAGGCATCCAATGTCAGTGGTTCAGCTGATGGCATGGAAATGGCGTCCCACAAAGGCACTTTGGGGGAAGCAGAGAGCAGACAGGTTCCTTTTGATGCACAGTAATAAATGAAAACAGCTGCAGCTCTCAGGAGATTAAAGGGAGCCTGAGGAGAGCTGAATAAACCCTGTCATGGCAGGTAAGATCTAGATAACAGCAATGATGAAGTTTGCTAATGCACATGTCTCAAGACCATACTAATTCTTAAATTTGTCAGGAGGTATAAAGTGATTTAAATGTAACATTTCTGTCCAATAGACACAAGTCTGGGTTTCATATAATTTCATATTTATTGGGGAATTCGTATCCAGGTTTTACCATGTAACAGCTGAGGACCTGAACATCTTTCAAGGAGCAACGTGACTTCATCAGCCAAGGAAGGTGGTGAGCAGCACAGGGAACTGTGTTTCTCCCCTTGGAAAAGCATGAACAGCTCAGGCCTCCAGTTTGATGGACTTGCTCGGTGCTTTTCCAAGCTGGGATTTAGGAAAAGTGACTACACAGCATTTCCTACTTCCCCCCATGGGATTCCAGTGATTTAATTGGCTCCTGGAGAGACTCTGAACAACCTGGTCTAGTGGGGGATTCCCAACCCATGGCAGGGAATAGATCAAGATGGTCTTTAAGGTCCCTTCCTACCTAAAACATTCAGTGATTCCACGATTTTATCATCAGCAAGGACTAACACTCTTGGCAGTCACTGATATCACTTCCCAGTCAATTGCATTGCTAAAATGAAAACTCAAAGATAAAGCCCTCCTATAAAAGAGAAGGGCTGGAATCGGAAAAGTTCACCAAACACTCCTCACACTGTTTTAGAGGCAGTTCTTATGATGGCTGTGAACTGGCTTTTCAATAGAGAACATTTGGGACCTTCTGCACCTTTGCTAGAGAGCCCAGTGTCACAAAGTGGTGGGTGGGAGCTGGACATGCCCTGGCCATGTGCTCTCACACCCCAGAAACTCCCCATGCCCAGGGCTGATCCCCCAGAGTGGGCAGCAGGGAAGGGGGAGATTCTGTCCCTCTGCCCCTCTCAGGTGAGACCCCACCTGCAGAGCTGCCCCAGCCCTGGGGCCAACAGCAGAAGGATGTGGAGCTCCTGGAGAGAGTCCAGAGGAGGCCACAGAGATGCTCCAAGGGCTGGAGCCCCTCTGCACTGGGGCCAGGCTGGGAGAGCTGGGGGTGCTCACCTGGAGAAGAGAAGGACCATGGAAAACTTATTGCAGCCTTTTAGTACTTGAAGGGGGCCTGCAAGACAGATGGGGACAAAAGGGACTGATGGTTTTAAAATGAAGGAGGGTCAGTTTAGATTAGATAGAAGAAATGAGTTTTTCACAGTGAGGGTGGTGAGACCCTGGCACAGGTTACCCAGAGGAAATGTGGCTGCCCCATCCCTGGAAGTGTCCAAGGTCAGGTGGGGCAGGTCTTGGAGCCACCTGGGATAGTGGAAGGTGTCCTTGCCCATGGCTGGAACAAAATAAACTTTAATAAATTACTTCCAACCCAAACCATTCCATGATTCTAGACAGTGCTGCCAGAGGGAGACAAGTGGCAGCAAAAGCAGCCTCCTGTTGATCCTCCCCTGGTATACACATGCAGCATTCAAAGTGATTAATGGAAATTAACAAAGTTAATCAACAAAAGGACTGGCCTAAGTGAGTCTTCTAAGTCAAGCTCACACAGTAACTGCTAAGTTTACCAACACATCCAACTTTTGATCCTGTGGACACATGAACGTCGTGGCAACGGAAGCTGGAGCTTTTTCTGCCTCATGCATGAATAAAAAAGCCACCTGCTATATTCCAGCAGTGAATGCTTTATTGTTAGTGATGATGCATGAGGCAGAAATAATGCAGTTTGATTTTTAGAGACAATACCAAGTTGAGCTTGCGAGGCTGTCAGCCCACACTCGTTTGACTTGGGAACTGAGCAAACAACATGGAAGTAATTGATGGAAACTAATGACACAATAAGATGTCATTTTTTTCTGACCTACTTTGCTTAAAGTAAATCCCCATTAATTGTAATTATCTGTACTCCATGTACACCAAACACTCAGCTGGATCCATCCCCCAGTTATTTAAATGAGGTAGCTCCAGATTTACACAACTCTGATTCTGGCTTACATACCTCTCTATATTTAGTGTTTGTTCCCCTGATCTGAATAAATGCCTGGAAGATGGAAGACCACACAGCTCAATTAGGGTATTGATCAGGATGAAAAAAGCCTTTAACCAAGCAGCACAAAGAGGTTGTGATCCCATGCCGGGGTGCTGCTGGAGCACCGAACACGCCTCCCCTTCCCAGTGTCTCCCTGGTGCTCCTGGAGAACAGCAGCAACACAAAATGCAAGGCACAGACAGATCAGCTCCCAGTGCTGTGAAGGAAAACCCTGGCTAAACATGTTTTATAAATACTTGCAGATCTTGGGGTCACCCAGAGTTTACCCAGACCTCCGGACACAAGCGCCTCCAGCATGATGGAAGCGTGGGATGCTGCTGAGTGCCGAGAAAAGCTCTCTCCTCTCAAAAATATGAGTTGAGAGATCTCATCATGGGTGTGATTGACACTCACAACTTCCAAAAAATCCCTAAAAATACAGAGTGTTGGCTAATAAAAGAAACAGGCTCTGAGCAATGACTTCTGGCTCTCTGGGAGGGCCGGGACTACAAAGGAATGGGAGCTTTTGTGGACTAAAGGGGCAAAGCATCACCCCCATGTCCTTGGCCAAAGCAACCCCCCAGCAGCAGCTGTGGGAAACAGGGAAATCAGGGGGTTGTGGGGAGACTGGGACACGGGAACATCTCTGCTGTGTGCTAAGAGAGGGAGCAGGAGCTGGAGAACATCATGGGATAATCAGGAATTAAGATGTAAGTGGTGGAGATATCACTTCTGGCCACCCACGGAGTCATGTAGCCATGACTCATCCCCTGGTGCAGGAAGGAACGTAGCGTACCGTGCATCAAAATGGACAGGATCTTTCCAAGGAGAGATGATCTGGCATGGAAGACCTTTAAAGGGCTTCCATCCCAGCTGTTTGTCCCTCCACACTGGCATGCCTTTTTCTTGATAAAATCAGGAAGTGATGTGTTAAATGAGTTACTTTTTTATTTCAGTCTCCGATACTCCTACTGGAAAGATCTTCCGATTTCCAGGCTAAAAATATTCATGGCCAGTTCCTACTCATTTACTTTTCCACCGTTGCCCTTCAGTGTCCCAACGCCTTTCCCTCCGCTCGCATTTATTTTCCAGGATGTATTTATAGGCAGGAAAACATATTCCTTCTCCAGCCTCATTTTTTAGCTCAACTAAACAAGCCAAATTCTTTCAGTCCACGGGAGAAAAGACAGATTGTCCTGAGCTCTGATCAACACCCAGCTCTTCCCTGCAGCTGGAATTCACCATTCCTGGGCTGGGCACAGGTGGCCACAGCTGCACCGAGGAGTTTGGGGGCAGTGCCAGCAGGGTATTGTCATTGTGTCATCCCTTGCCTAAGCAGCTGCTTCTTTTACTCCACGTGCCAATGCTGAAATCCTTAACTGCTGCCTTCTCCCACCAGAATGTCTCATCAAACAAGTTTGGGTTGGTTTTGTATCAAAACAGATGACTCGTCTGCCCCCTTACTGGTTCACCTACACTTCTATATAAGTATTAAGATGAAATAGTTTGTTTACTTCTCTGTTGTTTTGGGTTTTGGCAGATTTTTTTTTTAATCTTTTTAATCATATGTAGCAAATCTGCCACACATAAAAGTTTGAAGGAATGAGGGATGCTTCCATTTATATCTCCTTATACAGCAAATCAGAAGTCAGAGCTTAATCTGGGTGCTTCTCACCCAAAAATATGGGTCCCACAGTCCTTATTTCTTACTGCTGTGAGAATTAACAGCCATATTTAGGTTTGAAAGTATCTATCAGGAGAGGGAGTTGAAGTTATATATATATATTTATATTTATACTTGTCTTATGCACATGAAGTAATTTGGTCGAGGGCTGGTTTTGCTCTTATTTATTTCCATATTCTTGTAATAGCTGAAGTTGCAGAAAATAAGGGAATATCTTCAACATTTGAATGTGTTATGATGGGGATCTGTAGGATCTTGTTTTGTCTAATCCCACTAAATAATATTATACATAATAGCAGTTTTCTCCCTTTGGGGAACTTTGTGCCAGAGTTTCACTCCAAGTGAAATTTGTCCACATCCAGGTGTGCATCAGGTGTATCCCTGTGGATCATGCCCAAAGCTTTGCTTTCTGCTCCCTTTCTTCTGTTTCTCTGCTACAGCAAGATCCAACCATTTCAAAACCAGCAGAATTTTTTTCAGATTTCACAAAACTTTTCAGCTCTTTTGACATCACCCAGAAACACCAAATACACCCTTCCCAGATAGCCCGTTTAATACATGAAAGCCCTCCCACTTTTTCTTCAAGATTAAATTAATTTTTCCTCCCTGAAAAAGCATTTTATCTACACTTTATCACATTTTTTCTATCTTCTTGGAGCTGTTTCTTTTTTTCTCCATGTTGTAATTTAGACTCTGCAAAGCAGCAACTTTTTCAGCCGGTTCTGGAGTCCTGACATTCTCAGCCCTGATATTTTGACACAATTTAAAGGGGAAAAAAAGGGAGAAAGGGTAGAATTCAAACTCCCAAAGAAAGAGGTAGAAGCAGCCACTGGAGAAGGAGCATCTGGATGGAGTCTTCTTATTGAATGGTGAGGAAAAAAAACCACATGGAAAAGAGGAGAGATTGTAACCTACAGAGGACAGCACAAGACAGCTCAGAAAAGAAGGATAAGATGAATGAACAGATGTGTGACATGGAACTGGGGGGAAAAGACCTGGAGTTTGGCTTTCCCAGGCTGCCAGTGGGTCCTTTGGTAAAACAGCTGCCTGGGTTGCAGCTCAGCTCCAGGCAGATCCCAAAAACAGAGCCAGGAGCTGCTTCCTCAGCCTGCCAGATTTCTCCAGCACAGAGCTGAGCCCTTGGAGAGTCTGCCTGACTTTTTAAGTACAGGGTGGGAAAAGAAGTGTCCCCCAAAGTTGGTAAGGGAGTGACAAAGAGCAAGGAGATGGAGAATCCCTGGGTTAGAAGGAGAAGGACAGGACACACCAAGTGGGGGACTTGAGAAGGAAACAAGGCAGTGTCAGGTCAGGGTGCAAAGGTGTGCTTGGAGAGAGCTGTTATCAACACAGAATAAATCCCAGAAAGGTTTGGGTTGGAAGAGACCTTAAAACTCATCCAGTGCCACCACTGCCATGGGCAGGGGCACCTTCCATTATCCCAGGTTGTTCCAAGTCCCATCAAACCCGGCTTTGAACATTACCAGGGATGGGGAAGCCACAGCTCCACCACCCTCTGAGTACAGGAGAGGGACCTGTGGGATGGGGTGGGACAGGAGCCCCCCTTCCCCAGCACAACCATGGGAGGGGAAAAGGCAAAAAGGAAACCCAGAGGAGGTCCCAGATCTGCAGGGAGCTGCTGGAGGGGGAAGGTGGAAAGCAGCCTGGGTGAGGATGAACTGAGCAGTGATCCTGGGATTTGAGATTGAGCAGGGACAGGGCAGTTAACACTGGACTGGGGAGCTGATTTGGGAGCAGGATGGAGTCACCACAAGGGGGTCCAGCCGAGGCTGGTCTGGGGAGTGGTGGTGTCAGCACTTGGGCCTCAGGGGAAGAAGCACAATGGAATTTTGATGTGTCCAGAGGAGAGCCAGGATGAGGGTGAAGGGTCTCAGGGGTCATCTGAGGAGCAAATGATGTCACTGGGTTTGTTCAGCTGGAGGAGATGGAGGTCAGACCTCGCTGGGGGCTGCAGCTTCTCCAGGCAGCTCCAATCTCTGCTCCCAGTGACAGAGACAGGACCCAGGGAACGGCTGGAGCTGTGTCAGGAAGATTTAGATTGGATATCAGGGAAAAGTTCTTCCCCAGAGGGTGGTAGGGCACTGAGCAGCTCCCCAGGGAATGGGCATGGCCCTCAGAGCTCCAGGAGTGTTTGGACAATGCTCTCAGGCACAGGATGGGATAGCTGGGGTGTCCTGTGCAAGGTCAGGGGTCGGACTTGCGTGTCCCTTCCAAATCAGAATATTCTATGATTCAGTGTAGATGTTGTTATTTCAAAACGACTGAAGAGATGGAACACCTAGGAGGAAAGGCTTGAGGAACTGAGGTTGTTCAGCCTGTAGAAGAGAACCCTGGAGAGATCTTAGAGCCTAGGTCTTACATGGCTGGAGAGGAGGTTCAGGATGGACATTAGGAGGAATTTCTTCACAAAAAGGGTGATTAGACATTGGAACACGCTGCTCATTGAGGTTGTAGAGTCACCATGCTGGAGTTGTTCAAGGAATGACTGGATGTGGCATTCAGATCTCTGCTGTGATTGACCAGGTGGTGTTTGGTCATAGGTTGGACTCGATGATTTCAAACGTGTTTTCCAACCTAAATGATTTTGTGATTCTGTGATTCTATGAAGTGATCTCAAGTTGTACCAGGGGATGTTTAGATTGGATATTTGGAAAAAAATTCTTCATGGACAGAGTGGTCATGCAACAGAACGCCCATCCGTGGAGGTTTCCAAAATGTGTAGATGTAGAACTTGGGGATACAGTTTAGGTGTGATCATGTCCATGGGTTAATAGCTTGACTTGATGATGCCAGAGGTCTTTTCCAACCTAAGGGAGCTCCAAGAATGCTGGAGAGGGACATTGGACGAGGGCATGGAGTGACAGGACAAGAGGGGATGGTTTTAAGCTGAGAAAGGGCAAGGTTAGAAGGGATTTTAGGAAGAAATGCTTCCCTGTGAAGGCATTAAGACCTGTGAGGGCAGAGGTTGTCCAGAGAATCACCCACAAGGATCATCCAGTCCAACTCCTGGCCCCACACAGGAGCATCCCCAACAATCCCACCCCGTGCCTGACAGCGCTGTCCAAGTGCTCCTCGAGCTCTGTCAGGTTTGGTGCTGTGACCATTCCCTGAGGAGCTGTTCCAGTGCCCAGTCACCCTCTGGGATCAGAACCTTTCCCCAGTATCCAATCTAACCCTCCCCTGACACAACTCCAGCCCATTCCCTCGGCTCCTGTCCGGGCCAGCACCTCCTCTGCCCCTCACGAGCAAGTTGAGCTCCCCCCTCATTCTCCCCTTCTCCAGGCCTCATCCCCGTGAGTTCCCCGGGCCAGGCGGGACGGGGCACGGACCATCCCGCTGCGGCGGGAGCTGTCCGTACCCGGGCACGGCGTGTGGAGGGCGCCGCTCCCTCCCGTCCGCGCCGGCCCCGCCGCCGGTCGCTGTCGCCGCCAGGCGGCCCCGGCCCGTCCCGCGCGCCGCGGAAGCGCCGCCCCCGGAAGCGGCGGGCGGGGGGAGCGGGCACGGGGGGGCAGAGCGAGCGAGCGCCCGGCGAACGGGCCGGGGACGCGGCGGCGGCGGCAGCAAGATGGCGGCCAAGTCGGATGGCGGCGGCGGCGGCGGCGGCGGCGGCGGCAGCGGCTTCGCCCAGCTGCACAACCTGGACGAGGCGACGGCGGCCACGGGCGGCGGCGTCGGGGCAGCGGCGGCCGAGGTGGCGGAGGAGCCGGGCGCAAGCAGCTCCTTGCACATCTGCCACTGCTGCAACACGTCGTCTTGCTACTGGGGCTGCCGGAGCGCCTGCCTGCGGAACCTCTTCGGGCGGGCCGCCGCCACCGCCGCCGCCGAGCCGCTGGCCCCGCGCCCCCCCGCCGCCGCCGCCGAAGGGCCGCCGGAGGGCGGCGAGGCGGCCGAGCGGCCGTGGCTGGACTGCCTGTGGATCGTGCTGGCGCTGCTGGTGCTGCTGGGGGATGTGGGCACGGACCTGTGGCTGGCGCTGCACCACTACGGCCGGCGGGACTACTTGTGGTGCGGCCTCACCCTGGCCTTCGTGCTGCTGCCCTCGGTGCTGGTGCAGATCCTGAGCTTCCGCTGGTTCGTGCAGGACTACACGGGCGGCGGGCTGGGCGCCGTGCAGGGGCTCAGCAGCCGCGGGCCGCCCATGATGGGGGGGACCGCGGGCCGGCGTGGGGGACCCGCCGGCGGGGTAGGAGGAGCCGGCGGCACCGCCACCCCCGGGGCGCAGCGCCTCTGCAGGATCTCCGTCTGGGTCTGGCAGTCCGTCATCCACCTGCTGCAGATGGGGCAGGTCTGGAGGTAAGGGGCGGCCGGGGACTCCGCCGTGCCCCCGGCGGGGCGGGCGGCGCGCTGGGTCGGGGACGGCGGCGGCGGAGGGGCGGGAGCGGGGACTGCGAGCGCCCGGTGCGAGGGGGACGTGGGGGCAGCGTCAGCCCCTGGTCCGAAGGGGATGTGGGGCACTGTCACCTCCTGGTTTGAGATGGACGGGGACAGTGTCACCTCGTGGTCCAAGGTGGACGTGGGTCAGTGTGCGCTGGCCGAGGAGGGGCTGCTGTAGGTGGTTGTCGGCACCTGGTTTGAGGTGGATGTGGGTGACTGTCAGCTCGTGGTCCAAGATGGGCATGGGTCAGTGTCACCCTCTGGTTTAAAATGGGTCGCTGTCCCCTGGATGAGATGGGGAGCTCTCAGCTTGTGGTCCAAGGTGGACGTGGGTCAGTGTCACCTTCTGGTTTGAGGTGGATCAGTGTCATCTCATGGTTTGATGTGGGTCAGTGTCCCCTAGACAAGGTGGGGCAGATGAGTGTCAGTGTCACCTCGATAGGTTGAGGTGGCTGTCCCCTAGCTGAGGTGGACCAGATGGCCATTGCTGTTACCTCATGGTTGGAGGCAGACGTAGGGCAGTGTCATGTCATGGCTTGAGGTGGATCGCTGTCCCCTGGCTGAGGTGGGACCGATGGGAGTCAGTGTCACCTCATGATTTGAGGTGGACATGGGTCACTGTCCCCGGCTGAGGTAGGGCAGATGGGGGTTGTTGTCAGCTTGTGGTGTGAGATGGACATGGCTCAGTGTCACCTCGTGGTCTGAGGTGGTGGTGGTCAGTGCAGTGCTCCCCACATGGAGATTTGGGGGTTACTCCAACTTGGAGTGAGGAGAGACCCAAAGACTCCAAAGGGAGGAGTGATTCCCACAAAATGAGCCTGGGGGACATGGGGGTCATTGTCACCTCATTGTCTGAGGTGGACCCTTGCCAGTGCTCCCCATGGTGGAGAAGGTGTCAAGGGCCCCCTTGTGCTGAGGAAATGTTTGAGGGGAAGTAAAGTTCCCCCAAAATAGTTCTGTGGGGCTGAGGTGGGAGGAGTGGCATTGGTTGGTATAATCAAGACATGAGATGGTGCTCCCCACGTGGAGATTTGGGGTGACCCCTTCTTCACTGAGAAGAGCCCCAAAGGGAGCACAGATGCAGCATTTGGGGCTGAGGAGAGGGGAATAGGGCTGCTGTCACCTCACAGCTTGGAGGGGACACAGTTCTGTGCCACCCATGGGGTGGGATAGAGAGGATTCCAGCTCCGTGGGAATGAGATGGTGCTCCACAGACGTGGGGCAGGGCTGGGAGGGAGGTCATGGAGCTGCTCTTCTCTCCAGGACAGGCCCAGGGCTGGGGGTGACCCTGGCAGTGTCAGCACTGCAGAGGGAGGTCCTGTGTCCCTGGAGGGGACTCACCCCATCACCCCCCTCCTGGAGCCAGGGGGCAGCCAGGAAAAGCCCCCATGGAATGCAGGGGCTGCTCCAGAGAGGGTCTGCAGGGGGATGGACTCGTGGCTGCCAAGCACAGGGACGTGCTGGTTCCAGAGGGTTGATATCCTCCTGGCACAGATCCCGTGGGGATGAGGGGTGAGGGTCTCGTCCATCCCCGAGAGCCTCTCCCCAGCCAGAGGAGCGGGAGCTGCTGGCTCGCTGACTCCCCTTGAACCGAAGGAGCGGGTGGTGGGAGTGGAAAAACGCAGCGTGATGCCTCGGCTGTGGAGAAAGGAGAAGCCTCCTCGGTGGGGACGGCGGCGGTGGGGCTGCCGGTGCCAGCCTGAAGGTCAGCGATAAGGGACTCTTCCCTGCCGGAGGGAGAGGTCCTGGGGTGGAGGAGACACTGGCCAGAGGACGAGTCTGGCAAGTGACCTCGGGCTCGGCAGGAATAAAAAAACATCCTCCAGTGCGAGCTGGAAATTACGTTATCCTCCCCAAAAAGAGAGGTGGGAGGAGGCAGGGAGGGATTCTCCAGGATGAAAGCCTGTGGATGCAAACACTGCCACAGAGATGTCGGGCTTACCGAAAGAGGTGGTGTAAGGACAGCTGTAAAAACCCGGCGTGGCCCAGCATCCTCTGAGCTGGGGCGCGGGCTGGGAACGTGCAAGGGGTGTGAGATTTGGGGTGGGGGTAGAGGGACAACTCTGGGCTGTGTCACAGGGTGGTGGCTGCACCCCCTCTACCCCATGGATGGGTCAGGCAGTAGGGAAAAGGCTCCAGATGGGGGTCCCTCAGCGTTTGTAGCTTTTCAAATAATCCTTAGGGATCAAAGATTTTTATTTTCCCAATTTTTTTTGAAGAAGCCGCGGGGGTGGAGGGGAGGGGATCTGCGTGGGAAGGGTGCGTGAGATGTGTACGTAGGAAATAAGCCCATGCAATCATGCAGTGCAACAGCAAATACATATTTCTTCTGCATCTTCAATGTCATTTGTGCAGCGTTCAAAGCACATTTGTTCTTAACTTCTGCTTGGGGGTTTATTCTATTTTTATGGGTTATATACGTCCGGGGTTTGGGCTGGGGGGTGGCGGGAGGGGGATGTCTGTGGGTGGTGCGTGTGAGGATGATGAATTGGTCCGCGACCCTTTCTGCTGCTTCCCCTGGTACTCCCAAATGCTGATCCCATCAGCAAAAGCGGTTCTCAATGCAGATGCTCCTCTGGCAAGTTGGATTTTTCCTTTCTTGGAGTCAGGCAGAAGAAATGATTGTGTTTTAGCTGTGCACAAACACCCCATGCCGTGGCACGCTCGAGTGAGCATGTGGGGAGGGGGATGCTGAAGTGATGCCGGCAGGGACAGAGGGGATTCATGTAGGGGGCTGATTTTTGGGTAATAGGAAGAAACAAAGCTCAAGTTGCCCAGACTTTTCCCTGCTATGCTAATGCAGAAGAAAAACATTTGCTTCTGAGATTGTGCAGGCTGGGAATGCCAAAGGGGACTGATAAGGAATGCTGCAGCCCGGATCATGTTAGGTGAAATCAGGGAGCTTTCTCTCCTGTTGATCTCTAATCCCACCAGCGCCCAGCTCCCTCTCTTTAAGGCATGCTGGACAGCGTGGAGCTGACTCCCATTATCTGACCAGAGCCAGAATTAACTTCCTGGGATCTGTGGTGCAGCCTCCACCAGGGTGTCTTTTTGCATTCCCACTACAGCTATTGCCAACGCCATTAAAATTAATCTCGGATGCGGTGATGGGACTAATACTGGATCGCACTGGTTTGGCCGCCTTTGCCTGCAGCACAATTGCTGCCTGCTGGGGAGAAGTTTAGGCGTGGGGATGGAGGAGGAAAACCTGGGACAGCGTAAGTTCAGTGCGTAATGCTCCGAGCCTGCTCTCCCGTGGGATCACGGATCCGCGCTGCCGCTGCACGGAGCGTAATTGGGATCGTACCTTACGTAGGGGATGTCGTGGGTGTTGCTCAGCAGCTGGGAGCCAAACCGTGGAGAATTGGAGGGGGGCAGGTTGGAGTAGTACAGGAATTCTCATCCTGAATACGTTAGGTAAATGTGCGTTTGGATTTTGAGGGATGACACAATTCCTGTGGCGGCTTCTTCTCGTAAATACTGGGAAGACTCGCCAATAAGATGGTGAATAAATAGCATTTTATGGCAGAAATATAAATATACATTGGGATCTTATTTTAGCAAGGCTGTCTCTTCATTTTGTCAGGGTTGTGGGAGAAGGAGCTTGTTTTGGAGCAGTCTGGATGAGGGCTTTGTCTGTTTGTGTCGTATTCAGAGGGTGGATCGTGACCAGGCAGGAGGGTTGAGGGGGCAGTGCGAGTGCTGAGGGGGCACTTAGTGATATTCCTGGAGTTTTTCTGGTTTTTTTTAGTTCAGCTGGGATCTGAAGGATGTGTTAATACTGTCTGTCTGTAGTGGCTGTTGGAAAAATAGTAAAAACATATGTGTGTGTGTATAGATATATTTATTTTGAATTCTTGCTGGAAGTAGTCTGATCTCAAATGGATGCCGGTAGTCTGATCTCCAATGCCATTCCCACCAATAAAGCTCAGCTCCTGGGCTTTTTACCTTCATAAACCTACAATATTCACCTTTCCTCTCAATTTGAGGACTTGAACAATTCATCCAGACTATCCAAAAAGTGAAGGATGCCAGTTGGGGCACATTATGCTCATTATAGAGGTGCTGCAGTGCAAGCTGCCAAGGGCTGTTCCTTGAGGAGGGATGCTGTGGTTTTGCTAGAAACAGGGTGAAGACAGGGCTGTTGCTTCTGCAGGAGCTGTTCAGCCATGTAAATTCAGGAGAAGCAGAAGTTTTGATATCTTGAGTAGTTGCACAGGTTGTATGAATGACAGGAGTTAACTTCCCTGTCTGATGTACCTTTCTTTAACCTCTGCTGGAAGTGGGTTACTGGGTCATGGATGCTGCCCTGGAATAGGGGGTTTAGAGTGGAAAGTCGGATCCCTTGCGTTGCTCCGTGCTATTAAAGCAAACATTATTGGATTCCATTGGATTAACGGGATGTGGAGCTGAGCTAAAATGAATGCTGACCAGCTGGAAATCTCTGTGTGTGTGTTAAACTATTGGTGATGGTGAGTTTTGGGACGTGAATGTGCTCTGTTTATGGTGTTTGTCATTAAAACAGATTTGAATACAGATCTAGGAGAAAAACATTCTGTACAAGAAACCCCAGCAAACCACAACAACTCTTGTCATTGTTGTGACATTAAAAATTGTCTTGTGTACGTACATGGTGAGAAATTCCTAACATTTAGGCAAAGAGTTGGCATCTTTTTTATTAGTGGAAAGACCAAATCTGTGAGCTGTTCATCTTTGGAGGTGGAAGGATGAATCAATGGGTTTAAATGGAATATGTGGCATTTAATGACTTTGTGTTTGAGTGGGTTCAGGCTCTCCTAAAATACTTTGTCTGGGATGAACTTTGTGAGCTGGAGACACATTATTTTGGATAGTTTAGAAATACAGGCAGCTACAACTCTGAAGTTCTCTGCCTGAATCCCTCAAAGTGGAAGCCATCTGCTTGTCAAACAGCAGATGAACCAGAAGCTGCTGACCCAATGCTGCCTCCTTGTCTTGGTTTGAGATGTTCAGCTCTGTAGAGACTTTCTGTAAATTTGCTGCCTTCCTTGGCACGTTGGAATATTTTTTTCAGCTTTTTCTGGTTAGCTCGTCTGGCAGCTAAGTTTTTCCTTTTAGCCAAGTTTTAACAGCTTGCTTTTATAGTATGGAGTTTTGTCAGTTTTTGACAAGTTGGCAGAAGGAAGACATTCTGGGATAGATGATAAATATGTTCTCCCTACAAAATCAGGTCTGGGGTATAACTTTTTACATTTTTTTCCAGTGAGGTTGTTCTCCCTTTCAAAAAACTTACCCATTCCACCCCCATTTCTGCAGGATCTCCATAAGGAATTGCTGGGCTGTGGGTGTAGAGGTCCAACAACATCTACAGAGCATATAGGTTGGGAGAGAGTGGAAATAATAATAATAATCATAATAACGACGGAAAAAGGGCTTTATCCCTTGAGTGGGGTCTCCATGGCTGGCTGGTGGTGGTGATGCTCCGTGTCTTGTTGAGTGGCTCCCACTAGAGGGGGTCCAACCACAGATGTTGGAGCGGATCTGCTGGGCCAGCCTTGGGAGGGCAGAGATTTCTCCAAACCTTTCCTTGGGAGAAATAATATCCTGCCCTGAGCTGCTGGGAACTCCCCTTCCCATGCAACCCAGTGTTTCAGCAGAGACAGCATGGCTTGGGCAGGTGGGGAGTGGGATTTGGAGGAGAAACTGGAGTTTGGCTTGCTCTTGGATGCTGTTGAGGTGGAGCTACATGTGCTGGGCAGTGACAGCAGCTCGTCACCCCCCTGCCCTGGTTTTTGGGGGGGAGAAAAGGGGAGAAGAACTGCTTGGGTGACCTGACTTAGTTTTTAATGGAACCAGCATAAAATTTCCATGGCTTTCAAGATGTAGACACAGTTGCAAGGTATTTTGGGGACAGCATCTCCAGGAGTCCAAAAACTGGAAGGGAACCCAACTGCTTTGAAGTTGTGTTGCAGGCTGCTTTCCTAAATGCTCCCACCCATGTGGTCCTTGACCACAACATCCCTTTTCAGCTGTTCAAGCTGAACTTCAGGAAAAACAGCTGTTTGTTTTTTTCCCTACTCTCCCTATGGCTTTATCTCTAATGCCAGTGGCAGCCTGACAGTGCCTTTCCTGGTGGAGGGGAGGCAGGGTGCCAAGGGAAGGAGGGAAAGATGGCTCACCATTTTTTATGTGTTAAAATTCCAGGCTCTGTATTTTCCACCTTTCCAGACACTTCCATTTTGCTTTCAGCTGCACTGAGCCAGCTTTATTCCTTGCAGTGGTTCTCCTCTCTGAACAAATGTAGGTTATTCAGGGAGCATTTCTTTTAATGAAAAGGATGGAGGAAGAACTGATGGTGATAAAGCATCTCTTAGGAGGAGAGCTGCTTGCTCTGCCTTGAGACTGCAAGGAGCAGAAATGGGACGTCAAATTTGTAATTTTCCTTGGGGAATGAAGGTGAGCCTGTGGAAAAGTCTGGATGCCTCACACAACTCCACTCTCTACTCATTTTATTTCCCTTGAATCCTGACTTGATTTTTAGCACCTGACTGTAGTGAAAAACAGCAGTAGTACAAGGCAGTGTTTTAACACCTGGAAGCTTTTAAGCAGGAGGAATTGTGAGTCAGAGTAAAGCTTTGCTAGAGAGAAAATTAAATTGTAATTAAAGGCGTAAGCAAAGAACATGTGCCAAATATTGTCACTTCATTGACCCACCTTCTTATGAAGTACTGGGATTCAGAATGATGGCCAAGCTTATCATAATGCTTTAGGGCACCGAGATGCTTTTCCAAACAGGATCCCAAGAAAATAGGGGAAGAGCTTTCCAGGGGAGGAGGATTTTTAGAAAATCCTCCAACCTAGCAGCAGTCTGATGGTGGGAGGAATACCTTGTATTTTTAGTCCTGTGGAGTGGAATTGCTTGATCTTTGCAGGCACATCTCATCCTTTGAGCTGCAGTGTCAAAGATGCTCCCAAAATCTTTTTGCTCCCAAAATCACATTTTGCTGTGTCCCAGGAGCAGCCCACTGCATCTCTCCATGGATGGATTTTTATTTTTATATTTTTTGTCACTCTCTCCACTTGGGATTTACATTTCCAACCACCCTGTATTCCAGTTTTAGCCTGTATTTGGTTATATGGAAATGCTGTAGCAGAGGAACCACATTCACAGTGCTGAGGAGGAGTCTCAGGAGTTGCTATTTGTCCATCCCTGAACAAATTTCACTCATGGACTTTCATTATTTCAGTATAAATGGGTGTTTTATTCCTTACTTCCATATCTTGAACCAGGAAGAAATTCAAATCTTGGCCAAGAGATGAAGAAATAGAGCAAAAGGCCATCTCAAATGTGTCCCCAAAACTATAATGGGACCTGAAGACTGTGCTGCTCCTCACGTCTCCTTTTTTTGGAAATCTGTGAGAGCTCAGGTTCACCTCTGAAATATTCACAGTCTGTCCTTAAGTGACTTCAGCTGCACAGAAGATTTTTGCAGAATTGGCAGCTTTGTTGAAACCTTCTATGTTCAAGCCCAGAGCCTTTATCATGACCTCTTCTTCCTCTGCTCTATTCTGATTTGGTTTACCTGCAGCAGGATTTTGGCATCCCAAAGAAATACCCCTGTGTTATCACAGAATAGAATCATGTCATGGAATGGTTTGGGTTGGAAGGGACCTTAAAGACCATCCTGTGCCACCCCCTACCATGGACAGGGACACCTTCCACCATCCCAGCTTGCTCCAAGCCCTGTCCAACCTAACCTTAAACACTTCCAGGGATCCAGGGGCAGCCACAGCTTCTCTGGACAGCCTGGGCCAGGGTCTCCTCATCTTCACAGGAAAGAATTCCTTCCACATGTCTGACCTAAATCTCTCCTTTTGGTTTAAAACCATTCCCAGTTGTCCTATCACTCTCTGTCCATGTAAAAGTCACTCTTCCTCTTTTTTATACACCCTGTTTAAGTACCCCCCCTTTGTACGGGATGGGCTGAGGGAGTAGGCATCTTCTCCCTGTCCCAAAACCCCGTGGGAAACAGGACTAAGATGGGAATCTCTCAGTGCCCTGTAGATGGTCACTGAATGGGCTCTAGGAAAACCAAGCCTGTTGTGAACAGACACAAAAATGGACCCTGCAGAGGTCTCAGCTCATGCTGGAAAACTCCTGTCAGCTGCTGAGCTACATCGGCTTTTCTACTTCACAAGTCTGCTGGATGTGGGAGAAGTTTCCCATAAAACCCTCACCATTTTGGCAGAACTCTTATTAAAAACTCCTCAGGAGCCATGATGCAAAAGGCTCTGGCAGCTGGAGCTGCCTTTATGACTTTGCTAATTAAACCTGGGGGAAAAACCCAAACCTGAGTGAGGGAGGATCATGTCCAGCTGCCAGAGCCTCCCTCAGCTCCTGGGGTTCTGTGGGGTTTTCTGTAGGGGCACGGAGCAGGATCATATTTTGCTTCTGTGATGGACTCTGATCATCACAACTCTCCAAAAAAAGTCCAGGAGAGATGAGCTCCCGCATCCTATCAGTGGGGTGGCTCAGGATCATCTCCTAAAGCAGGGACATGTCACATATCCCTGTGAGTTTAAAAAGTTCCAGTCTCTGGGAAAATCACCATTCTCCAATTTTCTCTTGTAAAAAAAAGATCAGTTTAACTCATGCTTGGATCCCCCACACAGGCAGCCCTGGATGACAGGATGGCAGAATTACATTGCCTGATCTACCAAACACAGAAGACAGCAGTGAAGCACCAGGAGTGGTTTTGAGTTTGGGATTGGAATTCATCCCAGTTATGTCTAAGCGAGGGAAAAAAGAGCAACGGAGGCCGATGTTGTTGAAGTAAAAATTGTAAAGAGTGGTATAAGCAGAAGGCATTTAAATAATGTAAACAGTCTGGCATGGGAGGAAGGATGGGAGGCATTCCAGAAACAAAGGGAAAATAGTTTTAAAACATGGCTAAAAATACAGCAACTCTTGAATTCCAGAGATTATCTCAATTAGTGCTTTTCAATATATCTTTACAACAGAATTGTAGGAGTTCACAAAAGATAATGGAGGCTATGAGATACGGAGAAGTGATATAAATTTGTTTAATTAAAAGGATGAAGGGCTCCCTAAAATAAGATTCACTTATCTTCTGTAGCTGGGAAGAGCGAGGTTATATTCGGAAAACTGCAGCTCGTGGCACCGTAGTGTGGAGAAAACATGGAGAGAGCCAAGGCTGGGAGGAAGAGCCCCTTCTTCAGCCTCAGCAGTTCCTTGCTCAGTGACTTTCAGCAACAAATCCCTTCCCATGGGATTTATGTGCTATTAGAGCAAAATGGGATGATTTTACATTTCCAAGAGGATTTTGTTTGATGTTCAGAGAGCAGGAATTGGACATTTTCGTCCAACAGCAAATCAAATACTCAGACATCAGAGCTTTGAGGGGCAGGAAAACATGGTTTAAGCTGGGAATCTGTGTGTGTGGAGCTGTGCATGGATGTGCTTGATGTCCTCTGGCTCCAGAGGTGTGTGGCACGTGTCAGAATTTATGTCCAGCCTCAGCATTGCATGTCCATCCCTTGGAATGGGGAAGAAGCATGCATGGATATCCACCTGGAAGTGTAGGGGGAGACCATAGGGGCCAGGGAGGAGAGAAGACCCTCATGCAGATCTAAATTAAATTAACCCCCCTGGATGTATATTAATATGTTAAGTAGCACTAAGCTCTGTATCCCAGCTTAGCAGTATTTCGACGCACTTTATTGCTTTAATGGAGGGATAAAATAGAACCTGCAATTATAGTAATTTTTTCTAATTGAATATTTTGCTTTATTCTTTCCCTTTCAAAGCATGACTGTAAGTACCAGCCTTCATAAAGCTTTGGAAATATTTATACTTTCCCTCTCTGGCAATGGGTGTAAATATGCTTTTTCTTGGGCAGACTGTTTGGGTCCCTTGTGGATGAGGAGCAGAACAGCTCTGGAGAGCAGTGGGCAATGCACCTTCCTCTGCTCTTTTTTATCATGGAATTCTGGGATGGTTTGTGTTCAAAGGGACTCTAAGGATCTTCCAGTTGCAACCCCTTTCCATGGGCAGGGACACCTTCCTCTATCCCAGGTGGTTCCAAGCCCCATCTAGCCTGGCCTTGGACACTTCCAGGGATCCAGGGACAGCCACAGCTTCTCTGGGAAACCTGTGCCAGGGCCCCTCCCTGCCCTTACAGGGAAGACTTTTCCCCAATATCCAATCTAACCCTACTGTCTTTCAGTTTCAACCTGGGAAACACTTGTTTCCCATCAGTTGTGAGGGGGGAATGTGATGTTACAGTCTCAGTGTTTTCTGTCATCCTGGATGGGCTTGATGTGAATGTCAGGTGTATTTCTGATTAATTTCTTGTCCATGCAGGGGTAGTGGACAGTAACAGCTGTTATTCCCAGGCCATGTTCTGTGCAAGCAGATGAGATCCTTGTTTTCTGTCTCCTAAACTGAGTTTGGGGAGGAGAACAGGTAAAGCTCCTTCAGGATCCTGCTGGAGCAAGATGTAGATGGTTGGTAAAAGCAAAAGCTGAAGGACGGAATCCTTGCCCAAAACCAGCCAGGTGAGGCAGCCCTGCTGACAACAGGGACAAAAGGGGATTAAACTCGACAGCTGATGGTATAATTGGGTGTCAGCTGAGTTTTTTGAAGTAGCCATTTTCAGTGGCAGCTCTTCAAACCAGAAGTTCCTCCCTCCAGCTCAAGCCTCAAGCAGGCAGCGAAATGCAGCTAAATTAACATAATAATTGCGTTGTGCATTCCGTGTGCTGAATCTGGGGTTTAAAGAGGGAGATTTGCTGATACTCCCTCCGTGTGATGGGATGCTATCAGTTGGAGGCTGTTGCAGTAGCTGTCTCCTCGTCTAAAGGGGACTTTTGATCCAATAAACTCCTTATCTCGTGTAGTTGTCCTTTCATCTAGCGTGGGTGGTGTGTGACGGCTGATGGAAGGCGCAGTATTGTGGCTCGTTTATGAATATTAATTAGAAATGGAAATAATTTGGAACAGTGTGCACCAACAGCTCTCCAAGCACCACTGGCTGCAGAAATCCATCAGTTCCTCCCTCGTGGAACACTCACAAATGCAGGGAAGAGGCTCACGTTGGGGTGTGAAGTCACCACACGGAGTCTGTCACGCCGACACGTCGGCGATGCAGCGGGAGCTTGTCTCGGGGCTTTATTTCCCAGCGTTTGTCACGGCTGGGCTGGGCAAGGAGTGATTTCCTTGGGAGAAAGGAGCTGCAGCAGTGCCTTGCCAAGTCATGTGCATCCGAGCCGGGGCCGGAGCTGGAGGTTGAGGCTGTGCCTGGGCACGTGGCTGTGCCGAAAGGCAGCGCGATAAGGCTCCGGCGCCCTTGTTCTAGTGAAGGACACGCTTTGCTCCTGAATGCTTAATCTTACCTTAGTCCTTGTCACTCCGGGCCCCTTGTCACACTCTGACGTAAATGCATCGTGCCACTGACGCCAGGAAAGGCTCCAGCTCCAAGTGTGATGATACCAGAGCCCTTCAGTGAATCTCACAATGGTTTGGGCTGGAAGGGACCTTAAAGATCATCTCATTCCAACCCCTTGCCATGGACAGGGACGCTTTTCCCCTTCTGTGGTTCCATCTCAAAGTCCAACCATGTGCACTGATCAAGGATAGAGCCCTTTTCAACTCTCTTGCCAGGAACTCATCCTCAGTGGCCACATCTCCTCTTGGCAGCTTGGTAGTGGCAGGATTTGCCCTCTGGCCCTGAGATGGGCTGACAGAGCATGACTATTTCTGTCATCTTAGGCTTTCTTGGCTTTTGGGAGAGGGTGGCTGCCTCCAGGATGCCAGCTGGGAATGGTTCTTCTTGAGATGTGCTTCTTGAGGTGAGGGCTCATAGGTCACAGGGATGATCCTGTGCTGGTTAAGCCTTGAAGGCAGCAGTATCCCTGCCTAATAGACAAGGAAGAGCCCAGAAGCATGCCACTCATCAGACGGAAAATGTTCCCATTACTTAGGGTTAATTTTTATTTTCTTATGAGACCACGGGCTTGTTTTTTCATGCTGAAGGTGTATCCAGCCTGTTAGAATCTCCAGCAAAATCCACCTCTAGCTTTTGGACATGGCCATCAGATTTACCTGTTTGGGAACTAAATTTATTTTATGACTCCTGTGTGTGCACCAGTAGTGGAGGCCAGATCCCTTCATTGGATTAGATTGTCACTGTTGTCTTTGGGAGGGTTATATTCAGTGGGCCACTTTGTAATTGATGCTTAGGGGTGAATCCCAGGTGAGGAGAGCAGAGAAATGCCTGCACATGTCATAAATCATGGATTGACAGAGTGCTTTGGGTTGGAAGGGACCTTAAAGCTCATCCAGTTCCAGTCCCCTCTGATGGACAGGGACACCTTCCACTGTCCCAGGTTGCTCCAAGCCCTGGTCTCAAACACTTCCAGGGAATTTAGCTGAGGCCCAAACACTCGTGTCCCTGTGGACTCATCCCACTCAGATGCTCAGATGCTGGTGGAGGAGGATGTGGTTTGTTGCTTCCACAGTTTTCTGGAGTGCTTTGCTCCTCAGGGAAGACCCTCTGGGGTTAAACTGGGATCATCCCTGGGAGCTCAGGACATGCAGCAAGCCAAAAATGCACACTTGTGGGGTCACCCATCATCACCCAGACTCTAATTTGTGGGTTAATTTATTTTTAAAGCAAGCCAAGTAATTAACTGCTTTCCTTTAAAACTCCTCGGAGCCCTTCAAACCAGTGCTTTTCAAATGGGTTGATTATTCCGCTTTCTTCAAAGCGCGGGGTATTAGGAAAAGTCGGCTCCTGCAGGCACGATCCTGTGGCAGCCCAAGGCACTCCAGGGGTGCTGTGCCGTGTCACACCCGCTCAGTGTCACAAATCACTCGCCTGTGAGTGCCACTCGCTCTAAGTGGGGCATGACGGCTGTCACAGGGCCGGCTCCGCCATCCGCACCTTCCCTTTGGAATTTGTGAATTTGTTCCCTTCCCCCGGCGTGGCCGGGGTTGGGTTCTTTGAACCAGCTCAAGCTTTGCTTTTCAATCCTGAGCTTTAGATCTGGGATAATAAAACATCAAAGTAAACCAGATTGTTGTGGATACAGAAAAAAAAAAAAAAAAAAAAAGGAAAAAAAATCAGGACACTCAGTAGGACTTCGGGGAGTAATAAATTTGTTCTATATTTAATCTCGTATTTATCGCAGTGTCAGTATGAGACCACTTCATTTTACTACTTTAACTGTAGCTAAGAATAACTGAATCCTTGAAATATTGAGAAAGTGGCTAATACCTGGTGGTAGCTGATGGGATCCAGCTTTAATAGTTATTGATTGGCTTCAAAAAGCTCCCAGTAATATCACATTTGAGCTACTGTATGTTGGGAGTTCAAATCCTATCAGTTATTTAAGATTAGAAGTAATTGTAGATTTGCAGTTTAATCATCCCTCAGTAGGTGAAGCCAGCCAGGACTTCAGGTGTCATTTATAATTTTGCAAAAAATTATGGTTGATCTGCCCTGGTTTTATTGTGGGAAAATCTTGGCATCCCTAAATTCAAATATTCTCCAGCATTTCCTCAGCTTGCTCTAAGATTGGTGTGGCTCCTCTGATGGGGATGCAAAGCCCAGTTTGAAATCTGCTTGTCAGGCAGTGAACAAAAGGGACAAATGACCCCTGTGGGGCTTGGTCCTTTCTCACAGTGCCCCATGTCTCAGAAGGGGCTGAAAAAAATCCACATATCCTCATAGGAAGATCAAAATTATCCCTCAGTAAGGGGAATATCTTCCATTCAGAAGTTCAGGAGAGCAAAACATCAGATTAAACATTGCTTTTGAGTACTAAAACTCTGCCTGGGTAACCTGACATTTACCTGTGCTTCAGCAGAGCTTCAAAACAGCACCTTTAATGATGCTTTATTACCATTTGTATTCTTAGTCTTTGTTTTACTGCTCCGGAGTTTCATAATCCCATTTTTCAAAACATTTGGGGTTTTGTTGTTTCTTTTCTCTCTGGTATGGCTTATTGCACAATCAGAGCTTCGTTAAAGGCTCTCATTATTTTTTTTGGTTGTGATCAAGCTCTGCTTGCAACAAACCACTGAATTTTCTGTTTGAACACACAGATCTCCCTGTAATTCCCTGCTGCTCCTTTCACTGGGAATCAGATCTTTGACATTCCTGGGAAGTAACCAAATTTTTATCAGTGAGGGCAAATTTTTTCTAACTATTTTATTTGTCTTGTTGATATTTAAGTGTATTCTGAGAGGAAAAAAATTACAATTTTTCCGATTTCCTGCAATTGTCGGGAGCTGCGTAATTGCAGCGGGGAGTTTGAATTCAGGGGTTAAGTTGCATTTCTGGTGGCTTTGCCAACTTCTTTGCCTGGGAATGGATTATTTCCCCCTTTTTCAGGGGATTAGGGGATTTATTTGGGAAGCAGCACTCCTAACAAAGGTGTCTGAGGCATTGGGTTTACACCTCTTCCATTTACTTTGAATGAATTGCTTTTGCCATCCTGAAAGTGGTTTTTTGGGGGAATGGTGAGGAAATCATGCTTTTAATTTTGAATATTTATTTTGGAATAATTCTGCTGAGGAATTTTAAGTAGGAATTGATCAGCGAGGATACACTAATTGAAAAATTATTGTTTAGAGCCAATTCCCACATGGGATAAGGGTCTCACTGGAGCAGAAAGCTGTTTAAGGATCCTGACTGCTTCAGAGGAGCCAGGCTGGGAATTGTACCTGGGGTCTGGTGCTGGGTCCTTGTGTGCTGCTGTGAAGCTCATAAAAGACCACAGCCCTAATTACGAATGAAAATGCACATATTTATGATCTTTAAGTTCCTTTCCAACTCAAACCATTCTATGATTCCATGATATTTAGAGTGGATATTCTGCCTAGCACTGCTCCTTATGGTCAGCAAAAGGGTCCTTGCCTTGCTGCCACTTTCCACTGGATATAGGATTAATTGGTTGTGTGAATTAACTGAGGACTAAGCTTCATTAGGCTGCCATTATCAGTGCATTTGTATTTTTTCTGTCCTAAATCCTCCATGAAAACATCTGTTAGGCACTCAGAATGGGAGTCTGCATTCTTAGGAACAATTTCACCATCATAAAACTGGACATTTTTACTGATCAGACTCCTTTAAATATACTCACTTCTCTTCCAGTTCTTTATCCAAGAGGAAGCCTTTCAGTAGGACACTAAATCTGTGTTAACTCTCAGGGCAAGTTTGTGTTCCTGCTTGTGAGGCAGGTGGGACTCTGTGACACTGTGAAGAGCTCTGAGATGAGGTGTGTCCTGTCCTCCTCCCTTGGCACTGCCCCTCATCTGTTTTCTGCTCTTTACCCTTTTCCTTCTGCAGGAGTGTGTTCAACTTTTTCACAGAATTATTGAATTATAGAAATTATTAAAGTTGGAAAAGACCTCTGAGAGCACCGAGTCCAACCTGTGACTGGTCCCCACCTTGTCACTGAGTGCCACATCCAGTCATTCCTTGGACACCTCCAGGGATGGGAACTCCAAACCTCCCTGGGCAGCCATTCCAATGTCTGATTGTCCCTTCAGGGAAGAAATTCTTCCTGATGTCCAGCCTGAATCTTCCCTGGTGTAACTTGAGGCTGTTCCCTCTCATCCTGTCCCTGTTCCCCAGGAGCAGACCCCGACCCCCCTGGCTGTCCCCTCCTGTCAGGAGTTGTGCAGAGCCACAAGGTCCCCCCTGAGCCTCCTTTTCTCCAGGCTGAGCCCCTTCCCCAGCTCCCTCAGCCATTCCTCATCTGACTACTGCTCCAGCCCCTTCCCCAGCTTGGAAGGTATTGTTTTCTTCAGTATTGTTAAGTTGGTTGAAGTGTTTTATTTGGACTCTTTTTTTTTTCCCCAAACCCAGGGTTTCTGTGCAATCAGTACCTTGAGTTGCTGTGGTCATTGTTGCTTTTAAAGTGAGTGTCTCCAGGGCTGGGCTGCTCACTGCATTTATGGAACTGAGTGGCAGAAACCCAGGAACTGCAACATTTTATTAACCACAGGATCAGAGAATTGCTAAGCTTGGAAAAGCTCTCTAAGATCATAGAGTCCAACAGTTCCTCCAGCACTGCCAGGGCCACCACTGACCCATGTCCTCAAATGCCACATCCACACTGCTTTTAAGTAGCACCAGGGACAGTGACTCCTGCTGTCCAGGGCAGCCCCTTCCAAAGCTTGAGCACCCTTTTGGTGAAGAAATAGTTCCTCATTTCCAGCCTAAACCTCTCCTGGCACAATTTGAGGCCATTTCCTCTCATCCTGTCACTTGTTATGTGGGAGAAGAGAGCAACCCCAACCTGTGCACAACCTCCTGTCAGATAGTTCAGGCTTTAGAGTTTTCTTTGATCCACGTTAATTTTCTTGGATCACCTAGAAATAGGATACCTGTCCAAGGCTGGCTCTCCCTGCCCTTCAAGCATCATCTGCTGGGGTTACCTCAGAAAATTTTAGGTTTTTGGAGCTTGGGTACCTTTGTTTTTTTAATAAAAGACAAGATTCCTAACAGAAATGCAACTTAAAGGCCTAACAAACCAAAGTTTGTTTTACTGAAAGTGGTGTTATTGGATTTCAGAAAAGCCTCCTCACAGGAGCAGGGAATGACCATGAAAATTCACCATCCCAGACATAAAATTTGCTCCCACATCCTTTTGCCCATGATTCCCATGATAACACTGAAATTATTTACCTATTAAAGGGTATTTATTACTCCTCCCAATCATAGGAATAGAATTAGAAAAAGGAATTCCTGCTTTAAATGAGACTGTTTACCCAGTTCTGTGGCATAACCATTATTTTCCTCTATGCACTTCCCCATTCAGCCACAGCAGTGAAGTGTCAGATACATCTGAAACCTCTGGATTCAGTCAGCAAAGTCAGCTTTTGTCAGTTTATGATCTCACACTCTTTTTTCCCCCCCACAGGAGCTCTGGTACCTGATAAAGTTGTGTCTCTTTGGGTCAAACCAGTGGGATTATCTAAATGAGGCTGTCTGCTCCGCTGTCCTTCCCGACCTGTCTCTGCTCTGCCTTTGATGGGGGCCCTTCCTGGGGTGTCCTGCACTTGTTCCACCGTGCCTTTGGTGAATTAAAGAAGTAACTGCATGTCCTGAATGGTTCAGAGCTCAGGGTGACAGGGATAACCAGCTTTTGTGCACAGCTCCCTGTGATCTGTAATAACTGCTGGAATTAAAGGAAGGAACCACAGAGCAGCAGCAATGTTTGGAGTTTTTAAAGTAGTTCTGATTTAAGTGTAAAATAATGGGTTTTTTTGGGTTTTTTTTGAACTTTATCAGTTACTGAAAACAGTTCACAATGCTTGAAAGAGCCTTTCTGGCAGTATAGGAAAGTACCTTCAGAGATCTCAGGCCAAAGCAAGTGCAGCTCATTATCTGCTTTCTGATGGTGAGCAGAAAAGAGCACAGCTGGCCCAGGAAAAGGGGTTGGATCTGGGCAGGTACATCCTGATTTTCCTCCAGATTCTTGTGCCATCATCTGGCATTTGTGGCTTTAAAAGTTTCTGAGCAGGAGGTGGTGTGTGTTTAATGGCCCACGATGAATGCTTTAGTCCTTTGAGGGGTTTTGGAGCTTGGCAAAATTTTCTTTGTTTTATTTTTTTTTAATTTTACTTTGCTTGGTGTCTTCTTGCCCTTTTCATCAGGAAGATTCCCAAATATGGATCTTCTAGTGGGAGGCTCCCTGCTTATGGCAGGGGGTTGGATCTGAAGGATTTTAAAGGTCCCTTTCAACCCAAACCATTCTGATTGATGATTTTGTGAATTCTGAGGGCTTGAACCTGTTTTCCTGCAAATATTGAGAGTGGGACAATGACAGTTGTTTTATTTGGGGCTTTTTTGGAGGAGTTTGATTTGTTTTCATACAGATTCCTCTGTAGAAAAGGGATTACTTGAGCTTTACACATAGTAAGTTATCCTGAGGAACTGAAACCAGTGGGGTGAGTTTCTGCCCCATGCAGAGAGAGAAAATACCTGTGCAACAAAAACCTTTCCATAGATTAATTGTGGACACTCTATATTTTTTAGTGAAGCAAGGTACTGAATATTCCAAAGTCAATTTTCCAGCTTCAGTGTGGTGTCAGTGTTGATGGTTGGATTCAATGATATTTTTATTGGGTAATTATGTTTTGTGTGTATTGGACTTTGGGAATATGTATAGAGAAAATACTCTTGTGCTGTCAGAATTTTTAGTGTGAATGTGTTATTTACTCTGCAGTCAAAGGGTGTTTTAGTGAGAAGGATTTTATTGAATCATAGAATCCTGGGATGGTTTGGGTTGGAAGGAGCCTTAAAGCTCCTCAGGACAGGAGGACAGGGACACCCTTCCAGAAGGTAAAATTGCATTTAAAAAATGCCTGTGCACAGCTGGTGCACAGAGAGCTGAGCTGTGAAGAGGAGGGAGACCCAAGGAAAACAGGACCCC
This sequence comes from Setophaga petechia, assembly GCA_024362935.1. NCBI lineage: Eukaryota > Metazoa > Chordata > Aves > Passeriformes > Parulidae > Setophaga > Setophaga petechia. Next base: position 1,381,124 of record JANCRA010000085.1, on the reverse strand, counting down.
CTTCAGATCAAATCCTGCCTCCCACATGGGATGCTCATGCTGATGAACAGAGGTGATTTTACACCAGGAACAGCTTCAGCAGCAAAGCTCCTCTCTGAGATGAGTCATTAGTTGTAGTTTCTCTCCTTTTTCTCATCTTTTACCACTTGGAGTAACTCCCTGCAGACTCTGGGGAGAATTGGTCCCTGCAGATTTCTCTGCAGCAGATTGTGCTCCTGGTTCTGAGATGTACAGCAGGATTTGAGGAAAAATCCTGGAAGGGGGCAAGCACTGAGAGGGGAGAGTGAGAATTGCAAGGAGATAGCTTGGCTAAATATTTCCTGTGAGAGTACCAAGGGGTGTAATAATAACTGATCTCAGAGGGGCTGGTTTGAAAAGAACAGCTCATGTCTGATTTCAGCCTCTGGATAATGTGGTTTGGCTCATGCCTTGGAGCAGCTCAGGGAGAAGGTGCAGAGCTGGTGGATGAGTGGAGGAATATCACTGCTTCAACAAGAGGCAGTGTGAAGTCTTGTGTGAAGTTCTGAATTTCTAAGGGCAGGAGATGAAAGGAAAAAGCACTTAAATTCAGGATCATGAGAGTTTTCTCTGATTTTTCAATGTAGGAAGGAAAATTCCAAGCAGCTGCAGCCTTTTAATTTCATGTAGTTAATAGTATTTTCCCATAAAATTAGTTCATTTTTTCAAATCACAAATGGATCTTTAGGATTGTTCACAGAGGTTACTCAGTGCATGAAACTTGGATGTATGTTCATACAACTGTGGAATGGTTTGGGTTGGAAGGGACTTCAAAGATCATCTCATTCCAGCCCCTGCCATGGGCAGGGACACCTTCCACTGTCCCAGGTTGCTCCAACCTGGCCTTGGACACTCCCAGGGATCCAGGGGCAGCCACAGCTTCTCTGGGCACCCTGTGCCAGGGCCTCCCCATCCTCATAGGGAAGACATTTTTCCTATCATCTAACTTAAATCTCCTCTCTTTTAGTTTAAAACCATTCTTGTATCTCACCTGAAAGGTGAGGCCATGAGCTGCAGGTGCTTTTCCAGCCCTTTGGAGCACACAGACCCCAGTCCTGTGCTGCTAATCCACCTGCTCTGAGCAGATCCCAGGGAGACTTTTCATCTCCAGCAGGATTGCAGGCCACAGACCTCGTGTTCTCCAGGATGTGAGCAGAGTGTAATATTGATTAGAATGCTTACTGTAGTTATTTATTGCCTTCATTAGCAGGGAAGAGATGAGAGACTATCACAGTGTATTAAGTTGTCCCAGAGACACCTGGATAGTAAATTATAAATAAACAGTCAACAGTGGAGTAGAACTGGTGGAAAGCTGGGATGGTCAATGTAAGGATCTACCAGCCAGGCTTTTTAAATCACTAATGTGCAGATTCAGTGGGGTTATTTCTTCCTGTGGCTGGTAATGCTGTTTTAAGGGACTTAAGTGCCTGGAGACGTGGTTTGACTGAGCTAATTGAGGTCCATCTTCTCTTGAGATGCCTTTTCTCTTTTGCACAGCACTGAGACTTTGGATAGGTGTTTTCATAGGATTTCATCAGAGATAAACCCCCCAAAACTGTTATTTTGCTGTAAACATACCCTTCCAAGGAAGGGAAAGATTGAGCTAAAATGATTGATGATTGGCTGGAAAAGAGAGGTAAAAATCTAGGTAGGATAAGGGTAATTCCTTGTCCATTCCCTTCCAGTTTGCCACCAAATAAACCTTTGTTATCCTGAGGGAGAGGACTGTGTGTGTGCTGGTATGGGATTGTAGCATTTTTAATTTTACTGGTTATCATGGCTGTCATGGTTAACTGTTGGAATCAGTGATCTTACAGATCTTTTCCAACCTTAATGTTTCTATGATTCACCCAACACTCAGCTTACACTTCAGCCTTTTGAACCCATAGTCTGCCCAGAGCCCAGTACTGCAGCTGTGGGGCCTTATTTTACAAGAAAAATAAAACTTACATGGCCAAAGGGACCTCAGAAAAAATTCAGTGACAGAAGGACCAGTTGAAGACAGTGGAATTGAAAGTGGCCAAACTTTTTTTGTTGCTTTTATTTGTATTAACTGTAAAAAAGGCAGCAAACCTACAGTTCTGGTTTACTTGAAGCTGCTGTGACTCATAAATAAACCACTGAGAGCTGTGCTCACAGCCTAAACCACTGGAGATGTATTTAAAGCCATAAACCCTGTTGCTGCACTTGTATTTTTGTTTTAAATCCTGTTTGTGCAAGACTGTTAATTTACACAGGGCTTTACAAACACAGATAAGACACTTTCCCTGCCTGCATAACTCATTCTTAGAGGTCTGGGCTTCCTAAATTAATGCTTTGTCCAGGTATTAGGGCATCCCTTCCTTTCTTTGTGTATCCCTGAGCAATCCTCGAGCCAGAGCCTTTTTGTGGACAGACATGCCAGACAGACAGACATGCCTTCACCCAAGGGAGTTCTCATTCCCAGGTGGGCACTGGGCTCTGGTTTTTGGGAGTAGTTTTGGGGTGGAAAGTTCAACACCCAGGGTTGTAGGAGCAAACCCAGGCTTTTATTAATCCCCAACTCATTTATGTTCATGCATAAATAATACCTGAGTGTGACAAACACTGGTTAAGACATTGTGCATTTAATAATGACATTTCTTGGCATTTCCTCCTCGATTTGGGAAGGATCCTCTTTATGTTGGAGGCACAGGGAATTCAGAGCATGGTGGATTTCATCTCCATCCCACTGGATGAGGGATGGAGCTGAGGATTTCCCCTTGCTGGAGATTGCTGATGGTGTGAAGCACTTCAAGCAGCCTGAAAAGCCTGAGTGTTTCCTGCAGGAGAGTGTTGTGTTCTCCTGGTGCCAAATGGGTCAAAATCTCTGCTGTGGTGGTGGCAAACTGTGGAGCTGGCAAGGGACAGAATAAATCAGGGAACGTTCTGGGGAGATGATCGTTAACCAGCATTCATGTGTAAAACGGCGTCTAGACATTCAAACACTGCTAATAGCATTTGATTAACCATTTTTGTTTTGTTCTTGCTCAGTGTGTTAATCACTGTGATTAAAATGCTTAGCCACCATGGAGCTAGGCGTTGGATAAATTAGGAAGTAAGCAAATCCAAACAGATGGGGCAGGGAAAATTAGTGTCTCTGGCAGGGCCAGCCTCAGACAAGGCAGGGCCGAGGAAGATTTAGGGGGAGACCCTAAATAATCTAAGAAAAGCAAATCTACATTTGCAGTGGGCCTGCCAGATCTCCCCACCCTGCTGCTCCTGTAAAGCTTTCCCTCCTCAAGATTTTTTTTCTCTGCCTTTGGAACTCACCTGGCCTGTCAGGTCCCAGGATGCTGCAGCCAGGTTTGGAATCTGCTCTCTCCTTTGCACAAGGACATCCCAACATCCTTGTGGGGTGGGTCCTGTGTCCCTGCTGCAAATCCTTGCAGGCAGTACTCGTGAGAAGGTTCAGCCACTCAATTCTGGCTCAAGACTGGCCCAATTTCTACTTACTTTTCCTTTTTTATGGCAGTAGCAAAAGACTGTTGGTGATGTTTAACCCCTCCACCAGCAAACATGTGTGGGCACCGTCCTTCAGTGGCACAATGACTACTTTAAACTGCTGGGATTAGGGCTAAATCCTTGTCTGCTGCAGATTTTCAAGGAAGAATGTGGGCTGGAAAGGGTGGGAAGGGCACCTTGCACTACTTGTAAGATCAGGAGCATTGTTAGATTTCGAGATACATTAAATTAGCCCCCAGTCATGTCATCTCTAAAGAGAAATCACAGATAAAATAGCTGAGCACAGGGGTTTCTCTGTGGTAGTTTGGACAAAGCTGGAATTACCTGAAGGAGGGATCATCTGTGGAGGTGATGGGGAGACCACACTCACAGCCCTCTCTGTTCTTCCTCCCCCTTAATCTTGTTTTCTGTGTTACTCATTTTCTGGTAGAGCTGTGGAAAAAAAATTAAATGGGTAGTTTTGGTGACAGCAGGTTTTGGCCTATTATGTGCTAGGATCTGTAGCTAGGATTTCCAATTTCCCCTCTAATCAAAAGGCTTCCTAAACCTTTCAGAAGTGCTCTCCTGGGATGACTGCACTCACAGAAAGGCAAGTGCTTTGTTTCTGCTGGTGTCAGTCTCTTCAAAGGTACCTGAAGCACAGCAAAGCCACCAGCCCAGTCCTGCTCCTCTCAGAGCACCACAGAGTTGGGGATATCCAGTGCACAAAGCTGGGGATATCCAGTGCACAGGGCTGGGGATATCCAGTGCACAACTCCTCCTTTTCCAGATGCTTCAGCATCTGGAGTAAGTGAATATCACTTACTCAATACCCAGAGTAAGTGATGATCCTGGGATATTACAGTGTGAAAAGCTGGGAAGTCTTGGAGTTTCAAGAAATGCTGAATTTAATCTGAACTAGTGTTCAGTCATTGCCTGTGTGGGACTTTTCAGGTTAAGTTGAATTTTGTTCTTGTATTTTTGTTGTCCTGGATGGATTTTTACTCATAATCACAAAATCATGAAATGGACAGAGTCCCCAGCAGAAATCCCATGTTAAATGATCTCTGAGGGTGAATTCTTTGCTCCTGGTATTCTTTTAAGGCCCCCAGGCAATACTAAAATTCCTTAAAAGTTAGTTCCCTGTTTGTTTAGATTTTTTACTTGTTTCTGCTGGGAATGGTCACAGCTCAAGAAGTGGTTGAACAATGTTCTCAGTCTCAGGGTGGGATTGTTGGGGTGTCTGTGCAGGGCCAGCAGTTGGACTCTGTGATCCTAATGGGTCCCTTCCAACTCAGCATGTTTTATTATTCTACCTCTTATTTAATATTTCTGATTTCCTTCATGACTAAGCACAGCAGTTTTCAAGCCTCATAAAAAAACTTCTCTTCCTTCCTTACACTGGCCTTACTTTCTTGCTTTCATCTCCTTTTTTTTCCCCTCAGGTCATATTGCTATATGCAGGAAAGCATAGATAGGGCTAAGTAAAAATGCCTTTTATACCTGAAATGTATAAGAAGCCCTTAGACACAGCACTGTGTCTAAATATACCTGAAAAAGTTGGGCTTATTCAGCTCTCTTCTAAGGCTATTGAGACGTGTGAGTCTCCAGCTGAGTGTGTTAAGCTCTGCAGTGACCACACTTCCAAATATTTTATTTGCAGTGTGTTAAGGGTTTTTTTTTCAGCAAGTGCTCTATTGTTATTGCCAGGAAAATGCTGACATATATTTTATGTAGCACATCAGATGTGATCCAGACTCGCTTTGCAGAGCTGAGTAGCATTGCTACGGCCAATTGTTCGACACAGCATTTTGCTGCGTTTCCTGACATGCTTAATAAAGATATTTTCATGATTCTGGAGGCAGCCTGAATGCCATTAACTGCTGGCTTTCTGAGGAAGCACAAAACGCAGCTCCTAATGCCAGACTCTGCAGGTTTGGCTCAGCAGCCATCAGGTACCACTCCAGAGCATGGGAAAATTGAAATAAAAAGCACCTTGGCTGGTTGGCATTGCCTGAGCTGCTGCTTTCTGTCCTGGAGATTGATCTTGTCCATGGATTAGGGTAAGGCAGAGCTGGGGGTGTTTTCTCAGGGATGGGGATAGAGGTGGTTGAATATTCTGGCACACAGGAGACCTGGCAGAGGATCTAAGGAGAAGGTCTCTGTCAGCCTGTGTCAGGGTCCCTGTGATATCCATGTGTTGTCTTGGCAGAATCCAGAGCCTGTGGATGTGCTGACCTTGCAGCCAGAGCAGGAATTTGTTATTCCAGTAGATCTGGGCCTTGTCATCACTGGTTTATCTTGGACTTAGTATTTTTTCACTTATAATCCACAGTGGATCTGTGGGGTGGGAGGAAAGCAGGAAGACTGCAGAGGAGTTGTACCTGGAGGTAAATCCTAGAGGAAAGGAGCACCCCTGCCATGGGGAAAGGCTGAAAGGATTGGGATTGCTCATCCTGGAGAAGAGAAGGCTCTGGGGTGACTTTATTGACCCCTCAAGAGGGGACCCCATAATAAAGGTGGAGAGAGACTATTTGCCATGACCTGAAGGGACAGAACAAGGGGGAATGGTTTCAAAATAAAAGAAAGTAGGTTTAGAATGGATATTAGGAAAAACGTCTTCCCTGTGAGGGTGGGGAGGCCCTGGCACAGGGTGCCCAGAGAAGCTGTGGCTGCCCCTGGATCCCTGGAAGTGCCCAAGGCCAGGTTGGATGGGATTTGGATCAACCTGGGGTAATGGGGTAATGGAAGGTGCCCCTGCCCATGGCAAGGGGTGGGATGAGGAGATCTGTAAAGGTCCTTTCCAGTTCAAACCCTTCTATGATTCCATGATTGATTCTCTGGTACCTGGTTTTGAGAAAGAGAGAGAAAATAGCCTGGTGGTTGTATTTTAAGGGATGGTGTTGATTGACACAGGGTGACTCAGGATGTCTGTGATCACTGAGGAAAGTGCTGAACATCCCTGTGGGAAGAGAACAGGCTCACAGCACATCCCTTCCCACACTAGGAGTATCTGTTCCTCAGGAACAGCCAGTTTTTTCCAACTTTGGTGTTTTTCTGCTCTGAATGTAAAGCCAGGGAATTCTCACTAGAAAAGAAACAAAAATGTTCATTTTTCGCTTTTGCCACCCTGAAGACTGCAGGAGAGGAAAGAAAATTCTTCTCTTATGAGAGAGGTGTCCTTTCTGGCAATGTGAGCTTTAAAGAAAGCCAGAAGTTCAGGAGGAGGATGGAGGCCAAGGGGAGGAGGTGGGATCTTCCATGCTCCCTTCTCAGATCCCAAGGATGCCCCAGTTTGGTGAAGAAACTGAAGCAGGGGTGGCAGAGAGTTGATTTGCAGCTCTCCATAGATCTGAACAACTTAAAATAAGCACTTGGAAGGTATCATGTTCCTGAGGAGGTAAATAGTGAAGGAGTCACAAGTTGGAGCGTGGGAAAGGATCCATGACAGAGCTGAGCCCAAGATTTGGGGCAGAGAGGGAGCTGGAGTGGGGAAGTCCTGAAAGTGTCTGTACTGTGGTGGAGAAGCCAGAAGAGGAGGATGTTGTGGTCAAAGTGAAATAAAAAGATGTCTAAAATGTGCCACTTCTACTAAAACTTCCACTAGTTTTCCTCAAAAGGGTGGTTAGGAAGAAATAGGAGTTGTATTTATGCTACTTTCTAAAAAACTTTGGAGAAAACATGATGGATGTTTTCCATAGTGATCTTTAGCTTCTCTTCCTGATGTCCTGAGTTATGAAATCAGAGCATCTGAGTCATGAAAAAGCATAGCATAAAGCACTGGATAATTAGGCTCTTTTGAATTTTAGATTTAGATTGAATATTAGGAAGGAATTCTTGCCTTTGGGGTGGGGAAACACTGGCAAAGGTTGCCCAGAGAAGCTGTGGCTGCTCCATCCCTGCAAGTGTCCAAGGCCAAGTTGGACAGGGCTTGGAGCCACCTGGGCTAGTGGAACCCATGGCAGGGGCTGGAATGGGATGAGCTTTAAGGTCTCTTCCAACCCAAACCCTTCTGTGAAGTTATTTAATCCTTATTGTGGTGTTTTCCATGTGTGCAGGAGACACAGAGCCTGCCCCTGTGGTCACTTCTGAATTTGACCCATTTCAACCAGAAGTTTTTAGTGCAGATTTTTCAGATCATAAATGGTTGCTGGGTCCCTGAAAACAGAGGGGAGAGAAAAACCTATTACAGGTCCAGTGGAATAAAAGCTGCCACGTTTGTGAGTTTACCAGGACACACCAATTATTCCAGTTAACAAGGTGGGGATCAGTCACAGGTTGGACTCAGTGATCTCAGAGTTCTTTTCGAGCCTAAAAGATTCTGTGATTATTTTTCACCGAGTTCATCACTCCTCTGCTTTTATCTCTGTCGATCTCCAAGGTCTTTCCTCTTTTGCAGGTAAATCTTTGGGAGAAGTGATGCCATAATCTGATCCCAGGGCTCTGTTTTTCCTGCTGCAGCTGCCGATCCCAGCTCAGGCTCCCGGCACTTCGGGAGGGGGAGTGCCAGATCTCCGCGTGTTCCCTGGATCTGTGGAGCTCCGTGTGTTGGCCTGGTTACAGAGATTTTGTTCGATTGTGTTGGTTTAACTCAGTGGGAGGTTATTTGAGAAGGAAATGAAAGGCTCAGTGAACAGTGAATGCTTGAAGAGGTGTTAAGAGGAAATTCCAGGCGTCTAAGCTTAGGTTCTTTTGTTTTAGGGATTTTTTTTTTGGCTTTTCAGCCAGCCAGGTTTTGAGCAGTGCAGGAGTAGGTCTGCAAGCACAGAGGAAGGGATAGGAGTGAGAGAATCCCAGGGAAGGACCTGACAGTCACAACAGTTATGGATAGCAGAGTAGATAAAGGAGACATTTTTTATGATGAGGGTGTTGGGGGGTGCCCACCACCCTGATCATAAATGATGCACCATGGGTGCCCCATCCCTTCAAAAATTCAAGGTTGGATCAGATGGAGCCCTGAGCACGTTTATATCCCTGCCCATGGCAGGAGGGTTTGGCATAGAGATCTTTAAAATTCCCTTCCAACCCAACCCATTCCATGATTCTCTGGAGGTTTTTTCCCTGCCTCAGGTGCTGCAGAGGATTATTTATGTCAGAACTGTTTGGTAGCAGGACAGGACTTTACAACAAGCAGCCTTGTTCTCAGCAGTGTGAGGAGTTATTCTATAAATCAGTTTTATCACCAAGAAGGGTTTCTGGGGGCAGAATTCAGCAGGACAGGTCACAGCCTGGGCTGTCACAGACCTGTGCTGGAGAGGGGAGAGCTGCGGGCAGGTAGGGACAGCCAGGTGTGAATGAGAGCCTTCAGAGGGGCACATAATGCTCTGTGTCACCGTGTTGGGGACAAGCTCTTACCTGGACAGAAATAATTAGGAAGCCTGGTCATCTTAAATAAAAAAGGAAGAGGATTCATCCCTTTAGAAAGTCTTTTTGTGTCTTTCACTCTGCTTGTATTCTTAATTAGGTGGACATTGGAACTATTTTGAATGTATTTTTCTAGAAGGGGGTATGAAAAAAATCTGATTGTATAAATGGATGAGTGTAAATACTACAGAAAAAGAGGACAACTTTGGCTGTTCTGAAATCCAAACTTTCCTGTTGAAAGTGATCATGTCAATTATATCAGAATCCTGATAGCAGTGAAGTAATGAGAGGGAGACTTGATTGCTGAAACAAATGTAATTTTTACAGCATTAAGATCTGGCCAAAACTTCCATTCTGAGGCAGTGAGTTACATTCTTATTAGACAACTGTGGTCTTTCCCATTTTGCTGCAGACACACAGACTTGTTACTATGTAGGTTAAGTAGGTGCAACAATATCTCACCTACTTCACACTGATGTGTAATTTCTGTCCAAGTTACAACAAAGCAGCTGCTTCCAAAATACATAATAATTATTGCTGCTGATTTTCACATGCTTGGGATCAATATACTGAAAGTAGTGTAAGACTGGAGAGCTGCCCTCTGCTTTAAAAGATTTGAGAACTGATGTACACAGCGTGGCAGAGGCTGAAAGTGGAAGGCTTTGTTGGAGGCGGTGTTAAAACAAAGTGTTGACATCCTTCTCCACATTTCATGCAGTTCACTTCTCAAAAACAGTCCCCTCTTAATTATCCCTTGGATTTATTCATCTTTCCCAAAGTTTTTTCACATGATTAGTGAAAGGTGGTTGCATGTGCCTGTCTTCTGCTCTCAGCAGGATGCTGCATTGCCCTTGCACTGAGCATCCTTCTGTATCTCATATAATTCTCCAGTTCTTGAGCATTCTCTGTTTAACATTTCTGCCTGGTTACGTGGGGGTTTTACAATTAATATCACAGCTGAAGTGTACTGGGAGATCAGATGATTTATAAAAAAGGAGTATAAAAGTCTCATTTCATAAAAATAAATCTTGTGAAACCACGTCTGTAACCTTTAAAGTGAGCAGGAGTACCTCTGGAGAGATGGATTCTGTTAAATTACACTGTTAAGAGACAGAGGGGCATCTCTGTTGGCTCCAGGGCACTAAAACTCAGCCCCTGCTCTTGCTATCCTCTAACAGAGAGCCTGATGGGTCAGGAGCCAGCACATAATTCCAAGCCTATGGTGGGATAGAGTTGAGCTGGATTTAGTACAGGATTGTTTTGCCAGGGACTGAAGTGATGCACACAGATGGACCCTGAGGGTGGACATTGGTCCAGCATCTCATGAGAGCCCTGAAGTGGTGACTTAGAGCCCAAGGGAAGCAGCCAGACCATCTTCAGAGTGGTTTTGGCAGTGGAGCAGCATCACCTGAGACCAGCCTTCCTTTACTCAGTGTTGTGTGTCCCATCTGTGCCAGCTGCTGCCCCCAAAGTTCCCAATCTGGGGCAAGCAGCAGTGAAGGAGGCCGGGGTACAATGGTGCTGCTTTGTCAGCAGAGCAGATTTGGGTGAGCTTCAGCCACAGCAGCTGTTCCAAGGCAGAGCAGGTGGGAAATACCCAAACCTTGCATTGCTTCAGGAGAGATGTTCTCACTCTGCTCACCCAGGAGCTTCTCAGAAGGAATCACAGAATGTCCTGAGATGAAAGGGACCCACCAGTGTTGCTGTAGGACACAAAATAACACAACGTGGACACGCAGCTTTCCCAAGGTAAAAAAGACAACTTTTAATTTCTGACTCTGAACACTTATAGACTTCTAAAAGTGACTGTGGATTGGAGGGTGACAATGCCACCTCTCCAATGACACTGGACAAACTAACAGTCTATCAAATTTCTCCTCCTCTGTAAAAGAATGCAAAACAATAAGTTATTTACATGAAGTGTGTGAAAAAGTTGGTTACAAAACTGTGAACATCAAAAGGCTTAGAAAAACTTAAGAAAAACAAAGCAACACACCAGGAGTCCAACTCCAGGGCCTGCACAGACACCTTAACAATCCCACCCAGTGCCTGAGAGCATTGTCCAAACACTCCTTGAGCTCTGGCAGCCTTGAGGCTCTTTGAAGTTGCAGAGGAGAAGTCTTGGAGTGATTTTATGATTCCAAATGGGCTAAAAAGGCTTTGTGCTTTAGCAAGGGAGCAAGTCAGGAACACGTTCCTCCAGATCCCCTTCCAGGCTGCAGGGCAGTTTCTGGTAATTGTTCCCCACAGAGGGAAGTGGAAGGAGTGGGCTGGTCCTTTTGCCATCTCCTGAAGGGTTTTTGTCCCTTACAAAGGCAGCACATCTTCCAAGGTGGGTGACTGGTCTAATATTGTAGGATCACAGGCAGGGACACCTTCCAGTATCCCAGATTGCTCCAAGCCCCATCCAGCCTGGCCTTGGACATTTCCAGGAATCCAGGGGCAGCCACAGCTTCTTTGGGCAACCTGTGCCAGGGGCTCACCATCCTCACAGGAGGAATATTTTCCTAAAATATTTAATCTAAACCTCCCCTCTTTCAGTTTGTTTATCTGATGGATTAATGCCCCAAGGAAATGCATCAAGTATATGAAGAGTGTTCCCATATCACCTCGACCCTGATGTTATTCAGGTGAAGAGTTGATGGTAGCAATAATGGGAGGAGTTTTTAGGCCAAATTGTTGAAAAGCATTGTTGGTACTGAGATCAGGGAAAAAAAATGGCAGGAATTTAAGTAAACAGTTCCATGACGAGAAAGAACAACCAGTAGAGCTTTCTAGTCTTGTGTGTTGGTACATTTTCCATTATTCCAGTAAAGTTCCCAGCTCAACCTGACTCACCAGCTGGTGTCCAGGTTCTCCTGTTACTCTTGGATAGGAGGATTCAACAGCTGCATTTCTCCTCAGGAGACAAAAAGCAAAGGAAAGCAGCTCTGTGCTGGTGACAGCATGAACATGCTCATTGAAAGCTTCATTTAATGTTTATAAACATCAGGGATGACAGAAATGTTGTAACTTCAGCATTTAGCGATTCTTTATTTTTAACCAAAAAAAAAAAATGCAGTTAAGGCACTTTGAGGCTGCTGAAACAGCGAAGCAAACATTTGTAAGTTTGTAGGAAATCTGTGTCACGCTTCTCAAGTCTATAGCTGTGGGTAGGAGGAGAAGTGTCAACTTATCTCCAGGAACTAAAACATCCTGATTGTATCACATAGAATCAACCTCTCAAATTCATTCCTGCGCAGAGAAACACAGTCACATAAAATCGGCCAGTTTTGAAGAAGGACTTTGAAGCTTTGTGACCACTGGCATTTGTGTCAAGCCAGGGTTATTTACAGGCTGCTGTGAAGGGGTTTAACTAATCACTGGCAGCGTTATCCAGTTTTTCATGCTTGGAGAGAAGAGCTATCAAAGCCCTGAGTTTTGAGTGGGGATGAAGAGGTTTTTCACTTTGAGGCATCGTGCTGTGACCTGTGCTAGAGGCACAAGGCAGTGGGTTCATTTGGCATTCAATATGCAAAAAAAGCAATATTCAGGAGGTAGAAGCAGAGTCTGGCTACAAGAGTGGAGGTTTAAACATTGTCCAGGCGTGTTGGGTTTGTGTCAGGAAAGCCAGAATTCAGCTACAGTTGATGCTTGCAAGGGGATCTCAGGAAGAGCAAGATGTTTTTAAAGGTTGTGTGCATGTGGCACTTGGGGACATGGTTTAGTGATGGGCTTGGCAGTGCTGGGGAAATGGTTGGACTTGGTAATCTTGGAAGGCTTTTCCAGCCTAAGTGATTCCATGATCCTCTGCTTGTGTTCCTTGTCCTCTGCCATGAGCAAAGAGCAGAGGAGTTTGAGCCACAGAGGAACATCATCAGTGGATAACATTGGGGTGAGGGATCACCTGCAGATCCGTGACACCTGCTGGGCTCCACTGGGTGCTGAGAGGTGGCTGATGACAAAGCAAGACCACTCTGAAAATCCATGGAGATGATGGGAAAATGGTAAACATTGCCCCCATCTTCCTAAGGCTACAAATCCAAGGAGCGGCAGGGCAGTCAGCTCTATTTTGACCCCTGAAGAAATTGTGGGATGAACAATTTGAACAAATTTCTGGGTGTGTGCAGGCAGTGCAGGAGTTCCCCAGGAGCAGAGCCTGACCCCCTCTGGCTGTCCCCTCCTGTCAGGGAGTTGTGCAGAGCCACAAGGTCCCCCCTGAGCCTCCTTTTCTCCACGCTGAGCCCCTTTCCCAGCTCCCTCAACACCTCCTGGTGCTCCAGCCCCTTCCCCAGCTCTGTCCCTTCCCAGAAAAGGGAAGCCACGAGCATCTCAGGCTCTTTAAACAAGAGCTCAACCACAAGAGAAGAGTGACCTGACCCCCTTTGGTCATACACAAAAGAACTCATTAGAAGAACTTCTCTGAACCAGGAGGGATTTACCATCAGGCTGACAGCATGGGGTGTTTGGCCACAAAAAAACATTTATATCTGCTGTAATATATTTCTATTTTCAGTAAGATCTTCATTGCTGTGATGAAGAATGAGGTAGATAAGGTGTCTCAGTGTATCATGATGTTGTTATGATTGGTGCACTTGCAGGGTGCAAAGCCAGAGTAAGAACTGAACCCACAGACAACTCTCCTTTCCCAATTGATCCAAGGGGATTTTTCACTGCAAAGTTCAGACTGAGAGCAAGAAGCATGTGTTCTCCTTGAGCAGAGCTGCTTCTGTTGGCAAAACTGCTACCAAACATCTCACAAAACTATGGAGTGGGTTGAACTTCCCAGGTTTTACATTTATAAGGAAAAGCAGTCAAGTATCTTTCCTTTTTTTTCCTCACCAGCAACAGATTGCACCGAATCCGAATTAGGTGGCTGCCATCTGCTTTCACACAGGCTTGGAAAACAGGCCTGCCCTCCTCAGCATGGGTGGGGAGGGTGCTGGGGAGTGTTTACAACTCTGTGTTTACAGGATTTGGGATTAATGTGCTGTTTTCTTTTTCTGAGACAGAGTAAAATTGAATTAGGCTTTGAGCGAAACGCTGAGTGCCGCTCGCTTTCAGCACCGCAGTGTAATTTAGAAAAATGAGCTGCTCAAATCATTCCCTACCAAAATATTCTGACCTCACCCAATTCAGTTTGGTAGTATCAGCCTGGGATGTGTATTTTGACAATTTTTCTACTTTCAGTGCACTATAACAGACTCAGGTGATACTTTCTGAATTCTTTAAGTGGTGAAGCAGAACCCTCAGAATTTTGGGAGAATAAGGAGAATAAGGTTTTATGGATGGTAAGGTTGGATAACTGGTTTTCAGACTAGGGTATCTATGTCATCATCCCTAGAAGCTTTCTAAAAGTGTGTGGATGTGTCAGTTGAGGACATGGTTTAATGGTTAATATGGTGGTGCTGTGTTGGTGGCTGGACATGGTGATCTCAGAGGTCTTTTCCAGCCAGGCTCTGTGATTCTGTGATTTTATAATTCTGTGACTCAGACATCCCAGAGTCAATAAATCAAAGGGTTACTTGACTTTGTCCCCCTGTCAGGGCAGGTTGTGTCTGAGCCATGCAGGTACATCTTCCAATTTTAGTCATATTTGTTTAAAAAAGTGACAGCATGGAAAAATGATATTAACACCGAAGCCAGGGTCAGCCAGGTCCTGAAACAAGCACCTTTGGGAACACACCAGGGCTTGTGCCAGGCTTCTCCTGCCCTGGTGTCCTACATCCCTGGCAGCCCCTCATTACTGGGCTTCTGGGGGTGACACTGAGCTAGAGGGGTGGATTTTTGAGTGGTGACCTCCATCAGCTGAAGGTATCACGCTGCGTGCAGAGAGCTTTGGGAAGCCAAGGGAAAAACAGACCTGAATTCCAGCAGTGTGACCCACAGTGGATAAGGATACTTCAGTTCCCTGCCTGGTTATTCCACTTGACTTGGCTGATTTAACTGATTTCCCCTGATTTCACACACAGGGGCTTGGCTTAAGCTTTTCTCAGCTGTGGGGATGAATCAAAGAGCTCCATGGCAGTAGGTGGGCTGGGGAGAGATTTGGTATCAGTGAAGGTGCAGAAACAGTAAAAGAAATTTTTGGATGGTTCATTTACTGGGCATTTCCATGCCTGGTTTTAGTGTCTGACATGACACTGCAGTTGCCAGGTGCTGTTCAGAGGAGAGCTGAGCAGCTCCAGCCCACACTGAAAGCAGCATTTGCACAAGGCACAAGAATACAAAACATCTGTACTTGGATTTGCTTTAGTTTTTAACTTGAAATCTTCAGCTGGATCAGCCTTTCCACTACAGCTCATTTACGCTGCTGCTGGAGGAGTATAATTTATTCTCATGTTTGCACTGCCAGGGTGGTTTTAAGTGGGAAGTGAGATTCAGACCTTCAATTTTCTGGTGGTTTCTTTGTGTTTTGATGACAGATGAACAGCTGGGTGCAGTAGCCTTTAACCAAGCCCCAGAGCATCCCTTCATTGCTGTTAATTCTCAGCAGAGCCTGTGAGACCTGTTGCAAATAAGTCACGGGAGGATAAAGCAAAGCAAAGCTTGTCATATCTCAGAGCTGCTTTGTTCCTTCATTTGATAATTATCAATTTGGTTTTAGTTATTTAAGCTGTTGTGTTCTGCATTGTGTCACCCTGGGTCTGTGCACTGCTATGGATGGGACAGCTCAGGAGCAGAGAGAGATTCTTGCTCAGAGCACACTCAGATTTACTCCTGTGACCTTTGGACATGGAGCAGGGTTGATAAATCTCTGCTGACAAGCAGAGTGGCATCACCACTTGAAATTTGCAAATGTAGAACAGCAGCAATTAGGGAAGAGTGAGTTTGTATTTCCAGAGCTGTGAATTTATTTAAGGCAAGATGGATTCAGTGTGAGGTGTTGATGAAGCACGTTTTGTTTTTGCCCAGTTCCTGAAAAGCGCTTTTTAATAAATTGCTGATCTTTGGAGACCTGTAAGAAATACCACGGATTGCCTTTATCAGCCTATAATGTGCTTTCATCACTCCAGAGAAGGATGTGAGAGTGATACTAAGTTGGTCCCTGGAGGAAGGCAGGAGACACCACTGAAGGCTCCGGAGTCTGCCTTGAAATGGAGCTTAAATTTCCTCGTTAGCACAAATATCTCTCTAACCTTATCACTAAAGTGCTGCTGCTCGCTTCTTACACACAGAATTACTCTTCTGTAATGCTACAAGTAATTTACCTCAGTAATACTGAGTCAAAAACAACTCCTGTCTGAGCTGTTATGATTTATTGCTTCTTGAGGCTCTTTAGATTGAAATGGCTTTTCCAGCCTCGAAACTCTAAAATGCCTAAATATTATACTCTGCATTTACTACGAGGCAAAATCTGTGTGGATTTGATGGCATTGAGATAATCAAGATGAGATGCTATATGGCCATTTTGCAAACATTTTCTGAGAATAACATCAAAAAGTAACCAGTGTTAAAAGTATTGTAACCCTACTGTATTTCTTGGAATCACAGAATGGTTTGGGTTGGAAGGGGCCTTAAAGATTATTTTGCTCCAGCCTCCTTCCATGGGCAGGGACACCTTCCACTATCCCAGGTTGTTCCAAGCCCCTGCCAGCACACCTTGTGCTTTGCCCACCCTGTGACCTGCCAGCTCAGGGGTTCACCACTATGCACACATATTTTATTTTAACATTTTAGTTTCTATGGCTGAATGGAGCTGAATTGGAGTTTGCCTTTGGGGCCAGTTTGTTCCCCTCCTCCTTCCAGTGCACAGCTTAGCGGGGTTTAAAAACTGCTGACATTGTTTTAAGGGCTGATTTTCGGGTCGGGCCTTTCATAAGCACGGCAGGGGGAGGAAATTGTTGGAAAGCAGGGGAAAGGAAAGATTGCTGTGGCTCCAGGCTGCAGGGCAGGGTGCTCCACTGCTGGAGAATAATCCTCTCACTTTGAGGTGCTTCCCCTGCCCCTCCTGCAAAGGCACTCCAGCAGCATTCCAGCTCTCAGCATGAGGGGTATTACTGGGAGAAAAATGGGAGGAGCTTTGTAACAGGGCTGGGGGCGAAGGTTATAGAATCAGAATGGTTTGGGTTGGAAGGGACCTTAGGGAACATCACATTCCGACCCCTGTGATCAGCAGGGTCACCTTCCACTATCCCAGGTTGCTCCAAACCCTGTCCAACCTGGCCTTGGACACTTCCAGGGATCCAGGGGCAGCCACAGCTTCTCTGGGCAACCTGTGCCAGGGCCTCCCACCCACACAGCCAAGAATTCCTTCCCAATATCTAACTTGCCCTCTTTCAGCCTAAAACCATTCCCCCTTGTCCTGTCCCTCTATCCCTTGACCCAGGTCCCTCTCCAGCTCTCCTGGAGCCCCTTTAAACACTGGAAGGGGCTCTGAGCTCTCTCTGGATCCTTCTGCAGGTGAACACGCCCAGCTCTCCCACCCTGTCTCTGGCATAGAGGAGCTCCAGCCCTCTAAAGTGACTTTCTTAAATGGTCACTGAAACACCCAGGATGCTGGGGGAGAAGATGAATGGCAGGACGTTTTGGGAAAATTGCAGGGAGACCACCAGAGGAGCTTATTCCCATGTGGATTCACCTCAGCAGGGATTTGTTTTTTCCACCTTGGTGTAAAAGCAGGAGGTGTGTGAGCACTGATCATTTAGGTGAGTGCATTACAAACACTCCCCTAATTTAGCACATGCTAAAATAGCCCGAGGTTAAACCACATGGTATTGCTGAGAGTCTTTATGTTTGAGCACACTGCAAAAACCGTGGGTTCTCTTGTTGAAGAGCCTGAACAAAGGAGGGCAGTTATGGGCTCAGAGTCGCTCCAAGCAGCGAACAAAAATACCTTGGAGTAGCAGTGAATGGCGTGCCTGGGAAAAGGAGGGCAAGTGCTCTGCCTTTGTGGTCTGGAGCTCTGTCCTCACCAGGTCGAGGTCGTGTCAGGCAAGAGCTGCTGGCGCAGGAAGGCACCTGAGGTAGAGCTTTTTAGAAGGGCACAAAGTGAAAAACGAGCGGGGAGAATGATTCACCCGGCTCTGCCTGGCATGCAGGACCAGGGCCCTCGGTGTGAGGACAGAGGCAGGTTTGGGTTTGATTTTAGCAACCACAAAAAGGTGAAACAACATCCAGTTTGTGGCTCTGGAGGTCAAAGCCAGCGTGCCTGAGTGTGACCTCACTCCTCATCCCACAGCACACAGGCTCTGCTTGTGTTCTCATGGGGGATTTTCCTGCATCCCACACAGAACTTGAATATTCCGAGACCCTGGACCGCTTCCATCCCTTGGCATCGTAATGTTGCAACAAGCACCAATTTTCTTGTTTTTCTCCCATGCAATTGAAGAGTCGAAATCTGTGATGAATATATTAACATTCATTGAATTATAGAACAGATATTTAGCATTTTTCCTGAAGGATCCTAAAATGCTTTGCAGACACTTTCATGTATCACTACACAAATGCAGCTGCTTTTGCTTCATGCTTAGATTTAATTTGAGATGAAGGGAGAGAATTTGCTCTGTTATATCACAGAATCACAGAATGGTTTGGGTTGGAAGGAACCTTAAAGCTCATCTCATTCCAACCCCTGCCATGGCCAGGGAACTTTCTACTATCCCAGGTTGCTCCAAGCCCCATCCAGCCTGGCCTTGGACACTTCCAGGGATCCAGGGACAGCCACAGCTCCTCTGGGAAACCCATACCAAGTCCTCACCACTCTCACAAGGCAGTATTTTTTTCTAATATCCCATCTAAACCTACACTCTCCACAGTGTTTTTTACAGGAGGACACATGATGAGTTAGAGCAGAGAATTTTGTAGCATAAACCCAGGTTACAAGTGCACCCAGTGCCCCTCTTACACTTCTGGTGGCCGCAGGCTGAGAAGTGACATCTCATGAGCTTTGCAGTGTCCTCAGTCTGGCTGCACCATAGGAATTTGGAGGTGCAAGATCAGGTCCAGGTATCTTTTTGAGCCAGCTGGGTGCCCCACCATGCGTTGCTGTGGGTTTGCAGCCTCCTTTTCTCCTGACATGAAAAACCCTCTAAATATTCAGGGGCGAAAGGTAATAAAATATTGATCTATTTGGAGATAGAAAAGGAAGGAGATAGAGGCAGGAAAATTGTGTGTGGGTGCCTCCTCCTCTCTCAAAGCTCTGTCTCACTCCTGAGCCAAGATTCATTTCCATGGGAAGTGCCATGGGCTCTTCCCTCATGGATAATGGGGATGTGAAGAGTCCCTGCAGCCCAGTTCTCCTGGAAAGCAGCTCCTGCCTTCCTTCACCTCTTCCCAGGGGTGCCCACTGCTGCTCTTGTTGCCCCAGCCCTGAGCAGGGATTGTTAATCAAGGCCATAATCAGCCTTTTGCAGGTCCTTTGTTTCCCAGACTGGTGCTCCCTCATTTCCTGTGATTTTTTTTCCTGTCTCTAGCAAAGCTGCAGCCATTTGAAAGCTCCTGTTCCATCTTCCCCTTTCTTTAAGATGTATTTGTGCATTTTTTTTTCTCTTTTGTAATCAAAACAATCTCCAAGCCCTGCCAGGATCAGGATTTCTCTGGGTGATTTCAAATGCACTGTAAGAAAATTTGAACCTGAAAAGACTTAACTTGTAAAATGCACTTAGTGGAAACCCTTCAAATTCAAAAGCTGCTTACAGTGTCCATATTGGATGTTAAAGAGGCTGGATTCCAGGCTGGAAAGGGTCAAACACCACTTTTAGAGGGTTGGAGTGGCTGAAATTGCTTCTTAGTTCACAGACATCAGGAGGGTGGCAGCATCTGGAGAGCCTGGCACAGGTTGCCCAGAGAAGCTGTGGCTGCCCCTGGATCCCTGGAAGTGTCCAAGGCCGGGTTTGATGGGGCTTGGGACAACCTTGGACAGTGGAAGGTGTCCCTGGCCATGGCAGGAGGTGGCACTGGATGATCTTTAAGGTCCCTTCCAACCCAAACCATTCTGTATTCATGACTGGTGGCAGAGTGAGCTCCTGGCTGCAGTTAAAGGTGGCTGAGACTTCAAAATAACTTGAGGCAGAAGGGGAAAATTGAAGTTTGTGATACCCCAGGAGGTTTGGGATAACCCTTTAGTTTCCTGATGGATGTCATGTCTCCTGCAGCTCCAATGAAAGGTAACAGAGGTGTCCAGGGAGAAGAAGGAGCTGCTCCACCTCTAGGCAAATAATTCACTAATTTTTAGCTTCAGATGTCACTTACTTTGCAGCCTGCTGCACTTCATGAAAGCTGCCATTGAGCAATCCCAGTTTTCTTCACAGCTCCAAAATTTTGTAAACACTGTCACTACAAAAAGCAAAGCTACTGGGAAGGTTTCTTCCCAAAGCCACTGTGGGAGTTCATTAACATTTAAGGATTTGGGTTCACTTCATCTGGGCTGATTTTGTCCAAGTGTGAAATGGGGCACAGATCCTGATGGGGTGATCCTGATGTGTCCTTTGAGAGCAGAAATGCTGCTTCAATGTCCTGTGCCTGGGGTATGGGGACTTTCAAGAGGGGTTTAAGTGTTCACAGCCCTCACTGAGCTTTTTTTGGGGACAGTTTGGACACTTTCATGTCACCATTTCACTGAAGAGCATTGTAATTGTTAAGATCCAGTTCAGGCACCTAAAGGAAGCATTGCTTTGAGGCTGGAATTTGTGTATTGGAGACAGATGGGTGAACTGCTGAAGATAATCAGAGGTCAGCTGGTTAAGCCTTATTTTTTGAATAGCCTTGTTGGGGTTAGGGAGTGCTTTCTTAAAGAGTATTTACTGCATAATCTGTGCAGATGAGTGTAAGAGAGCCTTTGAAGGAATTAGTGAAATTCAGCTGAGACTGCTTTGCATTCAGGCAGTAGAGAGCTGCTGAAAAACCCAAAAGGCTGAGGGATCCTCCTTTGGTGACCCTAAAAACACATTTAAACCTTCTTTTCCACCTGCCAGCCTGATCTGTGACCTCACCATGGCCTGACAAAGTGGAGTTCTGGTGAAATGTGCTCCAGCTTTTAAGAGGGTGTAGTTAAGATCACTTTTGCTCCAGAAGAATGATAGGAAAATGCTGACACTCCTCAGTTTTGAAGGAAAAATCCATATGCCACAGCCTTGTGTGAACAAATGTGGTGTCTGGGCCGGATGGGCAGACTTAGCTGGGCAGTGATGAGTCTGCTCACAGGAAGAATCTGCATCAAAATGTGAAGTGATGGAAGCTGGAACAATCAGGCTGGAAAAATAGCTGTTTATTGGGAGTGTTCCCACAGCTAATGCTGGGATCATGATCCTCTTAATGTGCCAGTGCTGTGCCATGCAGTGTCCCAGCAGGGCAGCACTTAGAGTCTGTCTGTCTGTCTGGCTGGAAAATCCTGTGGCATCTGTGACAGAGCCACAGAGGTGCTGATTTACTCCTTACCTCTGCTGGGTAGGAGCAAATGGCAAATTAAATGGGGCTTGATGCAGTGTAGCTGGTGCTGCACTGAGAAAAATCTTCCTTCAGGAAAAGGTTTCAGGTTTTTAGGTGTCAGGACAGGCTTGGAAGGAGCAATTTCAGCAGCTGCTGGTGCCTCTGAGGCTTTCTCTGCTCTCTGAGGTGATGGGGGAGAAGGTTTTGGATTTTTTCATCCTTCACACTTGGAATAATCATAAAACGTAGAGAAGAATTTAAACCATCCTGATGCACTTTGGGACAGCTGTGTGGATCTGTGCAAGGGGTTGAATCATGTCCTGAAGAAGGCAAATGGACAGGAGGGATTTAACTTGGCTTTCCTCTGAGAGTGGAGCTGCCAGAGGTGCTCAGGAGTGGCAGATGCAGGTGTGGAAGGAGGCAGACCTGCACAGCAGCTGTCCCATGGCTCAGGGTGAGGCTGCACACTTGTCCCCCTTGCTGATTTCACAGCAAATCTGACAGTCCTGCTGCTGTAATATAAAAACATAAAATATCCCATGTAGACAGGCTGGGAGCACTGTGGATGTTCAGCCTGGAAAGAGAAGGATCCAAGGAGGAAGGGATCCAGGAGGGATCGTGGAAGAAGGATCCAAGGGGAGCTCAGAGCTCCTCCCAAAGAAGCTTCAAGAGAGCTGGAAAGGGACTTGGGACAAAGGATGGAGGGACAGGACAAGGGGGAATGGCTTAAACTGAAAGAGAATAGATTTAGATTAGAGATTTTAGGAATTCTTCCTGTGAGGGTGGGCAGGCCCTGGCACAGGGTACCCAGAGAAGCTGTGGCTGCCCCTGGATCCCTGGAAGTGTCCAAGGCCAGGCTGGATGGGGCTTGGAGCAAGCTGGGATAATGGAAGGTGTCCCTGCCCATGGCAGAGGTTTGGAACTGGGTGGTCTTTAAGACCCCTTCCTATCCAAACCATTCTGTGACTCCAGATGTGACAGGAGTGCTGTGGGCACCCCTTCATTGCCATTCACATCAGGTTTCACTTCCAGGAGTGCTGAGCACTCCCAGAAAGCTTCTGGAAGCCAAAGCAGAGACTTTGTGCTCAGCCAGAGGAGGATGGAGCACTCTGCACCCATCATCTCCGCACCTTGCCTCAGAGTTTCCGGGCTGTTTGTGGCCCTGGTTGTTTTTTTCCTGCTGCCAGATTTAAACCCCAGCCTCTGGAGCAATGATAATCCAGCCTGTGCATGGAGATACAAGGTCAGGAGGAAACCAGAGCTGCCAGCAGGATTTGAGCAGTTTTTAGCCATGGATCCTCCAACCTCAGAGCATTGTCCTGTTGCTGGAGGTGTGTTCATGTTTTCCCTCACATCCTCCACTGCTGGCTCATTCCAGGGACACTTTTTGCAGGGCATTCCTGTTCTGTTGGGGCATCCTGAAGAGCTGTGTGTCCCTCAATGTTCTCAGGACAAATTTCCTTATTTTGAATCATCGTGAGATGAGTGACCAAAAAAACAACACAAACCCTAAGTGCTGGTTTGTATTTACTTTTTGTTATCCTGGAATTCCTTGCTGGGATACCAGTACTGGATCCTGCTCTGAAAAATGCTCTAATACCGACAGTGAGCAGCTAATTTTGTCCTTTGTAAATTTAATTTAGACTTTCAAAGGGCTCTCCCTTGACCTCACGAGTTTAGGGGAAGCTCTGTAGATGAGTGTTAGCCTATTTTCACTGTCATTGTTCCCAACTCAGGTTTATCAGCAATCTTTCCCACATTTTGATTAAAAGCACCAATGCCCTGGTGTATAATACTGAAGTTAAATCCAGCTGTATGAATGTCTTATCTGATTTCTCATGCACAAATTTGGTACCTATAAGAGAGCAGGAGGCGACCTCCCTCTAAAAGGAGTGTTCCTGCCATGGGAAGAAATAGGAGTACAGATTACACTTAAAATTTTACTTCTGAAGCACCAATCTGTGTTCATGGAATTGGTCTGTTACTGCTCCCCAAGGCACACTGTGAACTTGTAATGGAGCCACTGGACATAAATAAATGCTTTAAGCAGTTTAGCTGGAAGTGTGGAGCCTCACCTTTCCCCTTTTCCCTCCTCTGTCTCCATTCCTGCCTCCTGCCTGGCACTGCAGTGATTTGAAGGGGTTTGTATCTTATTTCCACGTGGCTGCCTTGGAGATCTTTTCAACCAACTTCCCTCTGGACTCTCTACAAACATTAAAAGATGTTTGAAATTACTCAACCTCAACGGTGCTTGAAATTGAGCCATGTTCTGTTGTGTCAACAAAGTGCTGCAAGTGCTGATTGTAGAGGCCAGAATAAAGGTTTCCAGCTCTGGTGCTGCTGCCCACAAAATTCCCTTATTAAGTGATGTTTCCCCACCTGGGAGCTCAGATGTGCTGCTCTGGTTGCTTATTTGTCCATCTTCCTTTATTTTATTTAGATTCCATAATCAGTGAACAGGTTGGAACAGTTCTGCTGCCAGGCTTCCACCCCCTGCCATGGGCAGGGACACCTTCCACTATCCCAGATTGCTCCAAGCCCCATCCAGCCTGGCCTAGGACACTTCCAGGGATCCAGGGGCAGCCACAGCTTCTCTGGGCACCCTGTGCCAGGGCCTCCCCACCCTCACCGAGCAGAATTTCCTTCTGATGTCCCATCTGAATCTCTCCTCCTTCTCCCCTTTGTCCCATCCCTTATCAGCCCATGTAAAAAGTCACTCTCTCATTCCTTCCCTGCTTGTTTTCCTTTGTGTGCTTGGATCTACCCAGAAATTATTTGGGGAAGAATTAAGGGCTTTGTGGGTTATTGCAAATTTGTGATATTACTTGGAATCTGAATAATTTCACAATGCTCTATTTGGCAGTGCTGTTTTTTATTGGAGCCAAGTGTTTCAGAGGTGGAAGAGGATTTCCTCTTCTTCACACTTTTTTTCCCCATGAAAAAGGAGCAGTGAAGTGTAATTTGTCCAGTTTTTGTCTCAGGTGTCTTCCCTGAGCAGCCTCTGCACTGGAGCCAGGCTGGGGGAGCTGGAAATGTCCATCCTGGAGAAGAGAAGGATCCAGGGAGAGCTCAGAGCCCCTTCCAGAGCCTAAAGGGGCTCCAGGAGAGCTGGAGAGGGACTGGGGACAGGACACAGGGAATGGCTGCCCACTGCCAGAGGGCAGGGATGGGTGGGATATTGGGAAGGAATTCCTGGCTGTGAGGGTGGGGAGGCCCTGGCCCAGGGTGCCCAGAGAAGCTGTGGCTGCCCCTGGATCCTTGGAAGTGTCCAAGGCCAGGTTGGGCAGGGCTGGGAGCTGCAGTGTCTGTTGAGTGGTTTCCCTTCCCTTGGCAGGGGTTTGGAGAAGATACCTGAGTTCCCTTCCATCCCAGACCATTCTGTGTTCCTGGTGTCAAATGGAAACCCTTTATTTTGGAAATGCTGCATTTCAGTGGGTGCAGCACAGCCTCTATGGCTTTTCTAGCTCTGGGTTTCCTCATTCCTGGAGCAGCTTTGATATCTTGCAGTAAATTCCTGGTCACAGCCCACTGTCAGCTGGTGTCTGAGGGCATCCTTTAAGCAGAGGTGAGGATTGAGTTTATTTTTCAGTTCAGAGAGTGTTTCTGCACTTGGTGAGCAATGAGCTCTGCTGGTGCTGGATCAGACTTTGAAAAAATTCTTTCTCTGCTGGTCCCACCTGACAGTGAAAGCAGCAGATTTCCTTCAGTGTCTGAGGTCAAAATAAGCAAAATATTTCGAGGGCTTCTGATTCCACAGTCAGGTCCTATGATAGCACTGGAGCTGCAGATTCCATAGGGGGAGGAATTTTGTTGTCTTCCAGTTGGGATATCCCAGGAGCAGTGCTGTGGGTGCCAGACCTAACAAAGCCTGATGTCCTGGGGTTTCTGTCTCATGGCTCTGGGACCCAGGGGGAATCTCAAATAGTGAAAGCTTTTGTGCCATTTAAAAGGCTCTCTCATCTCTGCAATCCTTTGGTGCCTGAGAGGGGAGAAGTTCACACTTTCTTTTTTCCTCAAGGATGAGCATTGAGGAGGATCCACCACCTCCATTCATCAGCAGGGTGAACTTTTGGGGGATTTTGGCCTTTTCTTTTTGTTCCACAGGAATTTGGGGTCTAGAGAGGAAGTCCTATGAGGAGCAGCTGAAAGAGCTCAGGGGCTGAACCTGGAGAAAAGGAGGCTTAGGGGCATCATCTTGCAGATAGAGGTGACCTCCCAAAGGTTCCTGCTTTTCCTAACACTTCGTTGAGAGAGGAGATAGACTGGAAATCCCAGAGGATGTGTGGGAATGGGAAGCTGAATGAAAGGGATGCCTGAGGAGGACTGAAAAAATGTGGGTTTCAAGTGAGAACGTGGGAAGGAATGCTGGCTTGGCTTTGTGAGGAGGTTGTGAGACTTAAATATTTGAAGATGTTTGAGGCTGAAATAATAAGGGAAAAGAACAGCATGGCAAGTACCTGATACCACTGGCTTCTGAGCACATGGCCAGTGTCCCAGGGGAGATGATTCCCACTGAAAGGGGCAAAGTTTGCAAAAGCTTTGGAAACTGCAAAAAAATCCATTGAAATATTTGTGAAAGGACAGCAAGACTCGCTCCTCCAACAGTTTCAGGAGTTCAGGAGAAACTTCCAAATGCAGCTTTGAAGAGTCACCAGAAGTATTTAGGAAAGCAGGTCACAGATCCTTGGAGGTTTGGACCTATAAGGTGTTGTCTGTGCTCCAGCCTCCAGGTTGAGATCCCTACAAGGGGGTGTGTGCATCCCTGCCTATTTTGAAAATTATCCACATTTTTGATGTGACTGTCACTGTCTAAAAACAGGATGTAAGGAGCTTGAGGAGCTTAGGAACCTTCTGCCATGTGACAGTGTCATTCCTGGTATGTGAGTATCATGGAATCACAGAATATCCTGAGTTCAGAGGGATCCACGAGGGTCGTTGATCCAACCCCTGGCCCTGCACAGACACCCCAACTATCCCCCCTGTGCATCCCTCAGAGTGTTGTCCAAACTCTCCTGGCAGCCTTGGGGCTGTGCCCATTCCCTGGGGAGCTGTTCCAGTGTCCAGCCTCCCTCTGGGGGGAGAAGGGAAGCTCAGTTTTACCCACAGCTGAAACTCTGTGGTTTCCAAAGAGCTTTGAACACTCCCAGCAGCTGAGTTCCCTCCCCTCCCTGTGCCATCCCCGCTTGGAACGTGGCATTCATCTGAAGTATTCATTAAGATGGGGAATTATTTGCATATTATTAGCATTATTACATGGAAATAAAGCTGCTGCTGGTTCTTCCCTCCCTCTATGTATCTTTCATCACCGGCCTTTATAAGGCTCTGAATCCTGTTTGTTGTGTGACAAACTGGGCTGATAAATCTCGTTACTCACTTCAATGGCTGGGAGACTCACTGCACATTACTGAATTTGGTGAATTATGTAATAAATGCATAATTAAAATTAAACCCAGAGCTTCTCGTGGAACCTCAGAAAATGCCGTTCATCATGAATTATAGAGAAACCTACACGGCTATTAAAATTTAAGCCTAATTATTTGGATTTATTTTCGATCAATATTTAATATGTTACCTATAAGTTCTTGCAGACCCACAGCAAATCTGTTGTTGTGGCTTTGCTGGAAAGCACAGAAAGTGTCTGTGTGTAGAGTGAGGTGTTTGTTTTCATGGGGCTTCATAGCTTAGTATTTGATTACAGAAAGGAAAATTCCCCTGAGCGTGATATGCTCAAAAATTTTTTCAGCCACAGAAATGTCACAAGGAGTTGGATTATGCCCCACTCTTTCCCCACTTGGTCAGCTTAGAATATTGCCCAGGGAAGCTGTGGCTGCCCTGCATCCCTGGAAGTGTCCAAGGCCACGTTGGATGAGATTTGGAGCAACCTGGGATGGTGGAAGGTGTCCCTGCCCATAGCAGGGAGTTGGAACAAAATGACCTTTAAGATCCCTTTCAACCCAAACCATTCTGTGATTGTGGTTTACTGGAGGAGAATCACAATAAGAGGAAATAATTTACTCAAATAAAACACTGCTTGGTTGCTCACTCATCAAATTGGCATTAAAATAAACTGAAAATCTTTCCCCCGATGAATTTCTGCCCTCCTGGTTCTTACTTCAAGGCAGCTGCTGTCAGGTTTAAACTTGAGATGTGCTAAAAACTTCTTCTCTCTGTGCTTAAAACGGGGTTTTAGAGATACTTTCCTTGGAAAGAGAAGAAATGTTTTTTTCAGGCAAACAGCCTGCAAGTTTAATTTTGAAAGGTTTGTCTCTTAAGTAGCAAATTGAATAGAAGGGATTTGATTCCCTTAAATCCCCGATTCTAGAGAAAGCAGCTTGAGATCTCAGTAAGAGAATTAACACATGGGTTAAACTTACAATAAGAAGCAGGACTTGGAAAATGCCTATTCAGATGCCGTTAAGGAAATAATAGGATTAGTTCTTGTCGTGTCAGTGTGGATTCCTCAAACTGGGGGCTGTGCTGACACACAGCCGGGCTGTGTCACTGGTCTGGCCGTGAAATTGGGGACAATGACAATAAAGATGGCTTTTCTTGGAGGCAAATTCCTTTGAATGTTTAAGCCAGTGCTTGTGTACACACGGAGGGCAGGTAATTCGGGATGACAAAGGAGCCCCTAATAATCCCCCTCCCTCCCCAGATGTGCTGTTTGTGGCTGAGGTGATGGTAATTGCAGCTGGGTAAGTGGTGAAAAAAGTCAGGATTACACCGTGGCAGCGTGTTTTCAGCTCCTGTAAACAGATTTCTGTTCAATTCTGTCATCTGTTGCAAACACAATGTGATTTCTTACCTTTTGTTTTCATTCCTTTATTCCAATGTATATATATTTTAATGTATATACATTATACCCATTGTTTAAGATAAAGCATTTTTGTTCTTTGTTTATATTTATTTATTTGTTTTCACTGTTCATGACAATTCAGTATCCTGCAAAAAAAAACCCCATTATTTTCATTTTCTTGTGTTTTCCATTCCATAATCATCCATGTGTGTCTTTGTTTTTAGCTTAAACCAAAGAGAAAGAAGCACTAAGGCAGAATTGGGGTTATTTTGACATCACCTGATTCCATCATAGAAGGAGCTGTAGGAGACCAGCGCTCTGGAAAACTTCCAACAAATGGTAATGAGACCAAGAAAGGCTTCTGTTGTGCTGTCACTCTTCTGTTCTTGTCTTCAGCCACAACTTCTGCTGCTTTGCAAAGCTGCTCTTTCTTTTTCCATGAGGTTTCCTCTTGCAGATAGTTCTGGGTATCCCATAATTCCTCCCAAAAGTGCTTTGGGAGCAAGAGAGGAGTTTAGGCAGCATTGTACAAAGCCAAAAATTGCATGAGAAGTTGTGGCTGCCCCTGGAAGTGTCCAAAGCCAGGTTGGACAGGGCTTGGAGCAGCCTGGGATAGTGGGAGGTGTTCCTGCCCATGGCAGGGGTGGAACTGGATGGGCTTTAATGTCCCTTCCCACCCAAACCATTCCCTGGTTCTGTAATTTTATGATTCTACAATTCCATAACTAAGAATGAAATAAAATTTTGTGTTGACAGGTAATTGGCCAGTGTACCAAATTTCTCAGTAAATTATCACCAGAAAATTTATATATAATAATATTATAATATCATAATCCCACCAGTGGAGGAAAGAAGGTGGGCACATGCTCAGGCTGATATTTCCTTTCCCTTGTCAGAGCATTCCCAAGCACTCCTCAAGCTGGAACTTAAGGAAGCAAAAAACCCAAGCCAAACAGCTTTACAGCTTGGTCTCTGACAGAGAGTATTTGCTGTGTTTTGGCACAGGATTTATTTAGGGGGTGTGTATGAAGCTTGGAGAGAGCTCTCTGCACATTTTGCAGTGGCAGCTGCTGACGTTGCCTCAAGTTGCAGCCAAAGCTGGGCTGGTTTCAGCTCTGTGTGTGTTTTAGCTCAGTGTTACTCCATTCTGGAAAGCTGAATGATCTCACAGATTTGGAGATCAGCAATATATTATCTTATTTAGCTTACAATTCGAGATTTTAAGGAATTATGCAGAAAAGCTGCACTGAATGCACATGTTTACATGCATATAATTGTGTCAGGTTACTGTACCTATATTTTTCTTATCCTTGGACTGTTCTTGCTTGAAATCCTTCTGCTCTCCTCTGAGCTGTTCCTTTCTTACTCACTAACAGGAGTTGCTCTCCTTTAACAAAAAGTGCTTATCCCTATTATATGTCTTTTAAAATGTGTCCATTTAAATTAATATTTAACAGAGCAGAGACATGTCTGTGGTATAATGTATCCACTTATGGCTAATCGTTATTTGAGGTGATTGAGCCTCTTTGTACTTAATTTTTTGTGCTTTTTATCCAGCAGAATCATTTGTAGATTGCAGTGTAAGAGCTGATTTACACCTCAAAGTAGACTACTTCTCCTGGAGCTCTGGGTTTATCAGTTACCAGCATCCTTTTAGCAGCACAAAGGGAGCACTGAGTGTGGAAGGATCTCATCCTAAACCAGAAATCCCAATTCCTGTCCCTGTTTAAGGTGTAGTTACCAATCAATTGGCCCCCACCTATAAAATTATTTTCTTAAAATCTTTGGAATGGTTAATTTACACTGCTGGGGTTTTTTATTCCAGCTGACTTCATTTATCTGTTCCTTCACTGAAGGGGTGCTCAGGCACTGGAAGAGGCTGCCCATGGTGGAATCACCATCCCTGCAGGGATTTCAAAGCCATGTGGATGTGGCACTTGGGGACGTGGGCCAGTGGTGGCCCTGGCAGTGCTGGGGGAACTCAATGACCTTAAAGACTTTTCCAATTTTAAAGATTCAGTGATTCCAAGTGAGGTGCTCAGTCAGAGCTGCTGGTCTTGGCTCCCTCAGTCATGGCACTGCCCTGTGTCCTCTCCTAGAAATCCTGACCTTTTGGCTCCAGCTTTGACTGGGTCTGCACGTCTGGCACTGAACCTTTGGTGGGATGAGCTCTGCCACCCCATCAGGGATCCCTGAACATCCTCTTTTTATTTCATTATTTAAGCTTTAATTGATCAATAATGTTAGTTAAGATTTGAGCATTACTATTTATTTAATTTTATTCTTTTCTCTTTTTTTGTTTTTAGGTATGAAAGGTTTTTATGGGTGGTGAGATGTTCCAGTGCTTGGATCAGTCTGTTCATTTAATGTGGGAAGGAGTGGAGTTTTTATTTTTTTCTTGTTGGGTTGAGTTACTTTAAGTTTCTGGAATTTTACATCAGCAGAGCTGATCCAGGTATAGAGACAGAGAATCATGAAATCAGAATGGTTTGGGTTGGAGGGGACCTTAAATCCCATCATGTTCCACCCCTCTGCTGTGGGCAGGGACACCTTCCACTAGCCCAGGTTGCTCTAAGCCCTGTCCAACCTGGCCTTGCACATTTCCAGGGAGGAATTTTAAGAGATGAGATGATTTTTAAGGTCCCTTCCAACCCAGTCCATCCTGTGATTCCCTGATTTTCTAAAAGCTCATCAGAAACAACCCCACTGCCCAGGATTTTTAACGTGCTCTGTTCTCCCTCAGCCCCTGCTGAACCCTCTGACAGAGCAGGGCTTTAACTCCCAGCCTGCTGTGTCTCCCCAGTTCAGACATCTCCGCAGAAGATTAAGCAAGTTAGAGAAATCAGCTTTGATCCCCTTCTGCCAGCATAGGATTATTCCACATCACACTGGGTTTGAAGTTCACACCTAATCCAGTTTTACACGGCCTGGGGGGAGCGGGCTCCTCCCGGCTCTGTCTGCTGATTTAGTGGCACTTCCTTGATGCTGAGATTCAATTTGCATTCCCATTACTGCATCCCATTCCATCCTGTGCCATCCCATAACGCTGCTGCTGCTTTTGGGATCAGCCTTCCCAAGGCAGATGGATTGTTACTCACCCTGTTGCCCTCCCCGAGCTGTTTTGGGTGCTCACTACATTAACATACATTGATGTGTATTTAAACTACAAACAGCTCTGGTGTCCTCTGTGGAGGTTTTCAAGCTGTAGGAACAGATTTACCTACAAAAAGGGTTTGGAATGTCCAGCCTGGATCTTTGTGCACAGAAACAACTGGTGTGAAAGGAGATTCCAAGAGCCACCTGTGCAGAACTGATGGTGATCGTGAGTGGAAGGTCCTGTCCCCATTTTCCAGAGATTTACTGCTCAGTCCTGAGGGGTTTTTTATCACACTGCATTTTATTTATGATATTTGTAACCCCATAAGTTTTCTTCCTAATAAATGTGTATTTTCAGGCCAAAAAATTCCTTGTCTGTGATCCTTTGAAATGCTTTTTTACAGGCATTCAGCATCCTGAACATTTTCTCCTCACACACACACCAGTATGGGGGTAGC
Source organism: Setophaga petechia (assembly GCA_024362935.1). Lineage (NCBI taxonomy): Eukaryota > Metazoa > Chordata > Aves > Passeriformes > Parulidae > Setophaga > Setophaga petechia. Next base: position 1,349,582 of record JANCRA010000085.1, on the reverse strand, counting down.
AGAGCATTCCAACCAGGAGCTGTTTGAAGTCCCCAAAAGGTGCATTTAAAAGTGACAGCATGTTTTGCTGAACTAAAAAAAGCTTGGTTTAACATTTGCATCACTCCCAGGGATCTTTCAGGAAGTACCTCCTGGAGCAGAAGGCACTGGATAGGTCAGAAACGTGGTTTATACACCAAAAATGAGGTTTATAGGTAACATTTTCAGGTTTCTAAGGGTGGCTGTATTTTAGTGGGAAGCCCAGGAGATCCCAGAATGCAATTCTGCTCTGTGCCTTCCTTTCATACACACCTTGTAACAATATTTAATTTTTCTTCAAGAATGCAGCATTCATAGAAGGAGAGAGTTTATAGCACACTTGTAGCATGCCTGCCACAGAATATCCATTTTTCCATGCTGAGTTGCTTGGGTAGCCCCTGCTCCTGTTCTTTCCTTCGCTGGCAACAGCTCCTTCAGAACCTAAATCCATCCCAGTGATATTTAACCACGGAGTCACAGAATGGTTTGGGTTGGAAGGGACCTTAAAAATCATCTCATTCCAACCCCCTGCCATGGACAGGGAACCATCCTCCTCCCCCAAAGCTGTCCTTGGCATAAAACCACCATTAATCCTGGTGGGAAGCAGCAGTTCCAGGGATTTCACAGCACCCTTGCAGCAAAGGTGGTTTGGAATTGTCCTCGCCCAGCCTAACAAGGCTTTGACCATACCAGGAGCACCCTCTACAAAAAAAAAAAGAAGATTTTTTTTTTTTAAACACATCAGCTCTGGAAGGTCACAAAGCTGTCAGAGTGACTTATCTGCTCCCCTCTGGAAATGGCATTTCTGGGAGGCTGTGGCAGATGCAGCTCTGCAGTCTGGGCTGGATCCTGTGGAAGGGCTTCAGGAGATCCATCAGATGCCCTACTTAATTTCAAATGTTTGGAGTTTCTTTTATTTATTTTTTTTTTAATTTTTGTTTTTTTCTCTTCACTGTAGTAAAATTATTTTTACGACCCTTTGGGTATTACCTGCTTTTATAAATCTTTCTATAATTAAATTTACAAATCCGCCTGTGAGCTGGTGATGTGTAAAACCTTGCAAACGGGACCCTTTGTGTGTTAACCTATATTTATGTTACTTTTATTCCTTCTGGCAGTAATTATCCTGGCTCTAGGCCTAGGATTAATCTATAAGATGCTGAACATGCTTGAATTTCCCCCCCCCCCCCCCTTCTCTGTGGCAAACTCATCTTATGCAGAGCAGGACATTTTTAAAAGTGCTTCCTATGAAGTGATTTCACTGTTCCCCCTCTTAAGTGATTCACAGGAGGAGCCATGGCAGAGGTTCATTGATCCTGGGCCGTGGGTATGGAAGGAGAAATGATTCAGCCTCTGTCACTTTGGTGCTGGGCTGTTTCTAAGCCTGATGACACAGCTCTGGCTGCCTGGCCAAGGGACTGTGACCATCACTGCTCTGCAGGACTGGGGGACAGAATGGGACAGGGCTGGGGGTGTTTTAAAAGCTGGACATGGACAAAGGCTCCAACTGTGGTTTGGTGGGGCTGGAACTTCCATGCTATGGACAACAGGCAGTTGAACAAGAGCCAGGTGTGGCTAGGTGGCCAAAAAGGCCAATGGTCCATGGGCTGTTCCAGGAAATGTGTGTCCACCAGGACCAGGGCAGTGCCTGTCCCCTGTGCTGGAGCTGCTGGAGCACCTCCAGTACTGGGGACAGCTCTGGGACCCTCCTGACAAGACAAAACATTGAGGGACTGGAGCGTGTCCAGGGCAGGGAATGGAGCTGGGGAAGGGGCTGGAGCACCAGGAGGGGCTGAGGGAGCTGGGAAAGGGGCTCAGCCTGGAGCAAAGGAGGCTCAGGGGGGACCTTGTGGCTCTGCACAACTCCCTGACAGGAGGGGACAGCCAGGGGGGGTCGGGCTCTGCTCCCAGGGAACGGGGACAGGAGGAGAGGGAACAGCCTCAAGATCCCCAGGAGAGATTAAGGTTAGATATCAGGAATAATTTCTTCACCAAAAGGGCTGTCCAGCCCTGGCACAGCTGCCCAGGGCAGTGGTGGAATCCCCATCTCTGGAGGGATTTAAAAGCCACATGGATGTGGCACTTAGGGACATGGATCAGTGGTGGCCTTGGGAGTGCTGGGAAATGATTGATCTTCCATGATTGTGTTATTTTGCCATGGTCTTGGGGCCAAGAGGCTGCAAGATCCTTAAAGAAGTCATGGAGGGTTTGCACCCACCATACAATACCTTGGTGGAACATTTATTCATCCTCTTACCAAGTAAAGAGTTCAGGGACATCAAAGAGAGGCACCAACACTTTCTGGAGACAAGAAAATGATGTTTTCTGTGTGTCATGTGAAACAGCCCTGAGTATGGGCAATCCACAGATTTCCCACAGCTGGAGAAGGAAGTTCTGGTTCCTCCATCCCTAAAAACATTCAGGACCAGGTTGGGTGGATCTCTGAGCAGCCTCATCTGGTTGAAGATGTCACCACTCACTGCAGGGTGTTGGAATACCTTTAAAAGCCTTTTCCAGCCCAAAATACTCCCTGTCACATGTCCTCTCCCCATCCTCCTGAGCTGGCAGGTGCTGACCAGACCTGCTCCATCCCTTTCTCCATCCCATCCTCATCCTCACTGTGGGTGGATGAGGGAGGAGCTTGTGAGAGACTCGTTGCTGTTTCAGGGCTGCTGGTGCATCATCCTCATGGCTGAGCTGTCCTTGGGGGCTGTCCCCTTGGGCACAGGAGCCATGTCCCAACAGTGGTGACCTCAACAAGTTCACAACTGGAAATTTCAGCCTTCCTGGGTTCCCAGATCGATGCAGCCCCAGGCTGTTTGCTGCTGTGTCAGGAGAGCTGCCGTGGGCTGGAGCAAACTTTGCCCACTGGGAATTTTTTCCTTAGAAAACCTTTCTGGAGTCATTGATTTGCAGTGTGTCTGAGCCAAATTTAAGCATGGAGCCACAGAGATCTGAATTTAGCTGTGCTGGCTGTTTTCCCTGGGAGGAGGGATCACAGGGATGGATTTGATTGCCTGGGAAAATTAGTGTTGATTTCAGTGAAGAATATTTTATTACAATGTTTGCATTGGCATTGTCTTCATAGGATAATGGCTGAGAGTTTCCTGTGTTTCCTGTGCTTGTGTGTATTTAATAATTTAAGCTATTCCTTCTAAATACTGGCTTGGACTAGAGAAGAAAAAAAGAAGGCTGCCTACTCTTAATATCCCATCATAAAATAAAATCACTAATCCCAAAGGTGGAGTTGCAATTAAAAAGGAAGAAAACTGGTGTTGAGAAGTATTGAAACTGAATATGGTCTAAAATAGACACTGCCTGTGGTGTTTGCTTCAGATACTCAAGATGCTGAGGTTGTAGTGCCTTGAAAAACTGGGATGCTGTTCCAGGATCCCAGAATGGTTTGGGTGGGTGGGGAGAGACCCTAAAACTCCTCTCATTCCAACCCTGCCATGGGCAGGGACGCCTTCAGTATCCCAGGTTGTCCCAGGCTCCTTGGGGGGGCCTGTTCAGTGCCCAAACACCCTCTGGGGAAGAGCTTTTTCCCAATATCCAGTCTAACCTTCCCCTGACACAGCTTCAGCCATTCCTGGGTCCTGTTCCTGCTCATAAAGAGCAGAAATCAGAACTGATCTTAATTACAAGTGGAAGATCCAGTGTGGAGAATCCTTTCCCTCTTCTGTTTTACAAATATCTAATCACAATTTGACCAAGATATTGCCCTTTAAACCTTGTTTTGCCCTGCATGGGCTGTTAAAACTCCCCCTCAAACTCCCTCCAATCCCCCCAGGCACCATCTCCACACCAGGAAGGTTCCCCTGCCCTGAGGATCCAAACATTTGCTGCACATGTGGGGCACAGGAGAGCCAGGGAGGCTGTTCAACTCCATCAGGCAGCTCAGTCCACCTCAGTTTGGGATCTGGTTTGCAAAGATCAGGGCAGGTGAGAGTTGTTCCTGAAGGCTGTGTGTCTGAGACTCTCCCAAATTCCCTCTGGCTGCTTCTGGTGGAGATAGGGAGTTCCAGGACAGGGCAGGAGTGCTCCAAGCTCCCCAGCTGGGTGCTTTGACCTGCCTGGCAGTTTTCCCTTCTCTCCCTTCCCAGGTATCACTCCAGGCCACAGGAAGTTTTGGATCAAGAGGAATTATCTTCAGACAGTAATGAAAGAGGCTGTGCTCATAAATGCAGCACTGGACCTGTTCAATCAGGCTGTGTCTGGCACTGGGGGATGAGTGCAATCTAATAAAGGTATTACAAGCACTCAGGTTTGGGCAATTAAAATGATAATGATATGCTGGAGCTAACGAGGCTGAGGTGAGGCTTTATGGGGACCAGGGAGTGCATCCAGGTCTGCCCTGGCACACAGAAGCTGTGGCTGCCCCTGGATGCCTGGAACTGTCCAAGGCCAGCTTGGACAGGGCTTGGAGCAGCCTGGGATAGTGGGAGGAGTCCCTGCCCATGGCAGGGGGTGGAATGAGATGACCTTTAAGGTCCTTTTCAACCCAAACCATTCTGGGATTCTGTTTGCTGAGCTTCTGATCTGCAAGAGAAGAGAAATGAAGGGACTGAGAGGAGGGGAGGATTAACCATCACTTTAAGGTTATTGCACATTTTATGTGCAGACCTGAGCCTCAATTCATAGAACCACAGGATGGTCTGGGTGGGAAGGAGCCCTAAGGACCATCCAGTCCAACCCCCTGCATGGGCAGGGACACCTTCCACTCTCCCAGGTTGCTCCAGGGAGGAATCCTCCCTTTACAGCAGCATTTTCCTGGATCAGGAGTGGCAGCCAGGCTGTGCTCCCTCTGAGCAGCTTCCCTTTATGAGAGGAGAGAGCAGGAGCAGAGGAGTCCCTGTGACCCACCACTGTCATTTGCTGCCTTCAGAGCTCTCCGTGGCAGCACAAGGGCTCCTTCATGGCATTGTGTTTACCAAAGCTGCCTGGAGGAGGTTATTTAAACTGCAGTGGTTTTGAACCATGCTCTTGACATAATTTTTCTCCATCTGTAGCTTAAATATCAGCCTTTTCTCTGAACTGAATGACTCTCATGGTTACTCAGATGCTGTCAAGGTGCAGTCGTTCCCTTTGTGAGCACCTGTGACATTTTGGAGCTGCCAAGTCTGATTGCTACAGAAATCCAGCGTGTTCCAGGCTCTGTGTGGGAATCACAGCAGTTACAGGAGCACATGGAGACACTGGGGTCAAGCTGGATCTTCTGTATGAAACAATTTAAATTAGTTATTAAGAACAATTTCTTCCCTGTGAGGGTGGGGAGGCCCTGGCACAGGGTGCCCAGTGAAGCTGTGGCTGCCCCTGGATCCCTGGAAGTGTCCAAGGCCAGGCTGGATGGGGCTTGGAGCAGCCTGGGATAGTGGAAGGTGTCCCTGCTGATCACAGGGGGTAGAATGCAATACTCTTTAATGTCCCTTCCAACCAATACTTCCAAGAAGTTGCTTTGCAAACTCCAAATGTGATTATTAAATGGATCTTCATTTGATGCAGGAACACACCCATTGTGTGGTTCTGTGGCCACAAAAAAAAAAAAAAAAAAAAAAAGCTTTTTATTTTCAAAATTGAAAACACAAACCTGTAGAGAAACACCCAGGAGCAGCAGCTTTCAAAGCATCCTGCAGCTTTATTTCTTTGTGTGTGGGCAGGAAGATTTCTGTCCACTCAAAAAAGCCAGGTCTTTTCAAATAATTAAATAAACACCTATTCCTGGGGTGAAATTCTCAAAGGCTTCCAAGAGAACCAGCACTACTGGCCAGGGTGGCAGGAGGGAGAATTTCTTGGTGTCACCTTGTGCAGCACTTTGAGAGAATTGTGAATCAACCACTTCCCAGTGTTTCACAACCCTTTTGATGATTAAATTTTTCCAAATATCCAATCTAAACTTCTCCTGGCCTAACTTGAGGCCATGTCCTCTTGTCCTATCTTGCCCTGAGTGTTTTTGTTTACCTCTTCTCAAGATAAAGAAACAATTTTCAAGTTCTTTAACATAGATGCTCACGTTGCAAAATATTATGGTTTCATTTCGTCAAATATGAACCAACTGTAGAGAAAATTTCTCCTCGTGTTTGCAGTTGAACACAATGAGCTTGTAAGCCCCCCCAGGTTTTGTGTCTTTGTGTACTGTCTTTGCAGAAAGCAGCAACCAGCATTTACCATTTAATCTGTAGGTGCCACAAAGCTTATTCTTTGTCCATTAAGAAAAAAAAGAGACTATTTAAGGGAGAGACCAGAATTTCCTGATGTCACCTTGTGCAGCCACTTTGAATCCCAGCTCCAGAGCTCCAGTCAAGCAGATAAAAGACATGAGGGTGTGTGGGACCTGGAACTGGTGAGGAAAACCAGAGTGGGCTCTCACTGCCCAGTGAGAGCAGAGTTGGGATGCTCATCCCCTTGGAGGAGAGCTCCAAAGTGCTCCTGACAGCTTGGAAACACCTCAGGTTCCTTCATTGGAGCACAGAGGCTCGGAATTGCTAAGGGTGGAAAAGTTCTACAACATCATCCAGTTCTGTGACGGTGTTCACAGGGGTCTCAGGTTGAGGGAAGAGATGAGGCTCTGACTCCATGTTTCAGAAGGCTTGATTTATTATTTTATCATATATATTACATTAAAACTGTACTAAAAGAATAGAAGAAAGGATTTCATCAGAAGGCTGGCTAAGAATAGAATAAGAAGGAATGATAACAAAAGCTTGTGACTGAGACAGTCCAGACAGCTGGACTGTGATTGGTCATTAATTAGAAACAACCACATGAGACCAGTTACAGATCCACCTGTTGCATCCCACAGCAGCAGATAATCAATGTTTACATTTTGTTCCTGAGGCCTCTCAGCTTCTCAGGAGAAAAAATCCTAAGGAAAGGATTTTTCATAAAAGGTGCCTGTGACACAGTCCAACCATTCCCCAACAGAGAATTGCTAAGGTTGGGAAAGTCCTACAAGATCATCCAGTCCAGCCGTTCTCCCAGCACTGGCAAGACCACCACTGGCCCATGTCCCCAAGTGCCACATTCACAGGGCTCTTCAATCCCTGCAGAGAGGGGGACTCCATCACTGCCCTGAGCAGCTGTTCCAGTGCCTTACTACCCTTTCCATGAAGAATTTTTTTCCCTAATATTCTAATATCCAAACAAAACTTCCCCTGGTACAACTTGAGGCTGTTTCCCCTTTTCCTGTCCCTGTTCCCTGGGAGCAGAACCCAACATCCCCTGGCTGTCCCCTCCTGTCAGGGAGCTGTGCAGAGCCACAAGGTCCCTCCTCAGCCGCCTCCTGAGCCCCTTTCCCAGCAGTGCTGGCTGAGGTGTTGGATTATGTTTGGGTTCAGCAGCCTCCAGCTGAGTTTGCAGGAGTTCCCAGGCTGTGCCCCAGAGCCAGTGCAGCTGTCAGCGAGCTGCCAGGTGGATTTTGGTCCCTGTGGTGCCTTCACTTCCAGCATTTCCTCACTCTGAGGCCTCCGGGGACAATCTCACTCGCTAATGCAATTTGAGAGCCATCACTCAGAGAAGCTCTGTGGGAGCCCAGCACAGACCAGCTCCCACCTTTGCTGATCTCACTGCTTTTGCTGCAAGAAGAGCTGCTGTGCTCAGGTGTTTGTCCCTGCCTCTACCCTGCACAAAAATGTTTTTTTCCGTGAGGAAATCCCATGGTGCGTGAAGAGCCCCCGGCTGCCCTCAGCACCAGCACGCCATCCATGGCTCTGTCCTCCTGTGATCCCAGCAAGTGCTACAGTCCCCAAAGAGGCATCTCCACGGCACAGACAGGACAGGCAGGCCAGGGAGCAGCTGAGGAGAGCTCCCAGAGCAGGAGCTGTGTGTGAATTGAGGGGTTGAATAAGGATAGGGAAGAGGCTCCGCAGGGCTGGGATTGTGTTCAGCTCCTCCTACAGCCACACGTGGGAGGCAGCTCCTGGGGAAAACCACTGCAGCCTCCTCTGGCTGCTGGAGATTTCACCAGGAGCTGCAGTGGGAGCCTGGAGAGGAGGCTTGGATGTGGATTCCTGTTTTTTGGTGGACTGGGAATTACATCTGGGATGAAGCCACATCCACAAAGCATCGTCCATGCCCTGAGGAGCTGTGGCTGCCCCATCCATGGAAGTGTCCAAGGCCCGGTTGCATGAAACTTGGAGCACCCTGGGATAGTGGGAGGTGTCCATGCCCATGGCAGGGGGTTGAAACAAAGTTATTTATAAAAAGTCCTTTCCAACTCCAACCATTCCATGATTCCATGATGGATATAGATGGCAGAGCAATGAGTTTTCCAGTGCAAAGGCAGAAACATCCCATGGAAACCACTCACATCCCATTACCTGTGCAGGCTCTCCAGGGTTTTGGGAGCCTCCCAAAGAGGGAGAGACGTGGGGGAAGCGAGTCCCAGGTGGGAGTGTGTTTTTGTACCAACACTGAATTCAAAAGGAGCTGTGAGTGCAGAGACAGCTGAGCGACGGCGCAGCCTCCACTTTCCTTTCACACCAGGAATTGTTTCCACTCCAAGGGCTGCTTTGCATTTGTATTTAATATGAATTTCCCTTTATAAGTGTCACTCGTGACTCTTGGGTACAGCCTGTGATTCCTCACATCTGAGTACAAAAAGCCAGGCTGGGCATTGTGCTTTCCTGAGTCGGAAATTCCTGTCCTCCTATTTTGTGGGCAGGAACAGCTTTTCCTACATTGCTGGGAGGATCAGTGTTGAAGAGAGGATAAAATACTTCCCTGGGTCCTGGGACATATGGATCTAGAATTGAGCTACCCACTAACCCCCTGCTAAGTTTTTTGGGGACAAGATCTGTTGCCTGCCAGATGTTTGTGCTCTGTCTGGCACAGCAGGGCAGTCTGGGTGCTATTTTTGTAGCTGTGTTAAATAATTCTGTCTACAGGGTTTTGGAGGTAGCAGGGGAGGGTCTATCAGGGCCCTTTTAACTGTGACTCGGTGGTTTATTCATGTTCAGGCTCATGTAACATGGGAGATGTTGGGATTCCAGAGCCTCATATGTGGCTTCTTCCACCCCCAGAGCTGCCTCTCTCCTGTGTCTGGAGTTGGGCAGGGCTCAGCCAGGCTGGGAGAGCTGGGGGTGCACACCTGGAGAAGAGAAGGATCCAGGGAGAGCTCAGAGCCCCTTCCAGGGCCTAAAGGGGCTCCAGGAGAGCTGGAGAGGGACTGGGGACAAGGGATGGAGGGACAGGACACAGGGAATGGCTTCCCACTGCCAGAGGGCAGGGATGGATGGGATACTGGGAAGGGATTGTTCCCTGTGAGGGTGGTGGGGCCCTGGCACAGGGTGCACAGAGAAGCTGTGGATGCCCCTGGATCCCTGGAAGTGTCCAAGACCAGGTTGGACAGGGCTTGGAGCAGCCTGGGATAGTGGAAGTTCTCCCTGCCCATAGCAGGGAATGGAACTAAATGATTTATAAGGTCCCATCCCCCCAAACCATCTTAAAATTCCACTATTATTCTTCAATAAACTGTTTCCCATTGCAGGGGTATGCTGGCCTTCTCCTAAATGTAAGATTTATTTTAAATGGATGTAATACATGAATCCTGTGCTCCATCTCAGCATTACTTCCACATTTTAGGTGGAAATTTCAGAACATTGAAGAATTCCTGTTTGTTGACCCTGGCTGTGTTTTGTGCCACCTGTTCCCTCCAACTCTTCTCCATTTCCCTGTCTGTGGAGGGGGATACTGGGCAACCACTGCCCTGCAGCCTAGAGTACCTTATTTCCCTTAAAACCCACAGGTTCCATCGAGCAGAGTCCTAAATGAAAACTTCATTAGGTGAAGCCTTCATTAGGTGATGCCTCTGTTGGTGAGCACACCTTTAGCAGGTAAAGGGACTGGCAGAAATTCCCTCCTCCCTTCCTGAGGCAGGTGTCCCAAACCACTTCCAGCCACGACCTTCCTGCTCCCCTGTCCCACTTCACAGCTGGCCTCCACATGGGAATAACAAAGCCTGTGGTGGCTCAGGGCCTGTCACTGTCCCCAGCCTCTGCAGCATTGGAGGGTGGATGTCCAAAAGCTCTTGAAGTGCCAGCTTTGTACCAGCTGCTGTTCCCTCTCTGCTGGGAGCTGCCTTGTCACACAGGCTGGGGAAACAAAGCCAGGGCAGCCAGGTGGTGCAGGGGCTCAAAAGCCTCTTTTGTTTGCTTCTTGCCCTTGAAAGGCAAAATGATGTCATGGAGGGGAGGTGGAGGCACGAGAAAGCTCCTTGTGACATTGGAGAGTGGGGAGTTCACTGCATGACCCCAAATCCTGTGCTGTGGTGGTGTAAGTGACCACAAGGAGGATGTGAAGAGTCCAGAGCATCCTCCAGAGGTTTTCCAGCTCTGCTTGATGCTTGTGCATCATCTCTGTGATGTGGTGTCCAGCACAGAACCCACGGTGCTTGTGCAAATTAATTATAATGTCTTGAAAAATAAGATGTGCATAAGGAGTTTTGGGTCAAGAAAGCTTCAAAGGCAGGTTGGATTGGGCTTGGAGCAACCTGGGACAGTGGAAGGTGTTTCTCCCCATGGCAGGGGGTGGAACTGGATGATCCTTAAGGTCCTTTCCAACACAAACCCTTCAGTGATTTTCTTCTTGAGGTAAGGTTGGCAAGGATTGGCTTAATCAAAGAGAAAATTCCAATAAGAGGTTGAATTTTCTGGCTGCTGATTGCAATGGGGAGGAGACCCCAAATGAAGAAATGGTGTTTTAGGAACTGGATGATCCTTAGGGTCCCTTCCAACCCAAGCCCTTCAGTGATTCTATTCTCAAGGTAAAATTGGCTCAATCAAAGAGAAAATTCCAATAAGGGGTTGAATTTCCTGGCTGCTGGTTGCAATGGGGATGAGGCCCCAAATAAAAAAATGGTGTTTTAAACCCCCCCATACAAGGATTTCTGCAGGGAGGATAATAATGGCACAAGCTCAACCAAGTACAAGGTACTGTGAGGTAAATGAACTCCCACGGATAGCAGAGAGCAAGGAAAGAAAACGAAGGGGGGAAAAAATCCCAGCTGGGTTGGAGCAGAACTGACTCCTGGAAATACTCCAGGCTTTGGAAATTGGTAGGCTTCTGGCTCTTGATGGATCCCTCGTGGAGCTTAACAAAGACTGGAATATAAAGATATGTTTATACCTTTTCTTTGGGAGTCATTTTGCCTCTGTTGTGGTCTACAGGGCTGTGCCCTAAAGCCTAAAAATAGGGATAATTGATGTAATCCTAAAGCAAGGGAACACACCAGCTGAGTGCACAGACTGTCATCCTGTCCCCTCAGCACCTCAGGCTGGGGGGGGACATGCAAAGAAAATTTTTTTGTTTTTGAATGCTGCCCCCTGATCATCACAAGCGATTAAACAGCATGGGTGATGTGAGTGGGGGGTGGAAGGAAGGATTTGGGAACACAGAGATGCTTTGGGGATGGATTTCAGTAAGATGATAACTTCTCTGGAGGCCTGCCCACAGCTCTGGGCTGCTGTGGAAGATCCACAAGTGATGGAGGTGATGTCTCTGTCTGAATTTAAGGTGTTTTAAACCTGCTAGTGCTGTTTTATTGTTAGAAGTACAGCCAATGCAGGCTCAGGCTGAAATTCCCTTTGAGTTAGCAGATGAGAGACTGGGATCACATCCTTTCCAAGAGGTGTCCCGCTCTCAGGTGCATCTCCACATCATTCTGTGTCCTCACAGCCTCAGTCTGCCCCAGGGGAGGTTCAGGTTGGACATCAGGAGGAATTTCTCCATGGAAAGGGTGGTCAGGCATTGAGGGGCACTGCTCAGGGCAGTCATGGAGTCCCCATCCCTGGAGGTGTCCAGGGAAGGACTGGACATGGCACTCAGTGCTCTGGGCTGGGTGACAAGGATTCGTCACAGGAGATCTGGGAGGTCTTTTCCAACCTAAATAATTCTGGGATTCTGTGAAAGAGGCCATCTCCACCAATACCCTCATAGCAGGGGTGTCTTTTGTTGCCTCTGAGAGCCATTGGGTTGGACTCAAATCCTTCGTTCAAGCTTTTACTGAAGACAGGATTATTTTTTTCTCTTTCATCAGTGCAAAGATCAGAACAAGGATATTGTGGTGTAGAAACTGTTTGCAAAGAGCCTTCATCGAAGAAGAGGAGCTCTGCAGGGTCCTGCTGGTCACCAGGGCCTGGTTTCAGCTGGGATCTTGTGGAGGATGTGCAGAGAGGTGTCGTGGATGAGGGGGAATGGCCTCCAACTGAGAGGAGATTTAGATGGGATATTTGGAAGAAACTCTTCCCTGTGAGGGTGCCCAGAGAAGCTGTGGCTGCCCCTGGATCCCTGGAAGTGTCCAAAGCCAGGTTGGATGGGGCTTAGAGCAAGCTGGGATGGTGGAAGGTGTCCTGGGAATACAAAATGAGCGTCAGGAGCTCTCCTGGCTGCAAAGGGGTCACTCCTCCATGCCTGGCTCATGCTCTGGCTGGGATGCAGAGCAGCACTGACCCGTCCAGGCACAAGGCTGGAGATTTTAAAGCTCTTCTGGGGAGACTCCTCCTGCCCAGAGTAACTGTGTCTTCATTATGTCTGGTAGATGCTGCTGAAAAATTAATAATGCACTTACAGGCCTTAGTTAAGGAGCCTGCTCTGGGCAGGGAGGGAACGTCCCCACTGATGGGGCCTGGAAACCTGGAGAGCCAAGTGGTGCCTGCTATTTATTCCCTTTTATTTAGCATCCATATTTAATGCTTTGTCTCCTGCAATGGCTCTGCAAAGAGGAAGGAATTAATTGGGGAGTTACTGCAGTGCACATAACGAGGCACTGCTAATTGGTCAGGGTGGGGTGTTGATGGAGCTCTGTTCAACAAGTGCTCCTGTTCATTCCCTCCTTCCAGTCTAAGTTCTGGTTTCAGCTGCTCTTCACTGATTGGAAAAATCCAAAATTCAGCAAAAATGCCTTCTGAAGAGTTTTTCTCAAAAAGGAAAAGCAAAACATCTGTGTTCTAGGAAAAGGAGTTACACTGGTGTGTTTAATTTATGGATTTAACTAATTTTAAACTTTTTTTTTTTTTAGCCTTATTCTCTGGATAGCATTAAAAACATACCTGGCTGGGAATGTATCTCTAATTAATTGCTTTGCATCAAGTGAGACCATTTCAGCAAATCCTCCATGCCCATTTTAGATCTTAATCCAGTGGTTACATATTGGATAGTGCATCACAGTGAGCAAGGTAACTCCACTCCTGTTGGAAAAATGCTTATTTCACAGAAGAGATTGTTGAATTTGGAGTTTCTGGTGTCTCTCTTACTGAAGTTACTGTGAGGTGTATTTCTGTTTTGCATCTTTGCCTAAGGGACACTGTCCCAAGAATCTTCCCCTGTTGGTTCACTTCTCATTTCTCCACCCTATCCATCCTAAATCTCCCATTAATATTAGTGGGAGCATGATGGAGCAGGAAATAAATTCAGGAGGAAATTAGGATGCTATTGCTCCATTTTCCTGAACTTCTGGCCAATAACTGCCTTCAGTCATACAAAAATTCACCCAAATCCTAGGAATTGTCAGAGGTGGTGGCTAAGTTGCCAAGATGGAAGAGAATTTGTCCAGGAAGGTCTGTGGAATGTCTATTCTTCATTCCCTTTGGGAAGAACAGGAAAGCACTGGAACAGGCTGCCCAAAGAGGCTCTGGAGTCTCCAGATATTCCAGAACCATCTGCACACAATCCTGTGCCCTGTGCTCTGAGATGACCCTGCTGGAGCAGGGAGGTGAGACCAGATAACCCTACTGGTGCTCCCTTCCAGCCTTTACCATCCTGTGTCCCCTGGCTTTGCTCTTTCCTAGCTGGAAGAGCCATTTTCCATTATTTTTCTGTATAGCCACCTAACATGGAGGGTGTCCATGCCCCAAATCCCAGCTGTGACCTCTGAACCCACAACAAACAAATCTCTGGTCCCATCTTTCTCCTTTTTGCTTCATTTTCCCTCCTGCCACACCAGCAGCAGGAATTCCTGTCTGACTCTGCCCTTTATGCCCTGAAGACACCACCAACCTCGTTGATGGGTGTTTTCCCACTGAACACCTCCACTGACCCCTGGGATGCTCCTTTCCCATTCTCATCCCAGTCCTTCCATCCCCTCTGGGATGCTGCCTCATCCTGCTGCCTGCAGGGTGCTGCTGAGGCTCTGTATCCTCCTGGGAATGCCGTGGGATTGGGTTCATCCTGGGCTCCAGGAGGTTTCCACACAGCCCCTGTGGAGGCTGGGGGAATGCTCTGCTGGAATGTGGGGACGTGTTGTTGTGGAATCTGGGAAGATCATGTCCTGGAATGTGGGGAGATGCTCTGCTGGAATCTGGGGAGATGTTGTCCTGGAATCTGGGGAGATATTCTGTTTAAATCCAGGGAGATGCTCTGCTGGAATCTGGGGAGATGTTTTGCTGGAATTTGGGAAGATGCTGTCCTGGAATCTGGAAAGATGATGTCCTGGAGGCTGGGAAGATGCTATGCTGGAATCTGGGGAGGTGCTCTGTTCTAATCTGGGAAGATCATGTCCTGGAAGCTGGGTAGATGCTCTGCTGAAATTTGGGGAGATATTTTGCAGGAATCTGGGGGAATGCTGTCCTGGAATCTGGAGAGATGCTCTGCTGGAATCTGGGAAGATCATGTCCTGGAATGTAGGGAGATGCTCTGTTGGAATTTTGGGAGATGTTTTGCTGGAATCTGGCCATGCTCTACTGAAAACTGGGGAGATGCTGTCCTGGAATCTGTGAAGATACTCTGCTGGAATCTGGAAAGATGATGTCCTGGATCGTGGGGAGGTATTGTGTTGAAATCTGGGGAGATGCTGTTCAGGAATCTGGGAAAATCATGTTGTGGAGCCTGGGGATATGCTCTGCTAGAATTTGGGTAGATGTTTTGCTGGAATTTGGAAAGATCATGTCCTGGAATCTCTGGAGAGATGTTCTGTTGAAATCTGGGGAGATGCTCTGCTGAAATCTGGGGAGATGTTATCCTAGAATTTGGGAAGATGCTGTCCTGGAGTCTGGAAAGATGATGTCTTGGAGACTGGGAAGATGCTCTGTTGGAAGCTGGGGAGATGCTCTGCTGGAATTTGGGAAGATGCTGTTCTGGAATCTGGGAAGATGTTCTTCTGGAGGCTGGGAATATGCTCTGTTGGAATCTGGGGTGATGTTTTGCTGAAATCTGGGAAGATCATGTCCTGGAATGTGGGAAGATGCTGTTCTGCAGGCTGGGGAGATGCTCTGCTGGAGGCAACGGTGGCCAGCACACATCAGCTGCTCCACGGCTGCCGCTTCATTCCGGCACCGGGCTGGGATAATCCCCTGTGCCTTTAAACGTGCTGCACATCAAAGCCAAGCAGAGCAGAGGAATTCCCTCTTCCCGCCTCCCAGCCCGCGCTCCCTCCTTTTTCGTTTAAATTTTCGGGACTGGAGAGCCGATTGCAGCTGACACAGATTTGTACCCGTCTCCATGACGACAGAGACGGGCAAGTTGTATGTGGAGCGTGTTCATTGTTAAGTTTCTAATTTCAGTGAGGTCGCTGGACGGTTTTTCTCCTTTTTTTTTTTTTTTTTTTTTTCCCCCGCAGCTCTGAGATACCCTGCAGAAGGAGGAGGAGGAGGAGGAGAGATGTCGGTGCTCCTTTGCAATCCACGAAACAAAAGCACTGGGAACCAGCCCCCAGTTTTCAAAGCTTTCCCCTTCTGCTCATCCCTCTGGGTATTCATGTGCACCCATCTCAGCAATTCCCACTCTTCCTGAGTTCCCTCGGGATCTCTGCTGCCTTCTTCTCTTGCTTTCAGCACTGCTCCACAGCCAGTGGGATGCTGAAGGTACATGGTGTTGATGACCACTCACATAAGCACCATAAAAGCCACCAGATCCTGTCCAAGGATGCAGAATCATCCATGTCTTGGCTGGAGAAGTGGGGCACAGCCAGTGGTTTGACAGAGCTGGTGGCATCACTGGTGTTTCAAAAGGTTTGGATCTTCCACTTTGACTTTCTCCATTAGAGGAGATTTAGATTGGATATTAGGAAAGATTCATTCACAGAAGGGGTTGTCAAGTACTGGAACAGGCAGCTCAGGGAAGTGATGGAGTCACCATCCTTGGAAATGTTAAAAAAATTTGTGGATGTGGCACTTGAGGACACAGTGGTGGTGTGGGGTTGATGGTTGGACTTGTTGATCTTAAAGGTCTTTTCCAACCTTAACAATTCCATGATTCTCTGATTATTTTCTCACCTCAAGAAGAAAAATACACCTGCATGAAGACTTAGGGATTTAAAAAAAACTTGGTTTAGAATATGGTGGAATTTGGTATTCCAGATTAGGATTAACATTGCTGCCCCCCTCAAGTCCTCCTCTGATAGGATGGGAGAGAGAGAAAATGTCCCTTGTGCAGATGCTCTGGTGCTCAAGTGACTTTGATTGTGGAGTGCAAGGTCTCTGTCCCTCTTCCCAGAAGAAATGCTGGAATTCACACAGTCAAGTGGAAGACAGAGTTGCTGATGGCAGAGCACCTTGGGAAGAGAAGGCTCTGGGGAGACCTCAGTTCAGTACTTAGAGGAGGCTTGAAAAAAAGAGGAAGAGACTTTTTACATGGTCAGAGAGTGACAGGACAAGGGGGAATTCTTTTAAACTGACAGAGGAGAGATTTCAGTGAGATTTTAGGAAGAAATTCCTCCCTGTGAGGTGGTGAGGCCCTGAGGTTGCCCAGAGAAGCTGTGGCTGCCCCTGGATCCCTGGAAGTGTCCAAGGCCAGGCTGGACAGGGCTTGGAGCAGTCTGGGATAGTGGAAAGTATCCCTGTGCACAGCAGGAAGAGGAATGGGATGATCTTTAAAGTCCCTTCCAACCCAAACCATTCCAGGATTTAAGGATATCAAGTTGCTGGTCACAATTTTCCTAATTTGGTCAAACTTCAGGAACAAGGTGAGATCCTATCAAGAAATGGATGTGCTCAGGCTTTTCTCAGTGATTTGCCTTTAACTACAATAAAACCTCAAACCTTGGGATGGTTTTCAAACGAACCCCACCTTCGTGGTGTCACTGATGTCCCTTTTTCTTGGCTGCACATGGAAAGCAGGGGAAGATGGGACATTTGAACTGCAGTGCCCTATGCTGCTTCCAATGCCTGCTGCCAGCAGGTCAGTTAGAGCCTGGCTGGAAGCCCCTGGGTGTGTTAATTGAATTAATCTCCTTCCTATAAAGCACTGAGCTCTTAAGGTCAATGTGCAGTGGAACACAGAGCTGTAATTGAGGTACTCGCTCACTCGTGCGCACGCTGGAAGAAAGGCTGCCCTGATTGATTCCTCCAGGAAGGATCTGCCTGACATTTCAGGCCCAGATGGTTTGCTTGGGATGGTCTTCATGCTTCCTCACTCAGTTTCTGTCATCTGACTCATTTCTTCTCCTTGTAGCCCCATCGAAAATGTGGGTTTGAAAATGAAGATTCCCAGCAGCTCCTCAGTTCAGCTCTGTGTGCAGAGATGAGTTTTGTGCAGACCAGCCTGCTCTGATCTACCCAAGGAAGCAAATTATCCTCCTTTTGCAGTGTTTGGCCATTTTCTTTTGCTTCTGCACCTTCCAAACAGACAGAAAGGTGTTCCCAACTTTTCTTAGTGGAGATGAAGGAGCAGTTGACCAGAAGAGATAAAATCCCATCAGAGGAATGAGGAATAAAACTTCTGTTTTGTTCTTTGGTGTTCTGGCAGGAACTTTGCAGGATTTGAAAGAATTTGGGTTGATTAACCTGAACAGCAGTGCTTGGATGTTCCAGCATATCATTATTCCTTCTGCTTTTAGAGAAAAAACATTGGTTTTGGACAGGATGGGTGTGATTTTGGGAGAGGGAATGATGTCACAAGAAGAGTAGGAAGGCTGTTGGCATCTGTAGGAAAAGTGACAGTGGGAAAAGGCTCCACCTGCTCCAAAGAGTGAGGGGGGATTGCTTAACCATTGCAGGAATGAGAAAAACAAAAAAAAATCCCATCAGGGGAATGAGGAATAAAACTTCTGTTTTGTTCTGTGATGTTCTGGCAGGGACTTTGCAGGAAAGACTTTGGGTAGATTAACTTGAACAGCAGCACTTGGATGTTCCAGCATATCATGATTCCTTCTGCTTTTAAAGAAAAAATATTAGTTTTGGACAAGATGGGTGAGATTTTGGGAGAGGGAATGATGTTACAGGAAGACTGTTGGCATCTGTAGGAAAACTGCCAGTGGGAAAAGGCTCCGAAGAATGAGGGGGGAATTGTTCAACCATTGCAGGAAAAAGATTGTGGACATGGTTTCCAGGAGCTCTGGAAATGGCAGATCCCAGGGGATAACAGAGATCTCCACACTCCTGTCTCTGGAGTGGCTCAGAGCTGAAGGTGGATAAAGCCTGACTTTCCACCAGCAGAAAGCCACAGGTCTCATCAGTTTTCTACCAGTTTGTCCTTTTGTCACTACTTGTAGGCTACAAAAAGGTCATTTTATAAGGACAAATCCAGTCCCCAGCCTTAGAGAAGGGCTGTTATTACTCAGAAAACAATAAAATCAAATAATGCCAGGCTTTGCAGGAGTCCCTCTGTACAGAGAACTCGAGAGGATTTGCTGTCTCCCTGGGAAAGAAATTACAGGCTGAGGGTTAACCCTTCTGCTTGAGTCATTTTTCAGAGTTGGTTTTGGCTTTGCTGTGAAATATCTCATCAGATTTTTTTTGTTTGCCTGCCAACATTTTAATAAAAAATATTTTATTTCATGCCTATAAGTACTTAAAAAATAATTGTGAGGGAAGGCAAAGGGAAAGCTTTTCATCAAGTATCTCATTTTCCTAAGGATCTTTGCTTGTGAAATGTATTTTTTTCTGAGAAAGTCCATGTGCTCCAGGAGCTCAGGATGAGCAGAGCTTCAGCAGGAGAAAGAAATGGAAATGGAAAAGATGTGCACAAGTTCTGACTCACTCAGAACAAAGAGCAGGAGGTTCCAGCCCTGCTCCAAAGAGGAATCACCAGCACATGCCCCATCCCAGGAGAAATCAGGTGCTTTCCCAGAAGCTGCTGCTGCTCTTTTTGATCTTCTTGCAGGAACTGGCACATGTTATGCTGCAAAAAGCATTTGTATTACAAATGAAACTGGAATTACTGGTTAGAAATGGGAAGTCTTGCACAAAGACCTGATTGTGACGGTGGTCACAGGGGTTTTTGGAGGAAGGAAGAGATGAGGATGTTGATTCCATGATCAGAAGGCTTGATTTATTATCTTGTGATATATGTATATAACATTATAACTATACTACATAGGAATAGAAAAGAGAAGGCTTCTTCAGAAGCTGGCTATGCCAAGAATAGAATAGAAAGAATGATAACAAAGACAGCTTTCTCCAACAGTCGGAGAAAACTCCATCTTGATTGGCAATTAATTATAAACATTCAAGAGGGGCCAATCACAGGTGGACCTGTTGCATTCCACAGCAGCAGATAATAATTGTTTACATTTGTTGCTGAAACTTCTCAGCTCCAGCAGGAAAAATCCTAAGAAAGGATTTTTCACAAAAGGTGTCCGTGACACCTGATTTATTGGGAATTCACATCATTGGGATTGTTTCTGCTGCCCCCACAAAGCTTAGGTTGGCCTCCAGACCTGCCATGCCCTGCCTGTAGAGAGGGGAGCAGGGAGATGTCAGATGAGCCTGGCTGGCTTTGAGGAGCAAGGTGTGGAGCAGGTGGAGTTGGGCACATGGGCTTGGCACTCACTGTACCAAGGTGGAGGGGCTTGGCTTGGAAACACGAAGAAAAACCCAGTGTGGACTGATCACAAGGTGGAAAATGTAGCCTGGAAGTGGAGCAAGGAGGGGGGATCAGGAGAGTCTCTGGACCAGCTTAATCCCATCTGATCTTGGAGCCCTGGCTGGAACTTGGCCCCCATTTCTGGTGCTCCTGGCACACCCAGGGTGGGTCCAGAACTGAGAAGGTTGGGCTAGGTGGCCTTTAAATTTCCCTTCCCACCCAAACTTTTCCATGGCTCTGTGATCTATTTCCTACCATCCCAAACTGATCAGCTGGGGTGATAACAGAAGGAGTTTGGGGCAGCAGCTGGGAGCATCTTGTGTCTTGCAGCCACCACAAGGAGACTTCTGTGTCTTGACTTTGGGGGTAGAGGTGTCCCTGTGTTGGATCATGGAAAGGAAAACTGACATAGGTTGATCCCAAGGGTTGAACTTGGTGAGCTCAGGGGTCAAATGGTTTTCTAAAATCACACCCTGGGATGGCCAAAGCCTCACCAGGACAGCTGCCACATCCTTGGCAGTGCTGGGTTAACAGCTGGACTCAGTATTGGAGGATTTTTCCAGCCTAAACAATTCCATAATTCTATACCAACCCATACAATAATTTCCTTCCTGGGTTCTCCTCCCAAGGCAGATCCCCCACTTGCTGCCAACAGAACCATTCCCTATTCCCTGTCCCCAAGCACCACATCCACACTTCTTTTAAATCCCTCCAGGGGTGTTGATTCCACCACTGCCCTGGGTAGCTGTGCCAGTGTTGGCAATGTTTCCTGTGAAGAAATTATTCCAAATATCCAACATACACCTCCCCTGGCTCAACCTGAGCCTGTTTCCTCTTGTTCTGTCACTTGTTACTTAGGAGAAAGGACCAACATCCAAAATGAAATATCAAAAAAAAAGATCTCTTCCAGTCCCTTGGCTATAACCCTCCCTCTGTCACAGCTGGATTGGAGGAAAACACAGGAATTTTCATTAGGTTTTGAGGGAGCTTGGATGGGGCTGATCCATCCCATCACTTAGGAGTCCATGGGGTTTGCTGTGGGCACAGGGCAATGCCCTCTGCTTTAGAAACACCTCCATGCCCGACTTCCTGGCTGTCTTTGGGGACACTTCCCACCTCCTTTTGCACTTCCAACACTTCAGGGTTGACAGCACTTCCCTGCCAGGAAAGGATTGCGTGCAAAAAGCGCCCAGCACCTTCCTGCACGGGCTGTCAGTCTGTCCCTGAGCTCCTTGCAGCAGCTGCTGTTGAAAGTTTGGATTTTTCCAGCATGCGCTGTAGCTTTTCTAGCCCCTCCACTCAGAATGAAGGGAATTTGTTTGTGCATTTTCCATTTGTGTGTGTTCACCTAACACAGGGCAGGCACGTGCTCCCAGCTATTGGAAACATCCCCGGAAACCACAGCCTGTGAGGGGCTGGTGCTGGAGGCTGAAATTTGATTTGGGAGGAGGAGATGCTGTCTGGCTTCTATACAAGGAAATCCAACCCTTTCCAACCTGAGGATCAGCTCAAACACTTGCCAGTCTGCTAAATGCACTAAGTGCTAATTTGGTGGTTTTTTTCAGCTGCTTCATGCACCTAAAAGTGGATCCCTCCTCTGGCTATCCTTGGGAAGCCTTCAAGGAGGTTAAAAATACAAATGTGAAAGCTGTAATGATGAATGTCCCCTCAGGACTGACTCAGAGCCGTTCAGATGTGTTAAGGAGCCAGGGCACAGGAGCAAAGCTGGAGCACTCACAGGGGAGGCTCTCATTGAAAACCACAGAGGATGTGAATGAGAAATGTGATGAAGGACAAAGAGAAATCATGGAATTATAGAATGGTTTGGGTTGGAAGACACCTTAAAGCTCATCTCATTCCACCCCCTGCCATGGATTCTGCTTGGAGCCTTATAGAACAAGCAGTGGATGATCCGTGCACAGCATTATTTGTTGGGAAGGAACACAACAAACTCAAAGCCCATAAAGTTGAACCAGTCCAGCTTGAAGAGTTCCCTGACATCCGCAGGGGATTGATCCAAAGATTGGTGATTAGGGAAAAAAAAATCTCACTGAAAGGGTGCTCAGGCATCTCCAAGGAAGTGATGGAGTCACCATCTCTTGGAAGTGTTCAAAAACAAATGCATGTGGCACTTGGGGATGAGGTTTGGTGGTGAATGTGGTGGTGCTGAAGGAATGGTTGGACTCCATGGTCTTGGAGGTCTTTTTCTACCTTAACAATTCTGTGATTCTGTGATTCTGGGATCAGCTGGCTCTGAGGTTTTGAGTCAAAAGTAGCCACTTTAAGTACCCTCAGCCAAGCCCAAGTATGGTGTTTCAGAAGGAAACCCACCTTCATTTCAACACAGCAGGAAACAAGGCTTTTCTCATGTTCCTGGGTAAATTGTGCCACTGGTAATTCTTCTCTGTGTGGGAAATATGCATCCTTTGAATTTTTATGAGTTAAGGAAGGTTTTTATTTATGGGCAGTTGTTGTTCCCTCTGGGTGCACCCAGAGCCTTCTGCTCACCCTCCTCTTCCAGGCAGGCTGGCATGGATTCAGACTTCCAGGAAAACATGTTGTGATCCTTGGGGTCATTCTTTGAAGGGCCAGGAGTGGGACTTGATGATCCTTGAGCATCCCTTCCTTGGCATGATTTTATTCTATAAGGCCAAATCCTCACTAAACCTCTAAATCTCTTGGCATTAAGGACATTAACATAATTTTGGAAAGACCCCAAGCAAAGTGGGTCATTCTGCAGATAAATTAACTTTTTCCCCCCATCACATTTCTATGGGATTTAATAATTTAAAGAAAAGTCTATTTTACAGCATTGTAGGCCATAAACAGCTGGGTGGTCAAGGCTGAGACTCAAGCCTGGTTTTAACTGGGTTTGGCAAGAGAAGAAAGAGGAATGTTCCAGGGAACAAGAGACAGAGCAAGAGGAAATGCCTTCAAGTTGTGCTATGAGAGATTCAAGCAGGATTTTAGGAACAATTTCTTCACCAAAAGGGCAGTCAGGCATTGGAACAGACTGCCCAGGGCAGTGCTGGAGTCACCACCTCTGGAAGTGTTTAAAATGTGTGGATGTGGCCCCTGGGGACATGGTTCAGTGGTGAACAGGGTGGTGCTGGTTGATGGTTGGACTCAATGATCTCAGAGGTCTTTTGCAACCTTAATGATTCTATGATTGGCTCAAATGGAAAGCCACATTTCAGATCTCTGCCCTCTTCCTATTCGTGCCTCTGAGATAATTTGGGTTTGCAATGGAGAGGCAGAGCCTTGGAGAGGCAGCATCCTGCTCCAGGAGCAGCCAACAGAGCCAGGGTTTCAGATCTACCACAGACCCAGGCCTGGGGCCTGCAAGATGGGGACAAACTTTTTATTAGGGCCTGTAGTGATAGAACAAGGGATTTTAAACTAAAAGAGGGTCAATTTATATTAAATATAAATAAGTTTGGTTTTTTTTTTCATGAGGGTGATAAAACACTGGCAGAGGTTGCCCAGAGAATCTGTGGATGCCCCATCCCTGGAAACCCTCAAGGCCACGTTGGATGGGGTTTGGAGCAGCCAGGGATAGTGGAAGGTGTCCCTGTACATGTCGTAGAGGTGGAATGAAATGATCTTTAAGGTCCCTTCCAACCCAAACCATTGTAGGATTTTCTGAGTCCTCCTGTTTTACAATACCTGTGTCTTTCATTTCTCTGGGGATTGGGATGACTCAAGGTGGGAGAAAACCATGCCCACATGTGGCACTTTCCCCTTCAGCACCTTGCAGGATGCAGGAGTGCCTGATCAGCTGATTTTTCCTGGGAAAAAATGGGCAGGGAGGTGGGCAGAGGGAGGATGTATCCAGGTGGGGAGGGTCTGTCTGTTCCAGCAGATTTTACCCCAGGCTTGGACTCTGGAGCAGAGTTATCCACAGTGCCACATTTTAGGGTCCTGCACTGTTTGCCTAGGTGCTGGGTCCTGGCAGGTACAATCTGTGTGTGAGAGCCCAGACTTCCCCAGGACCACATCAAACAAACCAAGCAGGGCAGGGGCAGGAGGCTGAATCCACCTCTGGGATCATCCCTGGCACTAAATCCACGCCACGATCCCAAACAGGCTGAGCCCAGACCAACCACCCCTGTCCCAGACAATATCTGGGTGTGCCTGAGGGTTTAGCAGGGATGTTTTCCAGCAGGCTCTGTGCCAGGCTGCTTTGGAGGACGGGAGAGTTTGTCCATATGGATGTGAGCTGTGCCATGCTGCTTTGCCCTCAGAGAACTGGCCCTGACCCATTTTATTTCCTAGCAGAGATTTGGGATGCGTGGCCCGGAGGCTCTGGATTCATCAAGCTCTGCAAGCAGAGCTGCCCTTTGCCAGGTGTCTGGAAGTTTTAGGGGCTGTTAATGGCAGAATTAAACCCCACTGGCTGCCTTCCTTTCCTGGGAAACTCGTGATGTAATCCAGCATTCAGTGTTTTCTGTGCATCCAAGCAGAAACAGCCCCAGATCCACAGCATTTGCAGTCAAAACACAGGAGAAACTGAGGCACAGGACTTGTTTGAGCTACTAGGACCCCACAGGATGCAGATGCTGGATCCATATTCTGGAAATCAGCACCAGAGAGGTGCTGTTTGGATGTGGGTATCTGGTTTGGGCAGTGCAAATCAAGGCAAAAGCACTGTTAGGAACCTGGGTGCTGCAGAAATGTGCTGGGGCTCAGGAGGACTCATGCAGTCCAAGATCATCTCAGTCTCAGGCACAGGATGGGATTGTTGGGGTGTCCTGTGCAGGACCAGGAGTGGGGCATGATGATCCTTGTGGGTTTCTTCCAACTCAGGATATTCTATGGTTCTGTGATCCAGTTCTTCATGGAACTCATTGCTGGAAGAGAGAAGTAGACTCTGGAGGTTTATGTAACTGAAAAACTCATTAGAATAAGGGAAATTTGGAAAAAAGAAAAAAAAAGCCCAACTACCCAAGTGTGTAGGTGGAATCATAGAATTGTTTAGGTTGGATATTTAAGATCATTGAATCCAACCATCCCCCAGCACTGCCAAGGCAACCACTTGTGGCCCAAGTGCCACATCCACAGGGCTTTTAAATCCCTTCAGGAATGGAGACTCCACCACAGCCCTGGGCAGCTGCTCTAGGGTTTGACAACCCTTTCCATGAAGAAATTTTCCCTAATATCCAATTTAAACCTCCTCTGATGCAATTTGAGGCCATTTCCTCTCCTCCTGTCTCTGTTCCCTGGGAGCAGAGCACGACCCCCCTGGCTGTCCTCTCCTGTCAGGGAGTTGTGCAGAGCCACAAGGTCCCCCCTGAGCCTCCTTTTCTCCAGGCCAAGCCCCTTTCCCAGCTCCCTCAGCCCCTCCTGGTGCTCCAGCCCCTTCCCCAGCTCTGTTCCCTTCTCTGGTAGTACCAAATGTGGAGAGTGCTGGAGATTGGGAGAGTTGTGGGAAATTCTCCTCTTACCCAATTCTCATCCTTTCCTTGGGAATCTGCTGTTGATGATTGTTGGAACCAGAAAATGGCTGAGTCTGACCCAGCAGAGCAGTTTGTGAGATTTTACAGGAATTGATCCAACTTTGATTCAAGGGAGTTTGGGTTTGGGACATCTCATGGATGTTTGAATTATGGGACTGCTCAGCAACTTCTAGTGCACAGCACATAAAGGGCTGGGCAGGACCTTGGGAGGAGAAGTGTTTGGGCTCCAAATATCCCAGAAACAACATCTCAGCTACTGTGGGACTTCAGAGCCGTGCTGGAAACTCTACCTGGTCACCAAGGTGATGTGTTCCATCCCTTAGTACTCATCCACAGAGATGCAGCCTTCACCAAAAAAATAAAATTAAAAAATTAAAAATAAAATAACCTCTTTCTCCAGAGTTTCCAGCTTCCTGTGCTAACCAGAATGTTTCTTTGAAGTGGGGGATGGATTCCCTGGATGCTCCCAGGATGTATTTGGTGCTCATCTGCATGAGGGGGATGAGCAGCCCTGCTGAATGAATAAAGAGCAGAGCTTTGCTGCTCCAAGTGACGTTGATTTTAATGCAGAATGGCACAAAGTGGAGCAGGAGGAGTTCACCAGCTTTCTAGAAAAGCTTCACCTGGCGGGAGCAGAGGCAGGAACTGACCTTGAAGGAAACTCAGCTCAGATTTGGGACATCTGTGAGCCACTGGAAAGGCTGCTTGGCATAATGGGAATGCAGCAGGGTGTGCACCTGGAAGCACAACTGGATGGGGCTGGTTCAGTGGCTGAACAACCCTCTGAGAGGCAGCTGCTGCTGAGCAAAATGAGTCCCTGGACTAACATTTCCACTGATTTCCTCCTGCAGGGAGAGAGGCTGTGGAGCTTCACTCCAGCAGGAGGCATGGGGTGTTTTTTTCTGTGCATATCTCTGTGAGGAGACAAAGCACAGGATCCTCTGTCCCCTCTGAGTGGAAGCTGCTGTCACTTTTGTGAGCTTTTGTTCCGACAGTCATGCTCCCCTGCCCTGAGAGCTGCCCAAATGATCTGAACCCTCCCTGTGAGTGCCACATGACAGGGATAAACCAGCACAGGGATGTTTTCTTCCTCTCTCCATCAATCCAGGAGCGTGGCTCCCTCCACTCATCAAACAGGCATTTTTATTCCCTTGCTCCACGTCACTCCTGAAACTGCTCCCAGCCAGAAACTCTCTGCTTGAAGCAGTGTTTGATTTAACCAGAGGCAACTTAACACTGTAGTCATCAGTCAGTTCCTGACACTATCAAGGCCTGGAAGATAAAGGAGTGAATTAAAAGGGATGGGAATAAAAAAAAAAAAAGAAGAAGAGAGAGAGAATAAAAATAATAATAGTAATAAAAAAATCCTCTAAGATCTGATTTGTGTTAAATGCTTTTATCTTTGGAGTGAGCATTAACAGCTGATCAGCAGTGTCTGCTCCATTGACTCACTGGTAACGTGCAGTTGTTCAGAGGGACAGGGAACACTGTGGGAAACCACAAAATCAGAGGGTTTTGGGAAAGCTGCAAAAGGCAGGCCTCAGATACAGTAGAACTGTGATTAGAGCTAAGCAGCAGCCATGAGATTGATCAGCAGAAAAATTATTTAAACTGTAGAAAGGCAAGGACAAATAGAACAATGGTCTGTGTATTAACGATTGTCTAGAATAACTCTCTGAGCTACAGAAAAGTTTATCTAGCAAGATATTAGGAAGGTTAAAGCTTAATAATAGAGCTCTGTGCATTGTGTTTTAAGGCTTACAAATAGGTATTGTATTCAAAATAAAGAAGCATTTTTTTAATCCAAGTTACATGTGCTTAAAGTGATTGGAGAGAACTACTGTCAATGTGCTTTTGCTTTGTGTGATTGGTCTAGAAATTTATAAAGTAAGTTGTAACATCTTGGTCTGCTGCCTGGGATGTGAGCTGCTGGCATCTTCCCATTGTCACAACCATGTAATGAGACTGATGCTGGAAAATAAAACAGCTCAAGGCACGTTCCACAGCAGCCCCGTCCCGTTCATGATCTGTAAACAGCCCCCAGCTGATAAACACCAGCTCCTGCAGGAGATGAAGGGCTGGCAGCTGCCTGGATCTGCCTCTCATGCAGCCTTGCCAGCTGACCACTGGCTGCAGGAGAGGCCTGGCTGCCTCTCTGGTGTGGCTGCATCTTAAAAATTGCTGTGCCTGCACGGGGGACTCCTTCATTGGGCTCCCCAGTGAGAGAAAACTACTGGGTAGGGAGGAAAGGCTGACAGGGCTTTCTGGTGGGACTGTTTGTCAGGGAGAAGATCCCTGGCACGTGGCTGGGATTTTACACAGCCTGGAATGGTCAGTGGGTGTAGAGAGGTCAGCCAGGACTCCTGAGGAGTTTGCCAGGGCTTTCTGCAGCAGGAGTTGGGATGGAGCTGTGCCATCTGCCTTAACATTTCTAAGTGTCCCCACTGTGACGGTGTTCACAGGGGTCTCAGGTTGAGGGAAGAGGTGAGGATTTGACTCCATGTTTCGGAAGGCTTGATTTATTATTTTATTATATATATTACATTAAAACTATACTAAAAGAATAGAAGAAAGGATTTCATCAGAAGGCTGGCTAAGAATAGAATAAGAAGGAATGATAACAAAGGCTTCTGTCTCAGACTCTCTGTCTGAGTCAGCTCAGTGTGATTTGCCATTAGCCAGAAACAATAACATGAGACCAATCACAGATCCACCTGTTGCATTCCACAGCAGCAGATAATCAATGTTTACATTTTGTTCCTGAGGCCTCTCAGCTTTTCAGGACAAAAAATCCTAAGGAAAGGATTTTTCATAAAAGATGTCTGCGACATCCCCACCACTGTTTTTATAGTCTCACTTGGACCCCTGCTCCTGCCTGAGCTTTCCATGGATGTAAAGAAATGCAAATTGAGTGACCTTGGTGGGGCAGCTTTGATGTACAACAGTTGTGGCTGCCTTGAGCACCAACATCAGGGCCACTCATTCATCCACAATTGTGGAAATACTCAGATTGAAGAGGAAACGACCTCAGGTTGTGCCAAGGGAGGTTTAAATGGGATTTTGGGGAAAAATTCTTCACTTAAAGGGGGGTCAGGTGCTGGCACAGCTGCTCAGGGCAGTGATGGGGTCCCTGCCCTTGGGGGGATTTAAAAGCTGTGTGGATGTGGCACTGGGGACTTGGGTTAGGGGTGGATTTGGCAGTGCTGGGTTAATGGTTGGACTCAGTGTTCTCAGAGGTCATTTCCAACTTCACCAATCCTGTGATTCCTTGATCTCATTCCCACTTGTGCCCAGCAGTTGGAAGCAGTCAGGGGAATGCCTTTAAATGTTCCTTTACTGATGTCTGGCATCTGAAACTTCCCTCTCCTGGGACTCTTTGACTATGCTGGATGAGTTTCCAACACAGCAAACACCTGGCTTCAGATTTTATGGAATCCCAGGAACTGGATTTGGGAGAGTTGAGGGCAGTTAAGTCTTAAGGCAACTCTACCTGTATAATTCCCTGTTTCTTAAGTCCCATCTCATGAATTCCACAATCACAGAAAGCTGTTCCTCCCAGCTGGCTTCAGGACATCATTGCTGGGTTATCCTAAAATTTCTGGTGTCCTCAAATCTTTTTAGGGTGGAATGGGAGGGTGAGGTGGCCCCTGGAGACCCAGCTCAGGTTCTCTGAAGGGCATCACCTGAGAGGTGGTTGTGTCAGAAGCTCAGGGCCCCTGGTTTCTGGAACAGAGGCAGCCTCAGCTGTGTGTACAGATTCCCAAAATGCAGCTGGATCCTCCTGCACCTGCTTTCCCAAGGATGGTGGGAGTGGAAGCAGGAATCAGTTAGCAATGTATCTTTAAAGCTTCGTTTGCATCATTAGGCACTTATGAGCAATGACCTGACATCTGAGGGGTCAGGATGCTTCATTATCCCTGCTGGGATTAAACACACGTCTGGAAAAGTGTTTGGCAGCTTTTTGTTTAATATTTCTGTGTAAGATGGATGTGAAATGCCAAACAATGCTGTCTGATGGACTTTCAAGGGGAAGGATATAGCACTGCCCAAAGTGGAAAGAAGGGAAAAGGAGCTGGTCTCACCTGGAATTGAGAAAAAGGGAAAAGGAGTTGGTCTCACTTCGTCTTAAAGGGGGACTTATAAAAAAAGATGAAGAGGGACTTTTTACCCAGGCAGATTGTGACAGGACAGCAGGGATCTGTTTTAAACTAAAAAAGAATAGATTTAGATTAGATTTTAGGAGGAAATTATTCCCTGTGAGGGTGGTGAGACCCTGGCACAGGGTGCCCAGAGAAGCTGTGGCTGCCCCTGGATCCCTGGAAGTGTCCAAGGCCAGGTTGGATGGGGCTTGGAGCAACCTGGGATAGTGGAAAATGTTGACAGCGGGTGGAATGAGATGGTCTTTAAAATCCCTTCCAATCCCAAACATTCTTTGATTCCATGATTCTGTGACATTGTCCTTGGCAAACAATGAAACCAAAGCTGGAGCTGAATGTTTGTGGGGCTTTCTTTGAGATAAACCTCATATTCAGTAAATCTTGGGACCCCTCTAAGAATTGCAGCTAGCTCAAGGGTGAGCCCATTTACAGCTCCTTGCAGGCACTGTTTTTCCCTGCCTTGTGCCTCTCAATATTTCCTTGTTGGGAACAGATTTTGGATTCTTTCCTCTCCTACCACACATTTTCACCCAGACCCAGGCTGCTCCCTAATAAACCCAGCGTGCTGGCAGCCAATCATCTGATCCTGCTCAAGAAGTGCCTCTGTTTCTCCTGACACGGGCAACTTGATTTGTAAACAGACACTTAAGTGGGTGTTTTTAGTGGTATAGCAGATGGTCAATACAGCTGCCTCCTCTCCCTACTCTGCATTCCCTCCCCTCCTCTACAATTACACTTTCTTGCCATTTTTCTCTGTAATGTGGATTTGGTTTAAAGAGAAAAAAAAAAATTTAAGAAAAAAAATTGCAAGAGGGAGAAAATTGTTCAGTGAATTTCAAGAGGGGGAAAAGAAAAAAATGGACGGCAACCTCCAACGTTACCTTAAAAGCACTGTGAGAGCTTCCCACACATCCTCACTTTGCTTGACTTCTCCCTGCTTGAGTAGCTCTGGATCTCAATGGGACTGCTCGTGTGGGAAGAGCACAGGGCTGGGATCCACTTCCCTCACGCACAGGAGCCCGTGACTAATGCTACAACTGAAATGTTCATTTTCCTCCCTGCTTGCTGGAGTCACTGCTTGCTTCCCTGAATGCTGCAGCAAGGCTCAGATGTGATTTCAGAATGGGGGATGGCATGGGTCTGTCGCCCTGATTTTTTAAGATTTTCTGAGCCTTCTGATGTTTACATTCTTGTAATGAAGTTTCTCACACACTTTCTGTAAATAACTTATTGTTTTGCATTCTTTTATGGAGGAGGAGAAATCTGATGGACTGTTGGTTTGTCCAGTGTCATTGGAGAAGTGGCACTTTCACCCTCCAATCCATGGTCACTTTTGGAAATCCATAAATGTTGGAGTCAGAAAATAAACTTCCCTTTTTCCACCTTGAGAACAGCAGTGTGTGCTCATGGTGTTGTTTCGTCTCCTACAGTGACAGGATCCCTCTCCAAGGGTTTGCTGACAGTGGCCCAGGAGCAGGGTTGGGGTGTCTGCAGATGTTTTGGCCTTGCTGCTGCACTCCTGCCTTGTGTTACACTAGTGTTTTCCAAATTCACCTTGTTGCCTTGTGGGAAATCAGTGATCAGCCCCAAATTGGGGGTGGGATTGAGCCCCTTCCCTCCCAGGCTCTGCCCCGCAGACCAACATCTCTCATCAGAAGGCTCTTCTAAACCCCTAAATTTTCCCTCTCTTTGCTTTCAAGCTGTCATTCCTGCTTCCCCTCCCAGCACGGCCCCATGGTGTGGCTGACACCTCTGGGAGTGAGCTCTGAACCTTTACAGGCACATTAAAGCACTGGGGTGAGACTAATCCAGCACCAGGCTGGGGGCTGCACGGCCCTCAGCCTCTGAAAGCAAACCAGCCATCCCCTCTCCCTTACAAGAGGCTTGGCTGGGGATCAAGGTCCAGTTGGGGTTGTATTGAGGAGTCTTTTTGTCTTTGACAGGTTGTCCCTCCCTGCAGTTCATCCCTAAGACCTGGGAATGCAATCAGTGGAAACAGGAGGGAAGTGTCCAGCCTGCCTCAGCCTGGCTCCTCCGTGTGCCTTCCGAGAGAGGGTTGTGGCTTAAAACATTATTTAAAAAGAATTATAATTATTTAATTATTTGATTTATTTCTAATTATTATCTAAAAATAATTACAAATATTTTATCCCCATGTTTAAAATATTCTGGGGGTGGCTGTCAGGTTTCCTGGCCTGACACTTGAAACCCACTGAGGGTTTCCTGCCTCTGCAGCAGCCTTTTCCAAGCAGATTGCACTGAGCCACAACTCATTCCCTGCCCAGGGCAGTTGTGGATTCCCCATCCCTGGAGGGATTAAAAGCCCTGTGGATGTGGCACTTGGGGACACGGCTCAGTGGTGGCCTTGGCAGTGCTGGGGGCACAGTTGGAATCGATGATCCTAAAGGGCTCTTCCAACCTTAATGGCTTGATGAGTCCATGAATCTCCTGAGAAAGTTGTCTAGGAATTTCCCAAGGCAAAATTTCATTTCCCTGCTGGAAAATACCAGTTCAGCCACAAAAAAAAATTTCTTTTTCTAGGAAGGTGCTTATTCCAGTAATGTCTCCAGCAGGAATGATCCCTCTGAAATAATACTTTGGTGATCAGGGAATTATTTAGGCATTACTATTTGTAGGTTTTTCCCCTGTTATTGGTGTTCCTGTGGATGTGATATGCTCCAGTATCCCATCAAATCACTGGATGGTTTGGGTTGGAACCTTGAAGACCACCCAGTTTCAAATCCTTGAATGCCTTTTCATCTCCAGCAGCAATTAGAAAAACGCTGTGAGGAACATAAGTAATTTCCAACACTGGAAGGATCCGTGGGCACGCAAAAATATGTGGATGCACCAGGGATTACACAAGGAATATTTTCATCCTACAACACCCAGGGACTGCGCCTCACCTTTCCTGCTGATGTTTAAGGTCTTGCTGGTGTTTAACACTGGAGTCTGGCTCTGGATCCAACTGGGAAAACCACACTGCTCAGGTTAATGGTGCCACTGGAGGGATTTGTCCTGATGGACATGACCTTTCCTAGGAACAGAGCTTTCCTGAAGGGTCTGCTGTTCCTCCCTCCCCCAAGGTGAGTTTCTGGCCCAGGACTCTGCTGCCTTGCTGTTTCCTGGCTGGAACCTCCTTGTGCAGGGCTGGCTGTGGTTCCTTCCTCTGGCCCTGGCCTCCATCCATGGCTATAGGAGGACTCTGTGCAATGGCCAGATCCTCCTGTGCTTCTGTTCCCTGGACCTGAGCCCAGCCCGTTTCCCTGCCTGTCCCTCTTTTCCATGAATGAAGTGGAGGGATTTGGCCAAGAGCCAGAACCCTCCAGGGCTTTTATCAATGGGATCAAGGGTTTGTCAGATCCTGAGGATGAGTCACTGCAGGATCCCCTGGCTGCTGGTTAGTGCCTCAGGGATCTGCCTGGAAGGGGTTTGCTTGGACCCTCTGGAACACTTCCATGGGTGCAGGAGTGACAGGACAAGGGGAAATGGCTTCAGACGGACAGAGAGTAGGGATAGATGGGATATTGGGAAGGAATTGTTCTCTGTGAGGGTGGAGAGGCCCTGGCACAGGTTTCCCAGAGAAGCTGTGGCTGCCCTTGGATCCCTGGAAGTGTCCAAGACCAGGCTGAATGGGGCTTGAATCAACCTGGGGTAGTGGAAATTGTCCCTGCCATGTCAGGAGGTGGAATGAGATGAGCTTTACCTTCCCTTCCAACTCAAATCTCTCTGTGATTCTGTTGGGACACAGGACATTTCTCTGGCTGCCCTGGATGGCTCAAGACCCTGGCAGGGGGCTCAGAGACCTTGGCATGGAGTTAAAGACACCTGTGCCTTTGATTTTAGCCCATGGAAGTAATTATCAACTTTGTGTGAAGATTTACAAGCCACAAGAGTTTGTTAGAATGATAGTGAATTTATCATGGGGTGAAAAAGTAGATTTTTGGGGTTTTTAGAATGGGAGTTCAAGAGGCAAGATGGAGGAATCTGGGTGTGTCCTGTCCTTCTTCTCCTTCTTGTCTTGCATCTTCTGGGTGATGTTGGCACTTTTGGATTGTTTTGGAGTAGAGACAAACTGTCTAACATAGGTGATAGGTATTGGGAAGTTATTGTAAATAAAGTACACGTAGTTTTTAGTATAAAAAGTTAACACCACCCCAAGGGCAGGGACTGTGCCACAACCTGACCTGCTGGACAGACCTCAGCAGGTCAGAGAATGAATGTAATAGATAAGAAAAAATAAACAACCTTGAAAAGCAGAACTGGTGAATCTTGACTTCTTCTTCGGTCGTGGCGCTGGGAAAAAAATCTTTTTAATACCTTGGGGTCATCTCAACCACAGAAACCTGAGATGATTCCATGGTGACACAGGTGCCTACTGGGACATCCTGCACCTCTTCTCCATCCCTGCAGCCATGCAGGAATGTGGTCCCTTCTTGGAGGAGGACACGAGGGGGTGACTCACTCAGGGAAGGTCCAAAAAGAGGATTCAGCTCAGCTCTGTGGGATGCCACAGCTTTTCCATGGTGGTCTCAGAGGCTGGCTGGGGTGATAGGCACAGCAGGGAGGGGACAGAGTCACCAGCACCAGGACATGGTTGCTGAGCCACCAGACAGGGTTCCTGTCTCTTCTGTAGCTCAGATCACTGGTGTGATAGAACATGTCCTTTTCCCCATGTCCTGAAATTCACTGGCTCCAGCTAAGGCATTGCCAATCTCAGGCTCTCCAAGATGCACACCAAGCCCTCAGAAAGTAACAAAAATGATGATCTGAAAAGTCTTTTCCAACCCAAATGATTCTGTCTTTCCATGGTTTTAAATCCAGGACAGCAGAGAAGTAGTCATCAGCATTCCATTTCTTCATTATTATTTTTTTCCCCTCAGGTGTTAGAGCCTGGAGGAAAATGTTGAAGTCAAACCTCACCTCAGAGACATTTTAAATGCTTCTCTTTGCCTGGGAGGTGCAAAATTCTGTTTCCAAAGTTTTCCTGTTTGGTTTTGGGCAGTTTTTCACCACAGCTTTACATTTATTTCCTAAAGAAACCAGACCTACATAGGGACAGAGGGTGAACCCCTCAAAATTTTAATAATGATTTTTCAGAGGATAAGTCCTTCAACTTTCACACAACTAGGCATGTTGAAAGAGAATAGGAAGCCCAGTACCCTCAGTGAAGGAAAAATCACCCCCTGGACCATATTCCCTCTTTAATTCCAGCCAAACCACGCATCAGAGAAATTTGATGAGTGTCACAGACTTGGGTAAATCTTTCACTGGAGTTTGTTCTTTACTGGATGCTGGAGAATCCACCATGCCTTGGAAACCAACCTTGCTTTGCTCTTCTATTCACAGAAGATTTGTTTTCTTAGCTGTAGTGTGTGGAGAGATCTGGATGTGATTTCATGTTGGAGCACGTAAAGGAAAACTTTGGGAGGCAGATGGGAAAAGCTGGGTGTTTTGAACCCTGGGATACTGCAAGAAATGGGATTTGAGCCTCAGTCTTCTGCATCTTCAACCACCAGGCTCTTCCTGGGCTGGCCTGAGCTTCCTCCTAATTTAATACCTGAGGAGGCTGATTTCCATGAGCCCATCTCCCCTCTGCCCCAGGCACATTTACACAGGGCTGAAAAACCTTTTCTTCCTTCATATCCATGAATTCCCATCACCCATCAAACAGCCTCCATCGGTCTGCACCCCATCCCTGCCCCACACCCCATGTGGGACCACAGCAGGGGCTGGCATGGTGGCGGTCCTGAGCGTCCACCTTGTCCCTCCAAATGTCCCCTGAGCTCTTGGGAATGACCCAGCCCAGTGATTGCACTTCCAGCTCCCACTCCAGAGCATCTGTTTCCCTTCCCCTGGGTGCAGTGGGATTGCTGGAGCTTCCTACGACCCTTTCAGACAGCAGCAGCCTCCCCTCCTTGCCAGACCCTCTGTCTTCCACCCTCAGAGCCTGCTTAGACCCATTAAGTTTTTAATCTGGCTTGTGTTTACAATCTCCCCTTATATTCTTATTTTCTTCTGTTTAATTCCTGCTTCCCACTGGTGATCCAGCAACAGGAAGGCAAAGAGTTCCTCTGGCCTCCAGGGTTTTGCCTTTAGAGGGTTTTTTTAAGCATTTCCTGAAGTGTTCCCCCTGACTGGGGTCTCATTTGCTCTCTGTGAGGCTGGACCAATGTCCCCACAGCAGGAATGGGCTGATGGGTGGTGCAGGAAGGCTTTCCTGGGAAGATCTCATCCCAGTTGTCCCACTGGCATCTTCTCCTGGATGAATATCTATGGCAGGAGCATGGTTGGAGTTTCCAGGTGTTGAGGTTTCAATCTCCTGCCAACCAGTCAGCTCAGAGGTCTCATTTTGGCCAGGTCTGAGAGGGTTGGGAAGAGGCAGAAGGACCCTATGACCCCATGTCCAGAGGGGTGCAGGAGGTACAGGATCTTTGAGGTGTAAATCCTTGCTGGATCAGGAGCTGGAAGAGCATTTGCAGTTTGGGCAAGACCTCAGGATCTTGGAGACGAGGCTCTGGATATTACACATATACAGATGTTATTTTTGTCTTGTTTTTCCCCTGGTGCCAAAAGCCACTTGAGATGCCCTCAGGCTGTGCCATTCCAGGAGTTCAAAGGTTCTCAGCTCAGGGTTGAACCAAATAAAACTCTGCCCATGTTTTCATTTCAGTGAGGAAAACCTCTTCCACCCAACCCCAATTTCTTTGCTTTACCCCAGCTCTGTTTCAGCAGCAGCACTGGAATGCTGTGTGTCCCACCCTCCACACTGACCAAAGGACTCATCATTCCTGGCTCATCCAGCAGGAAACTGAGTCACAGGCAGGTGACAGCAGAGACCAGCACCCAACAGGGCTGTTCTCTGGATTAAAACTGTGCAAGGGACTGTGCCAACAGGTGACAGCAGGAGTGGTGCAATCCTTGTCCCAGTGCTTCCTTCACTGGCACAGACAAAATCTTTCTGTCCCACCCCTACCTCTGCTGCATCCTCTGCATTTCAGGCATCTTTCTCTCCAACTCCCAGCTCTGCCCAGGCATTTACCCAGCAGAAATATGACTTTTAATTACTATTTTTTATGACTTCCTTTTCATAATTGCACTGGAGGCTCTCTGCTGTTCTGCTTTAATCTGCATCCTGAGAAATCACTTTCTCAGGCACGATCCACTGGATGGGAAAGGGAAATAAGGATTTCAAAGTGCAGCCATGGGCTTGTTGGCAGCAAAGAAATGTGGGGTACACTGGAGTTTTATCGCAGAATTATTTGGGTGGGAAGGGACCTTAAAGATCACCCCATCCCACCCCCTGCCATGGGCAGGGACACCTTCCACTTGCCCAGGTTGCTCCAAGCCCTGTCCAGCCTGGCCTTGGGCACTTCCAGGGATGGCACAGGCACAGCTTCTCTGGGCACCCTGCACAGGGTCTCCCCACCCTCACAGGGAAGAATTTCTTCCTAATATCTAATCTAAATCTCTCCTCTTTTAGTTTAAAAACGATTCCCCCATGCCCTGTCCCTTTCTGCCCAAGGATCTCCTCCCAAAATCTTTGAGGGAGTGGACAAAGTCCTGCAGACCCCCTCGCCTGGCTGTTCCCCACCCAGCTGCTGATGTTTCCACAATATCCAGTACTTTGGTGCACATGGTGCCTTGGAGTGGCTGCCTGAAACAGAGGCTAGACAAAAATAAGAGAATAAAAGTGGGTGTTTATTGAAGGCCTTCAATAGGTACACCCTGGGGGAAATGGTCATCAATTTTTCATACAGTTTTAAATTTGGTCTATTTACATGTAATGGATTATAGGTATATATTACAATTACATTTGTTAATTATTGTTCATTATTCCAATTACAGCTTCAGGTATTGAAGTCATATACTCCCCGTTTGCTTTTCCCCACAACTTAATTTTATTTATACTTTTTGGGGCCTGAGACAGTGAGGTGTCCTTGAATCCTGGGCCTAAAGAGAAACTGTTTGGTCTAAATAAAATGGGGGAACAGCAGCTGACAGGCTACTTTAGAGTTATACACTAAAGAATTTGCAGGATAACAAATATATGAAAAATATTAAAACTAAAATACTAAGGCATCACACACAAGGCCATTAATTGGACTGAAATATCAGCGTTAAGACTTAAACACCCTTTAACATCCCCTCCCTCCACACATCATTTCTTATTGTCCCTGTCATTATCATCTGCCAGGATCTGGGGTTGTTCATTGTCTGCCATCTATGCGGGGATCATTTTGCAGGAAAGCCTTCAGATAATGCCAGTATTCCTCAACATGAAGAAATGGAAGTGGATTTTTCATAGGGCCAAGGCTGCTCAGGGTGGGGATAAGGAGCAACTTAAGAATGGAAGAGTTATGGGTTTGGTTTCTAAAAGCTGCTCAGCCCTCAGGCCCGGTGTGCTGAGGGGGAAAGAGGAGATTTGGGTGCTGTAGACACCGGAGGGGTGGCTGTCACTGCTGTCCCAGGGAAATGGGACAAGTTCATGGACACCCCAGCTCTGGGATGTGAGTGAGGTCAGGTGCTCAGACCAAAGTATCTGAAAAAGGACACTGAGGCCACCTAAGAACCTTCTGTCAGCAGTGGGGACACCTCCAGTCATCCCACCCATGAGAGGTGTCCAAGACACACAGGGACAGCGCCTTGGGAGGCATCCAGGGCTGTAGGTGACATCTCAGGTGACCAAGTGAGTGGCCTCACAGCTCCTGGCACACTGGCATTATCCAGATAGCAAAGCCAGCTCTTTGCAAAAAGCCACAAGTTCCAATCCTCTATCCCTGTCCTGCCCTGGACACCCACAGAGGTTTCCCAGAGAAGCTGTGGCTGCCTCATCCCTGGGAATGTTAAAAGCTGGGTTGGACAGGGCTTGGAACAACCTGGGACACTGGAAAGTGTGACTGGAACCCTTCCAACCCAAACCATTCTGTGATTCTATGATAACCCAGCATGACCTGCATGGAACTGGGACAAACAGCCAGCCAGGAGTGGATATTCCCACCATGAGGACACAGGGCTGGGAGAGTGGGAATTGTGTGGTGAATCACAAAGCTCCGCCACACAACCAGCTCCAAAGCCTGCAAGAGAGGCTCCTCCTCACAGCAGAACCCCCAAGCCATCAGATTTCTTTTAGACTAAAGCAGTGTGTAATATATAATTGATAATGGTTATTCCTGGTGCACTCCTTGTAATGAAATTTTAATGCTGGGGACAGCTCAGCGTGTGCGTGTGTGTGTGTAATGTAGAGCTGGGCCCTCGTGCTGTTAAACACAGCTCCTCAGCCTTTGTTCTGGCAGCTGCAATCTCAGCTGGCTTCTCAATGTCAGAGAGGACAACCCCACATTCAGCTGGTGCCAGAATTCCCACCAAAACCAGGAGTCCAGAGCTTGGAGCGGGCTCTGTTCCCAGGAGTTAAAACATGATTCCACCTGATACTCAAGAGTTGCCCCTACCAGTCCCTTCCTGGGAATCTGGCTGCCTGTAAATAACATTTCCATCACCTTTGGGTCCTGTTAAGGAAGAACTTCAGCTGCAAGCAGGAGGATCTCACCCCACAGGAGATGCCTTTCAGTGAGCAGAGCTGCCTTTCTCTTGTCATTGATGAAAGTGTCTGGCAAAAAAATTCCAGCAGTGACTGTGTCTTTTCTTTTCTTTTCTTTTCTTTTCTTTTCTTTTCTTTTCTTTTCTTTTCTTTTCTTTTCTTTTCTTTTCTTTTCTTTTCTTTTCTTTTCTTTTCTTTTCTTTTCTTTTCTTTTTCTTTTCTTTCTCTTCTCTTCTCTTCTCTTCTCTTCTCTTCTCTTCTCTTCTCTTCTCTTCTCTTCTCTTCTCTTCTCCTCTTCTCTCTTCTCTTCTCTTCTCTTCTCTTCTCTTCTCTTCTCTTCTCTTCTCTTCTCTTCTCTTCTCTTCTCTTCTCTTCTCTTTTCTCTTTTTATTTTCTCTTCTTTTCTTTTCTAGAGGGGTAATTAGCTCCATCTCCCACAGTCTGAGGCTCACCCTGGGCTATGTTTTATTTCCATGGTTTATTTCCATGGGCCAGGGCAGGCAGCAGCATATGGAACTCCCACCTTGCTCATGGGCAGCCCTAAGTCCTGGAAAGCAGAGGGATCCTGCCTTCAGATCAGGTTTGCCCAGATTCATGGGAATGAGGAAAAGAAGTTATCATACCCCTTTCTTTTGTACCCATTGTGATATTTTTGAGGGTGTGAGATCAGAACCAAAGGGGACAGCCTGTCAGATGGACAAGCTGACCTAGTTGGAGATGTCCCTGCTTATTCCAGGGGTTTGAACTAGATGACCTTTAAAGGTCCCTTCCAACCCAGACTGCTCCATGATTCTCTGATCAGTGTTAGCTCTGTGCAGCAACTGGTCCTGGATCCTTTTTGGGATTTATATGGCAGGACAATGAAACTTGGCACAGATTAATGTCTGTGCCAAGGAAACAAAGTCCTCCCCACACCCTGCCAAGCACTGGGGTGTGGAGAAAACCTGCAAGAGTTTGGATGTTTTGTTTGATTGTTTTCCTGTGCTCCAGGTTATAGAGATAATAAATTTACCAACCATTATCAACACAACTAAACCAGTTGGGTTTATTTCAGGGATTTGGGTTGGGTGTCAGGGAAAGGTTTTTCCCCAGAAGGTTGTGGGGCACTGAAAAGGTTTCTCAGGGAATGGGCACAGCCCCAAGGCTGCCAGAGCTCCAGGAGCATTTGGACAACACTCAGGGATGCACAGGGTGGGATTTGGGGTGTCTGTGCAGGGCCAGGAGTTGGATTGTATGATCCTGGTGGGTCCCTTCCAGCTCAGAGCAGTCTGTGATTTTATGGTTCTGAGTGGTGCCTGCCCTTTATCCCCACTCTGTGGCTCTTTCCTGGGCACAGCTCTTGCTCTCTGCAAACACTCCCAGCACTGGCTGGGTCTCTACAAGTTGTCTTCATGTCCTTGGTGACTGTTCAGCCAAAATAACCAGAGTTTGAGTCTGTCCCCTGGGGCAGGGGACAATCACCTGAGTGGGTTCTGGGAGTCACCCTCTGGGTCCAGCCCTTGGTGGAAGTCACTGCTGCTGCTCTGGGCACTTGCTGTGACATCTCTGGGGCACAGATGGGTTGAGAGGACTCTCAGCAGATGGACTCAGGTTTGCCCA
The DNA here is from genome assembly GCA_024362935.1 of Setophaga petechia. Classification (NCBI taxonomy): domain Eukaryota; kingdom Metazoa; phylum Chordata; class Aves; order Passeriformes; family Parulidae; genus Setophaga; species Setophaga petechia. Next base: position 1,309,080 of record JANCRA010000085.1, on the reverse strand, counting down.
GGCCCTGCCAGGGCTGGGTGATTGATTTTTGTAGGTGGTCAATGGAACAGAGTCAGAACACAAGGGCTGGGGTTTAACCTTCACCTTTTTGTTTTGTCTGCCATCCTCAGAGGCTTTTCAGCCCTGACCAACTCAGAATCAGCCAAACCATCCCTGCCTCAGCTCAGGAGGTGGCACAGGCCAGGGATCATCCCCAACACATGGTTGGGGTGCAGGCACTGCCTTTAGGAGGATGGGAAGGGTTAATGGTCTCAGGGATGGAGATCAGGCTCCAGCATGGATTTATTGTGGAGGAGCAACCTCAGCATCAGGCTGGGTGGGAGAGCTGGGGGTGTTCACCTGGAGAAGAGAAGAAAACAGGGAGAGCTCAGAGCCCCTTCCAGAGCTTAAAGGGGCTCCTGGAGAGCTGGAGAGGGACTGGGGACAAGGGATGGAGGGACAGGACACAGGGAATGGCTGCCCACTGCCAGAGGGCAGGGATGGATGGGATATTGGGAAGGAATTCTTGGCTGTGAGGGTGGGGAGGCCCTGGCACAGGGTGCCCAGAGAAGCTGTGGCTGCCCCTGGATCCCTGGAAGAGTCCAAGGCCAGGCTGGATGGGGCTTGGATCACCCTGGGACAGTGGAAGTTGTCCCTGCCCATGGCAGGGGTTGGAACAAGTTGAGCTTTAAAATCCCTTCCAAACCAAACCATCCAGGGACTCTTTGATTCCACGATCAGCTCTGACCTGAGCACTGTGAGGGTTTTCTCTCTTCGCATCCCAACCTCTCTCATCACCCACCTCTCACAACAACCATTGCTGGGAGCTGGATCAAGGAGATGCTCCCCAACCTGGCAGCCTTCTCCTGTAAGAATCTGTGTCTGGAGCTTCCTCCAAGCACTCACCCCGGGGTTATTGCTTGCTGCTGAACCCTCTGAACCCCACGTGGGCTGCACAGGCACCCGGAGCTGTGTGCGGTGCTGGGCTCTGCAATGGAGAGGCTCCTGTGAGCCAAGCGTTGTCACGGAAACCGGAGAGTTGGGGAGGAGGCGGGGAGAAGAGGGGATGCCGAGAGTGCGGAGGATTCAGGGAGGCGGAGGGGCTCTCCCATCATCCCTCCGTGCAGAGATTCCCCCAAGGAAGAGACGTCTCCCTTCTGCTTTCGGGAGTTTGCCGGCTTGGCTCCTCCTCGCTGGAGTTGATGGATTTGTCTGCACTATTCCCTTCCTCCCTGTACCACCAAAAAAAAAAAAAAAAGAGAGAGAAAGAATAAAAAGGAGCAGGAAAATGAAGAAAGAAAGAAAGAAAGAAAGAGAGAAGGAAAGAGAGAGAGAGAGAGAAAGAGAGAGATAGAGAGAGAAAGAGAGAGAGAGAGAGGGAAAGAAGGAAAGAGAGAGAGGGAAAGAGAGAGAGGGAAAGAGAGAAGGAGAGAGAGAGAAAGGGAAAGAGGGAAAGAGAGAGAGAGAGAGAGAGAGAGAGAAAGAAAGAAAGAAAGAAAGAAAGAAAGAAAGAAAGAAAGAAAGAAAGAAAGAAAGAAAGAAAGAAAGAAAGAAAGAAAGAAAGAAAGAAAGAAAGAAAGAAAAGGAAAATGAGGGAAAAAGGAAGAAGAAGAAGAATTAAAAGGAGCAGGAAAGTGAGGAAAGAAAGAAAAAGAAGAATTAAAAGGAAAGCAAGGAAAGAAAGAGGATCCAGAGGTGTGAGGAGTAACTTTGAATCCCCACTGTGCCCATGCCTGTGATTCCTCCGTGCAGGGTGGCCCTGGAAGGCACCAATAATGGAGCATCATCCATCATCCCCTGAGTGCTCTGAGGCAAATACAGCCACCCCTCCCTCTGCCTTCCCCAAAAACCAGCCTGGTCCCCTCCTTGCTCCTCCTCAGGGAGTTCTGAGAGGTGGGACACCATGGAGGTGACACAGGACCGTGGCCATGGTGGGCAGGGCACAGTCCTGGTGTTGGTGTGGGGACCTCTGTCCCTTTTCCATCCTTCCCTGGGACTCTGTTGACCATTGGGATGTTTGGTTTCCCCCAAGGAGACCCTGGGGAAGTCACCAAAGGCCAAGTCTGGCTGTGGTTCAGGGGTGGCAGTGGCACGGAGCAGAGGTTCACATGTGGGCATCAGGAGGGAATTCCACATTGCATCCCTGGTGTGACCCTGGGAGCAGCACTCTGGGGCATCCTCAGGGCTCTGCTCACCCCCAGGGTCAGGCATGGCTGGCTCTGGGCTGCTGTGAGCTGTGCCAGGGGCTGTTTTAGCAGGTTGGGATGGGCATGGACAGATCCAAAGGCATGGCAGAAACTCTTGCCACATGGCTGAGGTGGAGGATGAGACTCCTCAGCAAGATCCCCCTCATGGCCCAGTGTCACAGACATCTTTTATGAAAAATCCTTTCCTTAGGATTTTTCCTCCTGAGAGGCTGAGAGGCCTCAGGAACAAAATGTAAACATTGATTTTCTGCTGCTGTGGAATGCAACAGGTGCATCTGTGATTGGTCTCATGTGGTTGTTTCTAATTAATGACCAATCACAGTTCAGCTGGCTTGGACTCTCTGTCCGAGCCACAAGCCTTTGTTATCATTCTTTCTTTTGGTATTCTTAGCCAGACTTCTGATGAAATCCTTTCTTCTATTCCTTTAGTATAGTTTTAATATAACATATATCATAAAATAATAAATCAAGCCTTCTGAAACTTGGAGTCAGATCCTTGTCTCTTCCCTCATCCTCGGACCCCTGTGAACAGGGTCCCAGCCCAGCTTCTCCAGACCTTCCCTCACCTACATTGCCTTGCTGAGGATGTTCCCAGCACTTTCCATGCTATCTGGGGGCAGGCCTCTGAAATCTGCAGAGGGGTCTGTGAGTAGCAGAAGGTGAAGTGAGGGAATCTCATTTCCTAGGAGAGTGGATGGGACCACCGTGAGGAAATGAAGTTTTATGAACTTATTCCTTAACTGTGAGATTGAAAGTTCTCACAGCAGGGGCTGGGTCACAAGGAGGTGCCTAAGCAATATTACATTTACTGCACAAAGAGCAGCACAAGGTCTTATTTGTGGGTTCAACTCAAAATCTTGGCCAACTCGAGGAATGAATCCCTATCCGGGTTTGGGATGGGTGTTCCCAGTCAAGGCTGGGGAGGCCCTGGTACAGGTTATCCAGAGAAGCTGTGGCTGCCCCATCCCTGGAAGTCTCCAAGGCCAACTTGGACCAACCTGGGATACTGGAAGGTGTCCCTGCCCAAGGCAGGGGGTGGAACCAGCTGATCCTCGTGGTCCTTTCCCACCCAAACCATTCTGGGATTTCAGGGTGTCAGGAGTCAAGAGTGCAGCCAAGAGAGAGCCACAGCATTCCCAGCTTGGAAAATGCATCCGTGGCTGCAAACACCCCTCCACTGGGACTTCCAATCAGCCTCTAAACACGGTGGAAATCACAGGCATATTTATTCACTTGCAGTTCTTAATCCTGCACTGAACCTGATGGTGGTAATGGATATTAGGGCTGATTGGACATGGCTGATTATTATTATTACTATTATTATTATTTTGCCAGCTGCAGGGTGTGTGACTAGCTCTTGCAGCACTCTGCCTCTTCTCTGCTGACTTCTGGGAACCTGCTGCAATTTAGTCCAAAAGACCTGGAATTACTCCTTAGCAGGATCCTATTGTTATTTTTGTTAGAGGACTGGGCTTGTTCTGCCTTTTTTCTTATTTTCTTTTTTTTTTTCTTACTTTTTTACAGTCAGGGAAAAACCCTTACACATTCTGCGTTTGAGTATTTATGGATATCTATGTTTTTAGAGATATAATTTATATATTTGTGTATCTCCCACAGTGGTGCAGCCCCTTGCAAATGGCCGTTTTTTATCATCCTATCCCATCCCATCCCATCCCATCCCAAATCTTGTCCCCCTCCTCAGCTTCACTCACCCAAACTCATCCACTGAAAATATAAAGAAATAAATATTTATTTATCAGTATATTTAAATTGCATTGCCCTGTTAAATGCTGTGCTGAGCTGGAGACAGAAGGGGTGGGAACGGGAAAAAATGCAAACTGGGGAAATGGGAGTGAGGAAATCAAAGAAAAGACTAAATCTGAGTCATCTGTGGACTGCAAATCTCTTGGTGATGGAACTTGATTAATGCCCCTATTTGAGCTGGTTTGTGGTTTAGGGAAGAATTATGAGGTCACATTTTAAAGCTTTGGGTCTCTTGTGATTGTTTTTGGTTGGTTTTGTTAGATTGTGTTAATTTTTAGAAAATTGTCAAAAAACCCCAAACCTCAAAACATGTTCTTCCTCCTCCAAAAACTCCAACCATCCTGCCCCAAACATTTTCTCAGTTTTGACATTTGATTTGCTGTAGATTTATTTATTAGAAACAAGTCTTGGACATTTCCTAAACTCCAGTGTCACCTGGCCAGTGTGGGGACTATTTTTAAATTGGGGAAACTGAGGCACAGAGGGAGGCACCTCTTTTAGCTCAGGGCTTTTAAGAACTCTGATGGAAAAAAAAAAAAGAATTCAAATCCAAGTCTGTGAGCAAAAATTACCAAAATCAGGCAATTTTCAGGCTTTACAATGCAGTGTATTTTTAATGCAATGGCCATTATTTGGGAATTGTCTGGATCGGGAAAAAACACAAAAATCTCAGGGAAAATTTCCTCCCAAAGCATAACTGGAGGTTAACTTGTGTCTAGGAGGGTCCTTATGTAAGTGTTTGTGTAAATATATATATATTTAAACTCCAGATCCTGTTGTGCTCTGTATAAACATAATTTTTTTCTGGATGTCAGCTGAGCTTTTAATCTTTTTGGGCTTCTGAAGAGATGTTCTATTTAGGGACCAGCACCAAAACCCCAAGCTCCTGACCACTTGTTAGCGCTCAGCAGAGGGAAACCTCGCGCCTCGGGGGCTCTGGGGACTCGGTGCTTTTGAAGGTGAAACCCGCAGGGAAATCCTTGCAGCAGGAAGTGCAGCTCCTGCCTCATCACACCGATAAAAAAAAGAAAAAAAAAAAAAAAAAAGGAGAGGGAGGTGATCCTGTGGTCTGGATGCCCTGGGTGCGGGGAGGATGCGGGGATGGGATGCAGGTTTGGGATGCGGGGATGGGATGCAGGTCTGGGATGCGAGTATGGGATGCAGGGATGGGATGCAGTGGTCCTGGAGGGGGTGAAGGAGCTTTTGTGCAGTGTCTCCGTGCCCAGCACATCCTTCTTAGATGAGGAGGGAACAGGGCAGGCACGGAGCACATATCGGGGTGTCCCCGAGCAGGGATGCGGGTGCACAACTCGGGTGAAGGATGCTGGCAGCTCCTCGGCTGCCCGTGCCCAGCCGCTGCTGCAGCGGGGACGGGAATTCTGTAATTCTGTAATTCTGTGCGTGCAAAGCCCCGCCACCCCAGCGGCGACAGCTCCTGAAATGACCCCAGCGCCGCAGGACCGATCCCTTTATCCGCGGTGCGCCAGAGGAGGGGATGGAGCGAGGAGAACCACGGAGGGGGAGGAGGAGGAGAGGGAGGATGGGAACTGATTACGTGGGAGGCATTTTGTCCAGCAGCAGCAGCAGCAGCAGCAGCAGTGAGGATGCAGATGAAAGGATGGAGAGGATGGTCCGGTGTGCCCAGGGATGGGCTGGCAGGGATGCACCCAGCTCCAAATCCCCCTCGGCCCCGGTGGGGCTGTGCGGCTGCCGGGGCCGGGATTAAGATGGATGGATTGGTGGGAAGCGTTCGCTGTGACCGGAATAGAAAGCACGGTGGCTTCGTGCTGACTTGAGGGCACGGATCCAGAAAATAGCATTGCTGGGGAGATGATTACTTTACTATTGGAGCTTGTCCTTAAAATAGCAAGCTGGCTCCTCGCTGCCCCTCCTTCCCCCGTGCCCGTGCACAGTCCTAGTGGTGGCTCTGAGATTCCTAGGGTGCTTTCCCTCCCCAGTTTATTCCTTATTTATTTCCTCATTATCCATGTCACATCATACTTGGTAAACAATGTCCTTGAAGGCCTCTTGGTCTGTGCAAAGCTCATGGGCGGGGGGGGGGGGGGGGGCAGGCTCAGCTCATTTGGAGCAGAGGAAGGATTTGGGGAGAGAATCAATCAGGGCAGCCACGGGGTGACAAACACAGCGTGGGTGACCCCACACCCGGGGTGATGCTGGGATTCACCCAGGGAATATCAGAGTCCTTCCCTGGCTGTCACCTCCTGGCTGGGGCAGGGTCCTGCAAGGCCATGCTGCAGGTCTTGGTGGCAGGAACACTCCCAGGTTTTCCCTGGGGTTTTATTTCACAGTGGGGAGCAGCAAGGAGGAGAACAAAGCCAAAACCAGAGCAGGGAGCAACCCAGGGAAACTGGGGTGATGCTGGGATGTCACCCAGGGAATTTCAGAGCCCTTCCCTGGCTGGGTGCTGCTGTGACCCTGGGGCAGGGTCCTGCAAGGCCCTGCAAGGCAGGAACACTCCCACCTTGTCCCTGGGGTTTTATTTCAGGATGGGGGGGCAGCAAGGAGGAGAACAAAGCCAAAACCACAGCAGGGAGCAACCCAGGAAACCGGGATGATGCTGGGATGTCACCCAGGGAATTTCAGAGCCCTTCCCTGGCTGTGTCCTCCTGCCTGGGGCAGGGTCCTGCAAGGCCATGCTGCAGGTCTTGGTGGCAGGAGCACTCCCATGTTGTCTCTGGGGTTTTATTTCACGTTGGGGAGCAGCAAGGAGGAGAAAAAAGCCAAAACCAGAGCAGGGAGCAGCCCAGGGCAGCCGCTGAGCCCTTGGAGCCTTCAGCACAGGAAGAGCCTGGTGCTGTCACCACGGGGTGACGTGTCCCTGCCACGTCCCACGGGTGCATTTGCGTCTTCTCGGCTGGCGCAGGCCGAGCCACCCGTGGCAAAGGATCATCGGTGCCAAGGGATGGAAGGGGAAGCAGCAAAGCTTCCCCAGCCAGGGGAGCACGAGTCAGAGACCTCAGCCAGGGGTCTGAGCTCATTTCAGGGCTAAACTTAGTCCAGAGAGTCCCAGCAGCCACGTTGGGAACGCTGCCACGTTGGGATGGATGCCCTGGAGCAGCATTTTGTAGGCCAGGCCACCCGGATATTATTGTTAATGTTAAAAATATTCTCTGCTGAGTGATAGAGGCTTGTGCTCCTCTCAGTGTGGATGGATCCTGTCTTCCCCTTCTTACATAAAGCACTGAGTCCTTGGGAAGGGGAAGGGAATGAGATTTATGGAACTGAGGATGTCCCAAACTGGGGTCACAGGCAGAGAGGGGAGAGCAGTGTGGCACCCAGGGTAAAGCAGGGAGAGCCACAGCAAGTCTGAACCAGCAAATGCAGCAGTGCTGGGACCCTGACACAGGTCTGCATTCCACTGCCTGCACTGCTCATTGCCCAAGTCCAACCAGCCCTGACCCACCCAGTGCCCAGGCATGGGGCAGGGACTATGACTGCTCCCACAAAGTGTCTGGGTACAGCCACCCCCTTCAGAGGAGGCCATGGAGATGCTCCAAGGGTTGGAGCCCCTCTGCTCTGGGGCCAGGCTGGGAGAGCTGGGGGCGCTCACCTGGAGAAGAGAAGGATCCAGGGAGACCCCAAAGCCCCTTCCAGAGCCTAAAGGGGCTCCAGGAGAGCTGAAGAGGGACTTGGGACAAGAACCTGGAATGACAAGAGGAAATGGCTTCAAACTGAGAGTGTCAACATCTGACCACATCATCTCCCTACAAAAGAACTTATCTGACAAGAATTACCTGATGCTTCCTGATCCCCTGACATATCTGAGAATGATTTGGGTTGAAAGAGACCTTGAAGATCATCTCAATCCACTCCCTACCATGGGAAGGGACACCTTCCACTATCCCAGGTTGCTCCAAGGCCCATCCAACCCGACCTTGGACACTTCCAAGGGATCAAGGGGCAACCACTCTGGGAAACCTGTGCCAGGGTCTCACCATCCTCACAGGAAAGAATTTCTTCATAATATCTAATCTAAATATCCTCTCTTTTAGTTTAAAACCATTCCCCCTTGTCCCATCACTAACTGCCTGTGTAAAAAGTCCCTTTCCCTCTTTTTCATAAGCCCCATTAGGCACTGGAAGGGGCTCTGAGGTCTCCCTGGAGCCTTCCCTTGTCCAGGTGAGCACCCCCAGCTCTCCCACCTTGGCTCCAGAGCAGAGGAGCATCTCCATGGCCTCCTCTGCAACCCACTTAAACATATATATTGAAAAATAAATAAACAGAAATTAATTTCTATGGAATTGGTGTAGTTTTTTATATTTATATGTTTACTTATTTAACATGATGCCAACAGCTGCATGGACACGCTCACGTGGGCTTCAGCTGCCCTTTCTTCTGCTTAATTAATGGTGACGACCCTTGCAGCGTGCCTGGCATTCCCTTATAAAAAAGTGTCATGAAGGACATGGTTATTTCTTCTTTTTCTTCTTAATAATAATGGATAAAGCAATTTTGAACCAGCTAAATAAAAACTTGGAGGAGCCATTTGGACACCAGGGTAAAGTCTCCTGTTGCAAGCTGTGGCAAAGGTTTTTATTTGGTTTGAAGGGTGAAGAGTCTGTGGACAAACCCACAAGGGAACATCTCTGTTCTCACCATAAATGATAAAAGCAACCCCTCAAAACCCCCAGAAAAATAATCTCTCTGTGCTTAGTGTTTTATCTCATCTTCAGTCAGGGACACACACACACAGAGGGGACATGACAGGTGTGGGGAGCGGGCACAGAGTCCATGCCAGGAGGAGAACAGACCCCAAGGTGTTAGGGAGTGTTTGGAGAATGAGGGACAGAGGAATGACCTTTTCCAGCCATGTGGGAATGTCCAGGGAAAAGAGAGGAGAGAGGAACATAGAGGAGAAACAATGAGGTAAAGACAATCCAGAAATCCAGAACCGACATCGAACTAATCGCCTTAAGAGAGATTTCTGGGGCCATTCTGGTAATTTGGGGATTTATGTTTTTTTTATGACTGCCCGTTCTGGGATTAGCTCTCAGGAGAGCAAGGACTGGAAATATTTTTCAAGCTATTTGTGACTCAGCAGCTGCGAAGCGCTGATTACTGGCAGCAGCTGACGTCCGAAAAGCATCTAAGTCTTTATTACATTATCCAAAAAGGGCACAGGCTTTTTTTTTTTCATCACCCCAGCTTCAGTACAGCGAGTTCCCAAACCTTCAAGGAGGACCAGGGACACAGGGCTGAAGGCGGCGCTGAAAGAAAATTTTTATCTCTTTCCCAAAAGCTCTTCAAATTTTCCTCTTTTTTTGGTGCTTCCAACCACTTGTGTTGCCTTGGGATGTTCCCTTTGGATTTAGGTGAGATAAGTGATGCCAAACCAGCCAGTCTGGTATCCAGCAGCAGAAGTTTGTGGTGTTTCTAGGGAGCAGGACTTCTGTGTTTCCATTGGGAGAGCGCTGTGCTTTCCCACGTGCCCCTGGAAGGCTGATTTCCTTCAGGGAATCATCATGGAGCTCCTGGAGAGGGTTCAGTGGATGACTACAGAGATGGTGAAGGGACTAGAGCATCTTCCTGATGAGGAAAGGGTGAGAGGAGGCACAGCTGAGAGGGGCCCTCAGCCCTGGGTGTCCCTGTGTGCAGGGAGGGCTCAGAGCAGGGCCCAGGCTCTGCCCTGCAATGGCACCAGAGCCACGGGCAGGGACTGATCCCAGCAAGTTCCACCTGGACAGGAGGCAGAACTTCTTCCCTGTGCAGTGACTGAGCACTGAATAGAGACCAGAGACAGAGTGGAGTCTCCTCACTGGGGATATTCCAGAACTGCCTGGATACATCCCTGAGTAACCTGCTCTAGGGAATCCTACTTGAGCAAGGCTGTTGGTCTAGAGGACCTGCAGTGATCCCAGTGGTCCTGCAGTGGTCACAATCATCCTGTGATTCTGTGATCAAACTGGTCACTGCTCTGTGCCTCAGTTTCCCAGAGCTCACAGACCTAGCAGCCCATGAGTGCACAGCTCGGATACAGCCCCACAGATTAGACATTAATTAGTGGTTATTTATCAAAGTCCATCAGGCTGCTCTGGTCTTGGCAAGATGTTTTTTAACATCATTTCAAGTCCAGCTCTGAAACTGCACGGCCAGGTATGAGTTGGTGATCATAGCAGCGTGTTTGGTGATCATAGCACCATGTTTGGTGCTACTGGATCAGCTCAGGGACGAGGAGAGAGATCTCCATCCCCTTCTCCTGGCTGTCTCCCGTGCCTCAAAGCAGGCCAGGCCACTCTCGTGACTGCTCACCCCCTTCCCCTCAGCCTTTCCAGCTCCTGTTCGTCATCCCGAGACAAACTCCCCCGCAGCTTTCCCCTCTGTTGCAATTACACACTCTTCCTCTGTCAGTCTCCCAACTCAGCGTGCCCAGCCAAGCCCATAGCCAGGAAGTTCTCAGGATGCTGCCAGTCCAAGCAGCCGATCCCTGTCAGCAAATGAGAGCAGGATGGGGCCAGGGGCACAGCCGGGGTCTGTCGGATGAGCGGAGGCAGCAGCACGTCAGCAAAATACAAAAAAGATTGGTACCCAAATCTCCATATGGATGGGCAGCATCCCTGTGAGCTCTGCCACAGGCACCAAGCCTCCTGTTACCTGCTGAACAAAGGGTCCTGCCAAAGCCAGGGAGGGGGAAGATCATCCATTGGAATATTTACAAAGGGCTTGTCTGGCCCTTGCTGCTGAACCAAATAGCAGCAACTGTAGTGTTTCACCCCAGAGACACTTTTGGCTAACTGGGTGGTGCAGCTGGGCAAGTGGAGAAAAGTCCAGGCTTGCAAGAACTCCAGTGGCTGTGGGATGGAGCTTTCCCCATAACAGGATCTGATCCTCAGGTTTCCCTCTGGTGGAGAAGCTTTAAAGTGATGGTGAAGGAAAGGAGCCGGTTCTGGAGAGTTTCCATCCAGAGCTTTATTCCGGCCCACAGGCCTCTGAATCTAGCAACAGCTCTGTGAAAAACGCCAATCACTTGTTTTTAAAATTTTAAAAGTTTAATAGTAATAAAATGGTTTTACAAATAGTAATGCAATTTGAGTAATAATAATTTGGACAATTTGGATTAGGACAGTATGAGACAATAGAAACAAAGAGTTATGGACGTCCAGGTACCTTTTTCTGGGCAGCACAAGCCTGAAAAAGGACACACATTAACAAAGGATTAACCCTTAAATACAATAACCTGTTGCATATTCATACATCTCATACATGATGCATAAATTCCATTCAAACACAGGATTCTGTCTGGTCATCCTCAACTTCTTCCTCATAATCCTGATGGCATCATCCTGCCCAAGTGAAGTGGGAAGAAGTTCCTTTCTCCTGATAAGAGGGCAATAAATTCTCTTTCTCTGAAAGATTCAGGTGTCCTGTGGCGGCTATCTCAGTGCGAGTCCTTCCTTTAGGAAAAAAAGTATCCTACATAGCATAGTTTCTATTTTAACATTTTGCTATAACCTAAAACTATATTTACCACACAAGTTAAGAGAATTAACCCATCATTCCTTTCTAAGACAACACATATAATATTCATTTGAATATTTGCGAAAAGCCAATCTTTTCACATGCTCCAACAGAACTCCCTGAACTGTGTGGTTGCTGTTCCTTTTAACCCCGGGGAGAGGGGCAGGGAAGGCGTAGGGAGCCACCAACCAGGTAGAGGAGGGGAGATCTTAAGGGACAAAGGACACCTGGATGGCCCAATGCCCCCCCAGGGTAGAGGGCATCCTTTGAATCTGCCAATCACTCAATGCCCTTCTGGAATGCCAGGATTGACAGACAGTGCTGGGAGGGGCCAGGGAGGGAAAGGAGAGGTGAGTGACACACCTGGGAGGGAATTATCAGGGGAAGGACCCAGGTTTCTGAGGTAAACCCTGAAATCACACTGCAATGAGCATCCCTGACATTGAGGGGATAATAAGGATAAGGAGTAGGAGTTTGAGGATAGGATAAGGAGTTTGGGGTAATGGCTCTGGAGCCCCTTCAATCCTTGTTGGTTGTGGCCAGCGATGAACAGGAGTGGGGATAACATGGGATGAGTGGAGGGGAGGAGGTTTCAGAGTACAGGAGGGCACTTTGTGCTGGAAATGAGCAGCACCAGGGTGGTCCATTTTGGCTGAAATTGTGTCATTCTGGGCACAGCTGGGTGGAGAATGTGGATAAATCACAAAAAATGAGAAATCTTAGGTAAACAATCATAGAATCCTAGAATGGGAAGAGACCTTAATGCTCAGCCAGTTCCACCCTCTGCCATGGGCAAGGATATTTTCCACTATCCCAGGTTATTCCAAGCCCTGTCCAACCTGGCTTTGGACACTTCCAGAGATGGGGCAGCCACAGTTTCTGTGGACAACCTGTTCCATGTTCCTGCTGGTGAATCTGTGGGAAGATCCTGACGTGCATTGGCACCATCCCATTTCTTTGTGGGGCCTCTGCTCTGATTTTTGTGTGGTGATGATGACTAAGAAAAGGCAGTGCCAACCCTCTGGAACCTGCAGTGATTCCCCTCTGTGATTTGTTCCCCAGCCCCATCACCTGAGAGCAGCCAACAGGTCCTGTGGCATTTTCTTCTCATCTCTCATGGAGTGGCCTTTCCAAAGGCAGGGACAGCATTCCAGCAAACATTTCCTGGTATTTTTACATCCAGTGTGTAGGAGTGGGATGAGTGATTCTGACCAGAAGGCTGGTGAGATGCTGGGGAGAAGAATTCCCTGTACAAGCCAGAGCCAAGGCTCATTCCCCTCTCTGCACTCATTGCTTTTATGATTCCTCTTGTCTTTCTTCCGTCATGAGCACAGGAAGTTGTTTCAGGATAAATCCCAGCCCATTCATGCACATATGCCACCCATGAGGATGAGTATGCTCTCTTTCCTCCCCCTGCTCTGCCTTCAGCCCTGCCCCTGCCTCTCACTTTGCTTCCCTTTGGGCAAAGAGCTTCTCTGAAATCTGTAATTACCAAAGGTGTGGGGAGGAATTGGAATATCCACTCTTTGTGTTCATCTCAAATGGATGTAAGAAGTTGACCTTTAGGATACGTGTGTGGAATTGGATTTCTGGTGCAGTTTCCTTCAGAAAAAATACCAGCAAAATTTAGATATTAAATATATATTTGTGTGTGTGTGTTTGCACAGCTGTGTGGATATGGACATGTTTGACTGGAAAACTGCCCAGTAGTGGTGCTGGTGGTGCTGGTCAACAATGCCTGAATATGAACCCTGGCGGGCAAGAGGCCAAAGGCACCTGGGCTGTGCCAGCTCTGGGGTGGCAGCGGGGCCAGGGCAGTGCTGCCCCCTGTGCTGGCACTGCTGGGGCACCTCCAGTGCTGGGGGCAGCTCTGGAAATGACATGGAGGGGCTGCAGAGTGTCCAGGAAAGGGAGCAGAGCTGGGGAAGGGGCTGGAGCACCAGGAGGGGCTAAGGGAGCTGGGAAAGGGGCTCAACCTGGAGAAAAGGAGGCTCAGGGGGGACCTTGTGGCTCTGCACAACTCCCTGACAGGAGGGGACAGCCAGGGGGGTCAGGCTCTGCTGCTGGGGAACAGGGACAGGATGAAAGGACAGAACCTCAAACTGCACCAGGGGAGGTTCAGGTTGAACATCAGGAGGAATTTCTTCCTGATAAGGGTTGCCAAGCACTAGAAGAGGCTGCTCAGGGAGGTGTTGGAGTCCCCATCCCTGGAGGTGCTCATGTCTGGACGTGGCACTCTAGGCTGGTGACATGGTGGAGATCAGTCAAGGTTGGACTGGGTGGTCTCAGAGGTCTTTTCCAACCTAAATGATCATTTGAGTCTGTGTACAGAGACATGGAGGTTTGCAGAGTTCCCCACCCCTCATTGCACCAACAGTTCTTCAGAGAATTGCTCAAAAAAATCAATCAAGCAAAAAAATATTGAAATGAAATGAAAAATAAATCTGTTTCATGGTAAATCACAACATAATAAATTGTCTCCTTTTCCTCCTCATTCTTTTTTCTTTTTTCCTTCTTGTGTTTCTTCCTTTCTCTCAAAATCACAAACACCAGTGATGTTGTTTGAGAGGCAGTGTGCTTCCAAAGCTGTGTGAATTGGCAGGAATTCATTAAGCCCCACTGAATTTATTGAAAGTTATAAAGTTTTTAAACCTACAAATGTCTGACATCTTTAAAGACTTATTAATTAATGCAAACCATTAAATACTGTTAAAACTCGTGTCGCGTTTATGGAGCATTTGAGCTCTATTGAAAATGCAGATCAGGTAATTCATCTTTTTAAGCTCCATCAGTTTTTTTGTTCCCAGAAAAAGATGGGGTTAACACAAAGGAGGAAAATCCAAAGTTTTCAGAATTCTTAGGGTGGGAGATTTCACAGCCAAATTCAGGATTTCCCTGTTTCCAGGAATTTTCAGTTAAGACTGATGAATTTTTGCTGTCCCCATCTTTGTGGAAGTGCCTGATGGGGTTGATTAAGGTCACAGCCATGTCCTGGGTCGTTGTCCTTCAGCCACTGGGGGCTGAGGTGGGATGGCGAGAGGAGGTTGAGAAAAGCAAGTTTGTGCATTCATGGCAGCCACCTGCAGGTGTGAAGTTTCTCAAGGAGAACAAGGAGGATTTTGGAGAATCTGAGCGGAAAATTCCTTTCAGGTTGCAGGACAAGGGTTGCTCTGAGAAGGGACTGAAGGTGTTGGAAAAGACTTCTGGAAATCTCATAGAAATGCAGCACATGGGGGTCCCAGGATAAAGGGGTAGTTTCTGTCAGCCAACACACCCACAATGGTGTGTTGTGTCTACCCATGACAAGAAAGCTTTTTGGATTTAAATTTGACCTCCTCAAGCTGCTGCACAGGAGGTGCTGTAATTTGCACCCAGAGCTAAACAAGGTTTTAAATGGGACAAGAGGGGAATGACTTCCCACTGCTAGAGGGCAGGGATAGATGGGATATTTGGAAGGAATTCTTCCCTGTGAGGATGTGAGATCCTGGCACAGAGAAGCTGTGGCTGCCCATGGATCTCTGGAGGTGGCCAAGGCCAGGTTGGAATGGGATTGGAGCAATCTGGGATAGTGGAAGGTGTTGGGGTTGGAATGAGGTGATGTTTAAGGTCCCTTCCAACCCAAACCATTCTGGAATTCTATGCTCTGTATTTGGCTGAACTTTTTGATAAGGTGGGGACTGTGATCTGAGTAAGTTTTTAGACAAATAATCCCAGTGACTTCCAGGCCAAGATCAAGCCCTGAGCATAGGAAGGGCTTTACAAACTGAACACTCCATTCACAGAGCTGATCTTGAGTGATCAGGGGTTGGAATGAGGTGAGGACAAAACATCTGTGTGACCATTCCATAGCCAAAAAACCACAAGATGGTTTGGGTTGGAAGGGACCTTAAAGATTCTCCAGTTCCAACCCCCTGGCATGGGCAGGGAACCTATTTCCTGATAGGTAGATCAAGAGACAGACAAGGAAAAAAATAATTTGCTTTTGAGAAAAATTAGAGATGATGGCCTTAAGCTTCATCTACCCAAGGACTTATTCTGGACTGTGCACCTGACATTAGTGGTTCATAATTAATTCCCTGTGTTGATGCTCCTATTCCAGAATCAGACACGCCTTATTCCAAATTAGCTGGATCCACCTGGGACCCTGCCACAAAACCAGGTTAAGAAATTAGCACAAAGCAGCTGAGCTTTGGTAACCGACTGGATAGGCAGGAGAATCCATGGAAAATGCAAAGGAATTCAGCTTCATTTTCCATCCCAGAGAGGAGGAAAAATCCACGTAAAAATACCTGCCTCAGACTGAAAAACACACATGTGAGCAATACCCAAGCCTCAGCAGATGTGCAGTTGTATTTTAAATTGCAGTAATGTGATTTAGTGTAAGAGCCCCCAGCACCACTGGGAAATAGCAATTCCACTCTAAACTCTATTCCTGCTGTAACCAGAGTGATTTTTTCCTCCCGAAAATAAATCTGCACGGAAGATTTCATAGATGAGTAGCCTGACTGGGACAAGGAGTTGGGAGAGCTTTGTTCTGGGCACGGTGCTGATAGTTTATCCATTTTTTTACCACTTGGTGCATGATTTTAACTAATCCCTAATTTAGTATTCTTTTATTTTTGTTGGGTTTTTTTTTTCTAAAGCTGAAGAATTTTTAAATTTGAAACAAACTTCATCTGAGGTACCATGAACACTAAGAACCAACAACACTGAAAAATGTAAAACCAAACAAGCAAAAAACCCAAAACAACCCCCCCCCCCCCCCAAAAAAAAAAAAAGGAAAAAGACACACGCAATAAAGGAACCTGTTTAGTAATGGTGTTGCATAATTGGTATAATCAGAGATTCAGTGGTTTGGGTTGGAAGGGACCTTAAAAATCCTCCAGTCCCATCCCCTGCCATGGACAGGGACACCTCCCACTATCCCAGGCTGCTTCAAGCCCTGTCCAGCCTGGCCTTGGACACTTCCAGGGATCCAGGGACAGCCACAGCTTCTCTGGGCACCCTGTGCCAGGGCCCCACCACCCTCCCACCCAAGAATTTCTTCCCAATATCCCATTCATTCCTGCCCTCTGGCAGTTTAAAGTCATTCTCTGTGTCCTCTCCCTCCATCCCTTGTCCCAAGTCCCTCTCCAGCTCTCCTGGAGCCCCTTTAGACCCTGGAAGGGCTCTGAGCTCTCCCTGGATCCTTCTCTTCTCCAGGTGAACACCCCCAGCTCTCCCAGCCTGGCTCCAGAGCAGAGGGGCTCCTGCCCTCCATGACCTCCTCTGGATTAATTCCAACAGTTCCATGCATTTTCCTTGAGGAAGCTGCCTTAGCCAAGGACCCTGGGGTATCTGAGCTCTGATGGGGATGGTGAATATCTGGGGATTTGTTTAGGTCAGTGATAATCCACTTCTTGTGTGTGGGCATCATTCCAGAGACCAAAGTGTGGAGCACAGATGTTGGGTGTCCAAGGGATGACTGGATAATTTCTCTGGAATATTTAACTTACAGAACCCAAAATGTCAGTGCTGAACCCTCTTTTCTCTGATGCTGCATCAGGTGTGCTTGGATCTGGCAAAGAGACCTTGTACTCTCCATCATGGGGAGGAGGTCTTCCATTTCTTTTTCCTTTCTTCAGCTTGATGAGATTGTGATATTGTTTTTTTTGGAAATTCCCCACTGACATGAATTAAACAGAATTCCTGCCTGAGTGTAGGAAGGGGCTTTTTGGACATTCCCAGAGGAGATGGAAAGGAGAGAGTCCTGATTTATTCATGCAGAAAGGAGAGGTCCCATCAGTGACTAGTCTGGACTGTTGGAACACAGAACCCCCTGCTCTACCCCAGAGGTTTCCATCTCTGGAGCAGCAAGAAGAAAATCACTCTGCTTTTAAGGGGGAAAAAAAGGTGGGAAAAAAAAAAAAGAGAGAGGATAGTCTTAAAAGTGCCTGAAAGTGGTTTGAGATATCAGCTCAAGAATTTCCATGAGCCACCTGCAGACTCCAGCTGTATGGATGGATTAGGCAGTGCCAGGGTGTGATTTTGAGCCAGTAGCATTGGCTCAGGTGGTTCCCAGGAGCACTTTTGGAATTAGCACAGGGCAGGGATAATGATGGAGTGGTGGGACACTTGTGAGGAAAATGTTTCTTCATGCTTTGAAGCCCAGTCCAGGCTTTGCTCTAAGAAATTTCAGGAGCTGCACTACCCAGAGAGCTCTGGAGCAGCACCAGGATTAGGGAAATAGAAAATAAATGAAGTTAGGGAGGGGAGCTCTCTGTAAATCATCTGTCTGCTGCCCCTGTGATGTGACCAAGTGAGACAGCTCGGGTCCCCAGGGAGGCTGGCACTAACGTGGCCTGGGGTGAGCTCCTGGAGTGCAGCAGGGTCAGACCTTCTGCACAGCCACCCTTGGGCTGTGGGACTGAGTCCCCCCGAGACCAGGCTGACCAGGGATCATTGTCACTTCTGGAACAGATGATGGTGAGGCCCTTCCCTTCACATTAACTTCCTCTTGATGTGCTCCCAGGGGGGATGATTGTGGTGATGATGTTAATGTGTAGACACTGGCCAGGCTTTCTCAGCCAGGTCTGCAGTGAGGAGAGGGACTCTGCTCTTTAGAGGAGGAGGTGTTGGTGGATGGAGCACCCTGAGGTGGTGACAAGGCCACAGGTCTTCCCCCAGGAACTGCAAGTTTACCTTGCAGTGCTGGGATCCCACCTCTCAGGGGTGCTCTTCCTCGAGGGCACCTCACAGCACAAGGTGATTGTGGTGATGCCTCAGGTTTTAGATTTTGTACTTTTCTGATTCTGCACTGCTTTAGTGTGTAGTTCTGAGCTTCATATTAGGGGATGGTGAGCTATTTGCACAGAGGAGGCAGACAAAACAATTCCTTCTCTAGCTGGGGACCAAGGACAAATGATCCAAATCTCGGGCCCAAGAGCATAAACAATGTGGGCTGAAGAGAGAAAAATAAGAAGGATGGGACTTCATAACCTAAAGCTGTAATTGGACAATTAACTCCAATATGAAAATGAACCAGAACTTATAAAAGTGAGAAACCTCGTGACTGGTTGTCCATTTTGTGACCATTTTGGTTCATCTTGGGTGTAGCCCTGCCTGGGCTCTTGTTCTGCCCAAGGTGTGTCCATTGAGGCCTTTTAATAAATCCCTACTTTATTCTTTAATAAAGAATTAAAGGGCTCTTGTTCTGCCCAAGGTGTATCCATTGAGGCCTTTTAATAAATCCCTACTTTATTCTTTAACTCTGTCCAGCCTCTGTTCTAGGTCAGCCTTCACAAGGCATCAGTGACCAGGAGGGATGATCTGACTGTGATCCTGCTCAAGTGCCACACTCTGGTTTTCCATTGTGTTTTTCAGTAGAGTCTCTTTCCCTGGAGATTATTCAAATCCATCTGGACACAATCCTGAGCAGCGTGGCCCTTCTCCCAGAACGTGTTCTGAAGGACAGCACAGATGACCTTGTGACAAGGCCTTGTCATAGAGGACAAAAAGTGGACAAAACTTGAATGGCATCTCCATTTTGACCCATCCCAAGGCAGAGCAGCTTCCAGAGGAAGTGGCAGGTGTGCAGTGTGTTCAGCTACTTCTGTCCAGGGAAAACTCAACAGCAGGGAACCACAGGATCACAGGATGGTTTGGGATGGAAGGGAACTTAAAGGTCATATTCCAACCACAACACCTTTGGTGCCTTGTGAAGGCTGACCTAGAACAGAGACTAGAAGGAGCTAAAGAATGAAGCAGGGATTTATTAAAAGGCCTCAATGGATCCACCTTGGGTAGCACAAGAGCCCAGCCAGGGCTACACCCAGGATGAACCAAAATGGTCACAAAATGGACAACAGGCCACAGGGTCTCACACTTTTATGAGTTCTGGTCCATTTGCATGTTGGAGTTAATTACAGTTTTGGGTTATGAAAACCCATGCTTCTTGGTTTTGTCTCTTCAGCCCAGGTTGTTTATGCTCTTGGGCCTGAGATTTGGATCAGTTGTCCTTGGTCCCCAGCTAGAGAAGGAATTGTCTTGTCTACCTAGTCTGTGAGGGGACCTCACCATCCCCTAATATGAAGCTCAGAACTACACAGTAAAGCAGTGCAGAATGTGAAAAATACAAAAGCTAAAACCTGAGCCATCACCTTCACTATCCCAGGTTGCTCCAAGCCCTGTCCAATCTGGCCTTTGACACTTCCAGGGATCCAGGGACAGCCACAGCTTCATGTCTGTGCCAGGGCCTCACCACCCTCACAAGGAACAGTATCTTCCTCACATCTAACCTAAATCTCTCCTCTTTCAGTTTAAAATCATTGCCCGTTATCCTATCACTATCTTCCCATGTAAAAAGTCCCTCTCCCTCTTTTCCTAAGTGCCCTTTAGGTACTGGAACTGCCCCTAAGCTCTTCCTGGAGCCTTCTCCAGGCTGGACACCCCCAGCTCCCCCAGCCTGTTCCTCAGGGAATCAATATGACAAACACTCTTCACCGATGGGAAAGGGAAAATGTCATTACCTGTCTAATTGTGGGGTTTGCTCCTTGTGTCTCCCAGCTCCAGCAGCAGCTTCCCCCCACCTGGAAGGTGGGAAAGGCGGTGGACAGGACTGATTAAATGAGAGCACACCATAGCTGGAAATAAAGGACCTTAAATGAAATCTAGCACAGCTCTGAGGCCACAGCTGCAGGTAAAGGACCAAGAAATATCTCTGAGAGCTCAGTAACACAGACAGTAGGTTCTTTATGTGTGTCTCACAAGGTGCAGTGAAAATGTCTTTGGTTTTGTAGGGGCTGTGCCAAAAACCTGTGATAATGTGTGTGGAAATAGTTTTTATAAAAATCTTTTAAAAAATAAGGATTAATATAATACATTGTATATCATATAATAGTATAGTATACAATATAATATATAATATATAATATATACAATACAATATATACAATATACAATATACAATATATTATATTTTATATTTCATATATTACATATTATATGTTATATATTATATATTATATTATGTAATATATAATATAACCCTTTACTTTTAGGGCTGGATTTTGCAGAGCTGGGCTATCTCAGCTCCCACAGAAGTCAACAAGGGTTATGCTTCCAAAATCAGTGAAGGAGCAGAGTTACTGACTCTGAGAGCTTTGGAAATGTTGATCCCTCACATATTTTTGGCTAAGCAGGTACATAAATAAATATCTTCACAAAAAAAAGAGTCATATCCCCAAAAGCCCAGTTCTCCCATCCTTCCTCATGGGGAGAGAGGAGAGAATGATTTCCATAATCCTGCCCTCAGCCTGGAGGGACACAAATGATACCAATGGATTTACATCTCTCATCAAGGAGAGCACCTGGATCCCTGTTTCTCAGCAATGCAATGTCAAGGGATGCTCCTCCACCACATTTCCCCCTCCCACAGCAAGACCTTGGGAGGAAAACAATCCAGCTTCTGCTTTCTGTTCCTACTGCATCTCTCAAGATGCTTTTTCAGCCCTCCCAGCTCCAGGTGAACCAAGGGGACGCGTGGGGGACAGGAGGGGAGGGAAGAAGGGAGTAACAAAATCCTTTCAGACAGCTCCAACAGGCAGAGCAGGAGCCTCAGAGCGTGGAGATGCCTTGGCTGGAGCAAAAAGAGGCTTTCAGGGCATGACACAAGTAGGTCATCCTGCCTCCCACTCCTTGCATGGTGGCAGGAGCAGAGGGGAGAGGGAAGGAGCCTCACCCACTTTCCTCTGCCCGCAGGGGTTGTGGAGATGCTGCTTCCACCTGGCCGTGGGAGCATGAACAGAGCCAGGGCCAGTGCCTGCTCTGCCCTGAGCACCAGCACAGGAAAAGCCTTTAATGCTCCTAAAATGGAGCAGTTTTAGCCCTAAACTCATCCTCTGTAGGGTAGCCAGGGTGAGCACAGCTCTGCTGCCTCAGGCAGGGAAACAGCCTTAGGATACTTTGTGCGTCTGCAGCTTGGCTTCCTCTGCTCCATGTGGGCTATTACACCTCTAATTTTCTTCTTTTTTTTTTTTTTTTTTTTTTTGTTTTGTTTTTTTGGTTTTTTTTGTTTTTGTATTTTTATCTTTCCATTTTGATATTTTTCCTGGCTTGGAGGGGCCAAAAATGTTAAAGCCAACCTGGATGGTTTGGCTTCTTTTCCCTGCTGCTGGGGACTGTCCATGCTCTGTGGCCACATCTCCAGGGGGAAAAGAGCCTTGTTTCTCAGCCTTCCTCCTGAGCTGGTGCCCAATTCCTTGTGGAAAGTAAGTTTGTGGAATTTCTCTGCATTTTGTCCTTGCTATCAAACTTTTGACACTCTTTCCAAGCACAGCTGCCTGCCTTTTTCTTTGCAAGGGATTCCTGGAGCCCACATTCTCATCTGGATTTGGACTGCATGGCTTTGACTGGACACAACTTTCCCCACTCCAAGCATTTCTCAGAGTTGCGGAGGATTTCAGTTTGGAAAGGCCCTCAGGAGATTGTTCAGTCAACTCCCCCACTTTTAATTTCAGTCTCAAAATCACCAAATAGGTGTGGCTTAGGAATTCTCATTGGCACCACTCCTACTCAGGTCCTGTGTCACTTTGTCCCCAGCAATGCAGGGATAATAATAAGTGTGTTTTCCTTGCATGTGGATCAGTTGAAGTTTCCCTGCCCATGGCAGGGGGGTTGTAATGAGATGATCTTTAAGGTCCCTTCCAACTGTAACCACTCTGTGACTCTGTGATCGTTACCATCCATGTTCATCTCTGCAGTTGGCCTCAGTTCTTCTTCCCATGCCTGTATGGATTGATTCCCTGGCAGTCTCCTGGCTGCCTTAATCTCTCCATGCTGCCTCTTCAGATTCCCTTCCTGGCTGCTGGGTTGTTTCCTGTTAATTAGGCATTTCCATGCTGCCTCCTGCCACCATGTTCCATGTAATACCTGCTGGAATGCAGCAGGGAGGGCCCTCCAGAACCAAAAGATCTATTTATTAAATGAACTATTTAGAGAAATGCTGAAGCCTGGGAGGCAGCACCAAGGCCTGAGAAGCCTCATAACCTCTGTGTCCTGTTTGACCACAATCTGGGAATTCCCCTCCTCTCTGGTCATCCTGCAGCTGAAAGCATCACCTCTTGTATTCTGGTAACATCTGAGCACTTTGCATACTTAATTTAATTATATACATATAATATTATATTATTTATTTGAATATTATTTTATATATATTAATATATTAATCCTCCTGGCACTCAGGATCTTAATGAAGGTGGGACAATATTGCTAGTCCTTTATTCCCAACCAAGGAGCCCTTGGAGACAAATGACCACAACACCATCACTCTCAAGACAGTTAATTGTTGTTAATTTTTGTTAAGATAATTTTGCTTAATTCGACCACGTGGCAAGCTTGGCAGGACATTATCTTTTGTGGTGATTTAGCCCTTTCTTTCCCCACCACCCCCTTGCTGGTGTTTTTCTCCCTCTGGTCACACCTTGCCTGTCACCAAGGGGAATCCCAAGGCAAGCAGGGACAGTGAAATTCCCTATTTGTGTACAACAGTGTGGATTGATTTAGTCTGGCTCACTAAATAAACACCAGGGACATCCCCTGCCCTAAAAGGCTGCTTAATTTATCAAGTTCAATCACAACAAGATCCCAGCTGCTGAATTGGCAAAATTCAGCCTGGAAGTCAATGCAGGACCAGGAACTTGCAAGCAACACGGGGACACAAACAGGATCAGTCATTTCTCTGCTGAAGAAACAAGATATATTTTAGTCTGCCTCTAAAGGCAGCTGGGAATTTGGTCCCCAAGGGTATAACTTGGTCACCAAGGGGTGTAGATGGTCTGAAACTCATAGCTGTGGCCAGAGTGCCCAGCAAGGCTGATTTCAGGCTCCTTTTCAGGGGATGGAAGAGATTTGCCTTAAATAGGAACTGCCATGAGCTGGGTTAAACTTCCTTTCCTAGTTGGTCTCAGTGAACACAGTGCATATTTGTGTTATCAATCAACATATTTCTGTTATCAATCAATATATTTGTGTTATCAATCAACCATTGGCCAATTTCACTGACCAATGTCCTTTCCAAATATACTCTTTTAAGTAATGTATTAAATCTTTAGGAGACTGTCCAGACAACCAAATAAGCTTTATTAGCTAACTACCAATAATCCTGTGCTTTCCACAGAAACAGGAAATCCAGGCAGGACTTTCCTGGAAATCACATACAGGATCCCAGAATATCCTGAGTTGGAAAGGACTCACAAGGATCATCAAGTCCAGCTCCTCCTGTTCTCATCGATTTCCTCAGATCAGTTTTCCTGACCTGCCCTGAAAATGTCACTGCCATTGGCTCCTTCTAGATTTCCTCCAACCTTTATTTTCCACTGGGAGAGCTACCCCAGAGGATGAGCCATCTCCTCCACACAGCTGAGTCCTGCCTATGCCATCAGCTGCCTCAAAGACTTGGGAACCCAGCTTAGGATCTCTTTGCAGACATTTGCCAACATTTCCTATTCCATATTGGACTGTATTTCCGCAAAGTTGTGGTCCAAAAGCCAGACATGACCTCATTAATAGCCACTGTCACCACCCACTAATTACTATCAGCAGATTTAAAACTGCCAGCTGTGGTCAGTGGTGACTTCCAGGGACTCACCCCTGCTCTGCGTCCAGCCAACTCCCCCAGGCACTGCTGTGGCTTTTCTTGTGATCCCACTGGATTTTCCCAAACACCCCTCACACTTTTCAGTTATTGGCTGCTTCCTGAGGCTGGATTTGAGTTATTTGGGATGCCCAGTCCTGGGAGCACCATAATTGCTGTGCCCATCAGTCCCGGCGCACGCACGGGCGGCTGCCACCGCTCCACTCCTGCTCCCTGAGAGCCTCTGCTTTGCAGCCCCATTAATGACCATAATTATTTCCCTGAGCATAAATTGTTCCTAATGACTGCAGTCATTTCTAGCGTGAGAGCACAGCAAATGATGCATCCATGGCATGGGATGAGGCCAAGGAACAGACTTTTCAAACCCTGTGGAATGTCAGGCACCCATTAATTTTTACAGGGGCTGGGTCGCTCCCCTTGCTGGTTTGGAGGTTCAAAAAGTTTGCCACTTTTCCTTGGCCCTTCTTGGTTGTGATCACTGATGGTCCTGGTCTGTGTTTTACAGCGCAACTGTTCAAAATTAGATATTTTGCTCCAGTGGGAGAGACTCAATAGGTCTCTTTCAACTGCTGGTCACTGAGTGGTTTGTAAAATTATCAGATATTTCAAGAGAATCTGCCAAATCAAATTTGTCTCAATAATTCAGTGCTCCAAGCTGCAGATTACAGGTAGCCTCCTTCTTTGAAACCTACCAAGCTTTGTTTTTTTCATGCCCATCACTCCATTTAATCACCACTCTTTTAGTCTCTGCTTTGGGGCTCTGTCAGAAGTATCTGCCGCTCCAGCAGAATGAAAGTCTTGGGTGTAATTTTCTTAGAAGACTTCATCACACATGATTAACTCATTTGTAGTCTTAATTAGACCGTGATCCTGGATGACTATTGAAAGATCTATAAGTTGATATTAGATTATTGGAGTAGTTAATTGTGCCCTGGGCACAGGCACCAAGGATTGACTGCAAAGCGCTGAAGGCAGAAACACCCACGGTACTGCTACAGCATCCAGGTTAGGGACAGGGCTGAGTGACAGCCAGTGACTTCTGCTCCTGGGATGTCACCACCACTCAGGATTTGTGGTTTTTTTCCTCAAGCTCCAGCATCCTGAAATCATATTTTTATTGGAGACTCTTTGCTTCCATTAAAGAGGTATTTCTCTCCGTCACACTTAAGAAAAGCAGTCCAAGAAGTGCCTGTGAGCTCAAAACTTAAATAAAAAAATCTATGGCATTATTCCCAATGCCATCCATTGGCAGAGGGAAAGGTTTTCCAGGATTTGGGGTTAACTGCACTTTCTGTGCAGGACTGGAACTCACAGGGAAGCAGGAGGCTGTGTCTCAGAGGAGCTTTCTGGGTCTGAGTGACTCTCAGACAGCACAGCCCCGAGGCTCCTGGTGCTGTCACAGGAGGTCTCAGCTGTCACTTGTGGGGGCAGGTGCCCTTCCAGCCCTGCTGCTGACTGGGAGTGTTGTGGCTGTGGTGGCTGAGCTGAGCCTGGCCTGGGAGTGGGCAGAGTGTCCATGTGTGTGTCCATGTGATGCCTTGTGTAGGCTGACCTAGAACAGAGGCTGGACAGAGTTAAAGAATAAAGTAGAGATTTATTAAAAGGCCTCAATGGATCCACCTTGGACAGTGCAAGAGCCCAGCCAGAGCTGCTCTCAGGATGAACCAAAATGGTCACAAAATGCACAACTGTCATGGAGTCTCACACTTTTATAAGTTCTGATTCATTTGCATATTGGAGTTATTGTCCAATTCCAGCTTTAGGTTTTGAAGTCCCATCCTTCTTGTTTTTCTCTCTCAGTTCATGTTGTTTGTGCTCTTGGGCCTGAAATTTGGATCAGTTGTCCTTGGTCCCCAGCTGAAGAAGGAATTGTTTTGTCTCTCTACTCTGAGAAGAGAGCTCACCATCCCCTAATATGAAGCTCAGAAGCATTAAAACAGTGCAGAATCTGAAAAATACAAAAGCTAAAACCTGAGGCATCACATGTGTAGGTACCTGCACCAGGCCTGGGAGAGGGTTTGCCAAGTGCTTGTGCACCTTTGGAACAGATTCCCAGATGTGTTTCCTGCCTCTGAGGCCAATTGCTGCAATCTGGCCATGCCCTGACTGCCACGTTTCCCATCCCTCGTGTCCTTGCATCCTTCCCAAAACAGCATTCCCATCCACTCTGCCAACTGGGAACTGTCCCCCTTCCAGGTATCCTCCCAAACCAACCTCAGGATTAATTTTTGGGTTTTGCTCCTTATTGGGGGCCAAAATACTGCTAGGAACAGGTTTCCCAGAGAAGCTGTGGCTGCCCCTGGATCCCTGGAAGTGTCCAAGGCTAGGTTGGACAGGGCTTGGAGCAACCTGGGATAGTGGAAGGTGTCCTTGCCCATGGCAGAGGGTGGAATGAGATGATATTTAATATCCCTTCCAATCCAACCCATTCCATGATTCCACAGACATTTTAATGAGCCAGATCACTAAACTGCAGTGCCAATTTCCTTGGAATTATTCCAGGGAGATCCAAACCATTAAATGATTCCACAGATATTTTAATGAGCCAGATCACCAAACTGCAGTGCCAATTTCCTTGGCACTATTCCAGGAGATCTTTACTGTCTCTGAACCCTGACCTACCCTGCTGAGTGATGGACAGGCTGGAGAAGAGGGTTCCATCCATTAGGATGGTTAGGAAGGGACTTAGGCAAGGCAGAGACCGCACAAAGAAGGACAACAGGCTGCTGACACAACTCCAACTCCTTCCCAACACAACTTTCCAGGAATTGGGATTGAAAGGCTGATTTGGGACCCTGTTCAGGTCATGCCCTTGGGCTCAGCTGACAGCACAGGAACACCCTGTGCAGAGACCTTCAAAACCTACAGCTATAACTGGAGAATTAACTCCAATTATATGCAAACGGACCAGGACTTATAAAAGTGTGAGACTCTGTGACCGGTTGTCCATTTTGTGACCTTTTTGGGTTCATCTGGGGTGCAGCCCTGGATGGGCTCTTGTGCTGCCCAAGGGTGTGGGGAGTGCAGAGGCTCTCCTGAGGATCCTAAACTGCATCACCCTGCTCACCTGGTTCTACCCAGGAATAACTCTGTCCCTTGGGATGTGACATCCCTGCCTGGAGGGAGCTCCAGCTGCTCAGGATACAGCCAGGCAGGGAGGCTGCTGCTCCACCTGCCTCCAGAGCATATTGGAATAATTACCAATATTGTGGATGGGACGTGTCTGAGCTTGTCTGGCCCTTGCTGCTGAACCAAATAGTGGCAACTGTGGTGTTTCACCCCAGAGACAGTTTTGGCCAGCTGGGTGGTGCAGCTGGGTGCATGGAGAAAAGTCCAGGCTTGCAGCAGCTCTGGTGGCTGTAGGATGGAGCTTTCCCTGTAACAGGGGCTGCTCCTCAGGTTTCCCTCTGGTGGAGATGTTTAAGGTGGTCTCAGGGCTTTAGCTGGTCAGAGTGACCCCGAGATGTGTTAGAAAATCTCTTTCCCCAGCCCAGCAGATGAAGGAGTCAGAACTTTTCAGCTCTTGGTCTCAAAGTTTTTTATTGTGCCTTATCTATAAAATTCTTTCTCTGGCCTGCTGAGGTTCGCTCAGCAAGGCAGTTCCAGGCACTCTGCCTGCCCCCGGGGCGGTGTTATCTTTTTATACTAAAAACTACATGTACAATACTTACAGTTACTTCCCAATACCTATCACCTATGTTAGACAGTGAGCTTCTACTCTAAACCAATCTAAAAGTGCCAACATCACAGCAGAAGATGGAGGATGAGAAGAAGAAGGAGAAAGGCTGGACACACTCAGATTCCTCCATCTTGCCCCTGAATCCCCATTCTAAAAACCCCAAAAATCTATTTTTCACCCCATGATAAACTCACTATCATTCTACTTAAACTGTCATGGCTTGCAGATCCTCATATAAGATTTGTAATTTGCTCCATGGGTCATGATCAAAACCACAGGTTTCTTGGGCTCTGTGCCAGGGTCTCTGAGCCCCCCTGGCAGTCCAGGACAGCCAGAGGGATGTCTTGAATTCTGACAGGCGATGTGAAGGAAAGGAGTCGGTTCTGATGGAGGGTTTGGATCCAGAGCTTTATGCTGGCCCACAGGCCTCTGAATCCAGGGACTCCTCCAACAGAACTCCCTGAACTGTGTGGTTGCTGTTCCTTTTAACCCGGGGAGAAGGGCAGGGAAGGGATAGAAAGCCACCAACCAGGTACAGGAGAGGAGGTCTCAAGGGACAAAGGACACCTGGATGGCCCAATGCCCCCCCCTCCCCCCCCCCAGGGTAGAGGGCATCCTTTGAATCTGCCAATCACTCAATGCTCTTCTGGAATGCCAGGATTGACAGACAGTGCTGGGAGGGGCCAGGGAGGGAAAGGAGAGGTGACTGACACCCCTGGGAGGGAATTATCAGGGAAAGGACCCAGGTTTCTGAGGTAAACCCTGAAATCACACTGCAATGAGCATCCCTGCCATCGACGGGATAATAAGGATAAGGAGTAGGAGGTTGAGGATAGGATAAGGAATTTGGTATAATGGCTCTGGAGCCCCTTCAATCCTTGTTGGTTGTGGCTGGTGATGAACAGGAGTGGGGATAACATGGGATGAGTGGAGGGGAGGAGGTTTCAGAGTACAGGAGGGCACTTTGTGCTGGAAATGAGCAGCACCAGGGTGGTCCATTTTGGCTGAAATTGTGTGATGCTGGGCACAGCTGGGTGGAGAATGTGGATAAATCACAAAAAATGAGAAATCTTAGGTAAACAATCATAGAATCCTAGAATGGGAAGAGACCTTAAAGCTCAGCCAGTTCCACCCTCTTCCCTGGGCAGGGACACTTTCCACTATCCCAGGTTATTCCAAGCCCTGTCCAACGTGGCTTTGGACACTTCCAAGGATGGGGCAGCCACAGCTTCTCTGGACAACCTGGACACACCACAAGAGGAGCAGGGCTGGTTCCCTGCATGGATCCACTGCAGGCAGGGCTGAACCCTGGTGTCAGGCAGGAGGTGGGAATGATCCCATGGATTTCCTCAGCCCAACAGCGTCAATTTGATCCACGCTGCTGTGGCAGGGGGAAAACACGGGGGTGGTGTGGCTGAGCATTGAGATTCTGAAAAGGGTGATGGAGAATTTAATGGATCTTGGCAGCTTAATGCTCCATTTTTCTTGTGATTCCCCCTCGTTTCTTATCTCTTGTATTTACATAAATTATGTGGACTCCAGGGAAGCTGCAAGGCATAGAAATTTAATCAACCTGAGTCTCAGGAGCCTGGTCAGTGTGCAGCAAGAGGAGGGAAAGAGGGGTGGAAAATGGAAAAAAAAACCTGAAAAAAATGTAAAAATGTATATAAAATAAAATGTAAAATAAAATATAAAATAAAATAAAATATAAAAATAAAATAAATAAAATATATAAAATTAAATAAATGGAAATAAAATAAAAAATAAAATAAAATTTAAAATATAATATAAAATAAAATTTAAAATAAAATACAAAACCAAAATAAATAGAAATTAAATAAATTAAATGGAAATAAAATAAATTAAATAAAAGGAAATTAAATATAAAATAAAATACAATAAATAGAAAGAAGGAAATAATCAGAGCACAGGATGTGTCAAAGAGAGTGTTAATAACACCAGCCCTGAGCCACATTCAGCAAGGAGTTGGATTTCAGGAGCGGGGAAGGGATGACATCACCTTTTGCTGCACACAGCTTTTCTTGCAAGCAGGAGGGATCTGGCAGGTGAACAACAGCCAGGGAGGCACTTCCACCCCTCTCAACCCGGCACCGCAGCTCTTCCCCCTCTGGGATGCTGATCGGGACATCCTGGAGTGGGATCTCCTTTTGTCATACCCATCCCCCGGGGCCAGGCTCCTTTTTCTTTCCCCCCAGTTCCTCAGCAGTGCTGCTGGAGGAGGGATTGGATGAAAGGGTTTGGAAAGAAGTCGTTGCAGGATTGCCCAGCTCCTCCTCGCAGGATGACATAATGCCTGCTGTGGTCTCTGAACTCCTGGTTTGCTGCTGGGCTGCAGCGTGGAGAGAGGCAAACCCACGTCTTGCTCAAGGCTGAATTCAGGCACGGATGGAAATCCAGGAGTAAACCTGGAGGAAGAGGGCTCCATCCCTGATTTTGCTACATGGTTTTAAGTGCTCCTGCTCTCTCCATGTTCAGCAGGCAGACCCTCCCCTTCCCAGTGCAGCTCACACTCTGCCTTACGATATTAAAAAAATTGAAAGTTCCTTTGTTTCAGGGGGATTTTTCCATTTTCTTTTGAGCTAACTGCTGACATGGGAGATTGAAACACTTGATTTGTGAAATGTCAGTCTAAAATTCTTGCACTTCTCTGCTCTTTCTTTGGTGCCATTTTATTTCTAATGCAAAACTGATACCAAAATTCACACTTTGCTTCCCTTTTTCTATTCAGCCATTTTTTTTCAGTCAAGAATTGTGGGATACTAAAAAGAGGAGAGATTTAGATGAGATAATGGGAAGGAATTTTGCCCTGTGAGGATGGGCAGGCCCTGGCACAGGTTGCCCAGAGAAGCTCTGGCTGCCCCTGGATCCCTGGAAGTGTCCAAGGCCAGGCTGGATGGGGTTTGGAGCAACTTGGGATAGTGGAAAATGTCCTTGCCCATGCCAGGAGGTGGAACTGGATGATCTTTAAGATCCTTTCCAACCCAAACCCAAATCCCAAACCATTCTGGGATTCCATGACTGCTTCTCCAAGAAGTTGGGATGTTCAGCTGGAACAACAGGAAAGGCTTTTTCACAGGAGATGATGCAGCACTGGAAGAGGCACTCAGGGAATTTGGGAATCTCCATCTTTGTGCAGGCTCTGGAATCATGGATGTTGTCAAGCCCTGGCTGACCTGATCAGGTGTTGGCCACAGATGGTCAGACAGAGACCTCCAGATTTCTCAATATTTCTCTGATTCTCTGCAACCCCAACCAGACAGGATATCTGCTTTTCCACCTGAATATTGCATGCACAAAGCCATGTGGGTGACAGAAAAGCTTTGCAGTCCCCTCATCAACCAAAGCCGGTGTGTGAGCCAAGGAAAATGTGAGGATTCAGCTGTGGGGATTTGGGGCTGCCATCAATGCTGCACCCTGTTACTGATCCTGCCCTTCCCCTGCCTGACTCACCCCTCTGCCAGCAGGATCAGCTCAAGGAATACTTTGGGAAAGTCCCATTACATTCCTTCCTTTTCCTTTGCTGCTGACAGAGTGGGAAATCAGCCTGGCTGTCAGTGTTGAGGACAGCTTTTATGGGATGCTGGGCTTATCACAGCTCCCCTTACACATGGTGACAAGCTGCAGGGGCTGCATGATCCATCTGAGAGCCAGATAGCCCTGCACAAGGGGGACAAG
Organism: Setophaga petechia; assembly: GCA_024362935.1. Taxonomy (NCBI): domain Eukaryota; kingdom Metazoa; phylum Chordata; class Aves; order Passeriformes; family Parulidae; genus Setophaga; species Setophaga petechia. Next base: position 1,277,648 of record JANCRA010000085.1, on the reverse strand, counting down.
GCCAGGATATGAGCCATTAAATCCAGGGATGTTCCTGGCCAGAGTGTGGAAGGGGGGCATTCCTTCTTGCCTTGCCCATGAGCTGCACTGACTGCTGCCAAATTGCTCAGGGAATTGGGTCTGGAGATCAAAATTCTGCTCCAAATTTCATGGAAGCAGGACCAGAGCTTCACTGGAACCAGTGGAGGGATATTTTGACAGTTCATTGTGCTAAATGAGCCAGCTGAGGAAGGGTTGAGGAAACCTTATCTAGAGTGGAGGGATTTTTTTTTTCCCTCCTGTTCCTTTTTCTCCTGAAAAAAAATCCTTCTTTAAGGTTGTTATAACCCTGCATCCCATTGATTTGTGTGGATAGAGTTGGTCCTTCACTGACAGCACTGCAGAGGCAGAAGCTCCAATGTAGTGGGAGGGGTCAGGCATTGGATCAGCTGCCCAGGGAAGGGGTGGAATCCCCAATGGAATCCCTGGAAGTGTCCAGAAGGTGTCACAAGGGGACAGGGCTTGGTGGTGAACACAGCAGTGCTGGGTTAATGGTTGGACTCACCTTAGCAGAAGAAAATCTCCAAAATGGAGACACATTTCTGAGCATTCCCTTGAGTTCCTTCACAGTTAATGGAGGGACACCTGTGCCTAAAGGAGCACAAATGGATTTAACCCAGCTGGTGACAGGAAGGAGATGGGGAAAACCTCAGAACCAGGCACACTTTTTACTCACCTAAAGTTCAGCTCAGCTCATTGCATTATTCATTTCTTGCTGCTCCTTCAGCTTTAGCATTTTGCTTGTTTAAAGGTACCTTGCAATAAAGGGAATCTTTAAATCTCATCCAGTTCCACCCCCTGTCATGGGCAGGGACACCTTCCACCAGACCAAGTTGTTCCAAGCCCCATCCAGCTTGGCCAAGATGTGTCCAGCATCACATTTCCTTGGTCCCTTAGCCTGATAAGCAGAGACAACCAAGTTCATTTAGTGGCCCCTTCAACCAGGAGCCAAACTTGGACCCCAGATTGTTGCTGATGTGTGATTTCACTGGCACAATGCACCAAAGCCTGGGCTTTTCCAAATGTTTGCAGTGATTTATCTCCTGCAATATAAAGAACAGCTTTGTACTGTAGTTTTCTTCAAAAGTTTAATTAAAAAGTTCTCTTCCTTTCTTTCTTTCATTTTTGTGCGCTGGAAAATGTACAAGGAGAAAGGAGGTGGATAAAAATAAAATAGAGGCGAAGTTTTAAGCATGCAAATGTTGATTAAAAAATATCAACCCACTCTCCTGTGAAATGCTAACAATGGTTCCCATGGCTCCTGTCTCCCGAGTCAGAACAGGCCCAGTGGGTGAACTCTGATTTCTGAAAGCACTGAAGTCACTCCTGCCATGGGCACCACTGGTTACTCACCCACAGCAAGGCAATCTCTGCTCTGTGCAGGAGATAAAATCACCCAGTGAGCTCCAGTGTTTGGAGTGGGATGTCAGTCAAATTCCAGCTTGGAACAAGCTCCACGTCTTCCAACAGCGTGGGAAGGCAGTAATGGGAACAAATCACCAGCAGGGACCCTGGGTATTTTTTCCTCCATTATTTGTGTGGATAAATCAAACCTGGATAGCTCTGGAAGCCAAATCCAGGGGTCTGATGGCATTTCTCAAGGGAAATTCCCCATCCCAGGTGCTAAGGGAAATCACACCAAAGCTCATTCCTGACCTGTTACATCGCCTCCCACTCCATGCATCCTCGAAGAAACAAATAAACCCTTAAATATAAAACAAACCCTTATTAAGTATCTAATTGTCACTCTCACTTTGCCCACTTCACAGCAATATTTATCACCTCCGCCAACCTGTGGGAATTTCACAGTGTTTATTTTGGCTGAATTGAAGAGCAGGAGCAGCCTCAGTGTTTCTCCAGAGCTTGCTCCTTTACCCCCTCTCTTCCCAACAGCTCAGCAGATTTCCACTCACAGTTCATATGAGCACTAGAAGGGCATTCACTCCCCATAAAGATTCCCCAATCCTTTTGGAAACCAGCACTGAAAGGCACAGAGCAAGGTCAGGACAGTGGGAAGAGCTGTAGGTTGTTTATAAGATTTTGGAGCAGCTGCACCACTCCTTGATGAAGAGCTCACAGCACATGGCCCCAAAACACATCAGGTCTGTGATGCCCTCTGCAAGCAGGATGTGGGATGGGGACAAATCATCTCACACAGTTTCACTCTCACCAGTTCTGTGGCCAAAACTGCTTCAGCTGGGGCAGATTTTGGTGTTGCCTTGGGAAAGCCAGGGCAAAGCCATCGCTGTTCAAGATTTCAGGGCACTGGGTAATTTCCTGCAGTCACAAGCATCAGGCTCAGCGCAGGCTGCCCTGCAGATGTCAACTCAACTTTTTGAGTGGAATTTGCTGAGAAACTTGAAATGGGCCATGTTTGGCACTGAAAAAAACAAAAACCAACAGTTATGCTGGGCCAGGTTTAAATTCCACCAGGAGCAGGTTGAGTAACAGGTGGGTGCAAGAACAAGGCAAGCACACAGGGATGCATCCCAGGAACAGAATATTCCTTGGTGGTTGAGTTTCTCTGTTATTCATTTTCCTAAATCCTTGGCATTGTGAGAAGGAGTTGCCCAGTTTTGATGTGCTGTATAGAAAAAAAAGGATCCTTCCTTTTGCTGTGTTTGATCTGTCACCCAGCCACCCCATACAGAGGGAAATCCTTCATTGCAGGGCACTCTGGATTTTACAGCTTTTTGTCTTGAATGACATCAGCTCTCCCTTTTCTGGGCTGGAGAACCTTGGTCTCTGTGACACATTTGTCTGGAGTCCTCAGCATAAGAAGGATGTGGAGCTGCTGGAATGAATCCAGAGGATGCCATGGGGATGCTCTGAGTGCTGGAGCCAGGCTGGGAGAGCTGGGGATGCTCACCTGGAGATGAGAAGGCTCCAGGGAGAGCTCAGAGCCCCTTCCAGGGCCTAAAGGGGCTCCAGGAGAGCTGGAGAGGGACTGGGGACAAGGAATGGAGGGATGGAGGGACAGGACAGGGAGGAATGGTCTTAAACTGCCAGAGGACAGGGTTATTGGGGAGGAATTGTTGGCTGTGAGGGTGGTGAGGCCCTGGCACAGGTTTCCCAAAGCAGCTGTGGCTACCCTTGAATCTCTGTAAGTGTCCAAGGCCAGGCTGGTCAAGGTTTGGAGTAGCCTGGGATAGTGGGAGGTATCCTTGCCCATGGCAGGAATATTCCATGGCCGAATGAGATTATCTTAAAGGTCCTTTCCAACCCAAACCATTCCCTGAATGTACAGAAACCGTTCCACCCTCCTGATCTCCTTCACCATCCTTCTCTGAGTATTTTCTTGCTCTGCATCTCCACTGGGAGAGGAGTGAGGGCCACAAGCACACTGCAGGCAGCATCCTGGACAGTGCAGCAGCAGCAGCAGCAGCAGCAGCAGCAGCACGACTCCCTGTTCACCCCCTCCCCTCCCCAGCCCTCCCTTTTATCCCATTTTGCTTTTCCTGACCCAATCCCAGCTGCAGAGGCCGGGGTGGCTGCAGGGCTGGCAGCAGCACATTGCAGCCGTCTGGCTGCAGAGGATGTGGAGCACTGAGAAGGTTCCCAGCCCTCCCTGTGCTGCTTTTCCCCCCTCTCCTCCCTGCCTGGCTGTGATTGCTCTGCCTCCTCTGGCACAGATGGCTGGAGGTTTTCCTGGAGCTCAAATCCCAGCGTAAGGACTCCCCCCTGTTCCTACATGAGGCTCAGGGAGTTGTTGGCCACCGTGGCCATCCAGCACCATCAGGTCCTCGTCCTCCAATCTTCCCATTGACCAAGAGTGGGTTTTGTTACAAACAGGTTGATGGATTTAATTAGGAGCAGCAAAACATTTTGATTTATGCTTCCTACCCGCCTTACCTCCTCCCCTGCCTCTCTGCCTCTCCAGCTTCACGCTTGTCAGAGCAGATATTTTTAATATATATATATTTATCACAAGCAGCTCCTTCAGCGCTACAGGCAAAGCTTTTAGCAGGGGAGAAGATGCCTGGCTTACAAGTAGCTCTCCAATTACTACTGCTTGCTTTAGTGATTTTCTAGGAGAGGCAAAGGGCTGGATCCTGGCTCTTTCCCTTTCCTCCACAGCAGGATATTCACTGCTTCCCGTGGTATCATCCCTCAGCTCTCCTGGGTGGCACAGCCACATCTCCATGGTGGAGAATGTTTCCTCTTTGCCCTGATTTGCACTTGGTGATTTCTGGCTGCTTTACCCCTTAAAGGCATTAATAAAATCCCCCCCTCTGGCCTGTTAGTCTTGAGATTATCAAAGTCTGAACTAAATTCCAGGGCTGGGGTGGCAGGAGGGGAACCTCTCCTCACCCACAGTTTGTCAGATCCGTGTCTGAGCTTGGATTCATGAATTGATGTGAGCGAGATTCCTTCCTCTCAGCCCGGGATCCACGTGTGAGTCTGTCCATAATCCAGTGAGTCACTTCAATGCTCTTTTTAGGTCAAATTTAAAGCTATACATCTCCCAGAGCCAAGGCTGGGGGATGGGAGTGGTGGAAAAGGGGATGCAGGGACGGGATGAGGGGATGGAGTGGCTGAGCACCAATCCCATCTCACATCCAGGGCAGGAGAGGCTCCTCCATCCCTCCTTCCCTCCCTCCCTGCATCCAGGAGCAGAGATAAGATCTCTGCTGCCCTGGCTCCGGGGAGACTCTGCCCAGACCCGCCGTCTGCAGAAACCAGAGAAAGGCAGGGGGGCATGGGAGCACGGAGGGAGATGCCAGAATCTGAGCGAGATTCAGCTCGTGTAACGTCTGCGGGAATGTCGGGACGGGGAAAGGGCAGCGAGAGCTTGGCCATGGTCTCCTGATGCCTCCATGTGGAGCAGCAACCTGATAGAGCAATTTCTCCTTATCTTCAGCTGCTTCCTTGCATCATCTGTGAGCAAACCCTTTGCCTTTCCAATGACTATAATGCCACCTGTATGAAGCTACACTCATTTATTTTACTTTCATTTTATTTCATTTCACTTTATTTTATTTTACTTTATTTTATTTTATTTTATTTTGTTTTATTTTGTTTTTATTTATTTTATGTTATTTTATGATTTATTGTGCTGTGATAGTATGTCAGACAGCAATGGGTCAGTTCAAATGGCAGGCACTGAATGTGAAGTTTAAAAAAAGGAGATACAACCAGGAAGAACAGTTTTGCCAAGAAGTGACATTCCCTACATTTCTCAAAAGGGCTTTTCCAAATAGTTCCAAAGGTTTTTTTACACAAAACCATCAAAATACTCATTTATTTACTCCAGTTTGACCTCAAAACTGAATTCCCATCTTTACATCAGACAGCAGTGCCTGGTTTCAACTCTCTGCCAGCAGGAGATTGTCCATATAGATGTAGAAATGAATAAATAAACCATGTATATGGTCATATATATGATATATAAAAACATATATGGTTTACTTATATAAATATATTACTTATAAATATTATAGATATTTTTCTTTTATTTATATATGCCATACGCCTCTCTATATACAGGTGTATGTATCTCAAATGAATAAATAAGCCATAGATTCATATAGGTTTGCATATGAATATGCACCTATATCTGGTATGAATTTATATACATGTTGGGGTATGAATTTATATACATGCTGTGTTTCTTCACTATGCATTTTTCCTTGGAATGCATTGCCCAGCATGGCAGTCATAAATGTAAAAAAAAAAAAAAAACAGTTTAAAAATTAAATCCCGAATCATCAAGTAGAAAGGTTTGTGGGCAAAATCCTGGGAAAGATGAAAGTGATGCAAGGGTCTGGTGTGGGAAAGAGGAATTGGGTGAATATGGAGGGTATTTAATAAACAGGAGAATTGCTGGACCAGAAGTGTGGGGTTCACCCTACTTTGGCAATGGAGAGATTTCCCAATGAGGTATTTAACATAAATTAATTCATCATTTATCTCAGCTTGAGGCAGGGGTCTGAGAGCTGGACATGACCCATCCCAACCTCCCCAATCCCTGGGCTGATCCCCCAGTGTGGGCAGCAGGGAGGGGGGAATTCTGCCCCCTCTGCCCCACCTGCAGAGCTGCCTCCAGGTCTGGGATCCAACATCAGAGGGACCTGGAGCTGCTGGAAAGAGTCCAGAGGAGGCACCAGGATGATCAGAAAGATGGAGCAGCTCTGCTGGGAGGAAAGGCTGAGGGAACTGGGATTGTTCAGCCTGGACAAGGCTTTGGGATGAGCTGATTGTGGCTTTCCAGTTCCTGAAGGAGCTACAAGAAGGATGGGGAAAGACCATTTACAAGGGATGGAGGGACAGGACACAGGGAATGGCTGCACACTGCCAGAGGGCAGGGATAGATGGAATATTGGGAAGAAATTATTCCCTGTGAGGGTGGGGAGGCCCTGGCACAGGGTGCCCAGAGAAGCTGTGGCTGCCCCTGGATCCCTGGAAGTGTCCAAGGCCAGGCTGGACAGGGCTTGGAGCAATCTGGGATAGAGGAAGGTGTCCAACCTCATTCTCCTTCTCCCCATCCCAGAGAGCAATTCCTCCAAATGATGACATTGTGGGAGGCTGGATGTGTGACTTGAGTCTTGCCCCTTGCTCTCCCTGGGCTGCAGAGGATTCCCATCAGACATCTGGTGCTGTTGTCAGGACTTACCTGAAGCTGTGAGCATCAACTCCCCAGAAACCCCAAGGTGCTGCCAATATCTGCACAGTCCTCAATAGTCCTCAAACCATGACAAAAACATGGACCAGGAGGAGAAGCCAAGGGCATCTCCCCATCCCACCAGGTGTGGCTGCACCATGGTATGGGCACCATCCACCCATCAAAAGTGTTCCACACAGACCTCCTCATCCCTGGTTTTTCACCCAGCCTCTCCTCCTGCTCCTGTGACCCAGCCCTCACCTTCAAGGGTGGTGGCACCATCCTGGAGGTGTGTCAGGCTCTGGGAAGCAGGGCTGAAGCCACACCGGCTGCAGGTGGCACTCCCAGCGTGTCTGCAAAGGGGCTCCTTCCCACGAAATTGGTCAGGAATTCTTCCCATTTCTGAATGATGAGCCTAAAAGTCTTTGACAGCGTCCCTCGAAGGCACTGTCAGCTGTGATTGTCTTGGACGTGGCACCCCAGGCACTGGCAGCCTCTCACTGATTTGGGATGAGAGAGGATGGGGCAAGGAAGGTTTAATTTATTCCTGCTTTTCCTTCTCCACCTGCCTGTCCATCCAACTCCACAGTGGTGTGGAATGGCATGAGTGATCCCACAGGACTTGCTGTGCACCACGAGGTCTGAGAGACATCCTGCCAGCTCCCAGGAGGCTCTGCAGAGCTCTCAGAGCACCACTGTGTTCTCCCCCACGGGGTGGGCGTCCCTGCACATCTGCAAAATGCTCATTAACACGAGGGAGGCATTTTCCAGTGACTCTGTTTGCTGTCCCCTGAAGGGAGATGCCCATTTGTCAAAAGGAAATGCTTTAAGTGGGAAAACACCAGTGTCAGGAAAGGCAATCTGGAGTTGTCAGCATGGATTCACTGAAGGGAAATCATGTTTGACCAACCCAATTGCCTCCTACGATGAGACAACCACTTGGATGGACAAGGGGAGAGCAGTGGGTTTTGTGGACTTCAGTAGGGTTTGTGACACTGTCTCCCATAATTTCTGTGGGATAAACTCAGGAAATGTGGACTAAAAGAGTGGATGAGCTGGACTGAAAACTGTCCCACAGATGTGGTGCTTATGGACATGGTTTAGTGCTGGACCTGGCTGTCTTACTTTCTAGTTGGACTTAGATCTTGAAGGTCTTTTCTAACTGTCTCAGTTTGGAAAGACAGGTGTCTGCTAAGGAAGGCAGGAGCCTGCCCTGAAATGTAAATGTAAACCCCCTTCCTCCCATCTGCTATAAATTTTAAATTAAGGGGCTCCCAGGCAAAAATATGGGAGCAGGAAATAACAGTTCTTTAATAGGAAAGAAAATAAAAGGATAAAATTAATAATGTAGTAAACGAAAACAATGCTGACAGAGTCAGAACACAACCTGACACCCTGTGGGTCAGGGTGTTGGTAGCAGTGCAATTGGAATTGTGGCTGCAGCCCTCCTGCAGTGTCAGAGGTGGTTCTGCTGGAGCAGGGACCCTGTAGAAGGGTGTAGTCTTCCTTTGAAGATCCAGTGGAAGAGGCAGCTGCTGTTCCTCTGGGGAATCCATTGGAGAAGTTGGGTTGTTGTTCCAGAATCTCCTGATTATATCCAGGTAGGAATGCTTGGCTCCTCCCTCTGGGTGAGGAGCACAGTACAGTGACCAAGCACCGAACAGATTGTCCAGAGAGGCTCTGGAGTCTCCTCACTGAGGATATTCCAGAACTGCCTGGACACAATCCTGTGCCCTGTGCTCTGGGATGGCCCTGCTGGAGCAGGGAGGTTGGACCACATCACTCTCTGTGATCCCTACCAACCTGACCCATTCTGTGATTCTGTGATTCATGGGAAGTGTTTTATTTTGGGACCAAGATGGTCTTCTGTCTCCATACTCCATCTTCTGAAGTCAAAGCCTGGGGATGTCCATCAGGGATGAGGTGAGGCTCCCATACCATAATGGCATGTTCAGAGAAGAGGGAGACCAAGAGCTGAAAGGCAGATTTGCCTGGGTAGGTGTAGCCATTCTGTCTCAATTTCACCTTCTAGCCCTTGTTTTAGAAGGAGTCCCAAGCTGAGAAAGGAAAACCAGACCCTTTATCCCATCCAGGATCTCCAGACCTTTGAGGAGGTTCTTGTTAAGCCCACACTCAACCCTGGCTCGTCCATTTGATTTTTGTGTCCTGCACCCTTTGTGTTAATCCCAAAGATATTTTACACTTAAAATTCACACATCCACCCCAAAATGCCTCAGAGGAAACGAGGGGAGACACATGAAGGGATCAGAGGGGCTTTCTGCAGCCGGTCTCTGCAGGAGCCATCCATTATCCATCCCCATGAATCCTCCATCTCCATCCTCTGGATCCGCCTGCGCTCGCCGGTTTTGACGAGGATTTTTGGAACCTGGGAGGGGAGCGTTTTTCCTGTGAATACCACAGAACAGCGAGCTCCAGCTCCTGAGCAGGCTCTCAAACACAGAGCCAAACCAGCCCCAGCTCTCCCTGTGCTCATTAACGTGCAACTGGGAGAGAGGCAGGAACTTCCAAATGACTCGCGAGCGGTGCCGGCGCTTTTGTTATTCCTCCTGTCGGAGCTGGTTCCACCTTTGATTCTGCTGGTGCTGGGAGGGGACTGCTGACAGCAAGGGCTGAAAGCAAGAATCATCAGGAGAGGAGATGAAGGCCCAGCCTAACACATTTTTTCCTTGTCCTGTGCATGTAAAGAGCTGGGCTGCATAATCCGGGGGTTTGGATGGCAGGAATCACCTGATTTTGAATGGCTGTAACAATTTAAATGGGGAACTCAGAGACAGTTGTGGGGTTTTTTTTTCCTTCATAATCTCTTTTGCATGGTTTTTATTGAAGTGGTAGTCATGGAAAGAGCTGGAGTTAACTGGTATATTCTGTAATTCCTGCTCACTGCTGGGAAAACAGGCAGGAAACCATCAGAAAATAAGCCCCATAACTCCAGGAGCAATGGAGCAGTTTATTTGCCATGGGAGATACAGCTCTGCTTTCACAACAGCATCACCAGGGGGGTTGAGCATCATTTCCCAAAAACAGGAGGGTGAACAGGATCCTCTGCTGTACCTTGTAATGAGTTGGTGAAGCCAACTGAGACAGCAAGAAGACCTGGGTTCAGATATTCTCCAAAACGATTTGCTGGGCCACAGGCCGGAGTGAGCTTTATTTATCACTTTCATACTCCTCCCCAGCACTGGTTGTGGGGCTGGGGACCATCCTGCACACACAGGGGTGATGCTTTCACCATACTGGCTCCTCCAAAGGGTAGGTCCAAAGGGTACAGCCCATCCTGCAGCTGCCCAGTGCCAAGCTGGACAGAGCCCTGAGCAATTTGGGCTGAAGATGTCACTGCCCACATCAGGAGCATAGCACTGGATGGCCTTTAAAGGTCCCTTCCAACCCAAACTATTCTCTGATTCTATCAAAATACATACTTAACTATCACATCATTATATTATTATATCCATTGGGATTTTTTTTTCATTGCAATCCAACCAAACCTCACAGGCACTACCACTTATTGCACTCTGTTGTTTTTGCAGGCGATAGGTGATTTACTAAAGTGTTAATTTCCTATAGCAAAAGTTATAATGGGAAACCAAAGTAAAATTGATTTTAAATTACCATGGCAAGCTTGCAGAAACATTCCCATTATTCAGAGGAGTGGGTGAAGGCACTGCAGTTTTCACTGCTGGGAAGGAAAATAATTTATTTAAGATCAGGGTCTCTCAAGTGGCATTGCCAGGCTTTGGTGACACCATCATGGTGGAATCGTGTTATGAGGAATGTTTTCTTGGTTGAGAGCGACCTGATCCATGAAGAAAAGCTGTGTTACTGTTGGTTATTTATTGTTTTTTTCTTTAAATTATTCTGGTGGGGATGGTGCCGTGGCAATCACCAAGAAGCTCCCTGACTCGGATCAGGGTAACAGCAGGAATTTCAGGCATGACTTTGCCTCCTGGGGACTTGTCCTTGATATTCCTAAAAGCAAGGATTGCCCCTTCCTGCATGGACAGCTGCCCTCAGTTGGTGCTTCCCAAAAAACACCATTTTTCATTCAAAGGCTGCTGTCCTAAATTAACTTTCACCAAGGGAGGCCAGGAGAGAGGGAGGGGGGCAGATTGCAAAACCAAAACACAAAAATCTGCTTGAGCCAAGGCAATGTTTTTTGGTGCTGGGATGGATCAGAAGCAAAACACAAAATAATCAGCCTAATTGTGATGAAAACTAGAACCAAGGACCTCTTGAAGCAGCAGTAATGAGTTGTGGGGTCACATCCTGAAGGCTTTGCCCTTCACCAGGGACTGTCCAGGGATGTGCAGGCTCTCAGTGCCCTGGGGCAGGATCCTGTTCAGGACAAAGGCTTTGTAGAGGCTGCAGCCCTCTCAGACTGCCTGAAGCTCACGGCACCAGAGGTGCTTTCCCATGGATCACTGACAATATGAAATGTTTACAATAAATCGACACAAGGCATTATTACATCCTGTCCTCCCTGTTTGATGAGAGCAGAGCTGTAGAGGAGCTGCCCTGCTGCCCATACCCACCCTGCTCATCCCATTCCCTGCAGGAACTGGTTGTGCCCACCTGGTTTTGAAGGCTTGGAGTGTTCTGGAGCATGGATGTGGCCAGATTCTTCCTGTTGGCCTCAGGGCCAGACACTGACCCTGAAATTCTCAGTTAATTACTTTATATGAGGTCCCAGAGACTGGAACAAAGCTCGATGCTACAAACAATTCTTTTTCCTGTCCAAGTAAATGACATGAGCCCTAAAACTGCTCATTCCTCACCTGATGCTTCTGCTCCACAAATATCCTGTAAGGAGAGGGCCTGTTTGCACTCAGGAGCACACAGGAACTCCAGGATGTGATATGAGTAATCCATGGGAATGTTTGTTTCTGCAAGGAGAAGGTTGAGATCACACAGAACATTTGAATTCTCTGTTGCCTTGGCTGCATCCACATGCAGATGTTGTCAGCACCCACAGCAGGAAAGTATTTATTGATATCAAAACCATTGCCAATCCAGCTTGGTTTCTTGGGAAAGGGAGAAAGGGAGGCAGTTGCACAAAAAGATGACTCTGTGACCAAGGTAGGGTTATCTCAGACATACGGGTTTTGCTGTGCAAGACCCTGGGCAATTTACCCATATTTTCTAAATCAAGGCTATGTTTGTCTGAGGAGTGGAGTCCTGGTGGATACAGCTTCAGAACAGAAACCAGTGTCATGACACTGGTGGGAATGAAACAGAGCTGGGGAAGGGGCTGGAGCACCAGGAGGGGCTGAGGGAGCTGGGAAAGGGGTTCAGCCTGGAGAAAAGGAGGCTCAGGGGGACCCTTCTGGCTCTGCACAACTCCCTGACAGGAGGGGACAGCCAGGGGGGTCAGGCTGTGCTCCCAGGAACAGGGACAGAAGGAGAGGGAACAACCTCAGGCTGTGCCAGGGGAGGTTTAAATTGGATATTAGGAAAAAAATTCTTCCCTGAAAGGCTTGTCAGGCCTTGGTAGAGTATGCCCAGGGAATTTTTGGAGTCTCCATCCCTGGAGGGATTTAAAGGCTGTGTAGTTGTGGCACTTGGGGACATGGGTCAGTGGTGAACACATGGTGCTGGGTGGATGGTTGGACTGGCTGATCTCAGAGGTATTTTCCAACCTAAATGATTCTGTGACTCCATGACAACCAAATATTTGGAATGGACCAGGGATGGAAAACAAGCACCTAAATGAGACACAGCTGGATGTGGTGAGTCAAGAACCTAAATTTACTGCTTGTTTTCAACTGAAAGCAAACCCTGCCATACCTAATCCTAAACTCTTCAGATCTGGGGGTTCCGCTGAATGGTAGAAGTTTCCTTTGTGTCACTGCTAGGGTTCAAATCCATTCCTGAGAGTTAAGGAAATTTGGTAGGACAGGTAATGGTACATAAAATTATGTCAGAACAAAATCTCAAAGGTCATGGAATCACAGTATCATACAACTTGGAAAAGACCTCTGAGACCATCAAATCCAACCTGTCACTGATCCCTGCCTTGTCACCCAGACCAGAGCATTGAGTGCCACGGCCAATAATTCCTTGGACACCCCCAGGGATGGGGACTCCAAACCTCCCTGGGGAGCTCCAATGTCTGACCTCCTTTTCCTTGAGGAAATTTCTCCTGATGTTCAACCTGAGCCTCTCCTGGCACAGCTTGAGGCCATGACAAAGGCAGTAGGAGCCTCTGTATAAGTGGACAGAGGTAATTTATTTTCCCTCACGTGCTTTCTCTCTGGTGTGTGGACATGGAATGCTGCAGGGCAGGTGTGTACAGACAGGTGGGACAACCCCATTGTGCTTTGAGATGCCCTGACAAGACCCAGAAATTACCAACAAATCTCAGTCCAGTTTTATGCCCAACAGAGCAAACTTGCTGTGGTCACTCTTTTACACAGGTGTCCCCTGAAGCCCACTCTTTCAGGCAAGTTTCCTCTAAGGAAAAGTGATTTCAGTTTCCCCTTCCTAGATTAGACATTAAGAAAAATTTCTTGAGACAAAGGGTTGTAAAGCATTGGAAGAGGCTTCCCAGGGAAGTGGTGGAATCAGCATCCCTGGAAGTGTTCAAAAATCGTGTGGATGTGGCACTTGAGGACATGGTTTAGTGGTGAGCATGGGCTGGGCTAACACTTAGACTTGACAACCTTAAAGGTCTTTCCCAAACTTAGTGACTCCATGATTCTGTGATTCCTGCCAGTCTGTAAAAGTACCTGGAGTGGTTTATCAGCCTCAGCCCTGAGCCCTCTACATGGTTTGGAGGGACCTGTCTGAGAGAACAAAAACCAGTTGGGATGATGATGACCCTGGGGGTGGTGGTGTCAGAAAGGGCTTTTCTCCTCCTTCCCAGCCATACACAAATAAAGCTGGGGCAGGGGCAAGAATGCCTTTGTGAGAGGCTGTGTTCTTTTGGCAGGGTTCCTGACCTCACCTGACCCACCAGCAGAATTCCCAACTCACCAGATTCCTGGTGTGCTCCTTCCCTGATGGCTGAGACAAGGCAGCGTAGGTGGGAAACCAAGGGTCAGGTTTTGGCTCCTCCACAAGCTGCCCATGTAACTGCAGGCAATTTATTGCATCTCTCAGTGCCTGGGTCCCCTGCTGTTAATAACACATCCTTTCCTTTGCTGTGGTTCTGTCCTTGTCAGTTTAGATTGTGAATCCTTGAGGGCAGGAGCTGTCTCTCACTCCGTGTGCTCTCTGGACTCGGCACAATCCAACTCTGATCTCAGCAGAAGCCTTTTAACATTGCTATCATATAAATATCAGTGATACCTGGAAACCAGAGCTCCTGGGTTCTCTGCCTGGGTCTCTCAACCCTGTACTGAAACCGGGGGTGAGTTTATTCGACCTGTTTCTAAAACAAAGGCTGTCTGAAATAGTGGTCAGAAGGTTGAGGAGTACAGGATCTGTTTATGAGTGACTTTAATGTGGATTTGATGGGGTGCAAGAGTTGAAAAGCCAGTTGGGAATAAATAATACGAATTCGATTTGGCTTTCTGATAAAAAGTCCTAAAGGAACAAATGGAAGGGGTTGCACTTACACATAGAACTGCTCCAACACCAGAGCAAAGGATTTGTGGGAAGTCTTGGCTCCACTCTATGACTGTCATCCTGCTCCTTCACACTCCCCAGCCTTCTCCATTTGTTCCCACAACAAGCAAAGTTGTCCGGGGAGATATATTCTGCCCATGTTCTGCTCTTTGCTGCTACAAACCCACCAAGGGAGCTCCCAAACCCCCTTTGGGTGCTGCCCCCTCCCCCAAGCACTGTGCAGTGACATCTTTGAGCTGGTGACAGGGGGACCAGCAGCCCTGGAGGCTGCAAGGACAGAAGGTCTCAGTAGCTGTGGCTTAGAGGGACATGCAGACTGTGCTGTCAGTCTCACAGCAAGGGATTCTTCCAGCTGGTTTGGACAGCAGGGGCAAGATTTCCATGGGAAACCTGTGGATGGAGCAATGACTGGAGTGAGGAAGAGGAGGAAATGGTACAGTTGTCCTGCCTGGCTCCATGGCCTGTTGCCATAGAGATTCCCCTTCTGGACAGAGACCCAGGAGCTCCATTCCCTTGTCCAAAGTGTTCAAGATGCTCTGGCAGCTCAGTGCACCCTCAGGTGTGGGTCTAGAAGGGCAGGGGTCTTCTTCATGCCCTGTATCCCACCAGCCAGCAGTCCATGGATATCTTTGATATCCTCTGAAGCAGTGCCAGGTGCCTGTGAGTCTTGCCCCTGGTCTCCAGCTTCTTCAGGGATAGCTTGGAGAAGCAAACAGGAGATGCTGGAGCATTTCCAACATATGGAAACAGGGCTGGGGAAAGGTCTGGAGCACTGAACTCTGATGAAGAGAGGCTGAGGGAGCTGAGAAATGGGCTCAGCCTGGAGAAAGGGAGGCTCAGGGGGGACCTTGTGGCTCTGCACAACTCCCTGACAGGAGGGGAAAGCCAGGGGAGTCGGGCTCTGCTCCCAAGGAATGAGGACAGGACAGGGGGAAATGGCCTCAATTTGAGGCATAGAAAGATTAGGTTGGATATTTGGAACAATTTATTCACTGAAAGGGCTGTCCAGCCCTGCCACAGCTGCCCAGGGCAGTGATGGACTCCCCATCCCTGGATGGATTAAGATGTGTGAATGTGGCACTTGGGGACATGGGGCAGTGTCAGATTTGATCCTGCTGGGTCAACAGTTGGACTTGATGACTTAAAGAACTTTTCCAGGCTCAGAGATTCCATGATTCTACGATAATGCACGGGATCAATCTCCACAGGGATTCCTTTGAAAGGCAGTACCACTCTTCTGGGTGGGGAAGGGCATAAAAATTATGGGATAAAATCTGTTCTAGACAAAAACTATTCATGGCATGTGTCACCTACCCACAGCTGTGCATTTGCTCCACAAGTGGAAAAGATAGGCCAAATTAAGAGATGATGGGAACAAAAGAAATCCCAGCCAGCTCTGGGAGCTCCCATTCCAGCTGTCAGATGGGAATGCATTCCATTTTAGCATGGACTTTGCTTCCCACAGGAAAATTCCTTCCCTACCTGTTGGCATGGCACTACCACAGCCTCCATGTCCCCCAGATCTTTTCCATGGGGGAAGTACAAGTGATTCCTTAAAATGACTTCTCAAAATGACAGCAAGGAGGTGAGAGGCATCTGATAGAGAAATGATGCCAAGGAGATGGGAGACATCTGGTATCAGCCATCAGCTCCCAGTCGGTCGTCTGGACCCTTCTGTAGTCAAGGGAAGGAGACAGGAAATCTGTGGGAGGTGTTGCAGACACTTATCTGGAGATGGGATGAGTGGCTTTCTGGAAATCTCCCTCCTTCTCTCTGTTGATAAAAGAGGGAACCAAGATGATGAGTTTGGATCAGCTTTCCCATTTTTGAACAGATGAGGAATGTAAATCTCATCTGAGGGAACTTGGGTCAACTGTGGTGGCTCCAGGAAGATTTCCAACCATGTGAGCTTGAGCTTCACAAAAAAGCTGTGAACAACTGGAGCATCCAGGGCCACACCAGGGGCTTGGGGTATCAGAGGGGGGAAACATATGACACAAAATATTCCATATATGCCAGGGAGAAAGGCTGCACCAGGACAGCACAGGGAAAGGGACTCAATCCTAAAGCTCCTTCACAATGCGCAGGCTCCGTGTCCTGCTTTTGGCTCTGTCACCTCAAGTGGCAGGACACGCAGGCAGGGGGGTGGGAGGTGGAGACTTTAATTCCCTCCAGAGCCTGGAGATGACTCAAGCCTGCAGCATCCTCTTTCCAGCAGAGTGTCCTCATGAGACCAGGGTGGAAACCCGGCCCGCTGGCTCCCGGCCGAGGGAGCGTTTCCAACGGCAGGGAATCGAGCCCCAGCAAAATCCTCTCCGGGCTGTCGGAACTCAGTACATCCCTCCGGGTGTCCTGAGTTGCTGAGGACCCTGCTGGGGGCTCGGAGACCCTGGCATGCTGCCCAGAACACCTGGGGATTTGATTTTGACCCTTGGAGCAAGTTGCCAACTTCGTATGAGGACGTGAAAATCACAGAGGTTTGAATAGTGTAATAACAAAATAATCACAGGGTGAAAATGTAGATTTTAGGATTTTTGGTATGGGGGTTATGGGGACAAGATGGAGGAATTTGGGCATGTCTGCCTTTCTTCTTCTTCTTCTTGGTCTCCATTTTCTGCAGTGATGTTGGCACTTTGGGATTGGCCTAGAGTAGAAGTGCACTGTTTAACATAAGTGATAGGTATTGGGAATTAAGTGTAAATATGTTATACATAGTTTGTAGTATAAAAGGACAACACCACCCTGGGGGTGGTCAGAGTGCCTGTGGTTGCCTTGCTGAGCAGACCTCAGCTGAGCAGAAAGAAAATTTTATAGGTAAGAATTAATAAACAACCTCAAGACTGAAAAGTGAAGAGTCCAGACTGTTCAGTTGCGCAGACTGAAGCAGAGACATCCTGCACATCTCAGGGTAGCAATTATCAACAGCAACCTGAGACCGGGCCACCCTTGGAGCCAGCAGAGGAGAGCCTTCTTGACACTCTGCCGTGTCCCAGGGGGTGTTCCAGTGTTGGATATCCTGCCCAGCAGCCCCAACACAGCAACCTGAGAGCTTTGTCTCCTCAGCTGGCTCGGGGGGGGGTTGATGGGTTTGTCTGGGATGCTCGATGGCCAAGGTCAAGCTCTTGCCTTCATGTGTAGCAAAGAAGGGCTTGGAGCTCACAGAGATGGGTTTTAACCAACATGAAGGGGTTTGAACCCACAAAAAGGGATTTGTACCAATAAATCGGGATTTGAACACACAAGGGGGGATTTGAATCTACAAGAAGGATTTGAACACACAGAATTTTTAACCTACAAGAAAGGATTTGAGCCTACAGGAAGGAGTTTGAAACTACAGGAAGGAATTTGAACACACAGGAAGTGATTTGTACCAATAAAAAGGGATTTGAACACAACAGGAGGGATTTGAACCTACAAGAAGGGGTATGAACCCACAAATAAGGATTTGAACCCACAAGAAAGAGTTTTAATCTACAAGAAAGGATTTGAACCTACAGGACAGGGTTTAAACCCTCAGGAAGGGATTTGAGCCTACAGGAAGGGGTTTGAACCCACAAGAAGGAATTTGAACCCACAGGAAAAGATTTTTACCGATAAAAAGGGATTTGAACACAGCAGGAGGGATTTGAACCTACAAGAAGGGATATGAATCCACAAATAAGAATTTGAACCCACAAGAAAGAGTTTTAATCTACAAGAAAAGATTTGAACCTACAGGAAGGGGTTTCAAACTATAAGAAGGGATTTGAACCCTCAAGAAGGGATTTGGGCCTACAGGAAAGGGTTTGAACCCACAAGAAGGAATTTGAACCTGTACCAAGGCATTTGTACCAATAAAAAGGGATTGGAACACACAAGGAGGGATTTGTACCTACAGTAAGGGTTTGAACCCACAAGAAAGGGTTTGAACCTAGAAGAAGATATTTGAACCCTCAGAAAGGGATTTGAACCCACAAGAAAGGGTTTTAATCTACAAGAAAGGATTTGAATCTACAGCAAGCAGATTTGAAATCACAAGAAGGGATCTGAACACAGAAGGAGAAGATTTGAACCTACAAGAATGGATTTGAACATACAGGAAGGGGTTTGAACCCACAGGAAGGGATTTGAAACAATAATAAAGGGATTTGAACACACAAGGAGGGATCTAAACCCACAAAAAAGGGTTTTAACCTACAATAGAGGGATTGAATCCACAAGAAGAAGTTTGAACCCATAGAAAGAGATTTGAACCTTAAAATTTTTTTAAAAAGGGCTCTGAACCCATCTGGGCACTCTCCTGAGTGCAGGAGAGAGGACCCAGACACTGTTCCTAGTTAGGTGTTGAGGTCTGGGCCAACACGGTGGATGGTCTGTTGGAGCCAGGGAAGGATGGAAAATGAAATGAGGAATCTTTTAGTGGTTTAGGACAGTCATTGGCCAGGCCTTCCTGTGCCTGCCTGCCATAGCTTACTTGCTGAAGGAGCTCAAAAACTTGCAGGTTTAGGGCTCAAATACTTGAAGTTTTAGGGCTCAAATACTCGAAGTTTTAGACCAGGATTGGAAGGATTTGTGTCCTGGGCCGACATGCCCAGAGTCAGCTGCAAATTTTTCACTGGTGAGGCCCTGGCTGTGGAGGCAAAGGGAAACCTGAGCCAGACTGGGAGTTTGTAATGCAGAAGTTACATCAAATCCCAGCTCCCCATGGATGCTCTGCAATTCCAGGTTTGTGGGCAGGACATCTTTTGGACCTCGTTCCAGCTGGGTCTCTTGGTCTTTCCAAATCTCTGCAAACGTAGGAGGTGACAAATGCCACATCCTGTGATATTTGAGGTTCTGACTCCCGTGGAGGGCCAGGCAGGATTTGTTGGGCCAGGAGGACTGACAGGCAGTGGCAGGCTCCTTGGAACACGTGCACAGGGAGCTGGCACATCCCTCCCCTGCAGAGCTGTTCCCTGAGCCGTAGCCAAGAGCCACCAGCAGCAGGGTGCAGGACACATCCCTTGAAGGTGGGGTGACAAGAAGAGAAGGGTCCCAAAAGCAGGAGATGGGTTGTGGCACTTCAGATGAGCTACAGGGACCTGGCTGGGGAGAAGTGGGTGGTGGGTGGGGGATATACAGGGAGGGGCTCAGGGAAGCAGGGTCTGGGTGTTTTGGGCTAGGGGTGAGACCCTCATTGAATCCCAGAGTGGTTTGGGGTGGAAGGAACCTTAAAGATCATCCAGTCCCAACCCCTGCCATGGGCAGGGACACCTTCTACTGTCCCAGGTTGCTCCAAACTCCATCCATCCTGGTCCTGAACACTTCCAGGGATGGGGAATCCACAACTTCTCTGGGCAACTTCTCAGCTGACCCCAGTGACAACAGTGGGTTTTTCTTCAACCCACAACTGCAGCCTCCCCAACTGCAATTCCTTCATCTCCTCAACAACTAAAACATCTGCTGTGCTCCTGTTTAAGATCTCTTAAACAGTGAGCATCTGCTGTGCTCCTGTTTAAGATCTCTTAAACAGAGTGTGGGAATCTCCTCCTGATCCATCCCAACAGGCATCTCCACCACCTTTCCCAGCCAGTTCTGCAACCTCCAACTCACAGCCTGAGCTTTCCCAACCACTCTGGCCACACACCTTCCTTCTGGAGAGGAAAACTTTCCTGTTCTCCTTGCCTGGCATCCTTGCCTCACTGCACTGCTTTAAATCATCCCTCCTGGAGGCAAGATCAGAGGAGATCAGGAGAAGACAGTAGAAGCTTTGGAGGCATCACACAATTCCAGCAGGGAAAGGCTGCATGTTTGCACTTCAGAGAGGAATTTGGGCAGTAAATGACAGAGGCACTGAATTATTCCATGGGAGAGGGAGGAGGTGTGAGTGCAGGAGGGGAAAATCCATCCATTCATTACAGAAATCAATAACCCCCACGTGTCATTGAAGCAGGCCTGCCCCTGGAGAAATGCAAGATGGAAGAGTCCTCCACTGCTTTGCTGAGGGGAGCAGAAACTCTGCCCAGGCTCAGCCAGGGGAAGATGCAGAGGGAGATTATCCAAGGGTGGCTCCTGAGTCATGTCTGGATCAATGCATTCAGCAATTTATTGGTGCTTCTGGGACAGACCTCGTCCAAGCAGCTGCAACAGTCAATGTTAATGCAAACATCCTCCACGCAGGGCAGGGCAGCTGCCTGGGCTGGAGCAGGTGTGTGAGAGGCATCCAAATGGGCTGGGGAAGCATTTGGAGCAGCAGGAGGTTGAAAGGAAGTGTTTGAAAATGAAAGGCTTTCTTTCCTTTGGATACAGCACTTCCAAAAGGAGCCCATCCAGCAGGGAGAGAGAGGAAAGGGCCTCCCCAAGTGGAAGGTGGACTTGATGGTCATTGCAGAGTCCTTGCAACTGGAATTATTCTGTTCTATTGTATTCTTTCTATTCTATTCTATTCTATTCTATTCTATTCTATTCTATTCTATTCTATTCTATTCTATTCTATTCTATCCCATCCCATCCCATCCCATCCCATCCCATCCCATCCCATCCCATCCCATTCTAAATTAAGCCCCACCAACCACCACTTTCCCGGGGGTAGTCACTTAACCTCTCTGCCTCCACTTCTGCACCTAACTGTGCATGAACATCCCTCCCTTGGGCTGAGCTGCAGGATTCCATACCTCACCTCCCAGATGCTGCTCGCTGGCAGAAAGCTCCTGTGACCTCATTTGTGTCACTTGGATGAGCTGGCTGCTGGCACGAGAGGACTCAGCTGCACCCAGAGGGTGGTGGAGTAAGGACGTGGTCAGGTGGCTTCACTTTTATTAAGCTTCAAGCAGAAAGCTCATTTTAAATCAGTAGGAGAACATATAAAAGGTAAAAATGCTGTGGTACTGGGTAGTGCAGTGCCTGGGCTGGTTCTTCTCCTGAACATGACCACTAGAAGATGGTCCTCTTTGCAATATTGTTTAGAACCAGTCTTAACTCAGAGCTGCCTGTTAAATGGAACAACTGCAAGTGCTGCCACCCACAGGCTCCTGCACAGCCTGACTTGCTGAGTTTTATGATATATATCCTTACTTGGAGCTCCCAGAATCTGGGAGAAATCCTGCAAGCAGGCAAAGAGACTGGCAGGCCCGTGGTTAACCAGAGAGCTGGGAGGAGACTTGGAAAAGAACAACGAGTGAAGCAGGGAAGGATGCTCAGGTGAACTTCCTGAGGGATGTGCCTGCAGGGATCAGCAGGACACATCCATGGAAGGGTTCCTGTACCTCCCAAAAAGGCTGCGTCTCATCTCCTGGAGACATCCTAAGACAGCCTGGTGCCTTTGGAAAGCCAGCTGTGATGGGATGGTGAGGTTTGTTTGAGTGTCCCCCTTCCAAAGGCATGGGAAGCTGCTCTGGCCCAGGAGTCAGTTAGAGTTTAGAGGTGCTGTTGTATTCACAGCCCCCTCGAGGAACAGGGAATGTGCACGCTCCAGAACCCACCAGTGCCTTTCCTCTGGCCAGGAATAGCTGATGAGTAATACAAAGCAGCAGAGGTAATAAATATTAAAGAGCTGGAAAAATGTGAAAGTGCACGGACAGCGGAGCTGACAGGCACTGTGGGTGTGAAGAGCAGGGATCAGGCTTTGCTCCTCATCCCTCCGAGAAAAAAGTGGAGGAATAAGTGTTGCAATTATTTTTTGTTAATTGTGCGCTGAAAGGCATCACAGTTCCAGCGGGCTGGTGAGCTCATCCCTGGCCTCATTTCCTTTCTATGTCCCAGCCATGGTTTTCCTGGTGTGATATGTCTGGAGCAGCGCAGACACAGCCAGTGGGAGGAAGGAGATGCAACACCAAGGATCTGAGGATCCCAGGAAACCAAACCTCATCACCAAGGTCTGGTGATGAGGTTTGGTTTCCTGGGAGGTTGCGTGGCTAAAAGATTGGAGAATTGGATTAAGTAGCTCATGTTGCTTAATTTCCCCATCCCTGGAATGTCCAAGGCCAGGTTGGATGAGGTTGGAGTAAGCTGGGATAGTGGAAGGTGTCCCTGTCAGTGGCAGAGGGTGTAACAAAATGAGGCTTAAATTCCTTTAAATTCCCTTCCAACCCAAACCATTCTGTGATTCTGTAATGCTGTGGTGGGTGAATTGAAGGCAACATGTGGCAGTTTGTGAATGTCACCTGTCCTAGCTACCATGAGAGGTCACCAGAGTTGAGGAATCAACTCTCAGGTTCTACAAACTCTGAGCTGCCCCCTGCCCCTCTCAGCCCTGAGTGTGGCTGCTCCTCAGACAGGGCTGATGGTGGTGGCAGTCAGATCCCATTTCTGTGCTGGAATTTTCTTCCAATCCCTGCTCTACCCACCACACATGATAGTACAAAGTCCATGGGCCAAAGATACTCTTCCTTTACTTTGCAAGAGCCAAAATGCCCAGGAAAACCTTTCTCCCCCATGTTCCGCTCCCCATCACGATCCACACTGAGGTGCAGCTGTCTGGGGCTGACTGTGGTGGGACAACAAGGGTTAAACCCTTTCCTGGCAGGCTGGGAGGACACCGTGTGATTTCTCCGAGCCTGGAGAGGAAGGCAGGCCCTCACTAATGTATGCAGCAGCTTCTGTGGAACTAAAAATAGCCACGATCTGAGGCTGTTCTTCCAGGATTTTACAGGCGCTCACCCAATTTTTAGCTCCTTCTCCTCAAAGGGATGGCAAAGCCAAGGCGACAGTCGCAGCCCCCGTGCGAAGGAGCTTTGCTCCAGGGATGCCTCTGACCCCTGCGGCACAGGGGAGCCGGGGATGTGCTGCTGAAGGCAGAGTCCTGGCTCTCTGACGGGCTCAGGAATGCCTGGTAGCTGCTGAACAGCATCCTGAGGATTTTCTGGGAGTCCTGGTGCTCTGGATGCAAGCGGCGGGCAGAGCGCGCTGCAGCTGGCAGCGAGCCACAGCTCTGACCCTGGCAGCTCTGCAGCAGCTTCTTTGCAGCTGCACCAGCTCCTCAAGAACCAGCTCTCCTTTTCCCAAGCAGAATCCTTTCCCCCTAAACCCTTCCTGGCTGCTGTTTTTCTGGCACACTGTTTGAAAATCCTGGAGCGTCCACCTCCTCAGCTCTACAAAGGGAGGTTAGGAGAGGCTTTGCTGCATGGAAAAGTCTTGTCTGGTGATTTCAGGTCCTGCTGAAGCATCAGTCACCCTGATGGCTGGGGAGAGAATAAATACTGTAAACTCAGGGAATGCTCTCCTAGAATCCATATCTGATCTCCAGACACAGAAGTGACCCCCTCATCTTTTCCAGCAGCCAGAGTGTGGGAATGGAAATGTCTCCCTCCAAGTGAGGGAACAAACTCCCAGTTTTGTTACCGTGATCCTGGGGTCCACATTGGCTTTTGAGGGTTCAGACCACAGGCAATCTGCCGTGTCTGTTCAGATCTCTGCACCCACTACCCCAAACTGTTAAACCCCTCAGGAAGTGAGAAAACCTTAGATAGAAAAACTGCAAGTGTCTCCATCTCCAAGGGACTCACTGATAGCAAAAATCATCTCTTTCCCCTCTCCTGCTCTGCATTCCCCACCAAGGGATCTCAGTGAAGAGATGAAGATGTGTCCCTGTCACTGACTGGTGTCCCAGAGCAATGCCAGCTTCTCCTCCCCTGAGATACCCCATGGCTCTGGTGATGCCAAATCTCTTCTCAAGACCATCTGGGTTAAAACACTATAACGTGACCCATCCTGTTCAAAGGGTGAGGTGACTGTTCCCATGTACCTCTGAGATCACATTTTGGGTGTCCTCAGGCACTTGCATGGGATTTTCTTTGGCATTTCAGGGAATTTCCCTTCCTTGGAGCCAAGACAAGTCAATCAGAATGCCCCTGCTTCCTTTCAAGGCTTTCAGGACTGGCTGGACTGGGACCATCTTCATTTCCACAAGGAGACCCCTGACACTAAACCTTATTTTCACACACACATTTGAAGCATAAACTCTGTGTGAGTCCAACTTCCTGGTCCCTGTGTAAAGCTGTTTAACAGCTTTGATTTAAAACAGAAGGCTTTGCCGGAGGCGACAGCATCAAGTGTTGGAGTATCCTTAAAGCAAATAAGCATGTGCAAAATAGGGAAGGGACTGGGGTTTAAGAACTCATCACTAACTTAGGAGGGGAATCCATGATAAAAGAGAGCATTTGGCTCAGTGCTAGGACCATCCCACGTGTGATAGATGCTGTGACATGTCTCTGTAGCACCCATCACTTGGATACTCTCTCCAGCAGCCCCCGCTGCTCTGCCTCCTCCTTCATGCATGGAGATGGTTTCCACATTGAAATTTTTTAAAAAGGGCATTCATGCCACGGTGTTGGAGAGGTCTTGGGGTTTGTATTCCTGTTTTAGAGCTCTACATCTCGGAAAATAATTAACAAATGAAAACACAAACACGATTTCTAGGAGTCTGGGTTGAAACAATGGTAGCTGCTGCTACAAAGCTATTCTCTGATTCTGTATTGATTTCCTGAGCAGAGACCTGGAAATGGGAATTCTGCAGCCTGGATATCCAGGGGAACCCCTCAGCCATGGGGATACAGCAAGGAGAGGCTGCCTGGCTCCTTCCAAAACTGTGGTTTTGGAATATGTCAATAACACATTCACGGCTATCTTTGCAAATAAAGAAACACTGGACAGGCTCTGGCTAAGCAAGGATAGCTCAGTAACAGGCAGGCTGGGGAAGGATTGATAAATCAGTGCCAAAAAGTGGGGCTGTTTAGGGCTAGCACTTCCTTATGATTTGTTTCTCTTCTTCTGGTTGTGATCTTTCAGCCTGTGAGTCAGAGAAAATTACTCTGCAGCTGGGGAAGGAGAGCAGTCATAGAAAAAAATCCCAGCAACATCTCCCAGATGGAGCAACACGAGCACCTCCTGCACCTTTGGCCTCTGGAGTTTTATCTGCAGTGATGCCCTTGCCCCACTTTCCTGCCCTGTGCAGCTGCTGGAGGTTGTGACCCCAGTGTCTGTCAGCAGGATGAAATCACACCTGCAACCCTGCCTGTGCTCTCACAGTCCCAAATACCCACTTGAACCACCAGTAAAAAGGGATTTGAACCAAGACCAGGAGTGCTGCCCCAGAGGAGGGAGTGTAGGTTTATGTCCCTTTCACCAGACATTGCCACCAAAGCAATAATTTCAGAGGAGCTGGGGACGTTGTTCAGGAATCATCAATCACAGAGCCCTGTTTTGTGTATCAGAACCCCCAGATTATCAGCCATGAGTTAAATCAGCCTGCAAATATCAAAGCTGTTGGAACCAGATCCTTAAAAATGCTACAGTGTCATGCTTTTATTTTATTTTTTAAAATTCCATCTAAAGGATGGAATTTACTCTTTCCAAGGAGGGGCTGATATGTAAACTTCCTTCAAGTATTGGAAGTGATCTTGGGCTGGAAATAATTTCACCATCCCCAGGAATGTTCAATAAAACGTGTGGATGTGGCACCTGAGGACATGGTTTTGTCGTGCCCATAATGGTGGTTTGATGGTTGAACTCAAAAGGTCTTTTCCAAGCTGAATGATTCCATGATTCTTCAGGGATTGGGGTTAAATGCTGCAACAGGTTGTTCAGAGGGGCTGTGGAATCTCCATCCTTGGAGATTTTCAAAACTCAACTGCACCAGACCATGACCAACCTTCCCTAGCTTCAAAGTCATCCCCACTTGGATGGGAGCCTTGGTTCACAGACCTCTAAAATCTCCTTCCAACCTAAATTCTTCTGTGATTCCACAATATGAACCTTCCCAGCATAAGTTTTATAAATCAGTTGCATCTTTTGAAGCTGGTGTGTAGTAAAGCCATCTGTGCTTTAAAATTGGCTTAGAATATGAAATTGTAACAGTTTCTCCTGTGCAGCAGAAGTCTGGGACAATCATTCCTTCAAACACAAATTTCAGTTGCACATTTGGCAAAAAGAGTTTGTAATACAAATTATTAATTCTTTAATGGGAACTGATAGGAACAAGTAGATAAGACTTAGATCAGAAACTGCAAGGCAGAAGGGCTAAACTCCATGATGAACACACTTTTTGTTGCATTTTATTGATTTTTTAGGTATTAAAAAGTATAAGGAAATCCCTCAAAGTTGTCAGAAAGCACCAAGAACCCCAGTTCTGAAGATCAGGGCCCTGATGAAGGTCATCAAAATGATTATTTAGGTGTGTGTGGCCAGGATGACCTCTGAGGAGGCTGGATTAGAGTTTGTGCAAAAATAAGGATCCCTTTCTTGATTTTGAAGAGAAAAGTGATCTTTCCCAGTTTAGCATTTGGTTTTGACCTAATACAACCAACAGTGGTGAAAATAAATCCTGCACATCCTTCAAGGCTCAGACCAGGAACAACTTCCTAGAGACAGCTTGGATGCAGCCCCTTGATCAGGAGGAGTTTGATGCCATGGGAGCAGCCAGAAAAAGCTGTGGAATATCAGCACCTGGATGGGACCCTGTAATTCCTATTTTGATACTTGAACTAGGAACAACAACAATCCATTTATGAATCCTTATCACTGGCATGTGGCATTACAACAAAGAAAACACCTAACCAATGTGGATATTGCGCACATTAATGGTGATGGCAACTCCAAGTTTGAGTCTGATTTTTTTAATAGACAGCATTTCACTTTCCTACTCCCCTGTTGCTCCAGCGCTGTGTCTCCTATTCCTTTTACATCAGTTAGAATGAAAATAATTCATTAAAATTAAAAAAGCGGGCCAAAGCCGCAGCTGGTGTAAATTGCCAGAGCCCTGTGGATGCCAGCTCGCTCCAGCTGAGATCTGCCCTCACGTAACCTCATTGTAAGGGGATGTTCAAGCAGTCTCTGCTCCCAGCAGTTACTCATGGCCTGGTTTCCTCCCATCCAAGGAGAGGAATTTTAATCTGGGAACACCCTCCAATGCACAAGGTCCCTTGCACAGAATTCCAGGAAAATCCCAAGAAAATTCTGGGAAAATCCTGAGAAAATCCTCCAAAAATCCCAATCAAATCCCAAAAAACCCTAATCCAATTCCAATTTGATCCCAAAAAGCCCCAATGGACCTAGGAAGAGCCAGCACAGAGCTGTCACTCAATGTGAAGGGAACGAGGGGCTGAGGGCCTTGCCAGAGTCATCACTGAGGGAAAAAAACACCTAAACGCCAGGAAAATGATGTAAAATTTCAAGAAAATCCTGAGAAAATTCTAATCTAATCCCAAAAATGCAATTTAATGGAAATCTAATCTCAAAACCAGCAGGGCACAGGCAGGATCAGCAAGGAGCTGTCATGCAGCGTGAAGGGGATGAGGGACTGAAGGCCATGCTGGGGTCATCACTGAGGGGAAAAACACTGAATCCTAGGAAAATCTTGGGAAAAATCCTGAGAAAATCCCAAAAAATCCCAATCCAATCCAAAAAACCTCAATTCAATGAAAATCTAATCCCAAAAACCCCACTAGGGCCCAGGTAGCTTCAGCAGGGAACCGTCACTCAGTATGAAGTGGTACGAGGGGCTGAAGGCCATATCCCGTTTCATCACTGGGGAAAAACACACAGAATTCCAGGGAAAAATATGGGAAATCTCCAGAAAAGTCTGAGAAAATCTGAGAAAAATCCTGAGAAAATCCTAAAAATCATGATAGGGCAAAGGGAAAGTCAGCACGGAGCCGGCTCTCAGCATGAAGGGGACGATGGGCTGAGGGCCGTGCTGGAGTCATCGCTGAGGGGAAAAACACTGAATTCGAAGGAAATCTTGGGAAAACACTGAGAAAATCAACAAAAGTCCTGACAGGCAGATGACGTGGCAGGAGGGTGAGGCCTCAGCTGAAGAACACCCCTCCATTCCCATTCTCTTCCTCCAGGAGGGAGCACCAGGGAGAAGATTGGTGCCATGGGATGGTGCCCATCCATATGATGTGTGTTGTTGCCACGTCATCAAGGTCACAACCATGCTCCTGTAGTGCCACAGGACATTTCTGAACAGCAGAGTGACAGGTGGCCAAAAAGCCCAAGGAGTTCCTGGATGGAATATCCAGGAACAATGTGGCCAGCAGGGCCAGGACAGTGACTGTCCACTGTGCTGGCACTGCAGGGACACCTCCAGTGTGCAGAAAATGGATTTGTAGAGATTGTGATAGCATGAATTATAACATCTGTATTGTCTCATCCTTCACAGGAGACTGAAAATGGAATAAAAGGTTTTAAAACATCTCTCAGTTGCCCCATCTCTGGGTCAGAAAAGGGCTTAATCCAACACCAATGCTGGGGACAGCCCTGGCACCCTCATGACAAGAGGGAGATTGAGAGGCTGGAGTGTGTCCAGGGAAGGGAATGGAGCTGGGGAAGGGGCTGGAGTACCAGGAGGGGCTGAGGGAGCTGGGAAAGGGGTTCAGCCTGGAGAAAAGGAGGCTCAGGGGGGCCCTTCTGGCTCTGCACAACTCCCTGACAGGAGGGGACAGCCAGGGGGTTTGGGCTCTGCTCCCAGGGAACAGGGACAGGATGAGAGGGAACGGCCTCAAGCTGTGCCACATTGCGGCATCACCATCACATTGTGAAACCACCATCCCTGGAAGTGCTCAAAAAGTGTGGATATGACATTTGTGGACATGGGTCAGTGTTGAACATGATGGGGCTGACTTGCTGGTTGGACTTGATCTTAGAGATATTTTCCAGCCTCAGAGATTCTGTGATTCTCTGGCTGGATCTGGCTGAGACGGAGTTTGTTTTCCCCACAACAGCCCCCACACTGCTGTGCTTTGCATTTGGAGCTGGGAAGGTGTTGGTAACACCCCAATGTTTTGGCTACCACAGCATCAGAGCTGTCTCTCCAGCATTCCACCCCAACAGAGGGCTGGGCACGAGCAAAAATCCATTTTCCATACACCTGTATTGATAAACCAGGTCATTTCAAGACCTGTTCATGGGCACTGCAACTTCACCACACCCTGTACAGGGCCAGGGGTTGGACTCAATGATCCTTTTGAGTCCCTCCCAACTCAGGATATTCTGTGATTCTGTGCCAAAATCTGAATATAATCATTAGAATGGTCCAGGCATATTTGGACTCTCCCAAGTCATCAAAACCTCTGCAGGTTTCAGCAATCTACAAGGGCCAGGAATCATTCCCAGTGCTGAATATGGAGGAATTTTCCTGGTTTTGGGGGATGAGAGAGCTCATTTCTTGCATCTAGGCCTATTGGCCTCAGGAGAGATGATCAGACTGTTACAGCCTGAGATTCCTGCCCTTGGTCAGCTTATGGCTGTGTGGGACAGACCACCAGGACTCTTCTGCCCCCAAAGCACAGCCCAGGGCCTGTCCTGATGTGCCTTTCTGGGCTCCCAAAAGGGCTCTGATCCTTTTACACATCCTCATCTTTCAGAATCTTTTCATACTAAAAACTACGTGTACAATATTTACAATAACTTCCCAATACCTATCACCTATGACAGACAGTGAGCTTCTACTCTAAACCAATCCAAAAGTGTCACCATCACAGCAGAAGATGGAGGCCAAGAAGAAGAAGGAAAAAGACTGGACACGCCCAGATTCCTCCATCTTACTTCCTGAACTCCCATTCTAAAAACCC
The DNA here is from genome assembly GCA_024362935.1 of Setophaga petechia. Taxonomy (NCBI): domain Eukaryota; kingdom Metazoa; phylum Chordata; class Aves; order Passeriformes; family Parulidae; genus Setophaga; species Setophaga petechia. The sequence goes on along the minus strand of JANCRA010000085.1, from coordinate 1,247,897 downwards.
CAAAAAAATCTATTTTTCACCCTGTGACATATTCACTATCATTCTACTTAAACTTTCGTGGCTTGCAAATCCTCGTATAAGGCTGGTAATTTTTTCCATGGGTCAAGATCAAAGGCACAGAGGTCTTGGGCTCAGTGCCAGGGTCTCTGAGCCCCTGGAAAGGAATTTCCTGGGAATTTTCCCCCCAGAGAAATTTCCTGGGTTCTGACACTCATCCTCCTCCCCTCAACCAGCCCATTGCCAGAGGCATCCTCCTACATTTCCTGGTGACACTGGGAGCCACCTCAGCAAATCCAACCCTGCCAAGGCCCAGACACGACCCTGCAATAGTTCAACCTGTAAAATTATCAACACAGCCCCTGGAAATTTTGGCCAGGGCCAACTGGATGGATGTAGCCACGCAGAGCTGAGCCTTGCCAGCTGGCCAGGGGCTGCTTCATTTCACGATACAAAACCAGAGCCTCCAGAATCCATCCCCTGTCATCCCCATGGAGCAGCTTTTTCCTCAGAGCTCAGGGTGGGTTGTGTTTTTACAGCAGGAACATCTCCTCTTCTCCCTCCTGGTGGACTCCTGAAGCTCTTTCCAAAGGTTATTTGACCACATTTGGTGGATTTGGCTCCTTAAAAAGGCACTTTGGAGCAGGGACAGCAGTGACTTTGACCCCAGCAGTTCGTGTGCTGCTGTGACATGTGTAGTAAATAAGAGTGAGGGTAATTATACCAACAGGAATTCTGGGAGCCCTGCCAGGAGGGAGGGGACAGCCAATCCTTTGTGCACTAAAAAAAAAAAAAAAAAAAAAAAAAAAAAATCAAAAACATCACCCCAATCCCCCTCCCAACCCCAAATTAGTTCTATCTCTTGAAGCCGTGATGAGACTTAGAACTAAAAATACACACAAATACACACACTCTTATATAAAAATAGCCAGCATTCAAAAAAAAAAAAAAAAAGCCCAAAGTTAGGCTCCTGTATCCAAAATTAAGCTCTTAAATAAATAAATTAGCCTGATTTTCAAAAGCATGGAGCAGTGAATGGTTTTCACTGACATAAGAGGAAGCATCATGTTGCTAAAGATTGAAGATCAGGCCTGAATATGGATTTTAAAGTCTAATTATAGAAGCCTGTTTGCCACCAGCTTGACCGGGAACAATGAATTTCAGGTGAAATGACATTGATTTTTTTTTTCTTAATTCTTCTTAAGTTGTCTTCACTTAACCAATGTTAGGAAAGGTTTGAAAGACCCTCAAGTAAATAAAATAACAGAAGGAAACAGATGACCTGGAATAAAACTGTTTACACCAGTTCTGTACATCAGTGTTTGGAAATAGGGTTAAGAATTATCAATGTTGGAGCTGGGTGAAATTTTATGTTGATTAATTAAGTAGAAATTAAGTAGATATTTATTACCTGCTGAAAGCCCACAAGGTGGAAATACTACTTTATTACTTTTATCACAATGCACTGGCATGAGGAACAAATGGGATCTCAGTCATTCCTTTCCTCTCTTTGACAGATTTGAATCTGAAGGATGCTGAAAACAGAGTACCATATTTTTTCATGGACTGAAAAGAAAGAAAATGAAGTTAATTTACTTTCAGTTGCAAATGGTCCTCAGAGCTGCTTTGCTCACTCTGCCCAACATTTGCCAAGGGGTTCCTGAGGTCACAGTCCGATGGGATAGGGACAGATTTGTCCTTTGGGGTCAGGTTGGGCAGGGCTGGGATTTATGCTGTGAAGGAATCGTGTCCACTCTGGAGGGAGGAGCATCAGCTGGTAGGGCTGTGCTCCACTCACATGGTGTTGAAGTCAGGGGACAGCACTAAAAGACCTGAGGTTTGATGCCAAAAAAAAACTTTGAGAGCATCTTTTTGGTGCTCTCTGGCTCAGTTTCCCCATCCATGGAAGAGGCACAATGCAGGTGACCTTTGCCAAAGGCTGTGGGCTCAGCACTCAGGTAGAACTTGGTGTTTGTGCCACTGCCACTGATGGATACAGGATCAGGACACTGTGTCAATCCCATGAATTTGAATATTTTTTCATGTATTCTGCCTCCATGTATTGGTGTCACGTCCTCTTTCTGTGGCCAGTAATAAAAATCTGTGCTTAAACTGTGGATGGTGGTGAATCCCTAGAGATTCACCCTAACCCCAGAGATACAGGAGAAATCATTGCAGGACATTGTGTCCCTTCTGATAATTTCTTCCTGATCTTTTTGAGTGGCCCAGTGTCATTGTTGCAGCTTGATTCAGCCAACCTGGAGGGCTGGGAAAAATAAAGATGGTCTTAAAAATAACCCAAAATTGGAGACAGCTGTTGGGAACAGCAGTGTGGAAGAGTAGAGATGTAGAAAATGTGAACTGTGGGAAGGCACTGAAAGAATTTTTTTCTGGAGAAAAAGAGGTTCAGGGGGAACCTTCTTGACAGGAGGGGGCAGCTGGGGGTGTCAGGCTCTGCTGCCCGGGAACAAGGGACAGGATGAGAGGAAACAGCCTCAAGATGCAGCAGAGAAGGTTCAGGTTGGGCATCAGGAAGAATTCCTTCAGAGAAAGGGTTATCAGGCATTGGAAGTGGCTGGACAGGGAGGTGGTGGAGTCCTCATCTCTGGAGGGACTTAAAAGCCATGTGGATGTGGCACTTTGGGACCTGGGTTAGTGGTGGCCCTGGCAGTGCTGGGAGAATGGTTGAAATCTATGGTCTTAGAGGTATTTTCAAACCTTAATAATTCTATGATTCTATGGAACTGTGATTTTTTTTTTTTTTTAATCTGGAGAAATGAAAGGTTTACATGGCAACTATGTGCAAACAGGTAAAAGACTGCTGCAGGGTGAAAAGCAGCAAATTCTTCTTGTCTGTGGCTGTGATGATGAGAAATGAGTGGTTTAACCTTCTGAAAAGGAGTTTAGGTTTTGTGTACCAGCAGGAATGGGAGCTTCTGAGGAGGGGGAGACCATCCAAGACTACAGGACGGATTTGGTGGAATTTGGCAGAGGTGATGGTGCTTTTGCCAGTGGGCAGCACATTATGGGCACCACCACTTGGCTGTTGCTGTCTCTGCGTCACTGACATTACAAAAGCCATGGCATTCTCCTTTTCTCTGCTTTCTCCTTGAGCCACGACACTCTCCCTGACTTTGCCTTTCCAGCTAAACTGCATTTATTTAATTTTGGCTGAAGAGAAGGCAGGATGCCTGTGTCATGCTGCAGCTCCTGGGGTTTTTCCGTGGAAATTCCAAGTGCAGGTGGTGAATTTGGGCGTTTTGGGAGAGCAGGTGCCCCACGGCCATCTCCGTCCCACTCGGGGTCTGCTGTGGATGTCACACCAGTGTCACCAGTGTCGTGTGACTGGCGCAGCATTTTCTCGAGTGTCGAGCCCCATCTGGTGGCTTTCCTGCGTCATTTTTTTTTGGTGTCCTTGCAGTCCCTCTTAAGGGATTTTTTCCGCCTCCTGTGCCGGTCAGGAAGGACAAGATGCTGGATGAAGGACAGGGTTCGCAGAGCAGCCTCTGTTTCCTCTCCCAGCTCCCCGTCCCTGGGTGTAATTCGGAGATCCGGAGGCTCTCCAGGCTCTCGTCCTTCCCTCCTGCTCTCCCTGGCTGTGCAGTCTCGCCCGAGTGGCAGGGGATGATCTAATCGTTTTGGCCAAACCCCAAAGCTTGTGCCGGGAGCCCCTCCCAGAGCCTCCAGAAGGCGTTTCATCCCTCTGCCGTGCTGGCAGCCGAGCTGGGACAGATGAACAGTCCCGGGAGGGGACATTTCCGACGACTGACTGGCTCAGATGAGCAGCTTTAGGGTCGGCATTAGGTGAAATGGTTTTCATCCCAAACGAGGTTACAGCCACTGCTCTGGATGAGAAGGAAGAAGACACAATGTTGGATTGTCAGTCCCTAGAAGTGTCCAAGGCTGGGCTGGACAGGGCTTGGAGCAACTTAGGATAGTGGAAAGTGTCCTTGCCCATGGCAGGGGTTGGAACAAGATGATTTTTAAGGTCCCTTCCAACCCTGATCATTCTGGGATTCTGTGATATTATCAGGTATTAGAAAGGACTCTGTTAAGGGCTTTTTCTTAAATGCCATGAGTCCTGAGACAGAGGCAGTCATAGAACTGTGCCTGTCCATGCACAAGACACCTCCTTGTACTCCAGCATTGCCCAAAATCTCAAAGTGACCAGTGACAAACAAACTGTGGCCTTTTGCCTCTGTGGGTCACACACACGTGGAGGTGGTGTCTCATTGCTCCACCTATGATGAAACAGGGTCAAATCACAGAATCACAGAATATCCTGAGCTGGAAGAGACCCACAAGGATTGTCAGATTCCAGTTCCTGGACAACTTCAGGAATCCCACAGTGAGCCTGAGAGCATGATGCAAACACTTCTTGAGCTCTGGGGTCTGTGAGTGAAACTCCTAACCAGAGTGCTGAGGGGGTTTAGATGGTCTGTCATGCCACTTCCAAGTATTAGGACCAGTATTTTTCATGTAGGTTTTCTTCTTGTGATGAAAATTAGGTGAGGGTCTTGTTTTCTTGTGTTTCAAAAATATTTCGTACTCCCAGGCTTCACATTTGGGTAGTACCAGATAAAGTTTTCCCACCCTTGCAACACCAAATGCACTTCATTATATGGTCTTGTTCTCAGGGTGGCATCCAGTTTAAGGCTGAGCTTGATGATCTTAGAGGTCTTTTCCAACATTAATGATTAGTTAGATTCTAAAAGTCCTCCTCAGATCTGAGAGGAGGTAGCGTGTGGTATTTGCTGGGTCCCCGGGATGAAGGAGGAATTGATGAATCTGACTCTGTGTTCTTAGAAGGCTAATTTATTATTTTATGGTATTATATTATATTATATTATATTATATTATATTATATTATATTATGCTATAATAAAATTATACTAAAGAATAGAGAAAGGATACATACAGAAGGCTTAACAAGATACTAATTAAAACTCTGCTTCCAGAGTTCTGACACAGGTGGACTGTGGTTGGTCATTAAATAAGAACAACTCACATAGTGGATAAACAATCTCCAAACCACATTCCAAAGCATCAAAACACAGGAGAAGCAAATGAGAGAATATTATTTTTCTTTTTCTCTGAGGCTTCTCAGCTTCCCTGGAGAAAAATCCTGGGCAAGGGGATTTCTCAGAAAATATGACAGTGACAGGAGCGGAAGAACCGTGCAAGCCCCAATGTCTCCCCTGAACCCCACAAACAGATTTTGCTGCAACTCCAGCATCTCATCACCACCTTTTCCCTCCTGTTCCCTGCAGGTATATCCGAACAATGTACCTGGGGATCCAGAGCCAGAGGAGGAAGGAACACCAGCGGCGTTTCTACTGGGCTATGATGTACGAATATGCAGACGTGAACATGCTGCGCCTCCTGGAAACGTTCCTCGAGAGCGCCCCTCAACTGGTGCTACAGCTCTGCATAATGATCCAAAAGAACCGTGCAGAAACATTACCATGTAAGTGGCCCCCCTCTTCCCCACCTTTCCAGCCTCTCCCCTCTGCTCCCAGTGCCCAGCAGCTGATGGATTGTGCTGCTCACTTCCCACCCTGGCTGGGGGCTGCCGCTTTTGGGACAAATCTCTGCTGAGTTCGCTGGGTAAAATTTCTACTCGTTCCTCTGAGGAGAAAAAAAAAAAGTCAGTGTCAAGGAAAAGATGGCATTCAGCTCTTCCACACCCAGTCCAGGCTGAAGGAATGATGGGGGTGTCAGGAGGAGACAAGCAGGCTCTGCTGCTGTGGCACCACTTGTTTGTCGCTGGGCACTGGGCAAACGCAACCATTCCCTGCCACAGTTTCCCTCCTTACGTAAGAAGGGTGATAAAATTGGCCAGATTTGAGTTTGTGTTGTGAGAACAAATGGTTCAATACCTATGCATTGATGCTCTGATGGTGTTAAGTGTAAAAAAGGGGGTTTTTAACAGCTAAATGCTGTAGGGCCTTTTCTGATGAGTGCCCAGGAGTTAAGGTCTTATCATTGGTACCATGGTTCTCACCAAGCCCAGGAAAAGAGAAGAGGAAGGCAGTGGAGGGGATTGCGTAGGGACAGTGATGTGTTGGAAGTTTAATTGGAAAGGCAATTAAATTATGAGACGAGGCTTGGAAGCCACCATAGGGAATATTTTGCCAGTTCTGGTGGCCACCACAGTGTCCATCATTGTGATGTGCTGAGCATGGGTCATCTGTCCCAGCTGAGAGGGACATGGCCCTGTCCCAGCCCTGCCATGACCAGCCTGAGGTACAACCATCCTTCCCAAGGACAAGCAGTGGAACTGCCTGCTTATTCAGCCCCTGTTCAGTTCACGCACCGCGGGTGACACTCAGCTTTCCAAAGACAGCCTGGTTGGGGCCTGTCATTTCTGAGGAGTTTTTGGAGCTGAGGTGGGAACTGAAATTGGAATTTGCTTTGGGGTTAAATTTTGCTGGTTTTGCCAAGGTCACCACTATCTACAGCATCAAGGAAGGCCAGCCACTCTCCCTTTCCCCTGTATTGCCAGCATGTCCATCACAGTTGTTTATAGAAGCTTCCCTCCTCCTATTTATGCAGTCTTTTCTTGAAACCTCTCATCACGAGCTCTCCAGGCCTCTAAAGTGCTGACATGATGAATATGCCTTTCTACAACTCCTGCTAGAATGGCTCACATTTGCCAGCCCCCTTTTTCCTGCTGCTTCCAACGTTATTAACCCGAATGAAAATGCAGAAATCACAGCCCAGGAGGTTTGCCAGGGCATTCTGAAGATTGCTGGGCTCGCCGCAGAAAGCGCCGGGTGAAGTTTGTTGGCCTCAGTTGTGCCGCGAGTCAGACAAGGCGGGAGAATAATCCCTCCAGGCTTTCAAATCCGCGGCTCTTCCACTTTGCCACTTCCAGGCACGGCTGCCTAATCCACTGAACGAGCTGCATCATTTTTTTTCCAGCATCCCCCTCCCCTCCCTTCCTGGGCTTTGCAGTTCCTCCGCTCCTCCATCCAGCGCGCCGAGCCGGCTGCGCTCTCTCTTCCAAGGCAGCGCTCTCTCTTCCAAGGCAGCGCACGTCCCCGCCTGCCTCCCCGAGCCCTGGAGGGCTCTTTGCTCGCCACGCTCCAGCAGCCGAGCTCACCAGGTCCCCAGTGCATCCTCTCCCTGCCTCCTTCCCCGCCCGTGCCAGGGATGCGGGCGCTGATGGATGAGAGCAGCGGAGCTTGCTCAGCGCTCCTTGACTCCTCCGGTGCAAGGTTTCCTAGAGCTCCTCCATGCCTGTTCAGTGCTTCTCTCTTCCACCTCCTCCTCCTCCTCCTCCTCCTCCTCCTCCTCCTCCTCCTCCTCCTCCTCCTCCTTCTCCTTCTCATTCTCCTTCTCTTCCTCATGACCGGTCCATAATTATATAAAAGCAAATTAAATGCTGAGAGGAGCCGTTGTGAAAGGGAGCATCGAAGATTTTCACTTACAGCAGGGGAAAAGCAAAGGGAGATGGATACTGTTAGGAAGGCAGTGTGTTTAAAAATCAAATCGAGTCTCTCCTGGCTCATCGAATCTGTGGGAGCTTGGCTCATCACAGGAAGGGGCCAGTTCTGTCTTTAAACAGGGACAACATCAGCTGCATCCCTGAGGAATGAAAAAACAGCCCAGGGAAGGGCTTAAAAGCCCAGGTCCAGCCCCTGCTGATGTGTCCAGACTGCAGCTGCTTCCCTACATCTCCCACAGACTCCTATGGATTCATTTGGTCCCAGACAAGGTCAGTTCACCATTTCCTGTGGCATACATCCCTCCTCCAAGCCCTAGCCCTCCCTGCTCTTGAGGTTGTAATGCCAAGCCCAGGCTCCACTTCTCCCCAAACAGGTCAACTTCTATTTAAAGAGCTTTAGAAAGGGAGTTATTGGAATGGCTATCAGGAGGTTTTGCTTTTGTCTCCTCATTCCTATGTTAAGAGAGCTGTTGAGGAAAGAAGAGTGAACACATTGGAAGTCTTTACTCACATCCAGAGCATCTCCTCCAAAGCATTTCTGCCACACAGCATGGTGGTAAAAAGGGCTGATCTGGAAGGATGAGTAGAAAGTGATACAACCAGGATAATGCTTAATTTCCTGGGTTTCAATCTATTGGGTGGGTGAAAGAAAGAAAAACCTCATCATGCCTTACAAGAACTATTTGACCATGAGAGGTGCCTGTGTGAGAGGGTGGGTGGGACCTGCATCTGTTGTTCCCTCAGCACTCAAAAAATGTAGGAGTTTCACCCAAGAGTGAGAATGTCCAGCAGCAGAAGTGCTGGAGCTGGAATTTGAGATCAAGACCCAGCCTCAGTAAATCTTGGGACAAGACTCAAGCTGGGATTTCATGAGAGTCAGGGTTCATTCCTTCATCATATACCCAGCACAAGGCAGAGCAGATCTCAGCTTAGCTGCCCTTGTCTGAGGAACAACAGAAAAGAGCACTGAGGGAAAAACTATAAGAACTCTGTGAACTCCATCAGGTGGGCAGTGGAAGGTGAATGTTGAGAGCCTGAGCTGGAATTCTTTGGTTGGTGGAGCAAATGGAACAACATCAGCTCCTGAATATCCATGTGGAAGGAGCTGGTGTTGGTAGGCAGCCTCTGTGGAGGATTTATCTGCTACAACCTCAGCTGGGTGGGCCCAAAACAGAGTCAAGAGAAGGTGAGGGAATAAGGATGGATCCAACACATGGAACAGCTCATGCCCAAAGCAGCTGAAGGAGGTGGGATGAGATGCTCAACCAGCAGCAGCCCCTTTCTCCAGGGAATCTGATGCATTTATACCTATCACTGGGGTCAGGCTGAAGGAGGAGATGCTGGAGAGGATGCAGCATTGTCCCTCAGTCACCCTAACTGTGTCTGAGGGTTAGGAGAGGATAAGAGGGTGTCCATCCCTCAGACTCCTGGGTAGCAATAGCCAGAGGACTTCCCATGATTTAAATCACCTGTTTGCAGGGAAAAACATAGCATTAACAACAGAAAAAACTCAGCAACCCAGATCCTCATTCCATAATCACTCCCAGCAGATAATCCACCTCTCTCCTTGCAGAACAAACCATCCTTAACCCCTTCGCCCCACAGAAGTGCTGCTTCCTCCGTGCCAAGTGGGAAGGAGCAGATCAAACCAGCTTAAAGGAGACACTCAACCTCTAGGCAGGCAGGGAGGTGAGAGGGATTCCAGTTTTTCTGGCATAAATCTCCTCTTAAAGAGGTTTGCTTCCACTTAATTTTTTTTTTTTTTACGTGGCTTCTTTAAAGCTTAATGAGATTTAGCTGAAGCACCAGCGTCCTTTCACTCATGTCATGAGTTCTTTAAACAGAGATTTCTGCCTGTATGAGGCTGCAATTTTCAGCACAGGCCCTCTCCCTCCAAAAACCCCACATCTCTCCACAGACGCTGTGTCCATCTCCTCTATAACCCTACAGTTGATCTGAGAGAGATTAGCAGCATCAGCCTTCCTTTTGCAAAGTCCTGCTGGAGTCTCTGGAATTTTGGAAGGTGTTTGCATTCTCCACAGCCCTCAAAAGGAGGCTGAAGCTGCTCATGTATTTAAGGAAAAGCAACATTAACTTAGGGGTTTGGGGGGTCATTTTATTTAAGCAGAGTGATACAAATTAGGCATTAAAATGGATTTCAGACATCTCAGCTACAGATGTGTGCTGGCTGAAGTTATCCTGGTGGAATTTGCAAATCATCTTGTTCCTCCCAAAGTGAAGTCCTATATTTTATCATATTCTCCCTCATCTGTGCCATGTCTGGGGACTCTTTATAATCATTTATGATTCCTTTTTGCAGGGACAAACTGAAGATGATTTTTCCTGTCACTTAGTTTAGAAGACTCAGTTGGTCAACTGAGTTGGAAAAGGACCTTCAGACTGTAGGTGTTCAAAAATGTGAGTTTCAAGTAATAGTAACACTGGCCTGAACATAACTGAGGAGACTAAAATCCACAGGGCTCCAGTGAAAGTGAAAAAAAGACTCATGAGGTTTGAAATTTCATCCTTTTCACCAATCAAAGGAGCCCTCAAAGTTAGTGTAAGATCCTTCATGCTGGCCTGGGCCAAACAGGTGTGTCCAACAATGTTCAAACAGGAATCCAAATCCCCAAACCCAATCTCTGTGACCTCACAACACAAAATTGTCCCCATTTATGTAGAGTCCTATAACCTCATAAATAAACCAGGGTTCATTCTACACAAGATCCCGTGGGGATCAGTGCAAAATTCAGTATGGCATCTGCAGATTCTGTGGGGGAAAGTCCTATTTCTGCAAAGCAGAAATCCTCTTCCTGACTGGTGCATTTTTCCTGAGATCCACCAAGAGAATTTTACTGTATGACTAAAAAAGTCTTTGCCTTATAGAGGCCTCAGTAACAAGAGATGGAGTGGGGACAAGATCTACCAGAGCCACACTCTGGGCTTTGGCTCAAGTTCTGAGACAGATCATGAGGAAAAAGCGATGCTACAACTTTGCCCAAAGGCAGATTTTCTTCTTTCCTTTTTTCTCATGTCATTCCTTGGGGATTAAAAGAAGTGGGAGATGTCTCCATCACCCAGACCTGGTTTCCTGTGACAGAAGCACAAGGAGAAAAGCAGTTGCTCACTGCCATGTGGGAAAGGGATGAGCTTGCTGGGCCTAGAGGATCTGGGATGATCTGCCCTGAAAATTTGTCCTGACTCCACCACAGTTTCCCTTTAAATGTTCACCAGCAGCCCAAGGAGGCCCAGATAGCTCTGAACTCATAAGCAGCTCGCCTGGGAGGCCACTCATATGACTCCAGTGCTCTGCCAGACTGGGGCATATGGCTCTGTTCCTGCCTTCCCCTCCTTCCCACCAAAGCCGGATGACAGGGAGCAATTTGGTGCCCTGCTGGAAAGGAGCCTCTGGTGCCTGGCCAATTCCCAGCAGCATCAAAAAGCCATCTCCACAGTTGGCAGTGGCACTGAGGACGCCTTGCTCTGGCATGCTGAGAGCAGGCCAAGCCTCAGGCACGCTGGCATGGGACAGCTTGTCCCATCATCAGCCGTATTGTCCCGGTGCGGTGGGATCCAGGAGCCTTCGGAGCCAGGGACAACTATTTTTTCTTTTTCCAGCAGGATTTGGAGTCAGCCCAAAGAAAGACATCATCCTTTCACCCATCCCCACCTGCAGCTTCTCTGGCCACCACCTTGCCATGTCTCTGGCTCTTATTTTTGGAGTGCTGATAAAACCCCGTCTGTTCCGTACCACGTGTTGCCGTCACACACAGGACACGGCACAGCCAGGAAAGATGAGTCACCATTCACGGGACAGAGCTGGCAGGGGGCCAGTGATGCCAATTTTAGGCTTTGTCAGACTGTGGTAATCACTGGGAAGGGGTTACATCATCAGAGCACTACAACAGCATTAGCTCATGTTGTTCCTGGGAGCTGGGGGCCAGCCAGGAAACTGAAGGATGGAGAGAAGTTTGGGTTCTTGTCAAGCAGATTCCAGGCAGGAAATTCAGACTTTTTTGGGTGAATCCATCCTGCAGGCTTTCTGGGAGGTTTAGGATAAGAGCACAGAAAAAGCTGCTGTTGGTTAGTGAAATACAATTCTTTTTAGCTTCAGGTTAATCTAGTGCAGGATTCTTGTCACGCATTTAGGAGAGCGCAGAAAAATAGGGAGCACATAGGCTCTGGGACGTGCAAAAAAACATGGAAAAGATGGCCTGGTGAGCAGGGACTACTCTGTGCTTCTAGCCCCAGTGGAGGTGGAGCAGTTCAGGTTGATGCAACTCAAAATTCTTGATCTCTGAAGGAAAGGATTGTCTCACTTCAGAAACTATTAATTGTTTTTTAATGATTAGCTTGGGGTGACAGTTCTGAGTCTGGGCATGCAGCAAAATTACTGAGTCAATAGAAATCTCCTGAAATGACTTTTGTCCCAACTGGCATTTGACCAGCCCCATGCTCTCAGTGCCCTCAGAACATCCATGTCTTCACACAGAGGGTCACTAAGAGGGGACAGCCACCAGGCACAGGAGCCCCTGTCTGGCGTACATCAAGGTCCCAAAAATGTTTGCAGAAGGCAAAAAGACCCAGGAGATAAGCCAGGATGAGCATGACAATCTGTGAAAGAGGACAGACAGCTCCCACCATCCCAGGCTGCTCCGAGTCCCATCCAGCCTGGCCTTGGACACTTCCAGGGACCCAGGGGCACCCAAAACTTCTCTGGACCACCTGTGCCACTGCCTCCCTGCCCTCACAATAAGGATTCCTTCCCAAAATCCAATCTAAACCTTCTCTCTCTCCATCTGAAGCCATTCCCCCTTGTCCTGTCACTCCAGGCCCTTGGAGAACTTGGACACCAAGTTGTGACCTGCTACCTGTCACATAGGTCTTTGCAGAGTGTACAAAACGTGGGAAGAAGAGGGAGAAAGAGTTTCCTGCTGTTATCCTTGGAAATCAGCGTCCCTGGTACCTTCAGTACCCCACTGCGAGACAGCACCAGCTGCACCACATCCGTTTTTGCCACGTTGTCACTCCCCCTCACAGGAACACTCTGCCAGTCTTGCCTCATTGATGTCAGCCCTGTGTACTCTCCAGGAATGTTGAGAGGCTCCTTCTTTTCCAGAGACCAGTCCCCTCAGCTGGGATTATGCTGAGGCATTTCCACCAAAGGCCCTCTACAGAACATCAGAGGTTTATAAACCATAAGGTTACAAAGTGTGCACTGCTGACACACCTCTGGATGGATCCCTCTTTCTTTGGCCACTGGGTGTGATCCCAACTGGGTCCCTTGCTTTTTCCCATCAGGCCAAAATCATTCCCAGAGCTGGGATGAAGTTATTTCCCTAATTGCCTGCAGGCTTTCTGCATCCAGGCCCAGCCACCTACCAGAGGAGGTTTGCAGGATCTCTGTTTGGTGCTGTCACAGACCCTTTGGAGAATTGCCTTGATGTTGTCTCATCTCCAAGGAGCAGCCCGTGGGAGCTGTTTTCATCAGGAAGTTCCCTCACAAAACCCTGGCAGGAAATGTTGCTTTCCCAATCCTGGGACAAGTCGGTTGGGTTTCATCCCTGCTGATAAACCAAAACACATCAGAACATGAGCACAGCCACCAGATCTTGTTCATCCTCGGCTTCAATTATCAGCCCTTGGCACATTTTTAGCTCCCGGCAGCCAACACCAACCCAAACAATTCCCATACTTGGCTCAGGTGATGGCAAGAACAATTCCCACCAAGCACTCTGGGCCACCCTGTTTCGGAGGCTGGGACAAAACTTAGCAGTCAACAGAATTAGGCTTGGCTTAGTTGCTGATTTCTGACTGCAGGGTCCAAAGCTGCCCCAGATCTGTGCTAAGGAAAAAGGGATCCTTGTGGTCGCTCTCCAAAGCAGACAGTGGAACTCTCTGGGCTTTCCTATCCAGTACTGAGGTGCTGCTCCCCTCTTTTTCAGACTCTTTTAGCCCCCACTTGTAGGATTAAAGGACCCTTTTAACTTGTGGTAGGCAGGTTTACATCTTTCCCAATGTCTGCAGTCCTCATCCGAATTAAAAATAAAAAGAAAAGGAGTGACAGGATAGGGATGCTGTAACAGATGTCAGATTGCAGTGTTGAAATGCACATATATTGTACATGTTTGTGGAGTCCTGCTGTTTCATGCCAACCATCCCTACTCATAGAAATGGCTGGGAAAAGATTTTATGCTAAATTAAGCCATGTGTTGTGGTTTTTAGCAAAACAGTTTGTTTGGGTTTTTATTTTTTCACCATTTCAGTGCATGCCAGTGATTCCTTTAGGTGTGTTTCTCTTCTAAGGGTTCCTAACAGCAGAGTTCAAATATAATTAGGTCTGAAAAATCTCAGTGTAGGAGGCTCCTTCTGATATTTTGAGGATTCAAACTGGAAGCAGCTCTGCTGGATTTGGTACACTCGAAAAATCTTAACAAACAATTGGCCACTAAAAGTTGCAACTAAAGTGCCCTTCACAAAGAAGCAGCTGTTGAATGTGAAATGTGATTTTTTTCCTCTAAGAATAACCCCTTTTGGATTTTGCCATCTTATTCTTTCCAGTTGAAGTACCCGTGTTTGTGATGGAGTTTTTGTACCTGTTGCTCTAGAAAGACAATTTTAATTAGCGAAGGGACAAAAACTATGTTCTCAACAGGAAATAGCAATGGAAGTTTCTAGAGATGGTTGTGCTCCTGTCAGGTTGAGCCAGGTTTGTGTGACTCCCCTGCCTTCTAACACTCCCTACAAAGAAGGATTTTGCTCTGTTTGCACAGAGTTAAATCCTGTCCTTGCTGGAGGTGTTGTCAGAACATCCTGGTGGAGCATTTCCAATGAAACCTCTTGGGGTCTCTCGAGGAGCTTTGCATCCTCTTGTCTGTGGCTGTTCACTTTTAGGGGCTCTGGTGGGGTTCTTTTTCAGTGTCATTCTGAGACAGCATTTAAAGGCTTCAGATTAACGTGGATTTAACTCAAAAGTCTTTATAATTACAGTGATGGCTGTGCAGAGGGCACCTCGGCCTGAAAAGAGTGGCAATCCATGCAGCTTTTGACAAAAATAGACACGAAGAGCAGTTCTCATGCTCTATTTCCAAACAAGCTAATCTGTGCCCGGGAAATCCTGGCTGCTGCTTTCCCAGCAAATTTCTAATGCAGAATTAACCCAGGTGATTGGTGCCTGGAGGGATTTAGACCAAGCTCAGGGAAGACCATCTCTCCTTTGTGTCTGTGGCTCATTAGAAGACAGGGATGCACATGGCTGTTGGTTCTGAGTGTCTCTATCAGCTTCAGTGCCATCCCTGCCCACCTGATATTCAGGGATTTGTGGGATTCATGATCCCTGGAGGATGCAATGGGAAAAGGTAAAACTGGGCATGGTGGGAAGATCCTTGAGAGGTTTTGGCATTTGAGTCCTTGCTGTTGCAATGTGGGTTACTGGTCCACATCAACTCAAATTTATATGACAACAGCAGCTCTTCTAAACACCATCCATGCAGCCCCACACTGACACTGAAAGCACCATCAGCAGATTAAAAAAATCTGATTCCAAAAATCACAAAGGAAAGAACTGTTCTTCATTAACACCCTCAAAGTAGCATCTGATGAAGCGGGGGTTCTTTCAGTGAGAAAAACAAAATCTGCTTTTGCTGAAAGGAAAACAGTAAATCCTTTCCATTTCATTTTCTTAACATTTAGGGGAAGCTTCAAAATGGAAGAACCATTTCAAATTAAACAGTGTTGTTTTATAAATATTTTTATATCATTTATGCCACACCAACAGGAACTCCAAAAGTAAGACTGTGTTTGTCTCTCTGCTCCCTGATTGCCTCCAACTTCTTTAGGACTGAGCCAAATCACCAAACTCCAAATTCCTGAATGTATTTCTTAGACATATGCCATGCATTGTCCCCCCTAAAAAGTGAGTTTGTGTGTTGTCATTTCTTTGAATTCTACCATTAGAGTCCCATCAGAGTCTCTGGTGGCTGGGTGGAGTTGTTGCAGATGAGGCTGGATTTGTCTCCAGCAATGGACTCGCACTGACATTTTCCTCAGGCATAATTTTGAGAGCATAGCTGACACCAGATTCCTGGAAGGATTACCCTGTCCTGCTAAAATAACATTTTTCTGGCAGAAAACTGTCCCCACATCTGTATTACACTTTATCTAAGCTCTACCTGCCATGCCTGGGCTCCCCAGAGCTGTCCAGACACAGCAGCCACCTGGACTAATTTACTCTGCCCAGCCTGGAAAATCTGATAATATGAGAAGCTTTATCTCCAGGCATTGAGGAGTTGAGCCAGAGGTCTTCCACGTTATTTTTAACATGATGAAAAGGATTATATGACCATGATTGTGATAAACAGAGGACTGTGATCAGATTTTCTCTATACCTTTAACACAAGCAGTGTTGGAGCCCAAGCACTGGCACTCAGGTGTTTGTGCTAAATTGGTCTCTGGTAGAGTTTTGGCTGCCAGTCCTTTCCCAAAGCTTTCCCAGGCACGAGAAAGCAAATTCACATAGTCCAGGAACCATTCCCATTGGATACAATTCCTGAGGGATTTTAGCAAGATGGGCATGGCAGATTCTGCTAGCTGGGCTCAGGGTCTAAAAATAATCCTGTTTCTCATTTGGGGTTCAGATACCACCACCAGGTTCTCTCCCCATGTGTCCTTCTCCTCTCTGCTGGTTTTTATGAGCCAGTCTGTGGTGACAATTCACCACACAGGATCAAAGACCCCAGTTAGCCAAGTGAGTTGAGGCTTGTTTGTGGACATCTGCTTATATAGGGACTGAGATTTGCCCCAGTTGCTGCGAGAAATGTTCCAGATCTGGAGCAGGTGTCAGCAGCTTCTTTCCCTGCATAAACAGGCAAAACCTGGGATACTTGCAGTCAGCATCCTGGGAAAGGGGCAAGGCTGTCATGGAAAGCAAAAAGTGAATTTTCATGCTGATGAGGGCTGTGTACACCAGGCCTGTTGGAGACCAGCCTTCTTCTCAGTGATGTAACAGAGGGATGTTGTCTTTCTCCTGCCCCATGAGGATGTTGGTAACTCTGTCTGGCTGTCCTAGGATGTCCTCTGGCTGACCATGGCACCTTTCTCACATCAGGAGGGTGTTGGGGGTTTGTTTTGCCTGCTTGGCCTTCGGTGGTGTAAATTCATTGTGTTGTGTCACTTGAATATGCCCAGATCATGTTGGGTCTCTCACCTTCTGCTCTGTGGAGTCATTGTGGGCTGTTCTGCTCATCCTGGAGCCAGGAACAGCAATCCTCCTTTCTCCTCTCTTCACCTCACTGAGACTCAGTGTTCCCCCATGAGCTCTTGTGGGAAGCTGCTGGATGTCAAACCTCTGTTATCTGCTATTCATTTTACCATGTCCTTCATTGGTTATTTCAGTTTGAACCCCATCCCTGGAAGTGTTCAGGGCCAGGTTGAGACACCTGGGAAAGTGAAAGGTGTCTGTACCCATGGCAGGGGGTTGGAATGAGATGAGCTTTAAGGACCCTTCCCTCTCAAACCATTCCATGATTCACCAGGAAGAGTCAATGGAGAGACAGAGGCATTTTCAGACAGCTCATCCCATGTCTCAGACAGCATTCCTGGGGTGAAATAAACACTGAGGCACGTGATGGACAGGGCATCTTCATGCAGAGGGTTTTAGAACAGTGGGGAAGCTTTGCCAATCCTGATGTGGTGGGCCAACATTTTGAACAGGAGACTGACACTTCACTGAGGTTATTTGAGGACAAGCCCAGAGGATGGATTATCCCATCTCTGCTTGGCCTAGGGTGCTCGTGCCTCCCACAGCAGGATCAGTCTCTGGCTTGCATCCAGGAGGGGATCCAGGACTCGATGGCTGCAGGGTTGGAGCTGGTTTGGAGGGCCCGAGTTCACAGAGAACACGAATAGGAGGAGACATGACAGAAGCAGCTGAGATAATGAGAGCCCAGATCAGATGAGTGTGGCTGGTCACCCCTTCCTGCAGCAGGGAAAAGGGGCACTGGGGACAGCTGAGAGGCAGCAGGATGCAAGGGCAGGAAAGCAAGGCCTTGGGAAGCACAATCCCTGGTGACCCCGTGGACGCTTCCTCAAGGCAGTGCTGAGGCATGGGCTAGGGGAGGAACTAAGGAGGAATTCAGCTTTTCTGGGGTCACCAAGGACATCTTAATTTAGCAAAAGGAAAAGGGTTTAGGAAGCAGAATTTCAGGACATGAGCCAGACTTTAACTGTTGAGGGGCAGGAGGGCAACTCTCCATGTGAGTGAGCCTTTGTGGATTTGCTTTGGCATGGATTTTCTCACAGAGAAATGTTTGGGAATGTGGATGTGCCTCTGGTCTAAGAGGAAGAGTTCTCCTTGTACCAGTTTGGACATGGGCTATCCTGTACAGAAATTCAGCATGAGCCTTGTGTGGCATTCCAGTGGGATTTGGTGGTAGGAGACTTTCTTGTTATCCAGATCTACTTGGAAATCTGTCCCTGAAAGGAGTTACCTTTGCATCCTGCCTTTCCCAGTCATCAGCAGTTTTCTGTTTCTCATGGAAAGGTGATGCTGTGTCCAGGTGAGCTGGATCCTGGAGAATGGGGATGTGATACCCCTTGGAGGAAGGTCCCAGAGGATTTCCCTAGCAAGGGAGCAGGTGCTGAGGGTGTGAAACTCACTCCTTATCTGATGAAACCAAAATATTTTCTGTGAGAAAAGGGCAGGACACTGGTGTGATATCTCTTCCAAGTCTCCCCTGTGTAAAGATCTGGATTTTCATCCCTGGTAATTCCAGCTCTTAGCAGAGCACAGAGGTGTCACATAAATGGGAAGAGGCCATTCCTGGATCAGACTTTAGCATCATGTTCACAATAGGTGGAATAGTTCCCATCTGCCCTTCTGGACTGGTGGCACACTGGAGGAATTGTTTAAGGAAGTGTCCTGAAATCCAGTGAGGAAAATGAAAGGCAAAATAGTTTCTGCAGACCTTTATTATTTATATACTAACAATGTTCCATATTTTTCCATGTTTAAGGAGACAAATAAAGAGAGAAAATAAAGGGGAAAAGACAAAAGTCATTCCCTCCTCGGATGGGAAAGAATTAAGAAAGATCAAGCATCAAAATCCATCAGGAAACAATGAAAATCAGACCTGGGGTCTGATTCTGACCCCTTTTACTCTGACACAAACAAATTAAATCAGATTAGAAAATGAGGGAGAGTGACTTTCAGGCCCTGTTGTTACAAAAGCAGGATCTGCCTTGATCTCTTTTGTGTATAAATACATTTTCACTCTGTGTGCATGAAAATGAAAGCCTGCTCCTCGTCTTCTACAGAGCTTCAGGGAGGAACGTGCCACCCAAAGGGGAAAACAGGATAACAGGGTTCACAGCACAGGGGCCTGAGCAGCCAGGGAGGGATGGGGATGAACTGAAATGTGGCACTTGGCATTAAGCAAGAGCTGCCTCTGCACAGGGGCTGAGGGGAGGTTTCATGTCATGCTCAATATTTGCCATCCCGCTCACCCGGGGAGAAATGTTGGTATCTTCCCATTTTGTTTTAGTGGAGTCTTAAGGAGAATTAATGTCAAAAAAGAAATAGAGCACTGTTCAGGCATCATTTTCAACGTTAAAGGGGCAGACACCACAGGAAATACTCAGGGAATGTGCTACAGCAACTGCATCCAAATTATGGGCAGCCAACGACCTGCAGCTGGATTTGTGATGAGAACTGTACCCACCCCTAGTGAAAATCCTCTCTCCTCAGCTGGACAGCACTGAGTAAGGCCAAAATAGGTGTATTGTTCATTTTAAATATTCATGTGTGTGTGTGTGTGATTTTTTTCCATTAGAGTGGTTGTAAAACCCTGCATAGCAGGAATAGGCCAGATAGACAGGGATGGCTTTCCCTGCCCTGTTTTTGTTCCCAGGCTTTAAAAGCAGCAATGGCAATTTCAGGGGAGTCATTGCTTTGATTCTTTCATGTGGATGGAGTTTTTTTCCCAAAGAGCCTTTTTACAAATCTGAGATGACCTTTTCTTTTTCTGGACTATGGGTAGGAACCAGAGGAGGAAAACCAAACCAGGATGAAATTCAGGGTGTTTCTGTGAGCCTCTGCAGTTTCCCTTGAACTCAGAGTGGTTCAGGCTCCTCTCGTCTGGTATCAGATCACTGTCTCAAGTCCACTCAGGTTTTCATGATCCAAAGCAACAGTTCTTATTTCTCTTTCTCAGAGAATCTATTCCTTGGTCTGATATTCTCAGAAATTTAACTTTTATGCACCTGCCTTATTTCCCACTGCTTTCTCATCTCTCTGTGCCATTTCCTGTTGCACATGTGTTTATCATTGAAGAGGGATCATGAGCTCCCCTGAAAAAGGCAGAAATTTTTTGAGTCTCAGCTGGTGTCATTTGAAATGCCCTGGGTGCCTTCCTTCACCCCAGCTCCCAGTTCAGAAATGTTCTTGTCCTCTGCAAGCAAGTTTGTCACATCTGCCAGCTCCACATGGTGGTCTGGAATATCCTAAAGCATCTCAAACATTGCTGGATTCCCACCTGTGATGGTTGCACTAAGCTTTGATCCTCTTTGAGCAAACAGACATCATTTAACCAAGGACACCCTGGGGTGAGTCTCTACAGTAGGAGCTGAATCCTGTCTGAAATGTCTTGTCAAGCTCACTGTGATGTGAAGGAGAACTACTCCCTGCTTTAGCTTGGATTTTATATGAGATCTTGGGTAAATCCTTCAAATCTTGGTGCTTCATCTGTCAAATGGGACATTAGAGAGCTCTGCCTCCTCATGCTGAATGTAGGTGAGCAGATGTCTCACTGCCAGGACTTCAGGGTTCATCCCTAAAGGAATCTGGGGGATTATTTCTTGTGCTGTGTCATTCAAGACACAGGGACTTGACTCTTTGATGATGCTGACTTTGGCCTGTGTGTCACTCATGGCTTCCTAGGGCAGAGAGGTTTGAAGAGAACCCCAGTCTGTGCCAGTCTGACTCGTTGTGGGCAGGTGGGATACAGATCCCAGAGCTGCAGCCACGAGGTTTCCAGCCCCACAGGAGCTTCAGCCACGAAGTTCCCAGCCCCACAGGAGCTGATTTGCTCCTGGCTCAATAATGCCTGCAGAGGTGTGGTTGTGCATGGTGGGGATGTTCCACTCCCAAGGCTGGGAACAGAGTGGGAAGAGTGGGAATGAGCTTTTTCAAAGTGACTTCAGTGTTTACCCAACCTCATCCTTTTGATAAACAAACATTGGAAGGGAGTTAAAACCTACTCATGCTCCACAAAGGTGCATCAGTTACCACGTGCAAGAGTCAGAATCAAAATAAAAAATGACTGTTCATGTGATCCAACTTTTCAGGACTGTTTGTTTTAGTTATAATTGAACAGATCTCTAAAGTTACTTAGAAGTAAGGTCTGGAGAAGTTGAGAGGAAAAACAAGGATTGTTTATCTCACAGTCTATGAGAATTGTAAATTGTGTGAAAATGTCACAGGCTAAAAGTCACAGGGAAAATTGGGAATGGGAAACTTGTGGTCAAGATGACAAAAGTGCTGTGTCATTTATGTCTATATGAAAAAGCTAGGGAATAGTTTCTGTGGCAGTAAGTAAGAGTGATGTAAAAGACTTTACACTATTCCATAGTTCCTGCTGACATCCACCTACAGATCTGCCCCCTCACACGCAGGTCCAGATCCTGCTCATCACCAGGGTGCCAAAATTCACATTCAACACAAAGCTTGTGAACTTTTAAACAACAGCAAAAATATGTCAAACTGCCCAAAGATCCTTGATTGCCTCCCTCAGATCTCGGTGCAGATGAAGAGACAATGAGCTGTTCTGCACGGGGTGGGGGTTCATCCCGCCTGACTGCTGTTGCTCGCATGTCCCCTGGCAAGGGATGGAGTCAGACACCTTGGGAGCATGAGTCAACCCCTCCCTGTCCCACACACGGATGTCAGGACAGGCTGAATCACTTTCTGGGGGTGTCTGCCTCTCTCTGCTGGCTGGAGGAGACGTTCAGATGACTGTCAGCAGCCCGGGTGCCGTGCGAGTGACTCAACGCACGCACTCTGAGCAATTTAGAGCAAGGGCTGTGATTAGTGGAGGGTTCTGCCCTGAAAACATTAGGTAAAGCCTTTATGTGCAAACTGGGGGATTGTTTTGGGTGTATTTTATTCCTCTCTCTTTTCTGGAATAAATGAGCCCAGTAGAAACATTTTTAATCCAGGCTGATACATCTGTCTCCTGTGGGTTTGTGTTGCTTGAGTTTCCCTGTACAGGTACAGCTAATGCTGTACAAGTTTCTAGTAAAACAGCACTAAAATAAGGCAATAAGTGACATTTTTTTCCAGCTAATAATGGAAAGTTTTTAAACTGAATAGCCAAGAAGTAATGCAACAAACAGTGCTTATACACATAACAAAACTTTGTGGCATGACTCATCCTTCAAAAACTGTTAATGAAGTCTACCAATAATGTAACTCATCTTGTAGGTGAAAAATGAATCTAATCTACATCTGCTTGAGTATGAGGGTGTTCATATTTAGGAGTTTTCATCCATTATGGGGAGAGAGTGAGGGAGCTGAGCCTGTTCAGCCTGGAGAAGACTGAGAGGGGATCTCAATAATCCATATAAGTACTTCCAAGGGATGCCAGAGGATGGTGCCAGACTCTTTGCAGAGTTGCCCAGTGACAGGATGAGGAGCAGTGGCCATAAAATAACCCACAAGAAGTTCCACCTCAACATGAGAAAGAACTTCTTTACACTGAGGGTGGCAGAGCACTGAACAGCTGCCCAGGGAGAGCATGGAGTTTCCTCTCTGGAGACATTCCAAACCCACCTGGATGTGTTCCTGTGCCACCTGCTCCAGGTGATCCCACCTTGGCAGAGTGATTGGATTATCTCCAGGGCTTCCTTCCAACTCCAACCATTCTCTGAGTCTGTGGCTGGAATCCCCAACTCCTATGTGCAAGTGTTTCTTAGTGAGGACTTGAACTCAGGGGAAATAGTGATTTTCTTAAAGCTTCCCTCTTGGATAAGGCCACTGCTCTCACTGCTTTGCTGTTTGCTGTTTTTTAAAGTTCAGTCTGAAATTCAAATGTCCATTTGAGCCCAAAGACAAGGGATTCAGAGGAAAACCTGAGAGCTGATGAAAAGGTGTCGTTTTGGTGGACTTTGCAGGCTCTGGAATTCCAGTGAGGGCAGAGTCCTGCCATCCTTCCTGGCCTTCTTCTCCATCATCTCTCCTCCAGACACAGAGATTGGAAGCAGGGAAATCTAACCCTGCCACATGGGGGGTGGGCTCCTCAAAACCAAGGTAAATTCTACAGAGTGAGGTCAGAGGGGTCAGTGGACCTTATTTGCATTCCCATGGAAACCAAGCCCCTGTGAGCAGAGAGAAAAGGAAACAGGAGATGAAGAATTTTAGGTTTTTCAGGTATTTTACCTTTTCAACTCTGAGCTTCTGCAGCAAGATGTTCCTTGCATTTTCTTAAAGGAGTAAAAGCCAAGTAAGATCTGGACCTATCACTCAGTTACACATCAGAGATGGAGGGGCATTTCTCACTATTTTGCTTGGAACCATTAGCAGTTTTTCCTTTGGACTTCAAAGGTGATGTTCCCAGATAAATCTTTGGCTAAGGCCCAATCCAACTATATGTACCAAATTATTGAGCTTCCCAAATATGGATTTTGGTCCATCATCTGTTTCCTCACCTGCAGAATAGTTGTCCAGTGAGCAGCAGTGTCGGCAAAGGAATAAGATACCAGCAGCTCTTTCTTTTTCCAGGAATCTCTCAATTAATTTTTTAATGAGATGCTTTGCTCCACAAGTTATTCAATCTACCCTTGTGATAATCAATGGAATTATAGTTTTAAAAGTCTCTCAAGTGTGGTGGGGCCACTATTTTATCTTCTGGAGGAAATAAATTGTGTAAGTGTTGGGATGGAGAATAAGTCCAGGTCCTTTTGGGATATCATGGGGTGTTCTGCCCCATGTCAGGGTGCAGCAGGATGTGTTTGGAGGTGAAGGTGGCCACAGTGCAGGCTGTGTCCTCCCTGACATGACTGTGACTTGGATTTGTGCTCCAGAAAGGAGACCAGACTGGAGAAGAACTACATCTAGTAGAGGTCTTGGGTCCATCCCAGAAACAAGGCAGGGATTTGCTAGAGAGATCAGACCCTTTGTTTTGGGACTCTTTCAAGGGTATTGATGAGTCTTGATGCTCCCTGGATTTATCTGCATGGGACAAAAAACCTTGTTTTTCTGAAAGGCAAATGCAGATGGGGATTCCTGAGTAAGGCAGAATCAATGGGAATGCCGCTTAAATAAAAGTATTTTAAAATAAAAAGGAATCTGAGCAGTTGCAGGGAATACAAGTGTCCTGCTCTTGCCTTGGTGCATTCCAAGAGAGATTCTGCTCTCCAAGAAAGTAACTTTCACACTTGGGCTTCAGCATTTAGATGGGATCTGGATTTCAAACTTTCAAATGTGGATTCAGTCAGGATGAGCACAGAGGCTGTTCCCTACTGGAACTACCAGGGTGGGGTGGCTGATCCAGTGGCTCAGGAGGATAAGGACAAGGAGTCAGAGAACTCCTGAATACAGCACCATTTCCAATTCCCACACTGATATCTCTGTATTTCTCTCCTCCAGACTGTAAGGACAACCTGACGTGAGTTGAACCTTCAGGCTCCAGAGCCTGCCCCAGATGCAATAATTTAGTGAGCAGATGATGTTTTCCACCAAAGCTCCTGTCTAACTCAGTGGATCTGTGTGTCTTCCGGCAGGTGTGTCCTCTGTGGCCTCCCTGATGTCCCTGGCTTGGGTGCTAGCCTCCTATCACAAGCTTCTTCGGGACTCTAGGGACGACAAGAAGAGTATGAGCTACAGAGGGGCCCTCATCCATCTCTTCTGGCGCCTCTTCACCATCTCATCCCGAGTTATTTCTTTTGCTCTCTTTGCTTCCATCTTCCAGCTCTACTTTGGGATCTTTGTAGTGGTCCATTGGTGTGCCATGGCTTTCTGGATCATCCATGGTGGGACAGATTTCTGCATGTCTAAGTGGGAGGAGATCCTCTTCAACATGGTGGTAGGGATTGTGTACATTTTCTGCTGGTTTAATGTCAAGGAAGGGCGGACTCGATACCGAATGTTTGCGTATTACACGGTGGTCCTGACGGAGAACGCTGCCTTGACGCTCCTTTGGTATTTTTACAGAGATCCTGACACCACTGACTCCTATGCCGTGCCAGCACTGTGTTGTGTCTTTCTTAGCTTTGCTGCTGGGATAGCTTTGATGCTGTTATATTATGGTGTGCTGCATCCCATGGGGCCAAGAGCTAAGATCTTTGCCAGCTCCTGTTGCGCCGAGCTGCTCTGGGGCATTCCTTTGCCCCCCGATGTTGAGCCCATGGCGCCCCAAACCCCTGGGTACCGGGGGGCCCAGGCTACGCCCACCAGAGCGGTCACGGAGCAACAGGAGGAACTCACAGCTGACACTTGCTTGCCCGTTTTCCAGGTGAGAGCAATGGTACCATCTACTCCATCTGGGCGACCCTACCCCCCCGAGGGGCCTCTCATTAAGATTGACATCCCAAGAAAAAGATATCCTGCCTGGGATGCTCATTTTGTAGACAGGAGGTTAAGAAGAACTATCAACATCCTCCAATATGTCACCCCCACAGCTGTAGGTATTAGGTATAGAGATGGACCTCTCTTATATGAGTTGCTACAATATGAATCTTCACTTTAAAGCTCCTTAAAGCAAAAGTAAAAGAGGGGACCTTATTTTTGTTTACGGTAAACACAGATCATGAAACAAACACAAACCTTCAGATAAGCTTTCTTTCTGGTTGCTGTATGTATAAAAAAAAAAGATATTCTCTATGTTTTGTAAGTAAAAACAAAAAGAAAAACTTTTCTTTTGTTTTTTACACACAAGAAACAGTATTTCAACTTCCACACCTAGGATTCACAGGTGGAGAAGGAGGCATCTCCACATCAGTTTTATACCGTACACCAAGTGTAGAACATTATTTATGGGATTGGTGCTGATTGAAAAATAAAAAAAAAAAACAAACAAACAAACCTACAACTGCCTTATGCCCTTAGGTGCTGAGTTTCATTAAGTACTGTCACCTTTCTCATGCAAAACTCTTTGATGATTATATGCCAGGAAAAAAAAAACAAAAGAAAAACCAACCATCCAACTGAAATGCAAACCTTTAAATTAAAAAAGAAAAAAAATTAACAACAACAAAAAGAGAGAAATGTATAAAAAAAAAAAGTCCTGTTGCTCATATTGGATTTAGCAGGAAAAAACCCTCCAAATGTCTAAAGATAAGAAAGAAAAGATAAGATAGCAAAGCCAAGACAACCCCAATGGAGTTTGATTTTTCCAACAGCTGAAAGACAAAATCAGGTCTGTAAGATAATTTGGGAAGGAATTTATAACACCATTGGGCCAAGCCTTGACCGAGTCGTGTTATAAAGGTGACCCCACCCTGGGACCGTTTTCCTTGTGGAAATGGACCCTGTACAAAGGTGGGATTGTACCAGATCAGTGTGAAAATACAGGATCTGATCTTGTTCCCAACAACTGCTCGTGCTAAAGCCCCACTGTCTCCAGTGGAGCAAATACCAACAGTCTGAGCCCAGAATAAGGCCTGCCACCTTGATTTCTGGAAAATGTGAAATTATCAAAATTATAAACCAAAACCATGATCTGAAAGTACATTTCCACATATCTAATAATTATTTCAGTAATAATAAAACTCAGCATGGTAGCAAAAAGCGAGTCAATTTAAAGGCACAATACTTGATCAGTGACTGGCAAAATAATTTGACCTACTGTATCATTTTAAGGCTGTGAAAGGCATACATGTATTATTTGTAATCTCGTGTAAGACCTGTCATGTCTCATTCAGTGCGAGCCTTAAAGTGATTGTAAAGCATCCTTTGTTCCATTTTGGGGATTTTTGGGTTTTGATTTTCTGTTTTGTTTCTGTTTTGTTTTTAAGGAAAACAAAACATGAAAAGTCGGGATTAAAAAAAAACACAAAAAAACACAAAAAACAAACAACAACAAAACAACCAACAAAACTTCTTCAAACGGTAATAACCTGTAAAACTGACTCACGTCTCGAGATGAATTTGGTGCTTTGTTATTTCTGTTGATGTTGTTGTTGTGATTTAGCTGAGAAAAATTCTTCGACTCGGTTACGTGTGGGGAACTGCTGATAAAAACTGTCTCGTGTCACCCTCTACTGTAAGTACATGGCGAGAAACAACAACCAGAGGAAACCCAAGAGCGTAGCGAGAGCGCCGTGGTTTAGCTTAGCCTTCCACCGCCAGGAGATGCTGCCACCTCCGATGCTGGCAAAGCTGTGGGGTTGTCTTGACATTTCCAAATAACCCGCTCGGTGTCTGAACATTCTCATCTCTCTCGGATTCTGTTTCTGTGCTGGAATATCTTGGGTTATTTTTTTCTTTTTCGAGTTAAATCACCGGGTTTGCGTCTATCCGACACCCTTTTTCCGTTTCGAGAGTATTGCTCCTTTAAAGGAATATTCCCGTTTCAGGGCATCTTTTCAATCCCACCATCCCTCTACTTGGGAGGGGAAGAACAACAACAACAAAATGAGATATTTTTAAGTGAATGCTGTAGTATTTTCTGTGTGTAATTGCAATTTTTTATTCAGAAATACTGTAACTGTCTAGGGTGCAAAACTCCCATGCTGACCTGTTCTGAAGAGAAGATCAGCATGGAGGGATATTTTTTAATTATGATTATTATTTTTTTTTAATTTCAGGAATCAGTTGGTTTTTTTAATTACAATAGTATTTAAAGAAACTAGTACCAATTTTATATAACAGTTTAAAGAAGCTGAATGCTTTCTTCGCCTGAATATACCTGAAGAGAAACATTTTTTTCAATCAGTGATCCTTTGCAGTGTTCTGAGAAAACGTTGGGGTTTCTTCAGTTGTTTCATTTTGTTTTGTAAAGGAAACTTTCAACTGGTGTCTGTCCCCTTCAAGGAGGGCAGGACTCCTTCACGCCAAACTATAGACACATGGCAAAGTTTATACAAAGCCAAATTGTCAGTGGTACTGTAATTCCCAGTCAAACTCCATTTCAGGCAGAAGTTTCTGGGCTCTGATTACAACCAATGTGATGGTCACATTTTCATGCAAAAGGAGGGATTTGGTCTTGTCATCCCCTGTCTAACTCCCCAGTCTCTTGTTTGCTGTGCACATAAAGACATATATGTATATATATATATACATGAACTGATATATATTTGTGAAAAGCTTTCATTTCCCTTCTCCATTGTCTGTGCCCCACAGCAAGTTCCTTCTCAAGTGTTCTACTAACATTTCACCCTGTTTCTCCCCTGATCAGTGTGCTGTCTCCATAAAAAGAGGTAATTTGTGAAGTGAACTTGCTGTCCCCACCTGCTGAGTCCTTAAAACACAGAGGTGCCCATCCTCCAGCTACAGGCCTGCCTTTCTCCTTCCAGAACTTTCTTTTGGCTTGCCTTTAATGTTAGTGTAGACTTATCTTGATCTAATTCTCCATGTAAAGGCTGCCCTTGGCTCTTTCATGAAGAGCTCTCCTCCTCATATCTGCATTTCCGTGGCAAAAGCATGAGAAAGGAATGGATTGCAAACAGCCCTGCTGATCCTCGGGGACCATTTTTCCAGGAGGTGGCATTCTTGTTTTCAAAAGCACCCTAAGAAGGTCCTGCTCCCCAAACTCATCAACCTTGAGGTCTGGAAATGTGGTGCTGATCACTGACCCCATCGAACAGCCGGACCCTTCCCACCAGGACAGTGACAACGAGCCAAGGCACAGTCACCAGGTGCCAGGAGGAGGAGACCCTTCAGTGTTGCCTCTCATGAGCAACTCCAGCCTGCCTTCCCTCAGGAACGGGATCTTACTCCACACCACCACACCAACAGCCGTCACCTCCACCCCGTGCCAGGAGTGGAGGGGCAAAACACTCTGGAAGTGTCCTTACTTCTCAATGCAGTGCTAACTTCTCACAACCAAACCAGCTTAACCAAGGGCTTGACACGTCCCTGTTCCAAAGTCCTCCTCCTTTGTGGCTCGTAGTGTGGATAACAAC
Organism: Setophaga petechia; assembly: GCA_024362935.1. Taxonomy (NCBI): domain Eukaryota; kingdom Metazoa; phylum Chordata; class Aves; order Passeriformes; family Parulidae; genus Setophaga; species Setophaga petechia. The sequence continues at coordinate 1,219,336 of JANCRA010000085.1, read as the reverse complement.
ACAGGATGGTGCCTCCACTGCGAGTTGAGACTCTTTCACTACATGCATAAACTTTCTGCCTCTGCTTCTCCTTTTTTTGAATAATATCCATCAGCATCTTCATTTAGCAAAGGATTTCCAGGGAGAGCCTGTGTCCTCCCTGAAGAACTATTTATTTCTCCAGGACTTCATTACAGCCTTAACATAAAGCACGTGCTCTGCCACTACTCCCAACATGTTCCTGGTGGACAGTTTGGAGTGGTGACCATTTCCTTTTGGGATTACCTGTGATCTTGTTGCCAAACAGCGCCTTTTGCCAAGCCAAAAGCTCAGGGTGGAAAACTGCCCCAGACCTTTATTGGTACTAATCCCAGTGCTAAGAGTCTAATCTTCTCCTCCTGTTTTATCTTTTTGCCCTTTGATTTTTTGGTGTGCACTTTTGCAGGATGGTCAGCAACTTCTTTTGGTTTCACTTTGATTTTAACTCTTCAGATTTTCCCCGGTACCTTTTTTATACCATATCCCACCTTCTGGCCAGAAGATACTGCATGAGGAGCTTTTCAAAGTGCCATGGAGAGGGTTGAGCCTGTATCTATTCACAAGATCGGTGGACAAGTTCTCTCTGGCACATTTGTGGTGCTGGATTCACCCTGGGATCATCTAAACCAGCCAACTGTGCCATGCCAGGGCAATGCCGAGGCACGAGGGCTCCACCATCTCGACTGTTATTGCTCAAACCTCCTCTGGCATGGTTTTGACCCACTCCAAGGAGTCCTGGGCTCAGGAACAGCTTGCCCAGGCTTTGGCACTGGCCAGAGACTGTCCCCAGTCAGCAGTTTGGATGCAGCTGCTCCATATCAGGGGTGGAAGATTGTCAGAATCAGGATGGGACCAGCACTACTCAGTTGACTTCGTGGCCAGAATGGATCCTGGAAGTGTTTAATTTCCTGACAAAGATGTAACTCCATGCCACAGACCAGGATGCAGGAGGTGGTGGAGAATGTCAGCTTCGATCTGGCATATTTCTGTTTTCTGCCCAATTCAATGGACAAGTTATTTTTCAGTTCACTTTGTTCCTTTTGCTGAGGTTGTTTTGCAAACTGCATCACTTTCATGGCTCAGATGTCAACCCATCCACCCCTCCATCCATGTCAGATGGATGGCATGTTTACTGTGATAGTGTTACACATCCATAGGCAGCTAATTCAGAGACAGGAATCATTCAGACCAGAGCAAATCAACAGTGGAAACACAGGAATTACAAGGTCCCTGCCCATTCCCTTGTCATGCTTTGCCACCCACACGAGGCATTTTTCATCTGCAGCTAATCCAACCTGAATTGTAGAAGAGGAGGCAATGGTGAATATTTACCAGTCCAAAGTGCAAGTGAAACACCCATTTCAAGTGTAAATATATGTATTTTCAGTGGAGCTACTTCTCTGCTTCACCCTGTCCTTTTGTGCACCTGCCAAAAGTCAGTAGTCATTTGCATGTATTTTTATTTCAAGCTGACTGGATGAAATGGCAAAATTAATTCCAAGCTTTAGTGAATTGTCTGCTAAAACCTGGCTCACATGAGAAGCATCACTATTGACTTTCAGAGTGCAATCACCCTGTGCTCTATAGATATATTTTTGTACACACAAGATTCACTTCACAATTTATCCCACCCCTGGCCCTGCACGTCACACCTGTCACCTGCACACCTGCAGCATGACTAAACCTCCTGAAGAAAATGTGGTCTGAGGTTAGTCCAGCATGATTTCATTGAAGCTCAGAGGTGCTTTGAAAAGGAAAACTTACTACTGTGCATTTGCAAAACCTTTTAGTGCCTGCTTGCTGGGCAGCTTGGGCAGGAGACAATTTGGAAGCTGCCGGAGTCGGTGGAAATTTGTGGAGACAGGCTTTCCTAGGATTTTTCCTTCTTTTACTGGGTTTGCTTTTCTCTGGGTTCTGCTCAGATCGGATGTGGTCCTGCAAAAGAAAACCCACCAGAAATCAAAAAACCCAAATAACCATGACAAAATAAGGTCTATGCCAATCCCCACAGAAGCTGAGGTGGCTGATGTAGGACGGTAGGGATGATGTGAACTCCGTTGTGGACCCTTTGCTTGCTGGAGCTTGCATGCTGTTCTTTTGGCAGTTGTCTCAAGCCCTGGGGGCTTTGGGAATGGTGCTTTCCCAGGGTTATGATTGCTGGTTTTATTTTTCCTTGGAGCTCAGGTGTATTCTGGTGCAGAGGATCTCAGCCTGGTTTGAACGAGGAGATTTGAGGCTATCCCAAATAGACGTGGGCAAACCTTTCACTGTGTGCAGAACGCATTTCCAGACCTTTGGGTACCGCTAGAGATTGTTGCAATCCACTTAATTCTCCATGAGCACGTTCAGAATCGCTTCATTGTTCTGTTGTGTTTGAACTTGGGAATAACAGTGTGGTGACTCTTTCCTGTCGAGGTGTGATGTGAAGAAAGGGAGGAGCTTTCCTGCTGTGCTGGGTATTGCCTGTGTTCAACCCTTGTTCTTTACTTGAAGCTCAGACAGTGGGATAATGAGAAAAATGGGAAAATGAGATGACAGATCGCTGCATATGTTCCATTGGCTCTTCGCTGATGAGGAGGGAGGCAACTGGTGACTATTAAAATAAATCTGCATAAACCATCTGGACCTCAATGTATATTCAGACATGCACAGAACCCAATTAGAAAATGATGTTGTTGATAAAACGATGTGGATACCTTTTCTTGTCCTATATTAAAACCCTAAAAACCAAACCAAACCAAAACCAAGCCCTGCAAATGGAAAAAACCAAAATTATTTGAGAGCAGAAACCTTCCTGTGCCCTCCCCATTCCTTTGGGACACATGCAGCAAGGCAACTGTTTGAAAGCCAGGCACTTTGTAATCCGCGGAGTTAATTGGATTTGTGCAATGCTGTGTTTGTCAGATGGTCTCTTACAGAGAGCGTAGAAAGTGGCCACGGTCTAAAAGTCATTGCAGATTTTTGGGTGTCAGTACTCCTGGGTTTCGACCCCAGCTCTGCCACGAAGTTGCTGTGTAACCTTGGGCAAGTGATTTAACCTTTCTGTGCCTACAGTTTACCCATCTGTACATGGGTATAATAATATTTACCTACCTCACAGGGGTGTTGTGAGGCTTAAGTTAACGCGTGTGAGAGGTGCTGGAAGTGCGCCGTGAAAATTTCATTCTTGCTGGGTTTGTGCTGTTGTGGGGGATGAGCAGTGAAGGGGTGGGTTACAACATGAAGAAGGAAAACCTGCTGGTGCATGTCTTGAGAAAGTGATTTGAAGTTTTTTCTCTCCCCAAAAGCAAGGAATGGAGAAAATTGTTGTGCGCCAACTGAACAGCCTTGCTTTCCTGGTCAAATGTAACAGCACTATTTGCAATATTATTTTCTTACACAACAGGTGACCTTTCCCTTTTCCTTGCTGTTTCTGAAAACTTGAAACTAAAGATGACAAAAGTATTTCTGAACCGAACAGATTACTGATGAATACTTGAATTTCTTTAAAAGTTGCTCTCATCAGCCACGGTTAAATGTGCACTAACCTTTCAGTCATCAGCTTCCATCTGAATACAGTGAAAAATTTGCTCACGCTGTTTTGGAATAGCCTGGACCTTATTTGGGAGGCTGGTATTGCTGAGGACTCTTATAGGCATGGGAAAACTAGTGTTTCAACTGATAAACACGTGAAAAAATATCTTTTTTTCTTTCTGTTTTTTGCCTTTTAAGTTCCTTGACTGCCTAAGACAGCACAATAATTGCAGTTTACTTGGTTGTACAGTAGCTTTGTTGGTTTTTGTTTTTTTTTTTTTTGGTTTCTGAACTGTTTCCTTACGCAAAGGGCGAAGGTGGGATGTGAAAGGATAAAATAGACCCAACGCTGCTCCCGTGCAACTCTTCCCGAAGTCCCTGCTTTCCTGGAGAAAAAACTTGTGCCACACCTAGAGAGACCAGACCAGGCTGCCTTCACCGTCCTCCTGCAGGCAAAACTTCCTTTGTCACCTGTGGGAGTTTTGGCTGTTGGTTCCATGTCCATCGAGGTGGATTCATCCCTGGTTGAGCCCCAAGCCAAGCGGGTGAAAGCCAAGATAACTTTCTTTAGAAAGAGGGAAGGGATCCAGTTCATTGCTCCAAATGTCACCACTGGTCAGATGATTCAGAAGGGAAAAACATGTGATAGAAAGCCTGTGGTTTAGGGGTTTTTTTTTTGTCTTTTTATTGTCTAAGTATCCTGACCATGGTATGATGTCTCTTGTGGGAATGCAATGCCAGGCAGGACTCCCTGCTCCCTTTTTTGGAGAAGTTTTGTGAAGTCTGCTCGCGCACTCCTTACTCAGGCAAAACTCCTGGGTTTTGTTGTTGGGTCTCCTTCTCTGTCCTGAGTAAGGACTGTGGAGTCCGGTCTCTTTGGGATCACTGGGAGGTCTTTCAGTGGCCATTGTCTTCTCTAGCCCAAGACTTGCCTTGCATGAAGCAAGAAGGAAGCTCTGGCTTGGTCTGCCACGTACCTTCCCTGTCCCTTCCCTGTATCCACCATGGGGAGGGAGTTCAAAATCTTCTGGCTACAGGGGCCAGGCTCTTCCACCTGAATTTCCAGGCAGCTGCACATCTTCCTGTTGGGGCAGAGCAAATTTAGAAGCCCCACTCCTGCAGATGGGCCATCGCTCATCCGCATCGGCTTTGGGTCTGCTTCTTCCCCATCCTTCTCCCCAGCTGTTTCTTTGCCCTGTTTTAAGCACTCAGCTTGGTGCATCTGGGTTCTTTTTACTTCTTCTGTTCAAAAAAAAAAAAAACTTAAAAAATAGATTGATGTTGGGAAAAAAAACAGCAATGTAATTCCTTCGGTGCTACGCTAACTGCTTTGTTTGACCCAACCAAATGCTGGCCAACAAACTAATATTCCCTCTTTGTCCTAAAAAGCACCACACATCTGTGTCTTGAACAGGGATGGACTGAGAGGGCTGAGAGAGGGCAAGTGTGGTTTTGAAAGCAATTAAAGTCTCATGTGTATCTGATAGAACAAAAAGATGTAGGTGCAGACTGCTTTCAAAGCTCGTTGTCGCCCACCACGTGGAATTAAATAGGATATAGCCTATAAGGTATTGAGGGCATTATAATATATATATATATATTTAAAAAAAAAGACAAGAAGTTCACATTATTGATAAATCACCCTTTAATTCTCCTGAAATTGCTCTACTTACCAGGGAAACAACCTGTCTGTGCTTGCACCCTGTTGTTTTGGTATGACCCACTTTGGCAGTGAGAGTAAAACAGCAGCAAGAGAGAGAATTCTTCCTAATATATATTAAGCCTGAAGTGAAGTGGGTGCCTGTGAATTTTCAGGATTAAAGGGATTAATCAACATGTATGTCTGAGTCTATATCCCCAGTCCCATGGAAATATAGGTGAGCATACATGCCATGTTACTGCAGCAGTATATATGTTTTAATATATATGAACACATTGTGAATTCCAAAGGGCTTTTTCGAGATGAGGAAGGTCATTCCTGGTGAGAGGTGCTAGCAATTTGGGATTTGCAAGCAGGGTTGAAATAAACATTCCTTGTATGTTTTGTTTTTTTTTTTCTTTTTTTAACTAAAAGACCATCAGAAGCTTAAGGTCCTGAGGAAATGCTGTCCCACCTATCTTCCATTTCTTAAGAAATTTGGAAGCCAAGTTTGACAGAACATGAGGGCCAAACACAGCATCAGGATAAATCAGTAGAGCTCCACTGATGGCCAGGTGCCTCCTTACACTATCTATGCTAAAACCACTAATTTCTACTGGCATGGAGAGCCCAAACAGGGCCCTATTGGTCTTTTCCTTCAACTGTGACAATAGATTTCATGCTTGAGCTTATAGAGTTTGTCAAAACCCAGGCAAAACTTGGGCAAAAGCAGGAGCATTTTTCCAAGACGAGCCATCTGAGTCTGGCCTATCCCTGATCTCTCTGGCGGCTTTGTAGTCCCTGGCTTTAGCTGAGGAAGAGATGGTTTCTCCTTTTACCAGTATCAGCACTGCAATGAGAACAGCCCTGTCAACACACGCAGCAAACAGGGCTCTCCTTTGCAGGGAGTAAACCCTCCAAATCTGATTTCAAGCCCTTAAAATTCAAATGCCAAATGCCACTCAAAGGCAATGATTATTGTTTTGCCTCCAGATGTCATTCCCATTCATCAGTCACAAGGACAAGCAGCTCATATTTTCCTTTCTAGCTGTATTTACCAATAAAACTTGCTGCCAGTGCCAGAACCTCCTCCCCTCAGCCCCAGCTGAACACCACCTGCACGCCGCCCCCGCCTTTCCTCTCCTTCTTCCACTCTAAAACCAAACACTGTTCCTTCCTAACTAGGGAAAATCCAGGACAAATGCCAGCTGATTACACCTGCAATCTGTTCTCTTGAGGAGTTGGTTTCATTTTCCGAGGGCACAGGAGTGCACACAGGGACACACACCCGCAGGAATTTCAGCAGCCTGAAGCTGAAACTTCTTGACTTCAGCCATGGGGTTGTCCCATGCAGGGCCAGAAGCTGGACTTCCATAGTCCTTGGGGGTCCCTTCCAGCTCAGGATATTCTGTGATTCTGTGAGCTGACACTGTGGGAGAAACTACAAAGTGCTCCCCAAGCAACCCCCTCAAATTGTTTCAATTTCAAACTGTACCCCTATAACCTGTTGTTTTGGGGTTTTTTTTAAATAATTATTGAAATCTCAGTATCAGCCAACAAATTCGTGATGGATAAGTAGTAGGGAAAGTGTACTGGTTTGCACTTATGCATCGACTTCCCAAAACTACTGGAGCAATTAAACAAGCCTTAAATTGGATGTAATTGCAGTCATTTGGAGGAGAGCTGCGATGTGTGTTTTCTGAAGGAGGGCCTAAATAGGTATCACAGCCAAAACCATTTGTCTCCCATCTTTTCTTTGTAGGGAGAGTGAGAGGGAAGAGATCTTACCTTGAATATCAAAGTTTTCCATTAGCTACAAAACATGTCCCTTCCCAAAATGGATCTAAAACTTGAGGGGGTTTCCATGGAAAATATTTTCCTATCAGAAAAAAAGCAATGGTTCTGGTTACTGTTTTTACTCTGTAGAGTTTCACCATTCCAGCCTTTTGTCCCAATGAGGAATGGGAACTCATTTTAAAAGTGTTTTATTTACTCAGGGAAGGACTATTTCACATCTCATTTTGGTGACTCCTGTCACTGGGCCAAGTTTGGACCATTCCACTAAATCTGATGTGACCACCCATTATGAAAAGAGCATGAGATAACAGGTGGGGTGACATTCTTGCCTGGTTTTCTGTGTGTTCCTTCTTCCAGACTAACAAGGAATCTGTCTTTGGGAATCTGACAGCATGCTCTGTGGTGGAGCAGTTCCCCTAAAACCAGGATTATCACAGGAAGACTCTATATTCTGGAGGCTTTGAATTAATTTCTGATTGCAAGGGAATGCCCTTCCTGTTGTGTGAATATTTTTGGATTTATTTTGAAAATCATGGTGCCTGAAGATCCACGTTCTCTCTCCATCTCTGCCATGGGCTGTTGGTTGGGAAAGGAAACAGGATTTTAGGGTTGTGTCTGCTGGCAGGTGTGAGATGCTCCCTGGTGCCCTTGGCTTGTTTTCCAGAGCATGTGATATGGGAATGGTCAGTCTGATGCCACCTCCATCCCTGGATCTCTGCCACGTTTACCCCAGGTGTTGCAATGTGCATTAAAAGATCTTTGTCAATCTTACATCTTGCAAAGCTCTTCTGATTGAAAGGAATCCCAAAAGTCTACAGAAACCTCTCAAATGAGCTGTCATCCTAGGAGAGTTTTTGATTAGTGAATTTTGATTGTACTGGAAAATTGGCACAGCCACAGAGAATAGCACAATTTAAATACTTCTATTGCAGAAGTGCCACTTTTCCCGTAAACATTGAAATTCAACTAATCACTACTGGAACCCGTTAACACTCAAAACCTGGAAAAAACTCTTGCACTTGATTCCTCAAATAAATCTTATTCAAGGAGAACAAATTCCACAACCAGTACAAAGTGGCAAAAATAAGTTGTTAGAGTTACAGGGTTAACCTGGGGATTTGGGGTTTTTTTTTGCTCCATGTTTCACCTGTAAACTGGAAGGGATAAAGGTTCTCTCACAAGGGTGATGAGAGGATTATTTAGACAATGTTGGTGATGTGCTTCCAGACCTTAACGTCAGAAGTCTTGTGCGACCACAGTGGTGGTCAGCAGAGCAGGACAAATCCATCATATCATCTTCCTTTCGTACCCATTTGGCTCAGCAGTTACAAACAGGCAGATTGTTCTGAAACATCACAATAAGATTTTGGGAGGCGTTTTTCTCCATCCTTTTAAATGCCCCTCTCTCCCCATGGAAAGCATCCAGGGAAGTCAACAGAGAAACCAAGGATTTATCACAGTCCTGTTGATCCATGGTGTTGTTGACAGCAGAGGTGGAGAGACCACATGGATCCTCAGGTGCATTCCCAAGCATTCACACCACAGGCATCCCTGTGTCTTATTCTCCCACCCTAAATCCTGCCTGGCTGAAAAAATTCCAAAGAAGAATTCTCCTCACCCCAGACCCTCTTGATCAGGTGCATCAGTCAGGAATAATGGCCTAAGCTTTCCTAGTAAAAGTACATTTTTTTGTTAACTAAACTTGAAACTTGGTCATGCCCATGCCTTGAATTTGCCTTATAAACCAAACTCAGCCCATTCTGAACCCAGGTCCTTCATCTGAAGTTGTCCTTCCAGTGCCATTCCAACCCAGCGTGGCTTGCAGGTGAAGATGCCCATCCATCCAAGTTAGGATCAAGGATTTTCAGTTCATCTGGGAGAGGTTGGCTTCTTCCTAGGTCATTTCTCCACCTGAGCCAGCCTTCCTGGGATTCTAGACAGACTAGGATCCAAATCAGATGCCCAAAAGTCGACCTGAATGAACAAGGAAAACCACATCACGTCCTGCCACAGGCAACTCCATTAGTCCCCCACAGTGGTCTCCCAACACCATTCTTGGCTTCTTCCAGCAAGCCACACACACGGTGCTTGGTTCACACGGGGTTGCCACCAACCCTTGCTCTGAGCTGGCCAGAAGTGGCCAGGGGACAGTCCTGGGGACAGTCCTGCCCCTCCTCTCTGCCCAGCGAGCGAATTTCCGCCGAGCTCGTCGGCGCTGTCCTTGCCGCGGCGCGATGCCGCTGACAGCGGGGACAGGCTGCTTGTCAGCAGCTGTCGGGAGAGCTCGGGAATTTCAGATGGGATGGGCTGACAGGTGTCAGCATGATGCAAAACCTGTGCTCTTAACTTGGCATCGAGTGCCTGCGAGTCTCTTCTTTTTCTTTTTCGATCACCAAGCAATGACCTTATGCACAGGGAGCCTGTTGGGGACGGGCAGTGTCTGCAGCAACTTCTCGTTTTGCAGGAGGGCTCTGAGGATGTGCTCTGGTTTATTCACAGCTCTTCCTCTGTTTTCTACATCTTGGAGGGCAATGTGCTTGAGTATGAGTTTATGAGCAGAAGAAATACAGCAAGGGCCAAAACAAAAGTTTAGTGCAGCAGAAATGTTGTTTGAGTAAGGAAGGAATGAGAAGCACGGGATAAGACCTCAGAAAACCAGACAGGTGCAGGTTTCATCTCTGCCTCAGCCTGGCAGGACTTCTGCCAACCCATCAAAATTGTTGCCTGTGTCCAGGACAATTTATTCTCTGGGCTCCTGGGGTGTGATGGATTGAGATATTCAGGACAGGGCTATGCAGAAGGATGAGATCAGACTTGCTGAGTGCCTTCGACTTCCCCTGGTTTAGTGGGAGCTGAAGGCATCCAGCCCATCCCAGGAGGCAGCCCACAGCAGGCTGGGCCCTCTTTGTGTTAGATTATTCCCTGAGCGCTCAAAGTTCCATCCTGCTTTTCTTCCATCAGTGCAGGCGTGTTGAACACGGCACAAAGAGGCTGTCTGAATTTAGGAAAGCTGATAAAATTGTTCAAAGTGCTACATAAGAGCTCACAAAATCAACGTGCCCCTTAAAAGACCAAACTCTGGTCTCAATTTCACCATCAGCCACCCTGCGTAAACCCCAGTATTTTTTTCTGGGAAAACTCTGTTTTTTCTGTCATCAGAGAGGCCAGATTTCAGCCTGGCCCCACCTGCCCTCATGAACTCCACCAAGCTCTTTATTTTTGTTGATGATGGCTATGTTAGGGCAGCAACATTTCAACTCTCAAAGCCTCGTGGTGCCTTTCCTTGTGGTGCTCACCCTTCACAGGACTTCAGTCAAGGCAACCACTTGCATCCAGCAGCAACGCCAGTACTTTTCCTCTGTATTAGGTGCCAGCGCAGTAACTTTAATGTATACTTATATAAATAAAAATAGGTAGATAGATAGATAGATAGATAGATTGCTATAGTTATAATTATATATATATAATTGAGGTTCTGATGCCACTGTCAGGGGAATGGACCATTCCTCTGCAGGATTAACACTGCTCAAGTGAAACCAACAAACATCTTGTAAAACATTACAACCTTGGCAAGGAGCTTCTCTTTCCCATGGTTTATTTTTTTATTTTTCCAGCTTCCTTCTCCCCTCCCAACTCCCAGAAATGCTCTCAGTGAAAGATGCTGTTTCATATCATAGAAATTTATAAAAATTTCTCCAAATCTCCCCAGTGGATGCTGTCAGGCCACATCTTCCTCCTCACACAGGATGGGGAGGTCTCCCCTTGCCGTGGAAGGAGGATGATGGGGTTGGTGGGGCAGCATCCCAGGGGAGCATCCCAGGGCAGCATCCTCTGCACCTTTTGGCAAGCAGTGTTATTGCCCCCACCCCGAGCAAAACCATCTGCTGTCGAGCCTCTCCATCTCAGCTGCCCCAGCAACTTGGTGTGGTTTTTTTCCTCTTTGGGTGCTCGGTTTTCCGTGCTGCTCAGAGCAAACTGCTGCCCCAGCCCTCGCTGGCAGGCAGGAGGGAAGCTGGCTAAGGCTTTGCTCACATGAGCAGTTCTGCCTGACTTCAGGGGGGAGAGGTTTTTTTTTTGTCAAAGGACTGCTGGTTTGGGTCAATCATCCCCTTATTGTTATCTTTGAAGTATTGCTGAAACTAGAGAGAGATGATAAAACAGATGTGGAGTGAAGGTATTTTTTTCCTAAAGGGAACAACACCAATAATACTGTAAAAGGTGCTAGAATCAAACCTCATTTTATATACTTTTGTTCTTAGAGATTAAAGAAAAATAAACCACACAGTATTATTCCTGTGCAGCCTTACTGAAGATTGTTATAACCAACTCATTATCCAAAAGACAAAAAAAAATAGTGAAAAGGTTTAAAACGGACAAAAATTAAATGATCCTGTGTAAAGTGTAACAAATATGACTTTCCTATATAAATGTAAATGATCAGACATATATTAAAATGCGCTTGAGACAGGCAGCAAGCATGAAAAGCTTTTGAAATATCTTTTTTAATGTATAACACCTGTCTTTTTTCGTTTGGCTGGTGCAAGAGGGAATGTGCCAAATTGCTTTTATTTCCTTTTCATTCCATTTGTGATTTTTTGGAAAAGGACAGAGGGCTGAAAGAGGGTGGGAGGTTTAGCTGGGACAGAAACCTGGAATATTCATCTCAATTTTATTTGTTTTGTTTTGTTTCATTGTTAGTTTACGATGTTGGTGGCAGTGTTTGGCCTCACACCTCATCTCTCAAATGCTTTTGATAGCTTTGCTGCCTGCCCCAGGTCCTGAGCATAACTTTTACCTCAAGAAAACTTTAAAAAAAAAGAAAAAGTCAATTGTTTTTTCCCATCTCTGGAAAATTAACGTAAACAAATGACAACAACAAAGAGAAAAAAAAAATTAAAAAGCAAACAACCAGCAGTGATGAAGGAATGAAAATTAAAAGAGAAAGAAGTCAAAGCAGAGGTTTGGTGATCAAACCGAGCCATTTTGGTGCTTTTCCCCTTTTTGTGTTGCTAATGATCACAATTACATGAGATGGGCTTAGACAAGTCTGTGGTCTTAGGATGTAGCAAAAAATGTATTTAAAAAGAATACAAATTTGCATGGAACAAACTCTGATGGAACCTTTAAAGAATGGCTGTTTCAGTGTCAGACGTTTAATGTTAGCATGTGTGTGTGCTGTAAATACCTTTTCATGTGTGACATGTACAGTTGACTGAGGAAAAAAAAAAGTATGGAACCGAACAAAAAAGAATAATAATCAAATGCTATTTTATCAGATGATGCACTTTTTCACCTTGATGAGAAGCCACTGTTCACAACTATGCAATCTTCCAGTTTCTCTCTCTATCTCCTCTCTCCAACCTCAAATTTCCCAACTATTTTCCATAACCTAAACCGTTTTTTCTTTTGTACAAAGAAACACAAAAAGTTCCAAACTCTGGTTCAAGGTGAGAGTGCTACTGTGACTTTTCTCAAACAATAAGAGCTAACAAACAGACAAACAAAAGGGGTTTGGTTTTGTTTTTAAGAAAAAGGAGGTTCGGACATGACCCTCTTTATGTTCTCTAAGTGAATCAATGTTTTCTACATGTGCCAGGCTTCTGTTGACTGTTTTTTGGGTTTGGTTTCCTTTCTTGATTCATTTCTCTCCCTTGGGTTTTAGAAATTTTTTCTTTATTTGGTTCCTTATGTTTTTTGTTCATTTTGTTTTTTGGTTTTTTTTGGTTTTTTTTTTTTAATTCTGGTTTTGTATTGTAGGTATTGGGGATGTGAAGATGAAGGTGAAATTTGGCTTAACTCCAAGTGTTTTAGTACATGTGTGTGCTATATGTACATAGTTTTCTACATAGAAAATTTTACGCGCTTTTTAACGCACTTTACGACTTGTATGTACAAAGTTGTCTATATAGAAAATGTAGTGAGTGTCCCCCTCAAAGAAGAGCCTTTTGATTCCATGACTTAAGAGGAGTTCAGGTGTTTGAGTATCTCACGTGCGTGTGCGTGTGTGTGTGTGTATTATATACTATATTATATATTATAGAAATATATAATAGCTTATGTCCACATGAGGGTGTGTATAATATAGACACACATCCAAACCCAGGATCATACCCATCTACACCATCCAAACAGAGGTTTTTGTAGTTTTTTAAGCTGTAATAAATAGCCTGGCTCTACTGGGTAAAATTCCCCATGTCCTTAAGTGAAAGGCAGAAAATCGACCCGTTATCCACAGTGAATATTCCCTGGGCGGGGAGGAAATTCAGTGATTCAGTCTTGATAACTTTTCTTCCCCCACCCCAGTTCGCCACGGAGAGAGCGCTGGTGAGGAAACAGGGTCGTCCAGTGATGAGCTCAGGAAACCACGCGGCCCCCAGAGATGGCTGCCCTGTCCCCTGTCCCCCCACGCCCACCACCGCCTCCCCTGTGGCTTCGAGCGCGTCGCTCCCACCTCTCTGTGCCTGTCACACGGGGGTTGCCAATGCTGACCGAGCCTTTAAGCGCTTTGCACTCCTGGTCCTCCGGGGCACGCCCTCTCCGTGCTGGCGGGAGGAGATTCGGGCCAGTTTATGGTGAGCTCTTCACCAACCTGCCCCTTGTCCTCTAGCTCTCTTCTGTACACAAAGCTTGCTGCTGCTTCCCTCATCACCTCATCTTTATCTTCTGGCTGTGCTTCTTCTTCCTTCCACTCAAGGCTTCCCTGTCCTTGCAGCCGTGGCCCACCATGGTGACACTCTTTAAATCCCTTTATCAGATTCTCCTCAGCCACAGCTTGGCTGAGGGCAAAATCCTGGATTGCTGCTGTCAACTTGCTCATCCTCATGGATGCCTTCCAACTTGAGATATTCTGTAGTTCAATGATTCTGTGACCTTGAATTTCTTGGGGTGGGACAGCTAAAATCCCATTTCTGACTCATTGGACACCTAACTTAATGAAGTTCTTCCAAGGAGCAGCTGTAGATACAGAAAGGGCCCTTTCTGAAATGGGGAGGATGGAAGGAATGGATTTGTGGCATCTCTTCCATGTATCAGTGGGAACACAAGTGTCCACATCATTCTGTGGTATCAAGGGTGCTTCTTCAAGCCAATCTTCTTGCGTTTGGATCCTCACCAAGAACTTGATATGAGTCTTCCTGTTCAAGTTACAGTCACATTTACCTGAAAACAACCATAGTGGAAAAGCTGGATGCCAGCATCTGCAGTCTGTGTTAATGATTATTAATGATTTATTTCATGATCAATCAGTATTTTTCAAAGAAAGTACCTCCCCCCGCTCCCCAGCTCACTTTAAGTTAGAATTTCCATTCCTGAAAATGCAGTGCTGAGAGGCCAAGTGGAGTCATCTTCTGCCCCAGTTTCTTCTAAAGTTTTAAGGAAAAAATTTGGGATACTTTCCTAACGGCTAAATTCAGTGAGCAGAGGAACCTGGAAGGTAAGTTTGACTCAATCTGTAATCCTGCAGCTAAAATATTTTAAGTGTATACTTAAAAACACTCCAGTTCCTAAAGGAAGTAACTTGCAAAAGCTGCTTGTTCCATGACTCACCAAGAAAATCTGTTAGGGAAAAGAAATGCATGGAAGATGCTTGGCAATACTTTTTTCCTTTCTGTGTTACCCAGCCTCTTGAAAGCAATGCAAGGCACCCTTTAGAGTACCAATAAAAGCACACCCATGCTTCAGTTCCAAATGGCTTTTTTGGTGAGATGAAAACCCAAATCTTTAGCAGTGTCTTTGGGAAAGAACAGGAGAAATTCACTTTGTGGACAAGTATAAAGCCACTTCAGGCTTCCAGAGCTTAAGACTAGGATGCATTTTTTGACAGATTCCCTTAGATGAGGAGGTTTGTCCAAAGTTCCTTGGCTTTCTGTGAAGGGGATCCAATCCTCTAATTTATCCAGAAGATCTGGGTACCCCATGAGTTATCAAGATCCATTCTCTCAAGGGACACTGCCAGGTAGGGATTCATCCCAGTTGATTTCAGATCAGTCATGTGGCCTTCATTTGGCTATGTTTAGGTGAGCTGAATCCCATCCAAACTGGACAGGATTTACCATGCTTGCAAGACACTCTCCACCATAGCTTCTCATGAGAATTTTGTACTCTGCTAATAAGCATTCATAATTATCTCCTTCAAAACAGCTCTGGAACCAGGAATTTGGCTCTGCAGCCCCTGCCAAAGTGGCACATCCACATCAGGCATTCCCTGACAGGACTAAAGGTATGGGGGAATTAAAGAAACGAGGGAATTTGATTTTCTTAAGTGCTACACAATTTCTGTGACCGTCTTCTGGTCGCTGTAGGGGTTCCCAAAAAATCTCTTGGAAATGAATGCGCAAGCAATAACCTTCTGTGTGTTTTCCTAAAGGATAAGGTCATTCTCTGGCAGTGACTTGTTCAATTCACACAGAGAGCTGGTAGCAGTCACACAGGCTTCTCCTCCTGCTCATTTGCAATTTGTTCTGGTCAATTCTCCTCATTTTCTTTAATCCAGCCATGACATTGTAAATGATAGAAGAATCAAACTCGCATTGCCACTGTTTGCAGGAGAGCTGGGGAATCGTGCTTCTTCCAGGGTGTTACTTCCTCCCTTTGCAAGAAGATTAGGAGATGTTTGAGCAGCAACAAAAGGGTTTCCTAGTCCAGAAAATCCAACTTGCTTTAATCTGTGTTGGACATAGAGCACTGAGAGCTCCTTACACGACTGATAATTCACAACTCCTGAATGATATGAGGGTGCCATGTCTATATTTTGCTGCACATGCCATCCCATGGATGAAGGTGGTCCAATGGCCTAAAGAACTTTTACCAACCATGCCTGTGCTGGAAACACATTGGAAATCTTTTCCTGGATCCAACCTGGTTCCCCCTGGCTAACATTAAACCCACAGCTTCTCCTATCTTTCTTTCCACTCGTGGAAGGAAGCAACACAGGTACATGTTGTCCTGGTTTCACAGACTAAATTTAAAAGCCCAAGGCTGTCCCAAATCCATTCTGGGATATTGTGCTGAGAATTACCCATAGAGCCCCAGTCATCCAGGTGCCTTATCAAGTCTCCTTTTGGGAATGCAGAGCAAGCAGCCAGACCCCACCAGGTGCCAGCACCGGTCCCACCAGCGCCGGTCGCTTCAGTGGCACCAATTTTCTTGCCACGTACCTGCTGCTGCCTGAAAAGAGCAGCAGGATCCATCCAGGGGCTGCCCTTCTGCTGAAGCCTTGTTTGGTTGGCCATCATCAACGAGTCCAAGCCGATATTTCCGAGCACACTTTTGTGGATGCAGCCTCCAGCATTCCCGGGTGTGCCGTTTCCTCTCAGCCACCTGAAAGGAAGGGAGAATGGTTTATTTTGCTTTTGCTTATGTTCAAACTCCAGTAGATTCCCCTGCTGGAGAGTCCTCCCTCTTTGCCCTCAGGCACTACCAGTACCCCTAGATCACAGGCTATTTCTCAGAGCTGTTTTATCAACATTAAAAGTCATGAAAAATCAATGGAAAATTTTCCCTCAGAGACGACTGGTTTGTAGGAAACGCTTCTGATTTATTTTCCTCCCCATTCCCCAAATGGCATCATTCCTAAATGGGCTCTAATATCAATATCAATGTTAGTAGGATCCATTGATCAAGCTGTGAATCAAAGCTCACTGCTGTGGTGGATATACAGATGTTAATGACAGTTGCGTTAAGCCAAATTTAGCAGCTGGATTCTTCACCATCCCTTTGTTTTGTATCTACCTCACTATGATTTCTTTGATTTCTTGTGATTTAGTGTTGTATACAATGTCAGAGGTGATATGTAGATAAAAATATATATATATATATACAAATATATATTTTTTGCTTTGCAATAAAGCTCAAAGCTATAACACGAATATTCATAAAATGTCATAATCTTTATTGTAATGTTTCCTTCTTAGTTGTAAAATCCTGTCTGGATCCTATTTTCCTGTACACTGGAATCGATATTGTGTTCATGAGTGAATGGTTATTATTTCTGTTCCTTTTCCATTGAAGTGATGTTTTTGAGATGTGAGATAGACACCAGAATTGTCAAACATGAATTTACTATTTTTCTTTTCCCCAAATACAGGCTGTTTGTAACTGGAATCAAACAGCAAAATTGAAAGAAAATTATTTGCAGTCCTGATCTTTCAATTTTGGTTTGTCTGATCTCAAGACTGAACTTGGCAGGAGGCAGAGAGGGAGCAGACAAAGAGGGGCCTTTAGGGCTGATGGAGAAAAAATTTGTTCATCTCTTTCCATTTGGGTGAAGAAGGGGTCCATTATATGAAATAATTGGAATGTGGCACTTTCCTGAGCCATGGGACCACATTCATTAAGGATTTGTCCATCTTATGGCAGCCACTGACCCAGAGTCACTAATCCAGGTCTTTTCTGTGGGAGTGGAGAGAGACAAGGAGTCCCCCAGGACAAATCACCACTTGCCTAAGGCACGTGGGATGCACCTCCTTCACTATGGCTGGAATTGAGGATTTGAGGCTCACCTTGGATATCTCACCTTGATGGGCTAAAGCCAAATTCCCATGGTCAGAGCACAAATATCCTGGCAAGTGAAAAACCCTTGTTTTTGGTCACGTGCATCATTCTGAGCCACACAGTTCCTCATGCTTCAACAATGGAAGGAGTGAGGAATGTGGGATCTCCTGGTAAAGTGAGGAAGACTTTGCCCTGTGCTTATCTGGTGGAAAATGTCCTTGGACCCTGTAGCCAGGAGCACCACAATGACCAACATCTGGCACTGAAATTCTGGCTGAGTCCTGCAGTGTGGGGAGGAGCATTAGAGAGGGCTGTTGAGGTGGACAGGACCTCTCAATTGTTTATTCTTTCTAGGAGCCTCACAGTTTGATGCTCCTGCCAGAAATGTGAGGAAACAACTGTCCAGAGCAATCCTTTTCAAAGCTCCCACCACTCCCACAGGCTGGAATTAAAAAATAAAAGAAGCACCAAGCCCCAAATACTGGGATTCTTAGCTTGGTTAGGAAATATTTACAGGTAACTTACTTTACTGGGAGTAAAATGAGGGAAACCCTCTCC
Source organism: Setophaga petechia (assembly GCA_024362935.1). Lineage (NCBI taxonomy): Eukaryota > Metazoa > Chordata > Aves > Passeriformes > Parulidae > Setophaga > Setophaga petechia. The sequence goes on along the minus strand of JANCRA010000085.1, from coordinate 1,201,320 downwards.
ATTTCCTTTCCACCAGACTGTGGGGAATGTAACGTTTTCCCCCACTGTTTTGTCAAAGCAAACAAAAAATTAGTGACCAGAAAGAATTGGACATAAATGGAATGTGACATATTTTTTTTTAAGAGCAAGGAGAAGAATTATTACTGAATATAAATCCAGCTGTTCCATTAGGAAATAACAATATTTTTAAAAATTGAAAAATTTAGAAAGGGAAAAGAGATAAAGAAAGAAGCAGGAAATGAAACCCAAAGATGAATAAATCTCGGTGGAGAACATGCTGTTGGGTTTCACTTAAAGCACAAGACAGGACTGCAAAGCACAGATTTAGACTGGGTTTCACGAGACCCCTTCTGCATAGTCTTCTCTCTAAAACTGGCACAATTGTTCAGTACAAACAGCATTTTTTTTCCTCATTCTGATCTGGTGTCTGTACAAATCTGGCTTGTTCTTTGGTTTGGTTTGATTATTTTTGTTGCCTGTTCCCACCTATTTCTATTTTTATGGTGTAGTATTTTGTCTATCTGGAATGAAATACAGATGTGTTCATGAAGTTGTATAGCAGATGGAATTACAGGTTGGAGTTGAATTGGAATAAGAATTAACCTAACAATGAGAAAAATACCTATATGAAAAGTATGCTTCCAATGTGTGTGTTTGAATTTGGGCATTTTGTCATTCTACTGAGCTTTTTGAAAGATTTATTTTGAGATAATGAGACTTTCTGAAGTTTGAGAAGAGCTTGAGATACCAAAAAGCACAATTTATTGTTAAACTGCTATAATTTGATTGAGGGTCCATTATGGTAGTTCAATCTTTGCCTATTATAATCCCCAAATTTTGACATAAAATACGCAATCCTTCCAATCTGTTCATTAATCATCTTGCATTAGGCAGAAGGGAGAGATGCAGCTGTTTCATTTCTGCTCAGAAATCACATGGAATTCCTGGCCTTATTCGTTCTTTTATTTGCTTCAGAAATAGGGTTGGATTTTGTACTTTGTGTTTATTGCCTTCAATCCCTGCTGTGAAGTCAAAAAGGTCCCCTTTTAATTGAGTGGCAAAGAGTCTGTCCAGTAAATGGAAGGGACAGCCTGGCTTTCCTCTTTTCTGCAGTGAAATGTGCTCTGGGAAGGACCAGGTTGTGGAATCACTGGTGGATCTGATTGGGTCACACTAATTAATGTTAACAAGGTTCCTGGTGCATCCTCTCTGCCCTCCAGAGCTGCAGGTGCTGGATGAACCTCATGTCTGAAGCAGCATCAACAATGTCCTTAAATGTTCAGAGGGCTGGTGGTGGTTTGATGAACTGGGGAAGTCTTCAGCATTCCTTCTTCTTCATCTCTTTGGAGGGAGCTCGGGTTTTCTTCCCTTATTTCCACAATTATTTCCACTGGTGCTGATTAGATGCCTTTGGTTTTGGTCAAGCATTTCCTTGTCCCAGCTGGTTGGTTTGTTACTGTGGTCATATTGCAAGATTTCCTAATGCCAACTCTGAGGTTTTAGGTCCTTCTGGAGCATCAGTTTTGCTTTTTTGCAAATCTTCCTGTGTCTCTTCCATCTCCATGGAGAAGCTTCATGCTCACTGCTGGGCTGTCTGCTCCTTTCCATGTTTCAGGACTGTTAATTTCTCTAAAGATCCCTTTGTTTTGGAAGCTGGCTCCTGAGCAAAATTTTCCTCTTATTTCACCTTGCTAAATGTGGGAAAGCTTCCATGGAGCTGACCCAGCTTTTATGCTGGCCTAGAGCAAAGTCCCCATCAGTGAGCAGGGTGTGCTGTTTGAGCAGGAATTACCTCTGTGTTGCCTGCTGCATGACAGATGGGATATAACAAGTGGATATAACAGCACTGGGAATGTCTTCTGCTGTCTCACCTACTAAAGAGAAGGTTGGGGTAAAATGTTGAGCGGGTTCTGACTGTGGAGCTCTTACAGAAACCAAGACTCATTTGATTTGGATCAAGGGTTTTCCTGAGATCCTTTAGGCAGCAGAGCAGTGAGAGAGGCTGCAGGACTCAGTTTTGTTTTCTCTCTGTTACTCCTGAGGCCCTCCATAGAGTGATATTTGGCTCACTCACTCCTCAGCTCAAGTCAAGAAACAGAGTTTTGTCCAAGGCATGAGAGTGAAACCATGGTTTGAAGGTCCCTTCATGGCTGTAGGGTTGGGCATCAGGACATGCCCAGGTTCTCATGAGGAAGGACAGATCAGTTCACCATCAGAAAATCCTACAGAAGATACCAGAACTGAAAATATATAGAAAAAGTGCAGCAATTTTAGCCCACTGAAATTCTCCGCTGAAATCCGGACTCAGCAAAGGAGACTGAGGACAAAATGCCTGATGGGGCAACTGTGAATTATGTTCATTCTCCTGTCAGGAAAAGATAATTGTTCAAACAAGTGATGGATCATCTTGAAGCTGAGGAGAACGAGCCTGCACTCACCAAAGCAGTCACACCATCGACACACAGTCCTGCCTGGCCTGCACTAGGTATGCCAGGAGGAGGTGTAAGGCCGGTAGAAGCTCAAAGGATGATCTTCCTCCTCCTCCTCAGGGGGCCTGCCCCATCTCCGAGGCTGGCTCCAGCCTTGAAAATGCACCCTGAGTGACTTTTGTGAGGTGTTAATGGCATTGGCTGTGAGGACACTCAGCTCTTGGTGCCAGTCCCTCTTTGGATCATTAGCTCAGCCCCGATGACATCACTTGGCAGGGAATTTGGTACAGCTCTTCCTGAGCACCAGATGAGAGCTTCACTGCCCAGCCAAGTTCAGCCTTCAAGATGAGCAACCAAACTCCTTCCCTGATGGAATTGCTTGGGGTGTCTTCATCACCATCCCTGAGATGCAGGATGAGGGGCTGAATAACATTTTGGATGTGCTTTGAAGTGGGAAAAACTCTAAACTTAATAAGACACCCAGATTATTCTCCCATTCCTGTTCCATTCCTTGTCTTCACTCACACTAATGAATTACATAGAGCAGGATCTGGCACTCAGTTGTCAAAAGTTTTTCAGTTCTTGGCACAGTTTTGGCTGCAGTCAGTCAATATTGACCCAGAGATTCCCCATGTGAGGATTTAGCAGCAGGTCTGGAGACAATTTTGGTTGTGGGCACCCTTTTGTGGAGGCTCAGGGACACTGTCACAGGGAGAAAGAACCACTGTCACAGTGATTTTTTAGTTTATTATGGATAAAATCACCACAAACCTTATCAGCTTTTGGTTCAATGTCATGACAAGCAACAGTGCAAAAGTCAAGAGGAGGTGATATCAGACTGAACCTGAAAACAAGTTCCTGCTTAATAAGAGAGAGCCAAGGTTTGGGGAAGAGGTCGTATCTTTTACAAGAAATATATATTTTATTATTAAAATACCTCCCCCTTCAAACCATGCCTCTTGTATCACCTCAGACTATGCCAGATCCCAAAACGTGACTGGAAAGTGCTCAGAAATGTCTAAAAATGGATTTTATCCCAGTGTTGTCATTCTGTTGTTAACAAAGTCTTGTGGCCCATTTCATCCTTCTGACTTGCACCCTGTTCTTATCCCACACCAAAGCAAGAGGCTTCAACTCTGCAAGGTGCCAAAGGTTTCTTATTAAATCCCAAAATACCATCCCTGCTTTCTGTGGGAGCTGAGGGGATCAGAATGTCCCAAGAAGAGCCCAGAATTTTTTTGGTCCATGCCTTCCCTTTGTTATGCTGCCAGCAGAGCCTCGAGGACAGCATATGGCCTTGTTACATTTGCTTTTTTTAAAAAATAACGACTCCACAGTGCTGCCTGAGTTTTAATAGTGCTGTGCTTATGTCCATTTCCCTTCAATAAGTGACATATTTCTGCAGAATTCAGCACCTTCAGAGCTGGCTGCATTTTCCTGCAATAATTCCTTATTTTTCAGGCTAGGGGGAGCTTTTCTGGCTATTTTTTTCTGGCTCTCTCACAGTCCAAAACTGACTTAAAATATAATTCTTCACTTTCTCCCCCAAATCTGATGGGGGATCTGATTCCCCAGCTCTGATGCTCACTCTAAGAACTCAGCCTTGGGCTTTCTTAAAACCCACAGCCAAGAGCACTGAAAGAATTTACATCAAGTGAGGCCTGGGAGGTGTTTGCAACTTCAGATTGGGTTAAAACTCCACAGATTTGGTAAATCAGATTTGGCTGCACAACTCTCTGGATCACTTCTGTGCCGACTCCATCAGGTCCTGTGTTCAGTGCATCAGATGCTTTTGCAATATTAGGGTTTTTCTATAAAAATGTCACATTTTATCAGAAAAAGAAATGTATTTGCATCTTCTTATGACAAGAGCAACCTCCATCCACAGCAGCCAAATTTTGGTAATTCAAACAGCAGAGATCACCTGTAACCCTTTATTTGAGCAGCTCAGTTCTTTTCTCAGGAAAAGAAGAACCTGGTTTGCATGAAGCAAAACGAGATTAACTCAATCTGGTATTAAAAACTATACCAGGTATTTAAAGAAACTATTCTTTGCTCATTTCTCATGTGGTAAAGTCTGGAAATACTTAAACCATGATTGAAATCTGGTTGTTTTCACATCCCATGGCTACATTTATAATTTATTTAGCTACTTGAGGAGTTCCAGAAGATAAATCCCTTAAACCTGCAGGCTTTAGCAGCCAGATGTCCTTCCCCAGGTGTGTCCAGGCCTGGTTATCATGACAGGATTTTGGGATCATTGTAGATACCTGTAAGAATACCCAGCTGTTCTTGTCCTTTGAAAACTTCTCTTAGCAGCAACAACAGACGTTTTTAGCACATGGTTTGTTTTCTGTTCTTTATTAAGGTATCTTTCATCTACATTCCCATGGCAATTTGTCACCCCTGTATACCTTAGATGGGTGTGTGAGGCAAGATAATAATTCCCTGTCATTCTTCCAGGGCAATTTAATTTCTTCCCCTTGCTCTTTATCCAGAAAAGGTCTCCCACAGAGCTGCAGTAGGAATCTCCCAAGTTTTAAGGTTTCTGACTGTCCCCCTAGAAATAGGATTGGTCCTTGAGATTTGTGTTTGCTCCATGATATCCTGGATGATTTGGGAGGAAAAAAAGAAAAAAAAAAGAAAATTAATAACTTTGCAATGAAGGTGAAGTTTGACTCACCCAATTTTAGACATTTACAGCGTGGTTGTCCCACTTGTGTAGATTAATGAATGGATGCCACATTTAGGAAGGAATGTGCCTTTCTGGGATGCAATTCCTGTCATTGTAAAGCAGCTGCCTGCACTTTGTCAGGTGAATCATGACCTAGAAATGTCTGCATCTGTCTTGACTTTAGAAGGAGTCTGAGATACCAACTCAAACACAGGCATCGATCTCTGTTTGTTCAGATAATGAGGCTCCCAGTGTCCCAAGATCAAATCAATTTTTAAAGTGTGCCCTGCAGACTGCTCACCTGTCAAGGTGATCTCCTGTTTCTTCCAATCTTTATGGGAAGAAAAGAACTTCTCACTTTTAACACTGTGGCTCAAGTTGATAATATTTAAAAGTTTGATTTCTGTAAAAGGTCTCATCGGAACCTTAATGGCCACTTAACACCATAATTATACAGCAGCACCTCCAAACAATCTCATTTTCATCCCAAACAACCTCATTTTCATCTTCCCCAGCTCAGGGTATCAGTAGAGATGTGTTACCTGCTGAAAATCTCAAGTTGCTTTCAGTCTTGGTCTTCTGTCCACATTTGTCCACAGCCAATTTTGCTCGTTTTGGGAATTCAGATAAACTTGAACAAGATCAGCTTGCCAAGCCCCTCCAAAGGGACACTGCAAGGTCCTGCAGCTCCTCTTCTAGATTTTTACTGCAACATGTAAAAACAATTCAGAGGCTTGAACTGCCATGTCTGGTACCTTATTTTTGAAGAAGGAATCCTTCAGTGTACCCACATCTCTTGCCCAAAGCTGACATCTTTTCTCTGGCAGAACAAGTGGCATCATTTTTTTCCACCTTCCAAAGATATTTTAGAGGATTAATATCAATGAGCCAGTGCTGAGATATTCCCCATGTTCCAAAAAGCACAGATCCTGCTGATTCCTTTGTGAGCATCTGTCTGGAATCTAGACTCTGTGGGATGCTTCAGCAACCATTGCTTGACTCAAAGAACGAGAGGTGTTCAGTTCCCAAAGCCACTGGCCAGGGCTGCAGATGGGAGACCCAAGTGGGAAAACAATTACAGGGGGAGTGGGATGAGAGGAACTGCAATACTGGGGAAAAGCAGCTCTGTTACCCTGGCACGAAATGAAGGAACACAAATTTAAGATGGCTGTTGCTCCAATGTGGATGAATAAATTCAGGATGGAATAAGCCAGCATGGAAATGTGTTGGTACTTTAAAAAATCCAAACCTCCACAAACCTTTAAGACTGAATATTGCTGGTAAAATTCACTTTATCTGACTTAGATAACTAAAAGTTAACTCCCCAAACTCTAACTAGTGCTGCTCAACTTTGTCTCTGATCCTTGGAGAAGAACACTCACCCCTCTTAGCAGAGATATCTAAAGCAGGAGAGATCAATCAAGCTCTGGAAATGCCAATTTCCTTCCACTGACTACAGAAGGAGACGGGGGTGATCCTCTAACACAATGTAGAGATCACAGGCCATTTTCACTACTCATGCAGCAAATTCCTTCGTGTAGGAATGAGGCAACATTCCTGCTGTCCTTCTTCCATCTGCAATTCATCAGAGAAGTTCAGACATTAACACCAAGGGGCAAAATCACTGTAAAAAGTAGAAATCTTCATTGTTTCCTGGAATAATCAAAGCCTACCCCTCTCAAAAAGCCTCACAGTCTCAGAGCCCAAACCTTGACATAGTTTGATAGAAGCAACTTGGCTGATCTGATTTCCATCACTTCTTTTCCAGCTTGAAAGCTTGTGCTTTAATTGTCCAAGTATGTTCTGAGCAGGCCACGAAGTTTTCATGGAATTCCTGACTTTTCAGCCTTTTGTAGTTCGGCTTGTGCTTCACTGCCTTGTTGCTCAGAGTTTGGGAGGAGCAGTGCTTTTCCTTTGACAAGGTTGCAGGGTTTTTTTGTTGAATTAGTCTGTTAAAGGCATTTTTTGCTTTAGAAAAATGACCATAAAGAAATCCTTCCTGCTGTGGGGCACCACACAACACCACAGGCCTCCATGCTTGGATTCTTGGCTTAGCACAGGCCTTGATGCTTGGATTGCTCTTCCAGTGGCCCATCAAGCTTCTTGTCAATTAAAGAATAGGGTAGAGGAGCACTGTGATGAGAACTTTCCTATTTAAAGAGATTAATTCTTCCTGACCAGAGATTTTGTCAAGCTTTTTACTTTTCCATGAGCTGTACTGCTGTGAGCTCCCCCAGTGCTGGGTAGATCCCACCAGCAGAGCCAGGCTCTCCTCAAAAAGCAGGTAGTGTTTAAAAATTGTGAAACCCAGGGGCAGGTTTGCCATGGGGAAAAGCTCCTCAGGACAAGGCGCAGGAGTGCTGTGGGAAAGGAGGGATTCCTACATGGAATTCCTACAGAACTGGCAAAGAGGAGCTGAGGGGCAGTGGTGGAGCTGACTGCAGAAATCTGCTGGGAAGATGTAGTGTCTGACAGAACTAAAACACAGTGACTGACACAACCAAGCGCATCCCACTCTTGTGTTGGACTCCTGCTGCTTCTAAAAGTCCCTCAAATGTCCATTATAAAATCTAAAGGGAGGCAGAGATGGAAGAACTTTGATAAAACATTTGTCCTTATCTCCTTTGAGCTCACAGTGTTCATCAAACCCCCTCCAGCCTTTGGCTAGGACTGCATTTTCTTAAGGATTGCAGATGCAATTTTGCAGATGCAAAAAGATATATTTGGTGTTTTTCTGTATAAGACATTCCTTTTAAGAAGTTCTGTAGCCTTTCCCACCTGAGTACTGTATATTTACTTAACCCACCCATTTGGAATGGAGAGAGAAGTCAAAAGAGGGATTAATCCCACTTAACTTTCTCTCCCTTAAAGAGTCTGATCTGAGTTCTTTGCACCTGCTTCCTCCACCATCAGTGGAAGGAGATGTGCAGTTTTGGAGAGGAATTCCCCACCACTTTTCTGGGTCTTTCAATAACTGGAACTCAGATGAAAAATATATTATTTACCTGAGAAAAGACAACTTGAGAAGGTAGAAATTGTAAAATCATGCAATAAATAAATTCCTGAAAGACTGATCAGGAACATTTCTGTTGGAAGCCTGTGTTTTTGGTGGTTATGATGTCAGCTGGATCCCTCTTCTTGGAGCTGGGATTTAAACTGCAGCATCAGATTTTCCTGCTATTTTCTGATTACTGTTTTATTGCTTTCAGACAAGTCAGGTTGGTTGTGAAGTAAAATCAATGTGTTTGACTAAATCAGTGAGTTACCATGATGCTTCAGGCACAGGGTGGGATTCTTGGAACTGTCCTGTGCAGGGCCAGGAGCTGGACTTTGATGATCCTTGTAGGTCTCTCCCAACTCAGGATATTCTGATTCTATGATTCTAAAACTTCTTTAACTCAAAAAAGTCAAAGCTGGGTGAAGTGAGACCGGAGTGGATGTGGCACTTGGTAAATGTTTAATGGTAAACATGGTGCTGGGTTGATGATGGTAGATGTCTTTTCCAACCAGTTTCCAAGGACTATTGCAGGGCTGCAGTCATTTGCATCTCATCCTGATCATTCCAAAAAAGAGCCCTTTCCAAATAAACCTGGGGCCTGGAGTTGCAGACCCTCTGTGGATGATCCTTCTTTTTCAGAGCTCATCCACCCAAAAAATAGATTGTTGATAATGTTAAATGCACAAACTCAAATCCCAGCTGTGGGAATCACCATTTTACCTGGCCAAAAAAAAAAGCTGGTGGGTGAGCAAGAAGCAGCAGTTTGGACAGCACAGACTCATCCAGGAGCTGGGGTGGCAGAAAGCCGTGACTCAAACACACACTTGCATCCCTCATTGAATGGTTTTAACATTTCTTTAAATGTCGGGGTTTCAACCAAGTTTTCATGCTTTTTATTAAGGCAAAAGTCTGTGCTTGTGAAATTGTGAACTTGATGTGTTATTTTGTATCTGTTTAAAAAAAAATGTATTTAAAGCTAAAGAGCCGTTATTGTGCGGGGTTTTCTCTCAAACTGGTGCATACACTTTACATCAGGGACCTACTATACATAACAAAAATCAGTGCTACAGTTACTGTAAAACCAGATACACACCTTTTACTGTAATAATAACTTTTAAAACCTTGCACTGTAATGGTTGCTATTAAAAAAAAAAAAAACTACAAAAAAAAAAACCTCTTGTCAGAACTGATTTTGTATCTTTGATTATATCTGAAATTTTAGCATTTTTGTATACTTGCCATGTCAACCACAGCATCCTCCACGGTTGATTTCCAGGTTCCTTTCCTTTCCGTCTAATCCAACCCATGCATTGCTCCGTGTGGATGGGCAGGGTATGGCCGTGGGGGAGCCACGTGGGTCCCCGCCCCGCTCTTGTTCAGAGCCGAGCAGAAGGAAAAAGCAAAGACCCCCCCCTCAAACCATTGGGATGGTTTCAGATCCCATTCCGAGTTCCAGCTGCCCCAACAGAACCCAGCGAGCGATTCCCGAGTCATTCCTTTTTATCCTGGCGTTGCTCCAGCCGCCGTGGCCGTCCAGCTCCATCCCACGGCAATGCATCGCGAGTAGGTAGGAAATCCAAACCAACCAGATAACTTTGCAATCACTGAGTTTATTCTTTGATTTTTTTATTTATTTATTTTTTTAACCTTCCCCTTTTGAACATTTTTTCAAACTAAGATGTATTTGGAATCACAGCATGGTGTTGCAATTCTTTCGATTTTTAAATACTGATACATTCTGTGTGTAAAGTCTTGTTTCTTAGCTAAGAGAATCTTAAATGTGGAGCTGAGTTCGAACCATTTTTTTCCTTGTTGTACTGTGATTTGGGAATTATTTTGATATAATCCTTTAATTTGGTAGAAGATTTCCCACGCCTTCTCCCTCCTTCCTATCACCATTTCATATTTTTTACAAAACTGAAAAAAACAAACAAACAAAGGAACAAATAATCTTTTTTTCTCTATTTAGGCTGTGTAATGTTGTGTTGTCCAGATTCTGTATAAAAATATGTATATGATGTATCTGATATTTGGCAGTGAACGGCTGCAACTTTAACCAATATAATTAACAAAGAAATGCATAATGTTGGTGTTTTAAAAAGTAAAAAAAAAAAAAAAAACCTAGTTAAGATGTTTGTGTAAACTTGCATGGTTTAAAATGTACTTAGTGCATTGAGAAATGTTGTTAGGGTCCTAAGTGAAAGGCTGGTTTACTTTTTGATTCTAATGGTGATTGGTTTGTTGATCAGAATATCCCCTATACTGTATGTCTTAGTTTATTTAGCATATTGGTTTCTTTTCTTTCCTCCAGACCTAGCATAGTGTATCTATTTCTGTGTGATACTGTTCCTTAAAACCAGGTTGTGGAAACTGCGTTCCGTCCGGCCAAAACGATCTTTCGCATCACGCTCGTGGTTCAGTTGCGTTCCATTTGATTTGCTGTGAAGTCCAGGTTTGACTTTCCCTTGGGATCTGACGGCGGGGAGATGCTCCAGGCCGGGCTGCGGGTGCCACTGGGACCAGGAGGATCCGAGGGCGTGGCTCCAGTGGGACACCAGCGCCAGGCCCGGCGGTCTCTGACCGCGGAGGGGTTGGAGGGCAGGATTTGGTCCATCCTTAACCAACCAAGGCTGGGTTTTTCCTCTCGGCAGCACGTGTTTTATCAGGATCACAGCAGGCATGCCCTGGGCTTTCTCACAGCTCTCTAATGGATGAATTTGGCTTTTGTGGCAGCTGTTCCACACTGCTGAAATCACAGGGTACCGGCAGCAGCAGAGTGTGGATAACCAGCCCTTGCCACCGTGAGAAACACAATGAGCTTTCAGCACTCGCAATAAGCTCCATATTCCCTTCCAGAAGCACAAATTCCATGTTCCAGAGGAGCCGGCTCTGCATCCTGCAGAGCTGGGGGACATCGTGACAGTTAGGACCAAACGTCCAAGAGGCGACCACGCGGGCAAAGGTCACGGTTCGTTTTCACATCTCCTGCCCCCACCACACCTCTTCCCAGTTCTCTCCAAGCTTTGCTACTGCTGAATCACCAGAATGGGGACATTTCCAAGCCTCCAGCAGAAAACAACAAAATTTGCTATTGACCAATCATGGCTGGTGTGACTGCCCTCCCTGTGCTGGGCAACGCCGACACAGGTCTTCTTGCGTCTCGATGCCTGAAAAATCTTCGGTGGCCTTTCCCAAAAATAAGACAGAGCTAGACTTGAATATATAGAGCTATCCAACTTCTTCAAGTCCTTCACCCCAGAGGGTCTCCAAGGGCTTTTCCAGCATAACACGATCTTACTCGTGCAGCCTGTAAAGTGGCAGAGCACTGTTAGCGACCTGCAGCCACCTCTGGGGTGACCCTGCCAGCTCATGGCCACTCTATGCAACAGCCTGGTGCAAGAGGTGTGGATCACACCCTTGGGGGGACTTGGCAAAGGTATAACATGCACAAATCCCAGCTAAACCCATGCTGATACCAAAGAGGACAGATTGATTCATTTAGTTTTCCTTTTCTGGGCAGTCATCCTCTTCTTTTCTGTCCTCACACCACAAGCAGTCCAAGTAACCTAAACTTTTCCAGTTTGCTTTCATCAGCTTTTTCCTTCCTGAAAGCTTTTTAAATATTCTTTTCACACAGGATGATAGGGAACAAATCTTTCCTTCTCAGCTCCAGAAATAGAACAACTCCATACTCTCTCTTTGCTTACCTTCCTTCTAGTCATTGACCAATTAACATCCAGTCTTCCCTGATCTCCGCCACATCTTTTAAACGACAGCTGCACTCTGATTTTGCTGCTTGATGTTCTAATTGGTTTTAATCCAGACAGAAATAAACAGCCTGACACTAGGCACTGGCAGGAATCCTTGCTTGGCATGCAGATATAGGCACTGTCCTGTGGCCAAATCCTAGAGCTCGATGGATGCCGGCTTTTGGCCTTGCTGCTGACTGCAAATCCTGTGATTTGTTGCAGGATTGGCTGCATCTCTGAAAAGCTGCTCGTGGTGCTCATCTCCCCAGCTTGGTAAGCTTTGTTCTTCCTTTGTTCCAGGTCCAGAGTTACTGCAGTCAAACAGTGGAAATGTCTCAGCACTGGCTCTCTGGAGAAAGCAGGAGATCTCCTGGTTGATGTTTCGAGGTGTGGTGCTCAGTGGATCTTTCCTCCCAAAAGGAATTCAGTTGATCCCAAGTCTGAGGTCTTTATTTAGAAAAGCTGGTGCTGGAATCAAGCTTGCATTCAAAGCCTGTGAGCTCAGCTGCTCCAGACCCCTCAGGGTTGTGGAGCATTCTCAGATGGAGAACATCATCATTCAATCCCTTACAGGAGCTTTTCCCATCAGTTTTCTTTCTGCAGAGCTGGCCTTCTGTATCTCCAGCACATCTGGGAGAAGGAGCCGTGCCCTGATAGGAAAAGGTTTATTCCTTGAGAGATGCCATCTAGATTTATGGACCTGTGGTGTCCCCTTGCCCTTGGCCCATCTGCCTCTTTGTGGTCCCACAAGAGGAGTTGGCTTTTAGAGCAGCCTCCTGCAGAGTCAGTCTCCAATGGTCCATCCTCCTTCCCTGTCCCAGGGCCAGCATGAAAATGCTTCCATTTGATTAATTAACCATAGAACTGACATAAATCACCAGAATCCCACATAAATATCTCATGGCACAGCTCTCCACAAGCTGTTCATCTTCCAGTTGTCCCCCAAGCTTTGGTTTGCTCAACAGGAACAAGTTTTGGGATAAAATAAAAATCCTCTTAAAAAATATTCACCTGGATTACAAGGCCCATGCTTTGCTTATCCTCCCTAGAAACACATCAGAAGAATCTCTATGTATAGACAGAATTTCTCCTTCCTGCCCTCAGAAGAACAAATGCCATGACCAGCTCTAATTTCCAACCTTGAAACTAAATTAAAAAAACAAAAAAACAAAACAAAAAAAAAAAAAAAAAAAAAAAAAAACAAAAAAAACCAAAACCAAACCAACAAAAACTTTCAAGCCCTAAACCCTGAAAATATTCAGCAAAGTCAAGGTGAGGTAGGGATTTTGCAGGCCATGGCTGTGGATTTATGCAGGACTTTTCATGACTGTTTTATTTCCAACGCAATAAAGAAAAACCAACTTATTGTAGCAAACCTTGTGCCAGGTGCTATCTCCCAAACCTTCTGCATGGGACAGTCTCCCTGTTTTTTCTCTGCCTCACAGCACTTTGCAGAATGTTGGAAGGGAAAACACCCGCTTTGCAGATTGCAAATAGGGAAAACTATGTTTTTTCTTTCTTTTTCTTTCTCTTTACTTTTTCTTCATTTTCTTTATCTTAATCCTTTTCTTTCTTCCTTCCTTCCTTCCTTCCTTTCTTTCTTTCTTTCTTTCTTTCTTTCTTTCTTTCTTTCTTTCTTTCTTTCTTTCTTTCTTTCTTTCTTTCTTTCTTTCTCTTTCTCTCTTTCTTTCTCTCTTTCTTTCTCTCTTTCTTTCTTTCTTTCTTTCTTTCTTTCTTTCTTTCTTTCTTTCTTTCTTTCTCTTTCTCTCTTTCTTTCTCTCTTTCTTTCTCTCTTTCTTTCTTTCTTTCTTTCTTTCTTTCTTTCTTTCTTTCTTTCTTTCTTTCTTTCTTTTTCTTTCTTTCTTTCTTTCTTTCTCTCTCTTTCTTCCTTTCTTTCTTCCTTTCTTTCTTTCTTTCTTTCTTTCTTTCTTTCTTTCTTTCTTTCTTTCTTTCTTTCTTTCTCTCTCTCTCTCTCTCTCTTTCTTTCTCCCTTTCTCTCTTTCTCTTTCTCTTTCTCTTTCTCTTTCTCTTTCTCTTTCTCTTTCTCTTTCTCTCTCACATTTTCTCTTTCTCTCTTTTATCTCCTTTTTTCTCTTTCTCTCTCTCCTTTATCTCTAATTTTTCTCTATTTCTCTTTTCTTCTTTCTTTTATTTTTCTTCCTCTTTCCTTTTTTAAAAAAATATCTTCCCCAGTCTTGCTCTCTCAACCACTTTCTTTGCCTTTCCTTCCTCCTCTTTCTTTCTTGTGAGATGAGGAGCTTCCACTGGCAGCTACTGGAATCTGTGAAAGCAAATCCCTTTGCTCTTTCCATCCTAGCTCCAAAGCTCACTTGAGGGTGTGCTTGTGAAGACGCCACAGATGTCCCTTTGGAGCAGCCTTTTGGAAGTGCTTTTCTTCATGTCCCCGCTCCATACCTGACTTCCCAAATCTTCTGGATTTTCTCTTTCACTGGTCTTATGCCCAGTGTACTTTTCTGACCTTTAACAAGCCAAAAACAAACAGGAAAATGAACGTTGTCCCAAGAGCTCCTTTGGTGTCCCTTCCACATCCCAGAAGACAGACACATCTATTCTTCTCCCTGGAGCAGCAGGCTGGTATCCAGGATCCCTGGATCCTTGCTGCAGTTTTTCCTCACACTTTCTCCCTCCATCTTCTCTGTGTGACTCCATTTGCCCAGCCAAGGTTCAATATCTTCCTCACAGGGCTGCTGTGAGACCCTTGTCTGGGGTAGGATCACCCACCGTTCATAGATCAGCTCATCAGCATTCCCAAACTCTGTCTTGACACATCCATGTTGGCAAAAACCAGGAGTTCTATTCATTCCTTTCATCTGTGCCAAAATTTGGGGCATTTGTATTGACATCCCACAGGCAAGGCTGGGTGTGAGATGTGGAGGAGATCAGATACAGGAATTCCTGCTCTTATTCCTGAAATACATGAAATTTCCAGCACAACCATGGACTCCCAGGCCACCACCGACCACCTAATAATCTTTTTCACCACAAACCCAGCCTTTGGATTGCAAAATTCACTGAAGAATGGTGCAAGTGCACATTTTGTCTGTATAATTGATGCCAGTGTTTCTGTGCCACAGTCCAGGCTGTCCTACAGCACTGCAAGAGCAGCTCAGGAAATGTTTGCTGGTTGCTGTTTGAAAGGATGTGCAGGGAAAAGTAATTTTAAAATAATTTCAGGAGTTTAGCACCATCAGCCAGCCTCTCCTTGACTGTACACACTTCAGTCAATGGATTTGGGCTCCAGCAGACAAGATTTAGGACATGAATCCCAGCAACTGGTACTGGATTGGAAAACTTTGTCACCAATTTAGTCTACCCCATAGTCAGCAAAAAATGCTATTTTATCCCAAGTTTAATCTTAATCAGAATGAATGGTTAGCAGGGTGAAAACCATTCTGTTCAAGTGCAGGAATTTCTGCTTGGAATCTCTGCTAGCTCTTTCAAGAGCTCCACTGAGGTGGACTTTTGGAAGCTGTAAGAAAATTGGATTAGGGAACAAAAGGGTAAAAAATGAAAGAAAAAAGAGCAAAATGCTTTCTGAGTGGTGGAAAAGGAGCCCACAAAAGACCCTTCTTGTACATCATGTGAATTTGATTCAGGGAAAACAGTAGGACAAATGACCTCCTTCCAGCCACACTGGTATGTGGAAATTCTTGGAGGAGCTTTGAGTGGATCCCTCCCACTGGAAAGCAGCACTCAGAGAACTTCTGCTTTGTTTGCCTTTGAAAACCAAGTCACAAATTCAAAACTAGAGAAGGGGAGAACTTCAGATAAGGTGAATCAAGTCTTCTGCACAGGGGAGTTGGACAGGAAAGAACTGTTCCATCCCTTAAGAATTTCTGTGAATTTATTTTTCCAATCCACATGGAAACCTCAAGGCTATCAGCAAACACAAAACAAAACCATGCAAAACAATGCATATGCCAACAAAAACAGTTTGGCTATCATGGAGGGAGATTGTTTTGATCTTTCCCTGTTTGCATCCTCTTTTTTTTTAAATTTAATCTATAAATTATCCTGCATTTTGAAACAAAAGCTTTTCTGAAATAAAAAGTAAACAAACTGAAGGAAAATGTCAAAGAAGACCTCCAAGAGCTTCAAATCACGTCATTCCTTTCCCAACGGATGTGATATTTTCCAACAGGAAAAGGCCTGAAGTTGGCATTTCCCAAGAAGTTTTAACTGTGACTCACTGGCTTCTTGTGGAGGGAGAGAAAACAATTTTCCTTCCCAAATCTTGACAGTCTACCACATATTTACAGGGTTCTTTTTATGGGATTCCCTTTGATATGGGAGCTTGCAGCAACATCCAGAGCACTGCAAGCAGCTGGTGACACAAGATCCTTCCTCACAGGATGGCAACAGCCAGGTTTCCAAGAGGATCTAATCCCCATCAGACTGTGGAGCACCAAGAACAGCACAGGCAGCACCTCCTCAAGTCCTGCCTGCCCTTCAACCCAGCCAGGATGGGGCTGTCCCTCCTTTCTGAGGTGGCAAAATCTTCTACAGCCTTCAAACCAAGCAAACAAAGAAAATCCACCCTCTTCTTTTTGTGGTTTCACTGGCTGGCAGCAAAACAACCCAAGCCTTGAGAAGGTTAATCCAGAGGTTGGCAGGAAAAGTCTCTTTAATTCCATTTTAACATAACCTCGTTTCTTTTCCCCTTTTGAGTGAAACTTGAAGAGTTCCTGGCATGCTGAAATTGGGAAGAAGTCACCATTATCCATCAGGGGAGCCCATTCTCCCACACCCAGCCCCCAGCAGGACCCTGCCCATTGCCCAGAACAATAAGCACATGGTAGAGGTTAGAGGGACCACGACAGCCCCTGGCTGCAGTGACAAAGACAAAAAGCACACTTGAGATTAAAGCACACCTCCAAGCCTGCCCCACGATCCTGATAAAACCTGCTGCCCAGGAGGGAACTCCCCACTGCCTCTCCTCCAAGGTCCCAAGCCCACACTCACACTTCCCCCTCTGCCCCTCTCACTCTGTGATTTCTCATCTCAACATCAGCCCCCTCTCCCAGGCCAGGCTTTCTCCAGGATATTCCACTGAGCTCGGCTCTTGCTTCACCACCAGCGAGGAAGGAGTCTGCAGAAGGTTCCTGTGTGCCAAGGGGGGATTTTCCTGGCATCATGAACACCCCTGGGAGCTGGAGCCCAAAAATCATCAGGGCTGATCTCCAAGCCTGCGCTCCCCTTCGGAGAAGAAGCTGTTTTGTTGTTAGACCTGGCCTGGAGCTTTTGCATCAGATCTGGGCTTGTGCACTTGCCTCTTCCTTGTCCCATTTGTAGGCTTTGGTTTCTGAGCTGGTTTTTTTTTCCCTTTTTTGCACTGTCAGGAGTTTCTTTACCAGTGTTTAATTGTTGTCAGCTGCAAAAATGTTTGTTAAGCCTCTCCACCAAGCTCTTTAAGTGAACGTCAGTGGCTGTCTTCCCTTGGACAATAATGAATGTATATATCGTAAGTGCAGACTATACAGAAAAGTGGCTAAGTCAAGGATCAGAGGGTTTTGTAAAGCCTGTTTATTTTTTTAAATAAGTTTGAGCATTTATATTTTACCACCATTTACGTGGTTTTGGGGAACCCAGATTGTGTCAAGATCTCATGCCAAAACAAGCCAAAAGTTGTTTGATTTCAACCTTTTCTTCCATGAACCATATTTTAAATGATATTTTGTCATTTTAAATGTTTTATTGAAACATGTACTGATGAAAAAAAAAGAAAAAAAAGAAACAAAATGTCATCTTGACAAAAGATTTATACATGAATCAGAAAGTATTTATTTCAATTTTGTACCTTTCCATTTTAATACATTATAATGTATTGACTCAACCAAGATAATATAAACAGTTCATTTTAATAACATGTTTGCAGTGTGCTATGTCTTCTTATTCTTTCCTTTCCACTCCACATTTAACAGAGAGATTATGAAACCAAAAGAAATATTTTAGATCCTGGCAATCCTGAGGGTTTTCTACACCAAAGCACGAGTGTGTCTTGAGCAGGATGCTCCAGGAGAAACAAACAGGCACTGGGTCAGACCACGGGTTGAGGTCTCCTGAGAGAGCACAGGACCTGGGCATAGGAACAGTCCAGGCTTCCCACCTGCAGCTGGAAATCCAATTGCCTGCAGCTGGCTCTGGGTGATGTGACACCCTGTGGAGTCCCCAGACAGGGAGAGGCCCCACCATCACCCCACGTGTGCCATTTCCATCCTCTGGCAGCCGTGTGGTCCCTGAACTGAGACCCCAGCTGAGCCACTCCCACAGGGACTGAGTGTGTGACACCTGTCCTGGCCCTCCTCATCCCAACTCACTCAATCCCTAAGGATTCACTCTATCCTCCACCAAATTCAGCTATTCCTGATTTTCTTCATTCACCTCCTTTGTCCCCTGCTGCTCCTCCAGCCCCTGCCCAGGGAGGTGCACAAACCCCTCACCCACACAGGGGGACACATCTCTACTGCTCCCCACGAGCTGTGCTTTGGATTCTCTGTCCTTTGCCCTTTGTCAGGGCAATCCCAGACATCAGCACACACTGGGAGAGGAATTCACTGAGGGCAGCCCTGGCAGAAGGGTTTGGGGGTGCTGGTGGGTGGGAGCTGCACATGACCCATCCCTGAAACCCCCCAACTCCTGGGGCAGCAGGGGAGGGGGGATTCTGCCCCTCTGCCCAGCTCAGGTCAGACCCCACCTGCAGAGCTGCCTCCAGATCTGGGACCCCCAACCGCAGAAGGATGTGGAGCTGCTGGAGAGAGACCAGAGGAAGCCACAGAGATGCTCCAAGGGCTGGAGCCCCTCTGCTCTGAGCCAGGCTGGGAGAGCAAGGGGTGTTCACATGGAGAAGAGAAGATCCAGGGCAGCTCCACTGTGGTAATTAAAAGGAGCTTGTAAAAAAGAGGAAGAACAACTTATTACAAAGACAGATGGTGATTGGACAAGCAGGAATGGTTGTAAATTAAAAGAGAAGAGATTTAGGTTAAATGGGATATTGGGAAGCAATTCTTCCCTTTGAGGGTGGGGAGGCCCTGGCACAGGTTTCCCAGAGAAGCTGTGGCTGCTCCTGGATCCCTGGAAGTGTCCAAGACCAGGCTGGATGGGGCTTCCATCAACCTGGGATAGTGGAAGGTGTCCCTGCCCATGGCAGGAGGGGGAACAAGAAAATCTTTCTAATTCCTTCCAAAGCAAACCATTCCTTGACTTTCTGCTCCAGTTTTCCAGTTTCAGTTTGTCTCTCCAGTTTGGTGTCTTTCCCAGCCCACTCCTGAACCCAAACACATATTTGATGATAACTGACCCCTCAGTCCATCACTCCATAGGGAAAACCCCCATATTAAGCAGTCTGTTCAAGCTGTCCTCCCTCACACCTGGGTCTGCCATGCTCTGCCAGCTCCTGTCCATGGGCACCCAGGACATGCTGCTTAGGACAGGAACCTGCTGGTGAGGTGCTGGAGGTTGGTATTATGGGAAGAGCAAATCCTTCTGTGACCACAAGGGAAATGCTGATTCCATCCTGGGATCTGAGGCACTTCTGGCCAGGTCCATGCCCCCAAAACTCCAGAGGATGGGAGGGGTCATATCCAAACCACCTATTTGGAATGGTCTGTTCTAACTCCTGAGGCAAGTCCAAGAATTATTTGGGACATTTCCAGGTGTCCTGGTCCAAAACTGCTCAGGAGTGTGTTTGGAGACCAGCACTTGTTTAATTTTTTGCTATAGATACAAGTAGTGAGGACCAAAACACACAACAACAATGGAGGGGGAACATTCATTGCAGAGCCCACTGGGTGCTGATTTCTAGTGGCAGGTTTTGGGTATTTTCAGGAAAAGCAGATTATATTATCCATGGCAGAAGTACAAAGCTGTTCCCCTCAATAAACTGCTGTTCTCTTCCCTCTGGTGGGGGTTTTGGTGGCAGTGTAAATATGGACCTGAAATTGCTCCACCCCTATATTTCAAAGCAGAATGAATGCCTGGTACAGACTCCAGGAAATTTTCTCCTCAATTTTGCCAGTTTGGTACCAGTTCCATTGCAAAATACCTGATCCTGGGATGTGATTGGGAAAAAGGACTTCTGGTACAGTGACTTCCCAAACTCTTGATGACTTTCTCCAAAAGTTATCAGTTTCATCTTCAAAAACTCCCTAAAAGAACTTTTTGTACCACAACTCTCCCAGTTTGCTGCATTTCATTGCATATCAAAGAATACAGAGTAGGAAAGGAGGTGTTTCATACACAACAAGAGCTCAAATGAAACATCTTTGTGCTTCCCAAATGCTCTGGGCAGGATCTGGATTTCAGGACACTGCCAAAGCTTGGTTGGAAGGCAGGGCTGGGAGATATTGAATGGGAAGGTAAGAAGGGGTGAAAAACTGTGCAGCCTCAATGTACCTGAGAGCCATCAGAGAAGAGAGTTTTCTCCACCCCTATATTTCAAAGCAGATTGAATGCCTGGTACAGACTCCAGAAAATTTTCTCCTCAAATTTGCCAGTTTGGTACCAGTTCTATTGCAAAATACCTGATCCTGGGAGGTGATTGGGAAAAAGGACTTCTGGTACAGTGATGTCCCAAAATCTTGGCCATTTTCTCCAAAAGTTACCAGCTTCATCTTCGAAAACTCCCCAAAATAATTTTTTTGTACCACAACTCTCTCAGTTTGCTGCAGGCAGGACCCCATAGCTGTGAAGGTGCAGTATTTCATAGCATATGAAAGAACACAGAGTAGGAAAGGAGGTGTTTCATACACAACAAGAGCTCAAACAAAACATCTTTGTGCTTCCCAGAGACTCTGTGCAGGATCTGGATTTCAGGACATTGCCAAAGTTTGGTTGGAAGGCAGGGCTGGGAGATATTGAATGGGAAAGGAAGCAGGAAGGGTTGGGAGGCTGTGCTGCCTCAATGCCACACCTGAGAGCCATCAGAGAAGAGAGTTCATGGGTTATGGAGAGGCATCTGGAAGAAAACCAGGTGAGTGTAGGCACTCACTGCACATGGTGTCCTTTATTCTGACCTGAATTTCCCTCTCTGGAGATGTCACAACAAACCCCTGCAGCTCCACAGGCTGGGGCAGAGTGGTTGGAAAGCTGGAAAAGGCCCTGGGGGTGCTGCTGGCATGAGCCAGGTGTGCCCAGGTGGGCAAGAGGCCAAAGACACCTGGGCTGGGCAGGTCCAGGGCAGTGCTGTCCCCTGTGCTGGCACTGCTGGGGCACCTCCAACCCTGGGGGCAGCTCTGAAACCCTCTCAACAAGAAAAACATTGAGGGGCTGGAGCATGTCCAGGGAAGGGAATGGAGCTGTGGAAGGATCTGGAGCACCAGGAGCAGGTGAAGGATCAGCCCTGAAATTAAAAATTCTTACCCCTCTATGCCCTCAACTCCCCAGATGTGTCAGGAGTGGTGAGATTACTGCACTTTTCCACATAAAATGGCAACTCTGGGCACAAACATACCCAAATGCTCTTGTAATGGGGTCTTTGAGGCTGGGACGTGGAGGAAAAGGGAGAGAAGAGGAGTAGGATATAGGGATGAGGCTGAAGAGGTCCTGGGATGGTGGGAGAATCTGAGAAGGAACCTGAGGGAAGACAGAAACAGCCAGGAACTACTTAAGGGTGAGAAGGGAGGCAGAAATAAATGCCAAGGGAAGAATTCCAAAGGATTTTGACCAGCACCAGGACCAGAGCAGAGCAGTAATCCTGGAAAAAACATATTTCACCTTTTTGAGAGAGGAAAAAACAAGTGAAGAAATTACTTCACACAGCAATTACTTCTCTCCTGTTAAAACCCATCCCAGGACAACCTTCTGACAAAACAGGCTCCCTGTTCCCTTCCATCAATCTGCCAGCTTCCATTTTAGCACTTTTCCTAATAATTTTCCCTGGTTTGCTGCTAACAAACAACTTCTGGAGAGGACAACTGCAGCTCAGAGCACAGCCTGGCTGATTTTTGTGCTGTCCCTCACCTGCCTGAGGAGAGAACTCCTGCCATGTTACAGCACAAGGTAGGTAGCAGCTGCCTCCACCTAGATCAGATATTCAGTGGGAATTTCCTGGAATTTTGGAATTTCCCAGTCTTTGGTTCTGTAGGAAAAACTCATGGAGTGGGTCAGCATGGCCACACTCAAACTGCATGCTGGGATTAGAAAACAAAGGGGTCAGAACAAAGAAATGGGTTGAAAAGGAGCAAGAAATGGTTGAAAAGAAGTGTGGGGTGAGACAGCAGGAGCAGCTTTCTCTGGTTGGATAAAAGGACACTGGGAAGGTTCTGTGGGTGGGAGCTGAGCATTCCCAAGTAGAGGTGAAGAAGGGGTTGGATGTGATTCAGCAGGACTGGTGTGGGTGGCACTGTCCTGCCCTGTGGCAGCAGTAAAGGGGACACTGCTCCAGGGTTTGTTAGGGGTATCCCTCAATAGAGTAAATTGATTTTTCCAATTCAACTTACAAAACCTCTGGCCTTACAAAACCTCTGGCCACGTGTGCATGTGCATCTCACCTGTTTGTGAATCTCTCTCTCCCTAGAACAAGCCAGGACCCGAGTGCTGCAGTAAAGTGGAGATTTTCTTCCCAAGCTGAGCACTTTCCCAAGAGCTCCAGAGAACCTTAAACAAACAATGGTATTTACAGGCACTGGTAGTGCTGCTGCTTCCTTTAGCTGTGGATTTGGAAGTGTCTGTGGGATAAATGTGCCACAATAAATTCCTGGCCTCGTTGACTCCATGATGGATGAGCAAAGGAAAGCTCCAGCTCAGCTCCTGCTTTACAGGGGAGAATTCCTTCCCAATATCCCATCTATCCCTGCCCTCTGGCAGTGGGAAGCCATTCCCTGTGTCCTGTCCCTCCATCCTTTGTCCCAAGTCCCTCTCCAGCTTCTTGGAGCCCCTTTAGGCACTGGAAGGAGCTTTGAGGTCTCCTTGAAGGTTTCTCTTCCCCATTATGAACAGTTCCTACTGTCTCCACATCATTCCTTGATGCTTGTGATGCTTCCATGGGATTCATGAGGGAATCCTGTTCTTCCAATGTGTGGAAAAGGTAAGGAGAGGGATCTGGACTGGCAGTGAACGACAGTGATGTCCCCAGATGTGGCATTCCCCAGTCACCATCAATGGGAAGCTCACAGGACAAAGCGTAGATGAGAGACAAGAAAAGCAACGTGTAATTAAAGAGCTAATGAGCCCATCTTGGCTATTTTTAGTGCTCTTTTATTTTCCAGTGGTTGCTCAAACATCCCCAAAATGACAGTACTGGGTCAGCCTTGAAAGTGCAGCTCCACTTTGAAAAGTGAGCACTGTCCTTGTGGGTTTCCCTCTTTATTTCAGTTCAAAAGCCCTAAATCTAATTTGCTGTGTTTACAAAGCTGAGCCCTGCTGGGACTATGAGCAGTGCTGGTTCTGAAACCCTCAGAAGGAACCTCCATCCTGCCACAAGAACATCCCAGACAACCAGGGCTAATGAATAAAAGGGGTTGGAAATTGGCTGCATTAAAACCCTTTAAAACCCGTTGCAGGTCTATTTGCTTTCTTCACTGCTGACCTCTGTTTGCTGCTGCTGGATCCTGACAAGTCTTCAGCACATAATTCCTTATGAATAATATATCAAACACGCTCTGCTGGGCCTGGCATTTCCTCCTCCTTTTGGAAAGCAATGAACTTTCCTTGCAACTGTTTGCAAATAAAAAAAAAAAAAGCAAGATATCTGGGGCAGGGATGGTTTGGTTTATTTTACCAGTTTCTTCCTGATATTTTTGTGGGTCCTGTTGAAGTGAGCCATTGGCATTGCTTTTGTGCTGCTCAATATTTCTTTTTGTGCTTCATGACCATGATTCCTGTCTCTACAAAAGTACATTTTCTTCTTATCTCACGTGTATGGTAAATAACACTCAAACCCCTGGCAACAAATGCCTTGTGCAAATGAAATTTGCTGCCCGGTTGCTTCTCAGAAAAAGAACACAATGGTGGTGGAAAGGGATTAATTTTGAAATCTGAACCAACATCTGCAGGAAATCCTTTTTTTTTTCCCTTCCTTTCCCATCTCAGTTAGAGCAAAGCAAGTGAGTGCTTCATGGGATTAAATGGGACACTTTATTTTGCAGAGTGAGCTGCACTTTACAGAGGAGCAATTACCACAGGGTTGGTTTTGTGGTTAACCCATTGCATCAGGCCTGAGGGAAGATGCCTTCTCAGAGGGCCTCCTGAATTAACTCATAAAGTGATAAAATCTGGAGGAGCCTTTGGGCAGCCACGATCTCCATTCCCTATTCTGTGCTCAGGTGAAACAGTCCATCCATGACAAATCCATCAAAAAAGACACTCCCAGCACCCCTCGGCCATTCCCAGGTGTTCTGTACCCTGCCTGTTCTCCAACATGCTCAGTTATGTTGGGCCCTGCTTTTCCAGGTGCCAGCGCTCAATGAAACCAATCCATGCCAAGCAGCCTGCACTGCTGGAGCTCCTGTGTGTCTTGGGGCCTCTCACTGGTCAGAGTGACCCCGAAAAATGTTTGAAAGTTTCTTTTCCCAGCCCAGTGCTTGAGGAAGGAGTCAGAGCTCTTCAGTTCTCGGTCTCAAGGTTGTTTATTGTTCCTTATTTATAAAATATTTTCTCCTGTCCAGCTGAGGTCTGTCCAGCAAGACAGTCCAGGCACTCTGCCTCCCATGGAGCGGTGTTATGTCTTTATATTAAAAATTACATATACATATTTACAATAACTTTCCAATACCTATCACCTATGTTAGACAGTGAGTTTCTACTCTAAACTAGTCTAAAAGTGCCAGCATCACAGCAGAAGATGGAGGCCAAGAAGAAGAAGGAGAAAGGCAGGACACGTCAAGATCCCTCCATCTTGCCCCCTGAACCCCCTTCTAATAAAACCCCAAAAATCTATTTTTCACCCCATGATAATTTCACTATCATTCTACTTAAAATGTTGTGGCTTCATAAAAGGTTGGTAACTTGCTCCATGGGTCATAATCAAAACCACAGGTTTCTTGGGCTCTGTGCCAGGGTCTCTGAGCCCCCTGGCAGGGGTCTTGGCCATCCTGGACAGACAGGGTTCCAACATTTGTGTGCGTTTCATTTCTGGCCCAAAGAAGTCCAGTTCATCCAAGCTCTTCCTCAGATCATCTTTCTCAATCATCTGCTTGTGTCCCTTCCTCTCCTGTCTGCTCCATCCCTGGTTCATCCTTGATTTACTGAAGTGCAGTGGCCAGATACGGTCACATTGTTACAGCTGTGGGGTGTCACGGTGATATTTTATGAAAAATCCCTTTGCCAGGATTTCTTCTCCTGGGAAGGTGAGAACCCTCAGCTTCTCCATGTTTTGCTCCTCTGGAATGGGATTTGGAGAATTGTTCACCCAGCATGTGAATTGTTTTAACTTAATGACCAATCCCAGTCCAGCTGTGTCAGGACTCTGGTCTGTCACAGGTTTTTATTATCATTCTTGTTTAGCCTTTTGATGTCTTCTTTCTCTTTCTATAGCATCGTTTTAGAATAGAATAGAATAGAATAGAATAGAATAGAATAGAGTATAATATCAGCCTTTTGAGAACTTGGAATCAAATCCTTATCTCTGACCTCGTCCTGGGGACCCTCACAACACCACAACAGTGGGGCTTTTCCATCTCCAAGACTGGGAGCCATTATCCTCTTCCACCACAGGTAATGGGGCCAGAAGGAAATTGGTACTTTTGAACCAGTTTTTTACTGAAGGTTCTCATTTCACTTGTTGTTTTCTAGCTTTACTCCTTCCTCCTTTTTTATTTCCCCCCAGTGTTGGGGCCTCTTGGTCATTCTCACTTTCCCAATTTGGCTGGTGCCCACATGAAAAGTTTTGCTCCCTTTTGACCCTTAGTCACCAAAACCAGCATCATGGTCAGAGACAAAAATTGAGTTGGTTTGTAGAGGATTATCCCCAGTGAATTATTCAGGTGTTTTTTCATCACTCTGCTGTCCTCCAGTGCACAAATATTGAACCATTTATGGAAGGACCTGTGCAGGGTTTTCCCAGGGACTGGAGGCAAAGTGGCTCCTCCACAATTCCCTGAGCTCCACCACCCTTCCTCCAAGTATGATGGTCATTACTGATTCAAAGGCTGTTACATGATAGTTCTCAAAATTTCCAGGCTGACCTTTCCCTGAGTCACAAACCTCCAAGTGGATACATCAATTTTCTTCCGACTCCCAAACCCTCACCGTTAAATTCACTCCAGATTTCACTGTAAAAACTGAAAACAAGAAACATGCAAAGCCTTCAGTCTCCTGTCAATGCTTCTTTAGAGCTTTTCACCTCCTCACCTGCATCAAGGTGAGACCAAGGCCAGGTTGGGCTTGGAGCAACCTGAGATAGAGCAAGGTGTCTCTGCCCATGGCTGGAAGGTGGAATAGGATGAGTTTTAAGATCCCTTCCAATCCAAACCACCCCATGTTTCCATGATCCCATAAAGCCCAGGCTGATGAAACAAGAGCAATAATAAGAATATAAACACACTGCACTGTCGCACACAACTTTTATGAAAAATCCTTTCCTTAGGATTTTTCCTCCTGAGAAGCTGAGAAGCCTCAGGAACAAAATGTAAACATTGATTATCTGCTGCTGTGGAATGCAACAGGTGCATCTGTGATTGGTCTCATGTGGTTGTTTCTAATTAATATCCAATCACAGTCAACTAGCTTGGACTCTCAGTCCAAGACAGAAGCTTTTGTTATCATTCCTTGCTATTCTATTCTTAGCTAGCCTTCTGATGAAACCTTTTCTTCTATTCTTTTAGTATAGTTTTCATGTAATATATATCATAAAACAATAAATCAAGCCTTCTGAAACATGGAGTCAGATCTTCGTCTCTTCCCTCATCCAAGAACCCCTGTGCACACCGTCACACTGCACTCATGAAACAGAAGAAAAATCACCAGAATTCCTCTCTGCTGCCTCTTTCACCACAAATCCCTCCAGCGTTCCCAGCCAGCCACTGCCCAGCACTGCCAAGCTCTGTGCTGGCAGCACTTCCAGGAACAGCACCCCCTCTCCCTGAGCCTGTCCGTGCTCCTCAGTGCCCCAGTAGCTGTTCTTTGAACCCCTCGTGTCTGCTGGCTGCGGGCACTCGTTGTGACATCCTTTGCTCCGTGGGTCACGCGTTGTTAATCTCCTGCTCCCTGCCTGGCGCTTGATGGGCGGCTTCTCCCACCAGAGCTCACCTCTAATCCGTGTGCTCCCTCGAATCAGTGTCCGAAATCAGAGCTGTCTTGTCGTTTTAAGGTCTCCAGGCAGTCCTTGTCCCTTGTGCTTCCATCACACCTCTCCCAGGACTCCCTCAATAAGCATTTCCAGCCTGGCCTCAGGCCATTTATCGCACAACAGAGGCTGATTTGCCTCACAAAAGAACTTGTTGCACAGCCGGGACTCACATCCTATTTCTTTCCTCGCTTTCCTCCTCCTTTTTCCCCCCCACTTTTCTTTTCATGGCTGTCTCTCCCTCCCCACATCTCCCTGGTTGTGGTGTTTGGAGATCCTCAGGATGAGGAATCTGATTCCATGTTCTTCAGAAGGCTGATTTAATTTTTTTTATGTATTATTATTATTATTATTATTATTATTATTATTATTATTATTATTATTATTATTATTATATATTTTATATGTATAATATTAAGAATGCTATACTAAAGCTATACAAAAGAAATAGAGAAAAGGACATATCAGAAGGCTATAAAAGAATGGAAAATAAAAACCTGTGACTCCTCAGAGAGTCCAGCACAGCTGGCTTTGATTGGTCATTAAGTTAAAACAATTCACATGCTGAATAAACAATTCTCCAAATCACATTCCAAAACAGTAAAACATGGAGAAGCTGAAGCTTCCCAACTTCCCAGGAGAAAAAATCCCTGGCGAAGGGATTTTTTCAGAAAATATCATAGTAACAATGGGGCATTGGAATGGGGCCCTTCTGCAGGGCACAGAACTGCTCCTTAACTGGGAAATGAAATTCTCTCTTCCCAAGGGCCTCCTCCAGGTGGAAAGGGCAAGGTGAGTATCAGGCTCAGAAATGCTCCCAACCACACTCCACTTTCCTGCTGCCTCAATTGCCGTGTTGCTGACTCTGTTCATCCCAGTTGGATCTTTCCCTGTGACCCCAACCCAGCCTGGGAGTGGCTCCAAAGGAATCCCCCAAAGCCTGAAGGGACTCTGGAGCTGACAGCAATGGGTAAGGATGTGCTGGGAGGAAAATTCCCTGCTCAGACTCTGAGTCTTGGGTGATTCCTTCAGGGCTGGCTCTGGGGAATCAGCTCTTTCCAAGGAAGAACTCCAAATGGAATGCCCAGCAGGCATCTTTATCCTTTTATTTTCCAGAGCAGAGCTACATCTCAACCTCCCCAAGCACACTGGAAACAGGATTTTAGGATATTTTCTCAGAGGGCTGGAATAACCCATAGCAGAAAATATATATTCAAACATTCATGTATATTTCTTTCCTGTGACATCAGCTTTTAGTCAGGAATGTAATTGGGAAACACACACTGCCCCCAGATGGAACCTTTTCTCTGCCTAATTTCACTGCCCCTATGCATATTCGTGGACTTAATTGTTTTATAAACACTTCATTTGCAAGAGCCGTGTCAGACAATTTGGACTTTGACCTCAAGCTTCCTGTTAAGCAAATATTAAATAATAATTAAATCAAGTATGACCTCCTTTGTGTTTGCAGTTGAGATTCTTTGCCAGCCAGGAGTGAGAGCTCTGGAGGCAGAAGTGCTCTGATGCAGCCGAATATTAAGTTTCAAAACCCAACAAGAGAAAAAATCTCAACCTCAAGGCATCCTTTAACAGAAATTACTTCACATTTTCCACCTCCAGTGATGTCTTTATACCACAGCCAGGCTGTTCCTAACGTGGGGAATGCTGCTCTCTATTGGAGTGATCAAATACAGCACTCAGCTCTCAGCCACGAGACTTAAACCTCTCCAAAACTAAAACCAGAGCAGAATTTGGTTGGTGTGAAATGGATCACACAAGTGACCATCCAAACACTCGACACACAGTACAATATCAATGATGTAAAAGAGATTTTAGAGGTATAATACATGGAAATGGCTGCTGCTGCCAGGAAGGGCACTTGGATCAGGAATACAGGTAGGAGGATAAGGGAGGGGTAAATTCTTTTCTTTCAGATCCAGATGACAGCAAAGAGTGGCCATTACAGAAAATGTCTGGGGGGTGGTGGAAGGGGAGGAGGAGACTTCCTACAACTCCCTCAAAGGACAAAGAAATGGCCTCAAGTTGTGCCAGAGGAGGTTTAGATTGGATATGAGGGAAAATTTCTTCACTGAAAGGGTGGTCAAGCATTGGAACAGGCTGCCCAGGGCACTGCTGGAGTCCCCATCCCTGGAGAGATTGAAAAGCCACGTGGATTGGCACTTAGGGACATGGGACAGTGATGGCAGTGCTGGGAGATGGTTGGATTTGAAAGTTTTTTCCAACCTGAGTGATTCTTTGAGGATGCTGTGAGTAACCTGTGACTGCTGGAAAGCAAATGAGGTGACACAGAGCTGGGGAAGGGGCTGGAGCACCAGGAGGGGCTGAGAGAGCTGGGAAAGAGGCTCAGCCTGGAGAAAAGGAGGCTCAGGGGGGACCTTGTGGCTCTGCACAACTCCCTGACAGGAGGGGACAGCCAGGGGGTTTGGGCTCTGCCCCCCAGGAACAGGGACAGGATGAGAGGAAATGACTACAAGCTGTGCCAGGGGAGGTTCAGTACAGGAATGTGCCCCTTGTTGAAGGAGTGACAAAACTATCCTTTGTCCCCTTAAAAAGGAAATAAACCCAGAAGTTTCTCTCTTCAATGAGAAAAGACATGTCATAGGACCTTAGGGACTTCACCTCAAACTTAAGGATAGCTAACTGGACAAAAGCCAAAAAGTCCTGCTTGGGAAATTTACTAGAAAAAGAAGCGAACAAAGAAATTAATCCCTTTCGTAAGGTGTTTTACTAGAAGGGCCTCTTGCACCTCAATCGGTTTTTCTCTGTAAGAGTTTGTTATTTGGCCTTTTATTAAAACCTTTTTTGTTTCCAACACTACCACAAAAGCCATCCTACTAATTTTATGCCTTCTAAAGTAGCTAAGCTATCTTAAATGTGAAATAAATCTCCAAAAGCTTATAAAAGCTATCTCAAAGAGACTCCTATTTCAGTTCAGGTTGCACATCAGGAGGAATTTCTGCATGGAAAGGGTGGTCAGGCATTGGGAGGGGCTGCCAGGGAGGTTTGGAGTCCCCATCCCTGGAGGTGTCCAAGGAAGGTCTGGATGTGGCACTCAGTGCTCTGGGCTGGTGACAAAGTTGGGGATCAGTCACAGGTTGGACTCAGTGATCTTGGAGGCCTTTTCCAACCTTAATAATTTCATGATTCTGTAATCCTGTGTGACTCTATGAACACAGAAACAGGGCTCTTCTATGGTTGATTCTGATCTCCAAGGATTTCCTCCTGGAGAAAAGTGTTAAGTGAAACTTTTGAACAGGAAAATATTTCTCTGCCACAAAATGAAAGTCTGGGCAGTATTTACTTGTTTTCACATCAGTCGAGCCTGATGAATGTGACCTGAAAGTGCAGAGAACTGGCAATAAAGTCTGAGGATTCCTGGAAGTGGGATATGGCCTCAGAAAAGTATAAAAGGACTAGTTCAATACCCTTGTTTAAAAGAGGAAGTGGGGCAGCCAGAGCTGCCAGTTTAATAGGACCTGAATATGAACTATCAAAAATAAATCACCAAGCTAATTATAAATTTAGAGATTTGCCATGACCAAGCTCCACTGTATCAACATAACTTTGCTGACAGACAGAAGGGGTCTTAGAGTGGAATAGACACAGATAAAATGTTTGTTTGCTTTGTCTATGAAGGAAAGACAAAAAACCTTGCAAAAACTGTCTTGCACAGTGTTCTCAAAGCAAACAGGGAACTGTAACATAAATCCAAAGGCACAAAGCAGTGGGAAAAGCTGAGCTGGGGAGCTGCAACCCAGCTGCCATCCAGATGGGAGGGTGGATGGACAAAGAGCAGTGGGAAATCTGTCCTGGTCATCTCTATGAGGAAAGGCTGAGGGAATTTGGCTTGTTCAGCCTGGAGAAGAGAAGCTTTGGGGTGACCTAATTGTGGCCTCCCAGTACCTGGAGGAGAGTTGGAGAGAGAAGCTTTGGGGTGACCTAATTGTGGCCTCCCAGTACCTGGAGGAGAGTTGGAGAGAGACTTGGGACAAGGCATGGAGGGACAGGACACAGGGAATGGCTTCCCCCTGCCAGACAGCAGGGAGAGATGGGATATTGGGAAGGAATTCCTGGCTTTGAGGGTGATGAGGCCCTGGCACAAGATGCCCAGAGAAGCTGTGGCTGCCCCTGGATCCCTGGCAGTGTCCAAGGCCAGGTTGGAGCAACCTGGGATAGTGAGAGGTGTCCTTGACCAGCAATGCCCAGAGGGCAAAGAAGGCCAAAGTGATCCAGGGGTGCTTCAGGAAGAGCATTTCCATCAGGTCAGGGAGTGATCCTGCTCCTCTGCTCAGCCCTGTGAGGCACATCTGGGGTGCTGTGTCCAGCTCTGGGCTCCTCAGGCCAGGAGGGACACAGAGCTCCTGGAGCAGGCCCAGCAACAAGGATGGTGGAGGGCCTGGAGCTTCTCCCTTATGAAAAATGCCAATCACTTGTTTTTAAAATTTTAAAAGTTTAATAGTAATACAATGGTTATAAAAATAGCAATATAATTAGAGTAATAATAATTTGGACCATTTGAATTAGGACAATATGAGACAATAGAGACAAAGAGTTATGGACGTCCGGGTACCTTTTTCTGGGCATCATGAGCCTGAAAAAGGATACCTGTTTACAGAGGATTAACCATTAAAAACAACAGCCTCTTGCATATTCATACACCTCATACATGATGCATAAATTCCATTCAAATACAGGATTCTGTGTGGTCATCGTCGACTTCTTCCGCTGAATCCTGACGGCGTCTTCATGGCTGAGCGAGGTGGGAAGAAGTTCATTTCTTCTGCTAATGGGGCAATAAATTCTCTTTCTCTGAAAGATTTGGGTGTCCTGTGGCTGCTATCTCACTGCAAGTCCTTTCTTTACAAAAATATCTTACATAGCATAGTTTCTATTTACCATTATCTTATAACCTAAAACTATATTTAACACACTACTTAAAAAAATTCATACAGCATAACTTTTTAACATAACACATATAAGTTATTTTAATATTTGCGAAAGGGCAATCATATAATACACATTTTTCACAATTAGAATTGTAGCAGACTTGCGAATTTTATTATCGGGTTTTTTTGGTTGTTTTTTTGTTTTTGTTTTTGTTTTTGGTTTTTTTTTTGTTGTTGTTGTTGTTTTTTTGTGGGTTTTTTTGTTAATTTTCACTTTGTTGGCCTTACCGCCCGCCTGTTTTAAAACTTTTTTTAATCAGGCGCTACTCACGCCGCCCTTTTTATGCGCCGGCAGTCACGAAGGTCCCCCTGCATGGAGGAAGGCCCCCAAGATGGCGATGCTGGCAGAGCGTGAGTGCCGAACCCGGCGGGAATGCCGCGGGAATGCTGCGGGAATGGGGACGAGCCGGTGCCCGGGGAGCGGCCTCAGCCCCTCCCCACAGCCCTGCCTGAGGGCTCCGGGCTGCGCTGCCCCTCCCGATGGCGGCGGGGGGGTCCCAGGGCCGGATAAAGGGGTTCGGGGGGGTTCCAGGGTTAAGGCAAAGGGAGTGCAGGGACTGGGAGAGGTGGGATGAGGGGCTCCTCTGTCCAGGAAATGCGGTTCCCTCTGTCAGGGGAAGGGCGTCATGGCGGGAGGAGACCCCGGCATGGCCGGGAAAAGGGTTCAGGGGCTCCCGGTGTTGAAGAAAGGCGGGAATGTGGGTCCGGAGGGGCCCGGTGTGGGAAAACGGGGGGGTCTGGGGGCTGGCAGACCCAGGCCGGGTCGGTTAAAGGGGCTCAGGAGGTCCTCGATGCTGGAGAACGAAAGGATTGAGGTGTGGGGGATCCTAGGGCCGAGGAAAGGGCGAGCTGAAGCAGAGGAGGGGCTCCAGGGATCCGGATTGGGGTCTGAGAAAGGCAGGATGGAAGTGTGGGGCCGAGGAAAAGGGGGGGCTGGGGGGGCCTAAGGCAGAGGAGGGGCTCCAGGGGTCCCTGGTGGTGAAAAACGGAGGGTCTGGGGGCTAGGGAGGCAGGAAGGGGCATCCGAGGGTCCCAGGGTTAAGGAATAAGTGGGGTCTGGAGGCTGGGAGGGCAGAGAATGGGTTCCAGGGGGCACTGGTGCAGGATAAGGGGGCACAGGGGGTTCTTTGTGAGGTCTGTGTGTCCCAGGCAGGGCAGGAACAGTGGGATTGTCTCTTGGACACCTTTAGGGATAGCTCGTCCTGTCAGTGGCTTGGGGCCATTTCTGGACTTGTGTTTGAGGGGAGACACCTCCAGCCCAGGGGTGTGGGTGCTGGGGACACCCAAGGGACATGGCAGAGCCAGGTGTGGGTGCTGGGGACACCCAGGGGACATGGCAGAGCCAGGTGTGGGTGCTGGGGACACTGAGGGGATGTGGCAGGGCCAGGTGTGGGTGCTGGGGACACTGAGGGGATGTGGCAGGGCCAGGTGTGGGTGCTGGGGACAGCCAGGGGACGTGGCAGAGCCGGGTGTGGGTGCTGGACACATTGAGGGGATGTGGCAGAGCTGTGTGTTGGGTGCTGGGGACATTGAGGGGAGGTGGCAGGACCAAGTGTTGGTGACACTGAGGGGACGTGTCAGGGCCAGGTGTGGGTGCTGGGGACACCCAAGGGATGTGTCAGGGCTGGGTGTTGGTGACACTCAGGGGACGTGGCAGGGCCAGGTGTTGGTGCTGGGGACACTGAGGGGAGGTGGCAGAGCTGTGTGTTGGGTGCTGGTGACAGCCAGGGGAGGTGACAGGGCCGGGTGTTGCTGCTGGTGACACTGAGGGGACATGGCAGGGCCAGATGTGGGTGCCAGGGACACCCAGGGGCCGTGGCAGGCCTGGATGTTGGTGACACTGGGAACATGGCCAGGCTGGGTGTGGGTGCTGGGGATGCAGCACAACCAGGTGTGGGTGCTGGGGACACTCAGGGGAGGTGGCAGGGCCAGATGTTGGTGACACTGAGGGGATGCAGCAGGGCCAGGTGTGGGTGCTGGGGGCACCCAGGGGACATGGCAGGGCCGGGTGTTGGGTGCTGGTGACAACCAGGGGACGTGGCAGGGCCAGGGCCAGGTGTTGGTGACACCCAGGAGACATGGCAAGGGCTGGGTGTGGGTGCCAGGGACACTGAGGGGATGCAGCAGGGCCAGGTGTGGATGCTGGGGATTCTGAGGGGAGGTGGCAGGGCCAAGTGTGGGTGCTGGGGACACTGAGGGGACGTGGCAGGGCCAAGTGTGGGTGCTGGGTTCAGTTCTGGTGTTGTTTCTGGGGCAGAGCTGGAGCTGAGCTCACCCTGGGCCAATCTCCAGCTTTTAGGGACCCTCCAGAGCAGGATTTGGAGGTGGGGAAGGGTCTGGAGGGACCAAATGAGCAGTGACCGAGTCAGGAGGGGAACAAGGCCAAATTTTTGGGGTGCAGAAAGAGGGAGTCGACTGAAGAGTTTAAAATATTATTTATTGCAAAATCAGTCATGGAAGGGTGGGACTGTGAGGCTGTTTCATCCAAACCCATCACATTAGAAACTGTTATAATTCTAGTTATAATGCCTTTTATAAGGCATTTATTACCCAAATTTCTGATTTCTTATCCAGTCAACTGCTTTCACAAAGTTCATTAGCATCTTCATAACCAATTGCTAATTGCTACATTTTACGATTTATCCCACCTTATCTTTTTCTATCCATAGTAAAAGATAAATATCATATCTATCATTATAGATATCATAAATATCTATCATTTCTATCTTATAACTACAGAAACTTACTGCTGTATCTTCTACTTTTTATCACCTCTACAAGTTCTATTGTTAAATTTGATTTGTTTTCTACTATCCTGCTTAGCATATATGTTCACTTATATGAATCCTATATCTACTTGCTTTAAACATATTTCTGC
Organism: Setophaga petechia; assembly: GCA_024362935.1. Lineage (NCBI taxonomy): Eukaryota > Metazoa > Chordata > Aves > Passeriformes > Parulidae > Setophaga > Setophaga petechia. Next base: position 1,166,384 of record JANCRA010000085.1, on the reverse strand, counting down.
TTAAACTACAAATCTTTATTCTTATTTTGGATCTGTTTCACTACTCTATTCTAAAGCTTTAAACCTTCTCCAAGGCCTTAAATGAAATTGTGTCCATCTCTATCTCTGAGCCTGCAGTCAGAGCTCACCAGGGCTGCAGCTTCTCCTGAGGGACAGCCCCAATCTCTGCTCCCTGGGACAGGGACAGGAGCCAGGAATGGCTGGGGCTGTGTCAGGTTTGGGTTGGAGACCAGGGAAAGGTTCTTCCCCAGAGGGTGCTGAGGCTCCCCAGGGAATGGTGACATTCCCAAGGCTGCCAGAGCTCCAGGGGAGTTTGGACAATGCTCCCAGGGGGGATTATTGAAGTGTCTGTGCAGGGCCAGGAGTTGGACTGGATGATCCTTGTGGGTCCCTTCCAGCTCAGGATATTCCATAATTCCGTGAATTTTGTTGAAATTTCCCTGACATTGGAAACAAAGAGCTTCAGTTTTGCCTCTGAGGGGATTGAGAAGTTGGGCTCCCCATTTCTGACAGGACACCCTTGACCAAGAGCTCAGGGTCTCGTGAATTTCTTTGCTGGGCTGCAGGAAATACAGACAATACAAATAACAAATATGGTGTACAGTGGAAATAAAGACTTGGTTTTAGGGAAAGAAATCTGCATTTGCATATGGAATTTTTTAGGTATTTTCAGTGTAAAATTTGGTGTAGTTTTTTCAGAATTTGTTGATTATTTTAATTCGACATATCAATACTGGACTCATTTGGAGTGCAAGAGACCTTTAAAGCCCAGCCAGTTCCACCCCCTGCCATGGGCAGGGATGTTTTTCACTATCCCAAGTTGCTCCAGGACCCATCCAGCCTGGCCTTGGACACTTCCAGGGATCCAGGGGCAGCCACAGCTTCTCTGGGCACCCTGTGCCAGGGCCTGCCCACCCTCACAGGGAAGGATTCCTTCCCAATATCCCATCCATCCCTGCCCTGTGGCAGTGGGAAGCCATTCCCTGTGTCCTGTCCCTCCATGCCTTGTCCCCAGTCCCTCTCCAGCTCTCCTGGAGCCCCTTTAAGCACTCTCAGGTCACCCTGGATCCTTCTCTCCTCCATTTGAGCACCCCCTGCTCTCCCAGCCTGGCTTCAGAGCTTTGTCCTTCTTGTGCCCTCCCAGACCATCTCTGGGCACACAGCAGGAGTTTGGATTGGAGCTTTCAGAAATTATGATTAAAAACATGCTCCAGGCATAGAATTCATCTTGGAAAAGGGATTAGTAATGATTCTTGTCCAGATCATAGAATGTCTGAGTGAAGGAGTTGAGTTGTCCAGCCCTGGCACAGCTGCCCAGGGCAGTGAGGATTCCCCATCTCTGGAGGGATTTAAAATCCATGTGGATGTGGCACCTGGGGACATGGCTCAGTGGTGGCCTTGGCACTGCTGGGGGATGCTTGGACCCGGTGATCTTGGAGGTATTTTCCAACCTCAGTGATTCTGTGATTCCCTAAAGAAATGTGGATTTTCTCCACTGGATGGTGCTGCTCTCCCAGAGTTCCATTGCTGTCTGTGGCATCATTTTTGAAGCTGCCCAGAGAATTGGTGCTAAATTAGGAGCTGAATCTTGTGCCTCATTTCCTCTACCAGTCTAAAGAGATCAGTGAACAAATTTACATTTCTGATAAATTATTGACTAATTAGTAGATTTTATTGTTTGTTTGGAAAGGAGAGATGATTTTATGTTTTCTGTAAATGGCATGGAGCTGTTTGTAGCTTTTTAAAATACTTCTCTAAAGATGAAAGAAAGTTTTTTGGGGGTTTTTTCCTGCATCTATTATTTAAAATTCAGAGTATGTTAACCTGGCAGAAACGTGAGGATTGATGCCACAGTGTAGCTAAGAAGGTTGCAATGCTTAGATTGAAAGTGCTGGGAAAGTAAATGTCTCTTAATTTCAAGATTGATGCCCTTGTGCTTTGTTACCAGCAACCTCCTGGGAGCAAAACATCTCAGGGGCTTCTCTGCAAGGAGAGATAGTCAGGAAAAACCATAGAAATTCACTTTTGAAGCTGTGATTGAAAAGAAGGGCAGCTGCTCACTGGGGAATGTAAGATCTGCTGGAACCCTTGGACCAGAATCACTGAGGTTGGAAAAGATCTCCAAGACCACCAAGTTCAAGCATCCCCCAGCACTGCCAAGGCCACCACTGATCCATGTCCTCAAGTGCCACATCCACAGGGCTCTGAAGTCCCTCCAAGGATGGAGACTCCATCACTGCCCTGGGCAGCTGTTCCAATGTCTGATCACCTTTTTAATGAAGGATTTTTTCCCTCATGTTCAATGTAAACCTCCCCTGGCACAACTTGAGGCCATTTCCTCTCCTCCTGTCCCTTTTCCCTGGGAGCAGAGCCTGACCCCCCTGGCTGTCCCCTCCTGTCAGGGAGTTGTGCAGAGCCACAAGGTCCCCCCTGAGCCTCCTTTTCTCCAGGCTGAGCCCTGTGGTTCTCCATAGGGCAGCAGAGAATCCCAGCTTATCTGAAAGTTTAAAATCACAGACCACACTGCTGGTTCCCCATCTTGGCACCACAGGCAGGGCTTGGGGGAGTTGCTGCTCTCAAGGTTTCCTGGTGGGAATAATCAGAGAATCCCAAGATGGTTTGGGGTGGAAGAGACCTTAAAGCTCATCCCATTCCACCTCCTGCCATGGCCAGGGACACCTTCCACTATCCCAGGCTGCTCCAAACCCATCCAGCTTGGACTTGGACACTTCCAAGGATCCAGGGGCAGCCACAGCCCCTGAGGTTAATAAGTTGTTTCCTGTAGAGAAGTGAACCAGGCAAAGGTTGGATTCCCCTCACAGCCCTCGGGCCTTTAACCCAGTTAAAAACTGTTTAGGGACCGTTTGGAGCTTCAAAGTTTCGGAAGTAAAGATAAAAAAAGCCCCCACCTTGAATTCTGACAGTCTCAGTTCCTTAAAAATGAAACAAAACCGGGCAAAAAAATGAGTCAAACATCCCTGTAATATTCAATCCCCCTGGCCCAAATCCCAAATCTTGTCTTTTAGGGAACGATGACTTCCTGATTGCATTGAAAACACCTCGTTGGGTTTGGCTTCTCCCTGCCTTGTGTGGCCTTGGGTTAACCGGTCATTTTTGATCCAGCATTTCCCATGGTGTTTAATGAAGTTTGTGATCTTCCTGTCTCCCATTCTTTGTTTGTCTTGTTTATTTAGGTTCTCTTCCTGCCTGGGCTTAGGTGCACACTTGGAGTGACTGGTTAACTGGGCTGGCTGCTCTTCCTTGATTTCAAGGAAGCTGTTCCTGGTGGGAAAGGGAACACGTGGGTCTGGGAATCTGTCATTTCTTTAGGAAACCACATATGACAAAGGAGCCTTGATTCTTCTTTGGATCTCTTAATTCCTGCAATAATTTCTGGCAGCTTTTCAGTTTTCCCATAAACCATTTTTGAGAAGTCCAAAAGCTGAAATCCCACAGTTTTCTGTTCTGTCATTCCCTTTCTCTGATCGATTACGTTGGATTTTTCATTTGGGTTTTGTTAGGAAACCAGATATTAAAATTTCTGGGTTCTGGTTAAAGGGAATCCTGGAGAATTGATTTTGTCCAGAACTGGGAAAGCAGCTTCGTAATTTCCTCCTCTGTAGACTCCATGTTGAAGCCAGATGTAAAACAAAATTGGAATAAATATGGAATTCACACCTAAATGTTAATCCTTAAAGCCTTCCCTGAACTGCAGCCCATCCTGAGGGACAGCAACTTCCACAGCAATCCCACTTTGGCATCTTCCCATTAACAATAAATATTTTCGCTTTTATTGTTGTTGTTGAGTTTTTTCATTTAGTAAAATTAACCCCCACAATATATGGAGTCTGGCATAAGTTCTGGGGTATTTTCTTCTGCAATAAGGAGCTTTGTTTGGACTGATTCAATACCAAGAGCTCTCTGGGAATGCCAGTAAAACCTGTTTGAATTTTCCTTTCCTGCTGCAGCCCGGAGAAAGCAGAAGTGGTCTGTGGATCCACGGAACAGCGCTTGGAGCAACGATGACTCCAAATTTGGCCAGAAGATGCTGGAAAAGATGGGCTGGTCCAAAGGAAAGGTAGGATCTAAAGGAGAACAGTGTAGCTGAAGGGTCTAAAACTGCCAGGGGACAGTTTTGATTTATTCTCTTAAGTGCACAGGGAATTTGAGCAGTGATAGATTTCTACATTTGTTACGAAGTCTTGTTTGTGCCTCTCCTGCTTTCCAGTTTCTCTCCATTCTTTGTCAATCTAAATTCCCAAGTGAGAGCAGGAGTTGGAACATTTGATCAGGTTAAAGGTTTTAAGCTGCCTTTAAACCCTCAATTCTCTCCCTGCTTTTGATACTCTTTAAAGCAGCTCCAAGACCTGCTTTAGTCTTTCACCTGGTTTTAAGATTTTTTTTCTGATCTGTTCCTTGAACCCCCAAAATGCTGTGAGCTGTGTCCTTTCCCAGCTCCAGCCAGGACCTGTGGGTGAGGGGACTGGTTCCTGGCACTCATAAAAACCTCCAGGTCAGCACAGACACCTGCAAACTGCAGGTTTAATTCCACTGAGGTGCCTCAGCAAAGCTGAGATTCGGGGCTGCACATCAGGGTGTTTAGTGACAAGAATCTCCACAAAACCCCCCTACCTTTAATTATTCTTCTAGATTTCCTCTTCCAGACTTTCCTTAAAAAGCAAAAAATTAAGATCATTCTCAATTCTGTAAATGCCTTAAAACCTATTTTTGGATTTAAACTGTTGCTTCAGTTGTCTCACAACATTTCCCACTCAAGACACTGGATCTTCCTGGCCAGCAGTTGTACAAGAGGGATTTATGTTTTCATTCCATTCCAAACTTGGATAAATGGAAATTTCCCTTGATCAAATTAAGGGGCAAAAGCCCATCTGGGCAGTGAAATTAGGCTGCTTAACACCAATCCTGTAAATGGGGAATTGGATCAGGGAAGGATGTGTGGCCAAATGTCCTGTTTGCTTCCATACTTTTTAATCAGCAAAAGTTTCAAGGTAAATTTTCCATCCCATTGACCAAATAAACTCTTTTTTGTTTGTAACAGCAACAGCCTTTTCCAAATAGGCCTCATCCCTTCAAATCTTCCATATCCCAGAGCGTGTCTGCAGGGGTTCTCTCCACTGCAGCACCATATAAATGTTTATTCATTCTAACACATTTGGTCATGATTTGTGACAGATGAGGCAAATTGCAGGTAAATACCAGGAACAAAGTTTTAAACCCAGAGCTTTGCTTTTTAATTTTTTAGCCTTGACCATAGAGTTGAGAAAGATAACCCTGAACCTGAATATTGCTGAATATTAAACAACCCCAAAGTTGTTTGCTCCAGTATTTTCATCCACTTAGGACATGGAAGGAGTTGTGAATGCCCTATTGGTTCCAGTCTGCTTCTCCCCTGCCCCTCCCTGCTCTCCTTCCATATAAATTTGGTTTGGATTGTGTGTTCTGTGTGGATCTGCCTCATTCCCATTACCCTTCCCAGTGACATTTTTGGGGTGAGGCATGTTCTTCTTATGTAGAGTCTTGTTTGAAAACTGTAAACAATTTGGGCTTGCTTAGGAATGTCAGGTGGCTTCCTGATTAATCATGCAACTACTTAATGTTGTTGCTATTTTAGTGTTTATAATGCTTTGCTGGAGGCTTAAGTAGTAAATTTTAAAGAACTTTGTGTGTTGTGTGGTAATGCCTGTGAATGAATTCAGCTACAAGCAGGCAAATTAACAGGAAGTTGTTATTTTTTTACTGTGCTTCCTTGTGAACTGTATCACAATCCAAAAGCTCTAATTGCTGCTGTGAAATCCTTACATTTTTACCCTCAAATCCTCCTTAGGGTCTCGGGGCTCAGGAGCAAGGAAATCCAGAGCACATCAGGGTTAAGGTGAAAAACGACGTGCTGGGATTGGGAGCTACCATCAATCACGAGGTGAGCACTAGACCCAGGGCAGGGAATGGATCCCATTTCAGCAAAAGCACAATTATTTGAATGGAATATTAGTAAAAACTGTAGTCACAGCTGCTGGTAACATGTACCAAACAGGCTTGTTTAGGATTTCCAAGACAACCCTTTTAATTTCATTTCACTTTGGGGTGGCTGTAGGATCTGTGGTTGCTGTTACCACCTGTGGGGTCCTTCCCACCAGCAAGGATTGGATATATCCAATTAATTTAGTTCTAAGAGTCCTAATATCTGTTTTCTAAAACTTGTGCTAATTCTGAAGACTTCTGCCTTGTATTCATGTGGGTGATATTTACAGGACAACTGGATTGCTCATCAGGATGACTTCAACCAGCTTCTGGCTGAGCTGAATAACTGCCATGGACAGGGTGAAACAGGTAGGTTCATGCTTGGCTCAATCAGATGCTGGAAGCTCTGCAGAGTTTCCATTCTGTGTCTTAAAAAAGTTCCTGAGGCCGAGTTTGTGATGCAAATAATATTTTGGATAAGATAGAGAACTCATTCCCCAAAATCACTGGGAGCCAAAGGATGTGTTGCCCTCCATGAGCATGGATTTGTGGATCTTAGTGGATCAGTTTTGCTCTCTGCACTCAAAGAAAGGCTTTTTCTTGAGGAAAGAAAACATAAAATGTTTAACCTGTTTATTTCATCCAGGATCACAATATTTGGGATGCTTTCCCTGGCCTGTTCCTAGAGCAACATTTCCTTCTTTATAAAGCACCCAGAACCTGAGGGCTCACAACAGTCTCTCAGCACTGCAATGCTTTGCCTTCTTTTTGCTGATGAACTGTCTCACTTTGCTTCCATGGTCCAGTGGCTTCTTAAATACCTCCTTTTGCTGTCCTTGGAGAGCTGCTCTGTAGGTTTTGCCTCAGAGTTCTACATCTCTGCTTTGAGTGCAGCATAAAGTGATTTTAGTAGCCCTGGTGTTGAGCACACAAGTGGGGAAACTTTCCCAAAAGGGCTATTTTTAAAATCTTCTATTTTTGAAAAGCTTCTTACAAACTGACCTTGCTTAGTGAAAATGAAGTTAGGAAGTTGTATGAGCTTAGAAAAAGAATTGGTTTATCAAGTGATTTATCATCTCTCCTTTAGGTAAATGCAATTTAAACTCTGGTTTTGTGTCTGAACACCTCTCTGGAGTATTGTTTAACCAAGGGCCCCTGTTTGGACACAGCTTGTCCTTGTGCTGCTGGGGCAGAATTGCCAGATTAGTGAATTTAGCAACTCTTCATTCATTCATTCTTAACCTTTGAGCTCTGAGTTTTCTACGAGAGAAAAATGTAGAAGGAAGAGGAGGAAAACCAGTTAGCAAGGAAGTTTTCTAATCCTGGAGTAATAGGATTAAAATTTTGAGCCTGATGCCTCAAAACACCTTCTTTAACTTGCTGTGCAAGCTGTCCTTGTGAAATCATGAGGCCACCCAGGACTCAGTGCTGTCACTCAGCTCCTGGAGAGGTAGGAGAGCATTTCATGGGGAAATTCCACAAGTTCCTGTCTCCCTGGAGAACTAAATCCTGCCCAAGTTGCAACTTGAGCCCTGGGAAGATCAGGGAGGTGGAACTGGTGGGAAACCTGCAGATGAGCAGAAAGCCAAAATGACTTGCCCAGGGCCATGGTGAGTCAGCAGAGGCAGGTTCAGGGAGCAAGGCTTGGCCCTAAGCTCTGCTCTCTTCCTTGGGTCACCTCATGCAAAGTGACCCTTGAGAACTCTAATTTCTCCCTGTTTCACTCAGTTCTTTTGGTCCTTTTAGGAGGTGGGACTAGTTTTCAATCACTGAGAACAAATTTGGGTGCACCTTGGAAATTCCAAGTCAGAGTCACATTCAGTGATTTACAGAAAGGCATCGCTCTGAAACTTGTTTTTTTGGCAATTGTTGAAGCTGGCAAAACTCATCCAGGAAAAGACTCTGCCTGCAGCTGTGCTGCAGGAGCAAATGTAACATTATTGGCCACCCTCCAGTTTCAAACTGCATTAAAAGTCAGCTGAAAAACTTCATTGTTCTTAAAGAACTGGTGCAGTTGCCAGAGCTGGATTGCAATTAGAGGTTGGAAAGGAAGGGCCCTGTGGGGGTTGATGCCAACATTCAGATACCCTCAGTGTCTGTAGCTTTAGCTGTCTTTTCTTTTTTTTTTTTTTTTTATTTCCTAGCTGGGCACTGAGTGAGGGCAGGTTTAGATTAGATTAAATATTAGGAAGAAATTATTCTGCTGGTGGTGAGGCCCTGCCACAGGTTGTGCAGAGAAGCTGTGGATCCCTGGAAGTGTCAAAGGACAGGACTTGGAGCAGCCTGGGATAGGGGAAGGGAGTTGGGACTCCATGGTCTTTTCCCACCCGAACCATTCTATAATTCCTGGTTCTTTTGCTGGGATCCTCAGTGATGGTGACTGTCCCTTTCCCATGGATAAAAAGTGGGAACAACACCCTGCAGTGCTCTGGCACATCCACCTCAATCACATTTCCTGCAGAAATGCCACTTTGATGGCTTTATTGCCCCGACTAACTTGCTTTGAAAAGCAGATTAATACTCCTGCAGCGCTTGCTCAGTTTGTCAGAGGATTTTCCAGTCCCTGGAAGACACAGGGATGTATTTCCCTGCCCACTGCAAGTGCCAGCACGTTCTGTAGTGAAATTCCTCCCTGCAGGCACAAGGCGGTGCTGCTGCCCCTTTCCCTGTAGGAATAACGTGGAGGAGGAAGGCTCTGTGGAAACCTTTTGCTGTGTAATGCTCCTTTTGCTGCCAGGAGATTGGAAACCAGGCTCAAAGTGCTGCATGGCTGTCAGGATATTTTAGTTGTGATCCTTGCTTTTCCCACAGACCCTTTTTATTGAGGATTTTTTTGTTAAAAACTGGGTTTGCTGGTCCTTTATCTTCTCATTAGTGTGGGAAAGTGGGTTTCAGCCTGCTGGCCCTCAGCTCTCTCACTGCAGGCTGAGGATTTCAGTTTTAGCTCAGGGATTCATCAGGGCCACTGCCTTTCAAACAGGGAAGTGCTGGAGTTCCAGTGTCAGAAAAGCTTGGGCAGCAGAGCTTTCCAGGGTGGGATCATGTGAAAAAGGTGACTCAACTTGGCCCTCAGGGTATGGGTTGATTTCCCTACCCATCCCACAGGCAGGAAAAAAACACCTCACCATAGTAACCCTCTGTGGAGTTACAGGGCAGAGACTCCTGTGGTGCCTCTTTTCAGGCTAGTAAGGCAGTAATTAACTGTACAACAGGTTAGTTCTCTCTTTCTGGCAATGTTTTGTAAATTAACAGGTTCTGTGGCTGCAAAGAGAACATTTGTACCCCCAAAATAACCTGCCACAGCAGAGGAACGTGATCTCTGTGCTGTTAAATAGAGAGCTTAATCCTTCACGTGGCCTTAACCTGCTCACAGTCTCCCAAGGTACTGCTGAGTGACTCTGGGGCTGAGCCAGGCCCAGCAACCATTCCCAGAGGACAGTTTCAATGCAGTCCCTCTTCTGGAAGCCTGGAAAATGAGATAATAGGGATGTGGCAATTTGTCCTAGCTGGCCTTAGGGACAGAAAAGCTTTGTCACCATTCACTTTCCTTGCACAGATGTATCAGCTTATGTCCAAATAAAGGTATTTTGTGTAGGGTTAGAAATGAAAATCCTGTGTTTCCCCCCTTTTTATTTCTGCTCAGTCAATATTTCTGCTGTTTCTTACATCTTTCTCAGACTCTGGTGCTGGAGATGCTCTATGAAAAGCAGCACTATTATTGTTCTTTTACCACAGAGAAGGATTTGCCTTTGACCTCGAGTACCTGTATCTACCTTTTCAAATTACATTGGATTGGAAATGGGAAAGAAAGGGGATGGGGCAAAAAAAAAAAATCAAGCATTGACACATTTCAGACAAAACTTAGAGTGCTTTCTTCAGTAATACTTTATGATATGTTGTTGACTGGATTTTGAGAAAGTTAATTGCACTGATGTTTGAATTTGGTGCTTAAGTGCCTCATAACAGACCTGGACTCTGTTTGCTTGGGGTTTGTTTTTTTTTAGAGTCCTCAGTGAAAAAGCAGAAAAAGACATTCAGCCTCGAAGAAAAATCCAAATCTTCCAAGAAGCGTGTCCATTATATGAAGTTTGCCAAAGGTAAGAGGAATTTTGTTGTTTCATAAGCCCTGGCCAAGATTAGAACAAACCCTGCTCAAGGTGATCTGTTGCCTTGTGCAGTCTAAATTTGGCAAGTAAAACCTGGGTTTAGAAACACCCCCTGCAGCTACTTGCTTAAAGCTCTAATGTTGCTGTTCCTCTTTCTTTTGGGCAATTTTGGGTGGCCTTAGGCTGCTGATGTTGGGAATAAAACAGTCCCCTAGTGAAGGAACTGAATAAAGGAGCAGCAAATATTCCAAGTGGGCAGGGATGGGAGCAGAAGACAAAGGTGAGGTGGGAGTGACTTGGGCATCTGTGTGGCACTCACCCTGCAATCCCCAGTAACCCCTGCTCAGAGATCATGTGGATGAGATCAGGGATCAGATTAAACCTGCATGAAGGAAGAGGAAAGCCCTCTTACATCGACCAGGTACTTCATGGGATAAATTAGGGCAGCCAGAAAAACTGTCAAGAATTTGTAGAGTTTAGTAATTTCTTTCTTTCTTAGAGTGATGACATTATTTCAGTCAGGCCAGGTTCTGGCCCTTGACAGTTGTTGAGTCCTTTCCCTTTTGCTCTGTTCCCCTTTCACACGGTGTGTGCCCATTTCAGGGCTTGGATAGGATCAGTTTCCACTAATGGCTGATTTATTAAACTGAAAGCCCTGTGTAATGTTTTCTGACAGCAAATGCCTCTGCTAAAACAGAGCTAATTGATACCTGAATGGAGGCCAGATTTTCATATCAGGCTTTGGGATTTTTGGTGAAATAATTCGGCCTTGAAGTCCAAGCTGTTAACAGCCTGCCACTTTATGACATTAAACAATTAAATTGGTTCAGGGCTTGCAAGTACAGAGGCCGTGGCCTGTGTGAGCAAAGAGGATTTATTTTGATTTGGATTTAACCTTTCACTAAATATAGAGGAAAAAAAGAAGTGTCTTTTGAGCATGTAAAATACAGCTCAAGGCTTTCATATTCACAATATCCCTGATTTATTTGGTCACGTTTCCACAAGGCAGCCCCTCATTTGCTTGTACCTTCTGTGGCTGACACAGGGAAATTTTCCTTTTTCAGGGAAAGAGGAAAAGTTATTTGAGAAAGGCTCGTGTTGTCGTGGCCCTTGTTGTTGAAATCCAGTCCTGCTTCCTTTCAGACTAAACAAGACAAGCTCACACAAAAGGGGGAGAAGGGAACAGCGACGGCACCAAACGCGGCTTCCGCTCCCGGGGCTGGTTTGGAGCCTCTCTGCTGGAGGAGCAGCCACCCCAGGGTCTGGGAAATACACCCCAAGCTCAGATTAGATCAGCTGCTTTTCTAGTAGCTGCTCCCCTGTGATGCTGCAGGAGATGGGGGCTGTCAGCTGAGTTGGTTTTCTGTTAGAGGAAAAATGGGGGATACATTCAGGGGGAGGCACAGAAAAGAAACATAGCCTGAAAATGGGAGCAGGAGGATTTTAGATGTCACATTCCAAGCCTTGGCCAAGAGAAAGCTGAGAACAGCCCCAGTCACTTCCAGCTTGCTTGGACAAGGCCATTTTGAGGCAGTGCAGTGAGGCAGCAGGAAGCTGGGGAACACTTGCTCCTCTAGGCTGATGTGTCTCTTTACCCTCCGGGGACAGTTAAAGATCCCAGGAAAAAGAAGAAGTCAGATTTGAGGATTTTTTTTTGTTTGTTTGTTTGTTTGTTTTGGGCTTTTTTGGCCATTACAAGATTCATTTTGAGGTCACTGATTTTCAACAGATTGACACCCCAGCAGAGTCTTAACAAATTGACCTATCTGGGTTAATTTTCTTTAACTTTTGCTGACCTTTTCCAAAAGAATTTTCTGACAGAGTCAGTGGACAACTCCACAACTCCTGCGCTGTGGAATTGGCTAAATCTTTGCCTGTATCTCTCAATCACATCATGCTCTCCTGCTTCCCTCTCCTTGCTCCATGTCTGATTTCCAGCTCACCACAATCAGATGGCAATAATGGCCCTCCTGGAAATCTTTGCTTCACCCTTGAAATACTTTTGAGTTGGAATAACCCAGTGGGTAGCAGAGGTGGAGGTTTTGCTTTTCAGGAGCAACACCAGAAATCAGAGAGAAGTCCCCACTGAGTAAAAATGCTTTTTTTTTTCTTTGTGCAGAGGAGCTGTAACTCCCTAATTCTGCCAGAAATGGGGAATCCTCATGAGAATCCAAAGATCCCAATGCATACACACATTTCCTCTTGTGTACCTTCATTTAGTGGCCTTAGCATAGAACCACAGCATGGTTTGGGTTTGAAGGGACCTTACAGTTCATCTAATTCCAACCCCCTGTCATGGCAGGGACACCTTCCACTATCCCAAGGTTACTCCAAGCCCCATCCAACCTGGACTTCCTGATTTTTTTTTATACCCAAGAGCAATTCCTCTCTGTCTATGGGTCACACTTACCAAAATGCATCCTCAGATGTGAAGGTTTTGGGGTTTTTCCCTCTCTTTCCCCCTTCAGGTAAGGATCTTTCATCACGCACTGAACAGGACCTGTCCTGCATTTTTGGGAGGAGGCAGAAGAGTGCCAAGACCCAGGTAAACAAGAATCTTCTCCTTTTTCTTATTTCCTTGTTTATTATCCCTTATAACAAAATGTCCAAATGTCTTCTGCCATTTTGTTTTTTTCTGCTTGAAGTACTGTGCTTGAATTCTGAGGAAATAAGAGTAAATTTAATCCTTGATTTTTGTAGATTGTTGTGATGTAACTTCTATGGAGATGGGGAACTCCAGTATTTGAATTTTTTTGGTAGGAAATGTATATCACAAAGAAGAATTTTGCTTAACCTGAAAGGTCAAAGGTTGGACTTGATACTCTCAGAGGTCCTTTCTAACTGAAATGATTCTGTGAAAGATCCATGAATATCCAAAGTAAAATTGGGCATTCAGTAGCAACTGTGCAATCTCCACAAACTGCCCTTTTTTTCACAAAAATTGGGAAAGGTTGAGCAACTGCAAAAGATTCGGAGGTGGCCTGAACAGTGATAAATATTTGATGAGAAGACCTTTTCCTGACTTTGGGTAATGAGATCCAGGTTTGGACCAGTTTTTATTTTATTTATGTGTTCATCAGCGTTTTCATTTGTAGAGCACAGACCAGCTCTATCAGTGGATAAAATAACTGTGACATGACCAACATATCCAGAAAAATTCTTTGCAAAAAATAACATCTGGAAAAGCACAAATAAATATATTGCTGGAATTGCCCTGCTGGTCCCAAGTTCTTGGAAATCTCTGGTTTTAAGGGAAAGATGGGCCTTGAAATGGAGTGGAAATTTCTGGAATACCCTGCAGTGTGTGACACCTTGCTCCTTGTGTTCTTGGAAGTTGTTGTGGAACTTCACTGCAGGTCACTGGGAACTGAAATTAGGATTTGGGAACTTGTCTGTGAGAGCTGTTGGAGCTCTCACATCCTGTGGGTAAACTTGTTCCAGGGAGCCCTGTTGGTTCTGATCACATAAATACACCCTGGATCTTCTCCTTGGCTCCCTTGCTTCAGATCAATGGGAAGCAAAACTGGGATTTAAAGGGACAAACTGGGATTTAAAGGGACAAACTGGGATTTAAAGCAGCTCAGCACTGCTGGGGTTGAGGGAGCAGATTTTGCCCATTCATGAGTTGTCTCAAGTAGTTGGTATTGTTTTCTCTCTATGTTCTACATCTTTTGAAATTCAGAGTTGGAAAGTTGCTTCTTCTGGGACTTTTTCCTGCAGATCATTTGCTCTGTTGTGGATAAACACTGCAAATCACATGGATTTTATGAAGGGTGTCTAGGTTTGTACATGTTTTTGCCAATCCTCTTGACAGATGCAGCTGTGCAGATTTCCTGAAATGGTTCAACATTCTGGCAGAAAAGTCACAGACTATTCCCTCCTAAGCACCCAAATTTCCTCATGCAAATCCAGGCAGGAGGGCACAGAATTTGGAGCTGCATTGTTGTCTTCTGGCTGCTGCTGAGCAGCCACAGGGGGAGGAAGCCAGAGGCAGCACAATTGCTTCCCCCAGCTCCCCCTTCTCCTTCTCTTCATGGATCAGAGATCTGTGGAGTTTGCCCAGAACAGAAGTGCATTGCTCAGACCCTCCAGCTCTGAGCAGTTTCATTGCACTGCACCCATGAACTCTTATGATCCCTTCCCATCATGTCCTGGAGCCTGCTCCTTAAGGTGGCACAAAGGGAAGTGCCCTGTGAGGCTTTGCAGGAATTCTCTGTGTTTGCCTTCTGGTTTGAAATCCCTGAGCTGTGCTGTGGCCCAGAGCTCCCTGCAGGAGCAGGAAGGTGCTGCCATTCTCCTGGAACTGAGTTGTTCCTACATGGAGATGAGGTAGGAAGGACCTTGGTGCCCAGCAGTGCCCTGGCTTTTCCTGCAGGTTGTGGTAGGCCCCAGTTCCCTTCAAATTTCAGCTCCTACAACCCTGGGCTGCTTTCCCTGGTGACAGGATAAGGACTTCCATCATTCCACAGGAGCCAGAGCTGCTCCTATCCATGAATTTGATTGCAGGTTCCCAGCTGTGGGTGCAATGGAGATGACACATGGAAATACCCCTGTTGATCCTGGAAAAGCTGGAGCAGTGGCCACAGGAATCTCATGGATTTAAAAAGACCAAGTGCTGGTGCTGCATCTGGATCAGGGCAACCCCTGGGATCGATCCAGTCTGGGGATGAAGGATGGAGCAGCCCTGGGGGAGGAGGACTTGGGGGTGCTGGTGGGGAGAGCTGGACATGACCCAGCCCAGAAACCCCTGGAGCTGCTGGAACGAGTCCAGAGAAGGCACCAGGATGATCAGAGGGATGGAGCAGCTCTGCTGTGGGAAACGCTGAGGGAACTGGGATTGTTCAGCCTGGAGAAGAGAAGCTTTGGGATGACCTAATTGTGCCCTTCCAGTACCTAAAAGGAGCTACAAGAAAAATGGAGAGAGACCATTTACAAAGACCTGGAGGGACAGGACACAGGGAATGGCTTCAAACTTACAGAAGACAGAGTTGGATGGGATATTGGGGAGAAATTCTTCCCTGTGAGGGTGGGGAGGCCCTGGCACAGGTTGCTCAGAGAAGCTGTGGCTGCCCCTGCATCCTTGGAAGTGTCCAAGGCCAGGCTGGATGGGACTTGGAACAACCTGAGATAGTGGAAGGTGTCCCTGCCCATGGCAGGGGGTGGATCTGGATGATCTCCAAGGTCCCTTCCAACCCAACCCATTCCATGATTTTATACCTTGAAGTCCTGTCTCTGAGGGTCTTTCTGAGGCACCATCTCCCTCCTCTGTTGTCAGAGATGCAGTTTGAGAAGCATTCAGGACACTTGATGTGCACTGAATGACCCCCACAGAGCTACCATTCCACTCTTGATCTTTTGACAAAGATTTTCAGCTTCATTCTTTTTCCCTTATTTCTATTTGTTTCAGTCTGGCATCAGAAAAATTTGGGTGTAACTTCATGGGAAGATACAGGAACTGCTTTTCACAGAATCACAGAATTGCTGAGGCTGGAGGAGACCTGGAGGTCTCCAGAGGAGGCACCTGCTCAGAGCAGGGTCAGCTATGGCAATTTCTTCAGGAGTTTGTTCAGAATTTTGATTATCAGCCTTCCCTAAAGCCTCCAGTTTAAGCCCATGACAAAATTTCAGTGGGTGGATAAAAGAGGTCACTTAAGGGGCAGAAGAGATCACAGAATCTTGGAATTGTTAAGGCTGGAAAAGACCTTCACAATCCTCAACTCCAAGGCTGTCCACCACTTTGCTGTGTCTTCAGGTGCTATAGCTATGTGTTTCTTGAACAGTTCCAGGGATGGTGACTCCTCCACTTCCCTGAGCAGCCTGTTTCAGTGCTAGACAAACCTTTTCCATGAAGAAATTTTTCCTAAATCAAATCTAAACCTCCCCGCTGTTGCACTAGGTCTGGATGGTTGGCTGGTGTTACACCAAACTGCCTTTAGAGGATAGGAAAAGAGAAGAAAAAATGAAAACAGAGGGAATTCCATCTGTGCTTATGCTCCAAGGGGAATTAGTGGAGGAACTCAAGGCTCAGTGATGGTCTCTGGACCAGCAAGATAATCCTGGTTCTTCTGAAGTGCTTGTCAAAAATCTGTCACCCCTGAACTGCTGCAGTGATAAACAGGGCCTCAGCAAATCAGATGTGTCACTGTTCCAGTCAGTGCTGCCCACTCTTTTCCAGTGTGGTCACTAGCAATCCTTCTATGATCTTGACTGTGCAAGGAGCCTTTGGCAGGAGATGCTCTGTGGGAGCTGAATCTGAGCTCTCTGAACTGTGGGGCTGATCTCAGACTCCCTTTTTATCTGTCTCAGTGGCCAAGGATTGGTCTGGTAATGGAACCTTTCTTTGGTTCCACACCAGCTCTGCAGCAGTAAGTGGGGAATGCTGAAACTTGGATTATCTACTTTATCAAAGGAAGAGGGAGTTGGCCAGAGGACTGTAAAGATTGCAAAAGAGGGGAATGGCAAAGGATGTGGAAGGAAATGCTGTTTGCCCCTGAGGGTCAAAAGCAGTTTCTCTAGAAGTAATAAAATTACAATGCTGTTGTTTTGATGGTCCTGGGATAGGTGCTACTAATCAGAGGCAATTGCAACCTTTAATTCTCCTGAATGTTCAACGTAGCAGTCCTTTTTTAATATTATTTTTGATAAATCATGTGTCCAACTCAAACCTCCTTAATAAACTACACAGGGACCTTTGTTTAAAACAAAAAAAAAATACAAGTCAAAAAAATGAGGTGGGGAAGAAAACAATGGCTGGGCTTCAGAGTGGACCTAAATTGAAAACGTCTGCAGTTTTTCCCAGGGAGAGCAAGTGATCGAAAATATTGAATTGTAATTATGATGCTCTCTGGAGACCTGCAGAGAGGACCTGTTTTGCAGGCTAAGATCTGCCAGACTTGTTTTTTGCCACCACTTTTCCCCATGATTTTCTCACTTGCTTAGGAACACTGGGAGCTGGGGAGACAGAAAAACAAATTCCATTAGTTCCTATCTGGTTGAACTTCCTGGAACCCCCACTATTTTTTTTTTTTTGCTTCTCAGAATTTCCTTCCTCCATCCAGCTGTGTTTCCTGATGGAGCCTTATCACTGGAGAAAATGCTCCTGAGTGAAGCTGAGGATTTGGGAATGAGTTGCAGACGGTCCCAACTTGGTTGCTGAACAACATGATTCTGGCACTGATTTCACTCTGGGGGCTGGGGGGAGCAGCTCTGATTTGCTCAAACCCTGTTGGAGATGCATAAAAACCTGAGTGTTTTGCATCCATCTCACACATGCATGGCTCAGGCCATTCCATGAGTAATCTGCTTCCTCTGAGTTTGTGTAACTTGGATGGAAACCTGAGTAAGTTCCCTTCAGCCACCCAATCCAAGTAGCCCGAAAGTCTCAGGCTTGCAGTGATTTCTTCCTTGTTAGGCATTAGAAATGGAACTGTCCACCCCTGGTGCTTTTTTCACTTTTTTTTTTTTTTTTTTTTAATCAGGAAATTGTCTTCTGACACATTTTGCAGAACTTCCTCAACTGATTTATATTTCCCAGCACTTATCAGAAAACCATGTTGGCTAATCTTAAGGGACATAGCTGAAAATCCATTAAAGTCTGGCTTTGCCATGGGCTCCCTGAAGTTATGGGTGAATTGATACCATTCCCTGCATCTCAACTTTCTCTCTGCAAAATACCAATCATGATATTGGTGTTTGTGGGGTTTCACAACTGTGACTTTTAGGCAAGTTGCAAGTTAAATCTTAAGGGTTTTTTTTTTACCTGTGACCAAATTTGTTGCAGGGTTAGCACATAAATTAATTTGCTTCACCCTTCTTTGGCAATGCCAGGGAAGGGGAAAAAAAAACCTGCATAAGAGGAAAATGAGTTACAAATTAACACAGATTTTTCACTGTTCTGCTTTGGAGACCACAGTTAGCATGAGGTATTTGGGACTGAGAAGCAGAACAGAAAAAAAAATACATCAAAAACCTGGAGAGAGTCCAAAAGGATTTAGTAAAATGGGAGACAGGGTTAGAGGGCATGTCCTAGAAGGAGAGAGTGGAGGAACTGGATACGTTCATCTCAGAAAAGAGGCAGAAAAAAGATGACCTCTCTGCCTATAAATACCTGGGGGTCATGGGGAGGGAGGAGCAGAGGAAGGGAAGGGACAGTAATCAGAGTAGGCAAAAGCCAGGAATGGGACTGGGGGGTGAGAACTTCAATTAGAAAAAGGAAGACTCAGACTTACTCTTCAGCAGGCTTCCTCACAGTGATGTCAGCAGGGCACTGCAGGAGTCTCCTGAGGGAAATCCCAGCTCCTCAGTGAGTGACGCCAAGAAAGAAGATGAATTTAACACTTTTAGACCTGTTGGGATGGGCAGAGATGGATCAGTTTAAGTAAAACAGCTCCCAGAAGCCGTTCTGTGAGCAGCTCCAGTACTGAATTTGGATTCCTGTGCTTGTGTTGTGCTTGGATTCTGTGTGGCTAAAGGAGATGAGCTCATGCAGGAATCCCTGTCCTTGTCCACGTGGAGCTCTTGGCCTTCCCTGTTCAGTCATGAAATATTTTAGTCTTAACATTATTTGAAACCTCTGCTGCTTCAACCAGCACATTTTACTTGCTTCAGAATTTTTGTCTCAAGGGGTAGGACAAGGAGCAGTGGTCTTGAGATGAGGCAGGGGAGGTGCAGATGAGATATGAGGAAAAATTGTTCCCTGTGAGGGTGGGAAGGCCCTGGCACAGGGTGCCCAGAGAAGCTGTGGCTGCCCCTGGATCCCTGGAAGTGTCCAAGGCCAGGTTGGATGAGACTTGGAGCAGCTTGGGATAGTGGAAAGGGTCCCTGCCCATGGAAAAGGGTGGAATGGTTTAAGGTCCCTTCCCACCCAAACCATTTTGTGATTATTATCAAGGGATTTTTGCAGCTTCTGTAGTACTTCAGGAACTTCTTTGGCCTCTCCAGTTCTGCTCTGCACCCCACCATGGACTCTTAACAACCAAAAGTCAAAAAAGAAGAGAAAAAAACAACCCCAAGCCAGATTCTGCCAGCACTGAGCAGTGCAAGGCATTTTCCTGTGCCTGAGGAGCAGCCAGGACAGGCTGGTGACACAAAGTGACAAGGAGGACAACAGGACAGTACAGCTGAAGGGCTAAATCACAGAACCACAGAATGGTTTGGGTTGGATGGAACTTTAGAGCTCATCCAGTTCCAACCCCCTGCACAGGGGATACAGGTGCAGCAAATCTGGCAGCACAGACCAGTGGAAAGCTGATCTAAAGCCCTGTTACTTTGAGCTGGTAACTTGCAACATCCTACATAGCAAATCAGAAAATTAATTAGGCTCAAGGTGTTAATTTGGGCCATATATTTAATATTTCTCCATGCAGATGAGGATGTTTCAGGAACACCAGGAATAATTTCTTCTACCCAGCATTCTGTCCTAGTTGTGCTTTTGATTAAATAAAAAGGAAGAGCAAAGTATTGATGTTTTGTTGCCTATTCTATAAGCACCTTGTTAATCAACTGGAGGATAAATTATTGCTGTCCAGATATCAGGAGAGAGGGAGAGGAGGAGATATCTCCCAATCTGGAAGTAAAGGTGCTTTTTCTTCCTCTCCATTGGAGAAGTCTTTCCTCCACATTTGTTCCTTGGGGGGGTTGTTAAGGAACAGAAACAAAAACTGGGGGGAGCTCTTTTTGATTTATCTTCTCTCCCTCCCTTTTGGTCACTTCCAGAGGCTTAAAGAGCCAAGTTGGCTTTAATGTGTTACCATTAGAGACCAGGCATTAGCTGGAATAACCCATCCTGCCTCACAGTGAAAAATATCCCTTGATTGGCTAATTAATCAGTCAAAGGGGAATGACATGGCCCTCTGCTTGAGGGACTCTGCTGCACAGGTAAACAGGTCATTGATAAATGGTTTACCCACAAATTCATATATCAAGAAAACTTAGTCATTTTTTAACTACACTTGGTGTGAAAGCTGTGCTGTGTGTTTTTTGGAGGTGGATTTTTGCTGCCTTTGCTTTTTTTTGCATCGTGGAAGCTTTTAGGCTGTGGAAGTTTGTGAGAGGAAAAGGCCAGTGAGAACTTCATCACGATTGGAGTGCTTCTGGGGTTTTTTTGGAAGAAAAAAAAACCTCAGGAATTTTTTCCCCCTCTCAAAAAGAGGAAATCATTGACATGGCTTTGTGTTGAGATTGAGTGGATCTGAAATCAGGATGGCTCAGTTGCTTTTGTTATTTAAATATCCTGAGGTTGCTCACTTGGTCATATCCAGTCCTCAGACACTGCATGAACAAAAAATATATCTATAAATGGATCTGATTAATTAATTGGGGAAAATCTATGGTGTAAGAGGCAGGTCTGTGTTGGTAAAAGGCTTTAACTGAGCTGATTTCCTATTGACTTTTGGCATTTCTGTGCTGGACCTTGTCATCTGTATATTTTATAACACTTCATCCTGCAAAGGTGGTTCTCCAGTGGGATTTTTCCCTGAGATTTAGAGAAAAAAGGAGGGGAAAAGAAAGAAAATTAAAAGGGAAGGGAGAAAATCCAGCTCTAAATTAAATTACATAAAAATGTGATTTAGAAACACTTTTATCCATGGGGTAAATAGGGTTAAAGCAGTGGAATCGTGTAAGGGACCACAAAACAATGTTTGGCATAGCTGCTTAACTGGGTGCTCAAAACAACTCCTAATTGTGCTTTTTTTCTTGCAATTGTCTTTTTTTTCTCTTTTTTTAACTGTGTATTGTATAAGAAAGTAACACACCAGTACCTAAGAATATAGGTTTGGCTTCTAGAGAATAAACCTCACCTTATTTTTTTAAGGTTTGTAATCCCCTCCTTCCAAGCAGCAATTGCCATGGGCCTGAGCTTTATAGACCAGCTTTGTTTTGTTTTTCCTTTTAAAAATATTTGTCTGATCAAAGAGCTTTCCTTAAAAAAAAAATAATAAAATTGAAAAAAATTGCAGTGCAGCAGTTCAAAACAAGGAAAAGTACCTTTTTTTGATCCTATCATAACAGGATTTGTATATGGAAGTGTGAAGTAAGCAGGTGGCTTCCTGTTGATTTTTAAGCCAGGTGGGCAAGTTCTTGATGATGAGTTGGTCTCTCTCCCTGCCCTGCTTTCTCTGGGGCAGGAATTTACTTATTCCTGTGCCTGGAGGAGTGGAATTTGGGCTGACAACTTGTGGGGATAATGCTGCTGTGGGAATGAGAGGGAATCAGCAGCTTGGTCTCTCTCAGAAATCAGGGATTAGGATTCATTTTATTACCTCCATCTATTCAAGCAGCCTGCAAGGACTGGGTGTTCACAACAATCTGATTTTTGCTGACTTAGGTTAGACACCCTTTAATGGCACTTTCTCCAAGGGTGTCTTCTGATTTTTGCCTCATCAAACTGGTTATGAAACTGCTGGTTGGTTCAGATGTGTTAAACAAACCAGAAGCTGGAGCAAAGGAAATGATTCAGCCTGAGAAAGTGCTTAAAATCTAAAGAAACAAGCTTTTCCACTTCCAATCCAGTATTTCAGCTTCTCTGCTGAATTGTTCTTCAGCTGTGAAAATTTGCTTTTTTAACTCTCCAGTTAGGAGAAATATCTGGTGCAAGAGAGTTACTTGGTGGTAAAGTTCCCCACCAGTGTCCAAACTGGTTCTTTGTCTCTCTGAGCTCTCTCCAGCTCCTTGGCATGTTTGCAAACTTGGCCATTTGAATTTAGTTTGGGCTTAAATTTGAATTTTCCCAAGATTAAGAAATCCAGTGTCTGTTTTTCACTACATCTGCAGCCTCCCTCTGCAAACCACCATCAATCCCAGCGTGTTTCCTTTGAACAATGATGGTGTTGCCATAGAGAGAGGGACAAATGTGACAAAAGTGCTGATTAATGTCATTAATTTGACCATCTGCTAATAATTGTGCATGTCTCTGAGATAAGGAAAGATGAAGAGGATGATGGGGAAGACAAATCATGCAGGGGGAAGGTGGTGCCTCCTGTGCTCAGGTAGCTTCAGCATCAGCTTTGTGTCCTGTGTCAGGATCCTGGTGATGAGGGCTTGCTGTTCTCCCTCATGGAATATGCTCTGGGAAAGGTCTCAGATTTGGGGTTAAAGATGAATATTGTCCTGTTCTGATTTGTTGAGAGGGGAGAGCAGGGACTTGTGGACCTGTTAGAATGTTAAAATCACAAGGATGCTCCAAGGGCTGGAGCCCCTCTGGTCTGGAACCAGGCTGGGAGAGCTGGGGGTGCTCACCTGGAGAAAAGAAGGATCCAGGAAGAGCTCAGAGCCCCTTCCAGAGCCTAAAGGGGCTCCAGGAGACCTAGAGAGGGACTGGGGACAAGGAATGGAGGTTCAGGACACAGGGAATGGCTTCCAACAGCCAGAGGGAAGGGTTGGATGAGATATTGGGAAGGAATTGTTCCCCATGAGGGTGGGGAGGCCCAGAGAAGCTGTGGCTGCCCCTGGATCCCTGGAAGTGTCCATGGCCAAGTTGGAGCAACCTGGGCTAGTGGAAGGTGTCCCTGCCCATGGCAGGAGGTGGAACTGGATGATTTAAGGTCCTTTCCCACTCAACCCATTCCATGATAATAACTGAAATCAACCACAAAAAACTCAAGATTTTTGCTGAGTTGGACAGAGTTTGGATACTCTACTGAAAAGATCCCAAAATTTCCATGCATGCAGCATGGTCTGAAGTCTTCCCTGCACTGCATTAAGGGATGTGATCCATCTGTGGTGTGTAGTTTGTCCCTTCTCTCCTTGGGGACAGTTGGTTGTGCCCAAGGATGTTTGGATTGGCAGAGTCAGAGTGCTACAAACCCAGTGGGTGTGGGGAGGAGAGGCTGGAGGTTGCTCTGGCTTTGGAGCAGGAGGTGCTGCTGTCTGGGATCATTAATTCCTCAGAAATTCTTGGTTGTAACCTGGGATGGATCTCCAGAAGGTTCTGCTTCAATGGTCCTGGTGGAAAGTTCTGGAGTCTCTCAAGGTCCAGAATTCCTGGGGTGGTTTGGTGGCCACCTTGCAACTGGAGTTAAACACCAGCATGTGTTGGATAAACTTTCAGCTCCCACAAAAAGGATCAAAGATGATTTCACCACAACAGTAGAGTGGACAGAGACTGAGAAGTGTGCCTGTCCACAGCATTCAATTTTTCATTTTTTATTTACTGGGATTTATTTTAAACCTGTTCTGTTTCACCAGGAGCTTTTTCCAAGTGCTGGGAAGTGTTTTTGACAGCAGAATCCAGCCCATCTCAGGGTAACACTGATCCTGTGTCACCTGTGTGGTACAGGTTGTTTTTTTAACAAATGAAGGGAAGATCAAAAATATTGCATGCCCTAAAATCCTGTTTTCCAGAATATTGAAGAATTTAAATGTCACTCAGTGTTTCAATACTTGAAAGAAAATTATTTATTCTCAATATTTTTTACAAAGAAATATCTGAGCTTGGGAGCAGAAGAAAGTTTCTGTAGTACAAGGTAGTCAAAGGCTAATGCTAATTAGGAAATGTTTTCTAGTTCACAGAAAACACAATTTCTTTTTCTTAAAATTTCTAAAAAATATATTTTAATTTCAAATTGTCAGCTTCTGTATTTTGCAATGAATATTTGCAGTTACAAAAATAGTAATTGCTACAAACATCTTCCTGTGGTCAAGTGCAAGCTTGAAGGTGCTTTTTTATTATTCATTAAACCACTATGTCTCATAAGGGAGTAAAAAATCTTAGATAAGGAAAAAAAATCAAGCAATTTTATTATTTTAGGAAACCCTTTATTTATATATTTATTCTTTGATGTCTCATAATATGGATATGGGATTTATATTTAGTGGAGAAAAAGAGGAACAGTTCAAATAAATAAGCAGAAGGTTTTTGTTGGTTCTCTCCAAATCTCATCTACTGCTTAAATTCTTAAAAATATTGAAAAAGAACCAAACATTTTAAATTCTTCAAAATGTTGAAAAAGCACCAAACAAAAATTCTCAGGTTCCATGAAATATTTGTGAAGTCTTCTGGGTATCAGTGAATGTGGAATTTCTCTCCAACTACTAAAGGATTAAGCCACTAAGAAATTTTATGTAAAATATGCCAAAGACAACATCCCAAATTCTGTCTTGGTCCATTTTGGGGACGGCTGACTCTCCATGTCCCTGCTCTCACATCCAAGCAAAAGCTGTTCCTCCAACAATTCCCAAATTATTTTAGAGCTTCAGATCTTTATTGACTTGCCTGGCTCAGCTCATCCCAGTATCAGCTCCTTAATCAGTTTGTAAACACCACATTTAGCCCAGTGGATTATTAAGTTTTCTAAATATCTTCCTTTTTCTAAGGGCTCAGTGCTGTGTAGCACCAGTTCAAAACTCCATTTGTTCCATGAAGACCACCCTAATATATAAATTATATAAATTATATAAATTATATAAACATCCAGGTGCTGCTCAGCTCCAGTCTGGGGCAGTGATATAACAAAACACGTGACTGTTGAGTTATCCAACTCTCAAATTGCTTTCCCCTAAAAATATTTCTCCTCCTGACTTAAAGAGTGAATGTTCTGTGGGGAGCAATTCAGCCTTGGCCAAAGTGACCTAAATTCAGCCTTTTAATATCTGTGTCTGTGCTGATGCTGGGAGCTTAAGCATTCATTTACATTTCATCTTAAGAGCAGTGAGAATGCTGGGCCAAGCTTTGAGGTGATGAGAGAAAATTGGGTAATCCTACACGTCAGCAAGCGGCTGGAAGAGGAAGTTTTTTGTTGGAACTTGCACACTGAGAAGGCACAATGTCCCTGTTTTAACTTCTGCCTTGCTAAGCCTCCTATTAATCACTGCTTTTGAACTCCTCTCTGCCAGCTCCTCTGGATTTGGAGGATGGGATTTGTCTGTAGTGGATCCCAGGAATCTGGCTCAGGTGAGGCTTTGGTTCCCTTTCATCACCTGCTGTGCAGCCTTGGGTCAAGTTTGCATCCCAATTTCCCAACCATTAAACCCGGGGATTATTCATATGATATCAGCCTAATTTGTGCTCTGTGGTTGTTCATAAAGTGCATTGAAATAGTGAGATAATAATTGAGAATTTTGAAGTGCAAAGTGTACCACCCAGGTTTCTCCCAATGGTTATTTCTGGCAGAGCTGTTAGAAACGTTCTGTGCTTCCCTATTTTAACTTCTGCCTTCTCCTATTAATCACTGCTTTTGAACTCATCTCTGCCAACACCTCTGGATTTGGAGGATGGGATTTGTCTGTAGTGGATCCCAGGAATCTGGCTCAGGTGAAGCACAGCGAGGCTTTGGTTCCCTTTCACCACCTGCTGTGCAGCCTTGGGTCAAGTTTGCAATTTCCCAGCCATTAAACCCGGGGATTATTTACGTGGTATCAGCCTAATTTGTGTTGTGTGTGGTTCTTCATGAAGTGCATTGAAATAGTGAGATGTTAATTGAGAATTGTGAAGTGCAAAGGGTAGCACCCAGGTTTCTCCCAGGGATTATTCACATAGTATCAGCCTAATTTGTGTTGTGTGTGGTTCTTCATGAAGTGCATTGAAATACTGAGATGATAACTGAGAATTTTGAAGTGCAAAGTGTAGCACTCAGGTTTCTCCCAATGGTTATTTCTGGCAGAGCTGTTGGAAGTGTTCTCTGCTTCCCTATTTACCTTTTGAACTTTACAGCCACGGTGCCCATATTGTGGTTTTAAGACATTGCAGCTTAATTAAACTTTCAGAGAGTCCTGGTGCGTGACTGTCTCCAGCTTTCTTGAAATCCCTGCAGAAGCAGGGCTGTTTACATAAAATCTGGGCAGGAGAGGGGTGCTGTGCTCCAGAGCATCCCCTGAGGGCACAGCTGAGGCTGGGGGTGTGTAACCCCGGAGATTTGTGGATCTTGGGAAGCTGAGCTCAGGCAAGAAGTGCAGGAGTATCCCACCTTTGTGTAAGTGGTCAAATGGAGCAGCAGCCCTTGTTTTGACAGCCAGGACTTTATCTATCCCTTGAGCTGCTGATTCCCTGCCCTCCTCTCATTCCAGCAGTCCCCTCTGCCCAGGCTTTCCCACCTGGAGCGCTGCAGGCTCGGGGTTTTTTTCCCCAACAGCAGGGTCAGGTTTTTTTTCCCTTTTTTTTTTTTAAATAAGCCTGGTGTTTGTCAGTTACCAAATGGCAAAGGAATGCTGTGTGTAGCAACTGTGATGGATGTGGTCCAAAGGCAGGGAGCGTGGCCCGTTCCTTTTTCCGGCGTTGTCGTAGGGAAATGGGCGTCTCCAAGCGACGCCCAGCGCTGAGCCCTCGCTCCGCAGCACCGCCGGCCCGGGGCTTCTGATCTGAGCACTCGCTCCTGGAAAACAGAGCTTTGTCACTCCTGGCAACTGGCTGTACAAAAACACTGATAACAATAAAGGGCTCCCTGCCCAGGCCAGGCTTGCTCTTGCTTTTTGGGAATCTTCCAGGTTAGAGGAGATGTTGCCCCTCTGCTTTAACCCACAGTGGGGTTTTGTAGGGCCCTTCTGCTCCCAAATTCTGTGTGTTGCAGGGTTGTGGTAGATCCTCTTCCAATCACAGAATTTTGAGTCTTGAACTCCTTTCTTTCCTGTATCAGCAGAACAAAATGCTCTTCACCTTTACAGATTTACATCCCTGTCTGAAGGGATGGGAACTGTTCATACTCTCAGAGGAAGCTTGGGAAGTAGAAAAAGTTATCTCAAGTTCGTGTCAGGCAACAAGAGATTAGAATTTTGCCATGATATCTGTAAAGCACTTTTGGTACTAATTTTCCAAGAAGTTTTGATGGTTGAAAGTTTTGGACTGAAAGCTGCAAAACTCTTGTTCTAATTAGTAACCAGTTTTTCTGGAACCTGGATTGTTAGGCTGGTGGGAGAATTGTGTGTTTTCCTGGGTCTGAAGTCCTTGAAAGAAAAGATGAGATTGCACCCAAGGGGGAGTTGTGGGGTTTGACACCACTCAAGAGCCCTGAAAAAAATCACCTTCAGGTGATACAGGAGATGCCCACTTGGCTTCTTGTTTTGTCCTTCTGGACACCTTGTTGCTGTGGAAGTTTTCCTGATCCTGATTGATTGAAGGCAATATTCTCCAATTGTTTCAGAGTTAAGCTAAATGCCTAAAGGAGAGGGAGATTAATCCCAACTGAGAGGTTAAATACAGTGATGTAACACCTAAGAAGCAGGGGAAGAGAAAAGCTCCAGTGAGGGCCCATTTAACCTGCTTAAGGTGTGAGCTGTGCATTTGAGGGTCACCTCTCTCCATTGGGTATGAGGATTTGAGACTCCAGATGTAAAACTTCCACTAAATATTAAATATTTGTTTTGAGCTTTAGGTACAAAGCTCTTGGTTTATTATCATATATTGCAAATATATAAAAGCTTTATATTATTTTCATTTCCATATAGATACTTAGCAAGGCAATATGCTTTTGACAGTTTCTGTCTTATATTTTTCATAGAGCAGAGTGGTTTAGAAGGGACCTTAAAAATCATCTCATTCCAACCCCCTGTCACAGCCAGGGGTTCACATTTTTGATGCTTCTAAAATGATTCAGTCCCAGAACATGGCTAGGACCTCAAGGAACATTGGAAGGGATCACATGTACAGAAATTATTCTGTAGATTAATGCCACTTCCTAACTTATCCTTAGATAAATGATCTTTCTGTCACTTCTGATTGCTTTCCTTTCCCAAGTTCTGCAAATAAAAATACCTTTCTGTAGGAGATACAAGCAGAAATCCTTTTTAAGGCAGGAGTTTTATGTGTCCAGGAATTTATAGGCACCTTTTCCCCAGTGTGCAGCTCTAAATCGGTCCCTGGCTCTTATTTAGGAGGGCATATTATTCACTTTTCTCCAATATTTGGGAAAGCAGGACATGCTGCTCATTTGAAAATCATACCAGCTCCTTTATCACTGCCAGTCACAGTCAGCAATGCTGCATTCCCAGCTTGACACCAAGGAGGAGGTTTGCCCTGAATAAATAGAGGAGATAAATGGTCTTTCTGTTCCTCAGAGGAATTTGGGCCACTTCTCAAAGTTGGTGCCAGGAGTACAGTAGCAGAGTGGCATGGTTAAAGTTAATTGCCCTCAGATTTTAGTTAAAAGTGTAACTAGCTTGTCAGCTTTGAATTTATATTTTCACAGTTCACTAGGGAGTGATAATAGGAAAGCTTTGATGTAGCTGCCTGTTTTTTGCTTTGTACGAAATGCTCCCAAGTTTAGTAAATAAACTTTTATTGAGAGAGGGCAGGATTGACAGCTTAGAGCCAGCCAGGAGAATCACAGATATCCCCTCACTGAGGGGTAGAGAGGCTGCAGGACATTGGGGCTTCGTGGCTGGAATGACAAAGGAGATTTTCGTGGAGCTCTGTGCTGAGCTCTCTAAGAAAAAGCTCATCAGAGATTTGTTAATTAGGTGTCACCCGAGACTTGCTGAAACAGTGAAGCTGCACAAAGCACTACCTAATTAACTCTTTAATAGCCCTGGAACACACTTGCTAGTTCCCTCCACCAGGGAAAGTGAGGAATGCTGGATTAATCCCCTGGGGCTGCCCAAAGCTATCCTGAGCAGCATTTGAGAGAAGAGAGATGAGGGACTGATTCAGAGCTTGTAACAGGAGACTGTGGTTTCTAAACCAAGAAAAGCCTCCCCAAATTAATTGATTACAAAGATAGTCATTCTGGCTTTAACTGGAACCAAAGTATCTTTTCCTTTTTTTTTAATTTTTTTTTACTTTATTTTAATTTCTGCTTACCCTTGCTCTATACCACACCTCTGCCCTATAGCCAGCTGGGAGAGACCCAAGCTGTTCAGTCATCTTTCAAGTACAGAGGCAAAAAGGCACATTCAAAAGCATTTAAAGGATTTGCTGCATCTTATTCTAATATTATTATCTTATTCAAGGTTACCTAATAATGTCACTCAGAGGGTGGTGAGGCCCTGCCACAGGTTGCCCAGAGCAGCTGTGGCTGTCCCATCCCTGGAAGTGTCCAAGGTTGGATGGGGCTTGGATCAACCTGGGATAGTGGAAGATGTCCCTGCCCATGGTATGGGGCTGGAAATGGATAATTTTTAGAGTCCCTTCCAACCCAAACCATTCTGGGATTCTGTTACTGGTTAACTTTCTAGTCACAACGTTATTAGGGTTGATTCCTTCCAGGTAGCATTTCTCTGGTTGAAGGGCAGATCAACTGCAAGAAATTGGAATGTTCCCCCTAATTCTTGCTAAAATCATTCTTGGGACACTTTTTAATTTTAATACATTTTTTATCCTTTTTCATTAAATGAGAAGGAATAACTTACTCTCTTGTTTCACCTGGTGCTATGTGATCAAACCATTGAGCTCTTTGGAGGCACAAGTGATTTTCTTGGCTCTGCAACCAGGCTGGATGAATTCCATTGGCAGGATCTTGCTGCCATACAAACCTTCTCTCAGTGGGCTGCTGGTTTTTGTAATCTTTTTTTTTTTTTGAGCTGTTCTTTTCTCTGCAGGTGGTTCTGCAGCACGAGCTGGCTGCATTTGGACACTGAGATAAACTTGAGCCTTTGTGCCTGAGCTTACACAAGCCCAGATCACCTGCTGGCCACCAGGAATGTGGTCTGATCTTGTTCTGGCTGACCCCAGTGAAAATGGGAACTTGCATTGCCAAAACTATTGGAGCATCCAGTGGCTCCAAGGAGTCCAACAGGCTGCAGACAGGTTTGAACCATCTAAGTGGAAAGGGACTTTATTTATTTTTTCTTTTCTTTTTTTTTTTTTTTTTTTGCAAACCCTGCAATATTGATTTCAGCACTGCCTGGCTGGGGCAGAGGAAATGTCAGCTCCTGGAAGAATAGCTGAGGCTCTGAAGGAAAACTTGGGATTTTTCCACTCTGAAACCATAAGAGTAAAAATGTAGTTTCCTTCAGAAGTGTTCTTAAAGGAGCATTTGAAGAAAAGAATTCATTTGTAAAGCAAACAATGAAATAGTTACATGTAAAAAGCCATTACTGCTTTAACATAAAATCATGGAATCACAGGAAGGTTTGGATTGGAAGGGACCTTAAGTTAGGCAGTTCCACCCCCTGCCATGGGCAGGGGCACCTCCCACTATCCCAGATTGCTCCAAGCCCCATCCAGCCTGGCCTTGGATGTAAATTTCCTCCTAATTGGAAAATTACTAATTTTTAGTAAAGTGTATGTTTGAGTTTTGGTTGAACTCAAAATTCTGCAGGCCTCGTGTCATAAGCACTGTATTTGAAAATTATTTATTTGAGGGAAAGGATGTATCTCTTGGGGTTTTATGGCAAATTTTTGAAAGACATGTCTCTTTAAATATGCCTTTGAGCTGTCTTGAAAATACTTGATAAATACAATTCTGGATTCCTGGAATGATTTGGATTGCAGGGACCTTAAAGCTGCTCTAGTTCCACCCCTGTGCCATGGGCAGGGACACCTTGTGCTATCCCAGGTTGCTCAGGACCTCATCAAGTTGGGCCTTGGATACCAATTAATAAAATCCATCAGAATTTTGGAGGATTTTCCTTTCATAAGGATCCCATACAAGGAATATTTAAGCTTCTGAGGTTTTCAGTGCTTGTACTTCCCTCAGACAGGAATTGCAAGTTCCCCCAGAGAGATTTTGGGCTGCCTGTGCTGGAGTTGGTTGAGGGATCAGGCCGTGTCTCCTAGAGGCTTTTATACAATGCCCTTCTTGTACAGTCAGGAGTTTAAGGTTTATTTCATCATTTTTTCTCCTCTCTGTAATGTCACTTCTCCACATATTATACTGAACCTCATTCAAATACCAATTTGTGTAAAAAAACAGAAAAAACACCAAACAAAAAGTCCCCTGGAAATGCTGAATCTGAGCTTGATCATGTAACTCGACTCTCTCCAACCCTACAATGAGATTATTTAGACAATCATAATTGTTAATTACATAATTATGTGCTGTTCATTTCTCTGGAAATGGCACTCACATCATGAACAGCTATTGATTTTTTGGGTTTTTTTCATTTAGGGTGTGCCCTTGGTCTTTATTTACTACATGCAATTCAAATGCTGTTTAGAAGAGAGGACTTGGAATATTCTTGCTGGGAATTTGGGAATATTCTTTCTATGTTATTTACTGCAGTTTTATCTTCATCCTTTCTGGTCTGGGGGTGGTATCAGGTACTTGTAGAGGACAGTTTGTTAAATGCTGAGGAAAAAATAAAAATCTGGAATTTTGGGTGCAGCTGCCTCACAAGGCAATTTAGATATTTACTGATTTTAGGTTTTCAGGTTGAGATGGCTGAGAACTCAGCTCTTTCTGTTTTCATATGGCTTCAAATGGTTGAATTTGAGCCCAAATTCACACATCTGGAGCTGAAAAATGTTGTGTTTTCACTACCAGTCTCTGGTGAGATAACTGAAGTACTAAAGAAGAGAGAGTTTCTGATGTCAACCCTGCTGCTTTGCTGTTCATTTGTCATACATGGGAATGCTTTTCTCATCCTTCCACATATTCCTGGATTAAAGGAATAAGCATTATTTCAGGTGATATTATTCATGACAGCACAGTGGGAAGTTATTGTTTTATTAGAGAAGCCAATTATACCTCAGGGAAATATTCTGGTCATATCACCTTCCATTTAGAAGGCTATTGCATATCTGACATGTCTGCAAACAAAGCAGACAAATTTGGACTTTTTTCCCACTATTGAATTAAATTTTTTTTCATGTATTGACACTTCTGCCTTTTTTGGGAGGGGTTACAGTTTCTTAGATCAGTAGAGTCCCTTTGAGTTCCCTCAAAGGGAAGGGATATAAATACCTGGCTGGGAACTCAGCCTCTGGAGTTGCTCTATTAATTCATGCCATCCATCTGGGATGCTGCTGATGGATGTCACCTTGTGAACAATGCAGGAGGGAAAATGGAGCATGAGAGCTTTCCAGACAGAGTTTCCTGTAAAAACACCAGGTGATATTTTCAGAGGCCTTTGGCTACCTGAGCATAAGTGATGTCCTTGTGTGTAATACACACAAGCCTGGTGCTTGTCTGAGTGCCTGAAGTCCTTGTGAGCACAAATCCACAGCTTGTGCCTTGCTGACATGTTTTATTAATCAGATCCAATTGATGGCACTCACTGGGAATTCCCTGTGAGCACTTCAGAGTGCTCCATGCACAGATTTGGATTGCTCACACTTCCATCAGGCTGGAATTGCCTGTGTGTGATTCCTGGTGCATCCCATGTGGTGGTGTGGCCTGAAGGCTTCTGGAGTCTGCAGAGTTCCTCATTTGGGATGGATAAAGGTGCTCAGGTACAGAGGGATTCTGCTTCTCTGCCCCACTCAGGTGTGACCCCACCTGCAGAGCTGCCTCCAGATCTGGGACCCTGCACAGGAAGGACCTGGAGCTGCTGGAACAAGTCCAGAGGAGACACCAGGATAATCAGAGGGATGGAGCAGATCTGCTGTGGGAAAGGCTGAGGGAATTTGGCTTGGTCAGGAGAAGAGAAAGCTTCAGGGTTACCTGATTGCCCTTTCCAGTCCCTGAAGGGAGGCTGTGGGAATGATGGAGAGAGACTTTGGACAATGGTGTGGAGGGGCAGGACACAGGGAATGGCTTCTACTGGCAGAGAACAGGGATGGATGGGATATTGAGAAGGAATTCTTCCCTATGAGGGTGGAGAGGGCCTGACACGAGTTGCCCAGAGAAGCTGTGGCTGCCCCATCTCTGAAAATGTTGCAGGCCAGGTTGGATGGGGCTTGGAGCAGCCTGGGAGCAGCCTGGGAATAGTGGAAGTGTCCCTGCCTATGGCAGAGGGGAACTGAATGGTTTTCAAGGTCCTTCCAACCCAGTCCATTCTGGGATTCTGGGGTTAGTTCTGTGATCAAGCAAAGCACTTTGCTTGATGCTCTTTTCACACAGAAAAGCATCTCTGTGTGTTTTTGCTCAGTGGTCTCTTCCTACTCTAATTTCCATGGTTACAACCCAAACCCTTTTTCAATTTCCCACCTTCCCCACAATTCTAGTGTTCCAGTAATTTCTGATGTTCTCATTTAATATGAAACATGTCACAGTGGCAATGTAGCAATCATACAGAGTTTAGACCTCACTGAAATGCCTCACAATACCCATTTCTGTGGATGCACAAACCATTTACTTGTTAGTAGTGTGGAGTATTTTAAGAGTAGCAGCAGGAGGAGTATCTGTGGGTCAGGTGAAAGTTTCTTGTGCCAGGGTGTAAAAGCATCAATGATTTGTCAGTATTATGAGATTCAGTATTGTCTACTGAATGTGTCACATTCCTGTGCCATACCTTGTCCTTTTTTCCAAGTCTCCAGCCTGAGCTCTGCTTTTGGGATGGATCAGGGCAGAAAAGGACAGCTTTGTGTTTCTTGGAGAGCCATTAAATTCACTCCTGGAGAGGCAGGAGCTGTCCAGGCTTTCTCCCCTTCAGATGCATGTTATCACACATTAACTTATCTTGATTAATTCTGCAGCAGATATGGGAGCAGTTCCCTGGAGTTCTTGTGAAAATGAGAGGGACCTGCTATCTCCCCATCATCCTCCCTCGGCGTCAGAGTGTCTGTCTCTGGCATGACTGGGAGCCAAGGGAAATTGCTTGACATCACTTCAATTTCTGAATCTCAGTTTGGCACTGGGAAGGTGAATTCCAAAGCCAGTTTTATCCATCGGATGGTACAGATCATGTTGACACACTTCCTTTGCTCCTTGTACTAAATCTTCCAGGAACACTTCCCCAGGTGAAGTTGCAGCAGCTTGAAAAATTGAGAATTTTCTTTTTTTTCCCACTTTTTCCTCCTCTGTTTTTGTTGGTTTTGTTTTGGTTTTTTTTTTTGCGAGAGGTGGGCAGATGCCACTCCTCCTCCCATCTAACCCCAGACTATTTCTGAACATCAAATTTTGATTCTGGTCACTGTAAGATCCAGATGGTTTCCCCAGTCTGAGGTAAATCCTCTTCTGCTTAATACAAGCAAATTAATGAAATTTGGATAGAAAATCACATTTCTAAGCCATGATTTCAGTATCATATCCAGGTAATAGGTCTGCATGTCTTCAAGACAGAATTTATTAAAACATGTCACTTTTGGCTCATTTTAGTTGATGGAAGCTTCCTTTAAAAAAAAAATTCAAATAGCCTAGTTTCTGCTGGGGAAGCTTTCTTCTGAATTGAGCATGAAATGCTTTTTTTTTAATTCAGAAAATCTGTTTCAGATGTGTTTCAGACTTTTCCTTTGATCAACAAATAACTTGCCAATCAGCCTATTGAAATTCACTTTCCAAAGGAGACCAAAAGAAAAGAAAAAAAAAATTTTAGGAAGTTCATTCTGAGTTTTGTCTCTTCAGACACTACCTCAAAGCCACTTTACCAAACAGATTCCCCCTGAAATTGGTGGTGTCTGTCTTGTCTGTCTTTTTGTCCTTTTTTTTTGGCTTTTCATTTTTGTTGTTCTTCGACAAGATTATCTCAGCAGTGTCAGAAAGGACCTGACTTACCCAAAACAGCAGCAGTTAACAAAATCCAGCCTCTGATCCGGGTTTTCCTCCCGAGACTCTGCTGAGTTTATTTTGCCATTCTTGAGAGGTGGTTGCTTTTCCAGTCAGCTCTGCCTTTGATATCCCAGCTAAGTAAAGCTGCTAAATTTGTCCTGGCTGTGTTTTCTTTTTGAGCATTTTCTGGACAAGTGTTTCAACTCTTCCTTTCCTGTCCTGTCTGATATCCAGGGATAAACACACCCAGACACACAAACACACACACACACACACACACATGCTGGTTTATCCTGAATCCTGGACTCAGTGCTGCTTTCATGTGATTAGAGTCTTAAAATACTTCTTTCATTCCAGTTTGAAGGAATATTTGACATTTTTGATGCCATCACTATAATTCCTGTCTTGCCCAAAGAGCATTTTATCATAATTTCCTTATTTTTGTATTATTGCTGGAGGTTTGAGTGAGGACATTTTTCTTTATTGTGGTAGAACTTAAAGAGAAATGGCAGAACAAAGTCGGAGAAATGCTGAGCTCTTGTGATTTGCTTTTTGAATTCTTTACTCAACAGCAGTAAGAGTAAGATAACTTTTGGTGTTCCATGTATACAGAACAGTGTTTTTCATTTAATGGGGACACTATGTCATGTTTAAGGGTAAAAATGTATCATCAACACAATTATTTTAAAGGCAAAACTTTAGAAGCTTCTTTTAAGGAGGAGAAGGAGCAGGAACTTCTAAGAGGAAAGTTCTAGTTTGCCTAAAATGCCAAAAAATTGATTATTTCTTCATTGACCTTTGTTCATTTTGGGTCTCTGCATGTTCTTTTGTATAGATACAGAGTAATCTCCTTCAATCACCTGCAAAGTTAGTAGAATTTAGGATCTTGTGTGCTTTTAAAAATGAAACTGGACTGTTCTTTTAAATGTCTCCACAAACACCTTGTCCTACAAAGAACTGGTAGCAAAAATAAGTCCAGAATTTGGGAATCTTGAAGTTCTCAAGAACTTTCTCTGCCCTGTCACATCCATGAAGTTCTCCCCCCGTTTTTTGGCACCCCATGATATCTATGATGTGGATTTAACAGCTGCTGCAATTACATGAGGGGTGTTTTCTAAAATTGTTTCAGTTTATAAATTGACAGTGCAGCCATGATTTAAATAATGATATTGAGGACTGGGGAGAAGCACAGAAGCAATTATTGAGGTTTCTAAAACAACCATTTGGGAATTATATGTGGGTATTTGCTAGATGGTTTTTGGTTTTTTCTACATCAGTAGATCCAGGTGAGGCTTTGTGGAGAGCTGGACACTCAGTTTCCATCTGGAACATTTATTTATCACCTCTGTGTTCAAGTCTTACTTGAAGGTGCCTCCTAAAATGATGTTGAGTCCATCTCACTTATGGCTGACAATGTTTCAACAAGAAGTAACTCCAGTTTTATAGAGGGTGGAGGCTGAAGCACCCATAAATTAAACCCTATGTGGGCAGAAGATGGAAAGATGGGAGATAACCCAAAATCCTTGGAGGCTCTGTCTAGCTTGTCCTCTGCACACTAAGAAAATGAGGTGGCAGGAATGAAGGAACATAAAGAGAAGGAGGGAGCAGTAGAGAGAGAAAGAAGAGCAAAAGAAACCATGAAAAAGGATATTAATTTATAGAATGGGCTTTGGAGCCAAGGAAACCATGAATTAAAAGTATTAAATTTATAGAATGGGGCTTGGAGCAACCTGGTCTAGTGGAAGGTGTCCCTGCACATGGCAAGGGGTGGAACAGGTTGATCTTTAAGGTCTCTTCCAATCCAAACCATTCTGTAATTCCATGATCATTTCCATATGCAGGGAATGCCCTTTTGCCAGCTAATTGGTTTTATTTGCAAGGGGAAGAATTCTCATGTAGTAAAGATTGTTTAAGTCGTGAGATATCTTTTAAACCCTAAGTCATCCTGGATGTGTCAGAGTAGGTCAGTTTACACTGTGAATACAGATGATTTTAGGTAGTTTTCAGTACTCCTAAAAATCCTTGCACAGTTATTTTCCCGAAACTTCAACCTTTTGAATTACAGTTATGAGAAATAATTCTCTTTTTTTTCTTTTTTTCTTTTTTTTTTTTTTGTCCTCCTCTTGCTTAAGTTTAATTTTTACTGCCAGCCTTGGTGGTGTCTGTTCTGGAGAGTAGCAGGAAAAGCTGATAAGGGCATAGGACAGAAATCTTTGTGCT
Source organism: Setophaga petechia (assembly GCA_024362935.1). Classification (NCBI taxonomy): domain Eukaryota; kingdom Metazoa; phylum Chordata; class Aves; order Passeriformes; family Parulidae; genus Setophaga; species Setophaga petechia. The sequence continues at coordinate 1,129,624 of JANCRA010000085.1, read as the reverse complement.
TATCTCCCTGCAACACATGGAGCTGAGAGTGCATCCTTTTCCTGTCCTAGGACAGGAGACGTAAACTGACCATCTCCTGACAGCAGGGACTTCAAACAGAGCCTCCAGCATCCAGAGGGTAGGAATCTTCTCTCAACTTCAGAGGCCAGCTAGGTGAAAGTGGGTCACTGGCTGTTTAGAAAGCTGGGTTAGTGCCAGAAAGAATAAAAATTAAAAAAAAAAAAACACCACAGTTCTGATAACTGCTCAGTCAATAGACATCTCTGTAGATATTGCGGTGTTTTGTGGTGATTTTTTTCCCCCTAAAGGGCATAAATTCAGCCTGACTTCTGATTGTTTGTTTAGATTTTCACCAGAAGGTGAATTAAGTTTAAAACTAGGGAAAGAAAAAAGTGTATTCCAAGAGAGTTTTATAAAATCAGAATTTTGCTGTCAGATTTGGAACAAAGGTCAGACAGAAGTTGTCCTCACAGAAGGGGTTATTTGGACAGTGTTGTTACAGATGAACATTCTTTTATGTATTGTCTTTATGACAACAGAGACCTAAAAGTGACCTAAAAGTGAAGGGTCTAAGGCAGAGGGAGTGGGAATTGGAGCAAAGAGAACCTTCCACCAGGAATGCCTGAGCCTCGGTGTGCCTGGAGCTCTGCCAAGCCTGGGCTGTGACTCCAGGTTGGGAACCAATTCTTGGAAAAGTGTAAACACAGTCAGGAATTGGTTAGAGCAGCTTATTTTTACACTTAATAGCAGTTAGGGTTCATTCCTAATTTTCACCATTAAGAGAGACACAGAAAGTCCCAGCTCTTCTGGCTCCACGTGAAAATCTTCCTCAATGGCCAAAGCCCAGGAAGAGAAATGCAGGAGGAAGACCAGGAGTCCCCACATCAAATATTGATGCTGAACAGTTTGGGACAAGCTGCTTCAGTGCTTCCCAGGCCTTGGTGTCCCTGGTGTAGGACAGCCCAAGAACTCTGTGGCAATGCCAAGTTCAACACAGAGGATCACAATGGGAAAGAATCTTTGGAAGTGTTTTTCCTTTCATTAAGTGCCTGCCTGGCAGCCTGACCCTTTCCAGAGTGGCTTTGCTCTGGAGTCTCCCTTCAGGGGAGCTCAGCTCCAGATCTTCATTTTCCCAGAAATCCTGGGACTCTGCAGGTTTCCCAGCTCTGACAGCAGCTCCCATCAGCTGAAGGTGCAGCCTCATTCTCTGAACATTTATTTATTGCTCTGACATTGGCAGGCCTTGCTGAGGCAAGTCTCATCTGCTTCATATGTTCACTTGGAGACCTCACCAAGGCTGAAGAAACAGCGATGATCTCATCCTTTCCCTTTGTTTCAGGATTCACAACAGTTCCTCCAGAATGATTGATTTGTTTTATTTTTTTTTAACAGTCACTTCTAGTAAATGTGAAGACTGGAGGAATTAGTAGCATTAAATCTCAAAGGTTTTCAGCTCTAGGCTGGGAGTTGAGGTTTACTACAGTCCTTAATCTCAGCTCGTGGTCACATAACTTTGATAAAGGTTGGCTTTGAGTGGAAAACCAGTAAACTTTTATCTCTTCCCTCCTTCCAATCTGATATTCCTGTCCCAGAAAACCTCAAATAACTTCCCAAATGCAGCTCAGGCAGTGCAGAGCAGCTCTAGGACCCTTCAGCAGCAGGATGAATGGGATCCCTGGAGTCATGTGATTAATCCCATTATAATCCAAACTTCCTAGTTCTCTTTCAGTCCCTGTGAATCAGATGCAAATTCTACCCCGTGGGGTTGGCTAATCTGTCATCAATAGCAGGCTCTCAGCTGCCTCTGCAGGTCTTTTGGTATTTCCAAAATCATCCTCAAACCTTTACGTTGTTGTTCTTCCACAACTTTCTGCTCTCCAGGATTCACTTTATTGTCAGCTCTGCTTTAAAGACAAAACACAGCTTCTGGGGAATGTTGTAAAAGCTTTTCCTAAAGTAGTGTGAATCTGAGACCAGGTTAAATTTGCTGAGATTTAGGCTTTTCTGCAGTCTTCAAACTAGTGATGGACTAAAGGCCTAAGTTTTAAATTCAAAACCCAAATACAGAGATGCTGAGTTTTCTGAGTAGCAGAGGAGCTGGAGCTGGGAGTTCAGCTCCCAGTTTACACCCACATCCCCTTTTCTCCAAGGCAGGAAAACTGGGGACTGGTCTGAGCACAGGGTGTGAAGATCCCAGTCTGGGAGGGAACATTCTTGTACACAGCTCACCCTTCCCCTGGACTTGGCAAAATGAGCTCAGCTTCCTCCCTCTGAATCACTTTTACCTTCTGCACTAGCACAGAGTTGCCTGGTTAGGTGGTGAACTGGGATAGAAGATGCAGAGGCAGAAATTAGAGTTATGGATGGTTTAGATTGGAAGGGATCTTAAAGATGATCTAATTCCAAACCCCTGCCATGGGCAGAGATGTCTTCCACTATCCCAGGTTGCTCCAAGCCCCATCCAGTAACTCTTGTGTAAGAAATTTGCTGTCAAGCCTGAAGAAAAATTCAAGTACCTGTTGGTTCTGCAAAAATTTCTCTCCTCTCAGAAGGACCCTGACCTGCAACTGGACTTTATCCCTAACCTTCCACATCACTTGGCCTCTGCCTGAAAGGCCACATTACCCAGTAATTCCTGTTGGATATTGCAGAGGCTGTCACTCATCTCTGGAGCTGCCCAGCAGCGTGGTAGGAGCCGTTGTTACCTGAGTCCCATCAGCTTTTCCGTGCCCCGGGACATTTGGGAAGCAAATCCCACCACCTGCCAGGGATTTCAGGGCTGTCAGTAAATTCCTTAGTTCCTGGAGAAGTGTTACCATGGAAGGTGGCCTTTTATTCCTGTTTGTGCTGGCTTGTCTGCATGAGTGTCAATAGCAGCATCAGACTGGGCAAAATGAAACCTGTCAGTAGCTGCCTCCCGATGTTAACGTTGGCAGCAGCTCCTCGGAACTGTTGCAGGGAAGTAGCTCTGGTGGCCAAATTCTTTCAAAATTCTGAGATTACCTGTTTGAATGGTTAACTCCTTCAGGAGAGCTCTCAGTCCATTTCCAAGCTGGTTTCTTTACATAGGAGGTAATTTAGGAAAGGATCTAAGAGCTCATGAAATCCATCACCCTTTCTCCAAGAGGGATCATCTCCTCCTGTGAGTCTTGACAGATGTATTCAAAAATCCCACTATGGGTGCTCTTTTACATCAACCCCACAGGCTTTGCACAGGCTGTTGAGTGCCTGACTAAACATGGAAAAGCTTCTCCAGCTCTATAAAAATGCATCTCTGCTGCTTCTGTTCACAATCATTATTTCTTTACCACAGGGAGTAGAACATGGAGGTGAGACCATCATTCTCTCCCAACCTTTGACATTCATGTTGCTCCAGGAATCATAAACCCCAAATCATGCATTCCTGCCTGTGTCCCTGCTTAAGGGTTTAATAGCTACTGGCATTCAAGGCAGAGATGAGGCTGGCAGATTTTCAGGTTTTCTCAATCATCAAGGCTAAATTACCATTTTTCTCCTTACAGTGAGTATAACCTGACCAGCCCTCAGTGTGAATCATGGCAGGCTCAGGCTCTGAATCTGTAGTCTGGCATCTTAACCATTATTGTGACCCTGAACCAGCAAAATGTTGCTGTGTCTGACCTTTCCTCTGCACATATTTTAGGGAGTTAAACCGGAAAAGACATTTAATATTGTTTAGAAGGTGTGTGTTGGAAGGGGAGAGAAGGTGGGTAGGGCAGGTTGAAAGATGAAGGGACTGGAGCACCAGGAGGGGCTGAGGGAGCTGGGAAAGGGGCTCAGCCTGGAGAAAAGGAGGCTCAGGGGGGACCTTGTGGCTCTGCACAACTCCCTGAAAACAGATTGTAGCCAGGTGAGGGTCAGGCTCTTCTCCCAGGGAACAAGAACCAGGATCAGAGGAAATAAATCCTCCACAGAAGTAAATTCCCTCCCACATTCTTGGAAGTGAATGAGGAAACCCCTTCTGAATTTCTAGAGACAGTGTCAGGAACCCTTCCCATTCCAACCATATGGACTAGACTGAACCAAGTCTGGCTCCTTCCACCCTTCCAGCTGTTCTTTAATTCCCAAATGTGGCCTTTCAGAGGATTTTGAGCAGGTACCTTCACTTGCACGTTGGGAAAGCAGTGATGCCTGGCTGTGCTGGGTGGGCTTTGCAACAATTACACTGTTATTAGTTGAAAACCAGCTTGAATACACACACACAAAACTTGTAACAAGAATTCCCAGAGCAGCATCCCATGGTGAACTCCCTCTGAGCTCAAGCAGAGAGATAAATCCAAATTTGTGCTTTTTAACTCCTACAGAAGTGCAGCAAACAAGGGGAAGACTATTAGGGAATGAAGAATGTGGTCTCTCTCCTGGGAGTTTAATCTCCCCTGGTGACTCCAGGCTTAGCAGGCGATACAAATGGTTCTGTTTCACTGCTTTGTTTTAATGTTGATTTGTTTGTAGTCTGCCCGAGGTACTAATTGGTGTTTTACAAGTAGAAATACAAAGGTGTCTGCCCTGAAGAACTCACTAACAAAAAGCACTGCAGCACCGTCTTAATGACAGTGAAATTTTCTGCCTAATGAACCAATCGCTTTGATAAAATCTCTACCTCCTGGTGAATTCCCTGCTTTGATTTCCCCCTCGACTCCCATCTCCTTTTACACCTCACTTTGTATTCTTTTTTCCACTCTGCTTTAAATTTTGGGGGCGGTTCTCACTCTAATCAGCATTTTACAGTGCAGCTCCTGGAAAGAAAGTGAATCACCTCTTTCATTAGGAACAAACAACAGCGGCCTGATGTTGCAACTGTGGATATTTCAGCTGAGAAAGTGGAAGCCCCTGGCCTGGCACTGCATTTTAAGAGGATGGTGGCCTGTCATTAGCTTTTAATCCCTTCAGCATGCTGCAGTCCCCAACAGGTTGTAACACGGATGTCAGTGCCTGCATTTGCAATGCTCATACCCAGGATAATCATTGAACAATTCCTCCTCTTCAGTGCCGTGTTGGCTTCTTACCACCTATGACTTAGCATGGATTCTTGCTTTTTTTTTTCCTTCAGGAGGTGTTGATTGCTGCAAAAATAGTCATGTTAATGGTTGCCATCCTCACCTTACCCTCACTGCTTCCATTTGGATGTTTCCACTTTTCCAGTGGTGATTTCCTCCCTGGAAGGGGGTCTGTGGCTGCTTCTTGTCTGTTTCAGCACAAAATATTTTTCTAAATGGTTTTTAGTGGTCATTTATAGTGTTGTTACTGTTTTTCTGTTTCTCATTGAGCCTCACTTCCACCTTAAATCAACACTTCTTTTAGCACAAGTCCTGTTTGCATGAAGGAGGTGAAAAATGTCTGGAGAATCAGATTAAGGGTAGTTGGAATTAATGGTAAATAGTTCTGGCACACTTAATTTTGGGGAACTTTGGACCAATAAACATTATAGGGATTTCTTTTTAACCTCTGTGTGATATACTGCTTTCTAAATTGTCCAACTACTTTTAGATACTGTATTTTAGACATGTATAAGCATCAATAACATCCAGTAACAGGCTGGATGAACTGCTGAAATACATACTTTCTAATTTTATACTATTTCATATTAGGTTCTGTTTTACCCAGGTGCATTTCTTTTTATTTATCAACAGTGAATTATTTTGGTTTTATTTCAGTTACTTAAAGGACTGCTTCATTTTTAGCCTGGTTTCCAGGTCAGTTAAAGAATAGATGATTTTTTTATTTTTGAACACTCACCATCCTTGGAAGTGTTTGGAAGACATGTATGTGGCACTTGAGGATGTGGTTTATGGTGAGCATGGTGGAGGTGCTGGATTGACTTTTCCAACCTTAATGATTCCACAATTCTGTGATTTTTTTGTTTTATTCCATCCTCTCTCACTGATTTGAGGCACAATCCACAGGCAGACAGCCTCACAAATATGAAGTTCCTGCTCTTTGTGAAAATAAATGGTTGCATGAGAAGGAAAGACAAATTGTTTTCCTAGTTGGGTTCAACTGTGTCATTCAACATCAGAGAATCCACATGGAGAAAAGGTGTTAGAAACTCCATAACCACAGTTACAGCTTCTATCAGAACCTGTTAGAAGCTTTATCAGGTCCAGGGTCATCCAGCCACAATATCCAAAAGCACAGGGAGTGGAGCTGCTTTGCTTAAAGTTACCACAACCAAATTTTTTTAAATGAAAAACAGAACTCACACCTCAGAGCAGCCATGACCTTCACCTGTGCTTGGAATGAGTTCTTGGAGAGCTCTGTGGCTCCACCCTCCTGCTTTTCTCAGGGCATTAAGTGTGGGGTAATGAAGGGAGTGAACTGAGCTGGCATTGCTCAGTCACTGCAGGGATCTGAGATGGGATGACTTGGTGGTGGAGGGACCCCCCAGCTCTGGAGGCAGCAGGAGGGATCAGCAGAGAGCAAACCCAAGGAAAGAACAGGGCAGTGGAGGATTAACTGGAAGGAGGCAAAGCAAAATTAGCAAGCAGATTTAAGGTGGATTTTAGAGTGCAACTGGGGGTAAGCAACATCTCTTGAAGCTTCTGTGTTCCTGCTAAACGTGAGGCCACTCAGGTCTGCTGGATGAGGGGACACTCCCCATCCCTGGAAGTGTGCTAGGTCAGATTGGACAGGGCTTAGAGCAACCTGGGATTGTGAAAGGTGTCCCTGCCCATGATCTTTAAGGTCCCTTCCGACCCAAACCATTCTGTGATTCTTTGTTTCCCTTTTCTCTACACCATTTTAATGCTCAGCATCGAGCAAGAATTTCTTTGCTCTTTGCAAAGAAATTTGCTCTTTCTTTGCTGGCATCTGTTTTTTTTCTCTGCTTCAGGACACTTAGGACTTCTTGCTGAGCTCTCCTGAGCCTTCCATGATGGATTTGAGATGCCAACCAACAACACTTCCCTCTCAACAGAACAGCTTCCCACATCTGAGGAACAGGAGGGGGCTGGGGACAGCCAGCTCTGTGTTGGGCTGATACATTCCTGACAGGAGGGTGCAGCCAGGTGGGGGTCAGGTTCTTCTTCCAGGTGACAAATGACCAGAGGAAATGGCCTCAAGCTGCACCAGAGGAGGTTTAGATTGGATATTAGGAAAAATGGAAAGGGTTGTCCAGCCCTGACACAGCCACTCAGGGCAATGGTGGAGTTCCCATCCCTGCAGGGATTTACAAGCTGTGTGGATGTGGCACTTGGGGACATGGCTCAGTGGTGGCCTTGGCAGTGCTGGGGATGTCTGGACTCGGTGATCTCTTAGAGCTTTTCCAACCTCAATGATTCCACAATTCTGTTTTCCTTCGCTTACCTGCAGACCGCAGAGCATTAGGAGCAAATAAGATGTTGGGAACAAATTGATTTTCCCTTTAATCTGACATTTCCTCTTGAGTCTTCGTTTTGCTGCTTATTCTTGGAGCAGTTTGCTGCTGAGCTGTGATAAGCATCCCATTCCCACTCCTTTTCCAGAGCTCCCTTGCCAGGAGACGTTCCGGCTTGGAACGCGCGCGCTGCCTGCGGGGTCGCCTACCTGGCAATTATTTGTATTGTTTTGTACCCACTCAGAGCCTTTAACCTGCAAGTCCCTTGGGGCACAGGTTCTGTGTTTTGTGTGGTTCACTGGGCAACCACAGAGCTCTTCACTCCCCTCAGGGCATTATACAAAGTGTTAATAATAAAATCCTAGGAAATCTATCTGGAATTGCAGGCACGGGGATTTTTCTCATTGGTGGTTTTTTGCATTGCTGCAGAATCTTTATGCAGTTCCATAAAGCTCAGACTTGGTGTAATGAAAGAGAAGTGAGCCTTTAAAACTCAACCAGGTCAAAACCAGGGATGCAGTCATCACCAAAACAATAAAAAAAAAGGGAAAACACCTCTGCTCTGGAGCCAGGCTGAGAGAGCTGGGAGTGTTCAACTGAAGAAGAAAAGGATCCAGGAGATCTCAGAGCCCCTTCCAGGACCTAAAGGGGCTCCAGGAGAGCTGGAGAGGAACTTGGGACAAAGGATGGAGGGACAAGACACAGGGAATGGCTTCCCACTGCCAGAGGGCAGGGATGGATGGGATATTGGGAAGGAATCCTTCCCTGTGAGGGTGGTGGGGCCCTGGCACAGGTTTCCCAAAGAAGCTGTGGCTGCCCCTGGATCCCTGGAAGTGTCTAAGGCCAGGTTGGACAGGGCTTGGAGCAACCTGGGGTACTGAAAGTTGTCCCTGCCCATGGCAGGGGATGGAACTGGATGAGCTTTAGGTTCCCACCCAGCCCAAACCATTCTGTGATTCCATGAAAAGCAGAGCAGAAACACAAAGTTCAGCCATGGAAAGCAGCCCAAAGGTAAAGAAATCCAAGGATGGGTTTGAAGGTGGAAAATGAGGCTTCTTACTCTCAGGAGAGGAATTCAGTGTAAACCCAAGAGCAGGTTGGACAGATATGGATGTGAAACAAGAATAAATCAAATGTTTTCACCTTTAATGCTGGGGAGATCAGGACTCTATTGCCCATGAGCAGAAAAGCTGAGATAAGGTTCTGACTGTGAGGCTACAAAGTGGCTCAACATTATAGGATCAGAGAATCACAGAAGGGCTTGGGTTGGAAGGGTCCCTAAAGATCACTGAGTTCCAGCCATTCCGTGGCTTTTTATCAGTTTTTGAAGGACAAGACCTCTCCTCTTGGACATTTAAGACTTCCCCCTTTGCCACTGAAGCAGACCTGGGAAATTTCTCTCCTGTATGTGCTGATCTGAGCTGTTCTCTCCTCAGATGACCTAAGGTTAAACCAGGTGAGTTGCTCTGCAGGTTAACAGAGCCAAAGTTGTGCCAGGGATGGCAGATTTCACCAAGTGACCATGAGGATCCTTTGTCCCAGGTCACAGCAGACATGCTCTGTCTTGCTCAGGCTGCAGGGCTGGGTGAGACATTCTGGCAGTCTCAGGCTCCAGGATTATCCATTAGTTTGTGCCAGCTGCTCCATTACAGGTTTTCCAGCTGCTTTGTGGCTGAAATGTGCTGTTCACTTTCCTGTTCTCAGTGAGGATCACCTCAGTTTGGTGTTTCAGGACAGGATCAGTGGTGGGTGGATCTAAAATCAGAATTTCAGAGTGTGGTCATTGTTGCTGACCTACTCAAGGCTGTAAAATGTGGAGATTTAACCACATACTTTCCCCCCTCTTTCCTCAACATTATTCTTTCTCTGTACATTCCAAATGCCATCTTTCTCCATCCCAATAACCACTCCAAACTGATCATTTATCCTTTGCTTCCCTTTCTTCATCCTCCTTTATGCTTCCTTGGCTCCCCAGCAGCATTCTGCTTCAGCCTTATTAGAAACCTTTGTCTAATTGCTTTGGCACCTTATTTTTCAGTATTGAAGGGATATCCAGGATTCATAACACTCCCTAGGAAGTGTGTAGGAGCCTGGAAGAGCTGTCTTACACTAGGAAGCCTCAGGAACTGGAAATATTTTATTTGCTGCTGAAATAAGAGCGAGTTTTTAGGCTTTCCCTGATAATTGTTACCATTCCCTACGGGCTGTTGTGGGATGTGTGGATGGAAAGCCAAGAATAGGTTCTGTCCTTGTCTCCTCCAGCAGTTTTTTTCATCCTAAATGATGTCATTATGTTGGTGTTGCATCTTGCTCATGGTTACAGTCATCCTGTCTTTCCTTCCTTCAGTGCTCCCATTGCCAGAGTTAATTTAGAACCAAACTTGGAGCCTTTCACCTCCAATTCTGAGCTTTCTTGTAGTGCTCTCTATGTAAATACTCACAACTGGTCGTGTTAACGAGCAGGGAAAAGCAGCAAAGCCTGGAAATCCAAATAAAGTCAGAACATTTTGCATCTCCTTTAAAACACAGCATTCACCTTTGCTTTTGTGCTGCCTTGGAGGAGAATTTGTGCCTCCAGGAACTTGGAAGCTGCAAGCGAGCACGGAACAATGCAAGTCTCTGCAGAAATGGGGCTGTGATAACTTGGCTTTTTTGGCCTACATTTCTCAGTGGTTATTATTTGTTAATTATGTTGTAGAGTGCTCACAAGTGGGCTAATTGCTTCCCCAGAGAGCTTGCAAGGAAATGATGGACAGAACAAGGGCAGGATGTTACACATCTCAGATAGCGAGAGGGTAAGGTAGGACACGGGCAAGATGGGAAGGGAAACACTTGGAGCAGCATTTTGAAGCTGAGAGAAGAAGAGTTGTGTTGATTTTTGGAGGGGAGGATGAGTCCCAGTTGGAATTGATCTGAGGAGCTGATTGTCAGAAGAGTTGTTTAAGGAAACACTGAAACTAAAGGCAGAAATGAAGAAGAAATGGAAGAATTTATCAAAAAAAAAAAAAAAAAAAAGCTGTGGAGAGGTTGTACCTGACTGTGTTGTAGTCACTGGGCTGTGCTGTGTGAATCCTTGAAAACAAGGATAAGTTCCTTATGAACTGTAACCACACTGCATGAATGGTCTTCCTTAAAAAATAAATCCCATTCCTCAGACCAACTCTTTTCTTCAGACCATTATAGATGGGAGAGAAGGAAAAAAACGTGCGTACACAGCCCTGCTGTTGTATTTCAAATTTAATTCTCATTCTTGCTGTTTGTGTTTCTGCATCTTTCTTTTAGCCTACACAGGAGGGCCCTGCTGGTATTTAAGGTATTTCTGGTCTGTTCTGCCCCAAATTGGGAAGTTCTGATTCATTTCCCTGAGCTGGTCCCCCTTTGCACCTGCTTGGAGGAAAGGAACCAAGCCTGAGGAAGGCAGACTAAAAAGTGACAACAAAGTGACACAAGGTGTTTCTCAGGCTCCAGGGCCACTGCTGGTGCTGAAAAACAGGAAATGTCTGTCCCCTTGCCCAGAAGTCTGAGCTGGTTTGGATCCATGGATCAGCTCTCCCACAAATCACCCTCTCACATCAGAGGAACAGAGGAGGTTCAAGTGTTGATTTTCCTTTTGAGAAGCATTTTCTGAGGGGAAGGGGAAAGGAGCAAAGCTTTGGTTTAAATTACCTGCTTCAAATGCTCCTGGAAGCACTTTATTTGTACACACATCTGCTTTTCCACATTTATTATTAGAAAAGAGCCAGAAGAAGAGTTTGACACAGGCAGGTGTTGTTTTCAGATTTCAAAGCATGTGTGGTTTCCTCTCTCAGAAACCAAAGCTGAGCTGCTGTGACTGTGCTTGTCTTGGAATTGCTGCCACAATTCTTTTCTCTCCTCTGGGTGCTTCCAATGGTTTTTATTCCATTCTTTCTCTCAGCATCCCAAATCCTCGGAGCCTCATTGATACCTTTGCTTGTATTCACAGTCTGGCTGGCCAAGCACACTTGTCACTTCTTTTGGGGTTCTTCTGTATCTGTGGAGCACAGGAAGAAATCCTGAACTCGAGAATCAGCAAGGCTTTGGTCTCCTGAATCCTTAATAGCAGCTGCCCATTCCACACAAGTTGCAAAGGAATAATAAGAAGTGCCCAGGACATGTGGAGAAGGCTTGGATTGCTTCTGAGCATGGCACAGTACCCACAGAACTGGGGACAGGGGTAGGGATGACTGTCCTGGACTTCTGAAGACTTTTTAGACATTTAGAGTCTGGATTCAGGAGTAACTAAATAATCTGCACTGATTTGCACCCTGGGCTGATCCCCAGTGTGAGCAGCAGGAGAGGGGAAGATTCTGCTGCTCTGCCCTGCTCAGGTGAGACCCCACCTACAGAGCTGCCCCAGCCCTGGGGCCAGCAGCAAAAGGACCTGGAGCTGCTGGAGCAAATCCAGAGGAGGCCATGGAGATGCTCCAAGGGCTGGAGCCCCTCTGCTCTGGAGCCAGGCTGGGAGAGCTGGGGATGTTCACCTGGAGAAGAGAAGGATCCAGGGAGAGCTCAGAGCCCCTTCCAGGGCCTAAAGGGGCTCCAGGAGAGCTGGAGAGGGACTGAGGACAAGGGATGGAGGGACAGGACACAGGGAATGGCTTCCCACTGCCAGAGGGCAGGGACACATGGGATATTGGGAAGGAATTCTTGGCTGTGAGGGTGGTGAGGCCCTGGCACAGGGTGCCCAGAGAAGCTGCGGCTGCCCCTGGATCCCTGGGAGTGTCCAAGGCCAGGTTGGAGGTGGGGCTTGGAGCACCCTGGGATAGTGGGAAGTGTCCCTGCCCATGGCAGGGGTGGGACTGAATGAGCTCCAAGGTCCCTTCAACCCAAACCATTCCATGTTTTTTCTCCTGTCCACTCCTTTAAAATACAGTACCTGAGACTCCTGGTGGTCTGATTCCTCTCAGATCTGTCACAGAAGTGCTGCTGGGTCGGGTCTGTGTTCAGTGTCCCAGCCCCAGGTGCACATGAGTGGAATTCCAGGGTTATTTCCATCCTTGTATATCTGGGATACCTCTGTGAAGTATCTTACAAACCCTACATGAACCTTACAAACCCTTTATGAAGCTCTTGGCCCTGCTGTGAGTTTCATGCAGTTGATCAGGCATGTTCTGTGCTTTGATAACCTGTGCCACAGCTGGAGGGAATAACTTCTCCAGGGTTTCCCAGCAGCTGGGAAGAGAACTTGGGAAACGTGACCTTCCCAGTCCTGTGCTCGTTTTGCTGGACTGCACTTCCTCTGTTATTCAAGGTGAGAACAGAGCAGTTAGAATTGATTTAGGTGCTTTTAGGGAAGATGAAGTCACTGTGTTTGGATCTCTGCATCGTGCCAATGGAGAGATCCTAGGGGAAATCTCTCCTAGTAGTTTTGTTTATATCCAGTCTTAGGCACAGATGTAATTTGCAAGGAAATGTGAAGGAAGAGAGGTTGTGCTGGCCTCAGCAGAGGAGCTGGAGTGGAATGAGATGTCACAGGAATATCTAAGTGTCTCTCAAGATATGAAAAGGATTTTCTCTGCCATGTGCTGAGATTTTTTAACTCATTCCTTATGTGCTTTCTGCCTTCTCCACCTCTTGGGAAATATCCCATGGTGTGTATTCCCCCTTAGCCTCAGCTCCTGGACTTTACTCTCTGCCTTTGCTGTGCAGTAACTTAAATAAATTGTGTTCTTTTTCCTGAAAAGTGTAAGAACAGTAGCAGGAAGTGTGTGTGTGTGTGCCCTGTGGGACACAGTGCCAGGATTCCCAAGCTGCCCTTGGAAATACAGGTGCTGTGGCCTGACCAGGATCTGCTCAGGACAGCTGGAATGAATCCCCAGGACTATCCTTGCAATCACGCCCCTGGCCAAAATTTAATCCGCTGCACGTTTGCAACCCTGTTGTTTCCTGTTCTGCTGGTGTTTGCAGGCTGGAGGCAAAACCTGGCTGAGTGTCACAGCCTGATTGTGAAGCTCCTGTTTCACTGATGGGATCAGGCTGGGCTCCAGCTTATCCTGCACCTCTGGAAATGGATTGTTTGTATCACAAAGAAATGGCATTTTGCATACCAGGAGTATTCAGCAAGAGAGGTGGAGGTTTTCTGGTGTGTGAATTGTAAGAATGAATGAAAATTGCTAAAATTGGCTATTTGGTGAGGTACAGGATGAGCTTTTGACAAAAATATAAAACAGAAGGACAAGACAGGCTGGGAGAATTTGGATGTGGTTTTAATAGAAACGCATCACCACAGAATTTATAACTGAAATAAAAATGGAATCAGCAAATACAACGTAAATGAAAATCAAGCACCTGTAGATTGTTGCAGTGGGGTGAAATGGCTGCTATTAAATGGTGATAAAACCTCCTCATTAGGATGTGGTGCCATATCCAGGGCCAGGCTGGATGGAGTTTGGAGCAACCTGGGATAGTTGGATGTGTCCCTGCCCATGGCAGGGGTGGAATGGGATGGGCTTTAAGGTCCCTTCCACCCAAACCATTCCATGATTCTGTAATCACAACAGGGATATCCTGAAGGATGGTAAAACCTCTGTCTTTGGAGATTTAACTCCAAAAAAAGGTTTAACTCCACTAAAAAAAGTGGAGCTGGTCTAGCACTCACAGTAATTCTGCTCCAGAGGTCAATGATCCTATTAATAACCTCCAGATTATTTTAGGCATAATATTACTATAATAAAATTCCTCAGCCTTTTGATTGCTAGAGAAACAATCTGCTCTTTTGTAATTGCAAATGTAGCAAAAATGGATCTTCATAATTCCATGGAAAACATTTTTCCTTGTCCCCTTTCCATTAATTACTTCCTTACCTCTCTTCTTGTCCTTGCTGGGTTAGAGACAGCTGATGGCTCATGTGGAGTGTAGAAGTTAATATCAACTGCAAGTTAGTATCAGCACAGCTGATTTTTCAGTATATTCTGGCATAGAATTTATTTTAACAGAGTCAAACAGGAAAGTGCTTCTCTGTAATAATTGGAACTTGTCCTTTTAACGAGTGTCATGTCACCCAGGTAGGTATTGGACCTTCAGGATTCTCATTCCATTTCCCATCAGTGGATTCATTGTTCTATTGGTACTCAGGATAAATCACAGTAAAATTAAACCTTCCTATGGATATGTGGCATGTCCTGGTGATTACACCACCATGGCCAACAAAAACCAGAAGTTGCAGGAGACCTGAATTTTTACCACTTTTGTCCAGGTTGAGTATCCCTACTTCTTATCTCTTTCATTAAACCCTCATTTATTTTAACTGGCTGCCCATGGAAGTGGTGGAAACATCATCCCAGGAGGGATTTAAAAGCTGTGTGGATGTGGCACTTGGGGACATGGGTTGGTGATGGTCTTGGTAGTGCTGGGGAATTTTTGGACTCAATGGTCTGAGAAGGCTTTTCCAACCTTAACAATTCTCTGATCACCAGGAGGTCAAATTGTATCCCTGTTCAGGTTTTGGAAAGATTACAGAACTGAAAGATGCTTCTGCTGTCCAGATCTTAAATTTTCCATTCCAATCAAGAATTAACTCCCCCTAACACTTACCTGGTAGCTGAGTTGCTTTCAGTAGTTGAGACTCCCAATGATTGTAAAGGCTTCACAAAGATACTCATTTCTTCTACTGGCAAAGTTTTCCTGTGGATAATTTCCATCTGCTGCTTGTCCTTTTCCTCATGAGCACCAGGGCAATTGTCCTGTTTTCCCTTTGCATCAGCCCTTTCTGTATTGGGAGTCTGTTCTCATCACCTCTTCACAAGATGCTGTCTGCAATAAACCAATTTTAATCAAGTAAATTAAAAGCATTAGAGCCTCCTGGGTATCTGTTCTGATGCCAGAATTGACTGCAGAACTGTTGGTATGTGGCCTTATTTATGCATGTATTTATTTTAATCCTGCTTAAACTCATCAGGCTACAGGTCTTTGTTCACCCTCTCACCTGTTTGATCCCAATCCAAATGTTAATGCTTGTACTTAACTCGAAGTTGTCAGCTCCTTAAAGCAAGACTCTGTCATGCTTGATGTCTGCAAAGCTCCAGAGTGACTCTTCAGGAATCATCTGCAGCCATTCCTGGGATGGAAAGATACAGGGATGCCCTCAGCTCTTGCCTCTCAAGTTTTGTGCACTGCATGGGGGTCCTACCAACCTCTCAGTGAGGATCTGAAGCAGCAGGAACAGAACAGGATTATTTTAATCTTATTGTTACAGTTTCTCAGCAAGGAAGTTGGTGAGAAAGGCAGAGCAGTGGTGGCTGCATTTCAAAGCTAAGAGTGATCCTGTGTTTTCCATGGAACTCAGGCTCCATGTGCTTCATCCAGGCCACTTTCTGTCATTTAAGTGAGACCCTACTGAAATAGTTTAGCTTTATTCTGCCTTTTTGCTCATCCCTTCTGGACCGTGCCTTTTGTGTCATTTTTGTGAATCAGATTTCACAAAATCATTGTGAATTAGTACCAACAAAGCAAAGTCATGAAGTTACTGGGCTTGAGTAATAGTTGTTCATATGTAGCAGACAGAGATGGTACAAGAGATTATTTTATTCCCCTGTTTTATGATTTTAAGTTTGAAAAAGGAAATAGTTGCATTCTGAAGAGGAGGGAAAGTTCTCTGAATTAATCCAGGCTGCTTCTTTTGCTCCTGTATGTTTCCAGCCCCCTTTGCTTTGCCCATGGGTTCTGTCTCACTTTTCCTCCCAGGGTAACGTGCAGGTGCAGATCTTATTTTTGAATATTAATTATAATAATCCCAGAATGGTTTGGGTTGGAATAGACCTTAAAGCTCATCCCATTCCTACCTCTGCCTTCCACTAGACCAGGCTGAGTTTCAAACCCATTTGATTTGATGATGTGTCTAAATCCTTCCCACTTTTGGCCTCTTCATGTTTTCACTGCTGTGAATTCCTTTGATAATTGACCATAACCCCCTGATTTTTCCTTTCACTCAATAACTGGAAGGTGCTCTGAGAGTGGGATGCCCTGGAGATGCAATCCTGATCCTGCAGGATTCAAGGGAACCAGGATTTCCCTCTGTAAGTTTAGTGCACTGCCTTAATGATTTAATCAGCAACCAAAGAAAGGCAGAGAAAAACACGGTGGTACATGGAGTGCCTTATGTCCTTTAGATTATTTTCCATACATTTCACTAATTACATAAACAGATGATATTTACAGGGAACTTCTGCCTGTAATTGACCTTCATCTCTTCCTGTGCACTTCCCAACCTCTCCTTGAATTTTCCTATTGTTTCCTCTTACTCATTCCACATTTAACCCAACGTTTCAAGCAGTCCTTTTGTTTTGCTTGGGACCATCCTACCAATTCCCTATTCCCAATTCCTTCTAACTTCATCTCAGGCAATTTTGGAACTCATGGCATGGACAAACATAATTTCCAAAGCCCAGTCTTGAGGTTTCCCTCTAGTTCCAGCACAATTGCTCTTTCCCTTTTACCTGATCATCAGTTCTCTGGAGCAAGAATATTTCTTTCTGTCTTTTATCTGGTGAAATTTTGTCTCTCAGAAGCTTCAGCAGCACAATCCACTTTTAGGGATATCTGCCTTATTTTTCTTTGGAATTTTTCTCTGTGTTGGGTCGAGCAGGGGAGGAATTACATAAACTGTGAGGGGTTAGAGAAGACCCGTGGTTAGAGTTCAGAAATGTTCCCATGGCTGCTGGGACAGGTACACCACAGAAGCAGGAATACCTTGGCATTTAACAGCCCTTCCAGGTGATTTATGGTCTTACATAAGCTTTTCCTAAACTCAGAGGTTTTCTAGGGGTTGGCACCTCTTTGCTTGTCTCCATGCCCTGTTAATTCTGTGCTCAGTGGCCCGTGGTTATTAAAATTCTTATCAATAAAGGAGTTTCTGAGCAAGGTTCTTATTTTCTAAACTTGTACATACCTTTGGAACTCCTCTGCTTAACCAAAGGAACATTTGTTTTTATGCCTAATGTACTTCATGAAAAGAAAGAAATGTGTAGAGTTCAAGTAATATTTGCCTTCAATTACAGTAATTAAGTTGTCAGGACTTGAAGTCACCAAGGCAATGAGCAAATCCTTTCCTGGTTGGCCAGGGAGTAATGGGTGTTCTGAGCCTGAGTGTGTTTTACACATCGGGGTGGGGAGGGAAACGGTTCTGGCTGAAAACCTGGGAGTCTGTTTGTCCTTTTGCAATCCAGGGTGTCAAAATCCTGCTGTGGGGAGAAGGGAAATGACCCTGTTTGCCTGGGCTTCAGTAGGGCCAGGGAAGTGATTGTCCCTCTGTGCTGGCCCTGCTGGGGCACCTCCAGTGCTGGGGACAGCTCTGGGACCCTCCCAACAAGAGAAACCCTGAGGGGCTGGAAGGGAAGGGAACAGAGCTGGGAAAGGGGCTGGAGCACCAGGAGGGGCTGAGGGAGCTGGGAAGGGGCTCAGCCTGGAGAAAAGGAGGCTCAGGGGGGACCTTGTGGATCTGCACAACTCCTGACAGGAGGGGACAACTGGGGGGTCGGGCTCTGCTCCCAGGGAACAGGGACAGGAGGAGAGGGAACAACCTCAAGTTGCACCAGGGGAGGTTCAGGATGGACACCAGGAGGAATTTTTTCAGGGAAAGGGTTGTTAGACATTGGAAGGGGCTACCCAGGGAGGTGCTGGAGTCCCAGTTCCTGGAGGTGTCCAAGGAAGACCTGTACATGGCTCTCAGTTTTTTGGGCTGGGTGACAGGATGGTCACTTGATGGTGTTGGAGCTCTTTTCCAACCTAAATGATCCTGTGATGACTTGGGATTCTCTGCTCATTGGTTTAGGTTTTACTAAAAGAGTTTAATATAAATATAACTCAACCCATTTATCCTGGTAATTTTGTCTTGTTAAACTTCTGCTGCAGCTCCTCTTTCACATGTAACCTGTGTGGATACATCCTGTTTTTACCCCTGTGTTCCACATCCCTTTTCAGGCTTCTTTGCCAGAAGTCAAATAGTTTCAGTTACTTCATAACCCTTCAGGAGCACTACAACATATCCCTACAAGAAAAGTCCCTAATTTTGATAAGTGCCCACACAAACATCACTGGAATCTCAAGTGCAGCCTTACTTTCGTTCCACTGGAATAGCTCTCTTGAAAGCAGATGGATGAGGAAATCACCACTCGTAATGCATCACTAATGACACCAATTTTTGCATTCCTGCTCATGGGAGTAAAGGTTATGGATGCATAAGGAGCCAGATCTGGAAAACCTTACTCACAAACCCTAATAAACCCAGCTTCAGCCAGCAAGTTTAATGATGCCCTCAAGAGAGCCAGGTCCCTTATCTGCAGCATCACACAATAACCATAAAGTGTTGAGATAAGTGGGGTTTTATCTCCCAGCTCTTTGCTGGCCTTCCCCTAGTATCAGGTTATGGCAGTGAAAGTGGCTGTGAAATCTGACTGCTCTGATTTGGGCAGGCAGGATTCAGGATGTGTGGGCAGAGTGGATGCTCTTACCCATCCGTGCATTTATGAATGGAAAATCAGGGAATTATCTCTGACTGTAATCCCTGTGGATCCCCTTTCCTTCAGGAAGAGGTTGTAGGACAGATGTTGGTGAGGATTCTACACCAGCTTTTGAGGATCCTTCTCAGGTTTTCCCATCCAGAGGGGGTACCTGGATCCCTGTGGTTTGTACAAGGCTTTAAAAAAACAATTAATGAGCTGAGGGAGATGGGAAAGGGGCTCAGCCTGGAGAAAAGGAGGCTCAGGGGGGACCTTGTGGCTCTGCACAACTCCTGACAGGAGGGGCCAGCCAGGGGGGTCAGGCTCTGCTCCCAGGGAACAGGGACAGGAGGAGAGGGAACGGCCTCAAATTGTGCCAGGGGAGGTTTAGGTTGGACACCAGGAGGAATTTCTTCATGGAAAGGGTGGTCAGGCATTGGAAGGGGCTGCCCAAGGAGGTTTGGAGTCCCCATGCCTGGAGGTGTCCAGAGGGTGACTGGATGTGGCACTCAGTGGTCTGGGCTGGTGACAACGTGGGGTCAGTCACAGGCTGGACTCTATAGTCTTGGAACTCTTTTGCAACCTGAATGATTCTGTGATTCTGTGAAAATCTGGGACATTTCCAAGAGTCATTTGTGACTTTTGCCAAGCAAAAGGCTATACCACAAAGGCTTTGTTTTGAGTGCTTTGGTATGTATGTGAACAAGCCTTAATTTCAGCTGCCTTTCTGGTTTGTTTCTTTTGTAAATGTCAGATAATTTAACAAATTATACATTTCCATCTTGTGGCATTTGTTGCTTTCTCAGTCAATTCTCTTCATGCCATCCATAACATCCAGCTCCTGAGCTGTACTTTGCTTTTAGTTTGGTATTTCTTAGTTTGATAATTCCTTTCTAGAAAGGAGACTCTTCACCTGCAGCTGGAGATGAGCAGCTCTTTATTTCGTGTCTGCAGAAACCTTGTAAGATGTAACCTGTGATGTTGTTTGTGCCATCTGATAACGTGTGATCAAATGGAGCCTGTTTAAATAACAACATCTGGGACACCCTGACAGCAGAGCAGCTCTGAAACAAACATTTCCAAAGATCAGATAAGATGGAAGAGATGCCTCAATGCTGGATTGCTCCCTGGATTACAACTTCTTTGCTGAGGAGTTATTCCAGGCATGGGATTTCCTTTGTGCCACAGGCTAATGGATTGCAGTGGATCATTTTTCATGCTGGTTTATGTCTTGCAGAGACATGTGCTTTGTAAAGTCAGTGTAATGCACTGAGTATGGCAGTGGTAGACATGAGTTACGTAGGAGTAGGTAAACCAAGGAACTCAAAACAACTGAAAATAGTCTTGGTTTGTGTTCTCTTGCTGCCTTCCCTCCTTCCACCTCTTTTCCCTAAACCTACAGCATCTTTTCACATTAAGGGCTGCCTCACTTCCACCCAAATCTGTACTTTCACAGTTAATTTTCAAAGCACCACGTTGATTTTCAATATTTTCCTTATTAGTGTGCAAAAAACACCAGCATTAAAGCCATGACTCCTGACTCACTCCTGCTCCTCTCTGTTCCCTTGCAGGAGGATATTCAGGCTGATCCTGACTCCCAGGAAGAGAAGGAGAAGAACAAGTGGCTCTCCAGCCCTGGAGATGGTTCCAACACAGTGAAGAGTGCTCTCACTGTCCAGGAATATTTTGCCAAGCGCATGGCGAAGCTGAAGGGATCCCAGCAGGAAACAGAACCAAAGGTGGATCATCCCAGCCCAGCAGCTGATGAAGCTGTGGAGCCTTCAGAAGAGCTGGAAACCAAAGTCAAAAAGAAAAAGAAGAAGCAGAAGAGAGATGATGAGGCAGAAAGGACAGAGGACTGTGAGAAGCCAGGGAAAAAGCCTAAGACAGGGAGCTTGAATGGAAAAGAACTGGATGATCCACTAAATGAATGTCATAAAAGGAAAAAAAAGAGGAAACATAAAGAGGAGAATGAAGGAGAAAACATCAGTTGTGATGAGAATACAGGCAATGGAGAAATTTCTGTGGGAATGTCTGAGGGGGAGGAACTCAGCACAGAGGAGCAGGAGGAAAAGCAGAAGAAACGCCACAAGAAGAAGCACAAAAAGCAAAAAGAGGAGACAGGGGAGTGTGGGGAAGGAGCACCCAGAAAGAAAAAGAAGCACTGCAAGAACATTTAACCCTTTCAGGCTCAGGGTTGTAGGAGGCTCTGTATAAACACAGCACCAGTCCAGGCTTGGACACTGCTCCAGCTCCAGCTGGATCTAAACACAAGCTGGGTCTAAACACAGGCTGGATCTAAACTCAGACTCTATCTAAACACAGCTCTCCCAAGGGGGAAAACGTGGTGATGGGCCAACAGGAGCTTCAGTCCATGTTCAAAAGGGATCCACATGGAGGATCAACACATCAAGACTGTGAAAGGCAGGGAATGACTTTCTGCTGCTTCACCTGACTGTGTTTTTCTCAATCCAGGAAAAAAAAATTAAAAATCACCCTAGTACTGCCTTTTTTTATTAAAATTGTTTTCACTTGTGAGAGCCCAGCTCTGCTTCTGGAAGCAGAAGGGGGTTTGCAAGGCCGTTTGTGTTTTTTCATTGATTTTTGAAAAGTGGTGTCTAATTTTTACATTCATCTCTTTTTACATGTAAAATGAATGTTGTTTCTCCCCAAAATGCTTACTCTGATTAAAATTTGCTCAGAAAAGTGTCAGCACTTAAGGGTGAAATAAAAAGACCTCCCTGTGCCTCCAAACCATTGTCAAACAGTTGAAACTTTGCACCAAATCCAAAGAAAATGTGTATTTACCTTATCATTTATTAAAGATACCTAAATCTTTGATTTCCAGGCCATACTCAGGATCTCTTCACTGGTTCCACTGGAATCCAGAAAGCTGCCTTGGATAGAGCAAGACTTTTTCCTAAAACTGGGAGACTAATAGATTTTAAAAGCACAGTCAGATTGCTGTTGCCACACATTGAAAACTTGCAATTTGGATTTATAACCAAACTAGAGCTTGTTTCTCATTATAAGCCTGGAAATAAGGAATGCTGCAAATGGGCACTGCCACAAGCAGTTTTGTGGGAGATCTGAAACATTCAGCTTGAATTTTGGCATTTTAATGTCATTTAGAGCTGTCATGAGAGATGGGTGGGCTTGGAAGTGGTGGAATGGGAAGAAGGATTCCCCTTCCTGGTGTCCTGTTCTGATATTTCTTTGGCCACAGCAAACTGACAGCACAGCCCTGAAGACCAGAGAGTTATCCTGGCAGAATCCAGAATCCAAATCCATGAGCTGCTCATTTCATCCAGGCCTGGCTGGGTTTCATCAGTGTAAATCTAAAACATCCCATTGGCTGCTCTGCTGAAGAAAATGGGTACATTTTTATATTGTCTCAGCTCAGTGGAGTTGCTTAACACGGGTCTGAGGAACATTGTCAAGATGCAGATGTTAATAGGGAAAAAAATTTCCTTAAGCTGCCTTTATTGTGCCGTGGAGGAAGCTCCATCTGCAGCACCCAGACCACATGGATGGTTTGGTTGCAGCTCAACTCCTTTTTTTAAGATCTCTTGGTTTCCAAAGCACCTTTTTTTCCCCCTGCCTTCAGGACATGCTCATTCACCGCAGCAAAATGAAGTTTCAGTTCTTGTACAGGAGAACAAGATGCCTTTCCCTGGATTTCACATGCCAGGGGTTTTAACCCTTGTTGCATCTCCTTTTCAGGCTGTACAATTATTATTCACCATAATCTGCTTGTCCCTGGCTTCCTTAAATGAAATACCACCAAATACCATCAGTTATTGTCAAACTGGGAGGAAACTCCATGCTTGAGATGAAAAAAATCATCTTCTCAGTGAAAGAAGACAGCAAAATAATGTTTTATGTTCAACTGAAGCATCCCTCCTGACTTCTTCCTCACCACAAGTTGGAATTTTTGTTATTAGAATCCAAAAGCCTGATTGTTTCCAATTATTATTTTTTAACTCTTAAGCCAACTAAACTTTACAGCCTCTCTGGGATTTAAGTTTAAAAAGGTGCTACTCAAGGAATAAGGTTTCCTTCTCCAAATACTGCTGGGCTTGTTTGTTTGTTCCCTCTGTGAATTTTCATGGGTTTCTGTGTGCTGATTCTGGTGGGTTCTTGGCCACATTCCAGTGTCAGTTACAGGAAGAATAAAACCAGGAATAAACCTTTAAATTTGTGCAGTTGCTTCTGTTAAATTCAGGATACCCAAGACTTAAATCTGGCTCAGATGGAAGTACCAGCTACCAATGGAAGATTCTCTATTTCTGCAATAAATACACGGCACTTTACCCTGGGAAATGTGGAATTTTAATGTTCCCCAAGCTCTGCATGTGGTTGTAGGAGGGGAAAATCATAATAAATAAATAATTATAAATCATAAATTGCTTGTATTTGACAGAAACAATTGATTTAACTGCTCTGCTCTGTGTTTGTGGTCAGCATTACTCAGTGAAAAGCTCTTCTTACCAGATACTGTCCAGTGAAATGGATGATTGGAACAAGAGAAACATGTCTCAGAGTAATAAATTACATATATATTTTTTTGTTTGTTTGCTTCTAGTGGGTTTTGAGTTCTGTTTTAACCCAACTCTGGGTTTGGCAAAAAGGCCTTTTTTAGAAAGCACAAGAAAAAGAATTACGTCAGTGCCCAGATGGTGGAATTAGCAGAATGCGAGCACAAAGGAGCGACTTGGTTTCATTTCCGCGAAAATCAGACTTTCAAACTCCAAGGCCTTTTGTTATAAATTCATCCATTGTCCTCACAGAATGAGGTGGCTCCCAGTGAAATTACCTGGACACCAAGGAAAATGAGAATCCTCGCTCTGCTGTCGCTCCACAACGGGGAACGAGGCACTCACAGCACAGATATTAAAATGTTTTCAGTTTTGGTAACCCCGGGTCAGCAGTGACTGAAGGAAATTTTCCTTTTTGCTTTGAGAATGTTCCAACACTGGTTTCTCCTGAGCTCTTCCATTCTTTGCAGGGATAGGGCTGTTCTTGGCTTTGAGGCTCAGAATTTGCTGCGGAATCCACGGCCAAGGACGTGATTGGCAAGTGGAATGTTAGAGCAGCAATAATGGAGGTTGAATTGTGCTTGTAAGCACCTGCAGGCACCAAACTACCCTGGGAAGGAGAGACTATGGAAAAATAGTCCTGGTACCATTGCTGGACACAAATCTGCATGAACTTCATGGGCTTTTGGAGTTTTGTCTGTCTGTGGAGTTTTTCTTGGAGCCAGGGATGGGAGATGGCACCGGAGCACCTCAAGTGACAACCCAGACATGTGGTAAAGGCAGAATTCCTTGAATTTCCTCCTAAGATGTTCCAGCTCTGATGCTTCACACAGAGCCAGCATAAAGCAGAGGCAGAATTGTAGAATCAGGGAATCATTAAGATTGGAAAACCCCTCTAAGACCATCGAGTCCAACCATTCCCTCAGCACTGCCAAGGCCACCACTCACCCACGTCCCCAAGTGCCCCTTGGTAACAACCAGGGTTTTTTAAAGCATAAATGCAAGACACCATTAAAGATTTCAGAACTACGTGTGCTGTGTTTAAGTGAATTTGAGTCCATTGAGATGCAGCTGCTTTGTGAGTTTTGTAAATTGAAGAGGCTGAAGCGTGTCCAGGGAAGGGAGCAGAGCTGGGGAAGGGGCTGGAGCACCAGGAGGGGCTGAGGGAGCTGGGAAAGGGGCTCAGCCTGGAGAAAAGGAGGCTCAGGGGGGACCTTGTGGCTCTGCACAACTCCCTGACAGGAGAGGACAGCCAGGGGGGTCGGGCTCTGCTCCCAGGGAACAGGGACAGGATGAGAGGGAACGGCCACAAGTTGTACCTGGAGAGGTTCAGGTTGGACATCAGGAGGGATTTGTCCATGGAAAGGGTGGTCAGACATTGGAAGGAGCTTCCCAGGGCAGTGGAGGAGTCCCCATCCCTGCAGGGATTTCAAAGCCCTGTGGATGTGGCACTTGGGGACATGGGTCAAAGATGGCCTGGGCAGCGCTGGGAATGGTCGGACTCAATGGTCTCTGAGGGATTTTCCATCCTAAACCATTCTGTGTCTCTGTGGAGTGTTTGGGGACAGCTCAGCAATGTGCCCATGGCTGCAGTTCTCCTTTCAGCTGCCCTGGTGCTCTCTGCCTCCAGCTCCTCAGCTCTCAGCAAGGACAATTAGCTGCATTCATCAGCATAATTAACCAATTTTCTCCTGTTTAAACACACGAGACTGAAGGTGTTGCAGCATCCACCTTCAAAAGACACAAGTTACGTCACGAAACCTCCAAATCTGCCAACACCAAGAGAAGGAAGGAAGCTCCAAGAAGAGAGGGAAACCACACAAAATCTGCTGGAAGCACTGCCCAGCATAATAAATAAAGAAAATAAAGATCTGGGAATAGTGTATCCTATTGGATACAGGGTGAGGATTGTGGGCACCCAAAGCCATCCTTTGCCTAATTCCCTCTCACTCTCGGGCAGCAACCCCCCGGAAGGATCTGAGCTCAGAGAACTTGAGACAATAACCAAGGCTTTTGTTTCTGTACCTGTTCCATCCAAGGATAAACCAATTTTGTCTTGGATCAGCAAGCTTTAGTGATGCAGGACTTGGAAATACAGGACAAATACATAATTTGTGGTGGCAGAAGTGGGAATATTGTAAAACAAATTGAAGCTTCATTTCTCAGCAAGTCAAAATCCGCTTCTGAATCACACAAATACATTTTTTTCTTATCTTAATCCATCTTCATAAATTTAAAGGTGTAAGAAGGAAAAGGAAACTCTTCCTAGTTCCTTTTAACCTAAAGGCACTAGTATATATATTTTTGTAACCTTTAAACTGCATTTTAAAAGTAGTGAGAGCAGAACTATTCAGCACAATGCTGAAAAATTTAGCATTTCAAGGGGTGGGGAGGGGGAGCTTTTCTGCATTTTTTTTGTAAAATGGGAAAGCTCTGGGGTTTTTACTTAGAAAATAAATGGTCCAGGTAGCAATCCCTGGGGAAAACCTGGTGGAATCAAGGAGGATGGGCAGTGGGCAGAGTTGGGAACTACAGCACTGAGGGAATCTTCTGCTGGGAACCCCCAGCTCTCTCTGCAAAAACTTCCCTTGGGAGCCAAGAGTTTCATCAATAATTAAGGAACATGTGAATATTGAGCTAATTTAGGATTTGCACTTTCTCACATATTTTAATGTCCCTGAAGGTTGGTGGGGTGTGAGATGGAGGGGTTGGGGAGTAGAAATAGAACCCTCCCTTTGCAGGAATAAAATTCCAGATGTTGGATCCACCCCAAAAAAAAAAAAAAAAAAAAAAAAAAAAGAGGGATATTTTTAAAGAGGTGGTCGTTCCATATAGGGTTCAGCCACTCATTTTCTGCCTGGCCCATGGGAGTTGTTGCCACTGTTCCCCATCCATGAAAATGGGGGAGAACAAAGCTTTCTTCCCCCCTTTGTCTGCTCCATCTATTTTCGCTCGCGGCTTTTTCGCCGTAATTTCCCTGTTCCCAAAGCCCTGGGAGAGCTCTGCTGCTTCCTGTGCCCCAGATACAGGTGAAGCCTCGCAGCAGAGAGGGGAAGGTGAGCACACACACACACACACAAAAAAAAGGTAATCCCGAGGTTTTTCCAGACTAATTACCCCGATCCGGTGGTAATTAAGAGGTGGCATTTTCACATGGCCCCAGCCTCCTTTATGTAACGTGGGAGCTTCCGACAGGACAGGTTTGACCAGCATTTTAGGCAGGGTGCAGAATGAAACCCTCCTTACTAATGCCATCAGAATGCCAGGTGCTGCAGGAGAAGGGGAGAAAGGGAAAAAAAACCGTGGTTATTAATAATTGTAGCAGTGTTTGCACTTAAAATTCTGTGTGGGGGCCCTGGGAAGGGAGGAAATCCAAATGAGGAATATTCTGCTGGATTTCTTTGTGCTGTAACCACACAGGAGCCCCAGATTGGGTCTCAGGAGGGTCTGAAAAGCCACGAGTTGACCCCTGTGATACCTTTGGGAGGTCAAATGTTACTCCCAGGATGTGCAGGGAATAATGAGGATTAGGAACACCCAGAGAGGTGCTCTGAGAGCTTCCAGGCTTTGGCAGCACAGGCAGCAGTGGGTGCAGGTCCTGTCCTTGCTCAGGGATTTTTCCTCTCCCAAACTCACCCACCCATCCTGCAAAATGTGGAAACACACGGCAAGGTAGAAGCAATCCTGTGAAAGGCATCAACTGGAATTCATCCATCTCTTTTCTTTTCCCAGGAAGGGAAATTCTGCTGCTGCTACTAAAAATTCCTGGCCTCTGGGACCTCCACAGAGGTGTTTTTATATTCATGATAGCCAGGTCCTGAGCATGCTGAGGGTTAAAAAGTAACAGTGAGCCATGCAACACATTCACCATACCAAAAGTACCATCCTGTTCAAAAGAAAACCTTGCAACCCCTGGCAGCTTCTTTTACACGGCACTGCCACCCTTCCTAAAGGAACCAAACAAAATTAAGGATGTTCCAGGTTTTCTTCCCAAAATATCACTGCCAGCCTCTGCAGCAGCTCCAGCCTGCAAAATGCACCCGGTTGACCTGTGCAGGGCAGGGTGGGGAGTTTGACATCCTCCCTCCCTGCCCCATCCCGGCACTTCAAGGCGTGAGACAGGATTTTAGGAGCGATCAGGAGCTGCTGGGACAGAACAGGCTGTCCCCAGGAGCGTACCCAGCTTCAAACCCCAGATAAAAGGCAGCTCCTCCGTGTGTGTGTGGAAAGGGTTTATAAATCTGTCCCCAGACCAGGAAATCTCCTGCGCCTTTTAGATTTAAGAGAAGTTGCCTTCCTGTTGTATTCCCAGATAACGCAGCTCTGATGGAGCCCACTTGTAAATAGCTTAATAGATTTAATCAGTTCCTTTGGAAAATGTTGTTGCTTCCGCAGAGTTTTAGTTCAGTCCCGGGGAAAAGCTCGGGCAGGGCAGTCGCTGCTTCTGCTGCGAGCGAAGTTGGCGGATTCCAGCTCTCCTGACCCCAAAATCGCTGCAATCCACAAGAAACCAGAGCCATCCCGCTCCTGTGCGGAGGGAAAGGAGAGACCAGGAAGCCCAGGCGGATCCTGCCCGGCTCACATTTACATGAGCTCTCTCCATCACTCCTAATCTGACAAGAGTCAATAGGAACACCCAGGCACGTGGGAAACCTGCCCGAACTCCCCGGCCTGGGATCCGCGCCGGGGTTTTCCCCCCTGCCTTGGGGTCAGATGGGGCAGCCTCGGCCAGCCCCAGCCCGCCCATCCCAAAACCCCCGTCCCGCTGCTTTTCTGGCAGCACCGAGAGGAAACCCACGGTTTCCCTGCAGCCCCATGTCCGCGGGTCAAAATCATACAGGAATCCAGGCACCAAATGCATTCCCCAGGGCAGGCTGCAGGGATGAGCCGGGAAAGGGGATTTTCGGTACCATCAC
Source organism: Setophaga petechia (assembly GCA_024362935.1). Classification (NCBI taxonomy): domain Eukaryota; kingdom Metazoa; phylum Chordata; class Aves; order Passeriformes; family Parulidae; genus Setophaga; species Setophaga petechia. Next base: position 1,101,384 of record JANCRA010000085.1, on the reverse strand, counting down.
CTTCCTGGAGATCCTTTGTCCTAGTGAGAGGAATGCTGCTTGGAGGACTTCCCCACCCAGCTGGGGTTAGTGGGGAACACCATTGTGTGGCTTTGGGGCTTCCATCCCATCCTGCCTTTTCGGGTTGGGGCAGCACTCCATAAAAAACAGCAGCAAGGAAAAGATCCTTTGTCTCCCAGTGTCCACGGATGGTCAGCGGGGACCGACTGGAGATGTTTCATCCTCTTTGAGCTGTGCCCAGCCCCATCCCTGCCTTGTTTTCCCCTAAAAGCTCCCTTAGGGGTCTGACCAGGCTGGACAAGCACCCACCAGCAGGTTCATTGTGTCCCAGTTTCCATCCCATACAAAGGGATCTGGAAATTTGGGGTGAAAACCCACATGGGGTGGGCAAAGCACAGCCTGGGCTGGTGGTTAAAGCAGGAGAAGCGGGGAAAAGTTGTCCCTGTGGGATCCGTGCCTCGATTTCCCTTGGCAAACAGGCTTCCTGCAGCTTGTCAAAGCCTGGGGAGGAGCCCTTTGCACCCCAGTGGGATCTTCCTTTCAGTGCCATTTTCCTTTTTTCCCCCAGTTTTCAGTGTCTTTATCTCCTCTCTCTGTGTTACCCCCCAGCCTTTAAAGTTTGAAGGTCTCTGAAGTGCAGGAGGGCAGCGGGGCTGTTTGGGGGCGGGACATCTCCAGCTCTCTCCTCACTCCCTTTTAGCGAGCAAAATAAGGGAAAAATAATAATAAAAGAGGGGGAGGGCGGAGTGGGAAGGAGAAAAGGGGGGTGTTGGGGGTGCTCCTTCCCCGGGGGGGTGCCGGGCAGAAGGGGTGGGGAGAAGTTTCCTCGCAGCACCATCCCGGCCGGGGCTGAGGAGTTTGCAAACAAGGAGGAGCAGCGAGTCCCTTCGGTGTCATTGGAGGAGGCTTTTTCCAAGGAGCTCATAAATACGGGAGAGGCCGGGCAGGAGGCTGGGACTGCGCGGGGACCCCGAGGGCAGCGCGGCGGGGCCGGGGGGGGGCCGGGGGGGCCATGGCTGCGCTGCTCAGCACATTCCCCTGGCCGGAGCGGCTGGAGGGGGACGCGGGCGAGGGGCTGTCCCCAGGGCCACCCCCCCGAGCGTCGCAGGGCGAGAAGGGCTCCGAGAGCCGCATCCGCCGGCCCATGAACGCGTTCATGGTGTGGGCGAAGGACGAGAGGAAGAGGCTGGCGGTGCAGAACCCCGACCTGCACAACGCGGAGCTCAGCAAGATGCTCGGTGAGCAGCGCGGGGGGCGCGGGTTTGGGAGGGGAAAATCGGGGACCGTGCACCCACCCGGGCATCCCTCGGGGTGCAAACCCTGCCCGGATCCGGTGGCACGGGGGGAGCACCCGGGCACCAACCCGGCCATCCAGGTGCAAATCCTGTCGGGATTCAGTGACACCGGAGGTCCCTGCGGGAGCAAACCTTGTCCGCATTCGGTGCCCGTGAGTCCAGCAGGGCATTCCCGGGGGTGCAAATCCTGCCCGGATCCGGTGGCACGGGGGATCCGCATCCATGCACCCACCCGGGATTGGGATGCAAACCCTGCTGGGATCCAGCGCTCCCGGCTTGGTCCCCAGGCACCCACCTGCGGTCCCGGGAGTGAAAACCCCGTTTGGATTCAGTGCATTGGGGTGGGGATCCAGGCACTCTCCTGGGTGCAAATCCCGTTCGGATCCAGCCCCCGGGTTGGACATCATGACCCACCCGGTCATCCCGGGGTGCAAATCCTGCCCAGATCCAGCGCCCCAGATTGGGAATGCCAGCGCCACTGGCAATCCCTGGTGGTGCCAGCCCTGCCCAGGTGGGGACCCGGTCTAGCACACAGCAGGAGGGCACCCCCACACCTACCTGGCTGTTTTTGGGGTGCAAAGCCAGCCCGGGTGCAGCACGCTGGGGCTGCAGTACCTGATGGAGTTCAGCAGCCCTGTCAGCCACGGGGTGCTCACCCCAGCACTGCCCCACACTCCAGTGTGCAGCCACTCCTGGGGGTGCACAGCCTGATGGTGTCCTGCATCCCAGGGCACGGGCACCCCGCCACCCCTCTGCTGCAAACCCTGAGGGTGCTGCCCTGCTCTGCAAGGAGGGACCCCCCAATTTTCCTGGCCTGTCCTTGCTGGGCCACTTTGTATTACATGGCTGGGATGTGTGTGTATTTCTGCTGTTACTTTTGGGGGATCACAATCCATTTTGAGCACACATTTGTTTCCCACCCCCCATCAACTATTTCTCCTTTCCTCCTAAGCCCCATTTTAATGTGAAACCGAGAGGGCAAACCAAAATTATCAGCCCAGACAGCCTGAGAAAGAGCTGCCCGAATTGCAACACAGCTTTGCTGCCCAACCTCTTATCCAAAGTTTGTGTTTCCCTGGACAGTTCTGTGGTGTTTTCTTTGGTGGTTTGGGTTTTCTCCTCGCTGCTTTGCCATGCAGCATCTCAGCTTATTAGTGTTATTTCTGCTGTCTCAGGCCATGGGAAGGCATCAAAGGCTTTGATGTGTATCCTCATTTCTCCCCCGGACCCTGAGGAGCAGCCTGGGACAGCCTCACTGCGGGATAAAACCCCCCTGCCCAATGCTGCTTCTCTATGCTGTGTCTTGGGGCATTTTATCTCAAACAGGGAGGCACGAGGTCATAGGATTACAGAATCATGGAATGGTTTGGGTTGGAAGGGACCTTAAAAACCATCTAATCCATCCCCCTGCCATGGGCAGGGACACCTTCCACCATCCAGACCATCTGTCACAGTGCCCAGGTCTCCTTGTGCCCTGCTGCAAGCCCTGGCAGGGCACAAACTGGGGCACCTTAAAGGACAGCACGTCCTGACCCTCTGCTCAGCCAGGCACGGCCTTGGCTGTCCCTACTCCACAGGGAGCTGGGAGAGTTCATCTCCCTGGATTTATTTACTAACCCTAAACCCTCCCCACCAAGTGTGGGGACTTGGGATGAAGGGAGTCAGAGACCTTACAGCAGCCTCAATTCCCCCTTCTTCTCTCACCAGGGCGTCAGAGACTCTATAGCAACCCCAATTCCCCCCCTCTTCTCCCACCCACTCCCACCTGCAGGGCTTTTTGGGAAGTGTCCTCTGTGTGCCAAGTGGGACATTGGGCACTCTTGGGAGGCTGCGGGTGCTAAGGGAGCCTGTCCTCCGTTTCAGGGAAGTCCTGGAAGGCGCTGAGCCTGTCGCAGAAGCGTCCCTACGTGGAGGAGGCCGAGCGGCTGCGGGTGAAGCACATGCAAGATTATCCCAACTACAAGTACCGGCCCCGTCGGAAGAAGCAGGTCAAGCGCATCGGGAAGCGGGTGGATCCCGGCTTTCTGCTGGGCAGCCTGACACGGGGGGACCAGAACTCTGTGCCGGAAAAGCGGACCTGCAGCCGGGCCGGGGGGGACAAAGATGGCCCGGGTGAGTACCCCCCCCGCCCGGGGCTGCCGGCAGTGCGGGCGTACCGGGAGCCTCCAGGCAGCGGCGGCAGCAGCACCAGCGTGGACACCTACCCCTACGGGCTGCCCACCCCGCCGGAGATGTCCCCTCTGGATGCCATAGACCCCGAGCAGAGCTTCTTCTCCTCGCCCTGCCCCGAGGAGCATCACCGCTCCCACCTCGCCGGTGCCACCTTCTCCCCACCGGAGTACGCGGGCGGCTCCCTGCCCTGCGGCCACCACCCGCTCAGCCCCATGCCGCCACAGCCGGCCACCTGCATGATCCCCCCGGCCTCCAGCTGCCCTTCCCTTCCTCCTCCTCCTCCTCCCAGCTACTACACACCTGCTTTCCCCTCCCTGCCCCCTCCCAACCTCCATGCCCACCTGGGCCAGCTCTCCCCGCCACCCGACCACCACGGTTTTGACACCTTGGACCAGCTGAGCCAAGCGGAGCTGCTGGGGGAGATGGACCGCAATGAGTTTGACCAATATCTCAACAACCCCAGCCATGGTGACCACCACCCCCACCACGGAGGGGCCTTGGCCAACGGGCACGTCCCGGGCTCTGGCAGCTCCCACAGCTCCGAGAACAGCCTCATCTCCGTCCTGGCTGATGCCACGGCCACCTACTACAATAACTACAGCGTGTCTTAGGAGCCCAGCCGGGGCCGCCTGGACCGGCCCAGGAAGGACCCGACACTGTCCCGAGGCGTTGCTCCCTCAGGGTGACCGAGCCCGAACCACAGGGCCCTGGAGGCTCCTCGGTGCTCTAGGTAAAGGATTTGGGTTGTTGGGTCACCACCGTGCAAAGCCTGGAGTGCTCTGCTCCCACCGTGGCCAGGGGCACTTCCCGACGCCAAAGCCCTTTGGCCAAGTCCCTCTTCCAAAGCAGGGATGCTCCTGGGAGCACAGGAAGGCTGCCCCTCATTTTGGGGTATCCCCAGCTCTGCTTTGGAGTCAGGAGTGCGGCAGCACCCTGCAAATGTCAGGTTTGAATTCCCCCTGGAAGGGGGAAAGGCAGGGATGGGAGAAGGGAAGATTTTGGTGAAGGTCCATGAGCTGTGTTTGGGTTCTGGTGGCGGCGTTGCTGCCTGACCACCCTGACCTGCCTGACCGCTCCAATGGGGATTAAAGCCCCCATCCCCTGCCCCAGGGCATAGATTGGGGGTTTCATCCCGCGGGAAACCCCAGAGGGGATGGGACACCAGCCAGGAGAGGGGTAGCCAGCCCTGAGAGCGCTGAGCCTGCTCTGGAGTTGGGTAAGATCAGAGCTTGGAAAGGCAGGATCCAGCCGGCATCCACCCCAGATGGGAGCAGGTCCTGGGATGAACATTTGGCCAAGAGGTGATGATGTAGCAGACACTTTTTTTATCAAACATCCTTTGAAGGGGAAGGCTCCGTGTTTGGAGCCACAGTGCCCAATGCCTCTCCTAACTCTGGCGTTTTATTGCTTGTAATAAAGCTGTACATTGATTTATTCCTTCCATTATTCCTCCCGCCCCCCCCCCACCTCGAGTTTGTATTGCTCGAGTTCTCTTCCTTTCCATAAAAATGAAGCTTTATTTTAAATCAGTTATATGACATGATTAATCTTAGTGTTTACTGTATGGCACTTGGTAATGATTAGTTAGTAACGTGGTTATGATTTCCTGGTTTCAGTCCCCAAAATGTATTAATAATAATTGCAAAGAAAACTTTAAAAAAAAACCCAAAAGTTCACCGGTTTTTAAGCTAATACATTCCATCTCTTTTGTGTGACTCTATGCATTTTGAATGAGTGTAGATACGAGTTGGCATAAAATATTTAATTTAAATAAATGTTTTTATATGATGATTGTTCGATGATTTAAATTGCTGTCGCTATTGACAACAGTTTTCAAAACAGAAACATTTCCCGTGCAAGTGCTATTTTTTTATATTTTTGTTGTCATCGTTGTTGTTGGTATTTTCAGCCAAATTTTTCTACTTCCATTTTTTTTATAAATAAAACAAAGATCTGTGGTTATCTTTACAAATTGTGAATTGCTTTCTAACAGTCTCAGGGGATGATGAGTGCTTACCCTCACTTTTCATGAGTGTCTCGGGGCTCAGGTCACTGTGCTGGCCTTGATCCTGCTTTTGCCATCTCTCAGATACGATCTTTGTAATCCTGTTTCCATATTACAGTGAAGTCAAGAGCTTTGCCTTTGGTGTCTTGGTGAGCACAGATGATGTTGCCAATTTATGGAGTGAGTGCCAGTGCCTGAAGCATGGGTTTTAGTTGCATTTAAGGTTCTCTTTTCTTTCACAGTTTGGGTAATTCACATTTTAAGGTGCTCCACAGTGTGGGGACCTTGAAAAGGGTCCTCATTTCAGGTGCAGATCAAGGCAATGAGGCCTCAGAAATATGTGGGGGTCAAATTTGGGGAGGGACATGAATGTGATGTTGAGTGATGGTCTTCAGGCCCGGCCAGCAAAGAGAAAAGCTTAACCCATGTTGTTGTGGAAAAGCATCACAGCCTGCTTTTGCCAGACACTAAATCAGGCTGTGTCCCTGCTGTCCTTGAGGTTAGGCCAGGCACAGAGAATCCCAGAGTTGTTAGGGCTGGAAGGAACCCCTGGAGATCCACGGCAGGGTAAACATCTCCCAAAGCAGTGTCCTCCCAGGCTGGGTCCTCCTGCTTGGCCACAAAAAAGGGAGGAGCATGTTTCTTAGTGCACTTTGTGATGCCACCTCTGTGTGGTGCCTGGGAGGGGTCTTCAGAGGTCACCCAACTCAATCCAACCCAATCCAAACAATCCTGTCCCTTGTCTCCCAAAAATGGCATCACTGATCCATGAAGCCCATGATCCCAAAAGGTGCAGGCTGTGTGAGTATTTGGGGAGGCACCAACATGACCCTGTCCTGTTCTCCTTTATCCCCCACATGTAATCCCTGGATTCAGCTCTCCCATCCTGCCTCCTCCTTCTTCCGTCTCTCAGGCATCCAAATTCACCCTTGGACTTTCCTTTTAGGGGGAAAGCAATGGATACTTTTGGGTGTCCTGTGGTTGCTTCCTGACTGGGATGGCTCAGCCCAAATGTGACTTTTCCAAGAGGATTTTGGAGCTGGAGGGAGGGAGGTGCCAGGATCCTGCTTGGCCTCTCTGCCCAGTAGTGTTGACTCACGTGGGACCATGCCAGGAGCAGGAGTGGGGCTGCTTTTCCCTTCTCCCTCTCTCCTTGCAATCCCTGTGGTGCCCCAGGCCTGAGAGACAGCAGAGAATGGTGAAACTGCCCTGGGGAGGAGGCTCAGCTGTCCCAGCTTCCCCCCAGAAATTCAGCTCTGGGTATGGCCACCAGCCTGATGTGGGATGTCACATTCTTACCCTATAAGACCCTTTCTCCAGGACATTGGCTGCTCCTACTGGTCCTTCTCCTTATTCCCATGCCCTGAGCAACAATGGGATCAACTGCAGCACTCTATGGGCCTTTTCCCTCCTTGCTTTCATCCCATGCAGGGCTGCTGGAAACAAACCCAGGGTCTGATTTCCCCAGGAAAAAGGGTTTCTCCATACACCCCATCCCCAAGGAACCCATCGTGCCCGGATGAACGGAGAGCCCGCCAGCCAAGCCTGTCCCCACTTGCTCAACCCAGAGCCACGTGAAGAGAGCTGGGAGCTTGTCCCTGTGCTCTCTGCACGCCAGGAACAGCTGCAGGCCCCAACCGGGAGCTGGGGCCCCCCGAGGGCGTTGGGAGCCGCAGCCAAGGCGAGGTGCGGCTCCCTGGGAGCCACGGCCGGATCCGGGCACACGCCCAATGCCCGGAGCAGCCAGCTCCCACCTCCAGGACACTGCAGCTGAGATCAGATTCAGGAGCACCACCCCCCTCCTCTAGGGGGATGGAAAATGAGATGCTATGGGTCAATCCCCTCTGCCCATGGCAGTTTTTTCCCTGGAAGCCATGGCCGGATCCGGGCACACACCCAGCACCCGGAGCAGCTGGATCCCACCTCCAGGACATTGCAGCTGAGATGAGATTCAGGAGCACCACCCCTTCTTTGAAGGGATGGAAAATGAGGTGCTATGGGTCAATCCCCTCTACCCACATCAATTTTTTCCCTGGGAGCCACAGCCGGATCTGGGCACACACCCAGCGCCCGGAGCAGCCAGCTCCCACCTCCAGGACACTGCAGCTGAAATTCCAGAGCACCACCCCTCCCTCCTCTGGGGGGATGGAAAATGAGGTGCTATGGGTCTATCCCCTCTATCTACAGCAATTTTTTCCCTGGATCCAGGTATGCACCCAGTGCCCGGAGCAGCCAGCTCCCACATCCAGGACACTGCAGCTGAGATCAGATTCAGGAGCACCACCCCCCTCCTCTGGGGGAATGGAAAATGAGATGCTATGGGTCAATCCCCTCTAGCCATGGCAATTTTTTGGGTTGCAGGGCGTTGCTGCGGGCAATAGATGGAAAATAAGTGGCTGGCAGAGATGGGAAGGAGTGGTTTTGCTTGGAAAATGGGCATCCATATGAAAGACTGCTGGCCATCACCATTTATGGATGTTGGAGGGGGTCTAGACCCCAAGCAGGACTTGTTCTGCATCAGCCCTGGGCATGTTTCTCCTCCCTCCCCATACCAAATCCAGGAGCCCATGGCTGCCTCTGTGCATGCTGAGGAGTCTTGTGGCTTGTGGCCTGCTGTCTCCAGTCTGGGAATCAACAGGAAAATCAAATCAGGGCTGCAGGAAGGGATAAAACAGCCTCACACCACTCTGGGCTCCTCTCAGGGGTGTCAGCTCAGGCCAGGACAGGGGTGTCATTTAGACTGGACATAAGGAAGTCATCTCTTCCATTATGAAACACTGAAAGAGGTTTTCCAGAGAAGTTGTGGATGACCTGGAAAATGTTCAAGGTCAGGTTGGATGAGGTGAGGTGAGCAGGGTGTGAGCCCTCTGCCCCTGCTGTCCAGTGGCCTTGGCCAGTCCTTGGTCCCCATGGCATGGGGAGCAGGGATGAGGTCACCTTCCTGGATAGCTGGAATTTGGGCTGGCCAGGAGCTGCCTGCCCTGTGTGTCATGCCCTGGGCGATTTCCCTTGCATCCCTTGGGCAGGTGGTGGCTCCTCTGTGCTCTCTCTGCTTGTCCCAGTGCCACTGGACAGGGGTGGGCTCTGGTGACAAACAGCCATGTGGATGTTCTGTGCCTCAGTTTCCCAGTCTGTAAAACAGAGATAATTCTTCCTTCCCTCCCACCCTGCTTCCAACCAGTACTGGGAAATGACCTGTCTCTTCCCCAGAATTTGAACAGGACCAAGTGCTTGTGCTGCCTTTGGCACGAGGGGTCCCTGCCCTATTTGAGGGATCTGGATCCTGCTATGAAATCAGCTGGGAGACAATTTTCCCTGATTTTTCAAAGCAGAACCAGGTGGGGGAAGTAGAGGCAGAGAAGGGGGTGAGGTCGCTGGACTGAGCTCACCCTTCAAATCAGAAACAGAGCCTAGAGAGACCCCCAACACAGCAACTCCCCCAAATCCCAACATCCTAAATCCCCTATTTCCCCTTTTTTTTCCTCACCTTTCCCCCTCCATCCCTTCTTTTCCCCGCAACCCCACCCTGACTCCAAACCCTGCTGCACCCCACGGCGGGGAGGGCAGGATCAGACCCTCCCTCCTGTCTCTCCAGAGGAGGGAATGAGACAAGCTGCTGAGTGGTTTCCTGCCCAGCACTGCCAATGGGAGCTGCTTGGGGTGCCGGGAGCAGGGGAGGATGTATCCGGAGCTGAGTGTTTCCTGGCAGATAAGGCCAACCCCTCCTGCCGGATGTTATGAGTCCAGGTCCTACCTCCACGTTTCAAGAGAAGGGGCCGAGGAAAGGCTTGGATGTTTATGTCAAGGAAAAATAACTTCTCCCTCTGTGTACAATCCTCTGGCTCCCCCAGGGCTACGTGCGGCAGGGTAAATGCTGGGAATAGGAAAACGGGCGAGGAGGAGGGTGATGGGGAACAAGGAGGGATGTGGGCAGGCTGTGGGTCTCTCCCTGCTTGGGAATGTGCCAAAGAGAGGGTGGATGTGGGGAGAAGAGCCTGAGGATGGACAGTGTTCCCTCAGCACTGTGGGATCAGGCTCATCATCAATCCAGGGTCACCGTGGCTGAACCCCTCGTGTCACCCCTGGAGCAGATCCAGGCTCAATCAGGATTTCTCCCCATCCTTCAGGTGAGCCCCTTCGAGGCCAGAGCCAAGGCAGCCCCCACAGATGGAGATCAGGGTTATCCTGCCCATCTCTGACATCCAGGGAATCAGAGGTGCTGGCAGAGGGAGGACAGTGGCAGAGTTGGGTCTGGCTGGAGAGGAGGGGAGAGTTGTGCAGTGGGTATGGAGGGAAGGAGGAAAACATGGATTTTCTTCATATTTTTTGCAATGAATAAGTGGAATCCAGTGCTGGCCAGAGCCTCCTCTTTGACTTGTAGCTGTGCTATCCAAACACCCTTCTGGGAGCATCCCCAAGGCTCAAACCAGAGCCTGTGCACTGCCTGAGGGCTGGTACATTCAGGGCCACCTCTGGATGATGGAAGGAACATGGAAAGACCTGTACTAGACTTAGATTGATGAAAAAATTAGGACAGGGAAGACCCCCAGCCCCCAAGCATTAGCACTCCCACTGAAATTACACCAGATCCAAACACAGCCATGCCCAGGCCACAGATCCTGCCCCAGGCCCAGGACAGGGGAAGTGAGAACATTCCTGGTGAGGGTTTGGATGTGATCAGTATTTGGATGGGTCCTGACATTGAACAGCTTTTCATGGAGAGTTTTGTCTTCACTATCAACAGGGAGAAAACTGAAATTGGACAAAATCTGGCAATCTCCTGTCCAGGGTGATTAACTACCCCCATCTCAATCCAAGAGGGACTACTGAGAAGTCCCATTCCCCACCCAGTGGGTCCAAGAGAGGACTGGAGGACAAGCTGAGAAGAAAGAAGAGAGGGGAAAAGCCATGTTCTTCCTCCTTTGAGCTTAAAGAGCCCACTGACAGCTGAAGGGCATCCAAGGAGCACATCCAGCAGCGTTCAGGGAGGATTTTGGGACAAGAAGCCTGGTGCTGGAACCCTGACCTGTGCCCTCCTCCAGTGTCCCTTTTCCCTGAGCCCCAGGAATTCCCCCGTGTCCCATCCAGCCAGGACACTGGCTCAGCCAGGCCCGAGATGTTGTTTCTTTTCCCTTTGATTTCCAGGAGCTCCCACTTGGCCCCCCGAGCTCCACGGCAAACAAAACATCAGAAGGGCAGGCTTGGCGGTGCAGGAAGGAAACCGGCTCATGTGGGGCTGAGTCACGATCCCGCTGCTCCTCCCGGCATCCCAGGGAGCGGGATCGGGATCGGGGATCAAGGGATGCCAGGTCCCACCGACCCCTGACCGGCTGGGGCACCAAAAATCCTCCTGCAGCACCATCACCACCACCCTGCTTTGCTTGTTTTGATAAACAAAGCATGGCTTGTGGGCTTTTTTTCCATTAAGTTGGAGTGGGAAAGGCTGGGTTTGTTTCCCTGTTGAGGGAAAAGTCTCCACACTGCCCGTTTGGGCCCCGGCCAAAATTCAGGGAGGCTGCCAAAAACCTGAGTTTAAAAGAGGCTCCTCAGCATCCCTGACCTGGGACCAGCTACTTGATTTTCTCCTCTCAGGGCCAGACTTCTTGTCTAGAGCTTCACATGGTTGTGATTGATACCACTCAGACATTTCCAACTCTCCCCCTCATATTAATGTAGATTTAAAAAAATTTAAAATAATAAAAAATACACACACACACATATATATATGTGTGTATGTATATATGTATATATGTGTGTGTGTGCGTGTAGATATATATATATATATATAGATAGATAGATAGATAGATAGATAGATAGATATAAAAGATGGATATTCCCAACTCTACGCCTCTCATTTACTGGAGATATCAAACATAAATAAATATTAATATAATATAATATAATATAATATAATATAATATAATATAATATATATAGATTATTATATAGATAAATATATAGATATATATATAAATATATAGCTAAATATAACTATAACTATGCATAAACATATAAATATAAACACATACAGGAGACATGACACATACATGTACATATATATAAGAGATCCTTGTCTACATATATATATAAGCAAAAACTAGTTCAAACTTTTTAGCAAGGCCAGTCATGATAGGATAAAGTGTAATTGTTTTTAACTAAGAGAGGGTAGGTTTAGATTGAATATCAGAAAGAAACCTGGTCTAGGGGAAGGCGTCCCTACCCATGGCAGGGGGTGGAATGAGAGGAGTTTTGAGGTCTCTTCCAACCCAAGCCATTCTTGTATTGCATGATTTTATGATTTATACGGATTTGTATGTGTACACACAGAGGACATAGGACATATGGCTTAGAGACAGCAGCATCCCTTGGTGTCCTTTGCCACAGCTCTCAGCACAGTCTGGTGGAACTCTCAGCAGAGTCCATGTCTCATGTGCCCTGTTAGGGTGGATATCAGGAAAACGTTCTTCCCCAAAAGGCACTGCCCTGGCTCCCCAGGGAATGGGCACAGCCCCAAAGCTGCCAGAGCTCCAGGAGCATTTTAACAACACTCACAGGGTGGGATTGTTGGGGTGTCTGTGCAGGACCGGGAGTTGGACTTGATGATCCTTGTGTGTCCCTTCCAAATCAGGATCTTTTATGATTCCAGGATTCTGTGATTCTCAGCCTCTTCTGTGCTGGCCTGGGGACAGCCTCTGGCTGTGCCTCGATGGCCTGGTGGTTCCAGAGGCTCCAACACCCCTCATGGAGGCACCTATGCAGGAAAATGAAGGGATCAGCTCTGAACACCACTGGTCCCTCCTCTCAGCCTCCCAAAAGAGGACAACAGCACCCAAAAAGTGTCCTGGGAATGGTCCCTGGCCTTTGCTCACCTTGAACCTTACCTGAGCAATTGTATCCCTTGGTCGGGGCAAAAATCACCCCCAACAACTGGAAGGTCATTGGGAAGCCTCTGATCCTCTTCCTACTCCTTGATGGGCTCTTCTGGAGCATGGATTTGTCTGCTGGGTTTTTACCACCTTAGAAAACATTCCTGCTTCCCTCTGTCATGCCCAGGAAGATGGAAGGTGTGTTGCAGTTGCAGAACTGTGTGCTCCAGGATTAGGAAAGGCCCTTTGTGCAACCTCCCTGCTCCTTCCAGGTGCCAGGAATTGCAGGAGAGCTGGAGTTGCAGGAGTTCCCAGGATGTGACAGTGCATTGGAAGGCACTGGTGGATCTTGTGGTTGCAGGATCACAATGAACTTTTCTCCCCCCTTGGACCACTCTCAGCTCAGGCAGATTTGGGTGCATCCACTCAACATTTTAGTTTTAACAAGGCCTGTCAGGTCCCTTCTCAGCGACTGCACTGGGCAAGCCTGATCAGTGATTAAACTCCCTGGGATTTAATTCCCAGGTGGGCCCAGCTGTCTTCATTCTGATTTGGAGGTCAAATCCATCCTGCTGCAATTTTCATCTCAATTGGTTGGAACAATAATGCCATGGTTATGGAAGTGATACCCCTGTGGGAAATTCACTTAGAAGTTGGACTTGATGATCCTTGTGGGTCCCTTTCAACTCAGAATATTCTGTGATTCTCACAGAAATGCTGAGGTTCTCAGAGACCTCTGGAGATCTCTTATGGGATCTGTGATGATCTTTCCCTAGCTGGGGGCCTGGCTTGGAGGCAGAAGTGGGTGGGATTCTCCTGGGGTTGGCTGTCCCTCTCCAAACCAACATGGCATTTCAAAATTCCTTTTCCTGGTGGCCTGGAGGCCCTTCACTTGAAACAGAGCCCACATCTCCATTAGCAACATGCAGGTTGGGTATCTCAGCACTGGGGTCCCAACTGTCCCAGGATCTCCCATGCCAGAGCTCCTCCCAATCCAGGCTCCTTTTCCCTTCTTTTACTCAAGGGAACAAAGAGAAGGAAACCCACACCACCCTGCCTGCCCTCCATCCCCAACCTCCTGAAAAGCCCTAAAAGCCACTCCAAGGGAATTTCCCCAAGGTATGGGGCTCCCCTGTAAAGGACCTGCTGTACTAAATGACCCATCAGACCTTCCTGGTTGCTCTTCCCTGCTGCCTTCCCGGGTTCAAAAGGTGATTTAGGATGACATGCTCTGCTCTACATGAACTTACCAGCTCTTGCCAGCTCTTGCCAGCAGCGTGACGAGACACCCCTTCACTGTACATTAATTCCAGCAGGCGTACGGCCCAGCAATCAAAGTGCCTCATTAAACTTTAATTAAATTTCCCAAGTGATTTGCTCCCAGGCGGAGAACCTGCAAGGCAAGCCCAAGCAAGTATGTGTGTGTGTGTGTGTGTGTGTGTGTGTATATGTGTTGTGTGTCTCTCTCTGGGCTTTTGTGGTCTTTTTTGGTCTTTTTTTTTCCTCAAAATGTTATCAACATCTCATGGCTGGGGTATGAAACAAAGCCAGAGGTGTAAATGCAGGCCAGAGGCGGAAATCCAAGTCAAGCTAGGAAGAAAAGCCAAACTGAACAGACATTCTGCTCTTGCCACTCCTGCTGAGTGCTGATCTCCTGAAAGAAGATTCTCCAGGGCCTTCTCTTCTCCAGGCTGAACAATTTTAACTTTCTCTGCTGTTCTCCTGGAAGGCCAGGAAGATTTTGCACTGCAGTCACTTTGTAGGATATGGACAGGAGATAGAATGGTTAGGAATTAGAAGTCACCCTCAGATCAGTTCCCACAATCAAAGCTTGGCAAAAAAACAAGAGGGACAAAGGAATTCCAAACTTGTAATGGATGGAAAACAAAACTAGATCTCTTTCTACCAATGATAAGTCTTAGGATCAGAAGGGTGAGGGTTAGAAGAGACCTTAAAGATCATCCAGTTCCACCCCCTGCCATGGGCAGGGACATCTTCCTCTGGACCAAGATCCTCCAGTCCCTGTCCAACCTGGCCTTGGACACTTCCAGAGATCCAGGGGCAGCCACAGCTTCTCTGGGCAACCTGTGCCCATCCTCTGCCTTGCTGATCAGTTGGCCTGGTCTGGTCAAAACTCTCTCCAGAGCAAGGTGGCTGCACCTGGACACCCCCAGGAATGGTCCTTGGGCCCTGCTGACTCCTGGGATCATTTGGGCTCACTCCAGCAGACTCAAACCCAAGCCAGAAGCACAAACAAGTGACATCCAGTCCACATCAAGACATATCCAGGTTGTCTCTGTCATTTCCTGCAAGCTGCAACTTGATCTCCGGATTCGAATTCCCTGAAGGCTGCAGAAGAAGCCAAACCCAAGGCTGTGTTCAGGGGACTGAACAGAACCGACTCAGCACCAACTCCGCGGTTCCTGCACCGGGATCCTGCACAAGGTGAAATTTCCCTGTGTTCTCCCTTGGGCTGGAGTGGATGGATAGCAAACAAAAGCAAATACTGGAGCACTTATTCACATCGAAAGAGGCACGAGCACAAAACCCAGTCACCCCCTTGAAACTTGGAGTGAGGTGGGGATTTCCATGTATTGCCTGCGCTTCCAGATCTGCAGATAAGGGTACAGCTGGTCAAACATTTTCCATTGATGATTTCCTCGCAGAAAACATCCTTCTATGGAAAAAAAAAAAGGGCCAGTAACTTAAAGAAAACTTAGAGTTTAGCTTTGTTTCCCTTAAGCACACTTAAAAAGAAAGCTCATTTTATGCAACTTTTCAGGTTTTTCTCGTAGA
Source organism: Setophaga petechia (assembly GCA_024362935.1). Lineage (NCBI taxonomy): Eukaryota > Metazoa > Chordata > Aves > Passeriformes > Parulidae > Setophaga > Setophaga petechia. The sequence continues at coordinate 1,086,250 of JANCRA010000085.1, read as the reverse complement.
GAAGAAAAATAAAAGTGATGAGGGACCAGTCAGAGTGAGATTGTTTGATTTTTTTTTAAATGACAAGATGTATATTTTTTTATGTTTTTCATAGCAATATCCAAATTCCCCCAAAAACATCCATAGAAAACTGACTTTTTTTCATGTTCTGTGCTTTTTCCGTTCCTTTAGCTGTGTTTACCAGTTCTTGGTCTAGTTAAGCTTCATCCTCATCACCAGATTCTACCAGTTTGAAGATCTATTTAGTTTTAGGGGTCAGAATAGATGATCTTCAAAGATCCCTTGCAGCCCAGTGATTCTGTAATTTAAATCCTTTCTGTTTTAGTATTAACTATATTCAGCTGTATAACTGTGAGTAAAAATAAGAGATTTTTCAATAAAATTGATGGATTACTACTCTCAATTAAACAAAGATAAAACTGAAATAAGGATGATTTTCACTCTAAAAAAAAGAAGATTTTAATAAGAAAGGCAATTTACAAAATTGCAATTTCCAAAAAAAGGAAATTTACAAATTTACAAAAGGCATTTTTTTTTTAAATTGAGGAAATAAAGATGAGAATCTCAACTGGGAAAACAATTGGGATTTTCCAGTTGTTTGTTGCTGATTTTGCCTATCCCTTCAGTCAAACAGGATAAAATAATTTTATGAATATTCCCTATTTTCTAGAAATAAAGAATATTCATTAAAAATATGTTTGGAAGCTGAAGGGAAACAGAGATCTGCTTCCTAACTCTGCAGCCTGCATTATGTTAATGGAAGAGAATAATTAGTAATGGAACCAGATCTCTGCATTTACATGATTTTTGCTCCTGCCAGCAAATCATTCCACATCCCTTAACCCCAGTGAGCTCTGTCTAACCTGTGAGCAGTGCTGGGGTGATAATTCCTCACTTAAGGGACCTGGGAACATCTTTTATTCCCTGCAAGGCCCTAAAGTGAGCAAGGCTGTTGTTGCTTTCCTCCATGGTGACAGAAATGAGTTGGAGAGAGCTCAGTGTCTTGAGGGAGGGATGTCTGTAGGAACAGCCTGAGTCCTGGAAGATGAGGCTGAGCACGGAAACATTTGTCTGGGAAGGCAAATCCATGGCAAAACCTGGCAAAAGCCCAACCCAGCCCACTGGGGAAGTGTTGAATAAACTGATGTGGTGATCAAGCCCAACATTCCCTCGATGCCTTTTTGGTGGGGAATATTAGAGACAGCTTAATTACAGGAGGCTGGAGGAGCCTGATGCCCACTGGTTTCACTTGGAGGCTCTTTCTGGGGCTTTTTTTCAGGCTGGATGTCCAAAAATGAGTCATGTCCCGGGAATGGGGTTAGGGGGTGAGACCAGGAATTGACTGGGTACGCCTCGTCCTGCCTAGGCATGAAAAATCTTTCAGGGATCCTGTGGGATGAAGAGGAACAGGTTATTGTTGTGCAAAGTGCCTGGCTACCTCTCTCCAACCTTTTGCAATTATAGGTTCAGTAAAAGTGTGTAAAAGAGTAAAAGTGGAGTCTGCCTCCTTTGTGTGTTTATACAGGAAAAAACCTGCAGGAATGAAGTCCCCAAATCCTACAGCTTTGAGCACATCTCCCAGCAGACAAGGAGCAATGTTATTTCTGGGGAACTGAAGGCCAGAGAGCCACCCCCTGCTTCTGATTTGTGCACAGCATTTCTGAATTACCCTGTAGTGAAAATGGCAGGATAAACCTCAGCATCTGTCTTTTGATCACGATTTTGGAGGCCTTTTCCAACCTTAAGGATTCTATGGATTCTGTGAGCACAGAATAAAAGGTAGGGTGCTGTTTATCCCACCTAAATTATGGAAACTCAGAGCTTTATCTCCATTAGTTGTCTAAATATTCTAGGCAAAGGTATCCCTGCCTATGGTCGGTATAGTTTCTTCCAACCCAAACCCTTTTATGATTCTATGATTATTTCCTGTCCAAATAATCATAATATTAAAGATTTTAGGATGGTACATCTATTTTTGCCTGTTGGGAATCAACCTAGGAAATGCAAACTCCCAAAATCTGCACAGGAATACACTGGGTCTGGGCTGGTTTTCCAAGAAATAAACATTTCAGTGCCTTTGCTCTCTATCAGGCAGGACAGCAGTGCTCCAGCACTGGTGCCTTGGGACTTCCTGGTTTGCTGGAAGATGAATAAGCAAAAATTCAGGTCTCAGCTAATTTAATTTGCCTCTAGTCCAAGAGGAGGACTGATAACCTCCAGTCATGGTGAAGGTATTTTATACAGCTGTTTTAAAATGAGACAACTTGTCCTTTTGAAAAGCAAAAACTAAGAACTTTGTTCTTCCTCTATTTTTCAATTTTATTCTCCAGAAGGTGTAAAGGGAAGCAAGAGCTTGGATTTCTCCTGCTCCAGGGTGTTTCCTGCTGTTCAGGCAATCCCAACAATGCACAAAGAGCCTGGCAGCTTGTGCCAGGGCTTGACAACCCAGTCAGGGAACCCACTTTTCCTAATATCCAATCTAAACCTCCCTTCTTCCCAATATCCCATCCATCCCTGCCCTCTGCCATTCCCTGTGTCCTGTCCATCCATCCCCTGTCCCCAGTCCCTCTCCAGCTCTCCTGGAGCCCCTTTAGGCCCTGGAAGGGGCTCTGAGCTCTCCCTGGAGCCTTCTCTTCTCCAGGTGAGCATCCCCAGCTCTCCCAGCCTGGCTCCAGGCCTTGGAGCATCTCCGTGGATCCTCTGGACTCTCTGCAGCTGCTCCATGCTTCTCCTGTGCTGAGAACTCCAGAACTGGACACAGTTTAATGAGCCACATCCCAGAGACTGATCATCCTGCCTTTGCCTTGCAGGAAGACATCACAGGTCAGGGAATGAACCAGAAATGTCATTTTTCTACTTCTCACTCATTTCCTTTTTCATCCAAGTTCATCTGAACGTCGGCTGCTGGAAGCTTTGAGCTTTTTGTGCTCCAGCTGACTTTGCTCTTCCAGCTTCTCACTGGAGATTTCCTTCACTGGAGCAAAGCAGGAAGAGCCTTTGTGCTCTCTAAATATGAAATAATGTAGGGTGGCTTAAAATTCCCATGTAATCAAAGCCAGACACTGTGGTTACCACCATTAACCTCAGGATTTCTGTTAAAAAACCCTTCTAGAGAGGGATAATTTCAAGGCTTGCAGGGGGAATATCCAAGCAAGTCCTGCCAGAGCTCTCCAGCCCCCAATTTTCATATCTCCTCACCCCCCAGAGCTTCTCTCACTCCCCCATTGCCCCCTCCACTGGTCCCTGTGTTGGTGGGGATGTGTGAGAACAAGAGCTGCCTCAGGATTTATTTTTGAGTATTAATTCTTCTGTTACAGGAGAGAAAGTACAGGACCAGCGTGAGAGCCCAGAAGGCAGTTTCTGAAATTACCCCCCCAAAAAATGCACCTCCAGAAATTCATCAGGAACTCACAAAGTCCTCAAGGCTGTGCTTTCCATCCTTGTTTCTTAAACTGAAATTATTTTTTTTTAATTGCCATCTCTCCACCTCCTCTCAAAAAGAAAGGAGTTGTGGGAGTACATCCTGGCTCCTCTGCAGGACTTTGGATTGTCATTAGCACCTCATGCATTATTCAGTGGGCTGATTATGAATGAATCAGCATAGATCCCTCCCCTTGGAAGGCTGAAAAAAGCTGCAGCTCTGTCAGAATGCCCCATGGCCCTTCCTGACCCAGCTGGCTGCAGAGGGAGATGTAATTTCTTAGTGACGTTTAATTAAAATTTAATTAATTTGTGAAGAAGCAGTGGATGTCCTGAATAGATTTCTATTTCAAAGGGAATGCTTAAGAATTGGTGCCCTGATCCTGTGTAGTGCTGGGAAAGTACTGAATGGACACTTTTTAAAAAAGATTGGGAGATCAGTGGGGCAAGAAGCACCTGGAGGAGGGTTGGGGGTGGGATGTTTGATCCATGGCTGAATTTGTGTTATTTGCAAAATAAATAAGGGATGAATTATTTTTAAGCATCTTCTGATTAGGAACGTCACCAAGAAGCAAAGATCCCCTCCAAGTTATAAAGCCTGGGATAAATTCCACCTAAACCCAGCAAATACCACAGTGAAATATGTGCTTTTCCAGCTGCTTTTCCCTTTTCCTCTTTCCTCCCTCTCAAAATTCACCCTGTGACAATTTCCTCAGCCTGAGAGCTGATCCCCGTATCGAATGTGCTGAATGGATAAAATCTGCAGCAGCAACAAGTTGTCTGTGGGATTAATTTGTCTCTGGAATCAACATTATGCAAACGGGACCCACCCTAATTTGTGTGAACAGGCTGTGTATGTTATCTTATGATTAAACAGCTTTGTAAGCACCAAAATATCTCACCTGGCTTCCCTGAGCAGGGTCTGATCCAGGACAGGATCTTCCCTTCAGCTCTGCTCTGCACCTCCAGCCTGATCCTTAGGGCTTAAAAGGTCCCAGCACTTTTTTTAGGGAGAGGAACCAATTCTGGGTCAAGTTATAAATGAGTGGCATCTTAATTTGATTTTGGAGGAGCACTAAAAGCCCAGTGGGCAAAGGTTTAACCAGAACCAGCACAACCCCGTTATCCCTCTTTTGCCATGCCATGGACATGGACCACCTCCCAAATGTGGGTGAGGTGGGAAGAAAACCAGAATATTGTGCAAAATTCCATGGTGCTGTATCACAATTCCCTCTTATTTCTGCATTGAGTGCAGGGGATGTTTTCTCATCCAACTGTTCTGTGGAAATCTTTTGAATTGATTGATGGAGCCTCACTGGTTCCTCTCATCACTTGCTCTCCTCTCATTCTCCATGGGGGCACAAAGGGAAAAGGGATCATCCTCACCCTTCTCTTAGCTTGGATCTGATTTCTGCCTCACATGCTTCAATTCAAATAAGAAAACAAATTAAAAATACCAAAAATATGGATATGAAAGAGTCCAAAAGGAGGAGGATCCTTATTACACCTTCTGGAGTGCAATGGGGTGTAACAGAACAACATCAGTGTGTCAGATAGGACTTTTCTCCTTTTTATGGGAGGCTTTGGTACATGTGGGACACGTCCAGAATACTGTGCCTGGTTGGAAACTTCCCAGTTTTGAGCTTTTCCACAAGGAGGGGATTGACAAAATGAAGAGAGTCAGACAGAAGGTCAGGGTATTTACACAAACATACACACACTTATATTTATAGTTTATATTTATATTTATAAATTAGTTTTAGTTAATTTTATTTTTCTTTTATTTTAATTTTAATTTTTATTTTATTGACATGTTTAGGGAGAGGAAAAGCAGGATTTAGAAGCTGAGGGATCTAGATTTGTTCAGCCATGGGAGGGTATAGAGAATGTAAAGTCAGATTTTCCTTGGATATCCAGAGTGAAAGGAGAAGAGAAAATTGACTTTAATAGCAAGAACAGGAATCCCAGTTAGATATTAGGGGATTGAAGAGAATAAAAAATGGGAGGGGCGACCAAGAGATGTTAGGAGAGGGGGGTCTCCATCCTTGGAGATAAAATATTGCTGAGTATGACCCTGAGCAATGTCACTTTGAACTTCCATCTAACTTGGAACTGGGTTTTGGATCAGACACCCCCTGCCTGTGAGGAGCCTGGACATGGCTCCAGCTGCAGCTGTCCTGCCCAGCCCTGGAGGTGAGGGAAGATCTAAGGAAGCTCTCACCAGGCTCCAGAGTCACAGGTGATGTCCCCAGGTGAGGGAAGATCTAAGGTAGCTCTCACCAGGCTCCAGAGTCACAGGTGATGTCCCCAGGTGAGGGAAGCTCTAAAGAAGCTCTCACCAGGCTCCAGAGTCACAGGTGATGTCCCCAGGTGAGGGAAGCTCTAAAGAAGCTCTCACCAGGCTCCAGAGTCACAGGTGATGTCCCCAGGTGAGGGAAGCTCTGAGGAAGCTCCCACCAGGCTCCACAGTCACAGGTGATGATGAGAGCCAAGTTGGGGCACACAGGGCACACCCCGTGCTGTGAAGCTGCTTTGTTATCCCACAGGCAAACAAGGGAAGTGTTAATTTGGGATTATTTCTTGGCAGAGAGTGCAGGACAGAAAGAATCAAACTGGTGATGGTTTTAAATGGCCCAGCAATGCAGATACTGCAAAGCACTGAAGGACTGAGTGGGTTCAGCCTGAAGCCATTAACACAAGGAAACTGAGGCTCTTGCAGGGGGAAGCCCTCAGGATACTCTTATTTGTCTGTGCCTAAAATATTCTTATTCAACAACCCACAAACCAACAGAGGCAACATAAAAAACCTTTATTGCAATATCTATAGATCAAACAGTGCCTCCTCCATTCTCTGGGACTTCATCCACCTGACATGGTTTGGACATGTCCATCCTGTCAAGTTCAGCCTTCAAAACAGGGTGGACCCGTGCTGACTCCTGATCCACACCTGGGATTTGTTCCTGAGAGTGGTGCAAGGTCATGCTGAAACCCTGCCAGGGATTTGACACTGGGTTTAGAGGTAGCCAAAGTTCCCATGACTCAAGTCAGCAGTCAGGTTATCCATGCACAGGCAGGACACACTCCAGGGCTAATTCATTCCTTAAAATTACCAGTGCATTCCTGGTGATCCTCAGGGGATCACCACTGGAAGGGAGTAGAAAATGCTCCATTAAATAGTCATCCCACCTCTCATTAAAGAGTTGGGACCACTTCAGTGGAGAGTCAGAGCTGGGCAAGGTGGTGACATTTGTACAGCACCAGGGGTGGAGGCTCAGCAGATCAAGACATGGGGTTTGGAAGAGAAAAAGTGCAAAGGCAAGCCTTTGAAGAATTTAAGAATCCATCTGCACTGGAATTTGCAGCAATGGAATAGCCAGGCTTCTGCAAACTCCACCCAGCAGAGCCAATTTCTCTCCTCTGGACAGACTGTAATGCCCAACATGAATATAATGATCAGCATCAAGTGAGGGGTTGAATTCTGGATTTATTTTAAATTTCTGGATTTATTTTAATGATTTTAAAGCCACAGTAGCTCCTTCATCTTCAATCTGATCAGATCAATGCTACTGTGATGGAGAATCTGTATCCAGACCTGATGCCCAAGAACATCTATAAGTCCAAAACAATATAAGATACAAGTAAAATCAGTAGCAATATTTTTTACTGCTGTACAGGGGGCTGAAGTCTCAGGGTTTTTATTTAATTTTTCATTTCTGACGTGGTCCTAATCCCAAAGGGATTAGGACAGAAGGTCTCTCATCTCCTGTGCTTATGTTGTGCAGCGCACCCTTGCATTTGTTGCACCTTGTGAATGTACTCTGAAAAGGCTGGGACAAGGAAAGGAGCTGGATAAAACCCAAGACCTGAGTGCAAAGCTGGAGTTAAAGAGCCAGTTTACCCAGGAATCCTCACAGAGCTCTGTCTGGGAGGTGTGTGTGTGTTGAGTAGAGCCCCACAGGTACCCAGAGGTGTGCAGGGGCCACGGGCAGGACCCCTCCAGCCCAGAACCATGGGGATGTTTTCCCTGCCACTCTCAGATCCCTGCTTGGCAGGGCACAGATGGATGTTGTCATCCCTGTTACAACACAGGGAAGCTCTTCACAGCTCACTGGGAGGTAGGGTGAGGGCAGGCAGCATTTCATAGCAGTGTGAGCACACCAGCAACCCCACCAGACTCGTTCTGCCGGGCTGCGCTCCCAGACACTTCGCCCAGAGCATGACTGCTCCTGGTGTCCCCAGCAACCACAGCTCCAACAAACCCTTCCCTCCTGGGCTTATCCCAGCCTGGGGCCACTCTCAGCCTGCCATGGAGCTTTTCTGCCTGTGTTTACACTTCCTCTCTGAAACAACACTGAATGGTTTGAGGTTAGGACAAGAGGGCACGGATTTAAGCTGCACACAGGGAGGTTTAGGTTGGACGTTAGGAATTTCTTCATGGAAGTGGTGATTGGGCATTGGAATGGGCTGCCCTGGGAGGTGGTGGAGTCACAGTCCCTGGAGGTGTTTAAGAAAAGATTGCAGGTGGCACTCAGTGCCATGGTCTGGTTGACAAGGTGGTGTTTGGTCACAGGAGGAACTCGATGATCTCACAGGTGTTTTCCAGCCTAGTTAATTCTTTGTTTCTGGGTTGGAAGAAGCCTTCAAGACCATCTCATTCAAACCCCCCTCCACCTGCTATGGCCTGGATTTGGGGCTGAAAACCACACACTCTTTATGTAAAACCTCTCTGGAGGCATCTTTCCTGTCTGCTCTCCCCACTTCCCCTCACCTCAGGAGACACAAAGGGCAAACAGCTCATGCTGGACCACACAAGATCAGTTCTCCATAACCTTGAGGAGCTTTACACCTTCCTCACTGCTGTTGTAGAGGACAGCACTGAAGGTCCCGAATCTGTTTGCAGTGGCACCTTTTGTCCTTGGGAGGGGTCTTCAGGCACTGCAAGAGGCTTTGGGGAAGGCAGAGCAAAGATCTGGAGCCCCATTAGAAGATTATTGACTCCCACTCATGGCTACTTCCAGGGAAAAAGAAAATAAACTCATTCCTGAAGGTGAAAAAAAAGTGAAAGGTAGGGGAAAAAAAAGGAGAGAGTACCTGGGAAGAGCAGAGTGAATTAGCTGGGAGAGCGGATTTTGAATCCCAAAAGGACACATGGTGCATCCTGTAACATTGTCATGTTAGGAAGTTTTAAAACATTTCCCTTTTCAGCAAAGCCAGGAGAAATCCAAGCCACTTTCCCTGGAGTTGTCACATCCCACAGCTGTGATTAAATCTCTAAATCTCATTCCCTGAAAGTTTTTCCAAGAGGACCAGAGCTGGGTGGTGGGTAGGGAAGGAACCTCCACTTTGCACAGAGTGTCATTTCCTTGGGGAAGCATTTCTGCCCTGATTCACATCCCCTCCAGCACTTGAGGGCCTGAGCAGAGCCAGATTTCCTTTTCCTCAAGGTTCTCCACCCTCTCCATCATGTTCCTGGCTTTCCTTTAGTCTCCAGCTTTTTCTGCTCTCTGAATCCAGCAACGTGGTGATGCTGAGAAGAACAGCCAGGGACAAATACTGGATTAACTGGTCTGTAAAAGCTGTTTGACCACAATCCCAGGTCTGGCCCAAACTGGTACCAAAGCCCATCCCTGATCTCAGACAGGAAGCATTCACTTCATTTTGAAGGAAATTTAATACTGTGGGCATTGCCAGCCCTGACAATTGTCACCACGATCAGAAAATTTCTCCAAGCACTGACTGGTTTCCTGGTAGAGATGTCACCTTCCTGTCCTGTATCAGCATCTCATCCTAAAAACCAAGGTATGAAAATTCTAGAGTGAGCAAATCCTGGTTGTCATCACCCAACCTCTCTAAATCAAAAAATCTATTGTGGTTTTATCTTTATTCTGAGATTATTACCCACCTCTCCCTTCCCAGCCTCCTGTGGTCATTTGTGGGACAATCCCAGAGAACACAGGACATGCTCCAGCATTCCCCAAAGGTGTCTTCAACTCCTACATCCTCTGGTTAACCATGGCTGCTGATCAGGTGAGATGAAATAAGAGTCTGTGCCCCAGGTTTAGAGGATTTGCTAAAGCATTCCCAGACTGTGGCACAGCCAGGAGAGCACCAGAGCTTTAAACTTCCTACTCATCATTTCCATCACAGTATTTTGGATGTTTAAGTGTTCAAACAAACAGCTCCTGGATGAGTGGGAGAGGCTTTCCCATGTGTTGACATGACAGGCCAGATCTTCAGTTTAGGATTTAAGGAAGTTGCATCATTCCTCAGAATACACAGACTTCCACATTTCTCCCACCTCCACCTCCCCTGCACAGCCTGAGTTTTTCCCAGCAAATATCTCTCTTAAGGAAGATCTCCATCTACTCTGTAAATACCTACAGCTTGGTTGGATGAATTCAGGCTGGTGCAGCTGAAATTGTGGAAAAAAAAGAGCCATGAAAAGCTCCGCTTTGCAGAAATTCCCTCTGGACTGAAGGCAAGGCCTCAGAGTGGAAGCGTTGGGTTATGGTTACAGCAACCAAAGAAAGCAGCTGATTCCTACTGGGAAATTGTTGAGGAGAATGGGAAATACCAGGCTGGCCCATGGCTGTATTTGAGTGCAGCTGCAGATTGGGGGTGATCCAATTGAGGCCTTCCAGAACCTGAAGGGAGCCCACAGGAAAGATGGAGGGGGAATTTTTACAAATGCATGGAGTGACAGGGCAAGGAAGAATGGCTTCAAACTGCCAGAGGGCAGGGATGGATGAGATATTGGGAGGAAATTCTTCCCTGTGAGGGTGAGGAGGCCCTGGCACAGGATGCCCAGAGCAGCTGTGGCTGTCGCTGGATCCCTGGAAGTGTCCAAGGCCAGGTTGGATGGGGCTTGGAGCAACCCAGGATACTGGAAGTTGTCCCTGCCCATGGCAGGGGTTTGGAAAGAGATGTTGAAGACCCCTTCCAACCCAAACAATTTCATGATTCTGAGACTCTACAAGATGAGAAATGAGTGCTGGAAGACACAAGGAGCAGGCAAGGATGGGGCCCTTTAAAGGCCGGGGCCGTGGCGGGCGGGGGCGTGGAGGTTGCATCATTAATCAAGGCCCTAATGCTCTTACTGCTAATCCATTAATGCCTCAGCATATAAAGAAGTTACTTCTCTCTAAGACCAATTTTGGGCCCAAGGGGATTAGGACAGAAGGTCTCTCATCTCCTGTGTTTGTGTTGTGCAGTGCACCCTTGCATTTTCTGCACCTTGGAAGGTGAAAAAATGCAGTCCTGAAACTGCATTGCCCATTGCAGGTGCAACTGTAGCAAGGCCAGAGATTTATGCTCAGATGGCTCCCAAAGCAAGGTGAGACCCTGATCCCAGAGCCCACCACACTGAGAGCATGGTCAGGGCAGGGATGTCACCCTGTGCATCTGCTGCTCCTGCCCCAGCGCCCAGAGATGGAGCTCTGAGGAGATGGAAGACGATGCTCTCCTGGTGAGATGAGTGCAGCCAAGGCTGGCAAAGCTCCAGATCTCCTTCAGGCTCCCCCAGAAGAGCTGTTGTTGATGGAGGGTTCTGCTCAGATCACTGTGGGGAGCCTGGGGTTGGTTTTAAAGAGGGGCCTGGGCAGGAGGTGAGGTCTGGAAGATGCTCGAGCATCCCACAGTTGTGTCTTACATCTGTGATGGACCAAAGCAAGATAATGTCACTGTCCGGCCAGTCAAACCTGCACACAATCCGTGTTTTGAGACCAGTGCTTTTGGCCTCTTACTCTTGACCCATCCCAGTAATCCCACCTTGTGTCCCAGAGCCTTGTCCAAACCCTCCTGGAGCTCTGGCAGCCTTTATGGCCAGCCTTATGGGGCCCTGGCCATTCACTGGGGAGCCTGGTCAGTGCCCAACCACCCTTTTTCATAGCTTAATATGAAATAATAAGCTTAATGCATAGCTGCATTTCAGGACAAAACACAGTTTTCAGGCTTGTTTGGTTTTCAGGTGTTTCTATTTTTGTAGAATTCCAGAGCAAATGAAGAGCTCTCTCAAGTGACCCTGCAAGGCTTAAGCAGGATCTGTGTTTGGTGAGGAAAGAGGAGAGATTTGGCAAAGAAATAACCTCAGTCTGCTGAAGCAGGAGTGTGTTTGGTGAAGAAAGAGGAGAGATTTGGCAAAGAAATAACTTCAGTCTCAATGGCAAAGAGGAGTCTGCCTGCAGCTGCATTTCTCAAGTTTCTTGACTCTCCTCATGCAGTCCTATAGAATAGAACGATGGAATGGTTTGGGTTGGAAGGGACCTCATCAAGGTCCCTTGAACCTTTAAGGTTCATCAACAAAGAGGCACATTTTCAAATAGATCAGGACAGTCTTGGTAACACCCAGGCTTTTGTACCTCCTAGAAGCTGGTCCCACACCGTTGGGATCATCTGAGCAAAGCAGTCCTTAAGTGCAGTCTGCCTAAAATTGTACAATTCTGATGTGTCACCATGCACACAGTGAGAATTTAATTTTCTCTGGCAATTATTTTGGCAGAGAGAAGAAACTGATAACTGGCACAGGGAGGTCTAGGCTCATTCTCTCTTCCTGGGCAGCACAGTCACCTCTTGATGAACACCTCTGGAAGGCTGAGGTCATTTCACTACATGGAAAATAACCCCATAGGGAGAAAGTGAGGCCCTTTCAGAAGAAGAAAACACAGGAGGAGGTTAAACATCTCCTGGAAATTAGGTGCTGGCTCATATTCTTATGGGAACAGGGGCTAAGTGATTTGCCCAAAATAATCCCAGTTGTATCACACTCTGTTTTTCTGAGTGAGATCCAACAGTCTTGGTAATTTCACTGTTAAGTGTAAAACCTTTCAATAATGGATTAGAAACAGGTGTTAATCATATCCAAACATAAGGAAGGGTTTATGGGAGTCAAAGGGATTAGGTTCTCCCTGTATGTCAATCAGCAAATTTCTCCTGTCCTCTGCTAAATTGCTTCTCGAGGGGCAGGAGGTGTTTAGCAGGGGAGGAGGGGATTAGGAAAGGGGACCCCTGTGTTTGTTGCTGCTGTGTCATGTTCATTGGGTGTTTGAGCTCAAGACCTTACAGAACTCTTTATCTGGGGAGGAAATAGGGTCAGAACAGCCACTGTGGTGAGGAGCTGGGACCTACAGCTTTAATTTATTAAAAAGGCTGGAATCTGAGTTAGCAGTTATCCACTCTGGTGCTTTCTCTCCCCTGTAGACTTTCCTGGGGTCCAGCCTTGAATTTGAGCAGTGGTCCCAGCAGGAGTTTTTTCAAGCCTAACACATTTTTCCAAAATGTCTTTTCCCCCCTGCATTCTCCCTTAACACTTAATAAAAGCTCCTCAGCCACCTTTGTGGGTGAGTCTATTTTCATTAATGCCTTGAAGTTATACAGAGATTTACAGGTAAAATAGTCCAGGGAGGCTGCCAAAACGTAATTAATTATAATAAACAATTAATTATTGAGACAGTCTCGGAGGAGAAAAGTGCTGGAAATCCCACTCTGAGCAACTCTGCGTAATCTTGTTTTGTAAAAAACCTCAGTCAACCACAGCAGTGTGAGGTCAAGCTGATCATGTGCAGCTTTAGGTGATGAAGACATTGCACGGGGTAAAGCTGGAGAGATTCCCCCTGTTCTGATGATAAACAGCCACCAATCCCTGGGGAGATTTAACATGACACCTGCCTGCAGTCACAGCCTGCAATGTGTAGAATCCTCACACATGGCTGAAATCAGCTCCATTTTTTGAGTCTCAGAAGGGATGGGGTGAGGAAGGAGGTGGGAGTGCAATGCAGCAAGGGAGAATCTTTTTACACCATAGTTCTTGTGGCCTTGTCTTTTGGGGTGTTATTTTGGCCAATCATGCAGAATTTTAGATTTTTCTATGATTGAATTTAGATTGTTACAACCATTGAAGAATTGCAAGCAGCCTCTGGTCTGTCATCAGTGGGGCAAGAGTCACTTGCAGGGGTAATTCAGAGCTGGCTGAGCTTTCCCTGTTTCCCCCTAGTAGATACAGAAGCACCTGAATGTAGGTAAGAACTTCTGGGACTTTTTATTTACAGCCACACCTCATTTAGGATTATAGGATTCATTGAATAAACTCAAGCATTGAACTGTTTATGCTTCCACTGCATGTGTTTTGCATATGATGATTTTTCTCCTCAGTGAGATGCGGTCAACAGGGCCTGGAAAATGGTTCAGCTCCTTCTAAAGCAGGGATTCCAGGGGTATCTGTCCTGTCCTGGAAGGAATAGTACCACTTATTCCATGGCTCAGAGCAACCTGGGATGGTGGAAGGTGTCCCTGACCATAGCAGGGGGTGGAACGAGATGGACTTGAAGGTCTTTCCCAATCCAAACTGTTCTAGGATTCTGTGATAGTTGTTCTGTGCTACAGTCAGTTTTCACTCTAGGATGAAGAAAGATTTTGGAAAGTGCTTACCCTCCTAAATGATTGGGCATGATGAGAGGATTCACTTATCCCATGTAATTCCAGCTGTCCATTCCAGAGGTCAGTATCTGAGCTAAAATCTCAAATTTCACTTATTCCCTGAAGTGATTAGGTCATTCTTGAGGGTGAATCATGGAATCACAGAATATCCTGAGTTGCATAGGACCCACAAGGATCACTCAGTGCAACCCCTGGCCCTGCATAGACACCCCAAAAATCCCACCCTGTTCATTCCTGAGTGTTGTCCAAACACTTCTGGAGCTCTGGCAGCCTTGGGAATGTCACCATTCTCTGGGGAGCCTGGGCAGTGCCAAAGTGGGAATGAAGCCTAAGAAAACACAAGAATTTTGGCATGGAGGCATCATCTGGGGTGAGGGTGTTGAGCTTGGCATTAGGGCATTGGGATCTGCACTTGGCCTTACTGTGGGGAAAAATACCAGAATGTGAAGATTCCTCTTCTCCACTGAAAGGATGAAACCAGCAAAGGAAGAAAAACACTCACCCTCACCTCTCTGGGGTTGTTTTTGTCATTCCTTATAGCTTATAATACAATTTAAGAGTCCCTGATGATATATTTGAAACTTTGTCCTGGATACTGAATTTTTCTTTTTGCTGCTCATGAGAGTTTTTCAGGTCGGGAGAGGCTTTTGCATTCACTTAATCTGATTTAATTATTGCATATCAGAGGCTGGAGACTTAAAACATGGGCTTGGTGATCAGAGGAGGCAAGAAAGCCTTTGCCACCCACCAGGAGCCAGCTTTTCCCTGTGCTCCAGCTCCTGGCTGGAATACACATGGACAGAGGAGGAGGAGGAGGAGGAGAAGGCATTGGGTCAGGCTGCTGCTCACAGTGATGCAAAATTCTCCGTCACCAAATCTGCATGGGGAACAAGAGGGAAAAAAACCCCACAACTTTAAAACCTCATTAGCTAATCATCGTCACCACAGATGGTGCCCAGCTCTAAGCTCCTTTCTGCTCATCCTAATCCCATTCCAAGCAGCTCCCCTTGGCAGAGGAGCCTGCTGGCTTTGTTATCTGCAGAAGTGGTCGAGCATGGGAGCACCTGGCACTGGGGAGACCTGCAGGAAGGGGAGAGATGTAAAGATTTAGGAAGGGAGGTGGGGGCCCATCTCCCTGTGCAGGCAGGGACTGAGCAGAAGCATCCCACCCTTCACCTGCAGAGGAGCAGGAGCCAGAGGAATTCTCTGCTTGGCTTTTGATCTCCAGTGCTCAAGGAAGGCCTGGCCTGGGATGGATTATTGACCTGAGCAAAGCTATGTACCTGGATTACCTTCACTGTGGTGAGTGGAACCTGCCTCTCTCTGTGCCTCTACGAGCTTTTAAACCAACACTGGGGAAAGGAGTGACAAGGGAGGTGCTGGAGGACTGGTGTTAGTACTGATTGTCTTTTTTCAGCAGCTCTGTCATCCTTTCTAATTTATTTCTTACTAGGAAATTGAGGTGTTGTTGGTTACGTGGGAGACATAGGTGCCTGTGATCAACAGGAATTCTGCTTGCAGGGAAAGGTTCTGATGGGAACAAGCCATAGCTGGTGGCTGTGCTTTGCTCTGTTGAGCAATGCAGATGTTATCCCTGGAAAGCCTCCAAGGGCTGTGTTTCTGTTTTCCTGGGAGGCTTTGCAGGACTCTGGGTCCATCCTTTTTTGAGGCATTTCCCAGGCAAACAGGTCTCCTTTCTGACCAGAGCTGGATTCTGGTTTTCCTGATGAAAATTGCTGCGACCACTTAAAGCCTCTGCTGCTATTTAGGGACAGCAGGAGATTGAGTGGATCAATCCCATAAGAAGATCCATGCTCCTGTGCACAAACAGGGGACTCCTGTCCATTTTAAGCAGTGCTGCCCAGGCAGGGAGCCAGGTTTTCCCCAGGCCCTGATGGGAGAGATGTCACTGTCACCACTACCCCAGCTGGAGTCTAAACCAGAATTTTTGCTCTGATTTTCTCTGTAAGAACTGAATAACCACAAGGCCTTTTTTTCCCCTTCTCTTTTTCTTTTCTTGGCAGCCCCTCAGTCTCTCTAAGCACAAACTAAAAGGGGGGCCTTGTGTTTTTCTGGCTGATGTGAGTCTCAGGTCATTAACCCTTGACAGTTCTTTAATAAATTACTATTAAAAAATGAATTGATTTCTTGGGCTGAAGAGAGATTCATACTGTTGGTGACATAAGTGTAATTTAGATAATCAAATATGACTGTTTGTATAGAAAATGGCATTGAATTTCATCCTGTAGCTCCTTTGCTTTCTGATCTTTTCACATTGTGTTGAGGAACTCATGGCAGGACCCCATAAACTGAATTAATACAGAAGGGAAGGTGAGAAGTGATATAAATTCACCAGGAGGCCAGAGGTCAGCATCCCACTGAGCCTTTGAAGAGAGGAACCTGGCAATCCAAGGTTGTGTCTGCTGAAAACCCAGCTGGTTCCACCTGCCTGTTATGGGAGGATGTTTCCTGGTGGCCATACCCCTCATCCAGGAATTTCTGCACCTCTGTGACTCTTCTAGGGTTTGGATTAAAATTTGTATTTGCTTTTGAATATCTGAAACTTGAGTAGGTTCTTGGCCTGGCTGCAATCACTATGAACTATTGGTTGTGCTGGTGATTGATTTCTCTTTATCTTCCACACCTTCTGCTCTTCCAAATTGCTCCTTACAGCAACTGAGGACACAAGATAGAATTTCCATCTCTTGCTGCTTTTTTGATTTTGGATTTTTCTCCCCTGCTTCTTTGGATCTCCCTTGGCTCTCCTTTGGAACTTCAATAGGTCTTTTTCTTCTCTCTTTTAATTTATTTCCCTATAATGATGGCTATCTTTTTATTTTGCTTTGAAGAAGCACAAACCTTTGGCCAAGAGGTGAGATTTATTGCTATCAGTTGTTATTGTAACTGTAATTTTTGCCAATTAATTTAGAAGAGGGACAAACTGCACATTTAAGTATAAAATGACATTTATAAGTCTTAGCTGGTTTAAATATATTTAAAATAATTTTTGACAGATAAACAAGGCATCTTTTAATCTCTTCCCTTCACAGTGTGATTCTTCTCCCCCTGCCAGAAAACAAAACAATCTCTTTTTTCCCCACTCAGTCTAGTTTTAAATAACCTGTGGGAAGGGGCTTCCGCTCCTTCATTTGAAGATTATTCCAATCTCAATGACCTCACTTGCCCTTTCTCAGTTTTATCCCATCACATCTATTTTTACCCTCTTGCTCTACATTAAGCTGTTCCTCTGCACGCCTGGGAAGAGGAAGAATTAGAGCCTTAACATTTTTGACCACTTAGAGAATAAAAAAATACAGGAGAAAATCAAGACCCAGGTGCCTGGCTGCTGCCAGAAGTGCTCCAGAAAAGACTTGGTTTCATCTCTCTGTGCATTGCCTCCACTCCTCAGCTTCCCCTCAGCCTAACTTATCTCCTGGCTCCCAGTCGTTCCTCATTGTTCATTTCCAAGGGCTGTGAGCTCTCAACAATGGAGATCCTACTTCTTCCTTGGCTCTTGGCTCCCTCCTGCCTGCCAGCTCTTGAATTTTCCCTTGGGCATTAGCTGGCCAAGCAGTGTATATTTAGTTCTTTCAACATTTTCTTTTCTCCCTCCTTCATCTCACCAACCCCTCAATCACTCTGCTGGTTTTCTCCAAAACCTCCCAAAATTGGCAGCGTCCTGCAGGCTTGTGGTAGTCCAGTTTTGCCCTCAGTCTTCCTCCTCCTGCAGGGCATAGAAATTGAGTTTTGCCTGGCTTTTTTCAGTGTTTCCACTGATGTTGGTGCCCTGGATGGTGTGAGAAGGATCCTGTGTGTGCTCAAAGGGAGAGGTGGGCTATGGAGAAGGGAGAGTAAATCTTCTCATGGCTATTTCCAAGCAGCTCACCTGGAGACAGTGGAGTTGTGTCAGATATTGGGTTTGTGTCTCTCTCTTTGCTTTTATGCAGAAATGTAAATCAGAATATCAGGGCCAAGGGGACAAAGGTCATGCTCCTATTGCTGTCCCAATGGCCAAGCAACTGGTACTGGGCAGGTTACTTGATCCACCAGAACCTCAATTTTCCCTTCAACCTGTCTGTGTCTTCTGTCTCATGGTCTGCGAAATTGTGGATACCCAATCCTGGAAGTGTCCAAGGCCTGGTTTAACAGGGCTTGGAGCAACCTGGGATAGTGGAATGTGTCCCTGCCCATGGCAGGGGGTGGAATGGGATGAGCTTTAAGGTCCCTTCCCACCCAACCCGTTCCAGGATTTTATGACTATCACTTAGGTTTCCGTCTCCACAGCTCTGAGATGGGGAGACCCTAAGCCCTTCAGGCTCCCCAAGCTTTCTGTGGTATGTGCTGGATTTCAGCTGGATCTCAGCATCCACCATATGCTTGGAAGGATCCATGCATGGGTACAGGGAGAATGGGAACTTGGAGAAGAGAAAGCTCCAGGGAGCTCTTAGAGCCCCTTCCAGTACCTAAAGGGGCTCCAGGAGAGCTGGAGAGAGACTTGGGACAAGGGCCTGGAGGGACAGCTGAAAGAAAATAGATTTAGACTTGATGTTAGGAAAAAAATTTTGGCTGTGATGATCAAGAACTGGCTCAGTTTTCTCTGAGAAGCTGTGGCTGCCCCTGGATCCCTGGAAGTGTCCAAGGCCAGGTTGGACAGGGCTTGGAACAACCTGGGATAGTGGAAGGTGTCCCTGACCATGGCAGGGGTTTGGAACTGGATGATCTTTAAGGTCCCTTCCAACCCAAACCACTCTGATTCCACAATCTGAAGAGGAGGTTCAGAGGGCACCTCATCACTCCCTCCAACACTCTGACAGGAGGTTGCAGTGAGGTGGGGTCAGGCTCTCCTGCCATGACTGCACTGAGAGGACCAGAGCAAATGGCCTAAAGCTGAGACAGGGGAGATTCAGATTAGATATCAGAAAAAAAAAAAAAAATTTCACTGTTTGGCTGGTCAGGCATTCAAAGGGGCTGTCCAGGGAGGTATAGGCCTAGAGCTGAGACAGGGGAGATTCAGATTAGATATCAGAGAAAATAATATTTTCACTGTTTTTCTGGGCAGGTGTTGAAAGGGGCTGTCCAGGGTCACCACCCCTGGAGGTGTTTAAGAGGCATCTGTACCTGGCACTGATGTGGTTTAGTGGTTTAGATATTACAGTGGCAGCCCTGGGCTGATAGTTGGACTGGATGACCTCAAAGGTCATGTCCAACCTGGCCTTGAACACTTCCAGGGATTCAGGGGCAGCCACAGCTTCTCTGAGAAAACTGAACCAGTTCTTGATCAGCACAGCCAGAAGTTTTTTCCTAACATCTATTCTAAATCTACTTTCCTTCAGCTGTCCTTCCAGGCCGTTATACCAAGTCCTTCCCCTGCTCTCCTGGAGCCCCTTTAGGTACTGGAAGTGGCTCTAAGATCTCTCTGGAACTTTCTCTTCTCCAAGTTCTGCATTCTCCCTGTCTCCATGGATCCCTCCAAGCATGACCTGGATGTTAGCCAGCAGAGGGAGGCTGGCTCACGCTGTGGCACCTGGGGAGCAGAGGTGACTCTCTGTGTGTGCTCAGGCCTGATCACAGCAAGTCTGCTCCTGCCAGCAGGCCTGGGCCTGTCTGCCTGGCTGTGTCCATGTCCCAGTGTATGCATTCCCCATCCAGCCTTGGAGCACTGCTTGAACCCAACCGACCAATAAATCTGTGGAAATTATACCTGCTTGCTCAACAGACACCATGCTCATCCCAGAGCCACGTTGTGCCAGTTCTTCTCTTTAAACAAACATGGATTTTTTTTTTTTAGTTTTCTTTTTTACCCAGGTGCAGCCAGTAAAGCTGTCAGAATTAGAAAAGGACTCTTTGCTGCCTGGTGGAATCGTGTGTACAGATGCCAGTCAACCTCCAGTTTCTGTGCTGGGTTGAACTGAGTTGTTGAATTTGCAGGTCACTCTGGCATGGGAAGAGATGAGAATTTTGACTTCATGTTTCAGAAGTCAATTCATATTATTTTATGATATATATCACATTAAAAGAAAATTATATACTAAAACTATATTAAAGAATAGAAGAAAGGATTTCACTAGAAAGGAATAGAAAAGAATGATAATAAAATCTTGCGACTGACTGGAGAGTCTGAGACAGCTGGACTGTGATTGGTTATTAATTAAAAACAACTACATGAGGCTAATTAAAGGTACACTTGTGCATTCCACAGCAGCAGATAATTATTGTTTACATTTCGTTCCTGAGGCCTCTCAGCTTCTCAGGAGAAAAGATCTTAGCAAAAGGATTTTTCATAAAATATGTCCGTGACACTGGGTGATTCTGGGAGTGACAGCAGAGGAGACCCTGCCTCAGAGCCCAGAGGGCAGTGGGGCTCTGGCAGGTAACAAAAATAACCTGCAAAGTTGTAAACTGGGGAAGGGGCTGCAGCAGCAGGAGTGCCTAATGGAGCTGGGAAAGGCTAAATCTGGAGAAAAGGAGGCTTAGGGGGGACCTTGTGGCTCTGCACAACTCCCTGAAAACAGATTGTAGCCAGGTGGGGGTCAGGCTCTATTCCTGGATGAGAGGGAGCAGCCTCAATCTGTGCCAGGAGAGGTTTAGATCAGAGAATAGGAGCAATTTCTTCTCCCCACGGGGTTGTCCAACCCTGGCACAGGTGCCCAGGGCAGTGCTGGAGTCCCCATCCCTGCAGGGACTTAAAAGCTGTGTGGTTGTGGCACCTGGGGACATGGGTCAGTGGTGGCCTTGGCAGTGCTGGAAGAAAGGTTGGACTGGATGATATTTGAGGTCTTTTTCCAAACTAAACGATTCTGTGACCTAAATGTAGAATATTTGATCAAGAGTTACTAGGAAGAAACACATTTGCAGCAACTTTTGGTGCTAAAACTGCACCTAAGAATAATGAGGCCACCACAGCTGCTTCAATAAGTTACAACAGTCTGGTAGAACTTTTTGTCCTACTTCTGGGAACATTCCCAGCTGCACCAAAGTTTGTTTAAAGTTGTCCCATACCAACTGCTCCCAGGTTTCTCTTGCATTTCGCATTCTTTCTGCATTAGAGGACCAGACTTATTCACCAGGTGTCATCCTGGATTCTTGACTGCACAAGCCAATTTCGTGTCACTGAGATGTGGCCACGAGGCCTGGCAGGGAGGGAGTTCTGACTTGCCCTCCATGAACACCTCAGCGAGCCCACGAGCACATTTGGCAGGTGCCCTTGCCATTTAAAGTTCAGGCAAAGTGAACACTGAAGGCAGAAAAACGTGGCCCTTGGCCAACACATGGAAAAAGAAGAAATCAGCACAGATAATCCCAGGTATTTTTTTGCTGTACTTTTCCAGATCTGTTCCCATACTGCAGGCAATCCAGTCACCCATTTCAACACACTATCACTTTCAAACTTCCTCAAAGGCATGCAAAGCCTCTTAATAAAGAATCTTGCTATTCCTTATCACATCTGCTTTTAAGTGAGAGGCAGGACAAACAGAACAGTGTTCCCATCTGAATCCAGGTCAGGATCAGATATAAGCTGGGAAATGGTGGAGTTGAGGAGCTGAGTGATCACTGCAGTGTTATATAAGCTTTGCTTTAACTCCAACATGTTTTAGAAGATGTGTGGTTTTGGGATGAGTATGGGGCCAGGGAAAGAAGGTGAATGACTGTATCTCTCCCTAAAACTTCACTTGCTGCCCGTTCCCATTGTGTGAAAACAATTCCTGCTCCATGGATTGAGAGGTGTGAGCTGGATTTGCCAAACCTTGCAGTCCTCAGGACAGGCTGGAGCAAGAAGAATCTTCAGATCAGCTGAGCATGGTACGGGCAAAGGTGAAAACATGGAAAAATGCAGGAGGTTAAGCACTGGAAGGGGCTGCCCAGGGAGGTGATGAAGTCCCTAACTCTGATAATGTTCAATGAACCACTGGATGTGACACTCAGTGCTGTTGTCTCCTTGATGAGATGGTGTTTGGTGACAGGTCTTAATGATCTTGGAGAGGTCTTTTCCAACCTAAATGATTCTGGGATTCTGTGACTGCAGAAGTGAATTTTATAGGCAGGATTTTGAATGGATCTTGTATAATATTGTGAAAACTGATAAAAGTTTATGTAAGCTAAAGTCACTCAGAAACAGGTGTTTTACAAGAAGAGATGGCAGGAGGTTTGGGAGCAATTTCAGCCAGGGATCTGTAAGATTTGGCAACATTCCAGGTGGGAGTGTTCGGTGTGAAGGAGTTGAAGGCGTTGAACATGACACAGAGGTCGTGAGCTTGGGTGTTGAGGGTTATTCCAGCTGGGAGAGAGGGGCTGTGCTGGGAGATAAGGAGCTGTTCTTTTAGCTGTGATAAAAGGATGCCCAGGGATTTCATGGAGTCTCCCTCTCTGGAGGCATTCCAAACCTACCTGGATGTGTTCCTGTGTCACCTGCTCCAGGTGACCCTGCCGTGGTGGTGTGGTTGGACTGGAGCATCTCCAGAGGTCCCTTCCAACTCAGATTATTCCATGATTCTGTGAGAAGTGTTGACAGAGCCACCTCTGGGGAAGCTCAGGAAGGAAAGGAGAGACCCAGCAGTGGAGAATTGCTCCCCATACCATGAATATCAAGTCTGTGGTCACCAGATGACATCACAGGGATCACGGTGTCAGCAGAGAGGGAATGAGGAGGAGGAAGAAGCACCAGGACACTCAGATCCTACCCTGGGGTGAAGGCAGCAAAGCAGAACTGTGGTGGTGTTCACTGAGGTCCCGGGACGAGGGAAGAGATGAGAATCTTGACTCCATGTTTCAGAAGGCTTGATTTATTATTTTATGATATATATTACATTAAAACTATACTAAAAGAATAGAAGAAAGGATTTCATCAGAAGGCTAGCAAGGAAAGGAATGGAAAAGAATAGAATGGAATGGTAACAAAGTCTTGTGACTGAGCAGACAGTCCAGACAGCTGACTGTGATTGGCCATTAATTAGAAACAACCATATGAGACCAATCACAGATCCACCTGCTGCATTCAAGAGCAGCAGATAATCATTGTTTATATTTTGTTTCTGAGGCTTCTCAGCTTCTTAGGAGAAAAATCCTAGCAAAGGGATTTTTCAGAAAATATTATGGCTACACAGAACAAGTGTCAAAAACGTGGTGTCCATTGCTATGGAGAAGAACTGGATCTCAACTGAAGCTAACATGGAGGAAGAGGAGCAGGAGGCGACTTTTTTAGCTGTTTTGGTTTTAAATCACAAGTTCAAATGTGGAATCTTTTAAAGACCCCAAACCATGTATCAATATGACATTTCTATTCTATTTCATGTATTCTTTCAAATGCTTTGAAAGAGTAATTTAGGTGAAGTAAACTTTTAATTTAATGTAATGTAAATTATTTTTACTTTCTTATCTCTCAAGAATATCAAAGGAGTGCTATTTAAAGGGTCAGCTCAGGAGGAAATGCAGTGCTTTTGGGGGGCTTTTTCCCCCTTCTTTCTCAGTACTTCAGGTGTTCACTCTCAGTAGTCCTTTTCAATTCAATTAAAAAAAAATATGTTAAACATGTTCTTTGAAGGGTTAGCAAGGAGCCATTCAAGCACTCATTTCTCATAATTTTGAGCCAGGGTGCAGAGAACAAGATAAAAAGGATGAAACAACCTTATTGTAACCTTCTGTGTTCATCACCTTGAGCTTCTTCTCCAGACAGCGGAGAGAAACAACATTTCTAAGATAGAGTTAATTTGAAACTTCCAGTGAAGGATTAAGCACGTGAAGCTGCTGGAATGAGTCCAGAGGAGGCCACAGAGATGCTCCAGGCGGTGGAGCCAGGCTGGGAGAGCTGGGAATGTTCACCTGGAGAAGGGAATGATCCAGGGAGACCTCAGAGCCTGTTCTAGGACCTAAAAGGGTTTTCAGGAGAGCTGGAGAGGGTCTTGGGACACAGCATGGAGGGACAGGACACAAGGAATGGCCTTAAACTGAAAGATAGTGGGTTTAGATGGGATATTAGCAGGAAATTCTTGGCTGTGAGGGTGGTGAGGCCCTGGCCCAGGGTGCCCAGAGAAGCTGTGGCTGCCCCTGGATCCCTGGAAGTGTCCAAGGCCAGGCTGGACAGGGCTAGGAACAACCTGGGATAGTGGGAGGTGTCCCTGCCCATGACAGGCAGTGGGACTGGATAAGATTCAAGATCCCATCCAACCCAAACCATTCCATGGGCTGAACAGAGCCTGAAGGACATCCTGTCTTTCTGGTGGCTCTGAAGGAGAGCTGGAGTGACATTCTCAGCTGGAGTCATTACAGACATCCACATCTAGCCTCAAGTAGGATTTATTTGCCTCACATTATCCATGCAGAGGCTGATCCTTGTCCCAGTTCCCTGGCTGCACAGGATCTCCCTCACCCTGTTTAGGGTTTGAGCAGTCATGGGACTGTGATGGTGTTCACAGGGGTCTTAGGATGAGGGAAGAGACAAGGATCTGACTCCATGTTTCAGAAGGCTTGATTTATTATTTTATGATATATATTATATTAAAACTATACTAAAAGAATAGAAGAAAGGATTTCATCAGAAGGCTGGCTAAGAATAACAAAAGAAAGAATGATAACAAAAGCTTGTGGCTCGGACAGAGTCCAAGCCAGCTAACTGTGATTGGCCATGAATTAGAAAAACCACATGAGACGAATCACAGATCCACCTGTTGCATTCCACAGCAGCAGATAATCATTGTTTACATTTTGCTCTCAGCTTCTCAGGAGGAAAAATCCTAAGGACAGGATTTTTCCATAAAAGATGTCTGTGACATGGGACCACCTGACTGTACGACCCCACCAGGACAATTTGTTCTCCCAGAAGAGGAAACCCCACCAGGACATTTTGTTCTCTCCAGAACATCTGGGAAGGAGTGTTTGTGTCAGAAATACCCCCCATTGTCCCACAGCTGGCAGGGGAGGGGAAGCATTGTCCCTTCTGCTCCCGCACAGTGCCCGAGCAGAGCAGGTGTTCAATCCCAAGGGATCCCGTGAGCTCTTGCTGGCTCATCTGATCAGAGAGTCTGGCACTGGGATTCAATGGATGGGGGAAATTAAGAGCAGTTTAATTGTGCTGAAAGTGTAGGCAAGCAAAAATCGCAGCAAACACCAAATTTAGACTTTGGCCAGGGTGCCAGTATTAGGAATGTTACTCTGCATGAGAGGTCAGAGTTTTGCTGACATGAACTAAAATCGAGGATAAGTAAGAACTGGAAGGATATAAATCTTGGGGGTAGAGGAAAAAGTAGCAGAAAAGCAGGACTAATAATAAATTAATAAGGAGGACAATAATTCAAAAGTGGCTGAGTCATTGAACACCTTTAAAAAAATCTCCTGAAGAAGAAAACTTATAATAAGAGAGAGATTTGGACAGGATTTGAAATGAGGAAGGAAGTCACTATAAAAAATTGGTAAAGAACAAATGGAGGAATCCTTGGAAAAAAAATAAAAGCAGATCTTGACAAGTTAGATGTTAGAGAATGAACTGAGAAACCAACTCTGTCACTTCCCAAAGGCAACTGATGTGAACTGGGATGAATAAAGGAGAAAAAACTGGGATAATATCCCTGATCATTTCTTTCTTCTATTACTCAAAACCAAAAGGAGTCACTCCAGGTGAGAAATTGTGTCTTCTAATACAATGGAGCAAATGTTGAGGCCCAAACAGGAGTACAGCTGCATGGCAGAAGAATTCCAGACAAAAGGCCAGATAAACAAATTATTCTAGAGAAATTTGACTCTTTGTACTGTTTATCAGATTTTACACAGTGCTGGATTTGGTTTGGAAAATTATTTTAAAGCATTTTTAGAAAGAGATATTGTTGGATGAATAAATGCTGTCCATGGATTCAATAACACACATTGAAAATGTGGGAGAGAAAGGATATATATGTTGGATTGAGGAGGGCGCTGATTTGATTTAATATATTTTAAAATAACTTTTTTTAAGAATGTAAAAGACATATTAATAAAAATCAAAATTGATAATCATTTGGAAGGAGCTGAAGGTATAAGAAAGGAAAGAGAAATCATATAAAGGGGCCTGGAAATGTTAACAATGGTCAGAAAAATGAGATCTGTACTGAGGGAAAAAAAAGCCAACGTTTCATTCAAAGGTTTAATAATCTCAGGTAGGTGTCTTATTGGAAATGGAAAATAGGGAAATGATGGTGGCATAGAAGAGATTGACTTGTGCCTTATGGAGATGGAAACTCTGGGATGCAAATGGTTGTTGGACATATGGAGAACCACATGCTGAACTCCAGAGGTCTGGGCAATAAAGTGTCTGTGTATTTCCAAGGTTGCCTGTTGTCCTGAGGAAGGACTGGAGTGTTTTTTGTGGAAACAGGGAAAAAAACCTTCCAGCCCCTGTGGTTTCTGGAACCTGTGGTTTTAGGCAGGGCTTGCCTCAGGTCCTGGGTTTTGTGCATATTCCTGGTTCTTCAGCTTCTCACCCCAATCATCCGGTTTGCTTCCCTGGATGCTGAACTTTCTCAACCTCTTCCATCATTCCCTGTTACAGAGAGGAATTCCCTGTTACAGTGGAGCTCACCAGCTCAGGAGATCTCAGTTCCTTCTCTAAAAACTCCTTGTGTGCCTGAGCTTCCTCCTCTGAGCTGGAAACAGCCCTGGGATGAGAGGTCGGAGGTGCAGGAGCCACCTTGTGTGCCTGTAATTAAAGGACATCCCTACCAGACAGTCTCCATGGAGAGGAAGAAGATCTGCTAACATCTGCTCAGCCCATTCCTGGTTCTTATGATCCACGTGTGTTTTTGGGATCATGTTCCTTTCATGTAATTAATTGTACAATTTCAGTTTTGAGTTGGGCAAACTGCTCCAGTTTTGCCATGCTCTCTCCTCTGTCTGATGTGATGACTGGAATCATGGAATCAGAGAATCTCCTGACATGGAAGAGACCCACAAAAGTCATTGATCCAACTCCTGGCCCTGCCTAGGACATCCCAACAATGCCATCCTGTACCTGAGAGCATTGTCCAAATGCTCCTGGAGCTCTGGCAGCCTTGGGGCTGTTTCAGTGCCCAACACTCTCCTGGGGAAGAACCTTTTCCTGATATCCAGCCTAAACCTCCTCCTGACACAGTTCCAACCATTCCCTTAAATCCTATCCCTCAGTATTAGAAAGAAGAGAAATAGCACCTCTGTTTATCAATTTCCTGCTACAAACATGCAGAGCAAGCTGGATATCAAACATCATCTCAGAAGGAAATACAAAGTTATTTTCCCCAGTATTGCCAGAAATGTGAGTAAAGGGCAGTGCTGATTACCTATAATAATATTACTGGGAAATGCCTGGACCAGCACTAGAAACACCCTCTGAAGCAAAAGCTTTGTCCCTGATCCCAGAGATATTTCTGCCCTGTTGCTGCAGCTAAACAATGCAGACTCTGAAACACCCAGATGTGGCTGTGACCAGCCAAATGGGCTGCCCAGGGAGGTGCTGGAGTCCCAGTTCCTGGAGGTGTCCAAGGAATGACTGGATGTGGCACTCAGTGCTTTGGAGTGGGTGACAAGGTGGGCATCAGTCACAAGTTGGACTTGATTGTCTTGGAGATCTTTTCCAGTTCAACCATTCTATGATTGAGGGTTGTTGTTTCAATAGACCACAGGTGGGTGTTGAAGAGCAAGTGGCAGAACTGGCCTGTCTGCCTCTAGTTTATAAAACCCTCATTTTCATTTTAGGAAAGAAAAATCCTACATTTCTTTAGGAAAAGAAAACATTTCTCTTTGAGTTCGGTCTCGTTTGGTGGGAGAGTGTTTTAATCCCACAGTGGACTGTGCTTATCAGCATCCTGGGGGAGATGTCACAGTGTGATGGAATAGAGGGACTCTGAGATGGGGACAACAGGATGTGTAGGGAAGGGATAACAAACAGGAATCACAGTGTCCCTGTCCCTACTCACCAAAAATCACAGAGTTTTTGAGGCTGGAAAAGCCCTATAAAGACCATTGAGTCCAACCTTTAACCCAGCACTGTCACTCGCCCATGGCCCCACACATCTTCGTGTCTCCTGAACATTTTGAGGGATGGTTACTCCATCATTCCCACAGGCAGCCTAAGCAGAAAGCAAAACTCAACCACTGAGGAGTTTGAACCAAGTCTTGGCTTAGAACCAGTCTTGGTAAGGTCTGTCCTGTCTGAGGTCCTGATCCTGGAACCAGAGCTTTAGGGCTCAGTCCCTACTCTCTGAACTGATACCAGAAGTTTGGTCTTCAGCTTCATGAATTCACCTTTTATTTGCATAGTGAAGGCTCCTCTTGCCAAATGAATAACCACAGAGTGGTTTGGGTTGGAAGAGAAACACCAGCTAGTTCCAAAACCCAGCCTCCAAAATTTCTCAACTCATGTATTTTATTGCATGTTGAATGCACTCAGTTTCATAATTTAAACCCATGGAAAATTATGTATCAACTGTAAAGACCTTGTTCAGAATTAACGCTTTAAAAATAAGGAACATGGGGAAAAAACACCCTGATTTTTCAGCAATTTCAGTTGATTTTTTTTCTTTGCACCTGTGGCTGATGACTGGAAAATGAACTAGATAATACATCTAGAACAGCAGAGAGATTTTCTGTTGATGAATCTGATCCCTGAGACTAATTCTTATCCTCCAGAAGGCTGGGCTTCTTTATTACCTGGGTTAAGTGCACTGTAATCCTTTGCATTGGAGGTTGCACTTGGAAATGCAACTTGGGTTGCTGTGCTTTGAGGTCTGACTTGTTTCAAAATTATATGGACCCAAGTAAAAGAAAAGAAGTATATTCTTTAAAAAAAAACAAAACAAAACCAATAAAAAATCCTACCTATCGTGTTAAAAAATTACACCAATTCCCCACCCCACCAAAACCCAGAACAACAACAAAGTCACATGTGTAAATGAATATTTGAATTTTTTAGAAGGAAATCCAGTGATCACAAAAGGGAAGAGCAAATAATGTTAAAGAAATTTGAGGTGGAATATTCCATCAGATCACAGAACAGTTCAGGTGGCAGTAAAGGATGGATCACATTAAAATGGCATTTAGGTGGATCCCAGTTGCCACAGGAGCCTGACCCAGTCCAGGCAATCTTTGTAGAAGCTGCCTTGCCTTTGCTAAATCTCAGAATAAATTAGGCTGGAAGAGATTTCAGAGGTTCTACACTCCCAGTCTCAGTAGATCAGATGAGTTTTGAGTATCTTCAGATTTGGCTCTACCTCTGAGGCCCCAGTCTCTGACCATCATCACAAATTATTTATTTCTCCTACCAAAATAACCTTTTTTCTACTGCCACTTGTGTCTGCCATGTCTTAATGCTTTGATCTTCTGGGAAGAGTCCCTATCCCAAAGCTACACCATGCCCTAGGCAGTTATGGATAAGGATGGAGATGTTTCCAAGTCCTTCTCCAGGTTTGACAATTCCAGTGCTCTTATAATTTCTACCCACATCATGCACTCCTAGAATAATGGATGAGACCTTAAAGATCACTGAATTCCACCCCTCTGCCATGGGCAGGGAACTTTGCACCACACCAGGTTGCTCAGAGCTCCATCCAACCTGTCCATGACTGTTTCCAGAGATGGAGCCTTTACCCATCCATCTACCCTGCAAATTCCTAACAAAATCCCAGAAGAGAAGGAAAATAAATTCATTATTTTAGATGCAGTGAATCCAAACCCTCCTAGGAAATATTTCATAAAAATGTTCTAAGCTGTAGGTGCTGTCAAATCGAGAAGATATTTTGGCATAGAAGACAGAGTTTGCAACTCCAGCTTCATTTCTGATCCAGCAGTGGGGTTCAAGGAATGATGTCAATCCCTGAAATCTCCAACACTGCTCCTACCTGGAGGTGATTTTCCACAGGTTTAAGACCAGCTCTGGCAAGGACCTGGGTAAAGAAATGTGAGGAATGGTTTGGGCTCGTCCATCCGTGGAATAGAATGGCACATTTGATATCAGAAATCTCCTTCCCAAACAATGAAAAATTTAAGGCCCTTTTGATAACCCTTTCCAAGTAATTTAAGTAACAAATTATTTGGGGAGAAAACTTACATTCTATCCATTTTGGTCTCCTTTTTTTCCAGATAATTATTAAATATTCATAAGGAAATGGGTAATCTGCTTTCCAATTCAATGCTTTTATCTTTTTACGAATCAAATTTCTCAAAGTTTGTAATTTTCCTTACATTACTTTGTCTTGGTCAGACCAAAAATATTCTTTGTTAATTAAGATCCCTTTGATATATAGAAAATATGTTTCTTCATCAAAAAGAGCACGGAGCAAATTGAAATGAGCTTTCTTTAGAAAAAACATGGTTAAATCTTCAAACTGATTCATCTTCCTAGCTAGAAACTCTTACCTGCTCTGGGAAAAATTCCACATTAAATCATTTTGTTTATGATTTCCCTGGAAGACAAACCTGGAGTTTTCAACAGCTGAATTCCAAATGCTTTGGTGGTCTGTAAATTTTTCTTCTGTCTGAAAGAAATGACTTTGAAAGAGAAATTTCCAGCAAAATTCTGCACTCTGATAAATCAAAATAAGTCCAAAAAAATTGACACTGGGACTGTTCAGGTGAGAGGAAAGACACAGATTTTAGTATTAAGTGAGATTAATGAGCTGTCAGTGCTGGATGGAGTAGATTCTTGATAATTTAAAGTATTTAAGTCAAGTCTGGAAGTTCCTCATAAAGGTCTTGAACAGTGATGCTCAATTCATGGAGTCACATTCCCTGACAGCTCTCCTGCCTTGGCTCAGGCACCTTCTGGGTGACTCCTGGGTTCCTCTACTTCTTCTGCATCCCCAGCAGAGAGAAGGAGGGAAAAAACCTTTCCAAGATAAGAGCAGTGCAAGGGACAGAAGGCGAAGGGTGATGTGAGCAGATGTTAATGCTGCAAGTGAAGGGCCCTCCAGGAGAGTGGAGAGGGACTTTGGGCAAGGAACAGGAGGGACAGGACACAGGGAATGGCTTCCCAGTGCCAGAGGGCAGGGATAGATGGGATATTGGACAGGAATTTTTGACTGGGAGGGTGATGAGGCCCTGGCACAGGTTGCCCAGAGAAGCTGTGGCTGCCCCTGGATCCCTGGAAGTGTCCAAGGCTCAGCTAGAGCAAGCTGGGATAGTGGGAGGTGTCTCTGCCCATGGCAGAGGGTGGAATGAGAGGATCTTTAATGCCCCTTCCAGCCCAACCCATTCCATTAGGTTTTGGCTAAGGGGTCACACAGCTTCCTCTGTGTGAATTCCAACAACAGAGGTTTGAAATGTTGAGAAGTCCAGGACTTCCCTGCCTGTTATGCTTTAGTCTTCTTGAGATTTCGTTTTAAACTGTAAAGGGAAATTGAAAAACAGGGACCAGTTCCCTGGCACAGCCCTGAGTGTGTAGAACGGCCTCCATGAGGGGTTCAGTCCTTCCCATGGATGGACTCCTATAAATTTTCCTGTAGAGTTGTGACCTCTTATACCCAATGCAAGCCTGAAAAGAGATGACCTTGGTCCTCTGGGTGAAGGATCTCACAGGAATGGCCTCTGGACCCTCAATGATTTGTCCACAGCTGGAAAATGCAGTACAAAGAGGACTGTAACAGCTCCTACACTGGCATTATTTAGAAGATTCCTGTTAAGGATCTGAGATGTAAACCTTGCTGGATTTATTCTTGCAGGATCCCCAAATCCCTGCCCATGTAATAGAATCTCTTTATGACCCTGATCTCTCTGCATGTAATTTGTTTCTACAAAAGAATGTGCTCAGTGCTGGGAGTGAGAGAGGTGCACAGGCTGTGTAAGCAGTGAAATCACAGAATCACAGTCACAAAGGTTGGAAAAGACCTCCAAGATCATCAGGTCCAATCTTCAAGAATTCCAATCCATGCAGGAGTGAGATTTCTCACTGGTTTTGCACCTAAATCCAACTGAATTTTTGGTGGTTTTTTCATATTCATCTTTTTTTGCAAGCAGGAACTGAGAGACAAAATAGGAAGGTTCTTACAGGTGAATTATGACAGAAAAAGTTATTTCCAATTATTTTTCATTCATGTGCTTGTCTGACTGTATTTCATGTTCAAATCACAGTGATCCAGCTGCTGACCATTGTTCTGAGACTGTGACTTTGTGTCTGCCATGGACTTGAAAATTTTGAGTTTGGGGCTCTCCAGACTTTCCTGTTAATATTACCCTGAAAAAGTTGTTATGGATCTCACATGTCTCTGTCCTGAGTAAGGGACTGTCAGCCAGGTGAGAAGTGACAGATCCACACAAATCCTTCAGAGCCATCATCCTTACTCCAGTCTCGCTGATTTCCCTGGAGTCCAAAAGAGAAATAAGATTCCAAAGCATTTTAATGAGTGGCTTGGATCAGGAAAGTTTTCCAGGTCTCTGCAGGCCTTTTTCAAGAGAGGAATTGCATTTTCAGTTGTACTGGTGTGATTTCACAGCAGAGTCAGATTTATGCTGCAGTTACATGGCCACAAGGAAAAGAGGGATTGGACAAACTGTGGCTAAAGCCCCAGTGGATTTGAGAGCCTTCTCCAGCAGCTTAGGTAGCTTTTCTTTCTATCCTTAGCAACACAGCCCTGCTTAACCCTCCAAGCTGTGGTCACTCATTTTGAGGCCAGTTTGATTAACAGCAGGTAACCTGTTAACATTTTTCCCTGCCTTTTCCAGCATGTTTGATCCTGCAGGTGGCTGGTTGGATGTGTTGCTTTTCTAAATTATTATTGTTTGGTTGATTATATCTTTAATCCCTTGGATATTCCGTAAGAAAAAGTCATCTTGAGCCAGAGGGATGAAGTATTTCAATGTAAGTACAAAAAAATGGATTGAGAGTTTTCTTTTCTCTCTAAAAAGATGTATTTGGGTGAGATGAGCATTTTCCTTTGCAGAATAACAGTAGCATTCCCTTCCAACTCTGACCCTTCAAATGGATAATATTAAGCTCCTCTCTATGGGAAGTGTTTATATTTTCTTTTTTTTTGGTGGATATATGGCTTTGTAAGAGCAGATCTGACAGACCCTCTAGGCTGGAGTAGGTAATCAGCTCTATCACCCAAAACTCAAGGAATAATATTCCTTTAAATTAGTCATCCCATAACAATCCTATGAAATTATTCCCCAAGAAAAATGGTATTGGGAAAGCGTGTTATGGTTTGTCCTGTATTTAATTTTTTTCTTAAAAACTTGAAATAAAAAAGTACAATAAATCCTTGGGAAGCAGTTTAGATTTCTGGGAATGCAGTCAGCATATTGTGGATCACCATTTATCCAGTGACTACAATTTGGATAATGGCTTTGTTTGGAAATGATGCTGTCACTGTTTGAAAGTTCCAATGTGGGGCTTGTGGAGAAAATTTGAGCCCACCTTTCTGGGAGCTGTTGGAAAATAGAGAAATGAGATCTTTTTTCCCTGGAAATGATGAGTTGGAGTAATGGATTGACCTTTAACTGGGAAATAAATAAGTGAATAATTGCTTGGTGAAATGTGTACATGGAAAGAATAAATCATACTGAAATCTTTGGGGTGTGCCTGGGTGTAAAAAAAAAGCAGGGATTTGTCACAATAATGGTTTTTCAAATGATGCCTAATGTCTTTTCTCACCTTGCTGAGCTCAAACTTCCATTTCTTGCAGCATTTACCATAGTACAATGTGCAAAAATATTTTACTTGAGGGTCACTGTGGTAAGCATATAATGGTTTTGTTGTAAAATGTAGAGAAATTCAACATTTACAGCTTTTTGAGTGTTTCAACAGTGACAAAATGCCCATTAATGGCAGTGGGCACCAAAGTGATTCTCCAAAGGATAAATTGTGATTATCACAATTATTCAAACTAGAACTTGATTCAGCTGCTGCAAGAGAAGTAACCAAGAGCAAAACCATTCAATTATAAATACATTTAGTGTTTTCTAATTCATTTGTGAGCGCTAAAAAAAATTCCTTTCCTATTTTTTGAAAGTTACCATAGAAAATTGATACCAACTAAGAACAGAATTTGGAAAATAAATTTAATGTAGGTGTTTGTGGCCAAAGCCCCCTACTTCAAGTTGCAATTCTACTGATTCCTTACTAGCAGTTCAAATTATTTCCTATCTGTGAGCAGATAAACGACCTGAAGATGACACATCTAAGTGCCATTTTTAGAGTCTCCATTGAATCTGAGTAATTAACTCAGAATAAACTCTGGAATCACTGCTTGTTTCATGAAATAAATGTATTGTGCTCTTTGCAGCCAATATTTTAGCGGTTGTAAAAACAGTGTTGATTCTTTTTTTTTTTTTTTTTTGTGTCAAAAACCAAGTTGTCTTCTTTTTTTGGGCATAATAATATCAATCCATGTGAGGTATGAATTTTTTAGCAACTGCCTTCCATGGCAATGGATTTTATAAGGGCAAGTAGTAAGGAGTCTTGTCTTCATCAGGACAGTGACATTAAAATCACTTGTGTTCAAAATGTGGCATGCAACCACCAGACTGAAACACCAAAATCAGTTTAGCTTTTAAAAATGGGCAGATGATCCCAACCAATCTCCAATTTTTCCATCCTTTGGCAGAACCAAGTTTTGTAGTTCTATTTGTGCTATTTGTTATTTGTCTGCATAGACTGCCAGAAATTTTTCAGCACTTATGTTATGGCCTGTTCTAAAACCAGACTGCTCTGCCCCTCAGTGAGCTCAGGACTGATTGTGTGCTACAAAATATAATCACAACATGAAGAAATTCAGCTTTATTTTGGTTTTTGTTATGCTCCAGTCCACGGGGTTAAAGGGTTACATGAGAATCTCAGTGCTGTGCTTGTAAAAATAAATTCTAAGTAATCACTGGCTCTGATAATTTCAGAGAAAACCTCAAAAATATAAGCAAGGAAGACACAAAACTCCAAAGGACAACAATGCACTTTCTGTGGGTTTTGCTTGGGGTCTGACTCATGCTTGTTGTTGCTCAGGGGTAAACTGACAGTGACTGGATTCCCACTGGAATCTGCAGGACCAGGAGGGTTTGACTGTGAGGAGCAGGGTTATGGATGCTCTCCCTGCTGTGCTTCCCTGTATCTGCCTGATCCATGAATTCCTAAGAGCCCTTGATACAATCTGTTCATGATGGAGCTGTTGTGAGGAGCACAAACCAGCAATCAGGCCCTGATCCTTCCTAACTCAAACAAACCCCACTCTGTTTTTTCCTTCTCTTTGTAGTTACCTTTAAGCAAGCGGGATGACTCAGGTGCCTGCTGACTACCTGTCAACCACCAGCTCCTACAACTATGAGCCACCCCTTCCCTCCGTGGCTCAGGCCAGCACCCTCACCAAGGTCCCTCCAGCCAAAAAAATAACCTTCTTCAAGAGTGGAGACCCTCAGTTTGCAGGAGTCAAGATGGCCATCAACCAGCGGAGCTTCAAGAGCTTCAACGCGCTCATGGACGACCTCTCCCATCGGGTCCCGCTGCCATTTGGGGTCCGGACCATCACCACCCCACGAGGAATACACTGCATCAGTGAGCTGGACCAGCTGGAGGATGGAGGGTGCTACCTGTGCTCCGACAAGAAGTACGTGAAGCCCATCAGCATCACCTCAGGGGGACACAGGCCGGCCCCACCACGGAACAGTCGCCCCTCCAGCACCATGAGGAGGGCGGCTCAGGAGGGCAAGCTGGAAGATTATTCTGCACCTTTCACTCACCATGGTCCCAGAATACCCAAGAAAATCACTCTGGTTAAGAATGGGGAAAGTGGATTTCGGCGTTCCATCATCCTGAACCGCAGAAATGCCCGGAGTTTCAAAACACTCCTGGATGAGATCACGGAGATCCTGCAGTTCCCGGTGAAGAAGCTCTACACTATTGATGGGAAGAAGGTAAACATCTCTGGTGCTGGTCAATTGCTCAAACAGGAGTCATCACGTTCCTTGTGATGTAAATCCTTTAGCTCATGGGTCCAAAAGTTTATCCACCTTACCTTAATCCTTCGGGCTTTGTCACATTAATCACTTGTCCATTAATTACACAATGGTTTGATGTAGATGAATCTTGTTCAGCCACTCAAGAACTTCATGACAAATATTGTTTGGGGTCAATAGGAGGTTTAATGTTTTGCAGTCAGACATAAAATCCTTCTAGTTATAGTGTTTCTCACATTTTTTTGGGAGGCTTGTCCCAGCCCAGGTTCAGCTTTTCCATACCTGACCACTGGGAATTCAACAGAATAAGGTGGCCCTTAGGGAATTCAACAGAATAAGGTGCACCCTGTGGTTGCACAACTCCCCACAGAGCAGGGTCCTGCTCATGATGTGGGATCCTCAACAGAGACAAGATAAGATAACCAATGATGATAAGATAAAATAAGATTATGTGGCGATTTCAGTTCAAAACCAGGCAGAACATAACCATGACAGATGATAAGATAACCAACTAATGCATAAAAAATTAATGTTTGAGTGGCATCAAGAGACACTTTTCTATAGATGAATTAGTGAATCTACTGTGGTGCTCACAAATTCAAGGCATGGCAATCCCTTCATTCCTCTGTTCCCAAAGGAATTTCTGGACAAATCTGAGATTCTCTTACTTCTTCTCCATCTCTTTTTAGCTAATTAACCTTTACATCCATTTTTTTGAAGGGATCTCACAAGTTTGCCTGGCTCGTCCCTGTCCCTGCAGTGCATTGAGATTCCCAGCTCCTTTGCCACTTTTCCCACCTTTACAGGGCTGAGTGCCAGCTCCTCAGTGGTAAAGACACAGCCACTTGTGGTGTCACTTTCCGAGCCAGGTGACAGAAATGACCTGGGTTCAAATGGCACATTATCCAGGAGGGGAAAAAATGCAGGAATATTTTGCAATAAACTAATTTTTACCTGGCACAGGGAGAGGAATGTGCAGTAGGAAGGAGAGAGAGAGGGGATAATTCCTGGTGGAAGCCCTGTGTATTGTCACAGAGCTTTCTGCTGTTTTCACCAGTCTGGAAAGAGCTTCCAACCAAACCAAATCCTGCTGCCAAGATATTTTATAACCTATGGAAAACTAACTTATTTTGCCACTGATTTCTTCAGTTTTCAGGACTTGGACTCCAACTCAGTCCAGATGAATATAATAATCTTGTGAATGGATAGCAACTTCCTCTTTTTCACCTTTTGAGAATTTTCACTGATTCCTCTAAAGAAAAGTTTTGCCTTCTACTTTTTAGTGCAATTACAATGCTCCCATTGTAATTCCTAAATTAATTCCCCACAATATTCCTTCTAGTTATTGTAAACACCACTATTTTAGGTGGGATATGTGTTAAATATGCTAAACACAATATGTTTAACTCAATAATCTTGGAGGTCTTTTTCATCTTTTCTATGTTTTACATCAGGAGAAATGTGGGTGTGGGTCAAACACCATCACTTAATCTCTCCACAGTCCCTTCAGATTCTTTTTTTTAATATGAAAATTTTCATTACTGTTTTGTCAATAAGGACTTGATTTTTATACCTTAATAATTCTATTTTCACACCTTTAATTTCTGTGAAGAATATCACAGTGATAGGTGACAAGGGGTCCAACCTCAGCAACATCATCATCTTCCACATAATTAGGAGATGTGTGATTATTAATACCTTTCCTGGGAATCTTTTACAGTGAGTTTTTTGGCAATTATTAATTTTAGTAATTTACCTCCAGCTTTCAAAATGTTCACTATTGTTCATTTAACAACCATTTCTATTGTTCATTTAACAAGCATTTCTATTCTAGTCTTGGGTGCAAAGCACTAAAACCACAAAAAATTCACTCTGTCTTGGATTTTCCAATCTTTTACTTTCACATAAATTCTCTGTTCTTCTTCTAAATTTTTTGTCGCATCTCAGCTTCAAGACCTCTGTTTCTGATATACAGTTGGTTGTGTCTGAGTTTTCACCAGATATAATGGTTTCATTGAGGAGTGAAAATTGGGAATTCAACTCAGAGTTTTGAGTTTTCCTGAAATAACCTCCTTCCACTGGTGCTGGAGTTTAATTGTTTTTCTTTATATTTAAATTTGCATTTTCTGTTAAAGACAATAGAAAGGAACTTCCATTCCTCCATGATCATTCAAAGGTATCTGGATGTTTCATATTTCTTGGGTATTTTCTTTTTTCTTGCATTATTCTCTTTGAAGAATAAATCAAATTCTCTTTCAATAATTTTGTAAACTTCTTTTATCCCAATTATCTATGTAATTTTTTCCCCATGACTTAGCACAGAGATCTTTCTGGGAAAGAGGACTGAGATTGAATGGAACAGCAACTTTTGATAGTTATTCCCATATTTTGACAGATTAGCAGAATAATTCCTAAGCAATGCATCTGGACTGCTGATGGATTGATTTCGTGTTTGACTGGCTCAGAATAACAAAATTCACAGCATTTAATAACAGGTTCACAATGTCTCTTTTCCAGCCAGGTTTTCCTTGAATTCTTGAAAACCAAACACAAAAAAAAAGGAAAAATCTCCTGTCCTACATGTTAATCAATCTCCCATCAGTGGAAGAGATGCTCATAGACCTCAGAGTGTTTGCTCTTCAATCTCCTTTTGTTTCTTCTACTACTGTAATTCCAGATCTGAACTTAAATCCTAAAATGAGTTAAATCACCTCTGTTCCAGTGGCTCTCTTTTCATCTGCTCCATTTTAATATTCTTACCATTTTGTAGAGTAAATTCAGGACACTTTGAAATTACAAATCTTTATGTGAGTATAAACTTTGACACACAAAGAACGCTTGTTTTGTGTTCCTTACGCAGAGTATTGATTTGGGAAAGCAGAGAAAAGGGATTTCCTTCTTTTACAGTCCACAAATTTTTCCAGTACACCTCTAAGTTTAATACAATCATAACTCAAAGTTAAATCAGAATCTGAGAATTTTAAAGCCCTGATTCCCATGGAAGTACATCCAGTTTGGTTCTATTGGTATTTACATATTTGCATTTTCATTCTAACTCCTGAAGGCTTGAGTGGGGGAAACCAGTATTTTGAATTCCTAAACATCAAGCTGATTTCCTACAGAAATCCCAGTCCCACTGAAAAAAGTAGGTGTGAAGTGTTTGAACACTCATTTCTAATGGGCAAATAGCCCATTTTCCCAAATTTACCAAGATTTTTCTTGCCTAGAAATTTGATTACTATGGGACTGGGGAAAAATTTAGTTCAGTTTTAGGCAAACAAAATCAGTTACATTTTCAGCAAGAAGAGAAGTATAAATCATAACGTTTTTTTCAGGTCAAGCCACTCTTTGGTGTTTTCCAGGTGATTAACTGAAAATAATTGGATTAACTGCCCAAATAGAGAAATTTGCTATTTAGGTTAACATTGACACGCAACCAATTGCCTGGTGAAATTCTGTGCACATTTTCCCACTAAAATATAGACAGTCCTGGATGTAATTCATTAATTAATCTAAATCTGATTGTGTTGCGAGGCATTTGGGGTGGGAGGGACATTTTGCCTTTTGGACCCTCTTTATTAATTATAGTACAAAAAAAATTACTGAGACTAGTAAATTAAGCTAGGCCTACGTTTTCATATACTTGTGGCAAAGTATTACAGATATTTAGATATTGGTAAACACAAGTACAGGACTTTACATCCATTAGCTGATGAGATGGTTGGAAATCACATATTTCCTAGTTTATACTGAGAACATCAGTTCTGCATCAAAAAAAGAGCCAGGTGTGCAGATATCTCACTAAAAAGAATAATTGTAGGTTATCTTCTCCATCAAACGACCTTTTGACTCCATTCTGGGAAGTTTTTGTACCACATAGTGGCTTTTCTTCCTCATGGTCTGAACCACAGGAATGCACCTCTCTTCAGATCCCCACCACACGCCTCTGGAGAGGGAAGGATGTCTCTGGGGGCAAAGAGACAGAGATCACAGAAAGGGCAGAAATCCTCCCAGGCTGTAAGAAATGATGTGTAGGATAATGAGGCAGCGACAGAGGATTTCCCTTACAAATGGCAATTATCCAGGGCCCACCAGCTGAACAGTCATTAAGACGTTGTTAAGTCACAGGAACCCAGCACCATGACTGTGTCCAGGCACAGATGTCCTGATTCCTGAATCACTAGGCCTTCCTTTTACTAGCTGTCCTGAATTAAAACAAAAACCAAACCAAACTCTTCCTTAAAATCCAACATTCCCCCTCACATGGCATTTGAAACCACACTGTGAGATGGCAAACACTCTACATAGTTTATGGCTGCTGGTGGCAATTACCAAGAGCAGCTCAAATGGGATTTATCAGCCCTCAGAAGAGTTTACCAGGGGATGTGGCCAGTTTTATGTTTGTTGGAGTGAGGCCAAGGCTGAGATGTTTTTTGTTTGGGCGCACTCAAGGCTGACCGTAAGTTGTTACATTAAATGAGTGAATCTGATCCGGTTTTGTTGTGTGGAAAGGTCGAGTGGGAGACCAGAAAGACTCGATTTGGCCTCAGATTCTGCAAGTGAGAACGTTGCAGAAGGAGCACTGTGTGCCACTGACTTTCCTTGAGGGATCAGAGAATTGCCGTGCAGGTTAATCAGAGAAGCAATCATGAGTTAAGGAACATTTCCTCAGGCACCACAAACTGGGGACTAAAGAATTAGTTATTAGGAACTCCTTGGGGTAAGAACCCTCAATTTTCTCTTGTGTTTTTGTGAAATTTGGCATGAGCTGCACTTAGGCACGACCAACCATTCTGGGGCAAATCAAGCCATCTTTGACCATGTCCCAGTTTTGGAGAAAGACAGAATGGCCTAAATGGAGTGACTCCTTCACTGGTACATCTTTCAAATCTCCAGTAACCTCTAGGATAAGATCTTCAGCCCAAAGCAGCACAATGACCCCTCACAGCTATTCCAGTAGTTAGTAGAGTATCAGAGCTCAGAATCTGGCACCAAATGGCACCATCTGTAGATAATCACACTTTGTAGCACACAAAATTAGGTCTAATTCCCACAGGGGTGGCCACATTCAAACCACTTCTTAGAAAAGCTCCCTGGCGTGTGTTAACTCCCAGATCTGCCCAGGAATTGTTTGGGAGAGTGCCAGTTGATCCAGGTTTAAATGCTCTAAAAAGCACTCTAAAAAGAGTGGTAGAGGCAACTCTGTTCCAGTGCCCTGGATCCAGAACTGATTTCATTTAGCAGTAAAGGCAGAACTTTTATTTTTAGATTTTACTAGCCAAGCTGGTGGCCTAACTATTATTGCTGAGTAGTTCTTGATAATGACTGTATTTACAGCGACCTAGGGGTGCAAGGCCAGGAAACAGGCTTGTCTGACATATTTCCTGACTCAGATTTACACATCCATAGAGCCATTCCTGGGACATCTGTAGGCTGCCCGCAGGCATCCTCTCGGCCACTCATGTGGCTTTCTACCAAGATCATCTGTCTTAATGACAGGTGTCATTAAGATGCTGATGGAAGTGCAGGAGGAAAACGGGATACATGGAGGCAGATAAGCTGGTTTAAAATGTGGTGCGTGTATATAAACAGTGGGAGAAGAGAGGTGATAATTTGCCCCCGTGGGATCGTTAATTTTCTGGTTGCATGTTGATGTATCTACTGTGACACTCAGTTTCTGTGCTCAGGTATGAAGGATTGCAGTGAGTTCCAGCCCCTGATCTGGAGCAAACTGTTGTTATTGAGTGAGCTGTGCCACTTTTCCACCCACCACGTGTGTGACTCATGGTCTAAAAACAAACCACAGGTTTCAGGTTCGATATTCTCTGATTCCATGCCAAAACCACAATGACTCCAACGAGATTTACACAAGCGATCTGTAAACCTCAGCAAAACTTTCCATGAACCTCATCCACAAGAAGATTCATATCCAGGTGTGTTCTGTGAACCTTTGAGATGCCCTGAGATCATCTGGCCAGGTGCCTTACAAGGTAGAGTTAAAGGGACCCCGTGTTTAGCGATTTTCTTATCTAACGTGCAGCAAATCTGATACTTTCTTATCTACCATACACAAAATGCAGATGATTCCTTTAGCCTGAGGAGGTTTTATTCTTTCAGTAATAATGGAGTAAAGTGTAATTGCTTTCTAATCCTTTTGAATTTAATCCAGGGCAAATACATTTCAAATAATGTTATTGAGTATGTGCAATACTCATGGAATCATGGAATATCCAGAGCTGGAAGCGACTCCCAAGGATCATGCAGTCCAACTCCTGGCCCTGCACAGGACATCCCAAAAATCCCACAGTGTGCCTGAGAGTGTTGTCAAAGCCCTTCTGGAGCCCTGGCAGCCTTGGTTGTATGATCACTAATATTTCCTAATTTTTCCTAATAAAGATTTAGGAAATTCTACCACTCATTTAACTTGTCCTTATGGACTTCAATTATACAGCCAAAAGTTTCTGCCATGCTCTGGGTACCTCCTACAACTATTTTTGGAATTTCTGGGTTTTCCCCAGAATAAATGATTTTGTTTTTAATGCAAGTGGTTTTGAAAAAAAATGAATTGAATTTTTGTAGGTACAATTTTGTCACATTTTTCCCATCTTAAACAAATTTTAGAAAGTACTTAGAGGAAAAATTATTTCTATAGTTACCAACATAGAGTGGCTTGGAACTCAGGAAAGATTACAGACAGTTAATGAAGAAACAAAACACCCCAGACTAAAAAAATGCAGATTTGTCAATACAACAAAGGGCACAAAAGTACATAAGAGTAATTTAAACTTGATATAAAAATCCTGTATAGGGGTTTTATTTATGAAAAACATGTATTGAGCCAATAAAAACAGCTCTATGTCAGTAACAGGTAAATTGCTGGGAAAAATCAGGGTTCATCAGAAAAAGTTGTACTACAAAATATTTTGTGAGAAATGTGGAGCTTTTCCTGTTGATGGCTCTCTTTATAGTCCAGAAAAGGAGCACTAAATAAAAGTGGATTTCAAGAGAGTTAAGATTTGGCAGCATGATCTCTCTATTTATTCATTTGCTGAGAGCACAAAAAATAGCAGAATTCCACCCTCTCCTGGAAAAACTGTGAATTTTCTGTAAGTACTTCCAGTAGAAATCACTGTTTCTTCAAAGAATTTTCACAGGAAAGACTGTAGGGTTTTCTCTTAGGGAAATTACCTTTTACAAATGCAGACTTGGGAGACTTTAGCCAGTAAAAGGAGAGAAAATATAGGATTTTTACATTTGCATCCATTTTCTTCTTCCTTTTGGACCTTGAACATGAAATTCAAAGCATTCTGCTGCAACTCTTAGCAAGGTCTGGAGGTAGAAGTAAAAACCTTCCCACTTTTCCCATTTGTACCATGGACTTTGCAAAATGAGAGTGAAACCTGGACTCAATAACAAAAAAATGCTCAAACAAACCAAAATTTTCAGCTGAATGTGTCTCTCTTTGTGCCCAGAAGTTCTGGAGCCCACAGATTTTACCCACAGAGGTTGTGCTAAGAGACATCCAAGATGGCAAGACCATGGATCGGTTGATCCAGGAGGGTTTCTGCCCTCAACCTCAGCTCCTAGAGATAATTGAGCACAACTGTGTTGTCCTTCCCTCCTTCCTCCACAATTTCCAACTGGAATAGCTGCTCATCCACAATGCAAATATTCTCCATATGCAAGGAGGGAGTTTTGACAACTTCTGTTCATGGGGAAAAACTTGAACTCCCAAATTGGAACCTTCCCACTGACTCAACCACCACAAGGCTGAGCAGAAGAACCGAATGTTTCACATTTTTCAAGGCATGTCAATTTTTAAGTTAATCCTGCCTCAGGAGAGGATCAGGGCAGGCTCTTGGGGTGGAGTGGATGTTACTCTGACTCATCATTTTCAAAGGCTGGTGTTGGATGGACCAGATTTAATGAACCCAATGCCAAAGGGGCAGGTGGGGGACTCTGATTTCAGTCAGAAGGTGAAAAACATCAGCAGTAAAACTTTTCTAGAAAGGCTGTCCTCTCTTCTCAGTTGAAATTTGCACCTTTAACAGCAGTTTGCTCTTTCTCTGGCTGTTTCACAGCTTGAACACTGTCAGACCCAATTTTGAGCTGACAGGGTGGGTGGGGACAGAAAAGGCCATCAAAACTTGCATATAAGGCCAGTGCAACGTGGACAGGGGCAGGAATGGTGGCACCCTTCACACAATCAAAACTTCCAAACTGAACCAGGCTAGAAATCACTTTTCTTCCCGTTTATATCCTCCTCACCTCTTTCTTAAAAACATGCTTTCTCCACGCCTTTAATTTCCCCACTAATCCTCTTCCCTTCCTCTTTTCCCATGAAGTGTTTCTCTTCTGCTGCTACCCATGTGATTTCCAACAGCCACTGATTTTCTGATTGCAGTATTTCTCTTGGAATGATGAAAGAGTTGCTCATCCAAAGTATTTTCAGAGCAAAATCCAGAATGTTTATTTGATAAGTGTGCAAAGTGTCACACACAGGGAAAAAGCATCCATGAGTACTCCAGGAAAAGCTGCCAGCAGAGCAATAGCTACACATGATCTTTGCCTGTGCTTGACTGAGAAAGCAGAGCAGGGAATTATTGCATTTTTCCTCTCTCTTTCACATGTTTTACTTGGCTCATTGAGTGCTTCATGGCCTCCCAAAACTCTCGTTTTTTCATGGATCTTTACACTGTGGGCAAACCTGAAGCCTGAACAGGTCGTGTCTGTAAAAATCTAGAGGATGCTGATATTTGGAGAAATGTTGGAATCGCAAATTATCTTACATTGATGCATTTCAGCACATGGAGCACTGGACTTATATTCTCATTAAATAAGCATCAAATAAAGGTGGCAGCTTGTAATTACAATAGCCTTGGACACTGGAATCTGTCCTGATTTATGCATCTTTTTTTGATAAAAGGTTTTGGGATGAGTCTTCCAGTACCTGAAGGGAGCCTGCAAGAAAGATGGAGAGAGACTTTGGACAAGGGCATGGAGTGATAGGACAAGGGGGAACGGCTTCAGACAGACAGAGGGCAGGGATAGTTGGGATATTGGGATGGAATTATTCCCTGAGAGGGTAGGGAGGCCCTGGCACAGGGTGCCCACAGAAGCTGTCCTACGCCTGAATCCTTTGAAGTGTCCAAGGCCAGGTTAGATGAGGC
This sequence comes from Setophaga petechia, assembly GCA_024362935.1. Lineage (NCBI taxonomy): Eukaryota > Metazoa > Chordata > Aves > Passeriformes > Parulidae > Setophaga > Setophaga petechia. The sequence continues at coordinate 1,041,356 of JANCRA010000085.1, read as the reverse complement.
TTGGAGCAACTGGGATGGTGGAAAGTGTTCCTGCCCATGGCAGGGGTAGAACTGCATGGTCCTTGAAGCCCCTTCCCACCTAAACCATTCCATGATTCTTTGTGGATATGGGGACCTGATATTCAATTAAGTTTAAGAAACCATGTGAGTTTTCATCTGGGAGGTGTAAGGGATGCTATGTGCTCTCTTCTTGACCAACAATTTGGATGCTACCATTTCCAGAGGATTAGATAAATTTCCGTGTGTATTTCCTTACTCCAAGTTCAGTATTAACTCTTGTTCTGTGTTCCTCCTGATGACAGGGAAGAGTCTTCTGAACCGTGCTAAAGTTAGAGAAAGAGAGAACAAGTCATGCACTTCCTGATCTCTTCCTCCTCCTTTTCTTCCACTACTTTACTAATTTGTATGTGGGCATGGAGTGGCAACACCCCATGATTCACCTTCTGACCACAGATTACCCAGCCACTCCCCAGAAGAACCACTCTCTAATTCCTCTGGTGCAAAGTTTGGGGAAGGGAAGGGCACATGGGTTCTTTGCATGAATAAAGTGCAAAATTCATTATCGTTAAACCACGATACATCAGTTCAGAGCCTGGATGCCTCTGGATTGGATGTGGCACATCCACAAAACAAGTGGGCTGTTCACACTCCAAGGAGGTGTAAACGGGAATGGAAGACAAAATGGAGCAGATGGAGGAGCTTTAGGAAAGGAGGCAGTGAGATGGCACAGGGAATTAGAGTTCCTCTGTTTCCAGCTTTTCCTGTTTCTCCCATGCGTCTCTGCACTCCTTTGGAAGGTGGATTAGTTTATAGATTTGTCCTCTGAACCATGTCTTGCATTATTTCCACATTCTAAGTCTCAGATGTCTTTGGCTGGCTGGCAGCCAGCAGAGGCAGAGCAGGCGTGCCTCCTTCATCAGAAGCTGATATCTGTGTTCAGCTTCTGAGGTGAGCAAGGCTGAGTGGTTCTTCTTTCTCTGGGAAGAGCCAGAGGGTGGCAGGTTCTCCACAACAACCAGCTGCTTCTCTATTTTAGAGGTGTTATGTTTGCCTTGCTTCTGTATAGGTATTGATGGCATTTTATTATTAATTGTGTTGCAGTAGCACCTAGAGGTCCTTGCTGAGATCACAGCAGTTGGTGGGTCCTGTACAGCAAAATTCATGGAGACAATCCATCCTCAATGGATAGCAGCCACGCTGGAAAGAAAAGGGGTATTTTAGAAGAGAGGATGTGTTTTCATTTACACCTCACTTGAAATGACCATCCCAGTGGAGCCTAATGTCTGTAAATCATTTTTATTGGAAAGAACATTGATTTTTTTTGAACCAATCTATAAAATGCCATGTCCCACTGGGGCAGGGAGTTCCTCTGGTGGGGGATAATGAATCCTAAACCATAGGATGGTTTGAGTTTGAAGGGACCTTGAAGATCATCTTGTTCCTACCCCCTGCCATGGACAGGGACACTTCTACCAGCCCAGGCTGCTCTAAGACTCATCCAACCTGGGCTCTTGTCCAGACCTTCACTCACAGCATCCATAATCCTCTTGGACCCTGATCCAGAGTCTGTGGAGGTCACCATGTTTCTCTCAATCTATTACAATGGGACTTGGATCAAGATTTACAGTCAGATTGAGAAACTCGATTTAATTTTCAGGTATCATGCAATTAAATTTTTTTGGGAGTCTATTCCACCCCACCAAGTGCCAACTTATAGAGACTGATCCCATGAATTGTGGTGGACTTCTGTCTCTGTTAATCCACAGCATTAACTGTGACTGAGACACATCAAGGGAACTCCAGAAAGGCTTGAATGGATCCTGAGTGATCCAAAGGAATTCTTTGCTAACCCATCAAACACCTTTATTATAAGCCATTCTTCTATTTTATTCCTAATTTTTCACTTCTAATTAAAATATTCTTGAAGTTCCTGTATTTTGGGACTCAGCTCGCAAATGAAGATACCTCATTTTCTAACTTTATGAATGTGGTTGATGTTTCCTGCTGAGCTTTCTGGTCTCATACTTATCATTAATCCTGTCAGCCATCCTCACGCACATATTGGATACTCTAGAGCATCTCAAGTTGTTCTGTGAATCTACATTTAGACAACTGAGATGATTGACTCTGAGAGTCAGGCATGTCCAAGGGGGAATGTTGACCTGCATCAGGTGAAATTTTCCATTTTCCAAAAATATTGGCTGCTCTCCACCAAGAAGCCTTGACTGTAGATGATGAGTTACAATCCTGTGTGATGAATTAATGGAGAATTATTAGAGCAGGGCATTCTCTTCTCCATCACATCTCCTTTGGGTGATCACCAGACTTTAAGGATTTAAAATCCATTGCCTCTGGGTGTATTTTAGCTAAATTGTGGTGGGATTTAATACTGTTTTCTCTGAATATCCTAGCATGGCTGCTCAGGAACTGTGCTGTGGCAGCCTGAGGGAAATGGGGAATCTGTTTACCAGAAAAATCTGAGATTTTACTATTGCTTTAAAATCACAGAATTGCATGGGCCTTACCCAGGACACACCGAGTGAGCTGCAAGTTGTTAAACACACAAGAGGGGATGTGCTGTTCAGTGGTAATTCAGCAGTAGTGAAAGATGTCATATTGATGGCTCTGAAAACAGATGTTCTCTGGAAATCCCAGGCAGTGTGTTGAGAGGATGGGATTCCTGCAGCAGCATGGGAAGGCTCTGTATGGAGTAGATGGAATGAACTGTTATCCCAACACTGCACTGCCCTGAAACAGTGGATGCTGCATTAAATCAACGTGAGAAATGGGATTTATTGAACCTTCAGAAAACATTCAGTTGAATTTCAAACTACCAAAATGCTTTTTGGTAGTTTGGAAGCATGACAAAGATGAATCTCTGGAATTAGTAATTTAAAGAGATTGATCTTGGCAAGGCATTAGGAAGAAAATTTACATTATAGACACAAACACAGCTAAAGTGTTGCTGATGTCAGAAACACTCTATACTACAAATACAAATACAAATACAAATACAAATACAAATACAAATACAAGTACAAATACAAACTATTTGAAGTGACATAACACAAGTGTATTCCATATAAAAGAATGTATAAATTCCCCTAACTCAGCTGGCTGAGCTCCATGTATCCCTGACTCTCTGTCATTGGCACCATCTATTTTCTGCACACACAGCACAGCAGTGATGAGTGTGATTGAAATATCTACACCCAGACACGGAACCACGTGAGAAAATGTGGGCAAAAATAGCTTTCACTGAAAAAAATGTCCTTTACAAATAGAACAGTTCATAAACCTAGTGGGGATTGAAAGACAGATTCTTTTACTTTAGGGACAGAACACGTTTCCTGTCTATTTTTTTTTTTCTCTTCCTATTTTTCCTTTTCTCTTTTTTCTTTTTTATCCTCACTTATTTTTCCTACTTGTATAAGATCAGGGGGAAAGAGAACAGAAAAGTAAAGAAGAAAATTAATAGAATTTCCTTTAAATTAATAAAGAAATTAACAGAATTTCCATTAACAGATGGCAAAAACCTACTCAAAATATTTGATTCATTAAATTCTAGTCTTTCCATAAACTTTCAAAGTGAGCTAGAAAGCTATTTTCATTAGGACTATATAAGATTTTTTTTTTGAGTAACAGATGGGCCAGAAGTGGAGTGAATAGAGGGAAACTGAGATTTGTGGGATCTTTTTCTGTCTCACAGTACCCATCACATGACTTTGGCAGTTTTGTTGCTTTGCAGAATTTAATGAAAGTTTCATTGAGAAAGGCTCTCTTATTTTAGGCTTTATAGCAAACTAGATGGGCCTAAAACACAAACATTGTTATAACACAAGCAGAAAATAAAAATTAATAGCAAGACAAAGGGTTTTTTATTGTATTCCCACTAAAAAGTTGATGCCATATGTTTTATTGCAAGAAATGCTTTCAGAAGTGATTAACTGGATCTAGAATTCATTTCTTCCACTTATCTCTGTCTTGCTCTTCCACCCTCCACACATTTATCCTCTTATTTGCACCAGATCCAGCACCATTCCCTAGTGACTCCCACAGTCCTGATGGGACATCTTGGAAAACCCCAGGAGCATCTCACAAACTGAGGGCTCCAAAGGGGCTCTGGTTCTTAATTCTCGGCTGCAATAATATTTAGAAGCCAAGGTTTTTCCTTTACACACTGTTATTTCAGGCACATGTGACAACTGCAGAACTGTCACTGCTGCTCCTCTGAGATTCCTTATCTTGGATCTCATTAAGGGGGTGATGATTAAGTGACAGGGTGAGGTCAGGGTGCATCTTGAAAAGCCCAACACCAGAACTGGCTTGATAACCCATGGTGTGGTCACCTCTTGTTGAAGTCTTCCCTATGCTCTAGAGATGTTCTCCTGATGTAGCAGGCTGAGGAGGAAGGGACATGCCATGCTGTGGACATGCACAAAGCTGCCAGAAATTGGCCACTCTAAAGTCCTCTCATGTGGTGGTGTTCACAGGGGTCCCAGGACAAGAGAAGAGACAAGGATCTGACTCCATGTTTCAGAAGGCTTGATTTATTATTTTATGATATATATTATATTAAAACTAATCTGAAAGAATAGAATAAAGGGTTTCAGCAGAAGGCTGGCTAAGGAAAGGAAAAAGAATAGAATGATAACAAAAGCTTGTGACACTCAGGCAATCTGGACAGCTGGACTGTGATTGACCATTAATTAGAAACATCCAACATGGGCCAATCAAAGATCCAGCTATTGCATTCCACAGCAGCAGATAATTATTGTTTACATTTTGTTCCTGAGTCCTCTCAGCTTCTCAGAAGAAAAATTCCGGAAAGGATTTTTGATAAAATGTGTCTGTGATGCTCTCAGACAGCAAGAGAGACTTCTTCTTTTGAAAGACATCAAGTATTTTACCTGAGAGCTCAACTTCTGTCTTTCAAATGAGAGGTTGCAGAAACAAGATGGAAGATGGCTCCAAGGTCTGTCTGTCCAGTGCTTCCCACAGGACTGATTCCTGCTCTTTGAGAGAGACAAATGTATTTTTGGGTAAAAGCTGGATGGGGATCTGAGAAAATTCAGCTGAAGGTGTCTCTGCTCATTGCAGGGTGTTGGACTGGATGGCATTTAAAAAGTCCCTTCCAACTCATACTTTTCTAGGATTACACAGTTCCATGAGAAGTGACTCATGAAGGACTTGGTGTGTGATCCAGGAACAGGCCATGTGGTGAGGACCAAGGGTGCAAACCTGAGTTCTCATGGAGGAACAAAGATTCCTTCACAGGCACTTCCCAGGCTGGGATCAATGTCCCTCATTGTCCAGCTCTGAGGCAATACTAGGGGTTATAACTCAAGCAGTATTTGAGGGAATATTAGGGGAAGTCACAATTCTTGTCCCTCTTCCTGAAAAGGATCAACTAAGGGACAAAATGAAATGTAGCATTTTTCAGGTAATAAAAGCTGCCCTGTACAGGAATTAGAAGAATTTAAAGGTTATAATTCTCTGTAAAGCAAACAAACTGAAACACCTCCAGTTTCACTCTCTTCCTCACTATCACATGGAATATGCCCAAAGTTTTTCCAGAATATGTGAAATCTTTTATAATACATAATAAATGAGATATATCCTCCATTAGGCAATCTCTCCCAGACCTTTCCTATCTTAGGAAATCTGATCAAAACAAAGCAGAGCTTCTTTTAAGGTGGAAGAATTCTCCAACAGGCTTGGTAGATCCCAAAGTTCTCCAGAACCACATTTATTTTCATTGAATCACAGAATACCCTAAGCTGAAAAGGACCAACAAGGGCCATCAAGTCCAACTCGTAGCCCTGCACAGGAAAGCCCCAAAACCAACATTTCATGCTTGAGACCATTATCCAAATACTCTTCTATTTAGGTGACAACTCATTGTCGGTTGACTGCAGGCCTGGAAGAACCAAATTCCTGTGTCTGGGCTCACGGTGTTCCCCTTGCTGCTCCCTTTGCAGATTGACAGCATGCAGGCCCTGCTCCACTGCCCCAACGTGCTGGTGTGCGTCGGCCGGGAGCCCTTCAAACCTGTATCCATGGAGAATTTGAGGAAACACTCCGTGGAGAAGCTGCCCAACCTGCCTCCCCGCTCCAACAATGGCAACAATGTCAACGAGAACAATGAAAGTAAGAAAAACCTCGGGGCCGTGTCGCGTGGTCCTACCCAGCCTGGGGACTGCAGGTCCCCATTGTGCTGCCCCAACGTAGGGATTTCATGTGGAAAATGCACTTCCCTCTCCCTGCCTCCCAGGCCTTTCCATCCTCCCCTTCTTTTTCTCTGGTTTCCTTCTAGGATTTCCTCCCTACACCCCCTAGTCTTTCTTTTACATGCTCCCCATGTCTGGCTGACTTCCCTTCCTCTTTCATATCTCTGGGTCTCCTTTTCCTTACAGAACTCCCTCCTTTCCTGTGTCAGTCCACCCAGACTCTGGAGATTTCCCACGAATCCTCTATCCCTTCGTTGTCTGTTCTATCATGCCTTCCCTCCTGCATTTTCCTGCACCAGGACCAGAGGATGCCCAGGTTCTGCCAGCAGGAGACTCAGTTTCTCCTGCAGGTTACAGCTGGCCTTTTGCAAACAAAGTGTGTTTTTATGGAAAGATTATATTCAGGAAGGAGTATGTTATGGATTATTCAGGATTATATTTTTTTGGCACCCCATCATGAGTTATCTAAGGTCACAGGTAATTAAACCAGCCACCCTCAGTAGCCTGGGAAAAGAAACTTCCCAATTCCAAAGGCAATTAATCTCACCTGTATTAAGGATTTATTGTGGGATGAAATTAAGTGTGCCTCGAAGGTGTGTTTGTTTCTCTCCATTGTCAATACCAGGAGCTTGGAAAGATTCATTTGTGTGTTGCCAACAAGTTGTAGAAACTCAAGGACAGAGGCATCCTATGCTCACTATCCAAGACACAAAAATATTGGAGCAAAACATGGGAATAAACTGGAGCTCTTTGTCCATCAAGAGACTGAGCAAATCCATCAGTTCAATCATTAGGCTGGTAAGGGAAGAGCTATTTAATGTGATTTGGATGTGCTCTTCTTCAGCACTTCCTTCCTCAAATGCCCTTCAATCAGCTGCATATCCATATGCCCATGGAGGCACAGGATTGTCTGGATATATGTACAAGGAAATTTTGGACAAACACATATTTGAAATAAGACAGATGAATGTCTTGCAAGACAGCCTGATAGCAACATACTCTGCTTGAAATGAAGGGACATACACAAACCTATGCAGATCACTGCACAAGCCATAAAGATGTTCTTCCAATTCCAATTCCTGAATTCCCTTATTCTCACTAATTTCTTCTACAACTCCCAATATTTCTCTTTGTAATTATCACCTTACAATTCCTTTTCTGATTGTTCTTTATGTTTTAATAAGAATTATAATTACTCTTAGTGGAACATCCCTGCAGGGACTGAGTGTTGCTTTGGTCTACATGGCCACACATTTCCTGGAATATGAGTGGAGAAATGAATGTTACACAATAAAAGTGTGACCAGCTAAGGAAGAGGGTTGTTTCTCCATGTATTTTTCCCTGGTTAAATAAGAAAAATGAAAACTTTCACAGTTAAATAAAGGAATATTTGTAACATGAAAAAATGCCCAAACTCAGAGACTAAATTGTTCCATATGTATATATATTTTTTTATTTTGCTTAATTTTACTTCCTGACATGCACTGAATAAAACACAGTGTTGGTGTTTCGATTTATTTTTTAAAATAAAGTTAAAGTGTAGAAGATTTTATTACAGATTATTAATTTAAAACTTAAAATTTGACAAGGAAGTTGGATTATATCATCTCCAGAGGTCCCCTCCAACCTTAACTATTCTATGATTATTGGACATGACTTAGTCAAAGACAAATTTCCAAACTATGCAAATTGGCATAGGCTTGGCTTTAATGGAATGACACCAGGATTCACTAATTTGAGGGCTTGACTTGCATATTTTCTGTCATCTTTATGTGAGTTAACATCTTTCTCCATCTTTTTTTTCTTCACTCCAGTGAACTTTGGACTGAAAGCCAAAAAAAGTGTTATCCATCCACGGTCAGCATCCAGCAACAGGTCGATGAGATTTTCCTTGTCATCAGAAAAGTCATACCCCAATGGCCTCGCAGCCTCTCCAGACAATGGGGGTCCCTTCTCCAATGGCTGCTCTCACCCAAAAGCTGGGGACCTGGTCCAGTCCTTGGTCAATGATGACATTGAGAAGCGGGTCCACGTGAACAAGGACGGGAGCTTGTCCGTGGAGATGAAGGTTCGCTTCCGTTTGCTCAACGATGAGACTTTGCAGTGGTCCACCCAGATCAAAAAGTCCAACCTGATGAACCAGCTGCCTTGTGAAGAGTCAGGAGTAGAGGAGGACAGCGGAGCAGATCCCCTGCAGAAAATGAACCCAGAAGCCAGCTCGGAGGCAGATGATTCCTTATATCCCTGTGATATCGATTCCTACATGTCCAAACTTGAGGAATCAGAATATGATGAGGCCCACTGTCACAGCTGTGGAAAGAAACACCAGGACTATGACATTTGGAAGAACCCCATGCACATGTCCCAGAGGGAAGAGCCTGGCGTGCGAAGCACCTGGCACACGCGGTCATCGTGCTCCAGCACATCTTCCCGGAGGAGAGTAGTCCACAAAAAAATGACATCTGTGGACAGCATCCACACCACATCCAGTGAGGAATTCTCTGAGCACATTGTGAGAGAGTCGTCATCCTACTCAGAGACTATAAAGAACAGAGTGGCGTATCGATCCGTTAAAAAGTGTGTGTGCCGAAGTGATTTATCCACCGGTGCTTCCAATGGAGAAGAACAGCAGGAATACACCAGGGCAAGCACAGGAAACAGCCAGAGGCCTTCATCCTTAGGCTTGATGTCACATTCAAGCTGTGAGAACAACCTGGATACTCAAGACAGCCCTGAAGACCAGGAGATAACAAAAGTCATTTCACAGAATGAGGATGCAAATTGTTTCGAAGCTTCCTCTGTGAAGTGCTTGAAGGATGACCCAGAAGAGGTTGAAAGCAGCAGAGTTGGGAGTGTCATGTCCAGGTCATCCCTGCAGTCCAGGCAGAGCAAGAAGAACGTGTGTGAGGAAGTGAGCAGCGTGGGCAGGAGCATGTCCTCCTCAAGCCTTCAGAAGGCAAACCAAGGAGAGAACAGCCAGTGCTCCACCCCTGCTGACAGCGTGCACAGCAAGTCCAGTAACTGCACCACACCAAAAGGAAAGGCTGAGCAGGGTGACACCTCTGATGACAACCCAGTGGTGTCCTCTTTCTCCAGCGAGTCCTGCCCCAAGAAGGAGGCTGAAGAGGTGGAAGCAGAGCAAGAAGAAAGTGAAGTTAATGAAGTCAGCTCAGTGTCAGCAAAAACAAAGCCAAGCCAATCAATCAGGGGTGAGAGCAGTGAAGGGGAACGATGCTCTACACAGGGAACCCACCGTTCCAAGGCTAGTGACAGGAGCAGCAAGAAAAGTGGTAGTGTTGAGAATGTTCCATGCAGTGTCTCTTGCTCTTCCAGAGGGTCCAAAAAGAGCAAACGCAGCCACGTTCATTTGGATGCACGGTCTGAAGTATCTGTGTCTTCACTTGAATCCACTCCGAATAAAAAGAATTCCCTGCAGGCAGATGATGCGAGATCGGGCAGCGGGGCATCAGTTTACTCCAAAAGCTCATGTGGAATCAAGAAAAAATCTGCTGGAGACACCATGTCTCATAAGTCAGGATCTCTTCACTCAAATATTTCATCTACCAGTGAACCAGAGGCAACTGCAGGTCCTGCTGAGGAGGAGAGCTCAAAAAGTACTGCCAATGGCTACAGTGAATGTTCAAAAAGCTCAAAGAAGAGAAGCCAGAAAGAAGAAAACAGCAAGGCATCATCCCTCTGCTCAAGTGTTTCAAGTCCTAATGGAAAATCTGGAAAGGGCCATGCCAAGATTAGTTCTGAACCTTCTTCTTCAAAACAGGGAAGCATGAGTGAGAGTGTATGTTCAAAAGTTGACCACCCAAGTGAGGATGGGGTTAGGAATGGAAAACCCACAAGTAGCTCCTCAAGAGTCTCTTCAAAGTCAGAAATAAAAGATAAATGCGTGTTGACCCAAATATCCCAGGAAACTGATGATAGGTGTTCACAATCAAACATGTCTCTGTCTTCAAAATCAAAACAGACAAACAGAAAAAATCTTCGTGTGAAGGTGTCAAATTCCAGCCGTGCATCGGTGTCAGAGACTATGTCAGTGTGCAGTCTGCAATGCCCTGCCCCACCAAAAGGGAAGCCAAAGAGAAAAAATATGCGTGCGACCATGTTGAAGAATTCCTCAATCAGCAGCATCGGCACCGAGTCCGTGCTGACCGCAGGGAGAGCGCAGAAAGAAATTGTGGATTCCTCCAAAGCAACTTCCTATGGCTCTAAATCTGCTGCAACCGAAGGAAATGGTCAGAATAATAAAGAGATTGATGATTCTTGCAACAAAAAAACAGAGGAAGAGGTAGAAGATGCTGGTGTTCAGGAGGAAGGAGGTAATTTAATGCCATCAGCTCTACCAAACACATCTCCAGAAGAAGTTGTGCAAGAGTGGCTCAGGAAAATCCCTTCGGAAACATTGCTTATGAAATATGAAATGGAAGATGATGGAGAAGAGGAACATGCAGAGTCGACCACTGAGGTGTCACACTGTATAAATGCTGAGGAAGCCCCAGAGGAGGAAAAAGCTGAGGAAAAGAATGTGGAGGAGGAGGAGGCTGAAAAGGATGAAGTAAAGGATGAAGAAAAGGATGAAGCAAAGGATGAAGTGGAAGAAGAGAAAGCAGAAGACACAGCTGTGGTTGAAGAGGTTGAAGAATGCATGAACCAGGAAGAAATCTCTGAGGTTCCACCTGAAGCTGCTGAAGCTGAGCAGGCAGAATGCAACAAGTCAGTTACATCCAGCCAAAATAACAACAAGAGAGACCTGCCAACCTCTGTCCAAACATCTGTCCAGATCATGAAGGCTTTGCTCAGTTCAAAGCACGAGACCAAATTTGACCGATCAAACAGTTTGCCTGAAGTGTCCCCCACAATGGGGAGAAAACTGAGTAACTCTGCCAACATTTTGATTACTTGTCTTGCCAGCCTCCAACTCCTTGATGAAGAGTCAGAGGATCCATCAGAAAACTCAAAACATTTGAATAAATCAAGGTACACAGAGCTGCTGAATATTTTTCAAGCCCTGTGGTTTGGGTGCACCACTGAAAGAAGTGGTCCAAGCTCAGGCGAAGAAGAAAGCAAGGTGGCAAAGCCAGTGTCTGGGTCTAAAGCCCCAAAATCCATGGATCATGCCTTCACTCCCATGTCCTCCTCTGGGGTTGATGTTTGCAGTTGCTCTGGTGGCTCAGGAGAAGAGTGCACAGCTGGTGCCACGTTGGCGGCAGAGAAAACCATGGAATGCAAATCAGCCGAGCAAATGGAAAATGCAGAGACTGGCACAGAAGTGACTGAGGTTGAGGAGCAAAGTAAAGAGGAAGAGCAGCCATCCCGCCCTTCCACAGCCTGCTCAGAGGCAAAAGGTGAGGAAAAAGCAGAGTCTGCTAGAGAGGAGTCTGTAATCCAGGAGGAAGAAGAGAATAAAGAGGATCAGGGCAGTAACTGTGAGCATGGTCAGGAGGAAGGGGGAGAAAATGAAAATGAAGAAGAAAACAAATTAGCTGAAACTGGAGAACAAGAAGAAGCTGAAGCTGTGAATGATGAAGTCCCACAAGAAAACCCTGAAGAAGAAGCTGACCAGCCAGTGGCCACCGGTGATGAAGAAAACCCTGAAGAAGACGCTGGCCAGCCAGAGGTCACCGGTGATGAAGAAAACCCTGAAGAAGAGACTGGCCAGCCAGAGGCCACGGGTGATGCCAATGTTGGTGATGCTGATGTTGGGACGGAGCTGAAAGAGGAGTTGCAGGAGCAGCCCCAGGAAGAGTCCCCAAATGACCCTGAGCCCAAAGTCGATACATCCACCAGTGTGGGCACATCCCTTGTCCAGCAAAACTCCATGGATCCAGACCCAACCTGGGTCCTGAGACTACTCAAGAAAATCGAGAAGGAGTTCATGGCTCACTACGTCAATGCCATGAATGAGTTTAAAGTCAGGTGGAACCTGCAGGACAACCAGCAGATGGATGCAATGATACTGGAGCTGAAGGAGGAAGTGAGTAAAAGGATACAAAAGAGCATAGAGAAGGAGTTGAGGAAGATCAGAAGCAGGGCTGGAAGGAGGATGCCAAGACCTCCAGAGGGGCCACCCACACGCGAGTCCAAGCTCCAAACCGAGCAGAGAAGATGGCGACTGCAAACTATGCATAAAAAGTCCCTCTTTGGGGACAAAAATGGTGCCCAGATGAGGCTGGAGGAGACATCAGACTTATCATTAGACGTAGATAATGACTTTAACCTTAGTGCAGCTTTGGAGGACAGCATGAGCAAACAATCCAGTGAGGACGAATATTGTCCATGTGACTCCTGTGTGAGGAAAAAACTGGCTTCCAGGCCTGCCAGAGCCCCTGTGGTGGCCACCAATGCCCCAGTCATGAAAGCCTTTGATTTGCAGAAAATCCTGAGGCTGAAGAAAGATGGCAATGAGGAAGCCATTGTTGCAGAAGAAGCCCAGGACACCAAAACACTTCCCAATGGTTCTGTGGAAGAAGGGGCAGAAAACGAGGAGAAGGATGAGGAGCAACCTCAGGCAGGTGAAACAGAAGTGGAGGATGATCAAGGAAAAGAGCCAGAATTAAATGAAGATGATGGTGCAACATTGAATGGAGATGAAGAAGAACCTGAAATAGCAGAGAGTCAAAACACTGAGATGGAAGATGAGGCCAAAACTGAAGAAACCAAAGAAGAAGAAGCAGAAGAAGGAGGGGAAGAAGCAGAAGAAGGAGGGGAAGAAGCAGAAGAAGGAGGGGAAGAAACAAAAGAAGGAGAAGAAGAAGAGGAAGCAAAAGAGGAGGAGGAAGAGAAAGAGGAAGAAGAAATGGCTAAGGCTGAAGAGGAGGAGGAGGAAATAAAAGAAGAGGAAGGTGAAACTAAAGAAGAAGATGAGGAAGTAAAAGAGGAAGAAGCAGAGGAAAGTAAGGAGGAAGAGGAACTAAATGAGGAGGAAGAGAAGGAAGCAGAAGAAGAGGGAGTGAAGGAGGAGGAAGAAACAAAGGAGGAGGAAAGGAATGAGGAAGAGGAAGAAGGAAAGGAAGAAGCAGAAGGGAAAGAGGAAGAGGAAGAGGAAGGGAAGGAAGGAGAGGAAGAAGCAAAAGAGGAGGAGGAAGCCAAAGAGGAGGGGGAAGAAACCAAAGTGGAGGAAGAAGAAACCAAAGAGGAGGAAGAAGAGGGCAAAGAGGAGGAGGAGGAAGTAAAAGAGGAAGATGAGGAAGCCAAAGAGGAGGAGGAAGAGGCCAAAGAGGAGGAGGAGGAAGCAAAAGAAGAAGAGGAGGAAGCTAAAGAGGAGGAGGAGGAAGAAGGGAAGGAGGAAGAGGAGGAGGAGGAAGGAGAGGAGGAGGAGGAAGGAAAGGAGGAAGAGGAAGAAGCAGAAGAGGAGGAGAAAGAAGGGAAGGAAGAAGAGGAAGAAACAAAAGAGGAGGAGGAAGCAAAAGAGGAAGAGGAAGAAGCAAAAGAGGAGGAGGAAGGGAAAGAAGAAGAAGAAGAAGCAAAAGAGGAGGGAGAAGAAGCAAAAGATGAAGAGGAGGAGGAGGAAGCAAAAGAAGAAGAGGAAGGGAAGGAGGAAGAAGAAGAGGAAGCAAAAGAAAAGGCAGAAGGGGAGGAGGATGAAGAAGTAGAGGAGGGAGATGAAGAAACAAAAGATGAGGAAGAAGCCAAAGAGGGAGAGGAAGAAGCTAAAGAGGAGGAGGAGGAAGGGAAGGAGGAAGAAGAAGAGGAAGCAAAAGAAAAGGCAGAAGGGGAGGAGGAAGAAGAAGTAGAGGAGGGAGATGAAGAAACAAAAGATGAGGAAGAAGCCAAAGAGGGAGAGGAAGAAGCTAAAGAGGAGGAGGAGGAGGAGGAAGGGAAGGAGGAAGAAGAAGAAGCCAAAGAGGAGGAGGAAGAAGTAAAGGAGGAAGAAGAAGCCAAAGAAGAAGAGGAAGAAGCAAAAGAAGAGGAAGAAGAAGAAAGGAAGGAGGAGGAGGAAGAAGGAAAAGAAGAGGAGGAGGAAGGGAAGGAGGAGGAGGAAGAAGCCAAAGAGGAGGAGGAAGAAGGAAAGGAGGAGGAGGAAGAAGCAAAAGAAGAAGAGGAGGAAGGAAAGGAGGGAGAGGAAGAAGCAAAAGAAGAGGAGGAGGAAGGAAAGGAGGAGGAGGAGGAAGAAGACAAAGACGAGGAGGAGGAGGAAGAAAAGGAGGAAGAAGTGAAAGAGAAGGAAGCAGAAGAGGAAGAAGAGCAAAAAGAGGAAGAAGAAACAAAAGAGGAGGAAGGGAAGGAGGAAGAGGAAGAAGGAACAAAGGAAGATGAGGAAGAAAAGGAAGATGAGGGTCAAGCAAAAGAGGAGCAGGAAGTGGAAGATGAAGAAAACCAAAAAGAGGAGGAGGAAGAAGAAGCAAAAGAGGAGGAAGAAACAAAGGAGGAGGAGGAAGAAAAAGAGGAAGAGGAAGAACAAGAAGAAGAAGCAGCTCAAAATGAAGAGCAAGAAGCTGAAGAAAAGTCCGAAGGTGAAGATGAAGGTGAAAATGAAGCTGAAGAAACAGAGGATCCAGAGGATGAGGAAGTTGTGGCTGATGATGAAGCAGAGACGTCAGAATGCAGAGGAGATGCTGAGGGCTCTGGAACTGACAACAATCCTGAGGGAGATGATGTGGAAGGAAATGAAGAAGCTGAGCAAGATGAAGCTGAGGCAGAAGAAGATGCAAAACCAGAGTCAGGAGATGAGGCTGAGGAGAAAAGCAGTGAAAGAGGTGAGAATCCTGATGAGAACGGTGAGGAACCCACCGGTGATGACCCTCACAATGCACAAGAAAAACACGAAGACCAAGGCAACAACAAAGTTTCTGAGAAAGCCTCAAAGACCAAAGGCAAGAGAACCAACAAAAGGTTAGAGACTCTGAAAAAATCCACAGCCTTCTCTTGTTATTCTTCTGTCGGAAACTTCTCACAGCAATCCCAGAAGGGGTCTGATGATGAAGAGGAAGGAGCAGTTGAAGAGGAAGGAATAGTTGAAGAGGAAGCAGTTGAAGAGGAATGCAAAGGTGATGATAACCCCAACAGCGACCACCCAAATGGAGAGGTTCGAAGCGATGAGAGCTCCAAACCCTCTCAGATGTATCCTGACAGTGAGGAAGAAGAAGAGGACAAAGAATCTTCAGGTTCTGATCCTGTGGGAGATGAGGAGCAGCCAGACGCAGAAGGTGCAGATCCAAAGGAGGCTGAAAACACTGAGGAAGTTCAGGCTGCTAAAAAGAAAGAAAACTCTGATGAGATTGACCAGGATGACCTGGACTTCTAGAACTGCTGACTAAAAACTGACTTTTTCTTTCTTTCTTCCTTTCTTTCTTTTTTAAAAGTATATTTTCATTACATATTTCCGTATCTCGGGTGAGTTGAGCCCTCGTAATCGGCTTTTCTTCTGAGTTAAATGTGGTAAACTCGATCTTGAATCCTGTGAGTAATGTTGCAATTACCTGCCCTCGTTTCTAGAGGGCTAGTAGCTCATTAATATCCTATTAATATCTCAATAGGTAAGTGGTTTGGGGAAAGGGAAGGCTGTTTTGTTTGGGATACCTTCTAGCTCCCACCCTTTTAGCCATGCTGTTTGCTGCTGGAGTGATCTGTGGCTCTGCTGGGCATCGTCTCTGGGTGACTTTGGGATGCCTTTCACCTGCTGCACGCCATTTTCCTGGAGAGATTGCCAATCCACAGAAACACAACAAAATCAGGATTCATTGCCAAAGTCTGGTCAGAGCCCACAGAGATGTACATTGATGTACATTCATCTTCCTCCCTACCCCACCTTCCCTATACCTTGTATATTTAGTTTGCCCTCACTTACCCCACCTCTTCTGTACCCAGAAAAAAAGAGTCTGAGATATCAAAGATTTTCCCCATTTTCCCCTTTCCCCCCGCCCCCCTTTAGTAGGTGTTGAGCTCATTGCTCATTTCACTGGAAGTCTCAACATGGAGAAAAGTCTTTCCAGTAGATCCTCTTCCAGACCCCATCTCTTTGTACTGTGCTCATTACTGTAGTGGTAGTTAAAAAAGATGAGTTCATTCACCCTGTCAGGTCTCTGAGAAGTGGTTGAACTCAATATTGACCAAATTAGGGATAGATCCAATCCCTTGTGATGTCCTTTTCTATGCCAATGATGGTATTGAAGCACTTTACAGCCAGCTGGGATCCCTCAGACAATTTTGCACGAGGCCCTGTTCTGGAACTGACGGGATTTGCAATGGCTCAATGCCCCATCCTTGCACACAAAATTTAAACTAATTTTCCCTTTGACATGGAAAAGTTTTGGGCATTTGTGCTGCAGCAAACAGCTGGAAGAGGCTGAAGCATTTCTTGGAGAGCTTGGACTTTACAAACCACAATAGAACTGCAGACTTCATTTAGCAAACGTTTTTTACCAGATTGTAACTTTTTGTTTTTTCTTTTTCCCTTCCTCTGGGGAAATATAAACATTTCTGAATAAATGCCCAACAAATGTCAGGAGAAGTTTGACCATACCTCAGCTGCATACTTGTGTAAAGCTCTTAGGGACACAGTTCATTTTATCAAAAATTTGCAGGGAGAAGAAAAGAGAGGAGTTGAAAACAAAATGCCTTAAATTGTATGGAGAAAAAGTATGTGTGTAGTGTTGTGTTGGGTTTGTGGAGATGTATGCAAACATGCTTAAATAATCAGTATTCCAAATTAAGTAATTCCTGTGGTTTTCATTTCTAGAATCCATTTCTTAAACTTATAGACAGAGATAAGATTCATTTCACTCAAATGAAGAACTGGGTTCAGCTCCAGAGGCAAACACCTGATTTTGGGTCTCTGAGGAGTAGGGGAGTTTGGGAGAAGCCAGTGGAGAGCTGGATCTCTGCTGAGCTGTTCCCACAAAGGCTGACAGGGAGATCATCCAGGGACAACAGCACCATCCTCTAGATGGAGAAGTTAAAATAACCTTCCTCAAAAGAAGGACAGCCCTATTTGTGAGCCTCATGGAATCACAGAATGGTTTGGGTTGGAAGGACCTTGAACATCATCCAGTTCCACCCCCCTGACCTTCCACTATCCCAGGTGACTCCAAGCCCTGTCCAACCCTGGACACTTCCAGGGATGGGGCAGCCACAGTTTCTCTGGGTGCCCTGTGCCAGGGGCTCACCACCCTCACAGGGAAGGATTGTTTCCCAATATCCAACCCAAATCTCCCCTCTTTCAATTTTTACACATAAAGTAATCAAGTCCAGCTGTTAACCCAGCACTGCCAAACACACCACTAAACCATGTCCCCAGGTTCTACATCATGTATAGAAGCCTTTTAGTTTCATAATCATCTTTGTGACACATCAGTCCATGCAGGATTCCAAACAGAGCTGAGCCTTGTAGTCACAGCTGGGATCCTGACATGAGGAATAGACTGGAAGTGGTATATGTTGAGTGAACTCTAAACATTCCTGGTGAAATGTCTCCCCCTGAGACATCCAGACTCCCACCATAACCAGCAGGGAGAGAGGGGCAAACCCTGTGATTCATCTGCAGCTCCCTTAGGAGGAGGGGGACTGCACTGCCAGCAGGCACATTTCTACCTGCAGACTGCACAGGGAGCCTAGACAACTTCCTCAGATGAAAATCACACAACCACAGAATTGTTAGGTTCTAAAAGACCTCCAAGGCAATCAAGTCCACCCTGTGACTGACCTCCACCTTGTCACCCAGACCAGAGCACTGAGTTCCATGTCCAGTCATTCCTTGGACACCTCCAGGAATGGGGACTCCACCATTTCCCTGGGCAGCCCCTTCCAAAATGTCCCATATGGGAAGAGCTGATCTCACTGTAGCTACTCTAAAGCATCTTCATGACTTTTAGGCTGTCAGGCAACAGCTCAAGCCAATCATCCCATGGAAGTTTTAAAACTTTTCTTTTTGGTTCCAAGATCACAAAGTGAATTACTTCAAACTGAAAGAGTTTAGGTTGGATATTAGGAAAAAATTCTTCCTGTGAGGGTGGGCAGGCCCTGGCACCCAGAGGTTGCCCAGAGAAGCTGTGGTTGCCCCTGGATCCCTGGAAGTGTCCAAGGCCAGGTTGGACAGGGCTTGGAGCAACCTGGGATGGTGGAAGGTGTCGCTGCCCATGGCAGGGGGTGGAACTGGGTGATCTTTAACGTCCCTTCCAACCCAAACCATTCTGGGATTCTATGATTGCCTTTCTGTGCTATTGCTAAAAGCCACTGTTGGAACTTTACAGGTTAGGGAAAGGGCAAACATTTCCCAGGATTTCTCCTGCAGCTGCTGACTTTGATCACTTTAAAGCTGCTTACACAGTCAACGCCACGCCCTGCTCATGTTGAATCAGTCAGTTCCTCACCTTGCAGCACAGGCAAGGAGAAAGAAACTAAAAGGAACACAAAAATGCAGCTGTCAAACCATGAAAACTGAAATCACCAAAGTTCCTGCCCAGGACACCTGTCCCACTCATATCTCTGTGTTTGTCACCATGTCTGGGCAGTGACTCACACATACACCAGTCACAGCCAGGACAGAGTGAGCTCTGCTCACCAAAATCCTCACTCAGAGGGGCTGGGGAGCAGCCAGTGGGGATCCAGAGACAGATGTTGCCGAAGGAGGTGTCTCCTTCCTCCCCTAGTCTCACCCAGGATGGCCCAGAGAAGGAAGCAAGCAGCTGGAAAGGATCCCTCACAGCCACATCCCTGCTGCCTGCTCGGCTCCCAACCTCTGCATTTCCCCTTGGCTGCTGTGACTCAGGCGCCTGTTGGGTCTTGCAGCTTCCCCTCTCCCTCTGACAGCACAGGAACACGTGTTCCCTGCCAGCTCCAGGGCTGTCACGTTCAGAGGGGCTGGGGAGATCACTCCTGTCACCACCTGGGAGGGATTACAGCTGCTGTCTTTCAGCAGGGCTGGGGAGGAGGAGTGAGATTTGCACAGCCGTACTTCGTGTTTTCCTGTGATCCTCTGCCTGGCTTTGGGGTGGTTGTTTTTGTTCCTTTACCAGCCAGACAAATTGCTTCTTGATGTGCCTCAGTTTTGTTTGCCTGCTTGGTTTTTGAAATGGGAAATATCCAGTGAAAGATGAGGAGGAGCGTGGTGAAAATTCAAGTGCAAACCACGGAAATGAAGGAAATGCGCTTCCCAAAGCTGAGGTCTTTGCAGATGTGTGTGAGCAGACTCCTCTCACTAATGGAGAGCAATAATCCCCCTTTCCTGGTGGCTCCTTGTTGACATAGTGCCATATTTAGCTCCAGCCACTTGAAATCCCAGCTGCCTGACAGGAAAGGGTGGTTTGTGGTTATTTCTGGACCTCAGGCTCCTCCAGTAGGTTTTGCTCTGGAGGGCAGGGATAGTTTCCAAGCTGGTTGTGGATGTGCCCTGCAAGCTACCTCTTTTTTTTAATTGGAATGTGGAGAACTCTGCACTTCAGGGCTTGATGGCTCCTTGGCAAAGTACAGGAATCAGTGCTCCTCCTGGATTGGATGGGATGGGAGCACTCAAATCCGTGCACACGGATCCAGGCGTTTTGAAGGTGCAGTGTTTTGCTCCAAAAGTGTGACACTCCTTTCCTGGGGTAAATCCATCAGTCCCACTGCTCCTCCAGAGAGGCACTTCCTCAAGGATGCAGGAGTGATTAGGACACAAGATAAAAAATACACAAAACTGTTTTAAACTCTGACCATGCATTGCATCCTTGGCCACACTCAGTTTGCCCTGCTCCAGCTGGGATTCCTTGAGCCAAACAGTTGGGAAAGGGTATCTAAAGAAGGCTTGAAGCAAACACAGGCTGCCTGGGGCTGTGGGATCTCTCACCATCTCTTCTGTTGGAGCTGCCTTGCTTTTGGCGAAAAATTGTCCCAGAGCGGCAAGATAAACTCAGCAGAGAGAGAGGAGCTCATTCTGCACTTCTGAGTGGTGAATGAGCCAGTCTTTATATCCCAGAAAAATGCCAAAACATTTTCTGAACTGTGTCCATCCAACACAGTCTTTCCAGGAGGTGACTCAGCTGGGGATTCCCTAATAATTCCAGTCTTTACCTTTTTGGTGTGGTCAGCTAGGTGTGTACACAACCTCTACATGCCAGAGAAAGAGAAGGATTATTTAGGGATGAATTTCTGATATACCAAACCTCCTGCTAAAGGCAGAAGAAGGGGTATTTTCTGTGATCCTCTAGAAAACATGAAGCCTGGAGATGTTTATTTTCTCATGCCCCTCAGCCACAGCCCCCATGACCTTGTCAGGCTCAAGGAGCAACCTCTGTAACCCTGTGGCCACTTCTAATTTTAACTCCCTGCCCTCTGATCCGAGCACCAGGGTTTGTGCAGCTCCAACAGGAAACATCCCTTGCTGACCTTTCTAATTCCAGGAGCTTGATGCTTGCTTGTCCCTGCAACCCACAGGAAAACCCCTACCTAAGAGCCACCTGCACCCTTTGCAAGGAATCCCATTTTTGCTGCAGCTGAGAGGATCCAGCCCTGCTTGGAAAAGGATGTGTTTATTCTCAGCCCTGTGGTGTGAAAGTGGGGCTGGAGTGTAAGGGTGGAAAGGTCAGGCTGTGACAGGCTGGTGGTATTTTTTTATTTCCCCCTCAGTAAAAAGGGCTCTGCCTATTGCAGAGCCGACAGACGTGACATGCATTAACCTTTCAGCTCTTGCATAAAGGTTGGTGCTGGGGCTCATTTTCCAGCTCTGAAAGAGCTGAGCCAGGCTCTTTCAGGCCTGTGACAGAGAGGGAGTGGGTGTAGCAGCAAGGTCAGGACAGTGCCTCCTAAGCGGATGGAAACGCTTCCCTGTGGTGCCTAATTAGTTTATTCCAGCACAGAAATCCTCCCCCTGCACCAGGCCTGACCTGGGGGTTCTCCCTCATCCCAAGGGCAGTCCAGCCTTGGGGCAGGGGATAATTTGGCTCCTGTTGTGGTACTCCTGATCCCCTTGCAGGGAAGGCTGTAGGACTCAGGGTCATCCAACAAACACCATCCTTCCCACTGCGATCCCAAAGCATCCTCTCCATCACAGCAACCTCAGCCCCTCAAGGCTAATTCCATGTTAAGTTTCATGAGTGGCATGGGTAAGTCTCTGCAAAAACCTCTTTGTTGTGCACTAAAACATTTGAAGAAAGATTTGTAGGTTGCTAAATATTCAAATTTCTGTATTTCTTTTTCAAGTGTCAGTTTCTTCCCACGTTATCCAGGGCAGGAACTCTACTGAGGTACAAGGAAACAACTCCTGCTCTTGAGCAGCAGGACTCACCCTCCTCATGGAGTCAGGAGCAGGCAAGGAATGCAGCCAGGTTTGGGTCTCCCTCTGTCTGTCCTGGGCTGCAATCCCTCCCTGGCTGTCCCTCCTTGCATCAGACACCTGATTCATCAAACCTCAGGGAGGGCAGGCACAGCCCAGTGTTGCAATCCCTGCAGGAATTCACCGAGTCACAGAATGCTTTGTGCTGGGAGGAACCTTAAAGCTCATCCAGTGCCACCCCCTGCCATGGGCAGGGACACTTTCCTCTGTCCCAGGTTGCTCCAAGTCCCATTCAACCTGACCTTGGACACTTTCAGGGACAGGGCAGGATAATGCTCTGCTCTGGGCAGGATAATGCATAAAGTTGTCCTTGAGAAAGGACAAAATCCTTCTGCTTTCTCCCCTTGTGGGCTGCACAGGCACCTTGCTGACCCCATGCACCAGCTTAGGTGTATTTGGGGAGTTTTAATCTTGCCTTGATCTTTATGGTGACATCAGACATGTTGGTTGGTTTGGGCTGCTAAACCCACTCACGTGATGGAGCAGAAAGGGAGCAGGGATTTCACATTAAAATCTGCAATGATTTGAAGAATGGAGGGTTTGCTGTTAATAAAAATATCCCTATTTTTCTGATAATCCAATTCACATTTTATGGCAGAAGCCTTGATCTCTCCCCAGTCTCCCACCTTGTCCCAAACCTAACCTTGAAGGCAAACACCCATCAGTCCTAATATGCTTTATTTCACTTGGCTTCCCAAGGAGCCTGGAGAGTAAAGCTAGATCCATAGGATCATAGAATGGTTGGAAGGGATCTTAAAGAACATCCAGCTCTGCCCCCTGCCATGGGCAGGGAATAGAAGGACACTAAGGAGTAACCTGGGGACAGAGCCATAATGCTTGTCCCAGAGGTAAGAAATGTTTCGTTACACCTGGCACCATATTGAAAATTCCATCCCAAGAACACAAATTCACATCAAGAGTAAAATTTTGGAAGTTGCTAGTGTAGTAATTTAGCTTTCTGAGCAGTAATGTAATAACTTTAGTTTTCAGCCCTGGGGATGCACTTCATAAATAAAAAAACTTAAGGAATGAGACCAAGCTAGTGAGGGCTCTGGCAATATCAGCCCACCACAGCAACGTGTGCTGGGAGGGAAGAAAAACTGAGGAGCAAATTGCACCTCTCACACGTGAGAGATGTTCCTTATCTCACCCCTGCCCACGCTGCAAGGATTTGGTTACATCAGATGTCTTTTGGAGCTGTCAGCCTGTCCCAGCAAGGGACCACATCTAATCTCATCAGGTTTCACCTTCCTGTGACACCCCTGAGCAAGGAAAGAGGATTGTGCATCTCTGGCCACACCCTGGATTCACATCACGTGTGGGAGGGCTCTGCTGGAGAGGAAGGACAGAAAATGGGGAGAAAAATGAGCCCCCTGTCCCCCTCCCTTCTCTCACTTTCCTGTCACTCCTCCCTATCTCTTCCTGTCTGCTGATCCTGGCAGACACTGAGCTTTTCCCAGCAATATGACAGGAATCCAATGTCCCTCTTGGGCTCGGGGCTGCTCCCTGCCAGGGAGGCAAGGAAGGCACCAAGGGGAGCTGGGAGAACCCACAACCCACAGCCATGGAAGAAAAGGAGAGGAACAGAGCATCCATCCTCAAACAGGGTTCTGGAAAAATGAGCAAGCACAGGAGTCTATTTTCCAAATCAGGAGTGGCTCTAGCAATCCTGCTTTTGGTTTTTGCCACAGTTTTTGGAGCTCATGGAGAATGAAAGGGTGGATTTGTATTAGTTTCATTAACAATTATTAATTGGAATTCAGATATGTGCTAATTACATCTGCAGTTGGTGCTAAGATGGGAAGACTTTAACAGTTTCCTGCCCCTCAGGATCACAAGAGACAACTCCATGAGCTGGGTGTCCTAAAAGAATCTTACTGACTTGTGGGGATGATCCACAGAGAGAGGAAGATCCATTTTGCTCTGCCATGGATATACAAACCAAGAGTTTGGAATTTGAAACAACACCACTGCCTACATGTTATCAGGAACACCTACAGGCTGGTATTTCTCCAGTTAACATATCCATAGGCCTTGAGCATCATAGAATCATGGAATGGTTTGGGTGTGAAGGAACCTTAAAACTCATCTTGTTCCATTAGAAGGGACACTTTCCACTATCCCAGCTTTCTCACACATCCAACCTGGCCTTGGACATTTCCAGGGATGGATCAGCTACAGCTTCTCTGGGCATCCCGAGCTTCTCACTTCTCCCAGAGGGAATAATTTTTTCCCAAATATCCCCTCTAAAGATCCAGTCAGTGTTTTCAGAGCAGGCTATGCCATGCACAGCCAGCAAAAACAGACACAGAAATGTTTTCTCAAGTCCCACCAGTGTCTTTCAGCCAGGGGTATAAGCAAGGAACTGAACTCTTGAGTGGTCTCAAGATGTCCCACCTGGAAGGTGTTTTTCTTGGCATAACTTATCCATGGGGAGAACATGATCTTCCATGGCAATGCCCTGACTTCTGGAGTATCCAATCCTTGCCATGCACCATTGGACAATTTGATGGCAGAGAACCAGTGCAGAGAACCTATGGATTAGTGCCCTTTGCTATAACACAGAAAATACAGGTTCAAGCTCCGTATGGAGGTATTTTAACAAGGGCACCCTGGCAGTGAGGAGGGAGGGTCTAACTGCTCAAAAGGCAAAAGAGGTTCCTTCCTCCTGCTGCACAAATTTGTGCAAGGAACAAGCTGACACCTCCTGTGTGCACCCTCTGGATCAATCCCCAAAGCCAAGCAGGCAGGGACACGCTCAGCTGGTGAATCCCAGCAGGGTTTAGGGGTGAGTAAGCTCCTCACTGATCATCACTGCTGAGAATCAGGCAGCTCCAAACACGTCCTGAAATGGGGAAATTTGTGTGTGTTGAGGACTGGACTGATGGGAATAAAGAGCCACCAGTGCATCTAGGGGTAGGTGGTGGCAAACTATTCCTTTTGGGGATGAACTACTCTAAAGGTTTGCAGCACTGAAATCCCAGGGTAGATGAACAGCACAGGGCCTTTGTTAAGCTCAGGGAATCCAGAACACCAATTTTTTGAAGAGTCAGACTCACTGATTTTCTTCACCCCTGATGAAGCAGAAGCAGAACTGGACCTTGTCCTCTGCTCTTTGGTGACCAAGGACAGGACACAGGGAATGGCTGGAATTGTGCCAGGGAGGGTCAGGCTGGATGTCAGGGAAAGATTCTTCCCCCAGAGAGTGGTGGGCACTGAACAGCTCCCCAGGGAATGGTGACATTCCCAAGGCTGCCAGAGCTCCAGGAGCATTTGGACAATGCTCTCAGGGATGCACAGGGTGGGATTGTTGGGGTCAGGAGACCAGGAGCTGGACTGGATGATCCTTGTGGGTCCCTTCCAGCTCAGGATATTCTTTGATTGTACAATTTCCTGTGGCCATGAAGAGGAGGGAAGAAAGGCCACCACAAAGACAATGGAAGTCTCATCTAAAGACTAAGGAATTGCCTCCCAGTTTGGGGAATGCTGGGTGAATGTTGATGGGTGATGAACTGAAGCTTCACCCTGAGTTCCTGGAGACCCTGTCACCCTGCTGGAGTCACCCAATCACAGGTGGACACATCAGGGAAGAGCAAAGCAATGTTCATCCTCACCAGATGTAAGGGCAGGTGTAACCTCAGGTCTGTACAAATCCCTGCAGCCCTTGGACATCCATGCCAATATTCTGTCACTTCCTTGCACCCATAAATACATACAGCCCTCCCACCTCCCTTCCATTCTGGACTCTCCTCAGCAGCAAAAGCTGAAATTCAATTTACCAGGGATGAATGAATTTGGTTAAATCGGTGCCACGTGTACAAGTGGCAGCTGTTTTGTCATGGATGTCATGCACAGCAAACTCTGCTGAGTATTTGCCCAAACTCCACGGACAGGAAGGGTTTGCCCTCTGCATGTGGGAACCAGAGAGCACCTCAAGTGGCACTTGCTACCTGTGTAAGGACAGGTGAGTCAGCCCCGCTCCCTGTAACTGGAATTTAACTGGAGGTTCACCTGGGGACACCTGCAGGTGCCCTGGCTGCCCATGACCATAAACTGGAGCTCTCTGTAAAGTGAGGTGAAACCTGCCCTGAGCATCAAGGAGAGAAAGGATAAAGTAATAAAATCCTTTAATGGTTTGGGTGGGAAGGAACATTAAAAATTATCCAGTTCCACCCACTGCCATGGGCAGGGACACCTTCCACTATCCCAGGTTGCTCCAAGTTTCATCCAACCTGGCCTTGGACTCATCCAGGGATGGGGCAGCCATAGCTTCTCTGAACAGGTACTCACAAAGTGAGTCAGAGACTCACTGAGGGAGAAATTTCACCTTTACTGAGTAGTGCATCCCATTAGTGCATCCCAGTAGTTCATCCCAAATGGCAGAGAGCTGTATTTTTTTCAGGAATGGTATTACAGCTGCAGTAACTCCCAAACCTGGGGGGGAAAAAATATAATCCAAGCATGAAATATGAAATTTGGCCACTGGAGTGAGTTCCCTGCTGCTTTTACTTTTTCCAGAAAAAGGTGTTGCATTTGGATCTGCATCTTCCAGGTGGGATAACCTAGCAAAAGACCACCCTGTCTCCATGTTTGCAGTCCATTCCTCCTCTGTGAGATCTCTGTGGAGTCTTCCCTCAATGCCTAAAGAGAGGAAAGATAAAACCCCACAGAGGAGAAATCAGGCAACTGGACTGAGACACCACTGGAACAATCCCTGTGATTATATATAATGGTCATATGGAGATATATTAATGATGGCAATCCCAAGAAGCCCAGCAATTTAAGAAGGTTGGAGTGGGACTTTTTACAAGATCATGCAGTGACAGGACAAGGGAGAATGACTTTAAGCTGGCAGAGGGCAGGGTTAGATGGGATATTGGGAAGAAAATCTTCCCTGTGAGGGTGGAGAGGCCCTGGCACAGGGTGCCCAAAGAAGCTGTGTCTGTCCCTGGATCCCTGGCAGTATCCAAGGCCAGGCTGGACAGGGCTTGGAGCAACCTGGGATAGTGGAAGGTGTCCCTGCCCATGGCAGGGGGTAGGAACTGGATGGTCTTAAAGGTTCTTTCAAACCAAACCAATCCATGATACTGTGGTCTTGGAAGAACTGAGTGTGAACAAGAAATGACAGATTGTATCCCAACCCTTCAGAAATGGAATCACAGAGAGACAGACTGGGACAGGGAAATGGGTTAAGTCAAAGAAAAATCGAAAAACGGGTTATAGAAAAATATAAAAAGATCAAAAAAGAGAGGGTGACAAGACAGCAAAATTGACATGGAGGGAAGTGCTCCACCACTACAGACAGCAGTGTAAATAGATCAGATGTCACAGACATCTTTTATGAAAAATCCTCTTTCCTTAGGATTTTTCCTCCTGAGAAGCTGACAGGCCTCAGGAACAAAATGTAAACAATGATTATCTGCTGCTGTGGAATGCAACAGGTGCATCTGTGATGGCCCGTGTTGGATGTTTCTAATTAATGGCCAATTACAGCCCAGATGGCTTGGACAGAGAGTCCAAGACAGCTGCCCTTGTTATTATTCCTTCCTCTTCTATTCTTAGCCAGCTTTCTGATGAAATCCTTTCTTCTATTCTTTTAGTATAGTTTTAATGTAATATATATCATAAAATACTAAATCAAGCCTTCTGAAACATGGAGTCAGATCCTCATCTTTTCCCTCAACCTGAGACCCCTGTGAACACCATCACTATCAGGTGTGCCAGAAGTAAGTGAAACTACCACATCATCATCCACTTCCTCTCTCTACCCTGAAAAAAAGTTTCTGCCTGTCTCTTCTTGTCCAGGCAAGTTTTAAAACCTCCTGAAGTTGGGTTTAAGGAGTGTGATGTGTGTTTTCTGGCCTTATCCATAGCTGCAGCTCTCCAGTGAACTGCAGAAATAAACACAGATGGACAAAGCACAGGAACACTGCAGCAGGAAAGATGGGAATGAGCAGGGCAAAGGGAGGAGGCAGCAATGCAAAAAGGCAGCTGGGAATAGCAGGGGATCAGCTGTAAGAGGAAGGCTTCAGTTTGATATATGGTGCCAGAGACATTATTAATGATTTGCTGGGTTTTACCTTTAAAAACTTGGGGGGGGATTATTTATTATGTCACCACGGAGCTCATATGATCTATGAAAGGGGCCGTGGTATGTACCTGTTCCTGGCCTCTCAGATTCACTGTGTTTTTACAGCCTTTAATTAGGATTTAATTCTGCACTCCTGGCACAGAGGAAGAGTTTGTGGTGTACTTAAAGAAAAGAAAAACACTCTCCCCCCTTGCTTAAAATATCCCATTTGACCATGAATGAACAGCTCTGCTGAGAGACATCACAGCATTTTCACAGGCCAAAGGATTTATTTTCCTCTGAAAATAAGGAATAAACTAGGGAAACACAACTGGTCTAGAAATATTGATAAAGTCCTTCCTTCAGTGAAGTTAGCCAGGAAAGCAGTGAATTCTGGTTGGGAATCTCTGCAGTAGGTACTCTGCATTTAGGAGAAAATGCCTGTGATTTGGGTCCAGAATCATCATTTGAGGCTGGGGAAAGGCAGGAGCTGCATATCCAACTCAGCCAACATCCTCACTTGTCATGCACAGGCAAAACTGCAGATAACCCACAGTTTTCTGCATCCTCAGCACCATCTTAGTGTTTTCCCCTGGAAATCCTTCTCCTCTCCTCTCCTCTCCTCTCCTCTCCTCTCCTCTCCTCTCCTCTCCTCTCCTCTCCTCTCCTCTCCTCTCCTCTCCTGCAGCCCTGAGCTGGTCCCAGATGGGTGACAATGGCCTCTCAGAAGCCTAAATCCCTTTTGGCCCCTGTTTCCTTTCCTCAAATGTCACACTGCTGGCTGTGGGCATCCTCTCTGAGGATCCAAAGGGATTGTTCTGGGCATGGCACAACCTGGCAGTGAGTCAGCCCAGAATTACAAGGGCAGAGAGGAAAGGTGATGGGTGCCAAGGAATGGGGTGAGTGAACTGTCAGAGAAGAGCAGCTCAGTGCAGGCACACCCAAGGGTGAAGGTCAGAGCAGAGGAGGTGGATGTCAAGTGCTCCTCCCAATGCTCCAGCATGGAGAGTGCCTGGATCACTACAGCTCTGCCTGACACTGAAATCTGGGGTGAATTTTCAAGCTGTATGACTGAGAAAAACAGATTTTTTTGCTCCCTTGGTTCTCTGCACACACTGCATCAGGCTGAGCTTGGTTTTTGGGCAGGAGAATGCTCGAAATTTGCAGGTAGGGTGTAGCCATGGCACTGAGAAGGGGACATTAAAAGCAGTTTTATTACGTTCCTGTTCTCCTCCATGAGCACAGCACCTATTCCTGGTGGTTTGGACAAGAAAAATAATAAAACAATCACAATAAATATTCTGAATAGAAGGAAAGTGCACTTTTATCCTGCTCCTGCCCTGATTCTTCCCCTCCTCAATGCCTCACTGAGTGCTTTTGTTGGTTGATAATTTCAACATGAGTGTTCATTCGATAAATATCAAGGGCACTTGCAATGGGCATTTTCCTGCCCATGGGGCACCCAGGCTCCTTAATTCCACCTGCCTGGGATTTGGGTGGGTGGGAATTGGGTGTTGGGGAGGTCAGGAAGTGATTTATCTGTGGTTGTCTCATGGTGGTGATGGCAAGTTTCTAACAGAGGTGGAATAAAAAAAAATCCTGGAATGGTTTGGGTTGGAAAGGACCTTAAAGCTCATCTCATTCCATCCCCCAAGGGCAGGGACACCTTCCACTATCCCAGGTTGCTCCAACCTGGCCTTGGACACTTCCCAGGCATGGGAGATCACTGTTTCTTGTGTGATTTTATAGATTTAGTCCTCAAGACATGGTTTGTTCTCATCACTCCTGCACCAGTGGGATATAACCTGCAAATCCTCACCCTGGACTGTCCCAGGATGAGGCTATGAGAAAGGGGAAAAGGGATGGCTCAGGGGTCCCACACTCATCCACAGTGATCTTTTAGCAGGGAAGTGAGGTACAGACAGCAGAATGTGAGGAATAAAGCTCAGGACAGAGCTGATATGGGATGAGCAGAACCACCAATAATTCAAAATGTTCATTATTATTTTCATTAAACTGCAAGGAGGCATTGAGGGATCATGGATGTGATGTGACTTTCCCAAAACCACCCCAGGCACAAACCAATTCTTGTCCTCCAAGCTGCACTCCCACCATTTCCCATCCTAGATGCAAGCAGAGCCTCATATCAGCCCAAAAACCCAGCTGCTGCTAGTCAGGATAAAAAAGAATTAAGAAAGGACAATCTGAAAAATCCAGTGGTCCTTGAGCAAAGCATGAGGTCTCCACATACCCTGGTGATAAGACTTTAACCTAAGCTGATATTAAAACAGAAATAAGACATGGTCCCTGCTTAACTTAAACATTTGCCATTAAAACATGCTTCAGTTATTAAAATTAATTACATAAACAAAATCTATGTAATTAAAATAATAATTTAAAAAAAATTTAAATTATGTAAATTACTACATAAATGAGTAGCAGCCTGAATTAACTTTTGGTTGAACCATTTACCCAAGCTGAGAGACTCCGAGGCTCATTTTTCAGTTTCAGTCTTGCTGGGGATGATCTAAAGCTCCCCATAACCTCTGTGGCCTGGAAGAAGCTACACTCAGTCAATACCCCCTCAGAATGACAGGTCCCAAATCCCACTGCAAGCCGTGATGGATTGTCCTGGGGTGAGATTTCATACATCTCCTGCTTTCAGAGGGGAGCTGACATGAATAATTGGTGTCACTTTTGCTGGGACCATGCCAAATGCTGACAAAACAGTTCCTAATCAGAAGTTCTGGGATTTGTGACAACAGGGAGGTGTCATTGTGGCAGTGAGCCCGAGGGGTCTCAGCTGGCTGGGACAGAGTGGCCTCTTGGCTGCTACAAGAGCTCAGTGTCGTGACAAAGGTTCTGCAAACATAGAAACCCAGCTGAAGTCTCACCCTGTGTCCTGGAGAGCTCAGGAGTTCAGGAGAAACAGCATCAGCCCCTTTTTCTGCAAGTCAGCCCTTAATCCTCTCTTGAAGACCCACAGGATGGGTCCTGCTGCCATGCAGGATGGGGAAACATTCTCTGCTGCCATAACGTGCTGCATTGCTGTGTACGGTTTCAACCTTAAAAATCTGATTATTTCTACATTTGTTCACGAGTGACAAGAATTAGTGGCTTTCTCAACATCCCAGAGGGAGTCTGGATCCAGGGCCTGACCCTGTTTTCCCACAAAACACCTCCTGCACCACAGTCCCCACCACTTTGTTGCCACCGTGGTCCCCCACCTGCTTTTCACCAAGAGCAGGCTGTGCCCCCAGCCCTGGCTCAGCCCCCAGCACCAGCAAAACATAGCAGGGATGGGGAGCTGTTCCCTGGGAAATGGATCCATCCTCAGGCTCCTGGGATAAATCAAAGTTATCCCCACTAATCCAGGGGGGTGACTGAAACCACAGCACAAGGCTCACTGAGTTGTTCCAGGCTGTAAGAAGGATTCACCCACTAAAAAAACCCCATTTCCATCCTTCAGAACTTGGATTTGGAGACACATGAATAGGGGGAGGGTTTTTTTCCATCTCCCCAGGGCTTTCAAGCCCTGCTGAATTGTCCTGCTCCTCTCCCACTTTTCCTTTGCCGCATTGTTAGCGTTATCAACAATTCCCATGCTCCAGCACCACGCAGGAAAATAATTCCACACCTGGCACTGGGCTCGCATCCTGTCTGCGGGGGCCACGGGGCGAACAATCGGCCCTGCAGCTCCCGCATGGCACCGAGCACGGAGCGGGGAAGGAAACCCGGGGCAGCGGCACAATTGGCGGGGAAGCATCGGCCGCGCTCCGAGAAATTCTGGCCGCCGTCGGATTTGCTGCCGGAGCTCGGGATTTAGGGACAAGCGTGCGTTGGACGCCCTCTGCTGCTGATAAATGTGATTTTGTCGTGTTTCCCTTTTCAGGGATGGAGTTCCAGGCCAGACCCAAGGTCATGGAATCACAGAATTGCAGAGTTGTAGAAATATGGGGTCATAGAATCAAAGAAACGTGGGATCATGGAGTCATAGAACAGCAGAAGCATAGAAAAAAACATGGAATCATAGAGCCAGGACATCAGAGAATCATGGGACCATGATATCATGGATTCATGGAATCATGGAACCACATAGCCATGACATCATAAAATCACAGAGCCATGACATCACAGAATCATAGAACCATGATGTCATGGAGTCATGGAATCATAAAAATCATAAAATCACAGAGCCAGAACATCACAGAATCATAGAACCATAAAGTCATGGAATAATGGAATTATGGAGCCAGAAGATCACAGAATCATGGAACCATGATATCACGGAATCATGAAACCATGGAACCATATGGCTGTGACATCACAGAATCACAGAGCCATGATATCACAGAATCATGGAATCATGATATCATGGAATCATGGAATCATGGAATCACAGAGCCAGAACATCACAGAATCATAGAACCATGATATCATGGACTCATGGAATCATAAAATCATGGAATAATAAAAATCATAAAATCACAGAGCCATGACATCACAGAATCATAGAACCATGATGTCATGGAATCATAATACCACGGCCGTGACATCACAGAATCACAGAACCATGATGTCATGGAATCATAGAATCAGAACCATGATGTCACAGAATCATAGAGCCATGACATCACAGAATCATAGAGCCATGGCATCATAGAATCATGGAATCATAGAGCCAGGGAATCGCAGAGCTATGACATGCTAGAATCATAGAACCATGATATCATGGAATCATGGAATCATGGAATCATAGAACCATGACACTGTAGAATCATAGAGCAATGACATCATAGAATCACAGAATCATAGAACTATGGATTCACAGGATCATGGAATCATAGAATCAGAGCCATGATATCATAGAATCATAGAGCCATGACATCACAGACTCATAGAACCATGATATCATGGAATCATGGAATCATAGAGCCATGATGTAATAGAATCATAGAACCATAGAATCACAGAATCACAGAGCCACAGAATCATGGAATTACAGAATGACACAATGGTTTGGGTTCAAAGGGACCTTAAAAATAATCTCATTCCAAGCCCCTGCCATGGATGGCTCTGTTTTTACATGAGCATAACATAATAACAACATTATGGAATGGAAGGGCCCAGTAGGCCATCTCCTCCTACCCCCAGAACAAAATAATTTTTGCTTTCTGATTGTTGCAGCTTTTTCCATCTTCTTCTTAAACCTTATTTTTAGTTATATTTTTTCCCTGCTCCATTCTGCTCCTACACCAGTTTAACAGCACGGCCAGTTGACCTCCAGTGCTGCATCCCAGCAGTACAAATGCAGCCATTGGCTCTGAATTCCTCAGCAGCTCATCCAAAATTTCTCTTTGTCCAGGAAAGCTGTGGTTGTCCCACCCCTGGAAGTGTCCAAGGCTGGGTTTGATGGGGCTTGGAGCTACCTGAGAAAGTGGAAGGTGACCCTGCCCATGGCAGGGGAATGGAATGGGATGAGCCTTAAAGTCCCCTCTAATCCAAGCCTTCCTAGGATTCTATGATTGAGGTCCCCACAACCATCACCCCAATATCTCACAGAGTTTCTGAAATTCTGGAAAGTCTGGCTCAGCTTTATCTCCCAGGATCATGACTTTCTCCATCCCTGGATGGCATAGCTAAAGTTGTGGACACAGACCTGGCCTTTCAGGTTGAATCTTCTTCCAAAACCTCTCCATTTTCATTGATTTGCCACCTTTTTTGACAAGATCTCCAGACTGGGCTGGCAGCCTCCTGAGGTTACCTGATCACTGGAGAGGGAAAAGATGCTCTTTAAAAGGTGTATTTTGCTTTGGTCAAAGGCTTGAAATTACCTGATTTAATAATTGTGGCTGTGCCAGAGGGATTTTATCCAGGCTGAAATATGTTTGGTGACCTATGCAGACAGAAAACACCCTGCATTTTCTATTGGTATCAAGATTTTTTAATTGGAACTATTAAGAAATCCCTTTGTCAGTTCAATCCCTCTTTCTCTCCAACTGTGCTGTGATCCTGCAGCCCAGGGAGCGACCTGAGGGAGCACATGTCTGAGAGAAACAGCCTTGTCGGGTCTCATGGGAACACACAGCTTGTGTGGGACTGATTTCTGGGGTCCTGGAGTCAGAAACAGCCTCCAGGCTGTGCTCTGGCTGATTTTTGAAAGCACACTGACCCTGTTTCAGCACCTTGGTGTCCAAGAAAAATCTGTAGGGAATCAAAAACCCAGAGTCCAAAGTTTAGGTACCCACTCTGAATCATTTTTGTGTTGAAGAAAAACTTCATCCTCACCTGGCTGCTGGCAAAAGCAGTCAGGAGGATTGGGGAAGGCTTAGGTTCAAATTCCTCATCCTGGGGGTGCTTCAGACCAACACCTGTTAATTGCATCAGGGTGTAATGGACCTTAGGATGAGCCAGGCTGTGATCAGGGGTTCTTTACTCCACAAACGACATTTGCCCAACCTTTAGGCTTTTCAGAGCCACTGTCATTTGGCTGTGTAGGAGCTTTGTTATTGGCTTGCACCAACAGTGAAGATACCTACAAAGAGTAGGATTTTATTCAGGATCCTCAGCTGCTTAGGGCCTCTTCCCATCCAAATACTGCTCGGGATATCTCTCTCAAATTTCATTACCTTGTGCCCACCCTGCCCAGCTGTGTCCCCCTGCCAAGGGTGTCCTCTGTTTTACACCCCCAGCCAGCTCACACAGGTGACTTACAGCTCCCAGACCCCACCCTTGTGGGTTTGATTTTCAGGAAAGCCAGGGTAGTCTGGTGCTACAGACATCTTTTATGAAAAATCCTTTCTTTAGGATTTTTTCTCCTGAGAAGCTGAGAGGCCTCAGGAACAAAATGTAAACAATGATTATCTGCTGCTGTGGAATGCAACAGGTGAATCTGTGACTGGTCTCATGTGGTTGTTTTTAATTAATGGCCAATCACAGTCAGCTGGCTCAGACTCTTTGTCTCAGCTACAAGCTTTTGTTATTATCCTTTCTTTTTCTATTCTTAGCCAGCCTTCTGATGAAATCCTTTCTTCTTTTATTTTAGTATAGGTGTAATATAATATATATCATAAAACAATAAATCAAGCCTTGTGAAACATAAAGTCAAATCCTCATCTCTTCCCTCATCCTAAGACCCCTGTGAACACCGTCACACTTTGGATCATTGTTTTTTTTTCCCAATGAGAGGAGGCACAGTAAGTTTTCCAGTAAGGAATCTGAATGGGCCCCCACTCCCAGGGGTAGCTGGATGCCTCCCTCAGCTCCCAGGGAGGAAGGCACTTCCAAGCTGTGTCCCACGGTGTTCCGTGGTGGTGGTGCCAAACCCACTCCTGTCCCTCTCTCTTCCTCACCCCACCTGCACCCAGATGTGGCAGCACTCCAGGCTCCCAAGCCCTGATGAAAGTGTGGAGATTTACTTCTGCCGTTGGGAAATATTTCATCTTGACAAAACAACAGCCTGTATCTGTACACAATGTTTCCTGTATCTGTACACAAAAGAAATAACAGGCAAATGTGTATCGAGTGGATTTATCTACACAGGATTTTGCCTTACAAGGAACAATGGAAACTCAAATCCGTGTGGTTGCCCAACCACAGCAGAGTGTTTGGATTTTTTTTTCTTTCTTTTTTTTTGGAAAATATTGTGCATAGGGGAGTTCCTTAACACAGCAAGACAGCAGGCAGCTTCCTGTTATGAAAACAGTCAACAACCTGACATTCAGCAATCTGACATTCCCCGCACCCAATGTGATAAACAGGGCTGATAAAGATCTGCCACAATAGGTACAATAGCACCCCCCATAAAGGAATAGGACGTGGACAGAGCCTCAATACACAAATATCCCAAGCCATCTCTTCCAGCTTCTTTTATACAGTAGATAATCTCATCCTGCTTTCCATATTTTCCCAACATTGATTCATTTCCCCTCAGGCAGGGGTCAGAGTGGGAGCTGGGTGTTTGACACCACTTTCTCGCGGGTCTTTGTAGTTCAGAGGCAATGGGCTGAGATCTGAAAACTGTTTACTGGGTTTCCCTTCCTCTCCTGCAATTCATGATCCCTGCATTTCAATGCCACAGCTGCTGGAGTCCTCTGGCTTGTCCCCAGAGTCACCTCCTCGATCTGAATTAAATCCCAGAAGCAAAACAAAAAATAGTGGGAACCTCTTCCCCCTTCAGTGACCCTGGAAATGGATGCTGGATCTGCCTTTTTTTTTTCTTCCCTGATTCCCTATGTCCTCCACCACAGTGATGCTCTGATCTTCTCTGCTAAAGCTGCAGAAGAAATATCAGATAATATTAATTTCCCACCAAGTAGGTGTTGGATGAACTTTTCCTCCATCTGAAAGTGATTGCAAAATAAAAGAAGAGGATCTCCTTTACAGCTACTCAGCTCCTAGGCTGTCCAGAGAAGCTGTGGCTGCCCCTGGATCCCTGGAAATGTCCAAGGCCACGTTGGACAGGGCTTGGAGCAACCTGGGATGGTGGGAGGTGTCCCTGCCCATGGCAGGGGGTGGGAACTGAATGAGCTTTCAGATCCTTTCCAACCCAAAACATTCTGGAATTCTATAATTCCTATATTTATTTTAAAAGGTCTTGGCCATTTTCCAGCCACTCCACAAACTCCAGTGAAGTTTAGGGGAGCATCTCCCAACTCTACCCCACAGACTGCAATTCCTTTTCTACATCCTATAGGAAAATAACAAAGACTCAGCTGCTGTGTACTAAGAGCCTTTGGGTACCTCCCATGCAGCAGAAACAGGAGGGACACAGCCTAATTCTCAACTTTTGCTCTCACAGAAAGGACAATTCCTCCCTGGCTGGCAGGAGCCTTTGTGGAGGGGAGGATATGATCTGTAACATGGAAAATTTTGAAGCACTCCTTGGAGGCACAAATCAGTCCCATTGGCCCCCGATTCCGCTGCTCTCTCACAAAGAATCTTCCTTTGAAGCTTCCTTTGAAGGCAGCATTCCCATCCAGCAGGAGATGGGAGTGAGGCTGGGCATCATCCCATGCAAACTGGGCACAGGAAGATTGTGCCCCACATGCAATAGCTGGTCAGAGGTGCGGTGGGGTTAGCATGGTTCCAAGAGACAAAAATGTTGACTCCATGTTTCAGAAAGCTATTATTTTATTATATATATTATATTAAAACTATACTAAAAGAACGGAAAAAAGGATTTCATCAGAAGGCTGGCTAAGAATAGAAAAAGAATGATAACAAAGACTTGTGACTGATTGAGACAGTCCGGACAGCTGGATTGTGATTGGCCATTAATTACAAACAGCCACATGAGACCAATCACAGATCCACCGGTTGCATTCCAC
The DNA here is from genome assembly GCA_024362935.1 of Setophaga petechia. Taxonomy (NCBI): domain Eukaryota; kingdom Metazoa; phylum Chordata; class Aves; order Passeriformes; family Parulidae; genus Setophaga; species Setophaga petechia. Next base: position 1,004,468 of record JANCRA010000085.1, on the reverse strand, counting down.
AGCAGCAGATAATCATTGTTTACATTTTGTTCCTGAGGCCTCTCAGCTTCTCAGGAGAAAAAATCCTAAGGAAAGGATTTTTCATAAAACATGTCTGTGACACAGAGGCAGCATTTATGATTTAATACAGAATTTATTGCTTTTAAAGGTATCTGAGTTCTTTCTGCCATGCTTTGTTACAAGTAGCTTTCTCAGGCTGGTCTTGCTGGTGACTTGGGGACAAGGCCAAGAGCTTTTCCTGCTGCTCCCAGACACTTGAGGAATCCCTCTGAGATGGGGGTGCACAACCTTCACCTCCCTTAAGCTCTGGAGCCTGTGCCTGCCTCCCAAGGGAAGCAAGGACTGTGCTCCCTTTGAAAGCACAGCTCGAGGAGGTGCTTGCTCAGCAGGTTGTTGTTTCCATGAGGATGCTGAAACACCTTTGTCACTTCACCACGAGGCCAATGTTTGGAGAGGTGGGCCCTGACATCAGGGAATAACCCTTTGTAGCCAGGAGTCTCCTGGGTTATCCTTCTGCCACTCTGACACATCTGACTGCTGGGAACAGGCACCAGTTTTTCCCTTGATTACATGGCCCTAATTCCTTTGTCCACCACCTCATCCAGGAAAAAAGGACAGGTGGTGGGCGAACCACCAGTCCTGGGGAGGTTTTTGATGGGTATCAGGGAAAGATTCTTCCCCCAGAGGGTGGTGAGGCACTGAACAGGCTCCTCAGGCAATGGTCACATTCCCAAGGCTGCCAGAGCTCCAGAAGTGTTTGGACATTTCTCTCAAGCACAGGGTGGGATTGTTGGGGTGTCCTGTGCAGGGTCAGGAGTTGGATTTGATGATCCTGGTGGGTTTCCTGCAACTCAGGATATTGTAGTCTAGCCCAGTCTAGAAAATACCTGTGAATCCAACCCACATTACAAAGCATTAGGTGACATCTGGAAGTATTTGCGTCACCCATCAAGATCAGTCAAGAACACTCAGAAAAACCATCCTGAAAGCCAACGAGACAAAGAGAAAAACTCAAACCCATCTGCTCAGAGAAACCCCTGCTGTGCAGCAAAGTCTCCTTGTGTGCCTGAGCCTGAGAGGGAAGGAGCTGTGCCACCTCAGGTCGTGGTGACACCATGTCTGGCACCACTTGGAAATCACAAGGACCAACATCTTGACCCTGGGGCAGCACTTGAGAGCAGCCTTGGCTCAAACCTTGCAGGGGAAGAAATGTGAAGAGCATTGAGGGCAGTGAGAGCTGCACTGGGGATCTGGGAACCAGAGCACGTTTTCCTCCTGGGGAAATGTCACTGCCATGCAAACACTCAATAAAATGGGCTCATGCTCATTAAAAATGGGCTGTATCTCTACCAGCCACTGCCAGGACTTGCTCCTTGCTGTGCCCCTGTGGAATTTGCCCTCTAACCCATGGGACAGGGGTCCCACACAAGATTCCCAGTTGGTCACTGGTCAGTTCTGATGCCTGAGCTGTTCCTGGGCTGGGCCAAACCCGTGTCAAGGAATGCTCAAACAATCCAGTAGTGCACATGAAGGAATTCCTGTCTGGGGTAATTTACTGGTGTGATGCAGCCCTCGAGCCCTCCCTGACCTCGTTTGGTCACAGTATCTGATTTATGCCACTGTTAATTGCCATAATTCACTGCAGTAACAGCAAGGAGCCTCAGGCTGGGGAAGAACTGCTTGTGCTGGGTGCTGCTCAAAAGCAGAGCAAGCCCTTTCTGCTCTTCCAAGGGTCTGCAAATCAAAATATAACCTGTGAGAAGAACAACCAGCACCCACAGGGGCAGGGGAAGGTGTGTGCAGTGACAACTCACACCCCTGTGGTCTCCTGACAGGGTGGGAAAGGGCTTTTAAATCCAAAAATGAGACTTTTAAGGACAGATGAGAAGGAGAATCCTGTGTGCATGCGCAGGAAGGTCCTTGCTCTCCCAGGGCAGAGTGAATTTGTTAGAGAGCACCCAGTGCTACCTCCCAGGCACCCAACCTGGAGCAGGAGGGTGCAAAACTTTCCCAGGCCACTCAGGGATTGGGTCATATCCTCATTTCACAGGTGCAAAATGACCCTAAAGCAAACACTCTGGTGCACGAGTGGCTCATGTGTTGCACTTGGGTTGTTTGCAAACCCTTCAGCTTCCATGTGCTCTGTGCCTGGGGGGTGTTGAGCTGAGCAGCTGTGTTTGACCAGCAAACTCCCCAGTGCCTCCTGCTCCCTCATCACTGCCTCAAACGGTCTCAGCATCAACTCCAAAAGTTGCTCTTCCACCAACCAGAGGGACTTTCCCTCTCCCTTTCCATTAGAAATGGGAAAAAAAAAACCTTCCCTCAGCTTCTGTGTGCACCAAAGTGGCCACTGCATCATTTAGAGGTGGGTGACACAGGTTTAGGAGGGATTAAAGCAAATTTTTACATATTTTTTCTTCCTAGTTGAGCTCCATGGAGAGCCTCACTCACCTCCTTTCCTCCTCGTTCCTTGAGAGGCATTTTCTGTTAGCACAGAGCAGGCAGGATTTGCCCTTGTGCCGCGTCCAAGAAAAAGAGAGAAAAATAACCCCAAACAATTGCAAAGCTTTCATTTGAGAAATTAATCCGCAGGGGAGCAAGGTTAAAAATAAAGTTCTTTGGCCAGGGCCTTTATAAGCTCTAGCCATATTCTCTGGAATATAATTCATAAGCACAATATGTTTTTTTGTTGTGAATGAGTGTGAAGTACCAGAAAAGGAAAGAGGAAACCCCTAATGTAGTCCTGAATAGACCTGTGAAAAAGGATAATAAAACTTGTCCTGGATTTCCTTTAGCAGCAGGTGCTTCCTTTGGAGCTTCTATTCATTCAGACTTTGGGCAGACACAGTCTGCCAATTTTTTTTTTTTTTTTTAACTTTTTGTAAACACAGCACTCGGTTGATCTGAATGAAGGTAAATTTGTCTTCTTGACCACTGTCAAGCTCATGGGCTCACAAGGTCAGTGGCAAAGCTTCTCCAAGATTTTGGGGTGGGTCTCCCTGCAGACCTGACAGATAGAAAGGTTGTACCCCAGGTTGGGAGGTTTCCTCAAGAATCCAAGGCTGGAAGGCCCCAAATTTCCATTTTAAATAGACCATTCCATCATTCCTGGTGAGACATCCACGCTTGCCCATCCACAGCAAAACACCAGCAGGGGAATGCAGCTCCTCAGCCTCCCAAGGCTTATTTCTGGGGAAAAAAACCAGAGATATTTAGCACTGATTGATATAAAAATAGAACCTTTAACCAGAGGATTCAATTGCATGGCTTTTGAAGGCCTACATTGTCCAGACCCTTCAGCTTTTAACATCTCCTTGGACAACACCAGGAAAACCCAACTTGTCCCTGTCAAACACAGCCTGGCTTCCCTCCCAAGCCCTTTTCCCCACCAGAGACAGCACCACAAACTCCATTCATGGAATTATAGAATGGTTTGGGCTGGGAAGGGACCCAAATTTCCATTTTAAAAGGAGCATCCCATCATTCCTGGTGAGATACCCACGCTTGCCCATCCACAGCAAGACACAGAAGGGGAATGCAGCTCCTCAGCCTCCCAAGGCTCATTTCTGGGGAAAAAACAGAGATATTGAGCACTGGTTGATGTCCATAAAACCTTTAACCAGAGGATTTAATTGCACAGCATATGAAGGCCTACATTGTGCAGACTCTTCAGTTTTCAACATCTCCCTGGGCAACACCAGGAAAATCCAACTTGTCCCTGTCAAACACAACCTGGCTTCCCTCCCAAGCCCTTCTCCCAAGCAGAGACAGCACCACAAACTCCATTCATGGAATCCTAGAGTGGTTTGGGTTGGGAAGGGACCTTACAGCTCATCTTGCTATGTACACAGACAGAAAAAGGCAGTTTGCTCTAAGGAGCTGAAAATCTGAATTCACCTTCCCTGAAATTGCTGAAACAGTTGACACTTGCATAAGGAAAATACTGAATGTATTACAATATATCACAATACATTGCAAACTTTCTTGTCTGTCTAAAGGAAGGAAGGATTGGAACAAGAGGATCTTTAAGGGTCCCTTCCAACCCAAACCATTCTTCACAAACTGTCAGAACTGCTAGGTTTCAATTATATAAAGCAAATATATATTATTTTAACTATATATATTTAAATATATATATTTAAAATATTATATTTAAATATATTATATATTATATTATAATATACTTTATATTATATTTAAATATTATATGTATTATATTTAAACACTATATTTCATATATATTTTTTTTAAATATATATTTTAACCAATATATATTCTGTACTTGCTTTTCCTTGCCAAACATCCTCACAGCCTGCTCCAGCTCACTCCTACTGAGGAAAACACAAACAGCTCATCCCCTTCCCTATATTTAACATTACAAACCTGGCAGAGATTTGTACCAGCCCTGGTAACAATGGCATGCAACACCTGTCAGTGATTGCATTTGCCCAGGGATTCACTCTGTTCCATGCTCTGTGTGTTTAATAATTCCTGTGAACAATGGGACAAATAAACTTTTTTTTGTTTTTGTTTTTTTTTTTGCTCAGCTCTCACTCAAGCCAACACCACTGTCCAAATTGTACATGAGGGGCCTGCAGAGGCTGGTGGTTGTTTCCTAGACTTGAGGCCTCTTTCCCTCAAAAAAGATGTTGTCAGCAGCTCTGAGCTCAGAGAGGGCATTTTCCACTTGTATGGAAGGAAGGAAGAGGAAGAATGGGCAGGAAAGGGGCAGTGTCCTGCAGGGCTCTGAAGGCAAAGGATGATGAATTTGAACTCCAAGCAGGGGATGACAGACAGATCTTCTGAGGAAGATCTGAGCACAAGGATGAGGGATGTGTGGAGGGCATGGCCAAGGTTGGAATAAATCCAAGGGGTTACAGGAGCTGGGAGCTGCTGACCAGAGGGGCTGAAACAATCTGCAGCCCTGTCCTGGAACAGTGCATAGGGATGGGGAGCATGTGGAGCTGGTGGAAAGATTTCAGAGGACACCACGGAGATCCCCCAAGGGCTGGAGCCCCTCTGCTCTGGAGCCAGGCTGGGAGAGCTGGGGATGTTCACCTGGAGAAGAGAAGGATCCAGGGAGAGCTCAGAGCTCCTTCCAGGGCCTAAAGGGGCTCCAGGAGAGCTGGAGAGGGACTGGGAACAAGGGATGGAGGGACAGGACACAGTGGGAATGACTGGCAATCACAGAAGGCAGGGATAAATGGGATGTTAGGAAGGAATTCTTGGCTGTGAGGGTGGTGAGGCCCTGGCACAGGGTGCCCAGAGAAGCTGTGGCTGCCCCTGGATCCCTGGAAGTGTCCAAGGCCAGGCTGGACAGGGCTTGGGTCAACCTGGAATAGTGGAAGGTGTCCCTGCCCATGGCAGGGGGTGGAACTGGGTGATGATTCAATCTTTCTATGGCTCAATCCAGCCTCTTCATCCCAGCACAAAACTCCCCCCCCAGATCTTATGTCTCCTTCCAAACATCATTTCCCATTCCTGCACCAGCCCCTATCCCCAGAGCAGGACCCCAGGCTCACCAGCCAATCCCACCCTCCCATGTCCCCATGTCCCCTTGTCCCCTTGTCCCCTTGTCCCCATCATTGCCCCAGGGGTGCCAGTCTGAGCACAACTGCTCTGAGTCTCAGCAAACACCACCAGAACACACTCCTGGCAGAATTTATCACACAAGAGTTATCATTTGAGGTATCCCAGCCCTCTTGAAACAGCAGAAAATCCATCCCAGAGATGTATTCCAGCACCTTGTGCAGCTCAGCTGGGGACAGGTGATGCTGGGGGACATCCCAGCCTTGGTGGATCTCCAAAAACAGGAGCCTTCCCTTAAAATGAGCTGCTAAAGTCTGTCCCTGCATGAAAAACAAAGTCTTTTTAGGTCATTTAACCTATTCCCAGGGTTCAGCAAAGCTTCTTGCAACCTTGTTATAGATATGATTCACACAATGATATTTCAATCACTTCCTCTGGGAGACTCTTTCCAACAATGCAGATTTCTTGGCAGGAAAAGAATTCCCAGGGACTGAGCTGAAGTTTTCCTTCATCCTTCCAATGCATCCTCTCAAACAGCTTCAAAATGAGAATTTTCCTCCCTTTTCATTGCCCTCTTGAGGAGCCACATCATTCCCCAAGGGCAGGTGCCAAGCCCAGGAAAAAACTGGCATGAAAATCCAAAAATCAGAGCTAGAGTGATCTTAATCCAGTTCAGAGAAACCCACTGGAGAAAAAATATGGCTGGTTCTCCACAACTCCCTGACCAGAGGGTGGAGTCAGGTGAAGATTGGTGCCTTGTCCCAAGGAACAAGTGATAGGACAAGAAAAAACAGCCTGGAGTTGCACTAAGGGAGGTTTAGACTGAGTATTAGGAATAGTCCAGGGAAATGTTGGAATCACCATACATTGAGGGATTTAAATCCTGTGGATGTGGCACTTGGGGACATGGATTAGTGGTGCCCTTGGCTCTGCTGAAGAATGGTTGGACCCAATGCTCTTAAATGACTTTTAAAATCTAGAGGATTCCAATTTTTGTCCTTTTCATAATTTCCCAGCTCAGAGATTTTTTTTTTGTTTGTTTGACCAGGAAAATCCTGGTGACACATCCCAGGTCTATCCCACGGCTTTTCTGCAGGTGAACCCCAGGTGTCTGTACAGGGATAATAACCCAAGAGTCTGCTAATCCATGAGTCTCCTGATCTCTGACAGGATGAAACTTTACTATGTCAGACTTCTAAAATTGGTGATTTCTGAAGCTTGAATATGCCTGAATGTCGTGTAGCACCAACTCAGAATCCTGTAATCACTGAGGCTGGAAAAGCCCTCCAAGATCACCAAGTCCAACCATTCCTCCAGCAGTGCCAAGGCCACCTCTGACCCATGTCCCCAGGTGCCACATCCATATTTTAACCTCTCCAGGGATGGGGATCCCCCACTTCCCTGCCAGACAAGCCACCCCCATTCTACCAGAAATGAGCACCCAGTCCTGGATCTGCCCCTGGAACGAGGGGACAGAGCAATGCAGGATGCAGATGAAATTAAAAACTTTTAAATTGTCTTTGAGCAGAGGTGTGGGAGAGAGAGGAACAGAGGCATTTTCCCTGCCTTGAAGACACATCTGTGTTCTACAGGTGAAAATTGAAGTAGAAAAGTTCATTACCATTGGTTGGGTTTTCTTGTTGTACCAAATGATGGTTTGGCCATCATTTTCCTCCCTCTTGCAGCTCAGCCTCTCACTGTTTTTTATTTTGAAGAACTATCTCCCCAAAAGTACAGGAAAATAAACTTCTTATCCTTGCAAGTAATTGTGGGAGGGATCCAGTAGACAAAGCAAAAAATACAAATACATCCAGATTTGTGGTTTTGCAAAATATTAAATTGCAAAGAAACAGACTTTGTATTAGAATTGTTGTTATTATCCATCTCTTGAGCATCTCTGAAAACAAACCTTCTCCCTTGAGAAGGAATAACTCATCCCTTTTTATTATTTTTATTATTATTACAGTGCTCAAGACACCGTTGTGGAAGCACCGTGGTATCAGATCAGTTATCAAAGATGAGCAGTTTTCTCTTCTATTAAGTGATGTGGAAACACCATGAGACAACCCCTGGTGCTGCAAATTTGCAATTTAAATGACTGAGCACAGGGGAAAAACAAGGAGGAAACTGAGGCACAGGAAGGTGTTTTACACCCAGTGTTTTTTCAGTGCTTTTGAGCAGGAAACTGAAGAGATTCTGAGGAATTGGGCTGTTTGAGGTCACACAGAGAAAGTTTTGGGTGAACTCAAGAGGAGAAATCTGAGCCAGATTTCCCAGTGCTTAAATCCAGCAATGAATCCATGTTGGCTGGAACACAGGGAGAAAAACTGTCAGGGGAATTATTGCTCATGTCCGTCTGTCTTGATCAAAGCATGAAAACATGGAATCAGGGAATGGCTTGGCTTGGAAGCAGCCTTAAAGTTCATCCCAACCCTTGCCACGGGCAGGGACAGCTTCCACCATCCCAGGTGTCTCCAAGCCCCATCCAGCCTGGATAGGGACCCCTCTGTGATGTGGGTACTCTGAGATCTTCCTTCCTGCATCCCACCAGACCCCGGAGCCATTGCAAGGCCCTGTAAGGAATCCCAGAGTTTAGGGAAGGTTCTGGTGAATCCTGTGACACAAAATATCCCTATTTGGACAACAACCCTCAGGCAGGACCCACAAGTGTCATCCCAGCTTGTGCAGGTGGCAGGGTGGACATTCCAGGTGGGGCAAATCCCCAGTTATGTGAGTCATTGGCACCCACTGAATGCTCCATAGGAATTATTTTTAGTAGGGTATGAGGTGGAAAAAGTCTCAGAACTTCCCAAGCCTGGAGTGCTGGTGATTGTCCCATCTCCGGAACCATTCAAGGCCAGCTTGGACAGGGCTTTGAGCAACCAGATCTGGTGGTGACATCCCTGCCCCTGGCAGGGGGTGGGACTGGGTGACCTTTACATGTCCCTTCCCACCCAGACCATTCCATGATTTTCCCATCACATTCCCTGCTGGCTGCAGAGCCTCATATCACCCCCCTGGGACCCCATCACAGGCTTTATCCCACCACAGGACACCTTGCACAACCCATCCCCTTCCCATTGCTTGTGCACACAGACACAAAAAACTATTTTTCCATCATCCACAGGCATCCCAGCAAACCCTCTGAAAAAAGGAATCTGCCCACAAACATTTGGGATCTGCTCCCTACAGACCTGGGAAGGGGATGCGAATCCCGTCAGCGCTGGGTCGCGTTTGGTTTGTTATGAACATTTTTTCCCTCTTTTCTCTCTGTCTCTCTGGATCAGGATCCCGGGATGAGGCCAGCATGAGAAAGTGGGGGCTGTCCGTGCAGATGTTGCCCGGGGAAGCCGAGGTTCCCACACCGGGTAGGAAGCGGGGCCTCACGGAGCCGGGATGGGGCTGCGGAAGTGGCAGCAGGGCTGGTCCAGGGATGATGGGAGAGGAGAAGCCAAGCAAGGGGGGGGGCCCCGGCCTGGAGAGGGGGGGACATCTATTCTTGGAGAAAAAGGGGGGCCCTGGTTGGGGGGGTTTTATTGTAAGGCTTTGTTTACACCCCGAGCTGAATGAATCAAATGACCTTGTTTATTGTCGGTCGCCTGAATGGACGGCACAGGGAGAGGGGGGAGGGATGGGGACAGGGAGGGGGGGTTGTATTATTGTTAATTCTGCCATTTACAACTTCTTCTTCTTCTTTTTTTTTATTTTTTTCCCCTACCATGCATTGTTGCCGTGATAAAAGAATAAAAGGTGAAACTCTATTCCTTCCTTTCCCCATCTCCGCAGTATTCTCCAAATCCCCAGGCAGGAGCCTGTTGGGATGAAAGTGCCAAACCACGGAGCCATGGATGAGATGCAGAGCCTGATCCTGCTGCTCCTGACCTCATTCCTTCCCAAAATCCTTTCCCATGGGGTGACACCTGTCCTCACAGGGCTCGCTGTGTCCTTTCCCACAACAAACCTTTTGCCACCACCCTGTGATGGATCCCATTTTGCCCCTGGATAGATGCAGCAGAGTGGCCACTGCTGCCACACGCAGGGACATTATTCCCAGGGAATAGCAATATCCAGGCATGGTTCCTTACACCCTTGCAGTTTTTGGGAGCTGAACTGAAGCCTTCATTGAAGGATCCAGTTTTGCAGCAAACCACCTGCTCTTGGTGCCAGCTGCATGGAGATATTTTGGTGCAAGTCCTGATTACGGTTTATTTTACCTTTTAATTGGCCCCTGGTGATTCCCACTGCTGCTTGATAACTCCCCAGCCAAGAACTCAGCAGTTTTTGGGGTATTTGACTTTGCAGAGCTATGAAGATCCGGGCTTGAGGATTAACAAGATTGCTGAGGGCATGAAATGGTCCTTATTGGTTTGAGCATCACAAAAACCCTCAGAGAGAAGGGCAGAGGATTATGTTGGGTTTGAAATGACAGTTTTCTCTCCTTGTCACAATTTGTAAAGATTTTTACATCTCTAGGATGAAGAGAAAGAGTGAAATGCTTTCCAAATTCTGACCCTTCCAGGGACATCCCTTGGGGTACCCTTGGTTCCACTGGAATTCAGCTCCTGCACTGGTATTTGCCATATTCATGGATATTTCCTCTATCCCTTCACCTCATTTCTTTTTCCCTTCAGCTTAAGGCATTTTGATTCTTTCAGGATCATATTTTAATTTCTGAATGACTTCTGGATTTTGTTAGCACAATGTCAGAGATTCTCACTGGGGACAAGTTGAAACCTCATTCCAAAAACCTCATCCTGGCTTCTTCCCCTCTCTCCCAGCAACCTGCAGGTGGTGATGGAGCTTTCCAGGCTGAGAAACATCAGTGCAACAAGGAAAGCATCCTAAGTAGCTTGTACAACCTGGAATTCAGCCTGCTGGGAATTCAGCCCTGGAAAGCTGTTTTTTCAGGGGGGTACAGGTGTCTCAGGTACTTCAAATGTCACCGGGTGCCCACATCCTGTGTGGGCAGCTGAATCACACACCTGTGGCAAAGACATCCACATCCCAGGAGGGTGTTTATCCCACAGAAACCCAACCAGACAGTCCATGAAGTGACTCAGCAGACCACAGGGAGGTCTCTGATTTATGGGGAGGTGAATCACTGCCTGGGAATATTTGCCAGATATTCATAGGCAGTGTAAGAGGCTAAAAACCTGAGCTGATAAAAAAGACATAAATACTTAGAGGCAGGTAGACGAGTTGTGGCATCCAGGGCATCCACCTTGGGAAATGCACCTTCCCAGGACAGAACCCAGGGAATTCCTGGGCTGGAGCTGGGGTTGTGCTGAAGTGAGTCTGATCCTGCTTCCCCGAGCTGGCTTACAGAGAAGGAGAGAGATGGGCATGAAACCCCAGACCTGGACCTACAGAAGAACTCAGACACACATTTTTAGGTCCTTTCTGGCCATCAAAGCTATGGATTTATTGTTATTTCAAGGAATAACAAATAATCCAGCCTTTACAAAGGCACCCTGACCACACTCACCACTTAGAGGAGACTGGATGGAATCATCACTCAGGTCATTCAGTATTGCTTTATTTTCTGCATTATGAGTTTTTCCCATTGTTTATTTACCTCTGCAATCCATGCTTGACCACAGATTTCTCACTAATTAATATCAAGGGTTAGCCTAGGTTCTTTGGTCAGTGCTGAGCTAAAATCAAGGTTTTGGTCCTTGGCTTCCTTCATTCATGTGCTCCTTTTTACTGGCAGACTCCTTTTTTTTTGCCTTATATCCTTCAGATTTCCCCATGGCTGGAGGCAGGTGGATGGATTTAATGAATTTAATGCAACCTGTGAGTGTAGGACATGCTGTCAAAGGGTACAGGATAGCCATAAATCTTGAAAATTTACATCAGCATTAGAAGAGCACATTTTGGGCCAAGGTCAAGAAACCCTTGGCTGAGAACAGAGGTGGGAAAAGATAATTAAAAACACAAAGAGGTAGAAATGAGCAAAGAAAAGCCCTGGCTATTACCCAGAGCCAGAAGAGGGGATGGACAAGGTGTATTTTGGCTGTGACACCACAGGCAGGTGGATAAATAAAAGCCCTTTTCCCTCTCAGTGGCCCAATCCTTTTTTCAGTAACCCTGAACCAACCCTGTTTGCCATCCATGCCATCACTTCCCAGCCTATTGAACCCGAGCTGGGGATGGGAATCCATAAATTTCAGCAAAGGAGGGCATGAGGCTACAGGAGTGCAGCAGCAGTGCTCCTTGAACAAAGTGGCTGTTCCAAGTAGAGGGAATTAATCACTTGTCTCATTCCATGGGTAGCAAAAACCAACCATGAGACCTCCTCAGCCTGGATTCTGAACTTTTAGGAACCAATTTTTACCCCTTAACCTGATAATTGTATCAGCTTGACTGGGTAAACAATTCTGTAATGCCCCCATGTCCTCTCCATCTCGGCCCCAATGCATCCAAATAATCCAATATTTATACCCTGAGCTCATTCAGATTTACACTGAAGCCCTGGACACCAAAAAGCCCTGGGATCTTTCTGATAAGAAGACAGGGAGATGCACTTTGGCATAAGATTTGCAGTTGGATCAGCAAAACCAATTTTAGTGGGGTTTAAAATCCACTGATGTCACATCATGGAATGGGATCTTGGATAAGGCTGAGTATCATAAATACTGACACTTGAGATTATCCTACGCAGGGATTAAAAGAAACCAAAACACCCCAAAAGAGGGACTTTCTGCCATCTAGGGGTTGTGTTTTTCAATTACAATCAGGACTGAAAAGGGAAAACTGTGATTTCACCTCTCTTGAATCTATGCTTGTAAATATGTCAGTATATAAAAAATACAAAGACATTCTTTCCAAAAACAAGTTTTAAAAGGGAAGAAGTTGAGAAACTCCCTTTTTTTTCTGTGTATTTGCAGAAAGAAACCCCATTTAATTTCTGTTCTACTGCAACATCTCAGCATTGTTTGTGTTAGAAATGTGCTGGATAAAGCACATGAGAAAATACAGTTTATTTTCCATTTCCCACCTGGAAGGAAAGTTTTTAGAAAAATCCACAAAAGAGGAGGGAGAAAAGCCAGAGATCTTTTTAATTTTTTCTGCTTTAAAATCTCAATTTTTGTAAGATATCCAGTAGCATCATTAGCATCACATATTTTTATGCTTAACACCCACAGCTAAGCTCAGCCTATAAAATAATTCAACTTATGCTTGAAACAGTAAAAAAGTGATTTGCTGTTTAAAGTGTGCCCCACTCTTCACTGCTTGGGCATTTTGCTGAAGGATTTAAAATCTTTAAAAGCTAATAACAGAATAATATTTTAATATTTAATATTTCATTTCTGTGCTACCCAGATGGCAAAATTATGTGATGAATTTCTTTCTTTTTGACAAGGGCCTGGAGTTCCAGGAGAAGGGGGAATGGCTTCCCACTGCCAGAGGAATAGATGGGATATTGGGAAGGAATTCTTTGCTGTGAGGGTGGTGAGGCCCTGGCACAGGGTGCCCAGAGAAGCTGTGGCTGCCCCTGGATCCCTGGAAGTGTCCAAGGCCAGGCTGGACAGGGCTTGGATCAGCCTGGGATAGTGGAAGGTGTCATGTCCCATGGAATTTCACAATTCCATTAATTTCCCATTCCTGTCCAATTGAATTTCACAATTCCATGAAAATCCAACATGACCAGTTTATGGTTGGTCAGTTTCCTCATTTCCATCTCATGTTGCCCAAACTTTGCCATCTTACCTGATAAAGATCCAAAATTTATAAAGCGCATGAAAAAATTTGTCTTATTTTCATAACATTTCATTTCTCCCCCAAATTTGCAACTGAAGGAAGGAATGCCCAGAGCCAGATCCAAACTGCAGCTGTTTGTCCCAGTTTTATGTCTCCAGACTTTGTAAGTCAACAATGCTCAGGGGAAAATTCTAAGAGATGATAAGGATAAAATAATATTTTCCTGGTATTTGAGCCATTGGAGCATCCCTAGCCAGGAATCAGCTGATGAAATCCTTGGGTTTAGCATTGTAGGACACCACACTATCCACCAATCCAGGATTTTCCAAGAGGCAGCTGGATTGAGGGCACCCATATGGGGAAGGGAGAGCTTTTAAAAGCCTGGAGATGGCCAGACTGGGTCACTTGGCTTTGTGAGGTTGCCACCATTGTTTATTGGCACCGTTGTTTATTGACATTAATGCACTTACCAGTGGCACATCTGGGATTCCTACAGCCCTGCCTGGGCTCTGCATCAGGCTGGACCAGGAGGTGCCTTTGCTTCCCCTTCACTCCTGCATTTACCTTGGGACTTTTCACAATTCTTCAAAAATTGTTTAAGAGTTTTATAGCCCCTCACTGCCAGAAGGACATTGAGGGGCTGGAGAGTGTCCAGGGAAGGGAATGGATCTGGGGAAGGGGCTGGAGCACCAGGAGGGGCTGAGGGAGCTGGGAAGGGGCTCAGCCTGGAGAAAAGGAGGCTCAGGGGGGACCTTGTGGCTCTGCACAACTCCCTGACAGGAAGGGACAGCCAGGGGGGTCAGGCTCTGCTCCCGGGGAACGGGGACAGGATGAGAAGGAACGGCCTCAAGCCACACCAGGGGAGGTTTAGGTTGGACATCAGGAGGAATTTCTTCATTGGAAGGGGCTGCCCAGGGAGGTTTGGAGTCCCCATCCCTGGAGATGTACAAAGAATGACTGGATGTGGCACTCAGTGCTCTGGGCTGATGACAGGGTGAGGATCAGTCACAGTTTGGACTCGATGGTCTTGAAGGTCCTTCCTAATCTAAATTATTCTGTGATTCTTTGTCTCTTACCCTTTTATCCTTGCAAATACTCATTTACAGGATGCAGAGCAGTTCCCACAGTGTCTCCCACCAACAGCCCATGGAGTTGTACTGTGGATCACACCTGGGGTGGAAGGGGATGTTCCTCCCACCAGACTGCAGCAGGTGACAGGAAGGAGTAAGAAGGTTGGGATTCTGCTTCACAGCATCGTGCCTGGACATTTCAGGATGCTTTTCTCAAAATGCAAAAGCTTCAGTTTAACCACAAAGCGCAACAGGAGAAATCCTCATCCTCCCCAACGTGCTCCTGAGATGGGATGCTCCTTTTCCACCCGTGTCTAATTGGGATTTCTCCTGCTGAAATCATCTGAGGCTCATTATGCAGCGAAGCAGAAACCGATTTACCTTTATTACAGAACAGTTCTGCCTTTCTCCATGAGATCACAGTGGGATGGCACCATTCCCTTCCCTTTTTTGTATTGTTAGCCTGTAATTGTGCCGTGGATTGCTTTGAAACCCTGGCAGCCGTGCAGGGGTGTGGGTGGCATTGAGAAGTTTGGGATGCAGCCCCTTCCCAAATCCACTGGCAGCAGGTCGGCCCAAACCCTTTTCAGCAGTGACTCAGGGTGCCCCCAAACACAGTGGGGGGAGCAGAACACCAAAATGCATCTTTTAAAGCCATTGGAGGGTTTCAATAATGGCTTTATGACTCCAGCAAGCCTGCCGGGCTGTAGGAGGATGTTTGGGATGGCTGCAGAGCAGGAATCATTGGCAGAAGAGATGGGAAAGAAGCAGGGTTTGGAGGAGGGAGCTCTAATAGGGATGAGTGGGTACAGGATTTTTCTACCAACACAGAGCAGAGATGGCTGAAACAAACCCAAACACCAGCCCAAACACAGGACAGGGGCCTTTGCCAGGAGGCAGCTTGGATCAGCCACCCTAAAACAGAGAATGTCACCGTATGGGTAAGGCAGGACAGGGCCAGTTGGTTCTCGGGGTGGAGAAGAGGTTTTGGTACAATTTAGGTTATGGGAGATGTGAAATATCAACATCTGTGTGCTGGCAGCAAGGAAAATAAAATAGAGTCACCTCAAGCTTACGTAAGGACCAACCTGCAGAGGTGGTTTTTAAATGAGTCTTTGGAAGTGCGTGAGTTTGGGATTTAGAATACCAGGAAAGTGGAAGTGCAGGGTCCAGTGTAAAGGCAAAAATCCTACAGGGCAAGCTAAAGGCAGTTTAATAAGTGAAGCAAAGCTGTGTGCAAGCAAAGAGGCACAAGAATCATGGAATTACAGAATGGATTGGGTGGGAAGAGACCATAAAATTTAGCCCATCTCAACCCCTGCCCTGGGCAGGGACAACGTCCTCTATCCCAGGTTCCTCCAAGCCCTGTCCAGCCTGGCCTTGGACACTTCCACAAATCCAGGGGCAGCCACAGCTTCTCTGGGCACCCTGTGCCAGGGCCTCCCCACCCTCACAGCCAACTATCCCTCCCCAGTATTCCATCTAAATATCTCCTCTTTTATTTTAAAACCTTATGGAAAGGCAGAAACACACCTCCTTTCTCTTGCTTTCTCCAGGATTTTACTGCTGAGCATGACACAATGGGGTATGGAATATCCCTGTGGTCATTTGGGGTCACCTGTGTCCCCTCCCAGTTCCTTTTGCCCTCCTGGCCTCCTCACTGCTGGGGTGGGGTGGGAAACAGGGAAAGTTTTGATGCTGTGTGATCCCAGCAACAGCAAAATCACTGACACAGATTTGGGGACAAGTCTAAGACACAGCACCGCCTGTGTTGGCATAAAGAATGTGAATTCCATCCCAGCAGAGCCAGTGCATGGGGCAGGAAGGTCCTGACCAAGATCTGACTCCTGACAGAGGAGGAACAGACAAAAAAGGACAGGACAAGGTCACACGCAGAGACCTCTCAGTTCTCAGAGCATTTTGGAGAGAATTAAATTCCCCTGAGGGATGGGGAGTGCCAGGATCCTCTGGGAAACAGGCTCAAATGTGGGGCCCTGGAGAGATCTGCAATGGCAGCACACCCTGAGCCCACAGCCCTGGCCCCTTGGATGTGATAACCAGGATGTGCTGGGAGGTCCTTCTACACCAGAGCCTTCATCCCAATATTCCAGCCATGAAACTCAGCCACAGCGGCTCAGCCACCCACAAAACAACTCCTTTGTCACCAGGCACCATCAACTGGACCCACCCTGAATAAACACCCTGGGAATCTTCAGGCTCCCCTACACATCCAGATCCAGCTTCCCACTCCTGCTCCTCCTCTGTGAGCAGAGCTGAACAGGGACAGTGGCACTCAGACAACTGGGGTTTCCCAAAATGTCCCTTAAGCTCCTGCACCACTCCTAGAACCAGAATATCCTAAATTGGAAAGGACCCACAAGGACCATCAAGTCCAAATCCTGACCCTGCAAAAGACAATCCCCAGAATCCCACTCTGTGCATCCCTGAGAGCATTGTCCAAACACTCTTGGAGCTCTGGCAGCCTTGGGAATGTCACCATTCCCATCTTTGTGTCCCCTCCCATCCTAACAAAGTCCTCTGTTCTGAAGAGCATCACTTTCACCTCAAATCTCTGGCCAAAAGTTGCACAACAGGACAAAATATTAGTGTAGCTTGGAGTGGAGGAATACACGGGAGCACTGGCCCAGCAATTCTGGGTTTCAGGGGTTGTTTGTAAACTCATGCTCACAGATGACAGATCACTTCTTATTTTTCCCTTAGCTTTTCCCATTGTTCTGCTCAGACCAAGGTGATCCCGGATTTTTTTCTACGCTCTCAAAGTGTTGCTGCAGAGGTGCACTCCTGTGTCTGCCCTCAGTGCCTAAATCATCCTTTCCCCATGGAAAGTCGTCCTTTCCCCCACTTTATTTTCCAAGGCACATGAGGCAGCTCTGGGATTGTTCACATTGCTGTCAATGCCTGCAAAGCTGGTATGAAGACGCATGGGTTCAAAAGCCTTAAGGAAGAGGAAATTTTACATTCCAACGTTGTGTTGAAGCCCAAACTTTGCAGCAGAGGAGCCAAATGCACTTTGGCAAGTCATTTTAGTGGTTTGGCCTGTGGGAACAAAGGGAATTCCATATGGAAAAGCCCTTGGAGCAATGAGACACCATGGGACAGTTGTGAATACAAGAATTGTTAGAGAGCACAGGACACCACCCAGAAAAGGACATGGGAGGCAGAGAGTTGGAAATACCCAAAAAGAGGATGTTTCCTGGTGCTGCAGAGTGCTGTAAGCTCAGCTGCTGCCATTTTAGAAACCCTATTACCCACCAGGGCAGTGACCAGTGACAGAACAGTGAAGGAGGGGGGTCTGCCCAGAGATGGCCAAGCTGCTCCTCTTGCTGCCCAGAGAAGCTGTGGCTGCCCCTGGATCCCTGGAAGTGTTCCAGGCCAGTTTGGACAGAGCATGGAGCCATCTGAGTTGGTGGAAAGTCTCCCTGAGTGTCATTGTGATGTTTATGAAAAATCCCTTCGCCAGGATTTCTTCTCCTGGGAAGATGAGAAGCCTCAGCTTCTCCATGTTTTGCTCCTCTGGAATGTGATTTGGAGAATTGTTCACTCAGCATGTGAATTGTTTTAACTTAATGACCAATCCCAGTCCAGCTGTGTCGGGACTGGTCAGTCACGAGTTTTTATTATTATTTCTTGTCCAGCCTTCTGATGTCTCCTCTCTCTTTCTTTACTATAGGTTTAGTATATCATTTTCTTTTAATATAATATATATCATAAAATAATAATCAGCCTTCTGAGAACTTGGAGTCAATTCTCATCTCTTACCTCATCCTGGGGACCCTCACAACAACAGAGCAACACCTGAGTGTCTTCAGCCTGACACCAGAAATGTTCACCAGTTTGGGGTTTTTTCAACAAATCAAGGAGTTCAGTATTGTCAGTGGTGTTTTCTGTCCCAGAGCCACCTTCAATTAACATCAGTGATTAATCACTCTCACCACTGGTGCATCCCAAGGGACATCCCTCCTCTTTAATTATTCCCATGCTTACAGAAGGATATACAGAGGCCTCACTCAGAAAAATGCCATGAAAGCCATAAGGGAAAGTGCTGGGAATCGTGTGAATAGGTTCTGATCCTGTGCAGCCTCCAGTCTCTATCTCAAATCCTACGTTATTATCAATAAAAATCACATTTCACTCCATGTAGTGCATAAGGAGTGACAAATGGATGGCAGTGGTCACAGTCAGAGCCACGTGTGCCCTCTGCCTTCTCCTCAGAGGGACAAAGAGGTGCTCGGGGTGTGTCACCATCACATTTTCTGATAAATCCCTTTGCCAGGATTTCTTCTTCTGGGAAGATGAGAAGCCTCAGAGAAAAAGGAAAACAATAATTATCTGATTTGCTTCTCCTGTGTTTTGCTGCTCTGGAATGTGGTTTGGACATTGTTTACCAACTGGTCATTGTTTGATTGGTTTCATGTGAATTGTTTTGACTTGATGACCAGTCACGGTCAGGCTGTGTTGGACTCTGAGGAGAGAGCCACAAGTTTTTAATTATTATCTTTTAGTCTTCTGTAAGTATCCTTTCTCTAATCTTTATATAGTTTTATTATAGCATAGTATATTATCATATCATATCATATCAAATTTATATTATATTATATTATATTATATTATATTATATTATATTATTAATTTTACATAATATCTTATTAATATAATGTAATATAATATAATATAATATAATATAATATAATATAATATAATATAATATAATATAATATAATATTATATTATATTATATTATATTATATTATATTATATTATATTATAATATTATAATAATAATATTATATATTGTTAATATAATAATTAAATATAATAATTAAATAATATTATATAATTAAATATATATAATAATATTATATAATATTATTATATAATATATTTTAATAATATTATATATATTATATATAATATATATTATATATATTATATATATTATATTATTATATTATTATAATAATTAATATTATATAATAATAAAACATAATATTATTATAATTATATATTATTAATAATATTATATTATAATACAATACAATATAATTCTATTCTATTCTATTCTATTCTATTCTAGCCTTCTAAGAACATGGAGTCACATTCATTCCTTCCTGCCACAGGAGACCCCAGAAAATCCCACAGGGATGCTGAGGGGAGCAGGAGAAGACAAACCTGTGCTTTTCATTGTGTTTTACCCCTGCGAAGAAATCCAGACTGGGAAAGGAAAAAATGGGAAACCTCAGTCCCCTACAAGGACAACTGCTTTGTCATCAGATCCCCCAGGTGACATGTACTGGGAAGGAGCTGGGTGACAGGTGTGGGATCATCCCCTTGAATCACAGAGTCATGGAATATTTGGGGTTGGAAGGGACCCTAAGGCTCATCCCATGGGCAGGGACACCTTCCAGCAGGAGGATGAGTAAAGGCTGGATTTCCCCAGCAGTATTTACCTGTGACCAGGGATTGAATCACAGATTCATGGAGTATTTGGGGTTGGAGGGGACCCTAAGGCTCATCTCATGGGCAGGATGGGATGGGTGCATCCCTTCCACCAGGAGGATGAGTAAAGATTGGATTTCTCCAGCAGCACTTACCTGTGACCAGGGATTGCTGCTTTTCACACCTTCCTTCTCTGGGGTGGAGCCACACAAAAGGGCTTGGAGCCCTCCCCACCCTTCACCTCCACCAGCTCTTGCTGCCAAATTTGCACAAACATCATCAACTCCCCCAGCTCCCTGCTCCAGCTGGGATTGGGCACACAGGGAAACACAAAGTGAGTACACAAAGCCCTTAATCTCTGCAGAACTAAGCCAAAATTTCTCAGATGTATTGGCTTTTAAATTGCTGCCTTCAGTGCTCAGGGGGACTTTTCTTCTCATCTCCTCAGCAAAACGTGCAAGCAGCTCCTGACCACCTCTTTTCTCTGCTTGAGTACTCATATCCTCCTATTTTTTTTTCCCCTGAATCCTCTTACAGATGTTTTCCCAGGTCTCTAAGCATTTCCATATCCTGTTCATTTGCTGCTAAAGGTATAGTGATGCAAACAAAATCTGTCTCTGGAAAAAAGGGAGGGGCAATAAGAAATGAGCTCTAAGTCGCGACAAAAAGTGAACTTTGCCAGCTACAGACTGAAGCATAAATGTTGAGGTTCTTCAGCATGGAAATGCTGCATTTTGATGTTCTAAACACAAAAGAGAAGCTGTGTCTGCCCCAGGATCCCTGGAAGTGTCCCAGGCCAGGTTGGACAGGGCTTGGAACAACCTGGGATAGTGGAAGGTGTCCGTGCCCATGCTAGGGTGACCTTTAAGGTCCCTTCCAACCCCAAACCATTCTGAGATTCTACAAACACAGAATACTATATCATAATGAACATTTACACCAATGCTGGAAAGCTAAAAATATTAATGTGTCCCACTGAACAGCTGCATTTTGATTTTGAGTGACTCCAAAATATTCCTGTCAAGTCCACAACCAGAACACTCCCTGAAAACCCAAATACTCTCAGAAAAAAAACACAGCATCAAGATGTTTTCATCAGACCTAATTGCAGCCTGGAAAGTTAAACAGATGTGTCCTTTCTCACCCTAATTATTGCACAGTGGAAGAAGTAACAGAGATGAATTCACTTTACTGAGTTTTATGATGTTTTAAATAAGGAGGGAGAGGTTTATCCCTACTTATTTCTCTGCTGGTCTGAACTTGCAGAAGAGATGCTCCACACAGGAAAGTGAGCCTCTTTCATGCTCTCAATTTACAAGCAGGGAAATTGAGGCACCAAGCACAAAGTTATCCCCAAATCCATTGAATAAATAAAGAGCAGGATGAATCAAAGCACAGAGCAGCAGCGCCCTGCCTTCATTTAGCACAGACCATGATCAATTTGCAAATGCTTCTGATGGAAAAGACCTACTGGGTCATTTTGCAGGCCCCTGTAAGCTCAGGCTTTTTCCCTGCCATGTGCTGGAGACAAAAGTGCTTTATACAACCCCTACATTAAAATAATTTAAGCAGGAGGACTTCTCTCATTTCCTCTGGGGGAAACAATTCTGCAGCTGAAGAGATTGCAACATTAGGAAATATTTCCTGACGTCCATGGCTTCCAGAATCTGTTGATATATTATTAATAGAAAGGAAAATAAATATAGGTATTAATGCCAGCAGACACTGTCTGCTACTAATAGCTGTTAAAGTAATATATTCCCCTTGTTTTTAGCTCTTATTAGTCTTTTTGCAAAGGGTTACAAGACCCTCATGCATCCATTAGCCAGTCAGCCATGTGAAATTAATGTGGAGCAATTTTCATAAGCATTACTCAGAACTAATAATAATTAAGCATTATTTTCTGCTCAGATAACACAGAAAATAAAGCCTGACTTTTATGCCAAGATGGGTTTGCATTAGCTTAAGGTAAATGAATTAATTCTCATTTACAAGGCTTTTCTGCCAGCTAGCCAGAAAATATCAAGGTAATTAAAACCAATTTGTGAGGTTCTGTCCCATTGCACATTCACTGGGTTTTATCATTGCTGCAAATTGCAGGTGCTTTTATGCAAAGGTGGGACATGAAGGGGACTTTGCTGACTCTCTCCTTCCCCATCACTTCCAAGAAAAGCTGAAACCTCCTTGTGAGCAGCAGAACATGTTTGGAATGCTGGAGATCAATAAAGGAAGGATGGAAGGATGTGAAGGACCAGCTCAGGCTGGGATGTGGAGCTGGGATGTGGAGTTGGGATGTGAAGCTCTCAGCAATTCAGGAAAGAAACACTTCTAATAGAGTATGGGAAAAAAAACTCTTTCCTTTTGCTTTGCCATTGACTTGCAAGGGATTAATTCTGATTATTTATAAGACTGAAGGGTTTTTGTAGGCAGCATTTTCTGGATAGCCCCCAAACACTTCTCTCATCACAAAATCCTAAAATGGTTTGGGTTGGAATGAACCTTAAATCCCATCCCAACCTTGCCACGGGCAGGGACACCTTCCACTATCCCAGGTTGCTCCAAGCCCCATCCAGCCGGGCCTTGGACACTTGCAGGGATCCAGGGGCAGCCACAGCTGCTCTGGGCAGCCTCTTCCAGTGCCTCAGTGGTTCTGTCCCAGAAGTTTGACAGCACCTGAGGAGGGGCTGAGCTCCATGTGGGTGCTCTTAGTAAAAATAAAATTAGTTAAAATCAGACTAAAATAAATTAGTCCAGCTAATCTGTAAGATTCAAAAGCCCAGAGGTATCCTACAGCAACTAATGATAATGAGTGAGTGAATCTCTTCCTCTGGGTTTCAACTTTCCAAGGGGATCAGCACCTTCAGATGCCACATCTTCACTTAGCAAACAACTGAGTCCAATGTGACCCAGCAGTGTGGAATATCTGTGTCTTCCAGAGAATTATGGCCCTTCTTGTCCAAATCCTGCCTCCTTCATTTCATTTCTCCACATTCTGCCTCCCTCCCTGTCTCATTGTGACACCTCCTGTTGGTCCCTGTGTCCATGTCAGCGACATGGAGCAGGTTGGCCTCAGAAAAAAAAGAATGAAGTGGCAGTTCTGACTTTTATTTTCAAAAACCTTCTCTCAGGGCAATTTTATTGCTATTAAAAATATGAATAAAAGGAGACAATACCCCAGACACACCACCTGTGTTCCAGCCCTGGAACGAGCAATCCTGACGTGTGTTCTACTGTCCACACCCTCGTTGAAGAAAGGTTTTCCCCTTATGGCTGTTTCCTTCTCAATCCACTCTTGGTAGTTGAAAACAGGTGTCAAAATCCGGTGGTTTGGGTTTCCTCCACTGATGATGCCAACCTGGAACCACTTAATGGTGTTCCAGTAGCTGCAGACCACAGGTCCCCCACTGTCCACCTGTGGCAGAAGCAGGAATGTTACAGCTGGATCCAACCTCAGGTCCCTCAGAGCAGTCTGAGTGGGAAAATCAATCTCTGTCCAAGCTTTGTGAGGATTTGGGGAGGGGGAAATAAAGGGAATGTGGATTCGAAATCTCGCAGCTCAGCCGTGAGATCCTGCAGAATAAATAGATACAGGAGGCAGGAGGAGGAGATCAGTCCCAAGCTCTGGCTCAGGGCACAGAGTCCTTGTCATTCCCAGCCTTTTCCACATGCTCCTGTGGCCCCAGGAGGACACCTGAGACCTGTCAGCAAGAGACACCATCCCAGAGAGAAAAGGAACATTTGCTGTGACTGCTCACTCAGTCCTTGTCTCCTCTGCAAAGCTGCTGCTGGAGGTGCTGGGTCCCTGCCACTGTGAATTTTGGGGGCTGGCAGCCAGAAACTGGGCAGCAGATGAACAATAATCCTGACAAATCCCTCTTGAAGCCACCGTTACTTCCCTGAAAACTTTCCTGCTGCTGCAAGGACCACTCACCCAGTGTGGGCAAGGCTCCAAATGCAGGTTGCAGCTACCTCAAAAAGAGGAATATTCTCCTGGTGGCTTGTCTTGGTTTGGAAAGACAGGTGTCTGCTAAGGAAGGCAGGAGCCTCCCCTGAAATGGAAAATGTAAACCCTCCCCACCCCTCCAAATTGCTATAAATTTTAAATTAAGGGGCTCTCAGGCAAAAATATGGGAGCAGGAAATAGCAGTTTTTTAATGGGGAAAAGGAAAAAAAAAAGGATAAAATAAACAATGCAGTACACTAGAACAACATTGACAGAATCAGAACCCAACCTGACACCCTGTGGGTCAGGGTGTTGGTAGCAGTCCAATTGGAAATGTGGCTGCAGCCCTGCTGGAGTGTCAGGGGTGGTTCTGTTGGAGCAAGGGGGACCTGTAGAGAAGGGTGTAGTCTTCCTCTGAAGATCCAGAGGAAGAAGAGGCAGCTGCTGTTCCTCTGGGGAATCCAGTGGAGAAAGCCCTGCAGGTGTCTCAAAAATTTGTGGATTATATCGGGGTAGGAATGCTTGGCTCCTCCCTTTGGGTGGAGCATCTCCCAATGGGGTGTTACAGTTCTTATCAGTCATGCAGTGACATTCAATAGCTGTTATCAGCAGATGTCCCCTCCCCAGGGAGGTGTGAATGTGGTCACTCAAAGAGAGAGATAAAGCAAACTGCCCACTTGACAAAGGCAAT
This sequence comes from Setophaga petechia, assembly GCA_024362935.1. NCBI lineage: Eukaryota > Metazoa > Chordata > Aves > Passeriformes > Parulidae > Setophaga > Setophaga petechia. Next base: position 980,074 of record JANCRA010000085.1, on the reverse strand, counting down.
CTGCCATACAGATGGTAATGGAAACAACTTGCATTACAATCTTCAACATGGCTGCTGTAGCTGGAGCACCCAGAGCACATCCCGCTCTGGAATCTCTGGACACAAACCCAGGGGAAGAGAAAGCAGCAAAAAATCCACCCAAGGCAGGTGCAACACTTTTCTGAGGAAAAGCTGTGTGAGACCTGGGAGTGTTCATCTGGAGAAAAGAAGGATCCAGGGAGAGCTCAGAGCCCCTTCCAGGGCCTAAAGGGGCTCCAGGAGAGCTGGAGAGGGACTGGGGACAAGGCATGGACATGGGACAATGGCTTCTCACTGCCAGAGGGCAGGGACAGATGGGGTTTTGGGAAGGAATTCTTGGCTGTGAGGGTGAGGAGGCCGTGGCACAGGTTGCCCAGAGAAGCTGTGGCTGCCCTTGGATCCCTGGAAGTTCCAAGGCCAGGCTGGACAGGGCTTGGAGCTTGGATAGTGGACAGTACTAAAGGATTTTTAATATCCTTCCAAGCCAAACCAGTCTGGGATTCCAGAACATCTTCAGTGCTGTGCAGTCCCTGCTATAAAGAAATTTCCTTCCACAGTGGGCTTGAATCTTTTTTCCACTTTTTTCTGACCAGCACTCGTGGTAAACAAATTCAATACAAATCCATTTCCCAAGACAGCAAACTTTACTGGGAAATGTTGTCCTTCCCTGTTTGCACACTACTTTGGGAAACATCTTTGTCATTAATGGATGAAACCCCTTCTGCCAGCAGCTACCCTGAGCTAACACACATTAATTAACAAGCAAGGAAGGGGCTGAAGTTCCCTGTGCAGCTCATCAGCACTCGCTGAAGTTTATGGCTGAGTTCCCACTCCAGTAGCTGGAGGGCTCTGGTCATTAATATTCTTATCTTTTCTTTTTTTTTTTTTTTTTTTAGTTCAGTATTCATTCAGGAGGTAAAAATTAAGATAAATGCAGAGGAAATGCTTGTAGAATCACACAATATCCTGAGCTGGAAGGGACTAACAAAGACCACAGATTTAGGCTGGAAAAGACCTTTCAGATTATTGAGTCCAAACATAAAATCATCACTGTTAGTTGTTATTTTAGCCACATCCTTGCATCTCAAGCAGTGCTGCTGGATCCTCTTCAGACTCAGCGTCTAAAAGAGGTTTCCCGACCCCATTTCAGCCAAGAATTCCCGTGAAAACCACAGAGGTGACCTTGGAGCCGCTTCTCGGCGGTGGCATCCCATTGAGATGAATGAGCATCCACATACGATTCGATTCCCGGGGATTTTACTGCGGATCCCCTCGGGGCAGGAATGGGCTAAGGCATTATCCTGGAGGCGAGAGGAAGGCACTGGGATCCTCCCACACCGGGATAACCAGCGGAGTCTGGAGAGCGGGAGCCCGGGATGCTCCGCTCCAGCTTTTCGCAGCAGGGAAAAAAAAAAAAAAAAAAAAAAAAAGAAAAAAAAAAAAAAGGAGTTTTTCAGCACCAGTTTCAGCCTCCAGTTTGGAGGCTGTTCACACTTGTAAAGGATCTTCCTTCCCGGAGCAGCAGTGAATTCCTGATGCCCTGTGACTGTCCCTGCGGGAATTGTCGCATCATGGTCAGGGCAGGGATGCGAGCTGGAGGCAGAGCCAGAGATCCCAATTTAAACTCTGCTTCCCTCTCAAACCAGATCTGCTCTTCCCCTCTTTTCCTCTTCAACCACGTCCGCTTGGTTCCCTGCCCGGTTGGTGGGGAATGAGGATGTTTGGGGGATCGGTGATTTAAATCTTGGGCAGGGAGGGAGTTCAGGAATGCTCTGAGCAGCCCAGGCAGCAGCTGCAAATCCATTTCCCTAATCTACAAGCCCTGGCACCCAAATCCTGATCTCTTTCCACACAGGCTGAGCTGCTCTGCTTCCTCGGTGCTACTTCTCACATGCCATTTCTCTTAACTTCAGCTATTTTAGATGTGGTTTTTATCACAAAATGGGCCAAATCATCCTCTCCGTATGATAATCTCACATCATTACAGCAGCAGCTGGCATGAACCAGGAGCTTGGTGTTTACAGGACTAAAGATGGAGAGAATAAACTCAGTCCTCGGGCACTTCTGAATATCCCTGTATCCACCTTAAGCCTTCAGGAATGCCGGCCCAAGGTTTTCCATCCTTGTGTAGGAGAGGGTGTGGGAGGAGCGAGTTTTTGAGTGCTGGGACAATTATCTCAGCTCTGTGATGCTTCCAGTAACGCTAATTTAATGAACGCTCAGGTTAATGACTCTGAGGATCGAAGAATTATTAAAGGCTGCTTTTTCAGGCTCCTGTATCCTGGTGCTGAAACAATCCCGGTCAGCAACACACACCAGATACCTGCTCCTGCTTTTCCCTCTAAGTGCCAAGTTTCTGGATGGGAAAAACCAAACTAAAAATAGCAACTTTGCTTCTGTTTTATGTTTCTTGTCATCTCGAAGATGACTGAAAAGCAAATGCAACAAATCAGATCTGGTGCTGAATTCCTGCCTTAAACATGTTAATCCTCCCATTAGGAGAGATGAAAGCAATGATACATTCACTGATAAATAGCTGTGGGTTGTATAAAATCTGTCACTGCCTAACAAGGTGCTTTGTTCACTGAAGCTGACCAAAAATTTCATCTTTTTCACTGCGGCCAAAACCTTTTTTTTTTTTTTTTTTTTTTTTTTTATTGTGAGCATCAGGAGCCTTTCTGATGCCTTTAGTGGGCTTTGGATCAAAAGTGTAATCTCTCTATTACATTTGTATTCGTGTCTGCAGCACAGTCATTGATCAGAACAAACATGTTCAGCCACATAAATCTTCCGAGGTGGGAGAAGCTCTGGGGGTGGGAGAACAACTCATCTGATCCTCATTAGGTGGATGCACGATCCCTGCAAGTCATTGCTGCTTTCATTTTCATGTTGGTGAGCTCTGTGCAAATTGGAGACAATCAGCAAGGGAATAACAACACTGGGAATAACAGCAGCGCCCATCAGAGCTGCCCTGCATGCTGGAGGCAGAATGTCATTTGCCCAGCTGTTTCCAGCTGTCTCCAAAGTGGGAGGAAGGAGGTTGTGGCCACGTTAATGTGCAGGTACCAGAAAGGCACCAGGTAATAGAGGGCAGCTGGACTCCTCTCACACAAACCCTTTGAGAACCTTCAGCTCCTCGGTCCCTCCATCCCCTGGCTGGAAAATGGGAGAAGATGACCCAAATTCACCCAGTGTGATGTCAGCAGGGCCATTAGTGACTGCAGTGGCACAGACAGAGCAGATGCCTCTGGCCAAAGCCCTGTGGCCCAGACTCCTGTCTCTGCCTGTCAAGTGCTCAGGGGAGGAGGAGGAGGAACAGGACCAGTATTTACAGAGTTGTATTTACATCCCAGTGGTTAATGGCCTCAGAGAGATCTTCATCCAGGAAATTGCCTAATTGCTTTTTGAATCCATTTATCCCTTAAGGATAAATACCCACAACATCCTGGTCAGCAACTCCCGTAGTTTAATTATCTGATGGAAGAAAAAACACTTCCTTCTCTTTGTTTTAGGTCTGCTGCCTGATAAGGCCACAGACACCCCTCCTTCATGTGCTTGGAGCAGCAGTGACACAAGGACAGCTCTTGACTCCTCTCCATGGTGCCCATGAGGCTGGGAATGTGTCACATCCCCATCAGACATCTTTCCTGCAAGCCTCAGGGTCTTGCTCTGCATTCCCTGCACTGCCAGGAGCTCTTCCATGTCCCTGTTCATCCCTCCTCTTCCACTTCCCTCCTTCTCTGAAATTACCACTCCTTTCTCAGATGGAATGGACAGGAATCACACACAGGGAGGCTCCCAGGAGTGGTGCCCTGGCACAACACATTTGCTTTGCCACTTATTCCTGCCCTAATAATTCCTAATGCTCTCATTGCCCTTTTGACCTCCCCAGAGCCTCAAGCTGATGTTTTTGAAGGACTAGCCATAGCTCTTCTGACATGGTAATAGCTAAATTAGAGCCTATTATGGCCAGTGTACAGCTGGAATTGCTTCTCCATATACCCATTACTTTTTCTTTATCAATGATGAGCTGCAGCTGCTGTTTCAACCCCCAGTCACTCAGAATAAGGGGACCTGCTGCACCTCTGCACAGCCACCTTTCACTTTGGCCCCTCTGAACAATGCTGTGGCATTGGCCAACTTGGTCATCTTGGCATTTGCCCTCCTGGAACATCAGAATTCCTTGCATGGATGCCACAAAACTATCCCTGTAATTTCTTTCTCTGCTCAAATCCCTTCCACTTCATTACAGCTCAGTTTCTCCATGAACCCTTGCTGAGGAATCTCCTTGCAAGTGTTTTGGGAATCTCAGAACATGTTAGATGGCTGAACCACCCACTTCCACTGGGTTGGCAATTCCTGTAAAGAATTTGGATGTGCCTGTGAGTCACAGCTTCCCCTCAGAGCTGTCATTGAATGAGAAATGGCTCCTCTGAGTCATCACAGCCATTCCCCACTCCCAGGGCAAGCTGGGATTTTGTGTTCAGCTGGATCCAGAGGAGTTCTGCTCCCCACCAAGCACACAAAGCCAAGCTGGACTCCCAAACAGCTTCAGTCTGAGGCAGTAAAAGCTACAACCCAGAGGGAGAAATCAGAAGAGACATCCAACATCATCCTCCACATCATCCCAGGGTCTTGCATTGGGAATTAATTTCTCACAGATTAAAGAATGAAGCCATCAGAGCCTGCATGTGCTCACTTGTCTGCCCACACCATAAAATGATGAAGTGATGAAAGGCCTAAAAACTCATGGAAAACTGTTCTGATTCTTGTGAGCTGCACATCAAAGGACCCTTCAGAAGGAAATTGAAGGGACTGCAAATGCAGAAACACCTCTCCACTGCTTTGTTCTGGGGCTTCCAGGACACCTTCCTGCTTGAAGCAATCTGTCCCTCAGGGAAAAGAAACACCTCATGGTGGTAGCAATAGCTCAGTGATGGGAAATCCATGAGAAGTGTGGGGAGTGGATCACTCTTTTCCATGGGAAACAGCCTCAAATTGCACCACAGGTGGTTTACATTGAATATTAGGAAAAATTCCTTCAGTGAAAGGGTTGTCCAGCATTGACACATCTGCCCAGGGCAGTGGTGGAGCCACCATCCCTGGATATGTTCAGAAAACAGGTGGATGTGGCACCTGAGAACATGGTTTTGTGGTGACCTTGGCAGTGCTGGGGGAATGGTTGGACTCAATGATCTCAGAGGGCTTTTCCAACCTCAGTGATTCTGTGATTATATTTTTAAGGTAAGATACAATAATAAAGAACTTTTGTGCAGTTTGCAATAACTTTGGAGTGAAATGTGGATAGTTTTGACTCCTGGCCCCAGGGAACATTTGGCTGATAGGCAGATGCTCCAGATTGCAAGGCAAGGTGTATTCTATTGCCATCTGTATGGCAGCTGTCTTTTGCCAAGTGGGGAGTTTGCCTTATCTCTTCCACAATCACTCCTCCCTCTGGGGAGACATCTGCTGATAACAGCTATTGAATGTCACTGCATGGCTGATAAGAACTGCAGCATCCCATTGGGAGATGTGAGCCCAGAGGGAGGAGCCAAGCATTCCTACCCGGATATAATCTGGAGATCCTGGAATACCAACACAGATCCTCCACTGGATTCCCCAGAGGAACAGCAGCTGCCTCTTCTTCCACTGGATCTTTGGAGGAAGACTACACCTTTTCTACAGGATCCCTGCTCCAACAGATCCACCCCTGACACTCCGGGGGGACTGCAGCCACAATTCCAATTGGATTGCCTCCTACACCCTGACCCACAGTGTGTCAGGTTGTGTTCTGATTCTGTCAGTGTTGTCTTAGTTTACTGCATTGTTATTTTATCTTTTTATTTTCTTCCCTATTAAAGAACTGTTATTCCTCCTCCCATGTTTTTTGCCTGAGAGCCCCTTAGTTTAAAATTTATAGCAATTCAGAGGGGTGGGGAAGGTTTACATTTTCCATTTCAGGGGAGGCTCCTGCCCTCCTTAGCAGATTCCTGTCTTTCCAAACCAAGATAGCAGAAGGATCTCAGAGCACCTGTGGATGCTCCCCATCCCTACAGACTGCAGCCAGACCATAATTTAACCACCTCTGTTCAGGTGTTTTGAGCAGCTTCAGGGACTGACCACACTAGCCTGGTTTGTGCTCTTCTCCTTGAATCCATGACAACTGCCTATAAAAACACAGTTTTCATTTGCAGGATTCTTTCCTTCAGAAAATTCTACTTCACAAGTCTTTCTTGGCAGTTTTGGGGCCATGTTTGGGCCAGCAAAAGGAGGCAATACCTTGTGGAAGGATGCCAGAGCTTTTCCAGTGCCAGTGTCAGGCTCCCATTACAGTTACTGGGGCATAGGTTGGGATACCAGGGGATATCCTGGGGTGTCTAATAGAGAATTAAATGTAAACAACTGTCCTGCCTTGGAGCCAAGTGCCCCTCTGTGAGCTAAACCCCTTCAGCTGGATTTTAGTTCATGGGGAGCAATAAAAACACACACAAAGGGCTTGATATGATTTTAACAGAGATGCTTACATCAACCTCAGTGACTCCCATCACCAGGGGATGGGGTTTTTCTCCCTGTTGATGAAAATATGGTTCTCTAGATGCTGATGGTTATAAAATAGCCATTTGTGAAATGGCTGGAAAACCTCATCCAGGTTTGCACAAGAACTGCTGCTTTTGCTCCAGCTCTGTGGGGTGAGAGCCTTGAGCATCCCAAAGGCTGTAAATTACATTTTTCAGACATGGGACAAGGGGGAATGGCTTTAACCTGAAAGAAAGCAGGGTTAGATGGGATATTGGGAAGGAATTGTTCCCTGGGAGGATGTGGAGGCCCTGGCACAGGGTGCCCAGAGAAGCCATGGCTGCCCCTGGATCCCTGGAAGTGTCCAAGGCCAGGTTGGACAGGGCTTGGAGCAACCTGGGATAGTGGAAGGTTGGAACCAGATGATTTTTAAGGGCCCTTTAAACCCCAACCATTGTGTGATTTATGGCCAAAATCCCCCCTGCTGCAGGCTGTAGGAGGGGGTGGATACCTGCAGCCCAGGACTCACCTGAGCTGGAACCACCCCACTGCTCCTGGGGGTCACAGAGCAATTCCTGCCCCTGGAATCAGAGCAGGGCCCGGCCCCCCTTCATGTGCTGCTGAACTGTAGGTGACCTGTGACTCCAGCTGAACACACTTTGTCCTAATCACCACATCAGAGCTCCCCCCACAGCCCCTCTGAACTATAATTGGGCCATTTACTGAATTTTGCCTGGGCAGGGAAGGCACTGAAGGAGGCATTTGCTTTGTGAGCCCCTTATACTCTAATTATTGTTCAAGTTACCATTGCATCAGAGCCTAACAAAAGATGCTTAAGAAAGCAAGGAATGAGACATCAATTGTGGTTCATGGGGTCATGGAAGAAATGTAACACACAGAAAAATAATACATAGGCCATCTCCAGTGTCTGTTCTTTAGCACTTGTACCCCCTGAACATCCATTAATGTTAATGTTTATGACTAAATAGAACTATAAGTCAATTACAGCTCCTGGTAGTGTTAATTCCCAGCCAATCCATATATTTGTCTGCCAGGACTGCCAGGGAATTGGGATAGAATAGATTTTTCTTTTTAAGGGAATGGATTCTTTTTTTTAGGTACAAATACTTGGGAGCTCTGCTATTCAATCTCCTGGAGGTATTGGAGGAACATGGTCAGTTATGCACAAATTAGGCTGGTCTGGCATGAGGGCAGCTGGTGAAATGTCTGAGCCTTTTCATTCTTGGCTTTTCTATTCATGGGGTGGCCTCAAGCTGCACCAGGGGAGGTTCAGGTTGGACATGAGGAGGAATTTCTTCCACTGTCCCAGGTTGCTCCAAGTTCTGTCCAGCCTGTCCTTGGACAATTCCAGGGATGGGGCAGCCACAGCTTCACCTGTGCCAGGGCCTCACCACCCTCACAGGGGAGAATTCCTTCCTAATATCCCATTCAAATATCTCTTCTCCTGCTTTAAAACCATTCTCCATTGTCCTGTCACTGTGTCCCCGTGTGAAAAGTTGTTCCCTCCATCACAGTTCACAGATTTGGATCCAGATGTGGATCATGTGGACTTACAACCTCGAGTCCAGCAACTTTCCTGCCTTAGCCTGGCTCTAGACATGAAAGCATGGATCCTGATCCTCAGAAAATCCCAGGAAATGTTAATATCAGCCTTTTGTCTCCTCTGTGCCCAGCCTTCCTTGGGCTACAGCTACTGGACCCAACTCAGCACCTCCAGGGTTTGTTCCCTGACCAGGAATCTCTGCTTTGCCCAAGCTTCTAAACCTTCTTGGCCTCTCCCCAGGGACTCTTGGGTGCTTCCTGATCCATGCAAGAGCTGGAGCCTGGAAATCCCTCAGGAGTCATCTGGATGGAGCAGACCAATGCCATGCCCAAGGCTTCTCTGTCTGCAGGACAGAAATGAGGATGTGAAGGATTTGGGCATTTTGAAATCTGTCCTCACTCTCATCTGACACAAACCCTGCAATCCTTACAGGCAATCCTTACACTGTCCACAGTGCAGATGGACTCTGTCCCTCACTCCAAGAGGGACACTGAGGGGCTGGAGAGTGTCCAGGGAAGGGAACAGAGCTGGGGAAGGGTCTGGAGCACCAGGAGGGGCTGAGGGAGCTGGGAAGGGGCTCAGCCTGGAGAAAAGGAGGCTCAGGGGGGACCTTGTGGCTCTGCACAACTCCCTGACAGGAGGGGACAGCCAGGGGGGGTCAGGCTCTGCTCCAAGACAAGGGAAACCAGCCTCAAGCTGTGCCAGGGGAGGTTTAGGTTGGATATTGGAAAAAATTTCCTCCCTGCAAGGGTGGGGCTGCCCAGGGAGGTTTGGAGTCCCCATCCCTGGAGGTGTCCAAGGGAGGTCTGGATGTGCCACTCAGTGCTCTGGGCTGGGGACAAGGTGGGGATTGGTGACAGGATGCACTCAGTGATCCTGGCTTTTCAAACCTAAATGTCACGGACATGTTTTATGAAAAATCCTTTCCTTAGGATTTTTCTCCTGAGAAGCTGAGAGGCCTCAGGAACAAAATGTAAACATTGATTATCTGCTGCTGTGGAATGCAACAGGTGGATCTGTGATTGGTCTCATGTGGTTGTTTCTAATTAATGGCCAATCACAGCCCAGCTGTCCAGACTGTCTTGGTCAGTCACAAGCCTTTGTTATCATTCTTTTTCTATTCTTAGCCAACCATCTGATGAAATCTTTCTTCTATTCTTTTAGTATAGTTTTAATATAATATATATCATAAAATAATAAATCAAGCTTTCTGAAACATGGAGCCAACATTCTTGTCTCTTCCCTCATCCTGGGAACAACACCACACCTAAAGAATTCTGGGATTCTGCCCAGTGGTCCCTGCTGCAGAAGAAGCATCAGGTTCAGCCCTGTCCTGTCCCAGGCCATGACCAGGACAAGCCACAGGGTTGCTGATCCAGCCTGGTGAGGTCAAAATATGTCCCCCATGGCTTTAATCAGCACTTCCCAGAAATCCAGGAAACCATCCAGCAGCAAAATGCTTCCCCTCCAGCAAATCAGCAAAATCTGGTGCAAGTCCTGTCATTGTTTCATCCCTGAAAAGTACAACTTCTATCCTCAGCTCTGGTTTTGTCCTGTTCCCTTTATTCCAGTTTACAAAGCATTCCTGCCTGGTCAGGATCCCACTAAAATCAGAGAGATGCTGAATTCTGAGTTTTGTCACCCATGCAAAGGAGGTGTGCTTCCATTGCTTGGAAATCTCACATTCTTACTTCATTCCTCAGACAACTCTGACATTATTGTGGATCTAAATAGCTGCTTCTTCTTAAGCTTTCTGAGTCCAGGAGATTCATTTTGCTGGGAACAATTGCTCCTGCTATTTCACCAGCATCATTCACCCACAGAACTTCAGCCTAGGCTGGGCTGGGCAGTGCATCCTTTAATCGTTTTAATGTTATCCTGTGGCAATTTTCTTTTTAAGATTTTTTTGATTTAATTTAATGGAGGAGAAAGTCACTCCTTGGATGGTTTCAGAGGCAGATGCTCTCTGGCTAATCACAAAATCATTTTGCAAAGCAAACTTTCCCTCACAGTCCCATGGTCCTGGCGCCTCCAGCCTTTGCCTGAACGTCAGAGGATCTCTCTCTGTCCTGGGTGCTGGTTTAGCTCCTCCAATGAATAATTCCTACAGGATGGAGATGTCCATCCATGTGTCTCCCCATCCAGACCCCTCCCAACCCATGGGCATGTATAAAACACACCTGGATGGGGCTTGGAGCAACCTGGGATACTGGAAGAGGTCCCTGCCCACGGCAGGGGGTTGGAACTGGGTGAGATTTAAAGCTCTGTCCAACCCAAACCATCTGTGATTCCTAAAAAAAACATTTCCCAGTGGAAGAGGGAAATCTCAGTCTGGAAGCAGAGGCTGCAGGGGAGCCCAGTTCTTGTCAGTCTCTTAGTAGAGGGGTTGGAATTTGGATGCTGTGAAAGACAAGGTGAATTTTTGGCTTCCAGGCTTCATTTGACACCAGGACAGCGATCCTGGGGGTGGAATGTGCTGTGAGGGCACAAGTTGGGAGTGAGTTTTGCCTCATTTGGGTGTTTGTGTGAGCTCCCTGATATCAAAGACTGCTCAGACTGTAATTTAGGCTTGAAAAGTCCCTCATTCTCTGTCATCAACACGCTGCCACAAGATGTGATCATTCTGGCACCCACAGACCAGCCAAGCACATTTGGGTCAGAGCCAAGACCTCACCTGAGAAATGTTTCTTATTTAAATTAAACACCCTCAGATTAAACTTCCCTCCCAATTATTTTGCCTTGAAGCCCCTGGACAACCATTCCTGTCTCCTTTCAGGGTGTAACCTGGCTGTGAAGCAGACCAGGATGGTCCCTTTACCTGGCAGCCTCCTCCTCCTCCTCCTCCTCCTTGCTCTGTCTCAGCACACATCATGCCCCCCACGAGGTGTGGGATGTGCTTCAGGCATTTCTCCCTGCTGATCAGCTTCACCCTTCTTTTCTGCAGCACAGGGGGAGCTGCAGCAAATGAAAAAAGAAGGATCAACAAAGCTGCTGGAGATTTCCCTTGGGAAGAACCTCAGCTGGATTTCTAAAGCAGCTCAGGGCAATGGGGGTCTCTGGGCAGAACTGTAGGGGTTTGGGGTCACAAGGGATCCCCAAGTGTTGGCAATGATGAGTTTGTGCTCCTGAGTTAATCCCAGAATGGTTTGGGTGGAAAGGGACCTTAAAGATCATCCAGGGACACCTTCCACTATCCCAGGTTGCTCCAAGTCCTGTCCAACCTGGCCTTGGACACTTCCAGGGATGCCAGACTACTGGGAACCCCCCAAAGGGATGGATTTTCCTGCTGGTGGTCTCAGTGATCACCTGAGATGAGCTGCCCTGCGCACCTGGGGTTTCTCACTCGTGGTTTTTTGGCAATTCAGTCTGAGGGGCTTTTTATGGGATCCTGTGCAGTCAAATCCTGTGGGATCCCTGCAGATCAAAGTCCACTGAGCTTTCCCCAGAACTCTAATCTTAGAATTAGTGAATCATGGAATAATTTACATTGGAAACAACCTTTGAGATTGTTCAGTCCAACCATTCCTCCAGCACTGCCAAGGCCATCTCTGCCCCATGTCCCCAAATGCCACATCCGCATGGCTTTGAAATTCCTCCAGGGGTGGGGGCTCCCCCACTGCCCAGGGCAGCTGTTCCAATGCCCAACAACTCTTCCAGGGAAGAATTTTTTTCCTAATATCCAGTCTAAACATTGTTCTCCCCAGGAAGGCCACGCCTCACCCAGGGGACCAGCTGTATCTTCACAAAGTGACACAAAGGAAATATCTGCTTCATTCTTCCCCTGGGTTGGAAATGCAGAAATCACAGCTGACACCTGCAAGTGAGAAAAGGACTGAAAAATGTGCTGGGCTACTTGGAAACCCCAATTATTTCACCCATGTTTCTCTCTAAAGTGAACCTGAGTCTAAAGGATAAAACTGAGACCTTCAGGTTGTTTGAAACTCACTCCTTGTTTCATATTTCACTGCGCCAAATCCTCCCAGGACCTTCAGGAAACTGAGACTCAATGACAAGATCCAAAAGATGGAAATTTGCCACATCCCTTTTCCAGGTAAGATGGAAATGCCCAAAGATGAAAGTGCTTTGGTGAAGGAATCACCAGGAGGGTGAAGCCCTCCTGTTATGGAGAGAAGCTGGGGGTGTTCACCTGGAGAAAAGAAAGCTCTGGGAAGACTTTTGAGCTTCTTCCAGAGCCTAAAGGAGCTCCAGGAGAGCTGGAAAAGGTTTTGGGACAAGGGATGGAGGGACAGGACACAGGGAATGGCTTCCCACTGCCAGAGGGCAGGGATGGGTGGGATATTGGGAAGGAATTCCTGGCTGTGAGGGTGGAGAGGCCCTGGCACGGGGTGCCCAGAGAAGCTGCGGCTGCCCCCGGATCTCTGGAATTGTTGAAGGCCAGGCTGGATGGGGCTTGGATCTACCTGGGATAGTGGAAGGTGTCCCTGGCCATGGCAGGGGGCGGCACTGGATGGATTTAAAGCTCCCTTTCAACTCTAAACCATTCCATGATTCCATGATCCTATTGATCAAGTTCAGTGCTGTGTAACTACTCAACAGAAAATAGGAACATGTTACCTTGGTGAAGTGGGAGAGCTTCACAACTGTGAGAGTGTTGTGTGTCACTGTTGAGGGAGGAAGTGAAGCTTAAGAAGGCAAATGCAGAGTTTCATGGGGAAAAAAAAAAAAAAAAACAAACCAGCAACTGGAGCAGAATAGCAAGGATTCAATGGGATGTTCACTTACTGCGTCCTGGGAAGGACCACTCCAGCCCCAAGGCACCCCCCTGCCCTCCCAGTCCTGATTAATTCTTTCCAATAATGAATCTGCTCATTGGCTAATTAGTGACATTTGTTCAGGACACACATTTTGGGTCACAATCAGTGCTGGAACTGCTTTCATTAGGGCTTAAATGAGATCAATTAGCAACAGCAATCTGCAGTCCTAAATGAGTGAAGGAAGGAGTGGTCAGAACCAATAAGTCAATCCAGCTCATAGAGGCATTAAGCCAAGACAGCCCCAAATCCTCATTTCCTTTAGTCCAGACCATTTCGGACCCAGCCTAACTGGATGATTCATAGAATATCCCAAACTGAAGTTACTCACAAGGATCTCACAAGGTGAAAAGTGTTCAAGACCCAGCTGGATGGGGCTCTGAGCAACCTGGGACAATGGAAGGTTTCCCTGCCCCTGGCAGGGGGTTGGAATAAGTTGAGCTTTAATGTCCCTTCCAGCCCTAATAATCTCATTATTCTGTGCTAATTTACCCACCAGGGTGGAGCTTGTCTTAATCTGGCTGCCAAAATGAGGTCCAAAGTTTGGATGTGGTGCCAAAATAAGTCCCAGATTTTGCTCTGGGGGTCTGTTGGTGTCTGGTTCTTGCCCTGAACAGGGAACTGGTGGATGTGCAGAGGCTGGGGGGGGTTGGATGCATAAACCATCTTGACATCTTCAGTATCATGCTTTCTATAAGCTACAAGAATGTAAAATTTGGTGGGTGATTGGTCGATGATTTAACATCATGGTTTGTATTTTTGTTTGGTTTTTTGGGAGGGGGTAGTTCTGGGGTTAATTCTATGTCTGTTTGGGAGTGGTTGTAGAGTGATGATGATGGTTGATTGTTGATTTTGATATTAGGAAATATAGAGGAAGGTTAATTCAAAGTGTATTGATGACAAGTGATTTGGACAATGTAGGGATATATGGTTTAATTATTTGAAAAAAAAAAAGAAGGCAAGATAAAAAAAGGTGGGGAGTGAAACTTTGTCTGGGAAACCCCTCAAGGGTGAGGACAGCCACAAAACCCATCTTCCATCAACAAATCTATCTCCTCCAGCACCTCACCTGCAGTTGTGTTCTCCCAGCCAGAAGCCCAGCAGTGCTGCCACGTGTCCCTGTCACACACAAAGGGCAGGCAGACAGGAATTTTCTCCATGCTGAACTCGATGGGTTTGCTGAGCAGGATCAGGGCAATGTCGTTTTGCAGGCTGGTCCTGTTGAACTCCTCGTGCAGGATGAGGCTGTCTGGGTTGCACTTTTCCAGAGGGAGGCTGAGGTTCACTCCCCCCACTGCCACCATCAGATCTGGTGGCCTTAAAAACAAAACAGGACACGGGGAACATGAAGGGTTTGGGTTGTGAAGGTTGGTGGCTCCTCCCCAGAGCAGGGCATGATGGTGGCTTAAGCAGTTCAGCTGTAAATATCCAAGGAATTTGCCCTCACTCCTAGGAAGGGATGGTTTCCAGGGCAGAGGGGTGCAGAGGTAGAACGTGAATGCAGGTTATAAATAACCCAGTCTGTACCAAACAGATGGAATGCTCTGGATATTTTGGATCTCTGTGCCCTGGACTGGCTGCTCAGACCCTGCTGTCCCCAGCCAGCTGCTCCAGGCTGGGCTGCCACATTTGTCACTAAGCACTCTCAGCTGCCACATTTTGGAGGGGACTCACAGAGGGCAGGACTCTGCCCCTGGACACTGCATGGAGTTGATTTACCCAGAACTTGGTGTTTTAAACTCAAAGTCTCCATGAGGTGAAGGTGTTTGGTGTGCGAAAGCAAAGGTAATTTGGGGGATACAATGAGCTAGAATGGAATACATCACCTTTTACAAGGTGCTGGAGCAGGTGTGGATGCACAAGAAGTGCTTGGGGCCATCAGAATAGAATTAGGGGCACTTATCCAAGGCTGCTCAGGCCATCCCTCAAAGTATTGAGGGATGAACCCAACCACACCCCTCAAAGTATTCCCCTTCTGCTTGAACCTAACCACATCTCCAGAAGTCAAAGCTCTGGGAATACCAGGAAATTAATTAACCCAAGAAAATCAAAAAGTCCAAAGGCATTGGAAATGGTTATGCAGATTTCTGCACATTCCTGTGTTCAAATATGGACCTGTCTCCCCCAGAGGAGACAACCCCTGTTTTCAGGGCTCAGTCACACCAATGGTGGCACAGGAGGAGATGCACATCCTGCACCCACCAGGAGGAATGTCATCCCCACAAATGGTGGCACGGGAGGAGATGCACATCCTGCACCCACCAGGAGGAATGTCATCCCCACAAATGGTGGCACAGGAGGAGATGCACATCCTGCACCCACCAGGAGGAATTTCATCCCCACAAATGGTGGCACAGGAGGAGATGCTCATCCTGCACCCACCAGGAGGAATTTCATCCCCACAAATGGTGGCACGGGAGGAGATGCACATCCTGCACCCACCAGGAGGAATGTCATCCCCACAAATGGTGACACGGGAGGAGATGCTCATCCTGCACCCACCAGGAGGAATTTCATCCCCACAAATGGTGGCACGGGAGGAGATGCACATCCTGCACCCACCAGGAGGAATTTCATCCCCACAAATGGTGGCACAGGAGGAGATGCTCATCCTGCACCCACCAGGAGGAATTTCATCCCCACAAACACTGGCACGGGAGGAGATGCACATCCTGCACCCACCAGGAGGAATTTCATCCCCACAAATGGTGGCACAGGAGGAGATGCACATCCTGCACCCACCAGGAGGAATTTCATCCCCCTCCCCATGCCTGGGCTGCCCTCCCAGCCCCGGAGCACTCACAGCTCATCTGCAAAGCAGTGTGCTGCAGTTAGAATCCACAGGGCACTGATGATGGTGCCTCCACAGATGTGCTTCCCGTGGCTCTGGATGCTGACGTGCCACGGGAACTCCCCGGGGGTGACGTCTGTCCCTGTCCCAATGCTCTTGCCAGTGCTCTGGAAGGACTCGCAGCATGGTCGGAGGCCACAGCCTGGGTACAAAAAGGGACATTTTGGACACATTCAGCAGTGTCACAGCCTGTGCTGCACAGGGCCAGGACATCCCTGAGCACTGAAGTAGAAATATCCATGGAATTAGAGAAACAGAATGGCTGGGGTTGGAAGGGATTTAAAAATAATTTTTCCAACTCCAACTTCCACCAGACCAGGTTGCTCCAAGCCCTGTCCAGCCTGGCCTTGGACAATTCCAGGGATCCAGGGGCAGACACAGCTGCTCTGGGCACCCTGTGCCAGGGCCTCACCACCCTCACTGCCCAATATCCCATCCCAATGTCCCATCCATCCCTGCCCTCTGGCAGTGGGAAGCCATTTCCTGTGTCCTGTCCCTCCATCCCTTGCCCCAGTCCCTCTCCAGCTCTCCTGGAGCCCCTTTAGGCCCTGGAAGGGGCTCTGAGCTCTCCCTGGATCCTTCTTCAGGTGAACACTCCCAGCCTGGCCCCAGAGCAGAGGGGTTCCAGCCCTTGGAGCATCTCTGTGGACTCCTCTGGATTCTCTCCAGCTGCTCCACATCCTCCTGCTGTTGGCCCCAGGGCTGGGGCAGCTCTGCAGGTGGGGTCTCAGCAGAAAAAAGGGTGAGAATTCCCTCCCTGGATCTGTTCCAAAGTGTCATCCCTGTCACCTCCCCAAACCTAAAGTCTGCCAAGCACTGCCCAGGAATTTGGGGTGGGAGGGACCATTGACCATGTTCCATAGGCAGGTGGGATAAAATCCTTGTTTAGGGGGTGCAAGGTGCAGCACAGGCCACACCTTTATTCCCTCAGCAGAAGGAACGAGCCCAGACCCATTTCACTTACCCACATTTAAATATTCTGCAGCTCTTCTGCGCTGAGAATGCTGAGAAACAAAACCTGCCTGGACACTGCTGGTCAGGGAAGCTAAACAGGAGAGGGCGAGGAGCAGCATCTCAATCCAGCCTGGCCCAACACTCTCCCAGAGCTCTCAGAGCAGTGATGCCCCTGCAGGTGCCTCAGGACACGGCCTGCATTCCATGTCAACACAACCCAGGTGACATCACAGCACCTGCTCCTTCCTGGGGGTGGGTGCAGCACTTGGTTGCTCCTTCCCGAGGCAAAAAGGTCACTGAGGGCAAGCTCAGGGACTCCCAAAAGGTTTGTGGCTTCCTCTGGCTCTAACAGGGGCAGGGAAAAGTGGAATTCCTGTCTGTATCCTGCAATAACCTCACAGGATATGGCAATGGAGGATTCATGAGCTGGATCTTGAACCATCTTTGAAGACCTCAGGAGCTCTATCAGCTTTCAACTTCATCTTCAAAGCCTATTATCACAATAATTGTCTCATTTCCTGGTAATTTTCTCTCCATTTAGACCATGCCTGGGGTATTGACTAGAATATACTTAAACAGGAGAGTTGCTCTATCCCTGGAAATGTTCCAGGCCAGGTTGGACAGGGCTGGGAGCAAACTGGGATAGGGGAAGGTGTCCCTGTCCATGGCAGGAGGTGGGAATGGATGATCTTTAAGGTCCCTTCCCACCCAAACCATCCTGGGATTCTGTGTTTGTAGGAAAAAGCAGCAGCTCTGTCAAAGCACAATTTTCAAAGCGTGCCCAATCAAAACTCTCAAATCAAAATCAAATCAAAGATGTCAGTAAATAATTCTGTGGTAACAAAATATTTTGGTGTGGGCCAATTGTAGTATCAATGGAGCCCTTATGCTGATTTTTAGACCAAGACATCATTTCCATCAGGACAGGACTTTAAAAAATCCTCAGCCAGGCTCAGACTTGAGGATATCTATAATAAGAGTTTTTCCCAAAGACTTTCCAGCTTGTTTCAAATCAATAATTACAGTATGGAGTGGGAGGGAGAGGAAGGGAAGGGAACCAGGAGACATTTCATGAGCCCCCAGATGATTCAGCACCTGAAATGCTTTGCCTTGGAGCACATCAGGAATTATCCCACTGGAGTCTGGATTTCACAGAGGTTGACAATGCACAGGATGAGGGTAAAACTTTATTTCCTTCTCTTTTTTGCTTCTCTGTCACTTCATGCCAGGCAAATGAGACACAAGTGCTGGTTTACTTGGCTGTGAGCACTGAGAAAACTCCATGGCAGGACAGGTTAGGGACAGGATCAGTTACCACAGAAACCAAAATTCTGAGTGTGCTCTGGGCACATTTTGGGGCATCTCCAGGAAGAGCCTAATGGAGCAATCCTGCCTGAGGCAGCTCCTGTAAGCCTGACCCAGGTACAATCTGCCAAGAGGACAGATTTCCTCTGGGATTTGAGACTGGGATGAGCTCAGCATCAGCTGAGGAGCACGAGGGAAGATGGGGAGATGATTTTCTGGCACAGATTTACTCCCCATCTTTGGAAACAGTGGGCAGGGCTGCAGCACTGGATTTGCAGCCCCGGATTTGCAGCCCCAAACACTGACTTTGTGGGGAGCATTTTCAGTCTTTCCAAGCTTGGAGCAAGATCTGCCCTGCTGTTTAGGTACAGGAGATGTTCAGGGAGCTGGTTTGGGCCTTTTTGAGCTTTAAAGCTGTGCTGATGAGCAGGGAACATCAAACCAAGCTATGGAGAGCAGTGCCATGGAGAAGGAGGTGCTGTGGATTTGTGTCTATGAGTGCCACCATCTGTCCCCCAAAACTGGGTCACTCCTTGAGCTCTGGACCCACAGGATCCCATTTCCATATGGGATAAACTGTGCATCCCTGCATCCTTTGTCTGCAGATTTGAGTCTGCACTCTGAGATCCCCTTGAATAAACCCAAAATTGATTTTTTTCCCCTTTCTGGCTGGCCTGCTATTTTGACTGCACACTCACTGGAGACTGCCCCAAGTTACCTTTTCCATGAGTCTGCCCTTGGTGGGGGCTCCCCAAGTTATTAAAGCACAAATAATTAATCATAGGGATAATTCCACTCTGTACTGTCATGACTGATGATACAGATTTAAACACCCTGGTGTTTAATTAGAAAGCTGCAGCATTTTATAATATTTGATAATTTTTTTTTAGATCTACCCAGATATCCACTTGGAACACATCACAGAGAACATTGTTCTTTTCTTGTTCTGTCTTTTATTGCAGAGCAGGAAACAAAACTGATTTCTTTTTGTGTGTATTCACTTCTTGGAACTGTCAAAAAGAAGCATCACATGACAATTTTATTTTTTAGGGCTAAAATAATTTCAGAAAATAGGCACTACAGGTGGTACTAAATGCTGTGAAAGTGGAGTTGTGGTGGGAGAATCATTGATCTGATCAATTAATCATTCCCAAAGACATCAAATTCCAGGGTTCTGACAGGTAAGGAACCCAACCACATCTCCAGAAGCCAAAGCTCTGGGAACACAAGGAAATTAATTAACCCCAAAAAATCAAAAAGTCCAAAGGCATTGGAAATGCAAAGCAGCTACGGGTGCAACCACCTCCTAATTCACCCTTTTAACAGCATTTCAAGCCAAACTTCAGAAGTTTGGAGCACTTTCCATCTCTCCAGATGACAAGGAAACTCCAGGAGCTGCAGAGAACAAGAATGGGAGCAATTCCTGCCTCTACTTTGGCTTTTGATGTCGACAAACAGAAAACTGATAATTATGGAAAGCCTCCCCAGCAGATTCCCAAATCTTTATCCACGGATGCTGCAGGAACATCCACCAGGGTTCCTGGTCTGTTTTTTCCCAAGCTCCCTGCAATGAAGAGGAGGTGGTGGAGCAAGCACAGGCTATTTCCTGATGCCCATGGGGCAGGAGACTCCTGTCCCTCCCAGGCCACAGTACCCTCCAGGGTTCTTGCTGAGGTACTGCTGGTGATATTCCTCAGCATAATAAAACTCAGGAGCCTCCCGGATCTCCGTGGTGATGGGGCCAAAGCCTTCCTCCTTCAGCACCTGTCAGGAAAGACCATGGAAAGCCATCAGTGAATGACCTTAGGATTCCTCCCTGAAGCAGCCACAGGCGTCTCTCAGTGCTCACATTCCCAGCTCATCCCTGAAAGCTTTTTCATCCCTGCTCTCGTGGTGTTCTGCTTTGCTCTGAGGCATTGTGGGCACAGAGAGGGAGCCATCATCCCCTTTTAATGGCTCATTTGTTTAATCTGCCACGGACACGCTTTTATTCTCTTTATTAACCCGGGCAGTGATGTGGAGCCATCAGTGAAAGTGGAAAACAAAGGGAGAACACACTGGGATCCACCCCAGGAAGCTGCAGTGTCCAGGAAACTTCCCTGGAAAGTGCCTCAGCTTCACAATCTACCCCCAATGTCCTTGTCCAAGAAGAATTTCTGGGTGAAATTTCAACCCCAAGGATGTCCTTGGGAAATCAGAGCATTTGGGCTTTTTTTTTTTTTTTTTTTCTGCAGAGTCACTCCAAACTCATTCTTCAAAGAGAAAAGTTCCATCTTGACCAGAAAGTTTTAAGTTTTAAGGCAAATTATGGCTCATTTTGGAAAGATTTGCCAATACCGTGGACCAGGAGCAATAACCACTTGGCAGGAAGAGAAGACAGAATGTGGGTGGGGATTTTAAATTAGACTTTAATTGCTTTCTGATATCCCCTAGCTGAATTTGAAACTCCTGAGAGGTTTCTGACAGAGGGAATTTCTTTTTAAGATGAATTGCTGTGACATTTTCCTCATTACATTGTCCTTTCCTAAGGAAACTGGTAAACACCAACACTTTGGAGCCAATTCTCTTCTCAGTATGGACATAACTTGTGCTCTGAAGTCTGTGCTAAAACCTAGTAAGCACTTTTAATTAATGTCAGAATCCTGTTGCAAACTGTAGTTATAAATACTGGATGTAGATAAAATTGATTGAAGGGTCAGCATTTAGGATTCCCAGAAAAATATTTGTTATCTCATCATACTATTAAATATATAAAATATAAATAAAGGGAAATCATCACATGGAATCATAAAATTGTGAATCTGCCATCAGTCATCAAGTTCATCCTCTTGACTGAATGGTAGCAGCCCTGATCCCAAAACACATTGGTTATGGAAGATCTTTGGAGATGGAGATCTTCATTCCAAAATTTTCCATCCTGTTAGAGAATCCCTCCTAAGCCTATCCCAGTTAAACCCAGTACCTTCATTTAAACCCAGTATTGCTGGTTTACTCATCCTGGAAGAGGAAAGGAAATTATTCCCTTCCTCTTTCTTCTCCTACATGGTTGCAGAGAGGCAAGGATGACATGGAATGGAAATACTTCACTTAAACAACTGGTGATTATTTGGGACAAAAAGTTTCCAAATTTCCCCCACCAGGATTTCCCAGATCCTGCCCCAGCACAGCCAAGCCCTGCCCACAGCCTGACAGCAGCTGCTGGGCTTTGGAGAGCACTGCTCTGATTTACTCCCACAATTTCACTGTCTGAAGGACACATTCTGCTGTGTTCAGCCTTCAGTCAGGAATGAAGTTATAGGATGGATCCAAAATCCATGATGGACCAGTCTGGACAGCCCAGAGTTCCCAAACCTGCCCCAGATTTCTCAGCACAGCTTAGGAAGGTGTTGACTCCTTAATTCCTTGTGTTCCCACACAAGGAATTGGGATCACAAGCTCCATTTCACAGGAACCTGGCCTTATTTCCCCATGTAAAATCACCAACCAGCTTTTTTCTGTCTTTTGGACTGGCTTTATCCCAAGGCAATCAGTTTATTTACCTGTCAGTTTATTCACCCAGTACCTTCATTTAAACCCAATATTGCAGGTTTACTCATCCTGGAAGTGGAAAGGAAATTATTCCCTTCCTCTTTCATCTCCTACATGGCTGCAGAGAGGCAAGGATGACATGCAATGGAAATACTTCACTTAAACAACTGGTGATTATTTGGGACAAAAAGTTTCCAAATTTTCCCCACCAGGATTTCCCAGATCCTGCCCCAGCACAGCCAAGCCCTGCCCACAGCCTGACAGCAGCTGCTGGGCTTTGGAGAGCACTGCTCTGATTTACTCCCACAGTTTCACTGTCTGAAGGACACATTCTGCTGTGTTCAGCTTTCAGTCAGGAATGAAGTCATAAGATGGATCCAAAATCCATGATGGACCAGTCTGGACAGCCCAGAGTTCCCAACCCTGGACCAGATTTCTCAGCACAGCTTAGAAAGGTGTTGACTCCTTAATTCCTTGTGTTCCCACACAAGGAACTGGGATCACAAGCTCCATTTCACAGGAACCTGGCCTTATTTCCCCTTGTAAAATCACCATCAGCTTTTTTCCATCTTTGGGACAGGCTTTGTCCCAAGAGAATCAGTTTATTCACCTGTCACACATGTGAGCAAGGAAGATAAAACAAGTGAAGGTTTGCACTACAACACATCAACAGCACCAAGCACAAAGAGGTGTCAACACAGCTCCTTTCACAAAGCACTGTTTCCCTTTTTAACCTTCCCAGCACAGAGAAAACACTTTGGAATGATCTTCACTGCTGAAAGATGGCACAAACTCTGCCATCCTGGGCATTACTCATTTACCTGCTGCTGCAAATGCAGTCAAAATTGGCCTCTCCCCCTTCCCTGAGTCATGAGGATGCTGCTGGAGCAGGAGAGATTTTTCCACTGGATTTTCCACAGTGTTTGTTACAGATTTTTAACCTGGGACTTTTCCATCATTGGCTTCATTTTGTCAGTTAGGGAATCCATTCCGTTCGATGTGGCACCACAAGAGGGCATAAACATCATTTATCCCTTCCCAGCCCATTAAAACCTGAATAAAGCAGAACCCAAGATGAGTCCTTATATTGCACTTTGGTGCTGTTGTCAGTGGGAACCCCTGGCCCTGACACTCTGCCAAATCCCACCTTGGATGTTTGGATTTTAAAGGGAAAATTATTTTCCTCACACTGGCAATGTTGATGTGAAGATAAAAACATCACTGGGAGACATGGGGAAGTTCAGGATGTTGTGCTGGCTCTGGCAAGTGTAAATCAGCCCACTCTGCATTGATTTCCTGCCACTGAGGCTGATATAATTTGATGGTAATCCTGTTCTAGAAGAATTTTTAGTCCTCTCTGTCTCAAAATTCCTGAGCCATCCAATGAGACCTCTCATTACTCATGCTGCAATTAACCCTTGGGATTTTTAGCTCAGTGCAGGAATTTTTTAAGGAACCATTGGGTCATTTTCCCCACCAATATTCCACTGCAATTCAAAGAGAATTCATTCCTTCAGAGGTTTTCTGTGGTTTTTGTCATAGGAGAGATCAAAGCCCTGAAAGATCATCGACACCAATTGTTAACCCAGCACTGCCAAGTCACTGCAACATGACAAGAGACCCTTTAATTGCTTATAATCCAGCCCAAAAGTCCTGCCAGATTCCACCAGGGAGGGGCCAAACAAAACCAGAACCCAAATCTCACCCAGCTGCAGAGGGGGCACTGGAACAGGAGCAAGGAATCACAGAATCATTAAGGCTGGAAAAGACCTCCAGGATCATGGAGGTGTCAAAGTCAGCACTGGGAACCTCAGCACTACAGGTTTGCTAGCCAACCTGTACTTTCAGCATGTAAAAGATGTGTTTGATGGTTTTTCTAATTCTTTACAGACTATGAAAGTTTATTTCCTGTTGTTGGCTTTAAACCTCTGCCTGACCACTGATGACCAGAGTCATCATCACATCCTCTGTCACTAAACACTGGATCTCAGAATCCCAAACTGGATCTCAGAATTCCAAGTTTGGGGTTGGAAGGGACCTTAAAGCTCATCCTGTTCCACCCCCTGCCATTTTCAGGGACACCTTCCACTATCCCAGGTTGATCCAAGCTCTGTCCAGCCTGGCCTTAGACAATTCCATGGCTCCAGGGGCAGCCACAGCTTCTCTGGGCACCCTGTGCTAGGGCCTCACCACTCTCACAGGGAAGAATTTCTTCCTAACATCCAATCCAAACCTACTTTCTTTCATTTCAAAGCCATTCCTCCTTGTCCTGCCACTCCAGGCTGTTGTAAATAGTCCCTTTCTACATTTCCTGTAGGCTCCTTCAGGCACTGGAAGGTCCAAAATTCACCCCAAATCCTTCTCTTCCCCAGGGTGAACAACCCCAATTTTCTCAGCCTTTCCTCACAGCATCCTCCATCCCTCTGATCATCCTGGTGGCTCCTAATACAATTCCTTCTCCCCTCTCCCCACAGAAATCTGGATTTTACCCCTTAATCCTACCCATTCATGTCTTCAGCCAGACCCACAGCCTTTCACTCCCAGTCCATAACCCAGGATTGTGGGTTATGGATTCTCACCCTTTTCCTGCATCTCTGCAGCTCTCCTTCCCCACGGCAGTCACCGGGGTGACTGGAATTCCACTGTGCTCAAGAGCCCCAGGGATTTATTCAGCCCTGCACTTACATTTGCTCTTTCATTCCCCAACCCTCTCCCAGCAATTCTTTGCATTCCACTTGCCTTCCTGACCTCTGCTGAGCACGGAGCAGATGTTTCCAAAGCACCATCTGCAATGACGCCAGAACCTCTTTCCCGGGCTAATTTAAACCCTCTCATTGTGCCTGCACTTGACTTTTATTGACATGGAATTTCAGCAGCTATTTTCTGTATTATTGTCAGATTCTTCTGCAACTTTTTTGTAGCTGTGTCTGCTTTGGCTCACCTGGAATAACTCCAAACCCTCAGCAGGTTTTGGTGCATCACCATCCTCTTTTTGTTCAGCCCTTTTGTGAGGATATTGAACTGCACAGCTTCCCAAGACAGGTTAATCTCTCTTCACTGCAGCAACTGCACAGTTATTTGTACCTTTTATTTCCTATTTGTACCTCAGAAGAGCAACTTTCCTCTTATTCCACATGTGGCACCTCATTGTGCATCCTTTCTCTTCAAAAAAAAACCTGTATTATGTGTGCAAGACATGAGTCTCCTCATGCTAAAGTCATTATAAATTTGACAAAAAGGCTTTAAAATTGGTTTTGCTAAATGAAACCATTTAATTTTACGAGCAGAGGCATTAGTAAAGCAGGGGAGTATTAATTGGCTTCAAGCATTTTGTGGCTTTTAATAAAAATGGCATCATCCTGTGTTTGATTCAATAGACACTTTATAAACCAGTTTATATGAACATTCATCCACTTTGTCTCGTGTCCCAGTGAGTTGCACGAAGCTGCTGCATTTCTAAAACCTTGAAAAATCCCTGATGTTGGAAACAGCACAGAGCATCCTGACACGTGTGACAGCTCCTGTACTGTCACTCCTGATGTCAAACTCTTACAACAATCCCACCAAATAAAATCTGCTGGGCTCTCCCTCCCTTGCAGTGTCTACTCAAAATTTCACACCAGCAGCAGCAATCCTGAATTTCAGCTCTTTTTCCAAAAGTTCTAAGAATTAAAGGAGCTGCACTATGGAGAAGAACTGCAGGAATTAGTTCTGTGAACTCTTTAGGATGGGAGGCTGTGGGAATCCTAGACACTTGATCCCTGTGATAATTTTAACTGGAAAACAACTTAACTGACTTTGCCAGGTTTGTGGATTAGTTGCTGGCAGGTTTGGGGGCAGAAATCCAGCCCTACAGCCTCCCTTGATCCAGAGAAACAAACTTTGGTCCAGAGGAATGAGCAATCAACAATGTTTTATTTTTCTCCTTCATTTATTTTCTCCTTCCCTTCCCTCTCCTTTCTGGCAGTTCAACCCACTCTGCTGTGTCATCAATGATATATGATCTGAAATTGTTTCCTTTGTGCTGCCTTCAGCTGGCTGGAACAGCTCAGTTTGTCACACTGGGTCCAGTCTCCTCTATGTCACTTACTGATGTTGGCTTTTCCAAAGTAATTGATGCCAGCAACCTCCACAAGTGCTGGAATGGGCTGAAATCCTGATTATCTGGTAAAACCTGCATTCCCAGCCTGTAGGTGACCTGCTTTTGGAAATCATGGGTTTATGACAGGAGGAAGAACCCTGCCAAGGGAAATGTGGGAGCAGTGGCTGGTGAGTGCTGAAGTCCAGCCCCAGCTACCACATGGACTGGGACCAGATATCCACATTCCCCTGATTCCAGCTGCCTCTGCCCTGTGGATCCCATGGCATTGATGCACTTGATAGGTGGTGCTGGCATTGATTAGCAAATGCTTTTCCACAGGGCTGTGGAGTGCTGCATAATGAGCTAATGCTCTCACAGGCTTTGGAGAGCTGTGTAATTCCTGAGTATTGTTAATATCCTTGCAGGGAAGCTGTTCTGGTCTCAGAACTTTCCTTGCAGAGTGTCTCTGGCAAATCAGGCAAGACCAAGACTGGGAATGATGGAATCATGGGGGTATAAATTCTTCATCTTTCACAGAATGGGCACATGGATCTAAGGGCAGAAATGGTGAAATGCACAGACTCTATGCTGGGAAAAAAAAGCAGCTGCTGTGGGACTAAATCTGAAGAAAAATGTCATAGAATCATGGAGAGGTTTGGGTTGGGAGAGACCTTAAAGACCATCCAGACCATGGGCAGGGACACCTTCCACTATCCCACATTGATCCAAGCCTTGTCCAGCCTGGCCTTGGACACTGCCAGGGATCCAGGAGCAGCCACAGCTTCTCTGGGCACCCTGTGCCAGGGCCTCACCACCCTCACAGCCAACAATTCCTTCCCAATATCCCATCCATCCCTGCCCTCTGGCAGTGGGAAGCCATTCCCTGTGTCCTGTCCCTCCATCCCTTGTCCCCAGTCCCTCTCCAGCTCTCCTGGATCCCCTTTAGGCCCTGGAAGGGGCTCTGAGCTCTCCCTGGATCCTTCTCTTCTCCAGGTGAACACCCCTGGCTCTCCCAGCCTGGCTGCAGAGCAGAGGGGCTCCAGCTCTTGGAACATCTCTGTGGCCTCCTCTGGACTCTCTCCAGGAGCTTCACATCCCTCTCATGTTGGGATGCCCAGAGTTGGACACAGAGCTCCAGGTGGGGAACACCAGAGTGGAATCAGCTCCCTTGACCTGGTCACACAGCTTTAGAAGCAGCCCAGGTAGATCCTGTAGGGATTACCCATTCCCTGGCCAAAGAGGAGCAGTGCTGCTGCAGGAACCTGCGGGAATTTTTCCTAGGAATGTATCCTTCCAGTGCAGCACAGAGACCATGCAGGTAAGAAGGAAGCAGGATGGAAAAAGAAGATGGTACAAAATCTAAGCTGAAGAATTCTGATTTTCATCCATAAAACTGCAACAGTTACTTTGTCCAAGCTTCCCCCTGTTGACAAATCTCCCACACAACAGAATACATCACTGAAATGGAGAAACTGATCCTGGCTGGAGACACATCTCCAGGAGCCTTAGGGAAAGCTGGGTGTGTGTATAAAGTGCATTTTGAAGATCTGCTCTCTCTGAAATGTTTCTCTCTTAAGCACTTCGCTTGGAGCAGGTTGTTTGGTCACTCCTCCCTGCCAGAGGGGAAGGAATTGCTGGGCTTGGATATCCATCAGTCCTGCCAAGGTAAATCACAGTTGGATGATAGCCTGGTATTAACACAGCCCCAAGTGGTTGTGCTCAGAGGGTCTAGGGAGGACCTGGAGAGCAGTTAGCCTGATATTTCCTCCTGTTTTACCTCTGAGTGTAAAACCTGAGTGTTGCCCACAGCAATGAGCTCTGCCAGCTGAAATATCACATTTATCCAGCCAGATTTCGTGGTACCTTCTCCAACAACAGGAAAAGAGAGCTTTGAATTTGTCCTAAATCATCTTAAAGGCGACTGACAGAGAATAAAATCTGCAATGCTATTTTTTCCTGTTGGATGCTGATCCTGTGAACGTGCATAGGAAGGAAGTTGTATCCTGCTCTCCATCATATCCATCTAATTCTGGATTCAAAGCTTTTTAGCTCCAGATACTGCCTGGTTTAACAGGATCAGCTTGACCCAGAGTCTTTACAAGCTTGACCTTCAGCGTGGAGCTTCCTGAACACCCATCCTGTTTTCTCCTGAGGGAAGAGAGATGAAAGTGGGGAATGGCACGGGCGGGCATTTAGGAGGTAGAGAGAGATAACATTAGCAAAGATAAAAGACATCTTGCTCCAGTAGCATCTGGGAGCTAATTAGGTGTTGAAGGAGCCATTGAGAGAGATGGAAATTCTGTTTGTCTGGCCAATTTGAAGGCAGCCAAACAGCCTCTTACTGCACATCCTGCATGGATAATTGATGATGCCTAAGAAAACTCCTGCCCCATCCTGACTTCCAGTGATCTAAAGCTCAAATCTCCTCCGTGGCTGGAGACAGCAGAGTCTCCTCCCCTAATCACTCATCCATTACTCTCATATTCCTGAAATAACAACGGCCAGGGCCAAGCTGGGATGGGAGAAACGACCCTGACACAGAGCAGCAAAGCTCAGAGCAGAACCTTCCACACTGCAGACCACAAGTGGTTTGGCCCTGGATGACTCTGAGAAACCAACTCAGGTCCAAAAATACTCTAAGATCAGGCAGCCCCAGCTGCCTGTGGACAGAATAAAACCCTCCACATGTAAATACTGTGTTGACAAGACTTCCCCACCTCCATTAGCTCAGTTATCTCTGGATCACGTTTTCTTCCAAGTGCAGAGCAGCTTGTGGTGCTCCCTTGGGTGTGAGCCCTTGGCAAGGAATGTAAGGCTCTGCAATTATTTTTTATTCAGGGGAGCAGCAATGAAGAAGTAAAAGTGTTCATTTGCCATATCAAACCCAGAGGGCTCAGGTCAGCTCTGCTGTTACATTGCTATCATTTTATTTTTCTCTCTGGATTTCCATCAAGTATTTCTTCCATGATATATAAGCATGACAGTTTCTCAGGAACATATATGGGTTTTCCAGAGAAACAATTTATCTTTACCTAAACTCACCCTGAAAAAACCAGAAATTATTTCTGTTGTGATTGGAGGGGAAAACTTCCAGACAAGAGACCATGCACAAATATTTACCACTAAAATAATAAAATTTGCTATACTGGAATACCTTGAATTTCCTTGCACTGGAAATTGTTGGGAAATCTGTCATCCCTGCTACCTATTTTGCCTCTAATAACACACTGGGATTTTCTCTTCAGCCTCCCATCACCATTGGTTTATAACCCTAAACCATTTAATCCCCCCAAAAAAGCTGGGAGGTGGTTTGTATTTTGCTGACCACTCTCTGGAGAGGTGAACAACTCACCCTGAACACCCACCATGAGCCTCACCTGCTAAACTCGATGCTGTCACCTTTATTTTCAGCCTGTATTGGTGGTTTCTTATATAAGGAAATATCTCAGGAGTATCCAACATGGGCCTAATACTCCCAACAATTCACAGCAAAACAGAATTAGAAAATCACAGAATCTTTTTGGCTGGAAAAGCCCTCTTAAGACCATAGAATCTAACCATCCTCAGCCAGGGCCACCATTTATATATGGCCCATCAGATATTACCTGTGCTCTAATGCAACCTAAGGGGAAGGGATGATAAAGGATGGTCCTGGAAAAGGGAAAAATCAACACCACGTTTTTCTGGTTTTTTGGCTATTATCCTTTATTTTTTCCCCCATGGAGACCCCTTCTCCAAACATCTTAAATCCCCCATGGTTGCCCTCTCCAAACATCATCAAACAGAGAGGAGATGGATCCAGCACGAGACTGATCTAAACACCTCAACAGTGCACATCAAATGAAACAGAAAATCGAGCTCCCTGTGCTGGATCTCAAGGATCAGCACAGATGCAGCTCTGTGAAATTTCCAACTAAAAATCCCACTCTGGTTTAAAACAGAACCCAAATTCTTCTGCCCCCCGCCCAATGTGTGTTATCAGGCAAGTGCTGCATTTCCCATTTCCAGCCTAGGTCTTTCTGACGTTTCTGTCCAGATGATTTCAGTGGAATATTTGCTGGATTTTTAATCCATGTAGCAGATCAGAGAGAGGCTGAATACTTTAAAGCAATTTGGATCCTTCAGGATGACAAATTGTTTCTGTTATCGAATATATGCATAATTACTACTAAAATTATATTTGAAATGGCTACCAGGCAATACAATTTTTAGCCCATTCCAAGGACTGAAAAGTCAAGAGAAAATGAGGAGAGCACGTTTTAATCAGAAGATAAGTAGATTTCCAGCCACTATAAATAGAAAAGGCTGGAAGAACCCATCCAACAAGCAGGAGAAAGTGCGAGGAGGGTAAAATTCCACAGTGTTTTGGCTTTGGACTTCAGAAGGTAGTGAGTATGAGATAGTGTGAAATACAAAGAAGTCTTTGTTGTTTACATCTGAAGTTTAAAAGTGGCACAGTGTGAATAAACAAAGGATGTTCCATGAAACGCTGCAGCAGGGATGCGCTCGCTCCGTTGGAGCTCCGCGTAAACAGAGGCATCGCCTCCGTGCTTGAAAAAGAGAGGGAGGTAAACTTGAAAGCTTTGCCTTCCAGAAAATCTCATTTACCCAGATCCTCGGGCTTTTAAGTGGTAGGGAAAACACACACAAGCTTAATAAGACCAAGATCTGGATCATTTAGCATTTGCTTTCAGGTTGGTTAAGCTCCTTCCTAACGATAACGGTGCACGTGCTCTGCAAAACCCGAATTAGCTGTTCCTTATCTTTCCAGGGAAAATAAGTTTTGTCCTCAAGAACTGGGATAATATCAAGCAATTTCTTTTCTGGCTGACAATAAAGAATAGTTTAATAAGTTAACTGATTGTTTTCCAGGGTAAGGACAGAATTTAAAGATACCCAGATTCAGTTCAACAATCACGATGATATTGCCTGTTGAGGAGTTACATAGCGTTGAACTTGATCCATAGGATCATGGAATCATGGAATGGTTTGGAGTTGAAAGGGACCTTTAAGTCCATCCAGTTCCACTCCCTGCCATGGGCAGGGACATTTCCCACTACCCCAGGTTGCTCCAAGCCCCATCCATCCTGGCCTTGGACACTTCCAGGGATCCAGGGGCAGCCACAGTTTCTCTGGGCACCCTGTGCCAGGGCCTCCCCACCCTCACAGCCAAAAATTCCTTCCCAATATCCCATCTAACCCTGACCTCTGGCAGTGGGAAGCTATTCTCTGTGTCCTGTCCCTCAATCCCTTGTCCCAAGTCCCTCTCCATCTTTCTTCCTGCCTCCCTTCAGGTATTGGGAAGCCACAATTAGGTCACCTCAAAGCTTCTCTTTTCCAGGCTGAACAATCCCAATTGTCCCAGCCTTTCCTCACAGGAGAGATGCTCCACCCCTCTGATCAACTGGGTGGGTTCAAGTTAGTTATGGTACCTGTACATATCTTTCAACGCAAAAGTCTCCCCCATTTGACAAATCTGATAAAACTTGATTTTGATTCAACACATTTTCAGCTATTCCTATGATGATAGAGGATAACTTTTGATGATGTGAAAAATAAAATTGTAATGATTTCTCCTGTCCCTCCATCCCTTGTCCCAAGTCCCTCTCCAGCTCTCCTGGAGCCCCTTTAGGCTCTGGAAAGGACCCTAAGATCTCCCTGGATTCTTCTCTGCTCCAGGTGAACACTCCCAGATCTCCCAGCCTGTCCATGTCTCTGGACACCTGTGCCAGGGCCTCCCCACCCTCACAGCCAAAAATTCCTTCCCAATATCCCATCTAACCCTGACCTCTGTCAGTGGGAAGCTATTCCCTGTGTCCTGTCCTTCCCAATATCCCTTGTCCCAAGTCCCTCTCCATCTTTCTTCCTGCCTCCCTTCAGGTATTGGGAATGATTTAATGCAATTCCCTTTCCCATACAATTGTGAAAATTGTTGCAGTAAAACCATTTCACCAGGGGAGGAGGAAAAGATGCACTTGGGTGGAACAGCAGCTGCAAACCCAGCACCATTTCACAGCTGCCAAAAATGCTGAGAGTTCAGCAACAAGGGTGAAAATAAAAATGCTTCATAAGGAAACAGGGTAAATCCTACAGCTTTAGCTCCTTCCCACACCATTCCTACTCATTTTGGGCACAACAGGGAGTAACTGTGTGTACAGGGTACCTACAATCACAGAATTACAGAATGGTTTGGGTTAGAAAGCATCTTAAAGCACATCTAGTTCCAACGCCAAAACTTTCTTTTAACTGTCCCTACCTTTTATGAGCAGCAGATTTCTTTCTCAAGCTTCTTGATGAGCTCTAGTGATTTTTTTTATTAAAGGGGTGCACCTCAGGCTTCCAGAAAAGTATCAGTGAAGGAAACCTCCAGAGCTTCTTTAGCTTTTCCACCTGCCCCAAACTCTGCCTGCTCCCTCCTGGAAGACTTTAGGTACAAACAATTCTGATATATTTGATTAGTGACCCTCAGCACAAACACACCCCACAGGGGCTGAGATTTGAGTGAGACTTACAGTCAACAAGTTAATTTGTCAGGAAGCTTAGAAAATACAAGACCCTTTTGGACTTCAGCGTCAAATTCTACTCATTGTATAAATCACCCACCATCACTGGAATGGATTTATGCATCTGGAAAGGAGATTTGAATTTGGCCATTAGTAAAACAAAATACCGAGCTGATTGAGGCTGGAGAGGAAGCAAAGAAAATGCAGGGAATGCACTTTACATTTCAGAGAGAACCTGGCATTTGCAGCACATCATCTTCCTGCCAGCTACAGAACAGCAGTGACTTGGCAGAGGCTCCATGGCCAGATGTCACCCTCATCTGGTTCTCTTGGCTCAGGCTGCTCCTTTGAAATGAGCAGCAAAGCAGGGCGAGGATGGCTCTGCCTGGTGCTCCCTGCACAAGGAATAGAAGGAGGAAAAGTTCCCCAGTTCCCCAAACCTGGCATTGCTCTGCACAATTTTGACAAATTCACAGCCCTCACCAGGCAGAATCTGGGAGCTGGAAGCAGAGTCAAGAACCAAAGGGATTTGTTTGACAGCTGCCTCTCACTGGGTGATGGATACAGCACAAATCCTCTCCGGGTGCTTTCCCTGCAGCTTCAAACACTTCAGCACTCAGAGCCCTGGTGCATTTCCCAGGATAAAACCCTACACTTGGATTTCTTCGTTCAAAGGCATTGCTGTGTCTCTATTTCACTGCACCTTCCTAACTGGTTGTTTTATTTAGAGATCCTTGAAATGAGATGATCTTTAAGATCTCTTCCAACACATCCTACTCTGATTTCTGCATTTCTATTATATTACCAAAACCAAGAGCAAGGACAAAAACATCAGGGCATTCCCCAACTAAAACCTGCCTCTTTTGGAGGTAATTGCTATTTAGGCAATTAAGGATTTATGATGGATATGAAGGGACACAGCCTAACACCACATATTCCTCCTAAAACACCTTCAGATACACCAGGAGATCTGAACTAATGGCCAGATTTTTGTGGGGTTTTGATGTGGCAGCAAAGTCCCCAAATGCCTTTAGACCCAGGGAACAAAAGAGACAGGCACAACAGACCATCCTGGCTAAACCCCCCCCCCATGAGTGACCTTCCCTCAGAAAGAGAATTCCTTTTGAAACCCAACACCTGATAACACGTGTGTGTTTGTATACACATCAATATGTGTGACAAGAAGGCTGCTCCATGGCAGAACCTGCCAACAAACCCATTTTTTGTCACCATCTGCTAGGAAGAGAGCGAGCACCTGTTAGGAGCAGCTGCCTGAATGCAGAATGTAGGTAAGAGAGAAAAATCAGTTTCATTTTGGACTTGGCCTGCTGCAGGTAGCACATGGCTTCCACCACCGAGGATGCCAAGTGGTCCTTTTTAGGTTTGTCCTAATTAAGAGCGTTATGAAACCTCCAAATTGTTCATTTATAGGCTGTTACAGCAAGTAAAAGAAGTGATGAGGACCCCCAAAACACCTCCCCACCTCCACTGGGGTCTCTGCCCTGTCCCCTGCCTTTTTCTTTCTTGAAGCCAACAGAACATTTGGAGGAGCCGCGCGTGGCTCGGTGCCTCTCCTGGCACAGCAGCTGCCCCAGGACGTGTTGCTCTGAGGAATCCCAGCATTAGCAACACCCCTTGACTCCTTCCTTTGGAGAACAACTGCTTCCCTTTGGCTGCCTCCTTGTGTCCATCTCTGTGGGAGTCCTGGGAGGGATTTTGGAGGGATTTTGGAAGGAACCGAGGTTGCTCGGTCCAGGCGCTCGCTGTGATCAAGGCACCAGCAGCTGCCAGCCCTGCCATGCTGTCCTTTCTCCAGGGGGAGCAATGGGGTTGCCACCACCCAGAGAACTTGGAATGGGCAGAAAAAAACACATGAAAGGATTTCCCACCCTCGTCCAAGCGACAGATCCAAGTTCACAAGTCAGCATGGCCTCTCCCACAGCGCCTGACACCACGGATGGTCTCAAATCTGCTGCCCTTAATCCCCACTTGTGGCATCTGTGCATCCGTGCAAGGAATGAGGTCATTCAGTTTGTTCTTTCCCAACCTCCCAAGCATGGGCTGTTCCTCATTCTCTTCAGCAAGCAACGCTTTGTGTCCCATGGCTGACTGTGTGACACAGCCACTCACCCAGTGACAGCACCAGCACCTGCCCATCCCTGGGTGTGAAAGGGCTTTTGGTCCTAAAAATCAGCCATCCTGCAAGGAACCTTCCTCTTCCCCTTTACCACACTGCCCTACATCTAAGAATCATTTGGGGAGGAACAATAGGACTATGAGGAGCTCCTGTCTCCATTAACAGCAACAGGAGCTCCTTGTAGAGGGAATATTTGAAATGGGCACCAATATTTGGGAGCCCTTTCAGCTCCAAACATCTTCCCTTTCTTTTTTTTTTTGTTTCCCTGCTTCCTCATTTTATCTTCAATTTCTTGTCTTCCCAACTACTTCTGTCCATGTTCTGATCTACCCTGTGTCACAATCCCTGTTATGGGGAGGATAAATATTTTTTATTAATTGTCTGTCTGACCCATTTGACTCCAGAAATTTGTATTTTTTTTAATGGCAGCAGAGAACTGGTGGAACTGTCACAACCTGTGAAAATTCAGAGGCTTGTGCACACAGGCAATGCCTTGAGGAATAAGGGAGATTCCCAAAGTGCTTTTGAGGCTCCAAACTCTGTGATGTGCTTTACAGATCAAATGCTGATCCCCAAAAAACCCAGCCCTCATTTCTGGATGGGAAAACAACTGTTCAGCTGGATAAAATGCTGATTCAAAAAAAACCCCAACCCTGATTTCTGGATGGGAAAACAACTGTTCACGTGGATCAAATGCTGATCCAAAAAAATCCCCAACCCTGATTTCTGGATGGGAAAACACCCATCCAGCTCGAAAGCAAGTGCACGAGGCTGAGGGAGAAATCCCATTTCTTCTGCTTGTAAAGGAGTAAATCTGCTCTTGCAGCAGAGAAACCCAGCTGAAATCGCACAAAGCAATCCCACAGAGTCCCTTCTCCCTGCAAAGCTGCACCTCCAGCCATGTGGTTTAGCACAGATCTGCCGGTCAAGCAGGAATTCTTTTTCCTAATGCAGATTTCTCTCTCCATGAGCACATCTGTAAGCTATAGATCCCTGCCTCCTGGGACAGGCCTAATGGGCTCTGCATCCACTCTGCCTCATTTCTTTGGGAAGTGTTGGCTCTGCAGCGGGAGGGCTGAAGAGGGGCTTGCACTGAGGGATGTTTCTTCATTCCTGAATTTAAATGTACAAACAGAGACCGTGGGTTGTTATTGCCGAGAGAAACAACAACAGAGGGCTCAAGAGCCACAGACTGGGGAGTCAGTGACACAGAAGCATCTAAGGACAGGATGGGCTAGCTAATTAACACCCTAGCTAATTAATGCCACCCCTGGCCTCAAAATTGGTCATATATTTCCTTAAGAGCTTCTGCTCCCCACCAGCCAAAGGGAAGCAATGCAAGAGCACAGAGAGGGCAAGTTTCAGCTAGGAATCTCCTCCTGGTTCATATCCTGTGATTCCCTGATGGGTTTGGGATGTCTAAGGAAGGCAGGGATATTGAACAGCTCAGTGCTGACTTTGCATGCAGAAGAGAAGGGGAAGAATTTGGAGTTGAGCTCAGTTATGAATCATGAGAACAGAAATCAGAGATGTCCATGCCCAGGTGGGAGGGGATCCCGCCAGGAAAGCTTCCCCTCAGAAGAAACATGGGATAAATCCATCCTTGAGAGCAGCCCAGTGAAGCTGTGTTACAAAGCAACCCCCCTTGGGGTACTCTGAAATATTAATGTATTAAAATTCTCTATATTTTTGCATGTGCTCAGATGAAGAAGCTCAAATTGGGAAGAGCTCAGTCTTAAAAACAATCTGGTGAAAAATCCAAACTCTCCTGCCTTATTTAAGAAAAAAATAATCCAGCAACTGAAAGGGGAAAAGAGGAGGGGGGAAAAAAAGAAAATAAAAAGGCTTGTTCATGCTGTTACAGTTTAGGAACTGCTGGCATCCCTGTCTCTGAGAGGAAGGGATGGGGAGCTGACTGCTCAGCAGCTGAGAACGTGTGTTCTGGAAGCAGCTCCCGGAGCAGATGGTGCAATGATTACTGCCAGTAAATGTTAGAGCCCTCTTTTCCTTCCTTTTTTTTTTTATTTTTTTCTTTTTCCTTTTTTTTTTTTTAAACTAGAATTCTGAACAACAGGGGGAAAATAATTACAAAGAGTACATGAAAGCAGCTTGATTTCCTTTCTTTTTCCCCTCTCTCTGAGTGTGTCTTGCTCCTTCTGTAACACCTGACGCTGCAGAAGGGGACGTTCCCTGGGATTGCTGGGATGATGGAATCCACCACCAAGCACTTTGTTCTGGGGAGTTTGACAGGGCTCTTGTGCTCCAGGCTGTGTTCCCTGGGAAATGAGGAGCTGCAGGATCCTGTGCTGTGCAGGGGATGCTAAAAACAGGGAAAAGGAGAAGGGATGCAGCTGTGTATAATGGAAGGTGTCCTTGCCCGTGGCAGGGCTTGGAATTGGTGGCCTTTGAGGTCCTTTCCAACCCAAGCCATGCTGGGATGCAATGATTCCATGATTTAAATTGTCACCCTGCTGGCTTGTGGTGTGATAAACATTCCTTGGGCCAAGAAATGGGAATTATTTTTCCCGTTCATCACCAGGGTCTGGCTCCCCTGGCCCCATCTCCCCCTCCAATGTCTCTGAGCAATCCTAAAACATTTCTCCCTCATTTCCTTACTTGTTCTCCTCTCTTTGTCCCAACATTCTCTTTATTTCCCCCTTAAAATTTGATTTTTTTTTTCACTTTTTTGCCTTCTGGGCAGCTTGTCCCTCATCATTTTAAAATCACTTTAAACCCCAGGAGACCCTGGCTCCCAAATATTTAAAGAGCAAACATCAGCCAGGATGGGAAGGATGATCCCTGTCATCTTGGAAAACACACCATGGTGCTGGAGCAGACACAGCCAGAGCAGCACAACACATCCCCCTGCAGCATCTCTTGAGGGCTTCAGCTTTTAAATGCTGTGACATCTCTCCCAAATGTGTCTTGGGTTTGTTTGTTTGGTGGTTTTTTTGAGTTTTTTAATGTCTATAAATTAAGAAAAGCCAGGGAAATTTCCACTGGGAGATCAAAAAAGAAAAAAAAATAAAGAAAAGCAGGATATGCACAAAAAACACCTCCTTCCTGAAATTCAGATCCCTGCTCTGCAGCAGGGAGGTACCAAAGCTCCTCGTAGACAGGCTGGGAGAAATATTTTAGAATTGAAAACAACATGTTTTTCTCCAGCTTCCTGCTCCCAACAATTTTGGCTGGAACTTTAAAAATATCAGTCTGAGGAGGCAGAAAACTGGCACAGAAAATGTCACCCCCCCCACCCCAAATTAATGTTTGCTGAAGTATCAATCAACTGAGGGAAGAGGCTTCTGAGAGGAACTGTCAGACATCCCTAAAATGGGGAGCATCCAGCTCCACTGGCAAGACTGAGGTGCCAGAATTCCTCAGTGTGATTCCAGGTCAAAGCAAATCACATTTTCAATTAGAAGGCTGAGGTTTCTTTGTGACCATACAGGGAAAGGAATGGTCAACATCTGCTAAATTATCAAATTCTTCTTACTATTAGCCATGAAATTCCTCTTTGAAGGTCAGGCATGGTTTTTTTCAAGGTGAAGCCTAACAGTAGTTAAAGAATAACATTTTTTAATTCCAGTTATAATAATTTTGAGGCTTTGTTGGGATGTTTTCAATTACAATCACAGCTCTCATCCTTTGACAGCTTCCAGGGAAGAAAAGAGGCGAGTAAATGAAATGTTGCATCTTCATTCAAAGCCTGCAGCACTCACCACACAAAACTGAAATGAAGGGTTCCAAGAAAGTCAGCACTGGACCATCCATGAATGCTCCTCTCCTTGAGATGCAGCACTTGTATCAAGGACACAAACCATCAATAATGACAGCAGCAGTGTTTGTTCTGCAATTTGTGGGTATTCAGAGCCCACTCCTCAAATCCCTGCTTAAATTGTGGCAGCACAAATGGAGTTGGACAGAGCCTGGTCCTCGAGTCCTACACCATTTTCTGGGTTCAAAGGCTGAGCGTTTTAGCTGTGTAATAATGGGTGGCATTACCAGGTATTGTGATGAAAATAAATGTTCCTTGAAATGAAAATACCCTCTTTCCACGGAGCATGAACCTGGCTTTCTCTTTCTCCTCTGCTGGATCAGTGGTATTTGCAGAAAAACTCTTGTGCCACTTGTGGGATGGCACTCATGCTGAGCTATCAAGGAACAGGTCAGGCTTGGGGGTGTTTTCTTTTAATTTGTTGTTCCAGCTAACTGAGGACACCAGATTTAAGATTGGCAGTGCAAACACAGATGCTGCATGTCTGACACACCTGAGCATTTCTTGTCTGATTGATAAATAAAAATCAGTAACAGCGAGGAAACATGCAAGGGATTTATTTGATTTATTTTTAATATTTTTGTTGTCCTTCCAGGTTGGATGGGGCTTTGAGCAACATGGTCTAGCGGAGCCATGGCAGGGGTTGGAACTGATGATCCTTAATGTCCCTCCCAACCCAAAACATTCTGTGATTCTCTTTCAGAGTACATTTGCTAAAACCCCATTTTTCCTGCCCATTAAAAGCATTTGCCCCCATCTACTGAAGGGTTTTATTCTCTTCTCTGAGCCTGGCTTGGTGAAAGGCAAATCCCCCTCATCTTTCTTTATAGGGTTCATAAAGAGATCTTGTGGTCAAGAACAAGGCCAAACTGCATTCCAAGGCCCCTTTACAGCCCCAGAGGTGGGATATTGTTTTCATTATTTTCCTGACTGTCTTCAAACCTTGCCTGATGCTGATTTCATGGGATTACAAAGAGAGGCTTAGAGATCTCACTAAAAATATCACAAAAAAAAAAAAAATTTCTTTGGGGAAAAATTGATTTGTGATCCTGTAAAGTCAACTGAAGATTTATGAGGCTGCAGAATGAGAGGCTGGGGCAGGTCCCTTCCCTTCCTGTCCCTCTATGTGCCTGCTTGTAAGGCAGATGTTGCAACATCTGTACTTGCAGCAGAGCTGAATTGTGTGATATGAGGGCACTGCTTGACCTGGTGAGGAGTCCCAGGAGATGCAGCCATGAAGACCATGGTGGGAAAACTGATAAGGAACTGTCACAGGTTGCCTAGAGAAGCTGTGGCTGCTCCTGGCTCCCTGGAAGTGTCCAAGACCAGGCTGGAGCCACCTGGGATAGTAGAAGGTGTCCCTGCCCATGGTGGAAGGGTAGGAACAGGTTGGTCTTTTAGGTCCTTTCCAACCCAAACCACTCCATGATTCTCATGCCAGCCTTTCACTTCTCTTCCCTCTGGTTTTTAAACTTTCAGCAAAGCTTTGCTCCTCACCTTTACCCAGCAAGTGCCTCTGAATGCTTTGGGAACCTGAGGCCAAAAAGTGCAACGCAGAACTTTGACGGACCCGACGCTGGCCTGTTGTTACCAGACCTCTTAATGAGGGTAATTTATAGAATTCCACTACCATAAATGCATTCCAGCCATCCCTGCCCCCCCACCCCAAACAAGGAATCAATTGAGGGAAAATGGCCCATGACAGGAAAGAAGGAGAGGTGGATTAAATATTTAAAGCGTTACTGTAAATGAAGACGCCGAAGCCAGGTCAGTAATGAGCTTCCCCCGAAGCCACTGGGAACTCACATTAATGCTGCACTTGACTCCTGCAGGTCTCTCCCACATGCCAGCAAAACTCTCCCAAGTTGCCAAGCAGACACATGGAACAAAGTGTTGTGTTGGGCTCTGTGTGTGTGTGTGTGTGCAGGATGGAGAGAGAGATTTAACCCCTTCTGTACATCCAGAGCCATAAAATGAGACAAGAATCAGAAATTGTTCTCGTTTGGATCTGGGGTTGACTTCTAGAAATGAGATAATCAAGTTCCCATGAAGGCCTGTGATTCTCCTGAAGAAGTTGAACCAAACATAGAATAAATGGATTCTGTAGGTTGAAACTCTGAAGTGTCTGCAGAGGAGAGGTGCTGGAAATAGAAACATGGAGTGGTTCTGGTGGGAAGGGACTTAAGGATCATTTAGTTCCAACTCCCCCACTGTGGTAATTAACACTCATTTTACTAGATTTTTCCAAAGAATTCATTCTATTATGTGTGTAAATTGTGTTCTGCACTTAGTATTGTCCAATCACCCTCTTGGAGCCCCTTCAGGCACTGGAAGAGCTCTAAGGTCACCCTGGAGCCTTTTCCAGGTTGGACACCCCCAGTTCTCTCAGTCATCCTACTGTCCCACAGCAGAAGCAGCTCCATTTCCAGCCTTCCCAATGGATCTTTTCCCAATCTTTTCCCAAGTCTTGCAGCCTTGCTGTTTTCCACTCCAAATACAAGTTACATTCTCTTGCCTAAACCAGAGCCCTGTGAGCTCCATTCAATGTAACCTTCTCTTTTGACACAGAACAGATATCAAAACTCTTGCTAAATTGTCTGACTTCAGACTTCCAGCAAATTTCCTGCTGACTTTCCAGCAGTTCCGACTTTCCAGCAGTTCCATGTAGACCTGGTTGTCTTTTCTTACTTACAAGAATTTTGTGAAGGCTTTGATTATTTTGCCAGCATATTTGAAGGAATTAGTGTGGTTGATGTCTACACTGCCAGGTTCTCCTTTCCCATGAAGACAGGTGCCAAATATTCCTTATTCCAGGCCCCCACTACCTCACCCATCTCCTGCAAGTTCCAGCCACTTGGAAATGCCAACAGCTCCTTGGTCAATATGAAGAGGACTGGAAAACCATGGAAAAACAGCAAAGATCATCAAAACCAATTCTTGTTCATCAAGAGTCAAGCACTCAGAAATGGATGAAAAAGGAAGATTTAAATCCAGGCATGAAAAGCAAAATCTTCAACTATTAAAAAAAAAAAAAGACTAAAAAGGCCCTTGAAAGGGTTGTGCTGCCCAGGACACTGGGGGAGTCCCCATCCTTGGAGGGATTTAAAAGCCATGTGGATGTGGCACTTGGGGACATGGATCAGTGATGGCCTTGGCAGCACTGAGGAATGGTTGGACTCAAAGGTCTTGGAGAGCTTTTCCAACCTCAGTGATGGGCACAGGCAGAAGAACAACATGATCAGAACTGAAAGGGTTTAGAGCAGCCCATGGCATGTTTTTATGCCACTAACTCCCCTTCCTATCCTTTCCCAGCACAGTTTCAAAGATGGGGATCATTCCCAAGGGCAGTTTGCTCATGGCCAACCTGTCTCCAAAAGCAGATTAAAAGTATGTGTAATTAATACCATGGATAAAACCAGGCTCTGCCCTTCAACCCTCACCCATGAAGCACCTCTTAATGAGCCAAGTGGAATCCAGGGACAGGATCATCCAAGAAATCTCTTGGATGGAGACATGGACATTAACCACAGCAGGCAGGCAGGCTGGGACTGTCCAGAGCATTTCCTACACAGTTTATTCACATTACAGAACTTTTACACTGCACAATTTCTGAGGCTGTTTAGGGCATCTCTTAATCTGTTTCATATTAATTAGCGCTGTTGTGCTGCTTTTTTTTTTCTTCCACCTGTACATTATCAAGCAGCTGAAAGCATTATTCCACTAATTTATCTGCTGATGACATGAGCTGGGGTGAGCAGTCTTCAGTCATTTGTCATTTGGATGGCACTTTGGCTCTGGCATTTCCATCCATCTTCTCCCACTGGATGATATTTTGCAGAT
The DNA here is from genome assembly GCA_024362935.1 of Setophaga petechia. NCBI lineage: Eukaryota > Metazoa > Chordata > Aves > Passeriformes > Parulidae > Setophaga > Setophaga petechia. The sequence goes on along the minus strand of JANCRA010000085.1, from coordinate 938,230 downwards.
AAATCTTTCAGAATTAGGTGATTTCTACCTCCATGATATCTCTAAGCCTTAGGAGCTGATCTCCACGTGCTACTGAACCAAAACCTGCATCAGCCATCCTCAGAGTGGCAGGGTGCTGAATCTTTCCAAGATTTTGGAAAGATTTCCAGAGAAAGATTTTCAAGATTTTGGGATCAAACTGGCTGTCAAAAATAAGCTTTTTTTTGGCAAGCCCAAGGATCTCCCAGGATTCTGCCACCGATCCTCTCCCCTGCTCCTTTGGCAGCAGAGCATTATGACTGGATGATCTTAGAGGTCTTTTCCAGCGATTCCACAATTAAACTTCAGGACAATTCACCCCATCCTGGTGCCTGTTCATTGCTCCATCCCCATATGTGTGCTGTGTAGGGAATCCACAGCCTCAAGTCCTGCACTGATGAAAAGCTCACTCAAGCTCCAATGCGAGAAAATCCCTAAATCCTCCATGGTTTCAACCTCCCAAATCATCCATTATCAGCTTTGTTGTAGTGGTTGGCACAAGGAATTAATCCAACAGGCAATGACTGACAGTTTTCTCCTAAAAAATGGCACCATCTGGCAAAGCAGAATTGCCATTCCACGATATCCCGGTCCTCCAAAGCATTTCTGTCCCCTGTCCAAGGCTCATGAGCAACCAGCAGATGTGGACAGGGTTGGAGGGAGAATCTGAACCACAGCTGTGGCTCAATTGGCCATGAAGACACATGGAAATTAAATAAAAAAACATTACAACCAAAATCTTTTACTCTCGGATAAATGAGGTTATTCCCCTCGCAATGGGAATATCTGAGAGAAAACCTTCATTAGGTGTTAAATGGTACTTGATCCATTTTTATGGGAAGGATTCTGTGAGATGGTTGTCCAGTATAAAAAGAAACCACATTAGCTGACCCAGGGAATCCTTTCCAGACCCAAGTTTCTGTTCTCTTTAAACTAAATGAAAGGAAAATGCAGTTCTCATCTCTGAAAGGAAAATCAGTTTTCCTGGAGCCCTGACATGCAAACAGGATTTTTTTTTCCCCATCTGCAGCAGTTCAGACAGATTTAATGTGATTAATGCTGCTAAACTATGTCACCTATGGCATTTTTCTGCTTTCCAGTAGATGAAAAGGCTTCTGTTCAAAAAGAAAACTGCAATATGTGCTGCATGAAATGCCAGCTGGGAGTGGAGGAAGAGAGTGTAGTGATGGCAGATACTTGATTTAGCACTGCATCAATAAAACATCCACATTTGTAAGAGAGAATGTGATGGAAAACATCTTAATTGAGCAATATTTGTACCAGGACATTGGGCCACTCACCTGGAATCACTTCCAGGATGTCCTGCTCTATTCCTTGAACTTAAGACTTAAATCTCCCCCATTCAAACCTGTCACTGAAAGAAATGTCACAAAGAATGAACTTAATGGATCTGAGGCAAATTTCCATCTGATTTGAGTAGGAAGGAAGACCCATGAGGATTAGCCCAGCAATCAAGTTCAACAAGCTGGGGGTGTTCACCTGGAGAGGAGAAGGAACCTGGGAGAGCTCAGAGCCCCTTCCAGGGCCTAAAGGGGCTCCAGGAGAGCTGGAGAGGGACCTGGGACAAGGGATGGAGGGACAGGACACAGGGAATGGCTTCCCACTGCCAGAGGGCAGGAATAGATGGGATATTGGGAAGGAATTTCTGGCCGTGAGGGTGGACAGACCCCGGCCCAGGGTGCCCAGAGAAGCTGTGGCTGCCCCTGGATCCTTGGAAGTGTCCAAGGCCAGGCTGGATGGGGCTTGGAGTGACCTGGGATAGTGGAAGTTGTCCCTGGCCATGGCAGGGGGTGGAACTGGATGAGCTTTAAGGTCCCTTACAACCCAAAACATTTCATGACACTTTGACCTCTGAGTCCAACAGTTCGCTGAGTTACACAAAAATCAATATAACAGTAGAACAAGCTGAGGGGCTGGTGTCCCCTGGCCAAAGGCACAAATGCTGCTGCAAGGAACCTGCTCAGACCTCCCCAGTGTCCCCAGGTGAGTGCTGGAGCTCTTGCTGCCTTCTGGATAACTTGCCATGGGAATTGTATCAGTGGAAAATGAACCCACAATATTTTGTGCCAGTTTGGATCTCTGAAGTGGCTCAGCACACGAATCCATGTGGAAAGGAATTGTTGACGGGGGCAGCAGGAGAGAGGAGAAGCCAGGATCTCCTCTTTTCCCAGCCGTGTGACTACACCTGGATCTGATCCTCCACCTCCTCCTCCTCTTCCTCCTCCTCCTCCTCCTCCTGCAGCTCAGACTTTGCCAGAGGAGCTATTTTGGTGCAAACTGGGTGTGAAGGGAACACAAGCCGTGGTGTCCTACATAGCAGCCTGCTGGCAGTGATGGCACAGAGAGTCCTGACTCACGTCCCCTTCACGGAAATTCCTTCTCCAAAGTTTACATCACCTGGCAGCTTTTTATTATTTTTATTATTTGGGTAGCTGGCAGTCAGTGTTTGCAGCTCCTCTCTCTGTCAGGAGTCCAAACACAGCAGAAGACAACATCCAGGATGCTACCAGAGATCAGAAATTAACTGTGGCTTTATAAAAGGCAGGATTATTTTGTTCCTATTTATCCTGATGAAAGGATGTTGCTGACAGGGGTTTTTTTACTTTGTTCTCACTGTTGGGGTTTTTTCACATTATCAGAGTTTAGCCTCTCAACCAACTTTTAAAGGTTTGTAGCAGCAAAATAATCTGAAAAAGTGCCCTTTTTCCACAACCACATCCAAGCAGGGTTTCAGGATATTCTTCCCCCAGTCCAGCTAAGCTTCCCTGTGCCATCCAAATCTCTCTTTGTTCCATGCCATAAGGTCTTGCAAATCCTGCTGAGGAGTGGCTCCAGATCCTCATATTATGGAATTTTCTGCTCTTCAGCACAAGCTCTCAGCTGTGCATGTCCCAAAACATACAGGAAGACCCCCAGAGGCTGGGATTTGCCCTGGGAATCTGGCCAGAGCAACAGCTCTCCATCCCAGCCTGGTCAACCAGGTGGGTCATCAAATCTGTTCCACTGTCTGAAAAGTGCTGGATCAAAGGCGTCCACAAAGAAGGATCTCAAATTCCTTCTCAAGTCCATTCTAAATCTCCAAGACAACACCTCCTCTCTGCATCTTTATTCTTTGAAGATAACAAGGAATGACATCACAATCTTCCAGTACCCAGAGCTTGTCCTTTTCCTCCTAGTACCTTCTGAAAAAGAAAGAATTGTTCTAATCTGGAGGTCTCACATCCTACTCCAGTCACCTTATTGCCAAACCTGACTGGTTTTGTCTGAAAAAGGAAGGTCTGAGCTGTGCTTTTCCCATACCTCATCATGTTTAAACTGAGATTAAGGCCCAGCCCAGATGGCTGCCATGGGAGCAAAGGGCTGGGTGGACCTTTGGTCAGCCCCAGCAAACCTGGTCCTGTCTTTTTATGCAGTTTGCACAATTTTCAGCCTTCCAGAATAACAGATTGTGTGGAGGAAAATTTGCCTCGTGATGGCAGAAAGCTGCTTGCAATTCCCTGCCCACAGAACAGACCTGAGTCTTAATCTGATTCCTGCTAGATTTGGGTCCACATCCACAAACAAAATTATTCCAGATTTGCACCAGTTGTGCCAGGGACTGTGAAAATGCCTGAAATGTCCATTAAACCCCATTTGTGCACATTCCAGTCTCCCCTCCACACCTATCCAGACATTTTATTGATCTGATAAGAATATTTGTTGTGGGGAGTGCCTTTTGGAGACAGATGTAAATTACAAGGGTTTGTCCAACTTTCAAAACAATAAATGCAGCAGCTTTGTAACTCCTGAAGTTCCTGAAAAAATGACCTAATTTACATTTTGTCAAGGTACTTCTGCCTCCTGGCCAGTCCTGCTGGGTAACACAGGGCTGGTACTTGGATAGAGCCTTCCTGGGTGTTTGGAACACGGAGAAGGTTCAGATGTAAAGGAAAAAAGCCCTGATTCTCTGAGAGCACAAGGATGAGAGCAGGATTTCATGGAATCACAGAATGTCCTGAGTTGGAATGGACCCACAACATCATCCAGCCCAGTTCCTGGCCCTGCACAGACACCCCAACAATCCCAAACTGTCCCTGAGAGCATTGTCCAAATGCTCCTGCAGCTCTGGCAGCCTTGGGGATGTGCCCATTCCCTGGAGAGCTGTTCCACTCCCCAAACACCCTCTGGGGAAGAACCTTTTCCTGATTTCCAACCTAAACTTCCCCTGACACCACTCCAGCCACCCAAATCTGATGGCAAGCCCAGGGTATGAACACCAAGAGCTGCCATTCCCCCAGCATCACCTCAATACTCCACCTCCAAGTGCTGTGCATTAATTCAGGAATTTATTATTTAACATGATCTTCCATCTGCAGGGCTGTGCAGATTTGTGACTTTGACACCAGAGCTGGGAGGTGGCAGCACAGCCAGGCAGGCACATTAAAGAGCAGAGCAGTGACACTGCCTGCTGAGAATTCAGGTTTTTCTCCTAAGAAGTTACAAGAGGAAACATTTGTAGTGTGTCTCAGTGACATCTCTGGGAATAATCCCCACTGAGCCCCTTCCCCTCTGCTTCTTAAGAAGTCACTACCTACCCTTATGTTTAGAAATCTGTTTCTAAGCAGCTTTACCTCATTTCAGCTCAGTCTCACAATGAGGGAGCTTCCACCATCCCCTGCAGCAAAATTATGAATACATTGTATGTCACTTCCCAGGTTTTCCTCCCCAGTTGAAACCAGTTGCTCTAAGGAGCACTGTGACCATGTTCACAGGGGTCTCAGGTTGAGGGAAGAGACGAGGATCTGACTCCATGTTTCAGAAGGCTTGATTTATTATTTTATGATATATATTACATTAAAACTATACTAAAAGAATAGAAGAAAGGATTTCATCAGAAGTCTGGCTAAGAATAGAATAAGAAGGAATGATAACAAAGGCTTGTGGCTCAGACTCTGTCCAAGCCAGCTGGACTGTGATTGGCCATTAACCATAAGCAACGACATGAGACCAATCACAGATGCACCTGTTGCATTCCACAGCAGCAGATAATCATTGTTTACATTTTGTTCCTGAGGCCTCTCAGCTTCTCAGGAGGAAAAATCCTAAGGAAAGGATTTTTCATAAAAGATGTCTGTGACAGAGCAGCACATGCAGAGAAGCAAAACAGCCTCACCCTTTTCTTGTTTCCATCAGGACAAAACTCTTTCAGGAATTTCAGCTCCAACCCAACACCTCCTGTGGAATTGCCAATGTCTAAATGTTAACCAGAGAGGCTATGGCTGTTCCATCCCTGGAAGTGTCCAAGGCCAGGTTGGAGCAGTCAGGGATAGTGGAAAGTATCCCTGCCCATGGAATGAGATGAGCTTTAAGGTCCCATCCCACCCAAACCATTCTGGGATTCTGTGATTTCACATTCAGCTGATGTCTGTCAGAAAGCAGCACGTCCTCTGATACTGGAGAGAATCATGCACGGCCCAATTTACGAATATATTATAAATTAGAATTATAAATGTGGCTCGCAGCTGATGTCACTTCAATTCACATCATGCAGATCCCATCAAAACAATGCATCTTCCGTGAAATAATTCAGCATTCTCAAGTAGCAGGAAAGGGGCTCTTTGCCTATAACGTGCTCCTCTCCTTTATTTTAATATAACATTAAATATGCACAGTTAAGCACTCAAAAGTCAGGAAATGAGAAATGCAAGGCTCATAGAGCTTTAACTCTGCCTCCTCGAGGATATTAATTATGTTGTCATCTTTTATCAGATCATTGCATACTGTTTCTTAAATAATCTTTTTCCGCAACCTTTCCCACATCCATACATTTCAGAGCAGCCCTGGATGGCCCTGCTGGAAACCACAGGGATTCATAATGAGAAGAGGACACACTGAAGGATTCACATTTCCATTCTGCCTTGGACTTCCTTGGCTTCCCAGAGCTAAAATGTGCAACTTAAAAGGTTAAAATCCCGCTTGGTTTTCACTGTTGTTCATCCCATTGCTGCAAAGCGTTACCATGGAATCAGAATTGTGGGATGTCCTGAGCTGGGAGGGACCCACAAGGATCATCCAGTCCAGCTCCTGGCTCTGCACAGGCACCCCAACAATCCCACCCTGTGCATCCCTGAGAGCACTGTCCAAACATTCCTGGAGCTGTGGCAGCCTTGGGAATGTCACCATTTCCTGGGAAGCTGTTCCAGTGGCTAAACACCCTCTGGGGGAAGAACCTTTCCCTGATATCCAACCCAAACCTCCCCTGACACAGCTCCAGCCACTCCCTAGGTCCTGTCCCTGGTCAGGGTAGAAGTCCCCCCATTGTTCCCCCCTCTGTACTGAACAGTAACGTGTTGAAACTGGTCCTTCCCAGTGCTGAAAAACATTTGAGGAAGTAATAATTCCATTTTATACAGTGAAATTTCCTTCATACTTGCAACATCATATATAGATACATAAGATATATAATATAGATATATCTATCTTACATATAAGACCATCTTGTCTTTATCTACAGACTAATTTTCCATACAGAATGGGGAAAAATTGCAAATTTTGCACTTAAAGATGGAACCAGAGTACCCTGAGTTGGAAGAGCCACACAGAATAATGATGGGTATAGAGAGGCCACTCTTCAGGAAAGGCACAAAACTTCCCACCCTTGAAAATTCAATATTAATATTCCACCTCCTTTTAGTTTCACACTGCCTTCCCAAGACATGATCCCATCCCACTGACCTCCACTGGAGATACATTGCTCTCTGCAGAGCATCTCTACAGGGCTGGCAAAATTAACCCCTTTTTTCTTTTCTTCCCTCACCTCTGGTTGTCTCCTCATTGAATATTTAAGGAATAGAGCACACAGACAAAACAGCATCTTCTCACCTCCACGCTGGACTTTTGAGGTGTCACTAAGAATTACAGACTGGCTCTTCCTGTAGGAGATCCTCAAACCCCAACAAAAAGCCCAGGTTTGTATTGGGTAAATTATAAATAAGAAGGGTTTATTTATTATAAATTATAAATTCTAAATAAAATAGTAAAATAAATAAAATAAAAAATATAAATTAATAAATATAAAATATAAAATAGATATAATAAAAATGTAATATTAATATATATTATATTGTATATGAAAATTATATATTATACTAATATACAATGTATAATATATAATATACAGTATATTATATAAAATACATATAAAATATACTATATAGAATATAAATAAAATATAAAATTAATAAATTAGATAATTTTTACTTTATTAAAATTTAATTATAAAGTTAAATAAAAGAAATAAAATACAATATTAAATTATAAATTCTCAAGGTTGCAGGAAAAGCTGACGGCCTCTGGCAGCCAGGTGAGGTCCAAAGCAGGGGGATGCTCCCACTCCCCCCAAAAAAGCAGCTGCACAACCTTATGGAGAGTTTTTGCTCCCCCAGGGGAGGGTTGGATGCTGTTACAGATAAGGTAAGTGGTCATATGGTTGATTTGAAATAAGAGTGAATCTGTGCATGAGCTTAACTGCATTACAGCAGCTTTCAAATCACCATGACAACCTTGGGTTTATAGGCAAGATGATTTTATACATATATATTTTTATTTAAATATACATACATATATGTATATATATATCTCATATATATATATATATATATATCTCTCAATCATATATATATATATATATATATATACATATATAGATATGATAGATAGATATATCATATATCATCTTGTATCAGCAAGATGTGTATGGCCTTTGTTGGAATAATAAGGAATGACAGGTTTCTGTCCCAAGGAACTTTAAAACTGAATTTGGAGCATGTCCACTCTGTGCAGTTGGGAGGGTGGAAAACAGACCACAGGTATCATCTGCAATGATTTCAAAGCTCATCCAGATGAATCCACCCGACACACATGTGACTTCTTATCTTTTAGCAGGAAAAAGAGTGGGGGGGGAAATCTCTTCTTCTAAATAATGCTTCTCCATGACATTTTTCTCCCACATAAAGAGCTGAGTTGCAGGATTGTTTAATCCTCTGAGAGCAAGGCTTGCTTGGAGATTCCAAAAGCACTGGGAGTGCATTGCATCCCTGGCCTGCGCTCCAGGCATGTGGCACAGATAACCAGGTTATCTCCCAGGCAGGGAAATCCCAGGCCATTTCCATAATTTATAGATAAGCTCAGCTGAATGCACCCAACACGAAATTGTCACCGTCTGTTGAACAAACTGTGTGGAACTGTTGAACAAAGGGACATTTTCGCATCTGGCATCGCACAACAGAGGCCCCACACGAGCAGCTGTGCAAAGCTGGGGCTGGTAATTGTGTTGCAGCAGGAGCATTTCTGCTCAAAGACGTCTATTCCCAGCCTAACACCAACCAAACACTATTCTTGCTAATATGTGTGTAAAGGTAATCTAATAATATCTTTTCTTGCAGAGGATGTTTACAAGAAACCTTCTTTTTGTCAGGGAAAATCACTCATTGATTCCTGCCTCTCACAAAATGCACCTGAGGCCTCGCCGTGGCCCAGAGGCTTAAATGTTACAGCCCAGCTCACAGACATCCATTAACCTCTCTCAGGCCCTCAAGGTGGGTTTCCATGTGCAGATTCCACACTGAGAATGCTCCTTGGCCTGTGTTGGCTTGTCCACCATGGCCAGGAATTGCCTGGGACAGTGCCAGAGCCAGCCCCACTGTTCCAAGGATGTCCCCAAAAGGGATTGGCGTGGATGGGCCAAGGGGCATCTCCACGGCACAATTTAATGCACAAGGACAAGTCAGGCTGTGCTGACTTGTCAAGTGCATTAATTTCCACTGCCAGGGGACAAGGTTAGGTGGGATATTGGGAAGGAATCCTTCCCTGTGGAATTGGGGAGGCCCTGGCACAGAGAAGCTGTGGCTGTGCCATCCCTGGGAGTGTCCAAGGCCAGCTTGGAGTAACCTGGGACTGTGGAAGTTTTTCCTGTCCATGGCAGAGGGTTGGAATTGGATGAGTTTTAAAGCTCCCTTCCAGCCCAAATCATTCTGTCATTCCATGATTTACACTGGGCTTATTTCCCACTCCTGATGCACAGAGCATTTCTAGATAAGTGATGGTATCTCAGTTCCTCCGGATGATGCCTTTCCTGGGTGCTATTTTTTCCACTAATGTGTTAAACTATTGAAGCATTGCTACGCTGGGGGAGAGAGGCAACGAGGAGTAGAACTATTTTAAAACTTTGCTCTTCCTTCTCTCTGTAATTGTGGATCTCTTCTGCTTTTCATTGCTATGTACAGCTCAGTATCCAGGCAGCTTCCCTCTCCATCTGCCACGAGGAGCTGCAATTCAGGGAATTATTTCAGTTTAAGATGGCTGCTCTCAGAGAAAAGAAACATATCCTGTGTCCTACCCTTGGATTTGGACTTCCTGGGTCCTTTTGCTTTCCTCTGAAACCAAAGTCCTTCACTCTCCAGGGATGCTGCTGCTCTTTATTTGTGAGCAGGTGCAGCAGTTACAAAAGGAGGCTGCTCCTGCTCTGCCAGAACTCACTTTTTGGCTGAAGGGACCACAAAGGAAAATTACAAAACTTCTGTTATTCACAGACTAACCAGGCTGAATGTCTTGTGAGCACTTGTGCCACCAAGCTTCTTTAGGAGAAAAGGAAAATCTTTTTCACCTCAAATATCCCTGACAATAAACACAGAGTCAACACCTGTGAAACCATCAGGGTTTGCCTTGACTTTGTGCTGCAAAACATCAGACTCTTTGCAAAGGGCTCCAGAAAGTTCTCAGCCAGCTCCACCCATCTCTTGAACCTGCTAACCTGCCCCATACAAAGCTAAATACATTTTTACTGCACTGCAGGTGCAGGTTGGAAAGGCAGAGCTGCTGAAAAGGCACGAAAAATTCCACGTTGCAAACATGGAAACAGCTCCTGAGAGACAGAGAAACTCTTCAAAATAGCTCCTTGATTCATTAGGAACAACAGCAAGGTTGACACATCCCCCACGTTTCAACCCACCCGTGGATTCATTACAGGCACCAGAGAGATGCAGGCGCTGAGGAACCGAATTCCTTCCCCCACCTTTCTTCCCCACAAAGCCTCTCCCTGGGTTTTATCTGTAACTTCAGCAACAGCTTGAAATGCTGGGGAACTTGACAGGGTGATTTATCATAGCTTGTTGCATTTTTCTCAAAACATCCCAAGCAGATGATATTATGATATGAGAGGGGGGGAAGAACAAGATGTAGTCATTGTACATGACAAAAGCTCATTATTAGGGCATCACAAAACAAAACAGAAGAAGATTGGGGCAGATAATGACAACCAGTGCTGAAGACAGACAAAAAAGAGAGAAAACCAGGCAATTGAATAAGCAAAAAAAGTGTAAAAATAGGATGGGAAGGACCTCTAACCCAGCCTTCCCCTGGAAGGAGGTTGGGCTCTACCTGTGTCAGTCCCAACAAATGTTTGTGACAGAGTCCACAGCAACACCAAAGTCCTGTGCTAAGTAACCACCTGCAAAAACATCAGTGGAATTCTGAAAAGCCCCACACTGAGCCACAACTGCTGATGAAACAGAATTTAAGGGGAAGAAATAGCTTGCCATATTGCAAAGGAATAGGAGCCCCTTGGTGATACAGAAAGAGCTGACTCTACAAATTCTAGGGGCTTTGGGAGGGGGCCTAGGAAAGAAAATATTTCCTTTTTCCCCAGAAGTGTCTCTGCTTTGGAATATTCTCCTCCTCTAAGCTTGCTTTGGGACGGCACATGCTCATGACATCATTTTACAGCAGTATTAGAGACAACAATACTGAATAAATAGATCTGAAATGTAGAATTATAATGTTTTCCTTTTTTTTTTACACATCTGTCTGGCAAGGGCTCCAAAACATCCAGGAGCAACACAGAGATTCTGGAAATGTCCTTCAAATTCCAGAAATCTGGAGGGCAGGGTGGATTTGAGCTCACACCTCTGTGGGTTGGTTTATTTATTTGGGGTGTGAAAGCCAGCCCCAGCTCCAGCTGTTCTATCAGACCAGCTCACAGTGCTCATTTCTGATGACCCTCATGGAGACCTGGAGCCCATCTTTTATGAAAGGCTGGAAAATCACAGAGCTACGAGTGAAGAAGCATTTTAAAACCTGTAAGGCAGAATAATGGGTGGGTGACCTACAAAGCAGAGGCTTTTTTTGGTACTTATTGCACTAAACATCAGGGAGAGAAAAATAAATCTTTTCTTGAGCCAGTGGTGAGTCAGAATGAAACAAAACCCTCACACTCCACCTGAAAGATGCCTCAACATCCACCTGAAAGCCACGATGCTTGAAGGTGAAGTTATCCCTGTGTCAGGGACAAGGTGACACCTGAATTCAGCTTCAGCCCTCAATGGGGTTACACGAAGTTCTGAGCCACTGCTGTGACCCACTTGAGAGTACTTCATCATTCATTTCATAATACAAATTTCACATCGGCTCTGGAGTCAATACAGCTCCTCAAAAAGGAGAAACAGGCACAGAAATGTTTCATCTGTGACCAGCAGCATCTCCTGAATGTGCAGGTTGGCCTGCCCTGATTTGCCACAGCACAGGTGACAAATGGCAAGAAGGATAAACTTAACAGCTCTTCTTTAAAACCTGTGGAATAAATTCTTCTGCATACAACATGATCAGATGTCAATTAAAGCAGAAACAGCACAGAATCACAGAATCACAGAATGGTTTGGGTGGGAATAGACACCCAAAGCTCATTTGTTCCAACCCCCTTGCCATGGGCAGGGACACCTTCCACCATCCCAGACTGCTCCAAGCCCCGTCCAACCTGGCCTTGGACACTTCCAGGAATGGGACAACTGTCCTGGTTCTGTTTAAGGACATGCAAAACAAATACTCCAAAACAAGAGGCCACATCCAAATGTCAGTTTGGTACCTGGCATATGCTGCCTCAGCCCCCATCTGGGAAAGGCCCAGTTAATCTGGCCAAAATTGTGTTAGAGGCTTTACTAAAAACCCTAGGCCAACATCTGAGCCCATGTCCTGGCTGCATTTAGGTTCCTAATAGAGATGTATTTATTAGGCTCCAGTTGGAGCATATTAGAGTGGTTGTGGGGGCTTGTGGGATCCAGCTCTGCTGGGCTTGGCTCACAACTGGGCTCAGCTCAGTGCAGCTGAAGTCAGCAACCCTGCCTGGTGTCAGTTCAGCTCCTGTGGGCTTTTTTTTTTATCCAAGGGGCGTTGCCAGCACCCACTGCATATGTTGAACATAATTCATGCCTCTTTCTTCAATTAAACCTTTTGTCTTTGTCTAATAAGGCAGAATCTGGTCAAACCTCTGTGTAACACAGAGAAATGTGTAAAGAAATGGCTCAGAGAATTCCTGTGCACATGTGCATCTTGCAAATTTGATTTATTTCCTTTGTACCTTTACATTGGGGTCAGGCCCTGGCCACAATGTAATCCCTTTTAATCCTGAAGGGATTTAAAAGCAATGTGGATGTGGCACTTGGGGACATGATTCAGTGGTGGCCTTGCCACCTGGTCACAGGTTGGACTTGATGGTCTCAGAGGTGTTTTCCAACCTGAATTCTATTCTATACAGAATATAGCATTCATTTGCAGGACACTGAGCTCCTTCTGAGGCTTCTGTCCTCAGGCCTGTCTCCACTTTTATTTCAATTTTTTATTATGATTTTGGATCCCTATCACTGTTAATAGATATGGAATCAAAAACGTCTTAACTACAAAATGTGCCTGGATTAAAATACCATGAACAAAACCAGTTTAGGAAAAGCCAGAGGGAACTGTGTCCTTTAATCAGCCAGTTTATTAATAATGTAATAAGTTCTCTCAAAGTTCTCTCAGGGCTCACGACTTCCTGATGGAAGATTTTGCTGGAGGGATGTGAAAGGATCTTGTGCTCAGTGAGCCAAACCACGCTTGGGGCACGAGCTGGACTGCTGAAGAAAAACATTTAAAACTGGGCTTTGTGTCACCTTCAGGGGGGAGATGTTTAAGTCAAATATAAATAAATAATTGCAGAGCCCATGGGAAATAAAACCATAAAATAAATACACAGCAGAGAGATTTGCCCACTTCCAGACCAGCAAACTCCCAGGGATGCTCAGGAAGTGCTTCTGAGTTGCCCTAATTAAAGGGAGATTTAGGACATGGCCATCTGTAAATCTATTTTTTCAAGATGAGGCGTTAATGTAAAAGGAAAATAATTTGGAGAAAGCTGTTGGCTAAAAGCTTCCTATATATACCCACCTGTTCTTCTAAAGGTTTTCTATAGCAACCATCAACAAAAGGCTTTTAGAGCAACAGCATCACTGAACAGAAATGTGGAAGCCATTAAATTTTCTTCTGAAAAAATGAATTTTGCCTGGAAATGAAAACTTTAGTGGCAAAGCTGCATTTTTATGAAATATTTTCATTTTCCTAAGAAATCACCATTTTTGAACTCTGAATTAGGTTTCTTCTGGTCTTCTCTGTGCATCACAATTATGTTCACCTTTGTCATGCTTTTTATCCCTGTCTTTTTCCCTCCCTTACCATCAAAAGTAATAACAAGGAAATAAAAGATGGCCAAGAAATAATGAAAATGTAGCGAAGAACTACATCTTTTATTATATTACAGGTCAAAATGGGGATAACAACAAGGTAAAGACACAGCAAAATGTGATTTCCTCAAAATGGTCTCACAATGGAAAGAAATTTCATTCCTTTCATACAATGGAAAAGTGTAACTTGAAAATGCCAACATCTCAATAACTTGCCCCCTCCTTTCCACCTTCTTCCCCAAAACAGCTCAACTGAGAACTCATAGATTGGAAGGAGCTGTATTAGAGAATACACTGAATATACAGAATATATACACACACATATGTACTGAACATCTCTGACCAGCTCCAGATTCCTGGCTGTGAAATTCACCTTTTTCTCACTAAATTAATGAATTTATTTCACTTCAAAAATGTTATTGCCTCTAGGAATGTGTGACAGGCAACAGGTGTTTCAGGTTTTTAAGGAAAAACTGAAAACACCTCCAGGAAGAATGGCTCAACCACTCTTTGATGAACCACACCATGGAACTGATTCAAACTAAAATGAAATCAGCAAAAAACCCAAGAAAAGCCGTTTTGTTGTTGTTGTTTGTTTGTTGTTTTGTTTTTAATTTTAACAGCATGAGGAGTCTTTTGATCTGGTTTCTTGCATGTTCCCATCAACAACTCCTCTGTGCTGTAAGACTCAGCCATGGTGAACAACCTTCCTGGACAGCCCATAGTGTTGCTAAATTACCACAGAAGCAGGAATGCAGACACAGGAATTCAGGTGCTTGAGAAAGGTACCTGGTGTCCTGGTAAAAACTTCAAACAAATGCATCATTTTGTCCCTGCCTTGAAGGTCACTGAGATTGCTGGGGGTTTGGGACACATCAAACAAAGGAGGGGCTGAGAATTGGGTTCCTCCAACAAAGGAAATGCTGATAGAGATCCCACTGCTTTCTTAAGACTATTAAAGAGGGGGTACAGAAGACAAATCCAGACTCCTTTAGAGGTGCAGAGTGGAGGGGTGAGAAGCACAAGCTGTAACAGGGAAAAGCATTTCACTCACTAAAAATTCACCTGGACATAGCCATGAGCAACCTGAGGTGTGTTGGGCCTGCCTTAAGCACAGGCTTGGACCAGAGACCTCCAGAGGTTCTTTCAGTCTAAATTATCTGAGTTTCTACAATCCTAATATTCAATTACCTTCAATTTTACTATCCCAGGTTGCTCCAAGCCCTGTCCAACCTGGCCTTGGACACTTCCAGGGATGCAGGGGCAGCCACAGCTTCTCTGAGCACCCTGTGCCAGGGCCTCACCACCCTCACAGGAAAAAATTCCTTCCTCAGAGTTAATCTAAACCCACCCTCTAATATTCTATTCTATCTCATTTCCATGACTTTCATTTCCAAGTGGATCCAGAATTGAACAAAGGGTATCAATGACTGTCTCAAAATCACAAGAAATTCCAAGATTTCTCCTCAATACCCCACTCATGCCATGTCTGTTACCTTTGGATCAGACATAAGGCAACAGCAGCTCACTGACTAAATCATTTTTTATTGGATTCTGGCTATTTTTCCAGGATATTGACTCCACAACTTGTCTTGTCCATGGCTGAACACCTGCACAGTCTTTGTCTCAGCAAACTCTACATGACATCAGTGCTATTTTTGTGGAGAGGGTCAAGCCCTGTCAGGTACAAAGAGCACAAAGAGCACAGAACTTTTGAGGTGGAATTCAGTCCACAGCCCCCATTCTCAGCACAGGAGTTGAACATTTCCTGAATTCCACCCTCCCACAGACAGCATCTTAACGCAGGATGAGTCTCTCAGAGGGAAACAAAAATGGCTTTTCTCAGACTAAAAACATTCCTTTCTGCACACAGCAGAAATGCTGCCCAGGCTGAGAGAGGCTTCACTGAGGAATGAAAATGTACATGGGAAAAGTTCTCTCCAGCTTTTGTCCTTCAGTGATCCTCTCTCCATCATTTTTATGAACATTTCTACCAACTGCTTCTCAGTGACATCACTCCCATGGCTAAATCTGACCTCAGCAGCTTCCTTTGCCCAAGTTTTATCTATTTTGGTCTTATAAATGGCCTATATACAGACCTAGAATTAATTCTGAGGGGCTTTTCTTTTTTTTTCTGTTTCACAAAATGGACAAGTCCATTTATATCAAGATGGAAATGAACTTCCTACCAATTACATCCTTTGCAGCACTTCTTTTCAAAATGATATAATTCAGATGACAACAGTCTGAGAGTCCTCCATGCATTAACTTGGGCACCACACCAAGCACAGGGTTGCTCATTGTGCCTTTTTCTTTAAAAAGTTTGTTTTTCAATTAATCTACCTACCATTCCTGTGCTTCTTTAGTTTCTTACAAATAATAGTACAGGGGTTATGGACACTAATATTTATATCTCCAATATTTTTTTTGATACTTTTTTATGGGCATTAAAAAAACCCACCTTGAAGTTATTTACAGAACTGGAAGAAAAATATGATATTTGATCTTCATTGGATAATTCTATTACTGATGGCAACAATACTGTGAAAATACACTGACTTCCACATTTTTTCCCCTATAAAAAGTTCTTTAACAGAGACATCAAAGAGATTAACAGTCAAATGCAGATTTATCTTCCAGAAACCTGAAGGAGTTGGATTCACATGGCCTGAGGCCACCTAAAAAATCCAGAACTGCTCCCAAAATAACAGCAATTTTTGCCAGGTGCTATTTCTTGTAGTCCCTTTTTCCTCTTCTCCCTGACAGCTGCTGAGAATTTTTGGTGGCTGACCTTCAGCTTAGGCACAAAGAAGAAACCACAAGATTTGCCCGTAAATGCATTTACTGATAAATGCAAATCACAGAACATGATCTAATCCTTCATCCTCGCTTTTCTAAAAGGAGAACTGTTTTCAAGTGTTTCTGTGAGGTTTAAGAGCACTGGATAGCTGGAATTAAATTCTGATGAAGCTTCTCTGAGACCTTGGACAAGGGGAAACAGATTTTTTTGCTAATCCTCAAACACAGCTGGCAGGTGAAAGGATTAGCAGGGGCTGAGCTTCTCAGTATGAATGAGGAGAGATGTGACACATCAGCAACCAGAAGAACTCAGGGTTTGTGTTGATGCCTTTCAAACACCTACTTTGCCTGTGAGTAGGTTGAATGTGCCAGCCTGAAGCTCAACATGGGTAATTTTCCCTGTTCAGAACCATTTGGGAAGCTGTTTGGGTATCAATATCCTCCACTAGTTTTACTGGAGCTGCAGTAAAGTCACATCTCCCAGCTTGAGCCTCACCACCCTCAAACCCTAACTGAAGCTATTTTCTTGAGTTTTAGGAGTAGTTTTAGCCTAAACCACCTTTTGTGAGACCTTTGGGAGAGGAGGCACTGGAGGAAATTCATTGAATACCTTCACTAATGGATCTCTTTGTTACTCTGCATTGCCACCATCTGTTCCTTGAAAATACTTTCTACCTCTCTTCTTATAAAGGAAACAGAAGTGGGTTTAGAGACAGGACAATCCTGTGCTGTGTGGCAGCAAACACTTGGCCTAAACGAGTTTGGGGCTTGTAGTGGCTAGTGAAATATGAGAACATAAAAATGCAGGAAGTTCCCAAAGCAGAGTCTGGGTTCTTGCCCGGTCCTGAGCAAACCAAGCAAACCTTGGGCTGCTCCAGGTCCCTGTTTAGATTTTATAACACCAAAAATGCAGGTGCCTGGCATGAATTCAGAGCACTTCAATTAAGTACACTTCAATCAAGAGACTCCAGCTACCACCTAGACTGGCAAAAAATGGGCCAGCTCCCATTTGCTGCCCCTAAGGCCCAAAAAATGTGGCATGACTAAAAACCTTTTTCCTTCCCAAACCTGCTGGTTGCATCCGAAGAGCCAACTGGGAATAGCTCCTTGTCTGTTTTCTAACCATGCCTGGTCACTGTCCAGGTCCAAATCTGTCTGATTGTACCAGCAACCCTGATATAATTTTAATAGTGTGGAGAATGACTTTCCAAGTGCCCAAAACTCTGCTTGGTTCTTCAACAGAACAATACTAACTTGGCCCCGGGCACTTCTGAAGAGTAATTCAGAGTTCTAGACATGAAGATGGGTCATTCCACTTCATTTGAAGCTTAAACATCTGAATGAAGCATTGCCACCAAAGATATCCAGCCCTGACTTGGAATATAAAGTGGCCTCCTGAGGCCAAATGTTCAACTGAAAAGAGCTCAGCCTTTTGAAAATCAGTGAAAAAAAAATATTTCAAATGCATCTGTTGGATCCTGGCAGGAGAAAGACCCAGTGTGTCATTTCTGGAACAAAAAATGGGAGGCAGCATCTATTTTAGTAGGATTCATTTAAAATATAGTCACAGGATCATGGAATTACAAAATGGATTGGTTGGAAGGGACCTTAAAACTCATCTAGTTCCAACACCTGTCATGGTCAGGGACACCTTCCACTACTTCAAGTTGCTGCAAGCCTTGTCCAGCCTGGGCTTGGACATCTCCAGGGAGATAGGGATTGCAGGCAGGTAGTTCTAGTTAATTTTTTTAGGTTCAGCTGAAAAGTGGAGGAAAATTGCCATTGATTCAGACTGACTCCAGACCAATCCTGGGACGTGTTGGATTGTTGCCAGGAGGAGCTGCTGTCTTTCCATGGATAATGGAATGTTTAGGTTAAGGCCATTACTCTTAAACAGCCAAAGCCAAGTAAGATCAGTCCCCTTCTGAGTGCTTAAGTAATCAAATTGATGTGCTCCTGTTCTTTGGCCCAAAACACAAGCTCCGTCCAGGTCTACTGATCCAAGAGGAGATGCAGCTGGAAAGGAGTGTTGCTGAGTGTTTAGCATGTCTTAGGCACCACAGAAAACCCATCTGACTCTCACAGGGTGCCCCAGGCCAAGATAGAGACATGTCCGTTCTGTGATGATTCCATTTGGAAGGATTAATTTGCTATTAACAAATGGATATTGCTCCAAATGCACCTTTCCCACAGTTCTGGGAGATGACAATAGCCTGCTATTATCCCCTGTGCTGGAACATGCACTTATTTTCCCCTTTATAAGAAATAAATACATTTTGAATGCATCTTGTGGGCTGACCTTTCCTATGTCCATGTTCCTGCACGTTCCATTACTGAAAGCAACCAATTTAATTGGACTTGTCACTATCCATGATTCCTTCACCAGTGAGGATATTTCCAGCACATTGCCTGAAGAAACCACCACATTAAAGCAACTTTTTAGAGCTCAAGAAATTTTAGAACCCTGTGGAAGGTTTGGAAGAGGAGAGAGAGAGACAAGTGAAAGACTCTTGGTGATATCTTAACCCTTTTTTCACTGCCTTTCATAACAGACCACAGGTTGGATGTGCTGATGGACTATTCCAAGAAGAAACATTGGCTGAAATTATGGTTTAGATCACAGGAACCATGACTGATCAAAGGAACCATGGTCAGTCATCAGATCTTTTATTTAAGAAGTTTTACAAGCAAACATCACCTGTGGAAACCTTCACTGCAGGTGCAGAGTGTGGGTGTTGTTTGACTTCAAAAGAATTCTCAGGACCCTGTCACTGAGATAGAAAATTGGGTTGGAAGGAACCTTTTCAGATCACCTGGTCCCAACCTGCCCCCTATGGGCAGGGATATGTGCTAAAGCCTCATGATTTATTTTAAAAACAGGAGAATGTGTTTCTCATTTTTAGTAGATTTATTATTTTTCCTCATAATTCCTCATTCTTAATCCTGAGATACAGAATTTGGGTAATTTAGATCTCCACAAAGTTAATACTCTGCTACAATGGCAGGCACTCATTTCTTCTAGTGACCAGAGACAGGATCCAGGGAATGGCTGGAAATGTACCAAGGAGGTTTAGGTTGGATATCAGGGAAAGGTTCTTCCCCAGAGGGTATCAGGCACTGGAACAGCTCCCCAGGGAATGGTGACATTCCCAAGGCTGCCAGAGCTCCAGGAGCATTTGGACAATGCTCTCAGGGATGCACAGGGTGGGATTGTTGGGTGCCTGTGCAGAGCCAGGAGCTGGACTGGACGATCCTTGTGGGTCCTTTCCAACTCAGGATATTCTGTGATTCCATGAAGGGCTCATTAATTTATAGCTACTCCTGTAGTCATGAAAACTGTACACACATTGCACACTGAAGGCCAGGAACTTGTGAATATTTACTTTTAAGTATTTGAAGACAGAGAAACTGAGGCACAAGGAGTGTTTGACTCAAAAAAAAATGTCAGAGGGTACCAGGCTATGCACAGAAACCAGTCCTGGATCCTGCTGCTCCAATCCACCAGCTCCTATGAAATTGCCTCTGTCTGAAAAAAGGAAAAGGTAGCCCAGAGAAGCTGTGTCTGCCCCATCCCTGGAAGTGTTCCAGGCCAGGTTGGACAGAGCTTGGAGCAACCAGGGATGGTGGAAGGTGTCCCTGCCCACAGCAGGGACAGGTGACTTTTGCTTGTAAAACCCAAACCATTCCCAGATTCCATGATTATCAAGGAGTTTGCCTTTTCAAGATTAAAATTCTCAGCCTTGTCATCTCACTCCCAATCAGGTAACCAGCAAATTCAAAACTTTACCTCTCCAACTTTCCCCCCCTGACTCCCCTCCCTGCTCCTTTCCAAGGCACATTTGGTATTTGTTTTGAATCCTGGCCGATTTTCAGTGCGCAAAACCTGATGCCGAGAGTTACTTGATATTCCGAAGGCGTTATTTTAAGATGAAACAATGTAAATTCTGCCTCGGATGGCAGATGGCTGGCAGTTCACTGTTTGGCAAACCAACTGGTGGGGTATGTTGGAAAGTCGGAGCAGCAGGTAGTACAGCTCAATTTGAAACGACCACAGATGCTCAGAGAGGCGCGGGGGAAGGGCACAAGCTGGTCAGGAAATTAAGAACAGTAGTCAGAGCTCACAGGGGAAAAAAAAAATTAAAAGAAAAAAAAATGGCAGTAATTAGCTGAAAGTTTTCTTCTCCCAATCAGCACTTTTTGGATGGGAGTTAGCAGAGATGAGAGCGAGCGCTGTCGCAATTCACACGAACGCGGCGCTCCCTCGCTGAGGGCTCCTTTCTGTGCCGTGCCCTGGTGGCTTTAAAGCTCTGCACCACTCACATCCCACATGAGGGCTGTGGGTTGTACAAGCCTTGAACAAAGCTGCTCTTTCCAGAGGGACGGATGTCATCCCTACTGTCCAAGCTGGCCAGGTGCTTGCTCCTTGGTGCAGGCCTCTGGTGCTTCCATCTGGATGGACCAAGCATGAAGCTGGACTTGATGATCCTGGAGGTCTTTTCCAACCTTAATCATTGAATTATACAATTACAGAATAGTTTGGGCTGGAAAGGACCTTAAAGCTCACCCAGTTCCACCCTCTGCCATGGTCAGCAACAACTTCCACTATTCCAGGTTGTTCCAAGTTCCATCCAGCCTGGCCTTGGACACTTCCAGGAATCCAGGGGCAGCCACAGCTTCTCTGGGCACCCTGCGCCAGGGCCTAGAACAATTCCTTCCTAATATCCAGACTAAACCTACCTTCAGTTTAAAGCCATTACCCCTTGTTCTGTCATGCCACATCCTTGTAAATAAACTTGCTCCATCTTTGTTGTGTGCTCCATTCAGGTACGGGGAGGTCACCCCAAAGCTTTCTCTTCTCCAGGATGAACAATCCCAATTCCCTCAGCCTTTGCTCACAGCAGAGCTGCTCTGATCATCCTGGGGCCTGCTCAGGATTCTCTCCAGCATCTCCACATCTTTCCTGTGCTGGGCCCCCAGAGCTGGAGACAACTCTGCAAGTGGGGTTTCACCTGAGTGGTGAAGAGGGGCAGAATCCCCTCCCTAGGATTCCATGATCTCTGCTCCCATCACTTCCCACAGAAGAAACCTGGCCTCCCCTCCCCATCAGCACCCGCTCTGCCACGAGATGGGAAGGCTCTGCACCCTCTGCCTGTCTTTCCCAAATTGGTAACTAAGTGGGATGAGCCACCCTTTGGAGAGCCCAGCTTTCTGCACTCCTGCAGCTTTGGGAGCTCAGAGGAGCCATCTCACTTCGTGGTAGCTAAAAGTAGCTCTGCTGGATCCCGACGCAAAGGGTGGGAGCTCTAAACCAGAACTTCACTCCAAGTGAGGAGTGAGATTTTACACCTCCACAGCTCAGCTGACCCAATGCCAAGGGCCAGCTGGCACAGGCTGGCCGTGCCCATGATCTTCTGTGCTCCAGAACTGGGTAGCAGCATCCAAACTGCTTTTTGGGAATGGGCTCTGGAAGGTACCATCTCCCAAAGAGTGCTTGGGAAGGGTCTGGGAAGTTCACCAGGGCCAAAACTGTGCCAGGATCAGGCAGAAAAAGCATCCCTGGAAGTGTTTAAGGATGGGTTGGCCAGAGCTTGGAGTAACCTGGGACAGGGGAAGGTGTCCCTGGACACAGCAGGGGGTGGAATGGGATGATCTTTAAGGTCCCTCTAACCCAGGCCATTCTATGAGTCAACAATTAAGGTTGGAAAAGACCTCCAAGATGATTGAGTGATTCCCTGGGCAGCCTGTTCCAGTGCCTGACCACACTTTCTGTGAAGAAATTGTTCTTAATATCCAATTTAAACTTCCCACAATGCAACTGGAGGCTGTTTCATCCCATTTCTACCCAGAGGACAGATAATCCAGCTGTAACACAGGCTGAAGCTCTCCTGTGAAAACAACTGCAAGATCAGCCTGCAGTCCACCTTTAGTCTTGACCTCACCTCAACCTTCCCACAACCCAGTAACACAAAGTGTTTTGGACATACTCCTCAAGTTTTAGCACCTTGCAATAAAAAAGCAGCATTAGAGAAGATCAGTTCATCACAAGGGAGCACAATAATTAACTGATCACAAGCTCCAGAACTCTGGATCCTCGTTCAACCTTTCCTGCGTGATCATTTCCAGCCTGGATGCTTCCTCCAGGTATTTTTGAACCATGCCCATGTTGCCTGCTGTGTATTGCTGGGTGCTAACGAGCTCTGAGTGGTGTTCAGTTAAAGAAATTCCACTCTCAGCCAAGTGTATGAGGAGTCTTTTTGCAATTAAGCAATCAACAAAATCAGGGAATGCCACCTGCACACTTCCCTCTGGCCCCCAGACAGCACACACGGTTCCTTTCACCTTGGAAAGGGCTTGGAGCAACCTGATCTGGTGGAAGGTGTCCCTGCCCATGGCAGGGAACTGGAACTTGATGGCCTTTACAGCCCCTTTCAACCCAAACCATTCTGGAATTTTGCAATCCTGCCCCGGTTTGTTCTGATCCAACTCCCCTGAAATAAATTAAGTTATTTGTAGGAGGAAAGTTTGTTTTTTAAGGTGATTCTGCTGTTTTCTGCTGTCTGTGATTTCATGTCTGTGACCTCCCTCCAGTGCTGGTGTGTTTATAAGGGAGGGCAGCGTTCCTTCATGGATACTTACTCAGTTTAACATCACCTTAATCAACTTTAAATGATCTTTCCTCCCTCTAAGGTGTGGATTTCAATATTTCAGCAAGCAGCAATCGTGCAACACAAAGCTCTACAACCCCTTTCTGCCAACAATTCATGGAAATTAAGCAGTTAAGCACAAAAGCAATATACCTGTGAACACACACAAATTGCAGACTGGCAGATGAGGTAATTAGATACAGAGTTAATTTATATGAAAAAAACTCAGCAGAGCTGGATATTTCCTCAGCTGTACATTGGTATTCTACAACATTCACATGTAGAAGATTATATAGGAGTTCTGTATTACTTTGCTCATATCATGCTGGAATTTTTTTATAAATTGTAGAAAATGTGTGTAGAGAGCACTGGATTACTTGGAAACCTGTCTGCAGTCAGGAAATTAAAGATCCATGTAAACCAAAAGCAGGCAGGGGAAGCATTAAGGCTGCTTGGGAAACGTGAGCCTGAAATGACTCCTGAATGTTCAGAGGTTGATATGGTTCTTGATGTTATTTATTGAGGGAATTTCATAGGGGCTTGACACCCCAAATTAGAGAGCCAGAAGAAAGGAAGATCATTGCTTCAATGCTGGGGAGAAGGAATAACTCACAGGGCCCAGGTTCAGGCAGGAGAGAATGGTGACATCCTTCAACAGGCTGCAGAGAGAGGAGGCAATTCCAGGTGTCCAAGTCCCAGACCTACTGTGTCCATTAACCCCAGCAGGAGCAGGGACAGCCCAGCTGGCTGAGTTACCTGGCCATGTTTGCCTCATTTTTACCCTTTTTTTTTAAGGGATTTATTGGACAATATTGACCAGTAATAAACATCACAAGCATCACTGCTCCCCATTCATCTGCACCACTGAGAACCTGAGAATTATTCCTACACACCCACTGCTTCCCACTGGCTATAAAATAAACCACTCCAGCCATTTCCCAAGTGTTGCATCACCTTTTAAAGGCCTTCTCTTAGGTCTAACGCTATTAAATTTTCTTTATGGGAGCTGGAAATAAACACAAAACCATTGCTGATAACATTTGTGAATGACACAAAGTTTGACATCATAATAAGTATTAAGGATTGTGAGGTGGCCATAAAATCAGCTTGGATTCCTTAGTACATTAGGCTCAATCAGCAAACCCATATTTTAATATATGAGTGTGTGTTCAGCTAGGAGAGCAGGAAAGCAGGAATGGAGAGAACAAAGGATTACATAATGGAAAATAGCATCTGAAAGTAATTTAGGGGTCACAGTAGCCAAAAAGCTTAGCACTAGGATCCATTAGGATGCTGTGATGAAAAGCACTAATGCAATTCACGGACATGTGCACAGCAGAGGAGGAGTGGGAGGAAAGAGTGACTTGATTTTCATTTACGGCAGCATCGAGACTAATGCTGGAATATTAAATCCACTCCTGCCAACCACATTTTTAAAGGATCTTGAAAAACTGGGAATGCTGTGAGAAAGGCCTACAGTAGGAGTGGCAGGACTGGAGAGCCTGTCTTTGCTTTCCAGGCGACTTCAAATTCTGTATGTCCAGGAAATACAACTTATTATTGAATCACAGAATGATTTAGGTTAGAGGGGACCTTAAAGTTCATCTCATTCCCTCTCTGCCACAGGTAGGGAAACCTCCCACTACCCCAGGTGACTCTAAGCCCTGTTCAGCCTGGTCTTGGACATGTCTGCTGTGATAAATTTTCCTCTGGCAAGAGGAAAAGAGAATTTTCCTCTGGCAAAAGGAACTGTGCACACAGGGGAATTGATGAAAATTTCTAAGATGAAAAAAATCCCAAACCCTGTTCGATTTGGTGAATGATCAGTCCCAGAGCTTGGTACTTCATCAATATTTGACCATCAAAATTGGACAGCAGCAGCTAATGAGGCAAATGAAAAACCTAATGTTACGTGTACAAAGATGATTAGGATCCAACTGCAGTCATCAAAAGAAACTGCCTTGGAAATGAATTCCTTAAATGTCCTGAGGAAACCAGGGAATGCTGCCCTTCACTACACTGACATATGCTTGGGACTCATGGACTGAATTCCCTGATGCCCTTGAATGACAGATCACAGAATACATTCCTAAACAACCTGAGTGACACCCAGATCAGGCTCAGAGCCCTGAGCTCAGGTATCCACAGGGACTGGGATCAGTCACCACACATCCACATCCAGTGTCAGCCAGATGCCATCCAGAAGGACCTGGACAAGCTGGAGCAGTGAGAATCTCATGGATTTAACAAGATCAAATGCTGCTGCTGCTCCTGAGTCAGGGCAACCCCCAGGGTCAATCCAGACTGGGCATGAGCAGATGGAGAAGCCCTGGGAGAAGGATTTGGGGGTGCTGGACATGATCCAACCCAGAAACCCCCATGGGCAGCAGGGGAGGGGAGGACTCTGGATAGTCACCCATTGCCAGAGGGCAAGGTTGGATGGGATATTGGAAAGGAATTTTTCCCTGGGAGGGTGGAGAAGCCCTGGCAGAGGTTGCCTGGAGAAGCTGTGTCTGCCCCATCCCTGGAAGTGAACTTGCAAAGCACATTTTATAGTAACTGTATTTTTAATTAGCCCATTGCTACAATAGTTCATGATGAACTCAGAAATATGGGGGACCTGAATGTTATGCTAAGAAAACACTGGGATTTGTCATGAACATCTGCCTATTTTGGGTTGTATTAGGTGAACCATTAGAAAGAAAATGGTTTACAAGAAAAAGAGCATTTTCTTATCTTTCTGGGACCTGCAAAAATCTGTCTTTAAAGAAATCAAAATTAAAATTGTTTGTCAGAAATCAGGTTCCCTCTTTTCATGCTGTCACCTTTAGCATAGAAAACACATCCATTAGGTTCCCTTCTTACATTTTTTTAAAGATGTTTGCATTCAAAAGTGAAGGGAAGAAGACACAGAGGATTGGATTTCCCCCACCCAATTATGAGAACCAACAAAGCACAGCCTTTGAAGAGTTCAACTGCAATGACAGGATGACACCCTGTGACACTGGGAGTTATTTCCCAAGGGGCAAAGAAGTGAGGGAGAGGATGGAAAAATAAGGCTGGAGTGGGACTTACCTAAACAGGATTAAGAGAATATCTTTTTTATTGGGAAAGGAATAATAGAATCCCAGAATGGCCTGAGTTGGAAGGGACCTTAAAGCTCATCCCCCATGAGCAGGGACACCTCCCACTACCACAGGTTGCTCCAAATCCCATGAATTTTCTGGTGGGAGAGGATGAACACCTTGTTTTCCTGTAACATTTCTATTCCCTATTGCTTTGAGATATACAAAAAAGAAAGGGCTGATCACCAGCAAAATCTCATTATTTCTGTTGTCATTACTCAGGGTTCAGGGGTCTGTCCAGCTTCACTTCTATTTTAGGAGCAGGCTAAAAGGCTTCACTCCTATTTTATTGCAATCAGCCTCTGCCTTTAACACCTTCCCCTAAAAAATATCACCCCCAAACTCATTATCCTTTTGCACTAAGGGAAGTAACAAGAAATTGCCCTTGAGAAGATTTTCAGAAGATAAAAGGATTTTTCTCCTGAGCCAAGGACAACACAAAGCTCTCCTTTGGAGAGACCCAGCACAACCCCCTTTGTGTCCAAAGTCCCCTGTGAGTGCCCAAAATGCAAATTTCCCTCTGCTGCAGCCCCCAGTGAAGGCTCAAACCCCACTGGTGCCACAGGTGAGAACTGGTTCAGTACCACATGGACAAGTGACACAGGAGTGATGTCCCCAGGACACAGGGCTAAGCTTCAATTTCAATTTCCAGACTCCCTGCAAACCCCAGGGAATGGATAAATTGCCTCTCCTGCTGCTACCCAGGCCGTGCACTTGCAAGAGATTTTTTTCCTTGATTTAGTCTATTAGAGATATACAGAGTTTAAAAGTTCCAGAGTCAGCACCTGGCTCTTGCAATTGGGCATTTATAACACACAGGCAATGGCCAGAAGCTACGAATTACTGATAAAAGTAGGAGCTGGTAGGAAAATTCTTTCCATTCCCCTGAAGAACTCAAATAAAATAAAATAGAAAAATCACATTTTAATCTATTCTTACCCCACTGATTTTTATAACTGTCATGAAAAAAAATAAAAATTCAGATAATGGCTGTTTATACAGCAGATACACACACCCATATGTCAACACACATATACACAATCAACAGTCTAAAATGAATTTTTGAGAGGCTTCAGTATCCAAAGATTAAAAAAAAATCATCCTAATGAGACAATTTCCCTTGGTTAAAAACCCACATTTTTTGTTAAAAAATATTTCTGTGCAAAATTTTCAGGGAAGTCTAATTTAGGGCTCTAATTTGCTGATGGCTGAAATCCTTTCTAGTCCCTTTTTTCCCTCAAAATCCAAACTTCAGATGTAAAACGGATAATAAGGCTTTTCTTTTAAGGAATATGCCTGGAGCTGAGGGTTTTAAATTTAAATCTCAGGAGCTGTAACACTTCTCCATCCGAGAGGGGCTCGTGGTGGATGTACCAACCCTCACCGGGTGTTTATCTGAGAAGGATTCAGAGCAGACACCAACCCAGCACTTCTGCTGTGGCAGAGGTAGGGAGAGAAGGGGATGCAGAGAGGAAATGCTGCAATTCCAGCAGGAATCCACCCCAGCACTCTCTGATAGAGAGGAAAGGAGAAGGGAAGGATCCAGGGAGAGCTCAGAGCCCCTTGCAGGGCCTAAAGGGGCTCCAGGAGAGCTGGAGAGGGACTGGGGACAAGGGATGGAGGGACAGGACACAGGGAATGGCTGCACACTGCCAGAGGGCAGGGATGGGTGGGATTTGGGAAGGAATTCCTGGCTGTGAGGGTGGGGAGGCCCTGGCACAGGGTGCCCAGAGAAGCTGTGGCTGCCCCTGGATCCCTGGAAATGTCCAAGTCCAGGCTGCTCAGGGCTTGGAGCAAACTGGGACAGTGGGAGGTGTCCCTGCCCATGGCAGGGGGTGAAATGAGGTGATTTTAAGGTCCCTTCCCACCCAGACCATTCCATGATTCTCTGACTAGTGCCACATGATCCCAACAAAATAAAACAGCTGCAAAGAGCTGCCCAGATGTGAAGTCCAACTCCTCCAAAAGCTGTGGGGCTCCAGCCTGGCTGCAGCAGAAATGGAAAGGAATCTCTGTCACTGTTCTAGAAAATGCCTGAATTATGTTTGCATAAGACTGACAAACAGAATTAATACACAAAAGGTGAATGAAGTCACTTATCTGCCACTGAGTTGCAAAAGCAATCTGTTAAGAACACAAAAAGAGAGGTTATTTTCTTCTTTTTTTTTTTTTTTTTCCATTTGCAGCTTTTATTTTTAACCCTAGGAATGAAAACAGTTTACATCTACTCCCGTAAGCACTGCCCAGGCACAGGAGTACTCACTCCTTCTCAGACAAGAAGTCAGTCTGCATTCTTTTTGTACTTTGTCTGTAGAAACTTCTGGCTTATTGATAATGTGAGGATAGTGTAGGCAAATAAAAGGTATTAATGCATCTCTTTGTATCTGGAAAGACACAAAGCCAACCATATTCCCTCTCTCCACACAAAGAACCCCCCTGGAAAGTTCTGGGGTTTTATATTTCTCTATGTATAAACTCTTGAGAAATGAAGTAGACACAAATGCATTTTCAGAGACTTTTGGACTCAGTGTCATGAAATCAAAGTGAAAATTATTTCAATAACATCACCCAAAGCCTTCTCATTGTGGTGGCAGGGAAGCATCCCTTGTTAAAGGACTTACAGGGAGCTGAGCACCTATTTAGACACCATTGTAAATGAAGACAATGCATTTATTTCATTGCTATGGTTACTGAATCAAGTCTGAAGTATAGAAATATGGTGCACAAGGAAAAAAAAAAGGAGATGAAGGAAAATAAATGATACAGTGCTTTATAAATGCAGAGGGAAGATCAAGCAAACAGGCTGCACAGTTTAAGAAACAATTAATTATTAGAACTTTCACAACACATTTGATATGATCTCATTGTAAGCTGATTGCAGCCATTCTTACCCCGGTGTTATCTCATCTCCTCACTTGTACCCATCTCATCTTTTGTCCTGCTGCTGGTGTGGGAAAAGCTGCTGGTTTTTATCTGTGAGAAAATGAGGAATCACTGCAGACCTAAAGCTCTGTGGGGAGGTTTCTCCTGGGATGGGCTGGGACAGACCCAGACCAGCTCCTCCTCTCTGGCATCTCCACAGGACCTGTTTGGCACAAATGGGCTCCTGGTGGGGCTGAAGGGCAGCACAGGCTCCCTTCAAATTCTGGGGGATTTGAACACACTCAAAGTGTTTCCTGGGGGATGGCTCAAATCACAGAATCATGGAATGGTTTGGGTGGGAAGGGACCTTAAAGGGATCCAGTTCCACCCCTGGCCACGGGCAGGGACACCTTCCACTGTCCAAGTTGCTCCAAGCCCTGTCCAACCTGGCCTTTTCCATGAAATGGAAAATAACTGCCTGGTGAGTCGCAGTGAGGAAAAGTGTGGAGAGCAAATTGCAGCAACCAGCAGTCCTGGTGGATGAGGCACAATGTGCCTGGGAGCTGGGAGTTCTGCTGGGTCAGATTTTGGTGGGCTTGGGAAGTTTTATATGTGTTTGTGACACTTGGGGATATGGTTTAGTGGTGAACACTTAAGTGGTGCTGGGTTAATGCTTGGACTTGGTCATCTTGGAGGTCTTTTCCAGCTTTACTTCCAGGGATGGAGCAGCCACAGCTTCTCTGGAAAACCTATGGCAGGTCCTCACCACCCTCATAGGGAACAATTCCTTCCCAATATCCCAGCTATTCCTGCCTTCTGGCAGTGTGCAGCCATTCCCTGTGTCCTGTCCCTCCATCCCCTGTCCCCAGTCCCTCTTCAGCTCTCCTGGAGCCCCTTTAGGCACTGAAAATGCAGAAACTCTGATGGCCAGTGGGTCAGAGCTTTCTCTCAGTGACATTCACAGCACCCAGAGTTCTCCATCCAGCCTGGACGCAGCTGAGAAGGGATTCCTGCCCAGCAGGTCTGGTTTGCACATTTCCCCACCAAGGGAGCAGATCTAGGCCAGAGATGTGATCCAAAACTACCAAGACCAGACAAGTAACCAACAGAAATGGTCAACATCACATTTTAATGCTTGGGAATGCTGCAAAGCTGCACTTTTTGTATTGTCCAATCAAGGTATTTAAAAGGTTTTCTGAACAAAAATTTTAAAAACTGCTGGTCCAGACTCTAAATCCCTCTCTCCTTTCTTTAATGACACACAGTCAACAATTTAATTCCCCTCACTCACCCATGGAACATCCCTGGCTCTGGAGCTGACAGTCAAATTCTATTTATTTCACAGGATCCTCACCAGAACAATTCCAAATTCAAGGCTAAAAAGGCTGCAGTCAAACTCCTGGGCACAGTGGGTGTGAGGCACAGGGATGACACTCTGAGACAGGATGTACAGAAACCAGGATTAATCCACCTGACACTCTGCTGCAGACTCCCCAAAGCAAATCCAAACAAATTCAGGACAGCAGTTGCAGCAACAGCCTCTCTCTTATTAAGGCAAAGCCAACCACTCGGGCCACTGTGTGCACTTGGCACGCTGAGAAATCACTTTGCCACAGCCAATTAGGAAGAGATCTGATTAATTAGGACTTCTTCATCCTTCTTTTCTGACCAACACATAGCAATGGATTATTTAGTGCATTTAATGGTGTTGTTCAGCCACGCTGCCTCAAACAAGAGCTCTTGTGGGGCCACTGAATGGAGCCAAGAAGATCCAGATGGAATTAAAGCATTCAAATGAATGCTGTTCCCACACAGCCCCGTGCAGGAGCACAGCTGTACCGCAGCCATGGCTGTAAAGCAGGACAGGCTGGCTCTACCTTGTCACTTAACATCGTGCCACAGCTCCATGACATGGCACTGGCATCACTCCATGAGGCTGGCACAGCATGTGACAGCCATTGTCCCCGTTAGATTCCAGAGGAACTTGTCTGAAATTCCCCCAAGTGACTGAGGAGACTGAAATTTGCTGGGTTTATTTGGGCTGATCCTATTCCGTCACTAGGAAAGGCCACTTTGTACTCCAAACGGTGAGAAAAAGAGATGGAATCAGACTAATAACAAGGACAAGAGACTGAATAAAATTCCTTCTTTTTAATATCTGACACAGGATGCAGTTGCCAAAAAAAGAGACCAGAAATAAGGCAAGTGCAGAGCTCTGAAAACACCCTTGTTGTATCCCTTACAGTCCTTGGGATCTATGCTCCCAGAGATCAGCAGTTCCAAAGTCTCCCTAGGACAGCACAAGTGAGCATCTCAGTGAAAAACAAATTGAAAACCACTTTGCTGAGGTATTTCAGTCTGATTGAGTGTTGCACCAAACCATGTAATTTCCATGAAATGGAAAATAACTGCCTGGTGAGTCACAGTGAGGAAAAGTGTGGAGAGCAAATTGCAGCAACCAGCAGTCCTAGTGGATGAGGCACAATGTGCCTGGGAGCTGGGAGTTCTGCTGGGTCAGATTTTGGTGGGCTTGGGAAATTTTATATGTGTTTGTGACACTTGGGGACATGGTTTAGTGGTGAACACTTTAGTGGTGCTGGGTTAATGCTTGGACTTGGTCATCTTGGAGGTCTTTTCCAGCTTTAAAGACTCTGTTTATATCTGCTCAAGGAAAGGCAAGGTCAAGAGCTGTGATAAACACTCAGTTCTCTTTTGATAAAATCTGTGAACCTCATCTTCATCTTTGCTAAGCCTTGTTGTGAACTTGCTGCAGTTGCTCTGAAAAGAAGCCATGAATTGAGGATAAAAAGCTCATGGAATCACAGAATCACTGAACATCCTGACGGGACTCACAAGGATCATCAAGTTCAACTCCTGCACAGACACCCCAGCAATCCCACCCTGTGCATCCCAGAGAGAGTTGTCCAAATGCTCCTGGAGCTCGGGCAGCCCTGGGGCTGTGACCATTCCCTGGGGAGCCTGGTCAGTTCCTCAACATCCTCTGGGGGAAGAAACTCTTCCTAAAATCCAGCCTAACCCTTCCTTGACTCAGCTTCATGCCATTGCCTTGATCCCAAAGAGCTTAAGTAAAGGCAGGCGATAGAAAAATAACCAGAATCCAGAATTTTATTAGCATCCACAATCCAAAGCCTTGAACTGAAACATCATGAGACTGAAGCGGGAGAAGCAACCCCACAGAGAAATTGGCGCAATTTTGAAACAACTTTCAGTAGAAGTTGGCAAAATAATCACCTCATCCTATGGAAAAAGTTATGTGAAAAATGAGTCATTAGAGCCTGAAAGTCACCCATTATTTTGCTTAAATGAGCATGAACTTGTGTTTCTCTTCCTGGAGGTGGCCCAAAGGAGAAGCCAACAAGTGCATGGAGAAAACTCCAAAGACTCTGGCACAAAGTACTGAAAAGAGAGGTTTCTTTGGAAGGTAAACTTGCTCTCCCAAAGGGGATGAGTAAGCAGACATTTTCCTTGCAGGCAAATGAAAGCTTTCAAAGATGTCATTCACAAAACTGCCCTTCATGGGAGAGCAGAGTGACTGAATCCAGGCAGGAAATTAAGAAATGGAGCAGGGACGGTCATTTTGATGAGGAGACTCAAAGAGAACAGAAAAAAGAAACAAGGGGCTCTGTGCAGTGCTGTTATCTCCTTTGACTGGGTCCCATTAATACAAATCATTTAAGAGAGTGATGAAAAGAATGGGAATCTTTAAATAAAACACAACTCTTTCAAAGGCATAACTCCGAGTTTCTGAATTTCTCTTCCCAAATACACCCAAATACATCCCAGCAGGACAGAAAATCTTGTGCTGTATGGATTATCCAGTGACAGGAGTATTGTCATGGAAACATGAGCTTTGTTCAGAAGTGATCACTAACTCCTGCTTGCCCTTCATATCTTAATAATAGATTTTTTTTTAACTTTTTTTTTTAAGTTAAATCAGTGGCAGACTATGGGCCCAAATCTTCTCCTATCTCCTGTATGGATTTCATCCTGGATTTCAGCTGGTTTGTTTCTCATTTACAGCCTGACTGCAGCAGTGGGCCATGGACACAGCCACAGCCCTCAGGAAAAACTGGTCTGGTTCAGGAAGGAAACACAACATCCCATCATTTTCATGGATGGACCCAACTTTTTCCATCTAAGAGCCTGTGAACCCATGACAGATGTGAAGAATACAACTGTCACCTCAGCACATCTAATAAAATAAATGAAATGGGATTCTCCTCCAGAAACTTTGCACTTGGGCATTTATAGGAAGAAATGCAGATGTGGCCCTTGGGGACATGGCTCAGTGGTGGCCTTGGAGGTGCTGGGAGAGGGATTTGCCTTGATGATCCTGGAGGACTTTTCCAACCTGAGTTATTCTGTGGTGAGCTCACAAAGTTATACAGGTTTGTGAGTGCAGTCTGGTGACTTTGGATCATCTTTTAATATACGTAAGCTTAGAACAGGCTCTTCTCCACATTTTGGGCCCAGCCAGCCGTCGCTGCAACCACAGACAGGCATGAGACTGGGAGAGATGAGGCAAAGGCTACAAGAAAAAAAAATAAATAAATAAAACAAAAAAGCCCAAACAAAACCCCTAAAAACAAACAAACAAACAAACAAAAAAACCAAAAAACCACCAATCAAACAAAACAAAACAAAACAAAAAAAAAAAACAAAAAAAACCAAAACAACAACAACAAAAAAAAAAAAAAACAAAAACAAAACAAAAAAAACAAACAAACAAACAAAAAAAAACCAGGAAAGGCAGGAGGAAGAAAGCCTGGAGACATTTGGGTGAGAGATGTATAATGTCTGCCAGGTTGGTATCTGAAGCAAACTTCATAAAATCATGGAATGGTTTGCATAGGAAAGGATCTTGAAGATCATCTCATTCCACCCCCTGCCAAGGGCAGGAACACCTCCCACTATCCCAGGTTAATCCAAGCCCCATCCAACCTGGCCTTGGACATTTCCAAGGATCCAGGGGCAGCCACAGCTTCTCTGGGCAATCTGTGCCAGGGCCTCACCACCCTCATGAGGAAGAAGAAGAAGAATTATTCAGGCTGGAAAACATCTTTAAGATGGAATCAAAGCTTTTAACTACAACTTACTTTTCCAAAGTTTTCTGTGAAACTCTAAGAAATCTGATCCTGTTACTGAGTGGAAACATCAGTGACTTCCACCAGTGCAGGCCCAGAAAAACTGAGCTCAGATTTTTTTCTCAGTTGCATCTGTGTAGCTGCACCGTCCAGATGCATTATTTAAAAATGCAGGGAAACGGTTCTGTTTAATTATTTTGCACACAAAATAGTTGGGATGATGGGTATTGTTACTTTAATGGCACAGGAGCACCCTGAAGGCTGCTGGAATGGTCACTGATGAGCTTGGAACAGAGTTTTACAACAGTGCAACATCAAGAGCAGAGTTAATTTTTAAAAAGAGTGTGAAATCTACGTCCACCACCCTCTTCCTCCTCCCTCCACCCCAAGCCCCCCAAACCCTGGGTCTGGCTGGTTGTTCTGATCCCTGGAGCTTGATGCATGTTTGATTCACAGACTGCAGCATGTCTGCACCAGATGGCCCCGAGTTAATGAACACAAACTCATCACTTTTACTCACGAGGGAAATGTGCAGCTCAATCTGACTTGTACTCGACAACTAAAAATATTTGAGTATTTTTAGTGAGCGTTTTACTGTTACAAAATGGCATTTGAGGAAAGCAGTAAAAGAACACAGCCTACCCAACAAATGGACTTGCACAGATGAAGAGCAGCACTGCTGCCTTTCGCCCTTCCCATCCCAGCTAACATATTCCCAAACCTTCAAACTGGGAGCAGCACAGAAGGAAAGCTGTAAGACCTGGGCCTCCTTCAGGGACCATTTGCAGAATTTCTCCTGAGCTTGCTAAAAGCAGGATTGGGATCTGAGTTTGTTACCACAGCAGGTTGGAAAGGATATGGGTCATAATCTCATCATAAAAGAAAGGGAATGTCTGGAAAATCCCAGAAATGTGATTTTTTTTTTTTTATGCTGGTTAATGAACTGTCTGCTCAAGGTCACTGTGATCATGGAATCCTGGAATGGTGTGTGTTGGGAAAGACCTTAAAGCTTATCCCATTCCAGCTCCCTGCTATGGGCAGGGCACCTCCCACTATCCCAGATTTCTACAGTTGTGCACAAAATACAACATCATGAGAGCATAAAACACATCCAAGTCCCAGCATTACACTGCCAGGATATCTGAAAGATTTTTCTCCAAGGAACCAAGAGCTGCTTGTTAAAGGATGGAACCCAAATTCCCTCAGTCTACAATCAAAAAATGGATTAATTGTTTCCCTTGGAGTCAGCAGAAACAAAGTCAGAATGGCAAACACGTGAGTGACATTCTCAGAATTTAAAGGAATATTGGTTTCACTTTTACTCAAAAAGCTGTTGGGTATGCCAACAGTTTAATGGAATTGTAGCTGGAATGTGACTTCCTGACTACTCTCAAGCATTTGATTTTACACAGAATTGTTTGGTTTGGAAAAGCCCTCAGAGACGACTGAGTCCAACCATTCCCCAGCACTGCCAAGGCCACCACTGACCCATGTCCCCAAGTGCCTCTCCCAGGTGTTGGAACAAGATGATCTTTAGGGTCCCTGCAAACCCAAACCACTCCTTGATTTCATGATATACCAAGTTCATTATAATTTGTGGATCCCAGTTCCCACTGGCTTTGTCTTCCATGAAAAAACTGCTCCAGAATAGATTTATCATTGCAATGGTGTGGCATAATGACATTATGGAATCATAGAATCATTAAGGGTGGAAAAGCCCTTGGAGACCACTGAGTCCAACCATTCCCAGCACTGCCAAGGCCACCACTGACCCATGTCCCCAAGTGCCACATCCACATGGCTTTTAAATCCCTCCAGGGATGGGGACACCACCACTGCCCTGGGCAGCTATGCCAGGGCTGGACAACTTTTGGTGAATAAATTGTTCCCAATATCCAACCTAAACCTCCCCCAGCACAACCTGAGGCCATTTCCTCTCATCCTCTCCCTTGTTCCCTGGGAGCAGAGATCGAGGAATTCCCACTGAGCCTCTTTTTCTCCAGGCTGAGTCCCCCCAGCTCCCTCAGCTGTTCCTCTCTAGATTTGTGTTCCCACACCACCATAAGATGCAATTCCTAAAAAAAAAAAAACATGGGAAACTCTGGAAACTTGTCAGAGGCCCTGCATGTTGATGTAAATATTTCAGCAGCAGTACACAAACCCTTCAGGTGTTCAATTCCAGCTCCACAGGAGTATTCCCACAGAGCGTGTGGATTGTTTCAATGGCATTTTACCTCTCTAACTACAAATTTTGCCAACTAATCCCATCTCCATTGCACACTGGAGATAAATTATGAGTTACTAAAGAGCAAAGTACCAATCTAACATTGGTGTCAAACAGGGTATTCCCAATGGATGAGCTGATAAAAAAGAGAGAGGAAAACCAGAGGATGCTGAGAGGCCATTGTTGTCTCCTAAGGCATGGAAGAACTATCCAAGGGAAACACCCATCAAGGTCCCATTCATCACTAGGTGCTGGAGGAAATCCCAAACCAAGCTTTGCTTCCTGCTCTTTGTGCTGCCTCGGTCAACCTTCTTCTCTTCTACAGTTCTCCACTAAAATCCAAGGAACATTTGCTGCTTGCCATGCAGGGATCAGCTCCCATCAGGGCTTTGCACCATGCCAGGGCAGGAGGGCCCATCTCACCAGGATCATCCAGGAATCAATTCTGGGGAGCAATCTCACAGCTTTCACAAACTGGGCAGGATAAACAAACTCTGCTTCCCTCAGGATCTCTGTCTCACACACACAAATAAAATAATTCCAAAACTTGCTTTAACGTGAAGCAAGAGCAAGCACGGAAACCATGACAGTCTTAATATTTTCTAAGAAACAGAATTTGTTTTCTGACATGCCCCATAAAAAATCGACAAAATATAATCGAAATATTGGAAATAAATCTGCTTTAATCAACCAAGGGAGTCAAAATTCAATTTAGAATGGAATATTGTGACTTCACCACTCCAATAATTCCTGTTGATATGCACTGTGATGCAGTGAAGCTACAACCAGGACACATTCTCTAGTTGGAATTCTTTCATTCAGAGTCCTCTAAGGACTCAAATGGCTCTAAGAAGTACTTCTTTATCTCATTTATCTCTCCTCCAATACAAACTTTCAGATGCACAAGTTGTTCACTCTCCCCATCCTTTACAGCTGGGTGGAGTGGAATGGATATGGAATCTGAGAGGTCTTTAAGGGAGCAGGGACCATCTATCACCTGTGACAGGACAGACTAATAGGACAAGGGGGAATGGTTTCAAACTAAAAGAGGAGAGATTTAGATGAGATATTGGGAAGGGATTCTTCCCTGAGAGGGTGGACAGGCCCTGGACAGATTTCCCAGAGAAGCTGTGGCTGTCCCTGGATCCCTGGCAGTGTGCAAGCCCAGGCTGGACAGGGCTTGGAGCAACCTGGGATAGTGGGAGGTGTTCTTGCCCATGGCAGGGGGTGGAATGAGATGGTCTTTAAGGTC
Source organism: Setophaga petechia (assembly GCA_024362935.1). Taxonomy (NCBI): domain Eukaryota; kingdom Metazoa; phylum Chordata; class Aves; order Passeriformes; family Parulidae; genus Setophaga; species Setophaga petechia. The sequence continues at coordinate 900,654 of JANCRA010000085.1, read as the reverse complement.
CTTTTCAACCCAAATAATTCCATGATTTTATAAAGTTACTAACATTTCCTACACACTGATTTCAGCTCCTTGCAGAGCAGGATTGCTCTGCATTGCTGGGCTGGGGTCTCTGCCATCAGGAAAACTCAGCACATATTCCCAAGGCAGATTTCCCCCTTCACCTTCTCATTCTTTCCTTACTCACCCCACTTTTAAACACAAGCTGAGGCCAAAAAATGGTATTTTAGCCTATGCCCATGCACCATTAAAAATAGGCATGTAGCACTTCCCATGCATAATTCATTCTTCCTGTATTTCCAGTCAAGACGTCTTCACTTTGCAAGTGCAAAGTGACAATTCTTGCAGATTTGGGAAATAATCCTTTACATCTGTTACAAGCTAGCAGACACCATTTGGCAAGTGTTAAAAAATACCATATAGGACCAGGACTGCGGTGTCTGTTTGGTTATGAGCACTCATGGTCTAAAGTCTGTAGGAAAAAAAAAAAAAAGAGATGGCTTGAATGTTCTTTCCTTCTAGCAGACATATTCCACTTTTCCAGCCATTTATTTCCCTTTGTGTGTTATATCTTCCTTATTCCTCACTCTCTTATGTGTCAGAGAATCTCCTGAGTTGGAAGGGACCCACAAGGATCATCGAGTCCAAATCCTGGCTCTGCACAGAACACTACCAAGGATCCCACCATGTGCCTGACAGCATCATTTCCCTGGGTTTCCTTGTTTTGCAGATTTGGGGTTGGATTTTTATTCCATTTTTCAGTTTTTAATGCTGTCCCTTCAGCCACCTTTATTATGCCAGACCCAGAATAAGTTTCAGCCTCTGGTGCCCTGTTCACGCAGCCCGACTCGATCCCTTCTCCCCATCAACATTCCTCTCCCCATCAGCATCATTTCCCTAGGTTTCCTTGTTTTGCATATTTGGGGTTGGATTTTTATTAAATTTTTCAGTCTTTAACGCTGACCCTTCAGCCACCTCTATTATGCCAGACCCAGAATAAGTTTCAGGCTCTGGTGCCCTGTTCACACAGCCCCAACTCCCGTGGGCCTCTCCCCATCTCCATTCCCCTTCTTTCTGCCTTTCCCACCAGCCCACACTTTTCCATCAGCCCAGCCAGTCTCTACCCCTGCCTTCACTTCTCCATCTCCCTAATTTAGCTCTGCTTTTAAGTCTCATTAGCCCTGCCTCAAAGCGTGAGCAGCAGCACTGTCACAACAAAAGGAGGGAGCGCTCGCAGCCCCGCTCCGGCAGGGCGAGGAGCATCTCCCTGCATACTAATGCTGCTTTAATAACGCTGCCCGAACACCCCGAGCCTGTGCTCGCACTCTGCAGGCTCGGGAGGAGCTGGGGATGCTGGATCTGCCTGCACAGGGGGAGTTGAGATGATGGGTGAATGCACATTTCAGCCGAGATTGCCATCACACTAACATCCCCCAGCCCCGACTCTTCTCCCCGCGTCTCATTTGGATGTTTTCTCCTACTCTAACACCACCCTTTTTCTCCCTGCGCCTAAATCGTCTCCATTTGCATTCCAGTCCTCTGTTGGAAGCGGTAATAGGAGCGGTGCCATCCGCACAGCTAAGTAAAGCAGTATTTTATTTAATTAAAATGATGCTGACGCGGCAGCCGCGCTCACGCTCCGCCTCCGCTGCCGGCAAAGACGGGTCAGCAAAAACGTCCCCGATGCTCCGGGGACACGATCCCGCCACCTCATCTGAAACTGCAAAAGCTCCTTGAGCATCCTCTGAGGTTCCCCCTCGGAAAGAGCCCGGGACTTGCAAGCGCTGCCTCGGGCATGGCTGGAGGGAGCCCGGAGCACGCAGGGACCGACAGAGCCTCGGCTGCGCTGCCCAAGGAGGAATTGGCTTTTATTGGTGTCGTGCTGGCAGAGCAGCTGGGAAAAACACACACCCAGAGTCACAGCCAGGCAGGTTCTAAGAAGTCACATCTAATCACGGAATCACAGGATGGTTTTGGGGTTGAAAGGGATGGTAAAGATCGTCTGGTTCTAACCCTCTGCCACGGGCAGGGACACCTCCCACTAGAGAAGGTGTGAAGGGGGAGGAATAGAGTTCTAAGCTTATTTCAAGTTTCAGAGGTGAAACTCTAAAATATCTGGGTTTTTTTTTTTTAACAAGGGACGGGGAAAAAAACTACTCTCAACCTGTCCTTTTTCAGGTTGAATTTGAGGAACTTTAGACCTGCTGGATGAAGGATATTGATTTTTCCATTTGTGGTTTTGATGGGAATTTAATTGCAAAGCGCTGTAAACGGGGGTTTGAAATTTGTCTGCAGTGTGTTCCACAGGAAAAATGTGGGAAAAAAGGGTTAAAACAATCCCAAACACCCAAGGATTTTTTTCTTATCTCCCATTTCCCAGAGTTTGAAATCCCAAACACTTTACTCACTGCCTGTAGAGAGACACCACATTCTGTCAGTACAACTCATCATGAAACTTGCTGACAATTAATTTTTCATCTTTTATTTTCCTCCTTTTTATGTAATTGGAAATGGTCAGGAGGATTTACATCAGCAACACTTCAATAAACTGAAAAAGGAGGAAACACCCCAGCCGTCTCCTTTGGGGCTGATTTGCTTAATGTGAAACATCGGGGCAAACAAAATCCAACACTTCTGAAGTTGTTCCACAAACCCATCATGGGTTCAAATATCCTTTATTGTTTCTAGATCAAAAAATGCCAAGGAGAAGCCTGGAGAAGGAAGGAGTGACAGGGTGGCATGCCACATGGAGGGATCTTTTTAACAGCAAACAGGAAAGAGTGACACATCCCACAGATTTCCTCTACTTGTTTTTTGGAGAAAAATACCTGCACGAAGCCTTGGTGGTGTCACTGTTGGAACTTGCCAGTGTGTGAAATGAGCCTTTAATTTAGTTCTGGCCTGGAATGTGAGTTTTTTTTCCCAAACTTCTCCCACTAGTTGCAGTCCTTGCCACAGCAAGGCTCTCAATGGGAATGTGTTCTCCCAGAATTGGAGGCCAAGCTCAATTCAGACCTGAGCTAAGGGATGACACAGCTGCCTGTTTATTTAGTGGCAATTCCACATTTTGCTTTCTCATCTGGAAGTGTTTCCAGTTTGGGATGGTAGTTAAATGTTCCCTTTATCTGCAAAGCCTCAGACAAAACTGGATGTGTTTCTGCATTTCCCTGGCAATCAAATTATGGAACCATGGAATGGTTTGGGATGGACAGCACCCTGAGGATCACCCCCTACCACTATCCCAGGGGCAGGGGCTCCTTCCACTATCCCAGGGTGCTCCAAGCCCCATCCAGCCTGGCCTTGGGCACTTCCAGGGATCCAGGGACAGCCACAGCTTCTCTGGGAAAACATTCCAGTGCTTCCCCACCTTTGTCTGCACCAGGAGATTTCATCTTTCAGCTTCCCAGTGCTCAGGAGGAAAGGGTTGCTTTTTGTTAGATTTGAGGAGGATCTAAAGAAAATGAGGATATTTTCATCTGACAGTGACTCCCTCTTTTCTCAACTTTCCAGAAAGCTCCTGGCAAACTTCTCCATGGAAATAATAATAATTAAATAGATCTATCAGTGGGATGCAGCATTTTTTCCTCTCTCTAAGCTGTGCATAAAATAATATCATGTCCCTCACAGCCTAATGGTGGCACATAGAAATGGAACTGCATTATCAGTGCAGTGTGAGGATGAGAAAGCCATCACATGGCAGGCAGCCCCAGGATGATAGTATCTGTCCCACATTGTATTATTTTGGGAATAATAAATATTATATGTAGGAAAACACGATGCCAAAAGAAGCTTGGTCATCCCACAGAGCTTGTGACAGATGGCAACTCCAGCTCTATAATCAAGGCAATAATTAACCTCGCAGGTTAAAAAAATCAAAGTGCATTTGCAATCCAGTTCTCCACATCAGGGATATGCTGGAATATTTAGCAGTGTTTTAAAATACTCTGATAACCTGAATTAAATATGGTTCCTGACAGGAAAGCTCTACTCCTGCATTCACCATGGACCACCAACATCTAGCATTTACTGAATATCTTTTGGAAAAGTGAAGCCTGAAATTTGAAAACAGGATCTGTTCAAAAGACCTAAATCCACTTTTGCATCCACACCCAGACTATCTATCATTTTACTCTATGAATCACAGGTTTTTTTAATTCTATTTATTCAATACCTGAAAAAGCTAATTTCAGTCCTTTAGCTGCTTGTGATCTGCATTCCCTCTGAATTCAGGGGTGGTAATAAATTCTATGTCTACCATTTGTGAGTAAACTGGTTGAACTTTCTGTTTATGTTAATGTTTATAATTTCCAATAACATTTTCAAGCTGGAAATGGTAAAATTAATTTTAAAAATAAATAGGATGTGTGTGAGTTTGTACCAAATATGACCTGCTGGAGTGAGTCTGGAGATCTCAGGGATGCTCCAAGGGCTGGAGACCCTCTGAGCTGGAGACAGGCTGGGAGAGCTGGGAATATCCAGTCTGGAGAAGGGAAGGCTCCAGGGAGACCCCGGGGCTCTTCCTGGCCATGGAATTTGCTAATTTTCTGTAGATCAGAACTTTTCAGTCCATCTGAGTTTGCAACTTGTGACGTTGCACAAACAACTGAGAATAGTGGGACACACAAAACATAGGGCCCAGGAAATTGATCAGCTGGCTCCCCCAGTTAATCTATAAATTCATAATGGCTGGGCACAGGATGCAGTACAATGGTTTAAGGTAGTCACAGCTTTTTTTTTTTTTTTTCTTTTAATATGGGGAAAAATTGAGGAGAAATGAGTTCATAAAATAGTAGCACTCTGTAGTGATGGAGCCACAGGTCTGGAAAACCTCCTCTCATGTTATCCAGCTGAGTTTCCTGCCACTGGAAGCTCACATCCATCCTTTCATGAACTTTGCATACCCTGTTGCAAAAATTGTCAGATTTCTCACCTCATCTATTCTGTTTGGGCAGCTGTTCCTGAGCCCAGCTGCTCTGATGATTATAAAACAACAGATTTCCAATCCAAAACATAAAGATGGGCAATTTATACCCACCTGTATTTGTGCTACCATCATTCTTCACCCTGAACAGCTTTTTCCCCTCTTCCTGAAGTTTATTTTTACTATTTCTAAGGAAAGAAAAGAAACAAAAACTCTTTCCTTGCTCAGCTTGTTTGCTAGGTAACAAATCACAGTTATTTTGTGCTCAATACTTCCATGTTTCCTGATCATCCCATTCCTTAGTTCTACAGAAAACATTTTGGCCAGCAGATCCCAGATTTACCCAGTGTCACCCAGTGCCTCCCACAGGTGTCCCCAAGTCACAGAATCACAGAATGGTTTGAGTTGGAATGGATCTTAAAAGTTCATCTGGTCCAACTCCCCTGCCATGGGCAGGGCACCTTCCACTGGACCATCCAATGGTCCTTGTCTGCTGGGATAATTGAGAATCTCCAACCACCACAGAAATTTATGGGGTTTTTGCCAAATATTCCATCAGTTTTCTCAGCAGCCATGATGACACCCATCTGCATGAGGTGGGTATTGTAGGAGTATTCCTTGATTTCATCACAGTACAAGGAGCCAGTGTAAGTCCTCCTTATTCCCAGAAGTAATTCTGTGAAATTACTTCATTCATCCTGGAAAATTGAATGTGCTGAGTCATCCATCAGTCCCTGTGGTCCAGAAGAGCAGCTGGGCTCCTATCCAAGCAGCCAGACCCTGCTGCTCCCAAGGGTCTGGTCCTGCTGGAGCTGCCTCTTGGGAAACATCGCCTTGTCACCCTCAGCCCTCTCCTGGGCTCTGGAGCTCCTAAGGCTAAAACCATGTTAGAGACCACTCCAACAGCTGAGGAGTGTGCTCAGAGCAGGGCAGCACCTGGGCCCAGCACACCAAGGTCAGCCTGGCTTCCACCTGGACCTGTAACAGAGAATAAACCAGCCCAAACTGGGGTCCAGTAACTGTAGCTCACCCCATGACCCAGTTCTGGATGACTCTTCTGTCGCAGATATCTTTTATGGAACATTCTTTCCTTAGGATTTTTCCTCTTGAGAAGCTGAGAGGCTTCAGGAACAAAATGTGAACATTGGTTATCTGCTGCTGTGGAATGCAACAGGTGGATCTGTGATTGGTCTCATGTTGGATGTTTGTAATTAATGGCCAATCATAGTCAGCTGGCTCGGACTCTGTCCAAGCCACAAACCTTTGTTATCATTCTTTCTTTTGGTATTCTTAGCCAGCCTTCTGATGAAATCTTTTCTATTCTTTTAGTATCATTTTAATGTAAGATATATCATAAAATAATAAATCAAGCCTTCTGAAACATGGAGTCAGATCCTCGTCTCTTCCCACATCCCAAGACCCCTGTGAACACCGTCACACTCTTCAGCAGAGAGATCTGCTGGAAAACTGGAGATTGGATTCAGTTGCCCAGATTCACTTTGGGCATGATGTCCATCCACTGGGCCAGACGTTCACAGGACTTCTCCAGATCCTTTCACCCCACACAGCCCCACATGAATAGCACAAATACCCTGAAGAGTCACACATTGCACCATGTGAAATTTTTCCTGTACCAATTTTTCCTCCCCTACAGAATTCCTAAGCCATCAGACATTTGTGTTCAAGTTTTAGAAACTGGAGTAGCCCATCCAGGGTGGATCAGCACAGGCACATACTGGGCAGTTTTAGAGGAAAAAGGTTTGGGAGTTCTACATCAAGGCCCCACTAACCCAACCCAAAGAGGGAAGATGGTAGGAGAAAGAAGAATGTGAACAGCCATGGAGAAAGAAAATAAACCCAGCAGGAAGGTGAGGGCCATGATGGAGCTGCTGGAGAAACACCAGAGGAGGCCACAGAGATGCTCCGAGGGCTGGAGCCCCTCTGCTCTGGAGCCAGGCTGGGAGAGCTGAGGGTGCTCACCTGGAGAGGAGAAGGATCCAGGGAGAGCTCAGAGCCCCTTCCAGGGCCTAAAGGGGCTCCAGGAGAGCTGGAGAGGGACTGGGGACAAGGGATGGAGGGACAGGACACAGGGAATGGCTGCACACTGCCAGAGGGCAGGGATTTGGGAAGGAATTCCTGGCTGTGAGGGTGGTGAGGCCCTGGCACAGGTTTCCCAGAGAAGCTGTGGCTGCCCCTGGATCCCTGGAAGTGCCCAAGGCCAGGTTGGACAGGGCTTGGAGCAGCCTGGGATAGTGGAAGGTGTCCCTGCCCATGGCAGGGGGTGGAACTGGATGGGCTTTAATGTTCCTTCCAATCTAAACCATTCCATGATTCTAAGATAATTAGCAACAATTAAGACTTCACTAAAAGTGAAGTCACTGGACTTTTTCCACTCTGTGCAGGGTTACAAAACCACACTAGAAACAAAACCTGCTGACCAAGATATACTTTGTGCTTTTTTCTCAGAGATTGAATAATTTCATTTTTGTCTTTTCTAGCATGGGCAAATTCCAAAAGGACAAGTTGAAATGGAAAAACACTCTGTGGCTTTTTTTTTTTTTTTTTGCAGGCTGCATTTTTCCATTGACCCAGCAGCATTAATAAACATTGCAGAGCTTTCTGAGGGGAAGATTTCCCATCCCCTCTGTGCTCTACCTCATTACCTTTTCATTTTGTTTTGTTTGCTTCTTCCTGTCAGGATAAACACGAGGCACTGTCAGGCAAACAGCAGGTCGGGGGATGACATTTTTTAATGTTCACAGAACAACCTGACCTCCTGCTCACAGCCACTAAAAGGGAAAGAAGGAAACCCCCTGTTTTAAGTCCTAAATGCTAACGAGGTTCTCTATTTGATTTGTTTCCCCTTCCCAGCAACACTAATTTCAAATTGCACCACTGACTCAATTAACAAAATGTTGAATTTGGTGAGACTTTGTATAATAAAATGTCCCAGTAACAAAAAGGAAGCCAGCAGTGGTTTGGTGTCGGTAACTAAATCCATTTTAATGGGTTATTTTAATTAAACAAATTAAATTGATGATGGCCTCTGCACAATGATGAATTACACAATTTAATAGATCATTGCTATGCACTAATCCCTTTTTTAATATTATCTTCTAACATTGATCCATGCATAGACACACAAGTCATAAACTAAAGTAAGAAAAACAAACAATGGGTGCAAAAGGGCCAAATAACAGAAAATCTGGGATGATCTTAGTTTAAAAAAAATAAAACAAACATTTTCAGTTAAGGTTATGGCAATTATTCACCATTATGGGATAATGGAAACCAGGTGGAATCTACAGTGGGGTTCAGGTTGGATATCAGGAGGAATTTCATCATGGAAAGGGTTGGTAAACACTGGAAGGGGCTGCCCAGGGAGCCATCCTGGAGGTGTCCAGGGAAGGTCTGGATGTGGCACTCAGTGCTCTGGGCTGGGTGACAAAAGGGATCAGTCACAGCCTGGAATCAATGGCCTTGAAGGTCTTTCCCACCCTCAATGATTCTGTGAGGGGGAGTACCCAGATAATTTTATCATCTTTTATGGAGATCTAATTTCATTTTTTGGCTATGTTTAGAAGGCAAGGGTGGGATTTAAAGATTTGAATTGGTGACATTGGGGGTTTTTTCTGACCTAAATGGTTCTGCGTGTGATTTACCCAATGTGACACCTCAAGGGATTCAAGTCAGAGCTGAGCCAGTCTAGAGGCTGTGAAGCCTTTCTGCTCACAGGAAAAAAAGGGGGAGAAAAAGGGAAAAAAAGTGTTTATAAGGACTGCTAATGACAAATAGAATTGGAATGTCCTTAGGGTTGGCTGGGATCTCCATGCAACAGGAAGAGGGTCCATAAAAGACACAGGAACACGAGCAAGACTGAGGGGAAAACAGGGGGAAAAGCAGCACCTTAAAGCTGGGAAACAACCTTAAATACTAGGAATTGTGGCAAAGGCTCTTCTTGTGCCATAGTTTTCCATTAAAAATCCAGTTTTCTATAGTTTTGCATTAAAAATTCCCATTTGGGCTCTTTTAGAACTGTAGCAGAGCTCCACAGACACCAGACTCCAATTGATTTTAGATTTATCATGTCATTGACAACTACTGAGGCTGAGGGGATCTGAGGTCTGGCTTGCTGATAAAGACTCCAAGAAAGATTATACAGGATTAAATGGGAATAAGTGACAAAATGGAATGAAAAACAAAAGATGCAAGGTGCAAACACAGCTGGATAATAAAGTCATACAAAGTACATCAGGAATGCTGAAGATGTAAAATATCTGCACAGAAGATAAAACATTTGGCGTTAGAATCCTGGAATTCCAAGGATTACAGGAAGAGGAATAAAAACAGCTTTTCAATGAAAACAAATAAAAGAAGCATGGACCTGAAAGGAACATGTTCATCTGCCACAGAGAGAGCTCTTCAGAGTTCTCTAAAGTACATCCAGCACCAAATTCCCCTCATTCAGACTTGTCTGTCTGGAGAAATGTCAGAGCTCAGGACACACAGCACACAGGGGCACAGGAGGCACAACCTTCATCCCTGACAACCTGAACCCTCCCAGGTGTTGGAACAAGACAATCTTTAGGGTCCCTGCCAATCCAAACCACTCCATGATTTCATGATTTACCAAGTTTATATTAATTTGTGGATCCCAGCTCCCGCTGGCTTTGTCTCCCATGAAAAAACTGCTCCAGAATAGATTTATTTCCACACACAGGGGCACAGGAGGCACAACCTTCATCCCTGACAACCTGTCCTCTCCCAGGTGTTGGAACAAGATGATCTTTAGGGTCCCTGCAAACCCAAACCACTCCATGATTTCATGATATACCAAGTTCATTATAATTTGTGGATCCCAGCTCCCACTGGCTTTGTCTCCCATGATAAAACTGCTCCAGAATAGATTTATCTTTGCAATGGTGTGGCATAATGACATTATGGAATCACACAATCATTAAGGGTGGAAAAGCCCTTGGAGACCACTGAGTCCAACCATTCCCAGCACTGCCAAGGCCACCACTGAGCCATGTCCCCAAGTGCCACATCCACATGGATTTTAAATCCCTCCAGGGATGGGGAGTCCCAACATTGCCCTGGGCAGCTGTGCCAGGGCTGGACAACACTTTCCATGAAGGAATTGTTGCTAAAATCCTTATTCTGATTCCAGTCTACAAGGAATGTTTAAAAATGAAGAAGTGGGCTCTGTATTTTAGTCAACTCCCTTTTAGCTGAAGTTGAGAATCCTGGCTCAGAATCCTGGCGTTTGCACCTGAGGGGATGGAGGAGTGAAGAAGCCCCAGACAATGTGGCAGGATGCTAATTCAGGCTTCCTAATGAATTCAGAGCCAGAACAAATCAAAGAAGAACTGCATTTAAAATAATTTAAAAAAAAAAAAACCCACAGCTACAGGTGTAGATTGTGAACTGGCATTATCCTCCCTTGTTTAAAAAATGACATGGTAATTGTAATGACAAACTCTGTTATAAATAGACACTTAATTACAATATCTTAGGTCTGGCATCTGCATTTTCACCATCTTAAAGGCAGAAGCCAAGGAGGATTTGCTGAAAACTGGAGACCTGAACAAGACAAAAGGAAACATGAAGTTCAACCAAACCCAAAATCTGCTGCTCTTCACACCCTTCCTTTCACTGCTGGCCTGCAGGTTCTTTCCCCAGGAGAAGGAAGGAAATCACCCTGGAATGTCCTGGTAGCTGCCACCCTGGGAGCCTCTGTCCCAAAACATCCCAGCCCTCTGACCAAGGGAGAAGGGACATCCTGCACCTGAATTTGGCCACTTTGAGCATTTTTTCCTCCTCTCCCTCCCAGTCCATGGGTCCAGTGGCTCCAGCAGCTGCCACAGAAACCAAAGTGCTGCTCTGCAGCACAAGGAGCAGGTGTCACACACGGAGCAGCAGAAACGGGAATGTGGGGAGGGGGGTGGATGCAGGAGGAGGAGGAGGAGGGAAAGCAGCATCACACATTCAGAATGAAATGTTCCCACCAGAGGGAGTGAGTCATTCCTGAAGTAAAGTGCAAAGCTGCAGGAATTTTTTTTCCCTGCTGCTCTCAATGCACATCTGCAAACACAGAGTACAAATCTCCACCCTTTGCTGGATGCAGGGGAAATGGAGCAGCAGAGGATGAGGAGCAGGTGGGGGAACTTAATGCCTTCTTTGCCTCATTCTTTAACAATCAGACCAGTTGTTCTCCAGAGAGGAACAAGGAGCAGAATGAATCCTGTAATTCAAGGCTGTCATCAACCTGCTACAAGCCCATGGGGTGGGATGGGATCCACCTAAAGATGCTGAGGGAGCTGCCAGAAGCACCCCCTGAGCCACATTCCATCCTTTCCCAACATCCTGGCAAGCCAGGGAGATTCCAATCCACTGGAAGGCAGCAAATGTGACTCCCATCACTCAGTGGACACAGAGCCATCGTTTGTGGATGGTGAATCCGTCACACAGGACAACAGGAAATGGCTTCAAGATGCAACAGGGGGGTTTAGATTGGATATTAGGAATAATTTCTTTCCCAAAAAGGTTGCCCAGCCCTGTCACAGCTGCCCAGGGCAGTGGTGGAGCCCCCATTCCTGGAGGGATTTAGAATGCATGTGGATGTGGCACTTGGGGACATGGGGCAGTGGTGGCCTTGGCAGTGCTGGGAATGGTTGGACTGGATGATCTCTGAGAGTTTTCCAACCTAAACAATCCCAAGATTTCATGATTCTAAACAACCCTGCTTTTGCCTCTTGCACAGGCACTTGAGTCCCTCGTGCTCTGCTCTCTAATGATCACTGTGATTTCCTCATGATGGAAATTAATGCCTGACCTATCCCAAGTATCTCAGAAAGAATTATGCTGTCATTTCCAAAATGCCCTTTAGAGCTTTTTCCCTTCCTCTCTTTCCAGGACAGTGCAGAAATACAGCTTTGTATGAAGCCAACATATATTAATCAGGGATTTTACATCAAAAAATCACTCACTTTATAAGAGCAGCAAGCCATAATACATTATGATATACTATACATTGGTAAATTGTTTGCTAACTCAAAATTAAAAAAGAATAACAACCAGTCTGGAGTTGTGCTTGATTTCCTTTGATCTTGCTGTTCAAAATTAATCTCTTTGCTTCAAGGGGTGGAGGGACAGGACACAGGGAATGGATTCCCAGTGAGAGAGGGCAGGGATAGATGGGATATTGGGAAGGAATTCCTGGCTGTGAGGGTGGTGAGGCCCTGGCACGGGGTGCCCAGAGAAGCTGTGGCTGCTCCTGTATCTTTGGAAGTGTCCAAGGCCAGGCTGGATGGGTGCTTGGACCAACCTGGAAGACCTGGGAGGTCCCTGCCAATGATCCTTAAGGTCCCTTCCAACCCAAACCATTCTAGAATTCTATGATAAATCACAAATAAATGGGATGGAACAATTGCCAAGCCCTCCTTCAGCTTGAGTGTGGGATGAATTCACAATTCCACACAGTTACAACAGCAGAAATTCATAAAAACCTGATATCTGCTTCTCCAGATTGTAAATATTTCAATGACAGCCCAACATCTACGAGTGTCCTCCCCAAAACTCACTCATTTCATTTGGGAACTGCCCATCTCCTGCTTCCCACAGCAAAACACACAAAGCACAGAATCCTCTTTTGGTCATCATTTATAAACCCCAGCAGGATAATTCTGCTGTATCTGATCCGTGAAATGATGCTCCAGGAATCACACAAATATGGACAAACAACTGAAAATACAGAAAACCTGATGGCTTGTGTGGCACAAAGAGAAGGGGGAGAGCTCCTCATTCCCTGCCCTTGCAGAGGAGCTCGAGCCCACTAGAGGGCAATGAAAGAAATCAGGATTTCTCCAGCCCTGGAAAACCCCCTAATTTCGCACTGAAGGTTTTTCCTGTGATAATAGATCACGGGATAATGGGGAAATATATTTCCTAGGATTGTTGGCACATAAAATACCAGCCACATACTTATAACGGCAGGAAGAGCTGGATAAAAAATCACCACCCAGGATATAATTAGCTGATTGAGATAAAAATAAAAAATATTACAGAAAATAAAATGATGATGATGATGTTAAAAGTGCACATTTGTGTATGTGTGTGTGGAGAAGGGGGAGTGATGCCAAAATCCTTCACTGCAATTTTCCAACTCCTCTTTTTTTTCCATAATTTTTCTTTGGGTGTTTTAATCTCCACAAAACGTCATTGGTTTGGGCTGAAAGTTGTCATTGCTGGAGAAAATTGATTTTTCTAAATTTCTAGGACAGCCACTCAGCCATTTGTGATAAATACAACTGTATTTATTAAATATTTTAAAAATAAATATATACATTTAATTACTGTGTTTTCCATATTTAAAAAATATCTAGATTATCTAGAAATATCTAGAAAATATCTTTAAGGAGTGCAAAAACCTTTAAGTTTGGGTGTCCTTCAGCATGAAGCACTGGCCAGTAAAGCCAAAGTTGTCTATTTTTTTAGATTTTTAAGGAAAATGTGGGTTTCACATAGTTAATAGATGATTAGTATTGAAAATTTTAGAAAAGGGAATGAGCACCAGTTCCATGAGTACTTCAAATGGGAAAATAAGACAACACAAAAAACACTGGGCCATTTGTACATAGGTAAAAACAAACAAACAAAAAACTCCAAAACTAAACTAAACAAGCAAACAAAAAAAAATCCACCCCCCCAAAAAAGAAATAACATTCAATGATAGGGAATATAATTAGTGCCAATCAATGTTTTTGTAGAAAACAGGTCAAATATAAACCCAACATCTGTCTTTGATGCTATTACAAGTTCAGCTGACACAGGAAAATCTGCAGATCCAATGCAGTGAATATTTTGTGTTTGATTAAGCATCATAAAATTCTTTTAATTTAAAAGTAGTGCAAAAAAAAGATGCAAAAATTAGGGAATGAAAAGGGGATTAAGATGGACTTTCACCAGGATTGTTGAGAATTGCAGTGATCAAGGCTTAGAAATAATTTTAAAATTAGTGCTGCTACAACTGGGAGATCACATGAAGGTCAGAGTTACTGTCCTGGTCCACTGAGATCACTGGAATGGAGTTAAATCTCAAACTGCCTCCATGGCTTCCCTGAAAAAATCCAAAATTCCACCTTCACCCATTGTCTGGATACACCTCTTCCTCCTGCCCTTCTCCACCACCTCACAAAGGGTCTTGATGTGTAAAAGAGCTTTTTCTTCTGTGAACACCTTAAACACAACTCCTTTAAAACTTGAAAGAGACCTGGTTTAACCGAGCCAACTAAAAATAACCAAAGCACAGGAGAAAGGAGAAGCCACAATGGAAATACATTAACCCCAAAAATCCATAGGAGGCTGCTTGCTCAGGGAAAGGTCAGGATTAAAAACTGGATTTAATACTGGGGCTTGAAGCAGGGATTCACTGAAAGTGATTTCTTAGGCCTTGATGACTCTTCCTGCACAGAACTCCATGGCCCTGCCCTAGAAGGTAGCTTGGGATGCTGAAGGTAGCAGGAAGAGGAAATATATATTTTGTCCACTTTATGTTGGGTTGTTGGATTCATTTTCAGGCCCAGTGAGCAAATGACACCTAATAAGTGTCAGCTGGAAAAAATACAAGTGTGTCTTTGGCTGCAAGGATAAAAAAGGGAAGGTTTTTCAGAAAAAGAGGCCTGAGCGGAAAAAAGTGGAAAATCTGAGGACTGGGGATAATGTGGGAGAAAAGGATGAGGGACAACATCAAATGACAGAGGATTCTGCACTGTGAGGGTGGTGAGGCCCTGGCACAGGGTGCCCAGAGAAGCTGTGGCTGCCCCTGGATCCCTGGAAGTGTCCAAGGCCAGGCTGGATGGGGCTTGGATCAATCTGGGACAGTGGAAGGTGTCCCTGCCCATGGCAGGGGTGGGAATGGGATGAGCTTTAAGGTCCCTTCCAAACCAAACTCTTCTGGGACTCTGTGATTCCACGATAAAACAAAAGGAAGGACCAGTCTACAAAGGATCTGTGGAAGTTAATAAAGGAGAAAAAAACACTTGATGGAAAAAGATCACAAGATCAAACCAGACATGACAATGTTGCTGGCTAAAGCATCTTCTGATTTTTCCAGGAAGTATTAACTTATTTTCCTCAAAGAGAGTTCTCTTTGATGCACACTTCATATAGAAAATAAAACACAATCCTACGACTGTTCTTTGGGCAACAAAAATACTGAGAGGCACAAAACTCTGAGTCCAGATTTTTATCTCAATTGCATTACTGGAAATCCAAAGTAATTCCATGGATTCCAATGGTGTTGCTCTGGATTTGCAGCTTATGGATGATCTGCACTCGGTCCTCTGAGGGAATCTTGAGACATCAGCTGGAAAACAACTTCAGCAGACATGAATTGTCAACACAATTGGCTATCAACCATCTGGTTATCAAATCATGGGCACCTGAGTGTTCAAGTGGACCCTCCTCTGTCCATATTCAGAGGCTGGAGCAGGATATTTTATAAATGTTGAGTATCTGCCATTTCCACATGAGAGCTCTGTGGAACTCAGAACTTCCTGAAGTGTCATCATGCTCAGATACATTTTTTGCTTTCAGAGTATTCCAGAGTTGGGTAAACAGTGGGGAAAGTGTTCCATGAGCATTCATTTGAATCCTGGCTCAGGCACACTTCTGTCCCTGAGCAAATGAGGTTTGAGGAGTGTTCTTGGATGCCACAGCTCAGCACTAGGGGTAAACAAACTGTTTGGAGAGCAGAAATAATGCTCACATGCTCATTAGAAATATCACTTTAAAAAAGGTTTTTTCCTGATTTTTTAAATTTGTATGGAAACCTCAAACCAGGCTAATCCCTCTCCCCCTCTCAGTCTATGCAGAGATCCCCACTTCAAATCTTATCCTTCACCTGGACATGGGTGGATCCAAACGGCAGAGCAGAATTAAGACACAACATTTTCACTCATGATGAGACTGAACATGTCTGGAGATGATTCCTCAGGTTTATTTCCTGAAAATTTTTCCTTAGGTCAGTTTTAAGGGCTGTGTTTAACCCAAAGAGAACAAGAAAATCACCAGCTAACAACCATCATGTTCCTTTCACTTTGACCTTTTTCTATTTTATCCTGTCCTCCCCCTAACTAATTTCTCAGTTAAACTAAACTCCTGGAGAGCTTCCTGAAGAGAAGGAATTCCTTCCTCTTCCCCATAAATCCTGTGTTCACTTAAACCACCATTACTAAGGTCATCATCACATTTATGCACCTGACATTTAATGTGCTTGTGACACCTTCAGAATGCTGTAACAGATGCATAATCAAGATCAAGAAATTCAAAAGCCCGGACTAGAAGCTCTTCAGAAGCACCTCACATACCACTGAATTATGTTAGAGAACATTTCCAGGCTGATGAGAAGGGATTTAACCTCTGTGTTGGCATCTGTGCACATTCCAATACTTTTCCTTGGCACTGGGATGACCCAGGAGAGCTGTGCCCAACTGGAGGCCAGGTCACACAGGGTAGGACCCCTCAAACAACAGCTCAGCCCTTTAAAATCTTCATTCTCTGAACCAACATGAGGATCTGCCCTGGAGATTGAGAATTTATCTGCCTAAGGACATGAAAATGGGATGTCTACACAAATCCAGCACGTTTTTACATTAATGGCAGGCTGAACAGGGCAAGCCACACAAAGCAGGAAATGTTTTATTTACAACCCACTCTTGAAGTCAAATCCATTTGATATTTACATTAGTTTATTACAGGGCAATTTCTAGCATTAGTTTAAATGTCCAATATAAACTTCACATTCCCAGTGCAATAAAGCAAATGGCTCCTTCAGTGACCCCCATGACCTCCCAGATGAAAAAATGATTGCAAAATGCAAAGTCTGGTTTCATCCTGCTCTTTCTGGTTCTAAATCCAAATGCAGGAGCAGCTGCATTTGCAACAGTCAAAGGGCCAAATAAAATGCCTGGCCTTTATGAAGTGAAGACAATAAATGCAGAATTGAAAGCTATACATAAAAACAATCTTGCCATTCTCAGCATTAATAAAAACAAGCACCATGTGCTGCATTCCTGGGGAGCAGGAAGAGCAGCAGGATGCACTCAGCATGGGATGGTGGCACTTCTCTGCCTCAGGGAATGCCCCTGGATCTCTGGAAGTGTCCAAGGCCAGGCTGGACAGGGCTTGGAGCAACCTGGGATAGTGGTAGTTGTCCCTGCCCATGGCAGGGGGTGGAATGAAATGGGCTTTAAGGAATCCACCACCTCCCTAGGAAGCCCTTTCCAACATCTAACCACCTTTTTCAAGAAGAAATTTCTCCTGATGTCCAAACTAAACCTCCCCTGGCACAGTTTGAGGCCATTCCTCTTATCCTGTCCCTATTCCCTGTGAGCAGAGCAGATCCCCCTGTCCCCTCCTGTCAGGAGTTGTGCAGAGCCACAAGGTCCCCCCTGAGCCTCCTTTTCTCCAGGCTGAGCCCCTTCCCAGCTCCTTCAGCCATTCCTGGTGCTCCAGCCCCTTCCCCAGCTCCATTCCCTTCCCTGGACACCCTCCAGTCCCTCAATGTCCTTCTTGTCCCAGAGCTGCCCCCAGCACTGGAGGTGCCCCAGCAGTGCCAGCCAGGTCCTGCTGCCACCCCAGCGCTGCCACTTTGGCCTCTTGCCCACCTGGGCACACCTGGCTCGTGTCAGCAGCACCCCCAGGGCCCTTTCCAGCCCCTCAGCCCCAGCCTGGAGCTGCAGGGGGCTGCTGTCACCAAGTGCAGCATCATTCCCCAGCCCTCCCTGTGCCCAGACATCACCAGTTCTTACCCCAGCCCAGAGGGAACCTGCCCAGGCCATGGCTGCTGGATTTTCCAGGAATAAGCCATGGGAGATGCTGCCAAAGGCTTTGCTGAAGTCCAGGTAGACACAGCCACAAGTTCATCCTAAATTCATGCCATCAATGCTTTTATCTTGCTGTCACTGTCTTCAAGAAATGGACTAGGATTAGTTTTGAGAGATTTCCCCAATTTGAGGTGCTCGAATATTATCAGAGAGGCAAAGTCAAATTTTCTGCAGTTACAGTAACATGAAAAGAGTTCACGAGTGCTCACACAAAACCTCCTCATGCATAGCCAAATGCAGCTTTCTCCAAGAGGCATGAACATACAAAGGGTATCTCTGCAGCACAGAAAAGTGATTACAACCCAAAGAATGGCTCAGCTTATCAGATCAGCTTTGCTTGTCTCCACAAGAGCCACCACCATCAATCAGGAATCAAGTCATTGCCATTCACAGCAGAATGAAGCAGAGATAATTTGACACATAAAGCTCTGAATTAGACGTAATTTGAAGAGGAGTAAGCAGGTGTTATTTTTTATTGACTATTGTATTGCTTTAATAAAAACAATCTCATTTTAAAGGAGCTATTTAACTTCTCCCAGCCAAAAATCACATGAAAAACCATCTCCCAGGCAAAGCCTGTTCTGACTTCACACAGCAGTCAGATAAAACACAGATGAAGGTTGTGAATTCCCAGTGCCAGGCATTCCTTTGTGGAATTAACCACTCAGAACTGCAGATCCCAGAGGTCTGTAAACAGCCCTGCCTCCAGCTTTGGCAAATACAATCCTGACCACTTCACCTCCTTGCAGGTTGCTGCTCCAAAGCTCATTGCTTTTGGAATGCTTTGGGAAACTCCAGCTTTTCAATCTCTTTCCTTGATACCAAATGTAAAGGTCTTATTTTTGCACCTGAGGGTTTTGCTGGTTTGTTCCCACATCATATCAAAGAAAGCTGATGGAAGGCCCCCAGTGTCTGCTGGGCTGCAGGGATTGCTGCATCTTCTGCTAATTCCTTGTGCTCCTGATTCCATGGAATTCATCCACCCAAAACCTCTGCCCTGGAGCCAGGCTGGGAGAGCTGGGGGTGCTCACCCGGAGAAGAGAAGGCTCCAGGGAGAGCTCAGAGGCCCTGTCAGGGCCTAAAGGGGCTCCAGGAGAGCTGGAGAGGGACTGGGGACAAGGAATGGAGGGACAGGACACAGGGAATGGCTCCCACTGCCAGAGGGCAGGGATGGATGGGATATTG
Organism: Setophaga petechia; assembly: GCA_024362935.1. Taxonomy (NCBI): domain Eukaryota; kingdom Metazoa; phylum Chordata; class Aves; order Passeriformes; family Parulidae; genus Setophaga; species Setophaga petechia. The sequence goes on along the minus strand of JANCRA010000085.1, from coordinate 881,664 downwards.
GGAAGGAATTGTTGGCTGGGAGGGTGGGCAGGCCCTGGCACAGGGTGCCCAGAGAAGCTGTGGCTGTTCCTGGATCCCTGAAAGTGTCCAAGGCCAGGCTGGATGGGGCTTGGAGCAGCCTGAGACAGTGGAAGGTGTCCCTGCCCATGGCTCATGGATGATTTTTAAGGTCCCTTCTAACCCAAACCATTCTGTAATTCCCTGCAGGGGAGGCACTCAGTGTATTCTTGCAGCCTTACAACCCAGTGCTAGTGCTTGCAAAACAACTGCAAGGTCTGACTCCGAAAAAAAGAAAAGAATACAAACTTCTTCCCACCCTGATTTCATTCTCTGGATTACAATTGTCTCGATAATTCATTTGAAAACTAAACCCAGCTGAGCAACTGTCTTGAAAATTGAGTAACCTCAGGTTCACCTGTATTAAAAAACCTCAGCTTCAGGCAAAGCTGCTCATTCACAGTGATTTCACCAAGGCCTGGCCCTCATTTGATGTTTTTCTGATTACAGTTCCATTGTGTCACCGTTTAGCAGCAGCACTATTGTATTACAGTCTGTCACCAGCAGCTGACTCTGACTCCTGCACTCAGATCCCTCAGCAGCTCCAGCCCCATGGCTGGATGTGAATTCAGTGCTCTACTGCCACTTCTCAGCTCTCAAAGCAGCTGCAGGAACCAGCAACAAGTTCCACAACTCAAAATAGATGTGACCTTGCAGGATACCTGGGCTTGGGGTACACCAAGGGTCTCACTCACAGCCTGGTAATAAATCTGATTATTGTCACTTAAAATTGAATCCCAGCATCACTGAGGTTGGAAAAGCACTCTGAGATCATAAAATCCAAGCATCTCCTAACACTGCCAAGGCCACCACTGATCCGTGTCACCAAGTGCCACATCCACACAGCTTTTAAATCCCTCCAGCAACAGGGAACCAACCACTGACCTGGGAAACCCTTTCCAATGCTTGCTCAGCCTTTCTATGAAGAATTTTTCCCTAATATCCAGTCTAGACCCCAACTTGGCCCATCCTGAGGCCATTGCCCCTTGTCCTGTCCCTGTTCCCTGGGAGCAGAGCCCGAGCCCCCTGGCTGTCCCCTCCTGTCAGGGAGTTGTGCAGAGCCAGAAGGGCCCCCCTGAGCCTCCTTTTCTCCAGACTGAGCCCCTTTCCCAGCTCCCTCAGCCCCTCCTGGTGCTCCAGCCCCTTCCCCAGCTCCATTCCCTTCCCTGAACACCAGGAACCAGTTAGGGAAAAAACCCAAACTTCATCTAGCAAACCCATCATTTTCTGGTTGAAGGCCATTTTTAGGGCTCTTTCAGGCCCTCAGTTCAAATCACATTTAAGAGCACATGCACAATTATTCAGTGAACAAAAAAATAAATGACATTTTGATTTTATTTTTCTTTTCAGTGCCAAAAAACGCTGGAGTCACCCATGCACACTGCATGTTATTGTAATATTTGTTAGTCCTTCCTCCCTTGCTGCAGGCAGCACTGCTTATCACGGAAAAAAATTGTGCCATTCCCACATTTTTATCCATGATTATCTGGCATGTGTCACTGCCAGAAAAAGCTTGATATTTATTTTAAATTGCTGCAATAATAAGGAAAGTGGCTGTATTACATTTACATTAAAATAATGGAATGCACAGCATTTAATATGAAAAGGGATTCCTGAACAAATTGTTTGCTCAGTGTGTTTCCCACACAACCATTCCACTGCTCCTGCAATACCCCAGTAGATAATATTGGAGATATTGTTGTTAATAATACATGGGAAACACACATCCCTGAGGAATTTCAGTGCATATTTGCTGGGTTTCCTTAGCTGGCAACACCATCCCTTCCTTCCCCACTTCAGTGCAAAAACAAACTCTACATGTGCTCACTTACAGTTGTGCCTAATTATATAAATGTACTAATTACACACACTTTTCAAAGTAGGTAAATTTTAAATGGTGCCATTAAGGAAATCTATTTGATGATGGAAATTTCTGTAATATCATATTGCAATCTCACACATGGCAATTTTGCTCTCATGTCAGTATTTATTTAATGACAAATAACAGCAGAGGATAATAGAGTTGGGAAAGCAAATTAAAGCTGTAAGATTTGCAGGGTGATGTTGGTCAGCAGATGCTAAAGGAAAGGAATAAAAGGAATTTGGAAAAGCAGTGGATCTGAGGTAAATAATGAGTAAAAAGAAGTTTTGAATGATAAATGTCTTCCAAAACCACCAGATAAACACCTTCAACAGTGACTTACCCCCCTCAGAAACAAATATAAGTCATTGAGCACTTCATTTACACACAGTTATCAGATCTGGAAATCACTTACCTGCAGACCTCTCTGCACTCAAAATAATTCCAATTTCAAGTAGGAACCAGTCCTAGAAGTTCACCTAGTCATACCCACACTGGTAAAAACAATCTGCTGCCTTTTGGGACCTTCTGGCTGATGTAAAAAGAGCTTTTTACTTTTCACATCAAATATACACCCAAATTCCTGGTTCTTTAACATAACACCTGTGAGGTGATTGTATAATTAAATATAATGAACACCGATTGTCTTTTGGTATTACTTAAGTTTACTGTCCCCATGTCACAGGTGAGTGGGGTTTTTCATTTAAATTACAATAATTTAATATTTTTCTGCTGTAGAATCTGGTTTTTGCAGAGCACTGGGTAGCACCACAGTGCAACAACACTGCAGGATACTAATCCCTCTGCCTTTACTTAAATAACAAAGTGGCAGGAAAGACAGAGAATCCATTCTCCCCAGAAAACAGGGGAAAACTCAGTGTAAGAAAAGGAATTGGTTGATGTTCTCTCACACAAATCCTTGTGTCACAACAAATACTCTCAGTAAGTCACAGGCTGTCACACCTCAGCCAAGACATTTATGGAAAGGCTGGATAGAAGCATTTCATAAGCATCAGGTGGGTGATCCTAAGTAATCCAGCTCAGTTATTGGTCAGCAATGTTCAGGAACTCTTGGATCTGGGATTTTGGGTTCACCCTTCAGGATTTGGGGTCCAGAAAAGCTTGAATAGCTTTAAGTTCACAGATTTCTGTTCTGGTGTACCCACATTAAATAAATCTGTAGAAGAGACTCAAAATATCTCTGCACAAGGAACTATTTTTCTCTCTGCATGATTATAAAATTACTCATACAAAAAAAAAAAATCCCTAAAAGTTGGAATTTAAAGCCACTATGATGCAAGTTGGGCATTGGACTGAGGAGCTGCAACAGCAGCATGGAGCGTGCAATGCACAGGGGGTGATTTTGTGTTAATTGGTGACATCTGAGACCTTGTGCTCACAGCTGAAGCCATTCCACCCCCTGCCCAGTGTTACCTTCTGATATTCTTCCTTGGATCTCAGGGCAGCTTCCATCTGTTCCTGGGAATAGGTGTAGATGGCCGAGCGGTACTGAGTGCCGACATCGTTCCCCTGCCGCATCCCTGGGGGGACACAAGGCAGGGGGATCAGCTTCCCTCCTTCCCTGGGGGCTGGGAGAAATCCAGAACCCCCCCATTCCAGAGAATGCCAGCATGGGTTGGGTTGGGTTGGGTTGGGTTGGATTGGATTGGGTTGGGTTGGATTGGGTTGGGTTGGGTTGGGTTGGGCTGGGTTGAGTTGGATTGGATTGGGTTGGATTGGGTTGGGCTGGGTTGGGTTGGGCTGGGTTGAGTTGGATTGGATTGGGCTGGGTTGGGTTGGGTTGGGTTGGATTGGGTTGGGTTGGGTTGGATTGGATTGGGCTGGGTTGGGTTGGGCTGGGTTGGATTGGGTTGGGTTGGGTTGGATTGGGTTGGGTTGGGTTGGGTTGGGTTGGGCTGGGTTGGGTTGGGCTGGGTTGGGTTGGGTTGGTTTGGGCTGGGTTGGGTTGGGTTGGGTTGGATTGGGTTGGGTTGGATTGGGTTGGGTTGGGTTGGGTTGGATTGGGCTGGGTTGTGTTGGATTGGGTTGGATTGGGTTGGTTTGGATTGGATTGGATTGGATTGGATTGGATTGGATTGGATTGGATTGGATTGGGTTGGGTTGGGTTAGGCTGGATTGGGTTGGATTGGGTTGGATTGGGTTGGATTGGGTTGGTAGAGACCGTAAAGGTCATCCCATTCCAACCCCCTGCCATGGGACACTTCACAGTAAATTCAGGATATTACACACAGCTGGATTAGCACAGTTTCTGCTATGCACACTCAGCAAGGAGTTTTAGGGAGTCCAAGTCTTTGGTTAAAGAGTCATGAAGGGATTCAATGCTGATATCTCCTTTTAAATGTCATGGAAATGAAAGATGAGCATTTTATGGTTTTGTTCCATCACACAATAATCAAATACAGATGTCAAACCCTAATTAATTAATCTGCAGTCACTGTAATCATGGTGCTCTTAAAAAACCCTGATTTTGGACCATGCAAATGGTTACCCAAAAAATGGTGATTTTATCAAGTGCTTATAATGTTCTTGTGCTGTGGGAATGCAACTTAATGGGAGAAAGGTACAAAATACTTTTGGAGAAAAATAGTTATTTTGGGACAGGTTGCCCAGAGAACTTGTGGACTCCCCATCCCTGGAGGAGTTCAAGACCAGGCTGGATGGGCAATTTTGGCACCAGGATTTTGTGATATTTCTGCTGATATGTGATTTTGTGATATTTCTGCTGATAACCTTTCCAAAAGACCTGATGTATGAAGTCGTTCATGTACAAATTTGCAAAATATGGGATGGATTCTCCCTGCAAAGCTACAAAACACTGGGCCAAAGCAGGGAGGTCACAACTGTCCCCTCATGTGACCAGCCCAGACCTGGTTTGGCACTGCAGTCCCGGGAAGCCACTGCTCCTTCCCATTCCCATTCCCATTCCCATTCCCATTCCCATTCCCATTCCCATTCTCTCCAGCCAGCTTTGCTGTGGATCATTCCCTAAACTCAAACAACAGCCTCACAACAGCCTCTTTAGCATCAAGAATTCTCTGGACATGCAGTTCTGCAGCTGCATTGGCAGCTTTGTTATCACTGCCTTTCCTCTCTTCTTCCCAATTTTGTGTTCAAGAACCCAACTTTATGCTTTGCTGGAATAAAATGTGTTAATTTTTACTTTGCTTAAGAAACTCCAACTTTTTCACTCTCCCAAAAGTTTATCCACACCACCATCGACACCTCCCAAAAAGCTGCAATCCAAGACAAATTGGAAATCATCAGGACTGGTGTTAGGATTGCCACGAGGCTGCAGAAGCCCCTCTGAGGATTCCCATCAAGTGTCAGGATTGTGGAGATGAAATGGAAAAGGAAATGGATGTCCTGATACCCCCCTGGCAAAGGACAGAGGATGGAGAAAGAGCCTGTGGTCCTGGAAGCAAAAAGATGCCATCAGCTCACTACTTCTCATTAAATCATGGATTTATCTCTCTTGGACTCCCCAGGGCAACAAAAAAATGATTTAAAGGGAAATACAATAAACAAAAAACCTGCCTGAAATATTTATAAACAACAAGACACAAAAATATTTTAAAATATGTATAAGGACAAAAATTCCATTTAATGACCAACAGTTACATGAAAAGAATCTGATTCCAAAACATCTTCCAGAGTTTTCTGATGATTTGGGTTATTTTTTTAGCTGTTAAAATGTCTTATTACAATAAAAACAATAACAATGTTCTTCATCAATACTTAATGGTGGCAAGTGCCACCAGAGGATATTTTGCTCATTCCTTTGGAAGTTCTTCCAGAGTGGCAGGGAGCTCTGGTAAAGCCAATTTGGGATAAAATGAGGACAGGCCAGGAAAGCTTTACTTTTGCCAGAATATGTTAATGCTGATTGATGCTTGAGCTTAAGCATTAACATTCTGCAAATCTATTTATTGCTTAACAGACTGTTTAACAACCAACTAGGGAGGAGATTACAAAAATCTCTCTAAATGGAGGATCACTACAGAGGGTGCTGGTTTCCAGCATGAATTTAGGAGTGTAAGTTTGGTATGAGCTCAAGTGCCCAGTGCTCTGAGTGAAAAAATCAGATTATTTAATATCTGCATGTGCCACCATGACATAATATCTGAGAGCCAGTCAGCTTAATTAATTTATTGAAGAGAAGGTTAAGAGGAGAACTGACTCTAAATTAAAAATACATTTCTAGAGAAGAAAAAAAAAACGCAGAGAAATGAGGCTCTTCAGTCTTGCCAAAGTTGTTTAACTTGGAAGGGCAATTAAAAGCCAAAGTATCCAAAATCCAGGTGGGAAATAAGACAACATCCGAGCAACAAAGAGCATTTACCTCTTGAACGATGCACCTAAAGCCACATTCCACTCCTGAGGACTTCAGTTCAAGGAAATACGTTTTCATAGAATCAGAAAACAGTTTGGGTTGGGAGGGACCCTAAAGATCACCCAGTGCCATCCCCTGCCATGTGCAAAACCTGCCAGTTTAGGGATAGGTTTTAGGGTACCTCCAGGAGATCAATCTTTTCCTCAGGGATAAGAGGGAAATCTGTCAGTAGGACCTGAACCTCCCTTTTGTTCAGGACTGAGATGAAAAACAGGTCACTTCTTAAAGTTGGTAAGAAAATTCATTAACCCTGAGGAATCAGAGAATGACTGAGGGTGGAAAAGGCCTCAGAGATCACCAAGTCCAACCATCCCCCAGCACTGCCAAGGCCACCCATGTCCCCAAGTGCCACATCCACATGGATTTTAAATTCCTCCAGGGATGGGGACACCACCCGTGCCCTGGGCAGCTGTGCCAGGGTTGGACAAATCTTTCCATGAAGGAATTGTTCTCATCCAGATCTACATTAGTAATATCAGTGGGGCAAGAGAGAGAGAGACTGGAAAAGGCAAACCCTGTGTCCCTGACCAGGTGATCAGGAACACATCCAGCAGGAACAGGAATAAACAGACCTCTGAGGTAACAGCCTGGCAGTCACTGGTGAGGCCTGAAACAAAGAAAATCGGCTGATGTGCTGGGAACAGCCAGAAATCCTCTTGTCAAAGAGATTCTTTGATAGAGAGACTGATTTTAGAACAGAGAGAAAAGCAGAGAATTTGTACCTCTCTGGCAAAAGACAAAAATATGTGTGGTTTGGATATGGTTGTGTGGTGTCAAAATATAAAAATGTCCAAAATCCAACAGCCCAGATCCTGTGTGAGCACTGGGCTGTCGTTTTAAGTTCTTCTCTCTGGAGAACCAGAGTAGATGAGGGCATCTGGAGCTGCAAATGTGTTCAGATGTTGGGCATGGATTGTATTCAGGAATTTCCCTCTGGCTGACCAAAGCATCTCGGCAGAGCTCAGCCCTGACCACTCTGGAGAGCATAAAATGTCCTCACTGTGCCAGCAGAGCCTGGAGCACCAATTAACCACAAAAAGCCCTCAAGAGCTGAGCTCTGATGTATATGAAATGGAAATTTGTGGTGAGAGGATGGTGGCTGGAGAGAAGAGGGGGCTGTGATGAGCTCCCAGATCCTGTCAAAGGAACAGTTCCCAGGTTGAGACTGCCATGGAATATGAACACTGCCACTGGGAAAACTGATGTTTGCCCAAGTGTAGATAACAGGCAAAGGAATGGCTCTAAAAATCCCTTTCTTACCAACACTTTGGTATCTTCTGATGCACCTGGGTAGGAATGGCTTAGTTTTGGTCTTCTTCACATTCTTTGGCATCAAAGCAATGAATTCTGGCTCTCCTTTGGTTTGAATGACTGGAATATGGACTGGAATATGGAATCCCCATTCCTGGAAGTGTCCAAGGCCAGGTTGGACAGGACTTGGAGCAGTCTGGGATAGTGGAAGGTGTTTCTGCTCAAGGGCAAGGGGTGGAATGAGATGATCTTTAAGTTCCCCTCCAACCCAAACCATTCTGTGATTCTCTGATTAATAAGAAAACATATTTCCCAGTACTATTTTTTTTTTCTTCAGAAACTGCAAACAAGCAGATTTGTTTCCAAAAAGCCAACATTAATACATTACCTACAGAAAGCTAAAGCAAAAGACACTTTATTTCATTGGCTAAATCAAGGAATTCTTTCAAAGACTAAACCCTCTAATGACTTGAAAGTAACACTTATACACCACTCCTTATCTTCCCTCCATTTAAAAATAATAAAAAAAAGGTAATGGCATCATCCGTCAACTTTGCTATTCTCGGAGGATCCCAGGCATAATGGAGATAAATGGCTGAGGTCTCTTCAACTCTTCTCTGCCATCCAGTGAAATTTTAAAGGGCAGTTCATAGCTCTTATTTTTATCATAATTTTTCCTGTGATTTATAGACTTTGCTGCAGCTGTCACTTATTTTCTTATACCTGCAGCAACCTGAGATACGGATTGGTCATTTTCTTCTCCCCAATCAATCCTTGCTGAGTTAAGACTAATAAAACTCCTTCTTCCAGCTCATCATATCATTATTTAGTAAAAATCAATGGCACCATGTCAGCCTGGCTTGATGTCATCACTCACTCTAATGATTACATCCATACAGCTTAAAAGTTGCCAGGGGAAAGTAAAACTCTTTATGGCACATGATTAAAGAAGAAAAATGTTAATAGGAAAAAATTTCGTTACAGTGCTGTGCATTGAGAGTTCTGGAGGATTTTCAAGGTGCCGTGGTGCAGGAAGTATAAATTAAATAGAAAATAGTTTCTTCAGGAGGTTTAAGAGAATTAATGAGCTTGTACATAATAAAGAGAAGTTTTGCACTGTCAACAAGGTTTAGAAAGTTTTCAATATACACAGTTTTCAGTGTCAAGGAGGAAACGCTGGTTTTGGTCCTCTCTTGGCACTAAAAGATTTTTGAAGTCTTTTCCAACCCAAACTATTCCATGATTCACATAGCAGGGGCAATACTGCTCCTCTAACACTTCAAATATTTTATGCATATTTTTAAAAACTAGAAATTCTCCAGGAAGACCTGGTTTAGAAGAAAAGTTCCCTGTATATTCATTATTTATTAATTCCCTCAGATATAACAATGTATAAATGCATTTTTGAATGCTCTTTGACCTTTGAAGGAAATGCATCATCAACCTGAACCCAGAAAAAAAAACACTCACAGGTTTGTTTTGGATGAGTGCAACAAAGCTCAAGTGTTAACTCAAGTATCACTGGCAGGCAAAAGTGTTAATTCATTTCTAATTATTAATAGAAAATTCATATTTACCAGCAGTGCACAGAACAGATGAATACAACAGTGAATTATGCACATAAATCATTCTTAATGGCACTAAACTTATTGTAGAGGATTTTTGCTTTAATCAAACTTGACTTCATTTAAATCTAAAGTTAAATGATTGGGTTTAGGCAGGATTTTAGATATTTTCTGCCATAAATAGGCACTAGGCTTTTTCAGAGATACTTTCTCTTAAAAAATCTGTCTGGGAGCTGGATGAACCTCAACCTGCTGGTGAAACTCCAGAGGAAACCACAAAGATGCTCCAAAGGCTGGAGCCCCTCTGGAGCCAGGCTGGGAGAGCTGGGAATGTCCAGCCTGGAGAAGAGAAGGATCCAGGGAGAGCTCAGAGCCCCTTCCAGGGCCTAAAGGGGCTCCAGGAGAGCTGAAGAGGGACTGGGGACAAGGCATGGAGGGACAGGACACAGGGAATGGCTGCACACTGCCAGAGGGCAGGGATGGGTGGGATATTGGGAAGGAATTCCTGTCTCTGAGGGTGGGCAGGCCCTGGCACAGGGTGCCCAGAGAAGCTGTGGCTGCCCCTGGATCCCTGGCAGCATCTGGAATGGGCTGGACAGGGCTTGGAGCAGCCTGGGATAGTGAAAGGTGTCCCTGCCCATGGCAGGGGGTGGGATGTGATAGTTTTTAATGTCCCTTCCAACTCAAGACAATTCCACAGTTCTATGAATATGGGAAGGGAATGAATTTTTTATCCTTAATTATTGGTGAAGCTGGAACTGAGCTTTGGTTTAGGCAACCAAAACTGACCAAACATTGATGCCTCATTTGAGTAAACTGTGTTGACCAGCTCTTCCCACACTCATGGGAGCTGAGCCCCTCCATGCCCATGGAAAGATCTAAATTTAAGTGGATTTAGCTCAGCCTTTATCCCTCCTGGCTGTGCTGGGGAGACAAGCCTGCCTGGAGATCCTGATAGCCTGAAATCCCAAATAAAATGCATGCAGCAGGGATGTGTGAAAGAGACTGGAGGACAAGACAGAGGGCAGAAATGAGCTCCACATTTTCTAACTGTTGGAAAACAGGGATAATGCCCAAAAGCATCTGATATGGCAAAAGCACTTCTGTTTGGGCACCAGAATTGGGCCCTCATTGCTGATTTTCTTCAGGGATTAACTTTGCTGTGCTGTTGCCAAAAGTTGGATGGGGAAAAACATAATTAAGGAATGCAGGGATTCAGACCAGTTACCACATGGGCTCAGCTATGGAACCACACAGATTTGCTGTTGTTTTCTTCATGTGCCTTCTCCTTTCTCTTCACTTATCTGCTGTTCATTAGTGTCTTGCCTCAATTTAGGCATTTGCCATCACTACAAATCCAAACCCACTCTGATCCACCAGGTGCTGTTGCAATAGTAATAAAAATAATTAGTGATAATAAAAATAATAGTGTTGTCATTTGCTTTTATCAGCAGATAAGCTCATGGGACACTGCTCTCTCAAAATACAGACAAGTGTGCTCTTATAAATATGCACAAGGAAATTGCAGGCAGAGAAAAACATTCATTCATTGAAAATATTGTTGTTTAGAAGAGAGTCAGCTTTGACCTCTTGTACCTAATTATACACGAAAACAAAGATTAAAAGCCTACTAATAATCACCATAAACTATGATTAATGATGCCATGCTTCAGTGCCTCAGATTTCCAGACCCAAGTACAGTAAATTCACTATTATTTGAAGAAGAAAACAATGTTTGGTATCTCTTTGTTTTGACTTCATCTGTTGTTTTCCTTGCGTAAGGATTAGGAACAATCCATCAAAAAACTCTGCAGAAAAAAACTTTCTAAGGTTGCCCTCTCCTAATTCTACAAACACATGAAAATTTAGATGCTGTTATTCCCACCACATTCCCATTGGCTTCATGGACAGAACCACAGCATCATGGAATGGTTTGGGTTGGAAAGGACCTTTAAAGATCATCTCATTCTTATATCACAGAGTCGCAGAATCTTCTGAGTTGGAAGGGACCCATATGATATTTTATTTTATATATATATGTGTGTATATATATATATATATATATATATGTATAAAATATATTATCTCGTTCTTCCTTATATCCAGTATAAACCTCACCTCCCTCAGGTGGATGCATGTTTCCCACAGTGTCAGAGTTTTAATTTTCAGTAGTTCTGGGGAAATGGCCCACACATCCTTGTCAGGTATATAAAAAAAGAACCTAAAAGCAGTTGAACAAGGAATTCAGTGCCCAGAAGGACTTTTGCCCTTGAGCCAGAATTTATTCAGCACCACTCACTTCAAAATGCAAAGTGTTCAGCACACCTCAGCAAACCACTGCTCTGGTTAATAATCCCCTTCATTAAGAAAGATGCAGGGAAAACATCATCTCCTAAACTGCAAATATAGGTCAGGAAAAGTCTATTCTAATTTATATGGATAAGAAGAGTCTAACGTGCAAATTAGGGCACAGCAGCTGAAATTCCTGGGGATGCAAAGCAGCCTAATAACACCAATTTATTTTTAATGCCTGTTTACTCCTGGAGAAACACAAAGAGTGGGAACAACAAAACACAAGATTTCAGTTCAGGAAGGAGACGAAGCTGCATTCCCAAAATACAACTCTGGCAAAGACTTTGCTACTTAAAAAAAAAAAAACGCAGACCACAGGTATTTTGGAGGTGGTTTTGGACAGGGGACTGAATTCATAGCTGGTGGGATGAATCACCATCAATCAACTGTCCCACCACTGGGGTTTCATTGGAAAGAGCAGGAATTAGAAGAAGACAACAGAAAGACTCCTATCAAACAACCCAGTTCTACTCTTGAGTGTCCATCCCTGCAGGAACCACCTCACATTTATCTTTATTGTGTCCTGGCACATCGATTTCCATGGCTTTTGTTAATTTATCAACACAGGGCTGTGCTTTATTCGCTTCCTTCAAGAGCCTCCCAGCAATGTCTGTACCACTGATTTAATTAGCATCCTCTTCACTGTATCCTCCGAGTCATTAATGAAAATATTGAGGAGTATTGGACCAAGAATGGCTCCCTGAGGGGCTGGTAATTCTATTTTGAATATATTTAATATGCCTGGTGACAATAGATTTTGTATTTCTACTGGTTTTTGTTACACCTTGTAATAATGCTGAGACCATCAAGGCTCTTTATAACATTTGAAATACATGACAAAGGTGCTTTAATCTGAGACTCACAAATCTCACTCAAATTATAAAAGGGAAGCGAGTTACAAAAATGTAAAGGCAAAACATAAAAATGAGAGATTCTTTTTTTGCCTTTAATCTCCAAATGGAGTTCCAGGCCTGTAGCAGAATACCAAATGTTGGTTTAGGGTGGCTGCAGCGTTTTTTATGTGTACAGCTGTTCTTCCACTGGTATAAGTAGACACATCTGCTCATTAGCAACACAATGTCATTTCTAGTGTCTAATTTTAATTATTTGCAGATGATAGATTCCTTATGCAATGTCTAAAAAAAGTACAGGCCTTCAAAGCTGGGGAGAAATAAATATCGCCTCTGCAAGCAAACTGGGTCAGCACAACAAAAAGCAGATATTAATCTGGAGAACTCCTGTATCAGCACCAAGGCTAAATGCCAGCATGTTTGGAAGGTCACAGGGAGGAGAAATGGCTCCTACATTTCTTCTTTATCATGGATACACAAGACATATGGACTGAGAGATGTTCTGAACAAGTCTGGCAGGTGATGAGTTTGTTGTAGGACAGATGGTCCTGAACTGCTGGAAAAACATCAGCCCTGCTTACATTTCCTGCACAAACACAGGCAAGATAAGGGCTTGTCCCTGACAGGAAAGGGGGGAATGAGATGCCCTACAATGACTTTGGTTCTCTGGGTATTCACAAAGGATCCACAAGGCTGGAGAGGAAATTCCAGCAGCCCCTGAGCAGCAGTGGCCACAGGTTTGTCCTTCACCCTGTGGTCAGAGTGACCAAAACTGTGGAGTGCTGGCTTCCTGTCTGCCACTAACTCAAAAATCCAAACAGAAAGGTAGAAGGAATAAAAAATGATGGGATTTGTGGACAACAGGCACTCAGCACAAGGAATTGCAGAGATACCCTAGTTGTTTCCTGTGGGCTGGGAATGATTGGGTACTTTTGAGGAATATGGGGAGCAGAAATACCCAAACAAGCATCTGACTTGGACTGTGCTCAGGAAAGAACCGAGTTGAAGGAGGTAAGTGGATTTTTCATTTCTCCCAAACACGTTTTCACAGCATCACAGAATGGTTTGGGTTCAACAGGACCTTAAAGATTATCTTGTTCCATCTCCTGCCATGGATTGGGACACTTTCCACTAGACCAGGCTGCTCTTAAAAGAAATTAGTTTTGTTGTCTGTTTGACTTTTGTACAGACCATGAAAGCAAGAAGGAGCCTTTCTTTAAAGTCACCTTGAACTGGCTGAAATCCCTGACAGATAAAGGGCTTCACCCACACACAAGTCAGGAGAATTTCAAGATTAAAGCCCTTTACAGGACTCACATTTGCACCACGCCAAACACTCTTCTCTGGTATCAGATTGATTTTTCCAAAGGCTGGGAGAAATAGTTTCTGACACCCCACAAAGAGCAGCCAAACTTCCTGATCTGATCCAACATGACACATTCCTCCCCAACCAGGAGCACAGCAGCAGGGTTTGGAATTGGCTCAGGCACTGCAGGTCAGTGCTGATGCCAGAAGGGTGATCCCACCAGCATCCCTGCTCCTGGCAATTTAAATCCTGGCTGGAAACCACGTTTCACTTCCACTCATGCAGGGTTAATTTTCAGCCTGAGCAGAGAACTTTGTGATTGCCAGAGTCAACACAAGCAAAGAGCTTGTATCTGGCTGAAAGGTTGGGGAGAGAGGGGAAAATCACCCTTTTTCCTAACAGGAAAGTCAATTATTACTTTACAGAAATTGTGACACTACAGAAGAGGCACAAAACTGATGGGCTGAAAGTCCAAGTCCCTCTGTATAGGCAGCAAGGAGGTGCCAGCAGGACCATGGTCAGGGTGCAACTTTAAGGAGACAGTCAGGCTTATAGTCTAAAAAAATCTGGAAAACACTGTGGTTGGCCCCATTAAAAAGCCAGGCAATACAGGCCTTGCCCTACACCTCTGCAAACATTAAAAAATAAAATTACCCACAAAGATTTTTTGGTAGTATTTTTTACATATTCCTTTAATCCCCCTTTTCTGTATCAATGACAAAGAAACAACATCTCGAGCCCTTACAGAGCCATCCAGAGCAATCCTCTTACAGATCAGCTCATCCCTGGGAGAGCAGGAATGCTGAGCAGGGCACTGGAGGCTGAGCAGAGATGACAGCCATATGCCACTTGGCAGAAGTCAGGGGGTTGTTTGTTGCTTTTTCAGTCTCCCAATTCTAATGAATTATAAAACAGAGCCTAAATTAACAGTCAGGAGGACTTTGTCAGGGCCCCACACTTTGGAGATGCTCATTGGGGAGGATCTCTTTCAAATGTTTGATTTGATCAAAGGTTCCTGCTTTTCAATTGACTTCTGTGCACTCCAGAGCTTCCCTAAACAAGAGCCAGGCTCCTTCCCAGGGACAGTTTGAATCCCAGTGAGGTGTCAGTCTCTTCTAAAGGACAACTGCTTGGAAAGTAGGAGGTTTTTAATATTAACACATTCATACAATGATGAACAATGGGACTGGCAGTCTGTGCTCTTCAAAAACTTGGTACCAACTAAACCAATCTGAAAGGACCTAATCTGCCACAGAATGTACACATTTGATGTTTAATGACATCAGAACAATGTGACAAGTCCATTACCTGTGCTGGGGGTAGAAGAGGTGAAATGGGGTTACCCCCAATTCCAGAAAAAGATAAAACACACTGAGCTTCTGCATTTTTGAATGAGAGCTGTACTCAAGAAGTTCAGTGCTTGCTGCATGAGACACTGGATTCACTCAAAGATTTTGCTGAATTTTATGAATAAGAATTCTTCTCATTTACCTTCTTAGTCATCATCTTCTCATTGGCAAACTGAGTCCTGCATTCCCACAAGGCTGCCTGAATAAAACTCACTGTGTGCACACAGCTCAACCACAAAGGAGAAAAACATTGCAGGTCAGAGAGGGAACTCTCACTTCCAGTGACTTTACATAAAGCCACATTTCTCACAGTCAGGTAAAAACAGGGAATAGGTACAAATCAAGGCAAAGAAACAATCCCAACTCAGAGGCCTGCCACCATCCTCACCTTACAAAACAGAAATTTGACATTGGGACCTTGTGGTTCAGGTTTTTCTCAAATCAAGAAATATGAATGGGGTGTGAAGAGCTTTGAAAAGTTCTTGGACTGAGATTAGAACAACAATCACAAAATCACAGAATCATTTAGGTTGAAAAAGACCTCCAAGACTTCCAAGATTAAGTCCAATCTCCACCTTGACACCAGCCCAGAGCACTGAGTGCCACATCCAGTTCCAGTGTTCCATGGGCACTTCCAGGGATGGGGACTCCAACAGGAAGAGGACAGCCCCTTCCAAAGTCTGACAGCCCTTTCCATGAAGAAATTCCTCCTGGTGTCCAACCTTCCCTGGTGCAGCATTAAGGAACCACAAAAATACCCGGGTAAAGCAACCTGTGCAAGGCTGGGGCATCCAAAGTCTTCTGAGAATAATTCCATCTTTTCCAGGGGTAAAGTGATGGTCTCACATTTGACAAATTATTATGGAAGAACCACGTGGGAATTCTGTTGCTCCAAGCTTAGATGAAGGTTTGGGAGTGTTTCCACCAAGCATTGCCATGCCACAGAGATGCCTGAGACAGCTGTGAAGGACTCGGGTATCTCCAGGGCTGGTGTCACATGGAGACAGGAGCTCATTCCCAGAAGGAATTCAGCCACATTAGCACGGCCTCCTGCCTGGGCTAATTAGGTGATGCTTCCCAGCTGCCAGAAATCCAAGAGTGAATCACACATCTGCCACATCCAGCCTTCTTCTGAAAGCACAGACTGGAACGGTGCTGAACCTCAGTTGTGTGAGGATATAAAGACATAATGTCGTGATTTTACTTTGGTTTGGAGCCAGAAAGAATCATAAATTCAGCTGATGAGTTTATCTGACCTGTTATCACAACTACTACACTTCATCCACATAGCAGTGTGCCCAGATAATGAACTTCAGTCATTCAAAAGCCCTGAAGTCCTTCAGGCACTTCCCTGCTCTCAGTAGGCCACAGGCTGAGCCCAACCACTGCCAAAGTCAAGACTACAGACATGGCAAAAGATTGACTAGGTGAGTGTTGTCCAAATTATTTCAGCAGAAATCCATTCCTCACATCTGGAAGATGAAGAATCATAAATTCCTGCCCATCAATTTCCAGCTCTGGCAATCAGGATGAATCCAAACATAAGTAGGACACCTGGACCAATTGTCCTGATATATCAAAACAACCAGGCCAGAAGAGTCGTGGAAACCCAGAATGGTTTGGATTGGAAGGGATCCTAAAAACCATCTCACTCCACCCCCTGCCATGGCCAGGGACACCTTCCACTATCCCACATTGCTCCAAGACCTGTCCAACCTGGCCTTGGACACTTCCAGGGATCCAGGGGCAGCCACAGTTTCTCTGGACACCCTGCCAGGGCCTCATCATTCTCACAGCCAATAATTCCTTGCCAATATCCCATCTAAACCTACTCCCTTTCAGTTTGCAGCCATTCTTTTTCCCTGTCACTCCAGGCCCTTGTAAATATTCCTCTCTATCTTTCCTATAGGCTCCCTGTAGGTACTGGAAGGCCTCAATGATTTTGCCCTGAAGATTCTCTTCTCCAGGCTGAAAGAAAGAAGCCACCCTCTGGTGATGGCCTATTTCTGATAATCCAAAGGAAAAAAGAGCAAGAAAAGGATCTAAAACAAAAAACTGGTAGGACAGGAACAAAAACTCTTTCATAAACTCTACAAGAAAACCAGTAATGCCCAGCAGTGTGATTTGAGGGTGGAGATTGTCTTAGAATCACACAATCCTGGAATGGTTTGGAAGAGACCTTAAAAATCACCTCATTCCAATCTCCTGCCATAGGAAGGGGCCTTTCTCAAGGCAGAGCTCCAAGTTTTTCAGGAACTGTGCAGATGAATTATCCTGAACACAGCTCTAAAGGAGAGGGTTGGAAAGGGAGGCTCATCAATCATCAGCACGGGCCACTGCATTCGACAGATTCACAGGATTCCTTCTCCTGACTGGAATCAAGCCCCTCTTTTAAAATGATGGATTATCCCATCTGAAAGACCCGAAAGGATGGTGATGGAAAAAGACTCCAATGTTTAATTACACTGAGGGATGTGAAGCTGCTTCATTCCACAGTGGAGCTTTCCAAACTTCAGATCCCAGTTACTGCAGCTTGTTCTGGTTTATTGGGGTCAGGTGCTCAGCCTGTCACAAGGTACCTACAGGGATGACTTGATCATGCAACCACAGAATATCCTGAATTGGAAGAGACCCACCAGGATCATTGATTCAATTCCTTGGGGTCTCCCAGGACACCCCAACAATCCCACACTGTCCCTGAGAGCGTTGTCCAAATGCTCCTGGAGATCTGGCAGTCCCAGGGCCGTGGCCACTTGCTGGAGAGCTGTTCCAGTGCCCAACCAACCTCTAAAATAAGAACATTTTCCTGATTTCCAACCCACTCCCCCATGACACACCATTCTCCCTCTTTCATGTGTCTATTCCCAGCACTGGGGCAGTTTTCTGGGCTCTATATCCTTTTTTTTGCCCCTCCTCAAATCCCCAGCAATCTTTCCATAAATCCCTGGGATGGCAACAGAGGAACTGCACAAAATGTTCTGATTTCCTGGCCCTGCAGACAGAAAATTCCTGACTCAAGCCCTTTCCATACAGGCAGAAGTTGCAATAACCACTTTGGGCTCAGTGGAAGACACTTAATCCACAATAGTCCCTGGATCCCTCTTTGAGTTTCTCTTTCCTGGGATGGCATCACATTTTGGAGGTATCATCTGCAATTTTTTGTTCCCAGATGCAGTAACAAGTGGCATAATTACGATGGCTGTTCAAATATTGAAATGAGTTACTTGTGTGCAGCGTTTCTGGGAGATGGGAGAAGGGATGAGGTTTATTGGAACTCTATAAACATGCAAAATGTTTTCTGCACACAGTTTCCCATTTCTGTTTGCACAGATGTGGGTTGTGTCAGCACAAAAACCTCTGCCAAGAAGGATAAATTAAATCCAACGGTTTGGATAAGGCAGATAGGTAGAATGATCCACTGGTGCCTCTGCACAACATCTCTAACCCCTTTTTGTTCCACTTTTTCTAATCATAAAATATAGTCAGTACTGGTGAAAAATGTAAAATCCCCAGTTGTGGTGAAGAATAGAGGGTCTGATGAGAAATGAAATGAAATAAAGTAAAATAAAATAAAATTTAAAAAGAAAAGAAAATAAATAAAGTAAAATAAAATAAATAAAATAAAATAAAATAAAATTTTAAAATAAATAAAATAAAATAAAATTTTAAAATAAAATAAAATTTTAAAATAAAATTTTAATAAAAATTAAATAATAAAATAAGGTAAAGTAAAAGAAAATAAAACCAAAATAAAGCACAATTTTGAGGGCTTTATCTTTTAAATTTTTTTAATTAAAAAAAAATTAAATTTTTATTTTGGTTTAAAAAAATCGAAATAAAGCAAAATAAAATAAAATTTTAAAAGTAAGGTAATGTAAAATAAAATAGAATAATAGAAATTTTGAAGATGCACAGAAATACACTCCAATTGAAGAGACAAAAGAAATTACAGAATAAATTGTCATAATCAAAGTTGAAGAGAATTTTCCATTGTCTCCCGTGCCACTCTGTGGGAATTTTCCCAGCCCAGGCAGCTGTAAGGGAGGAGGGGCACTCGGAGCTTCTGTGCTCCCATTCTCCCTCTCCCTCTCTTTCTCTGTCAATAAATGTCTGCAATCATATTCCTGAGCTCCAGTGTGATTTCAAGGTTCATCTCTTCCATGCAGCTCAAACACTAATTATCCCAGCTGTAATTAGTAAGATAATTAAATACTGGCTCGCTCATCACTCTACCTTGTGTCGGGTCATGATTCTCCCAGAAGACCTTGAGCAGTTGCTCAAAGCTGATGTTTTGTGGCTCAAACACCACCCGGACGGCCTCGGCGTGCCCAGTTCTGCCTGCAAATTCAAAATAAAATCAGATTTTAGCAGTGACAATTAGCCAGGGCACACTCAGGGTTTTGTCGCTGAGATTCCAAGCACGGTCCTTTGGTTTTGTTTCATGTTTTCCCAAAAATACTTGGATTTAGCACCATTTACACCTGAGCTTTTTTGCACAATGTTATATATTTATGTCAACTCTACTAAATCTGTTTGTTCAGACGGAGCCATCATGAAATAAACTGTGTAGAGAGACAAAGAAAGGAAACAATGATGTTATTACAGCAGTTTGTTAGCTTAAAGGAGAAAAAATTTAAAATTCTAAAAAATATATAACTGAAAACCAGCAAAATATTTGAAATATTCCAAATAGAGCATTAAAATATGAAGATTTCTATGTCTAAGCTGTCTTGACTGGATTTTGTTTCTGTGGAAATATGGATATTATAATTGATTATTAAATAATTATCATTACTACAAAATATCTATAATATTGATGATGATCAAAACAAATGTCAAGGGTGTGTTTACACACAATCATACAGATAATTCCAAACTGTTTCACAATTTCCAACAGGCTCAAAAGTGTCAAGGAAAGCCTGATTGAACTTCAAAATTTATGACAGCAGAAACAGAAGGAAGATTAGCAGATGTTACAGCACTTACAAAAATATTATTCCTATTTTTCAGTTACACTCTGGACAATTTTTTTTCACTTCTGACTTTTTTATGGCTCACAATTTTATTGAAAAATCCAACTTCTGAAGGATCTGGCCACATAATGCATTTAAATTTTAATTAATAGTGATATTGATGAGTGCTCAGACTTCTCAGGTTAGAATCCACTGAACAAAGTGCATTCTAGGTTTTATATATGTTTTGTATTTTATAATTTAAAAATTATACATTCATGAATGGGGGAAAAATCCCATCCTTCAATTAAGTCATAAGAAGTAAATATCAAAAGAATAAAATGGATCTGCCTTTTGGTGGGGACATATTAAGCTCCTTGATCATATTAGGGGGGATTTTATTTAATTTACACCAACACAAGCTACAGATTTATTCTGCTGATTTCAAAAGAATACAGGAATTCCACAGAGGGTGAATCTGGCCCTCTGTGGAATTCCTGTATTCTGTTGAAATCAGTGGAATAAATCTGAATAAATTCAGGTGCTAGCTCCTGAATGAGCTGTCACCAAACAAGAAAAATCAGATTTTGTGAGTAACTGAGGAGGGTTCAGTAGAGACATGAGGAGAAATTTGAATTTAAAAAACTTAGAGAGAAATAAAAAGGATGCTGGGAAATATTAAAGAGCCACAATGGGACAAAGTGTGACAGCATTTCATCAGTTAACAGGGCACCTGAAACAAAACCTAAACAAGGCACAGAGAGCTGATAAAAGGGATTTGAAAGACTGGGATTAAATTTGATCTGGAATGCAGAGAAGTAAAGGAGGACACATCTGAGATATCTATAGTCTAGATCTGATAAAATCAAATTGCTCCCTATCTCAACGTAGCAAAGATCTGCTCAGTGAGATGAAAAGAGAATATCCAGGTTTCCTGAGAGCTGGAGTGAAGCCAGGTCCCTCTGTCCAGCAGGATGTCCCCAGCTGTCACCCAATTCCTCCCTGCCTTTTACAGTCCAGGGAAACACCTCATTACCTGAAGCCAAATTCAGATGGTGGGAAGCAGGAAGGATCACCCATTCAGCAGAATAAAAACACAAGTTAGAGATAATTGGCTTAACAACGAAGTGAAATGGTCTTCAGCAAGAACTGATGGCCAGCTTAGGTCAGGGATGGAATTTATTCCAGATTTCATGGTTTAATGTCATTGACGAGCAAAGATAATGAATTTGGTGGTGCCCAAATTTGGACTTTTGCTGTAGCTTGAGGGGAAAAAGCAGAGACCACAACCAGTGGTGTGTCCAGCTCGCCCAAACCAACATCATTCTTGTCAGTCACACAGGCACAGAGCAGGGCTGGCACATCTTGGTGGGTGTGTGTCCTAGGGTGACATTATGATGATTATATCCCCATTTGTGTGTTCTGTTTATGCTGGATATTTTGTTCTGTGCCTTCAAGACTGGCTCCGAAGAGTGAAAGTTTCGTTTTGGTTTTGTTATCAGCTGCTCCCCCATGGCTGGCGGGACACAGAGACAGGGCAGTACACAGTGCTGCTTTTGCTTTTGGCTTGGCTTTTCACTTTGCTCTTGCTTTTGCCCCTGCTTTGCTCTTGCTTTTTGCTTCTGCTCATTAGTTAGTTTAGCTAAGCAGTCCAAATTTTCCCTGGACTGTTTTTCCTTTCTCTTTTTTGGAACCACTCAAACCTGCTCCAGACTGGGACCTGGGAAACACCGAGAGTTTGCACCTTGTGGCGCAGCAGCTGCCCCAGCACCAGAGGGAATGGTAACAGAGTGACCACTTCCAAGAGAGACTTTCTGAATTTGTTATCTTTTTTCAGAGCCATGAAAGTGGTGTCACCCAGTATTGTTCATTTTGTGTGCTGGGGGGTGCTGTGCCTGTTCTTTTCCCTTGTCTCTGAGGCAACCTTTCCAAACTGGTTGGGTGAAGGGCCGAGTGGGTTTGCTTTCTGGAGGGGCCCCCTTTTGGAGGTTTTCTCCCAAATTTGCCCTAAACCAGGACAGCCTGGCATGGAAGTTTGTATGGCAAACAGGGGTGTGGCACATCTCTGAGGGCGTGGCACAACAATTTGCACAGACAGGGTTGCAGGTTTCCTCCTGATAGTGGGGTTTTTTTGCTGTGTTTTTGTTGGTTGGGTTTGGGATTTTTTTGGTTTTTTTGTTAGTAATTGTTTTTACATGATCAAAAACTTCAGTTAGTGGAAGTGTATGTAGCCAAATAGAACCCTCCAGAAAGGATGTGTCTGTCCAGACCCCTTCCTGTGCAGAATGTTTGAGTTTATCAGTGGTACCAGGGGGCGTTCCAGAAGATGCCTGTCTGTGGTGTGGACAGGTGAACAATCTCCTTTCACTGGTGGCTGAGCTTAGGGAGGAAGTAGAAAGGCTAAGGGATATCAGGGAAAGTGAAAGGGAACCAGATTGGTGAAGTTCCACCCTTCCATCCTTGAGGGAGGCCTCCCAGGAGTCAGAGGACTCCCACTCCTCCCACTGTCAACAGGAGGACACACCTGGTGGATGAAGGGGAGTGGAAATGGGTCCCCACTCCAAGAGGTAACAAAAATTCCTCCTGAACCCCATCACCTTCCCAGGAGCCACTTCAGAATAGGTCTGAGGCGCTGGAGGGGGAGGGTCAGCCAGAGGACATAGAAGAAAATCATCCTGCCCAGTGAGCCTTCCAATTAGGATTCATCTATCCCATGGATCACCACCTCTGACATCAAAAAGGAAAGAAGGGGAGTTGTGGTGGGTGATTCCCTTCTGAGGGGAACAGAGGGCCCCATATTTCAACCAGACCCATCCCACAGGGAGTTCTGCTGCCTCCCTGGGGCCCAGGTACAGAATATCACTGAGGAACAACCTGGGCTGATCCAGCCCTCTGATTATTACCCACTGCTGATACTCCAGGCTGGCAGTGATGAGATAGAAAAGAAGAGCACCACGCTAAGGAGTATCAGGGAAAGTGGAAGGGAACCAGATTGGTGAAGTTCCACTCTTCCATCCTTGAGGGAGGCCCAGCAGGAGTCAGAGAACTCCCATGCCTCCCACAGGAGGACACACCTGGTGGATGAAGGGGAGTGGAAATGGTCCCTACTCCAGGAGGTAACAAAAATTCCTCCTGACCCCCATCACCTTCCCAGGAGCCACTTCAGGGTAAGGATGAGGCCCCAGATGACGAAGGTCAGCCAGAGGATGTAGAAGAAAATTAGTAAGATAATTAGCCTCCCAATTACAATTCATCTGTCAGACAGGTCATCACCTCTGACATCAAAAAGAAAAGAAGGGTAATCATGGTGGGTGATTCCCTTCTGAGGGGAACAGAGAGCCCCATATGTCAACCAGACCCATCCCACAGGGAGTTCTGCTGCCTCCCTGGGGCCCAGGTACAGAACATCAATGAGGAACAACCTGGGCTGATCCAGCCCTCTGATTATTACCCACTGCTGATACTCCAGGCTGGCAGTGATGAGATAGAAAAGAGGAGCATCAGGGCAATCAAAAGGGACCTTAGGGCACTGGGCCAAGTTGTTGACAGGCCAGGAGCACAGGTAGTGTTCTGCTCAGTCCCTTTGATGGCACAGAAAAACAATTTAAGGTTTACCAGAGTCCACATTATCAACAAGTGGCTCAAAGATTGGTGTCACCAGCAGAATTTTGGGTTCTTTGATCATGGGGCAACTTTAAGAGTACCTGGCCTGCTGGAACTGGATGGGCTCCATCTCTCTGTTAAGGGCAGTAGATTTTAGCTCAAGAACTTTTTAGCTTAAGTTCTGCCAGTTGAGCCCACTGAGTGGGCTTTAAAGTAGGTTTGAAGGGAGAAGGGGATGCAGCTGGGCTAGCTGGAAGCAGGCCCAAGGGTGGTAAGCCTGAGTTAGGGGTGAAATCAGTAACCAAGTCTCAGGGCTTTAGCTGGTCAGAGTGACCCCAAGATGCATTAGAAAGTCTCTTTTCCCAGCCCAGCAGTCGAAAAAGAAGTCAGAGCTCTTCAGTTCTCATTCTCAAGGTTTTGTTTATTATTTCTTATCGATAAAATTTTTTCTCCTGGCCTGCTGAGGTCCACTCAGCAGGTCAGACAGAGGCACTCTGACTGCCCCAGGGTGGTGTTATCTTTTTATACTAAAAACTACATGTACATTATTTACAATAACTTCCCAATGCCTATCACCTATGTTAGACAGTGAGCTCCTACTCTAAACCAATCCCAAAGTGCCAACATCACAGCAGCAGATGGAGGCCAAGAACAAAAGGAGAAAGGCTGGACACGCCCAGATTCCTCCATCTTGCCCCCTGAACCCCCATTCTAAAAACCCAAAAAATCTATTTTTCACCCCATAACAAACTAATTATGATTCTACTTAGACTTTCATGGCTTGCAGATCCTCATATAAGGTTGGTAATTTGCTCCATGGGTCATAATCAAAGTCACAGGTGTCTTGGGCTCTGTGCCAGGGTCTCTGGGCCCCCTGGCAGGGGTTTGGGCAATCCAGGACAGCCAGAGGGATGTCCTGAATTCTGACAACCAAGCAGTGGTGGAGTCCCCATCCCCGGATGTGTTTAAAACAAGACTGCAAGTGGCACTCAGTGCCATGGTTCACTTGAGGTGTTAGGTCATGGATTGGACTCAATGATCTTGAAGGTCTCTTCCAACCTGTGATTCTGTGTGTGATTGTGCAACTAAAATCAAATTAAAGAGTGGCTTCTGACTTCAATATTTTTATTTTTTGTAAGCCAACATGAAGCTTATGAAAGGTTTTTATCACTCAGGAGCAAATTACTTGCCTAAGATGAACAGGTTTAGACCACAGGAAAGTTTCCTAAAGAACTTAAAAACAACAGAGGTTTTACCTTTCCTCCTGACTGAAACAGCAATTACACCTGTCAACACTGCCTGCTCCTGCTAATCCAGAAGTTCAAAGGATCAGCCTCCTTTTTTTCCCAGAATAAGGAAATAATGGTGCTCCTCTGAGAACTATAGCCTGACCTCATGAAAAACATCCTCAGATGTGTGGCTAAGAGACTGTTAGAATAGATTTAAAATCAATATTCACCCTCAGGGGAAAAGAAAGGAAGTAATGCTGCTGGTCCTTCCAGATTCACCTCACATTTTCCTCAAAGCCTTTCCACAATACAGAGGATTTTCCTTCTGCTGTGGCTATTCCTAGTAACAATCTTGGCACTGGTGACTTTTTGCATTAGGCTTGAGTCTGACTATGAAAACAGAATAATCCCATTTCGTTTGTGTCTCACACACTTGGTAAATCCAATGCCAAAAGAACACAGCATCAACCCAGCTCACTACTCCTCTGTATGGTGAAAAAAACAATTTAAATATTTCTAATCAAACCATTTTTGTAAGAGTTCTTAAAAATGGAGAGGCAGCTATCAAAGAGAAACAATAAGCCCACTTGTTCTCCAAAAACCCGCGTGCCTTTAACATTCAACAGCCTGACACTGAGGAGCTGCAAGGATTTCAAATGATGTGAGTGGGAGATGTGATTCTCTCAGTGACATCCAGCTCTTCACCTCAGTGCCTCCTTCAGAATTCCTCCTGAAATGTCCACTTATACTGTCAGAGAGTCACAGTGTCCTCAGTTCACCCTCTGCTTTTAATTAGTGAATCTTTAATATCCCACAGCAAAAGTTTGAACGAGTACGGACATTTCTAGAACCCTCAATGTCTGGATCACATTTTTTAAATGATTTATGGAATTATAAATATAATTCCATGTGCTGCTCACTATGCAAACAGAAAATCTTTCTTTATCATAGCCATTATCAGATTTCCAGTGCTGGAGCTCAGTTCCTTCAGCTCTGGAAGGGCTTTAACCATTGAAGAACCTCCCAGCAGAAGGGAAGACTTTATTGCACCGAGGCAGAGAGGGCTGAGTGCCAAGAGCAGATTGTCTGTTTATCCTGGATCCATTTCCCACTTAGAAAACACGGCCTCTCCCAGAGGATTAACTTCAGTGGGGATTCCAACCCTGGCAAAAACATCCCCCCGCAAAGAGCAGGAGAAAAAGACATCTGAGTGACACATTTTCAATTCCTTTCCTCCCTAAGAGCATTTAGACTCTCACCTTCTTAATCATGTCCCAGGTGAGTGCCCAAGCCGAGGGATTAGGGAAGAGAACTCATTCTTTTTAACTGGCTGGATCCAGGGAGCATTTAATTATCTCCAGCAAAGTGGAGCAGCTTCCTAGGGCTGGCAGGAGAGCTCCTCACCTGGGAGTGTCCCAGCAGCCACCTCCACCTGGCCCTGCCTCAGGTGAATTAAATCCTAAAGTGCAAAAAATTCCAAAACTGCTCCCTCCTGCCTCCATTCTGTAATAAAAAAGCACCTGGCTCTTTTGAGAAATAAGGTCCTGACTCCAGTAAATCACAGAATCCCACAATAGTTTGGGCTGGAAGGGAGCACAAAGATCCTTTTTTCCCATTTATTTGTACTCAGGTCTATTTAACCTGAGTACAGGTTAAAAAAATCTTCTTCATTACAAGAATGGCCCAGGGTCTGAGGAACAGCTTATCCATTACAGCTCCCTGTGTATTCCATAAAGAGCAGATAATGACTTCTCACACATTTTCAAAGAGTTCTCAGAAAATAACTCCCTCTTTTCTCACCTCTTCCAGGAATCCCTGAACTGCCCCTGTGCTTGTCACACCAAAAACACAACCTCTTTGGGATCCCAGATTGAGTTTGGGTGGGAAGGGACCTTAAAAATCATCCAGTCCAACCCCCTGCCATGGGCAGGGACACCTTCCACTGTCCCAGGGTGCTCCCAGCCCTGTCCAACCTGGCCTGGAACAATTCCAGGGATCCAGGAGCAGCCACAGCTTCTCTGGGCACCCTGTGCCAGGGCCATGGTGCCGATGTGGAATGTGAAGAAACCCAACCAAGCTTCAGCACTCACCAATTTGGGAGTTAAACCAAACTTTGCTGTCCAAAGTCACAGCCCAAGTGAAAATGCAAAATACTACCAAAAAATTGGTCATGGGAAGGTCTTTTTGAGCATCTTTTCCTCCAAACCAGCCTGGGAATTTTTATTAAGTCCTGGTTATTGCTTCCAAAATTTCCAGTGCCTTCCTATTTGTTAAATAAACAAACCAAAGGTTCAGCACTAAAATACTGAAAGCCCAAATTTTGGGTGTCTCATTGCCTTTACATTTTAACCTTCAAACCAATGAGGATAAAAAGAATGGAAATAATCCCAGATTTATAGATTGTTAATAAGAGTCCATTAAAATATTTTTATTTTAATTTCTGCCCCACACTGAAAGAATTCAATGGAACAGACCATTATTTTGTACTTCTGCACTGGCACTAACATGTGGCTAATTTATTTTACCTCCTTCTTTATATTTTAAACCACTTTAATGACTTTATCAGCACTGAACTAGGAGATAATGCTTGGTTTATTAACCACTGTGAATTTCTGCTTTAGAAAATATCATTCTTTAACTTCTCAGTGTGATCCACACTCTTTTTTCATCCAGTTTTATCAAAACATGTCAATCCTCTCCAGCAAGAAGCCAATTTATCACTATGGGCTGGCCAGTCCTGCAGTTCTAAATCAAAATAAATTGTCCATAAATTCTAGAAACTTCCTGAAACTTCTGCCTGGACCACAAAAAAAAGTATTTTTTAATACCTAGAGAAAGTACCTCATACAGCAGCTATGGTGTGGTGCCTCTGCAGAGGAAATGCTATTAAATTTTGTTTATTTGGTTTATTAGAGGACCGGTGAATTGCCCAGTAAGTAAAAATTCATAAAGATAAGAAAATTTGCTGATAAAACAATGAACTGCTATTTCTGGTGCCTTCTAGAATGACTTCATTTTTTACCCCTTAGAAACAAAACCAAGAGAATAAAATTTCCAGTAAAAAATGGGTTTGAACATGCTGGTATTGTTACTTTTTTTTTTTACAGAAATGCTCATATTTTTCAGTAAACTACTTGAATTAAATTAAGAAAGATTGGCAGTTTTCACAAAAAAAATACTGATTTTTTTTTTTTAATCTGCCAAACAAAAGTACTAAATGAACCTGTTTCTTATTTGCAAGTATTTAAAATTTCTGTGGCAGAGCTGTAAAAATTTTCACTGTTGTTTGCTAAAATCCTGTCTGTTCTTTAACAGCAAAATGGGTTTGATAAACAGAGTATTGATTGGTTTTGCTGAACACAATATCTGGAAGCGAGACCACTGCTATAAACCCTTTTTATCTGTAAAATGGCTGTACATTGAACAGCCAATAAAAGGGGGAAAATAAATTAAATAAACCTGTAGGAAAAAAAAGGAGATGGTAAAACTTTCCTTGTTCACCGTACTTATTATAGGTTATGTTTTTATAGGCTGAATGTCCACACTACAAGCCCTTAAAAGGGGATTTTAAATTCCCTCTGGCCTAGTCCTGTGGAATAGGAATGTGCTCCTAGAAAAGACATTCTGGTTTAATTTCAGCCAAGTGAAGGAAAAATGTCAAAGATGGGCTTATAATTAACACCATGGTCCTATGGAATACAAGGTCTTGTCAGCCAAACTCCATTTCATCCTCCCATGAAATTACAAGTCTGGCTGTAATAAATGTGGGATGTAATGGCATGGATGGAACTTGGGCTTTATTAGTGCATTTGACTTATTACTTCATGACTGATTAAAAAATTAACACTCCCCCATATCGATAGTGCACATGTTAAGTGGATTAAGAATTGTCTAAATGACATCTCTAAAAAAAAAAAAAATGGTCCAAAGGGATCAAGGCTTGAATGGCAGCATTTTTATCTGTCCTCTGCAGGGACTGCTACAGAGCCTGCTGCTCTTAAAGCCCTTCATCAGGAATTCCAAAAAAACACAAAGTCTCAATTTATAAATTCTGTGGATAACTCAGGTGAGGAGCTGATGGGATGATGGTCTTACAAAGCCATTTCTTGCTGTGCTGGGGCCACTGAATCAAAAATGTGTTAAAGAAGCCAGAGGTAAAATCTCTACTGGAGGGAAAAAGGGACACACCTGGTACCTGCAAGTGAGGAACAACCTTTGAGGTAAAGGAATTTCATTGCCACACTGCAATAAAAGGAAATAGGGCCTGAATTGGGATGTCAAAGAGAAAAGGGGTTGTAGAAACAGCTCTGGTGAGATCAACCCTGGCACTAAGAAATCCTGAAAAGTCGTTTCAGTGACAGCCACCAGGTTCCAGATGAACTTCCCCTTTCCAAAAGAAACCCCTGGAGATTTTTAACTCAAGGAGATGAGCACAGAAGGGGAAGGGGTGCAAAAGGGGCCTTTGAGAAAGCAGTGGAAAGGGAAATCAAGAGTCAGAGGTAGGGATGGAAACCAGGAAATTCCAGATGGAAAACACCTTTTAGATATGGATATGGAAAATGGTCCCTGCTCAGTTGCTCAAATGGATCTTGGGTTGCTCCTCTAAACCCATGTCCTATAAAGCATCTCTCAATTTCCTGACATTTTCATCTCAGATCAGATTTCCTTCTGGGAGAGACACTTCAGCCAAATATGAGCTAAACTTAAAGGAAAAAGTGATAGGTCTTGATAAAACAGTAACGCGATGAAACATAATGATCCATATTATAAAAATGTCAAACTAAATAATGCAGGGAGCCCTTACCAGCTTTAAAGGCTGAGAATATATGAGTGAATTTCCCCTTTTTCCTTTGTCCATTTGGCTTTAACAAAGCTTTTCTATGCCAAACTCATCTGTGCAAAGCATTGGGACTTTTCAGTTTTCTTCTTTTCATCATGGTTGATGAGGAAGACACTGACCCAACTACAAGTTCTGTATCATTTTTATATAGTGGAGTTGAAATCTTTTAGCCATGGAGTTGGGAATAGGAAAAAAATCCATATTCTCACATCAAAAAAATTCTCATTTAGAGCCCAAATTTAACCCTTAAGTGACACATCCAATGGATGGAGCCTTTACATTACAATAAATTGCATTTCCTGGCAAATGGATTATGCAAAGGTACTCCCTGGAAGTTGGATGGGGCTTGGAGCCCAGAGAAGCTGTGGCTGCCCCTGGATCCCTGGAAGTGTCCAAGGCCAGGCTGGACAGGGCTTGGAGCAACCTGGGACAGTGGAAGGTGTCCCTGCCCATGGAAGGGGGTGGCACTGGATGAGCTTTAAGGTCCCTTCCAACCCAAACCATTCTGTGATTTTATGCTTAAAATTATCACATTACAGGAAAGATGTAGTGACTGACACTTTCAGATTCTGTGTTTGGGCAGAATTCAGCCTTGAGCTGCTCAGTTTAGGTTCCTGTTGGATCTTTTGGGCTGAATGAACTGTTTCCTCTAGGGAAATAATGGAATGGGTTTGGGTTGGAAGGGACCTTAAAGCTCATCCAGTGCCCCCCATGCCATGGGCAGGGACACCTTCCACTGTCCCAGGTTGCTCCAAGCCATGTCCAGCCTGGCCTTGGACACTTCCAGGGATCCAGGGGCAGCCACAGCTTCTCTGGGCACCCTGTGCCAGGGCCTCACCACCCTCACAGGGAACAATTCCTTCCCAGTATCCCATCTAACCCTTCCTCAATAGCCCAAATATTGAGTTTTACCCATTTTTCTTCAACTGTGACTCGTTCTGAAGAAGGCAAATGGAAAACAAGGATTCTCTTTTGGCTGGAAAGGGAGTGATATCCGAGGACACAGCAGGAGCAGAAGACTCAAATCTTCAGAAAAGAATTTTAAGACATGATTTATTGCCAAAATGAGTGTAATGTCCCCAACCAAAGCAATATTGGGGGTCTGCTCTTTTACAGAAAAAGCTTAGATTTAAAAGTAAATAATAAATACATAAACAACACACCTGGATTTAGTAACCCAGCTTCAATCTATAAAGAGAATTGTTTTCATGTCAATATAACAGAAAACATGATTGATTTTTTCCTGAAAACTTTACAGCTTTTAGCTGCCAAGCCTCTGTGCCACTGTTATGCAACACAAAGAATTTCCTTAAATAAATGGGTATAACAGAAAGCAAAGAATAATAGGAATATGAGGAACAGGTCATATGAGAAGAGCTTTGAAAAGTGATAAATGGAGGTAAATATAATACCTGGGAATATCTATTAATAGCAAGCTGGAGAGTTGGAAAATAATAACTAATCCGGAATTTAAAAATCAAGAAATTAGAGTAAGATATTCTAATATTTAATAATTTCTATTAATACTATGAAAATTGTGGTTTTCTCCTTGTCTCTCTAGAGTGAATCCAGTAGAAGATTACTACTTGGAGGAGATCTCTGATTAAAAGGTTTGGTTTCTGAAATGTGACAATTCTGACTCTTTCTGAAGCTGGAAACCACCAAAGAGCTTAGAAAAAATTGTGCAGATCTTATACCTGAGAACTTTAAACAAAAACCCATTTTTAAAAAAAGCAAAGGATTTATTTTGTATTTACTCTGAAAACTTCTCCTTCATAGATAATTTTTATTAAACCACTCTGACAGTTCTACTATAAACATAAATAAGACAGGGATCATTGTTTCCCTCCTGATTTCCCCAAAACAAATCTGCAAAAAGCAGTAGAGGTAACCTGTTCCACCAGAGAGCATCAAAGTGCAAAGAGAAGGCAACAGAGCAAAGTTTGTGATGACAAACAGACACTTAGAAGGTAAAAAGGGGGCTGGGATGAAAATTCAGAATTAATTTGCACTAGACAAATACTTTTAAGTCCATCAAAATTAATAAAATAATTCCAGAAAGTTCTAAAAATGCCCAAGCAACTATTTGCTGAAAAGGTGTTTAGGAGAAACCATTAAAGAGATTCAAAAGATAAAATTTTGACAATTTATATATCTAGAACAGCTATAAAACACATAATTGATTAAAATTATATTTAATCATTTCATTTACAGTACTTTCCCTCAAAGAGCTTTAGAAATCTTGCTATTTCTTTTAATTATAAATTACAGCCATTGCCCCTCTTCAAGTGATATTCCTGCAAGGTTACTGAATGAAGGGATAAAAATTTGCCCAGTAGATATATTAAAAACTGAAGTAAGGTCAGAAACTGGGAAATCAGGAATTTGCAGTCTTGGGTGTGTGGTATGAATGTCTGCAAAGAGCAAAAAAGGAGAGTTCAAATCACAAAAAGTTACAAAATTGGTTGTCTGGTTGATAAAAAGATATTTAAACCCCTGAAAACTCTGTTAATCAAAAGAGCTTGGAGGCAGAAAATCATCCTGGGAATTCATTTTTGCTTCAGCTCCTTGACTGTAAGTTTATTTTTCCCAACCACCCTCACGAAGGTCCCTGCAGGGAGATGAATTTTGCTCCCTGTCCAGCATCATCAGAGGCTTTACTCCAGAATATCCCATTTCTGATGGTGGAGAGAGGAATTCCTCATTCCTGGACTCTGAGCACAAACCCCTGCTTACTGATGAGAAGAATTTTCTTAAGAACTTGTGAGAAAAACACTCCACAAAGCCCATTGAGCACAGAACCAGATCAAACACCAGCTGAGAGACTTCTGCAGCTGCACGACCCAGGCCTGAGACCAGGTTTAAAAAACAAAGAGGAGTAGATCAATCCCTGGCCTTTAATAAATCTTTACAGATATTTCTCCTTTTTTTTGTGGCCATCTTTTTAGACATTATTAATTCCCAATTCTAATGAATGGCTCTGCAAAGCTTAACCTCAAGAAGTCATGTAAAATGAATTATTACCATGATTAATTATGCTGGGATAAGCCAATAAGAGCAGCCTTTATTTCAGCCACTAATACAATTAATTAAAATTAGTTCCAGTAAACAGTGCAGTGCTCACACAAAACAAAAAGTATTTTTGCTTTTTTTTTCTTTTGCTAAATGTAAATATCATCATTCTCATCAGACCAGTAAAACCATTTCCCTCCAGTTTAAGCCTAATGAACATTCACTGCATTTGATTATCCATTATTTCTCTTCAACCAGCCCCAAAACAAGAGTTTTCAACTACACATCACTTGTATCCTTTTCATATTCCCATTTAAAGGAGATCACTTCAGCAAAGAAGGGATTTTTAATCCAAATGAAACTAGTATTCTGTGACATTTACTCCTCCAAAAAGGAATGACCAATTTGGATGACCCAAGAGGACAATGAGAAAAAAAAAAAAAAACTATTGTTAGTTTATTAAAAAACCCAAAAGTCATGGAATAAATATGTGGAAATAATGTGGATCACTGTGCTCTCATTTATGGATTTGTACATCCCTAATACTTGGAGAATTCCTTGAAATTTAGGAACAACTCTGACAAAAGGAGGGGCACAAATTTCCTTTCTCACAGCTAACAAGCCTTGGAGATTTTTTTTCTTACATTGAAATGAGCTCTGGTTTTGCTGCACTAGAAGATCCTGTGGCCAAAAGCTGAGGTTACATAAATCCAACCTGGAATAAAATGCAATTTTGCAACACTGAGGGAGAAATGCTTGACATTATTTATCTTCTTAGGATATCATGAAATCACAGGAGGGTTTGGGTTGGAAGGGAGAATAAAGATTACCTCATTCCAACCCCTGCCATGGGCAAGGACACCTTCCACTGTCCCAGGCTGCTCCAAGCCCCATCCAACCTGGCCTTGGACACTCCCAGGGATCCAGGGACAGCCACAGCTTCTCTGGGAATTCTATTCCAGAGCTTCACCACCCTCCCAGACAGGAATTCCTTCCCAATATCCCATCCATCCCTGCCCTCTGGCAGTGTGCAGCCATTCCCTGTGTCCTGTCCCTCCATGCCTTGTCCCCAGTCCCTCTCCAGCTCTCCTGGAGCCCCTTTAGGCCCTGGAAGGGGCTCTGAGCTCTCCCTGGATCCTTCTCTTCCCCAGGTGAGCACCCCCAGCTCTCCCAGCCTGGCTCCAGAGCAGAGGGGCTCCAGCCCTTGGAGCATCTCTGTGGATTCCTCTAGATTCAATCCAGCAGCTCCACATTTTCTTTTTTCAGCAGGGATAGAGAGTCCAGCAAATGACATATCCCACAAGGTGGAAGGCTCAAGCAGGACATTTGGAGAACCTCTATCACCAAGAGGATCATCCTGCAGTGCATCCCTTCTGTAACCTCCACCCAGGAGCTGTTCCTGAATTGACTTGATGGCCTGATGAGTGTTGGAGACAATCCTGCTTCCCATGAGAACTTGGAGTAAAGACCTCCAACCCCAATCTCCAGGATCCTACTCCTTGACTGTAATTATGGCCACAAATCACAGCTCATTCTCATCGTTCTCCATTTTAAATCAGAGATTTATTTTAGGTGAATCAGACCAGTCTGAACATTACAAGAAACTCTGGCATCTTAAATACCTTTAGCAGAATTTAGGAGTGATTTTACTTGCAAATATACAGTACTGGGAGCTGTCCCAGGTACTGGGATTAGATCTCTTCAATGTTCCCAGGCACTGGGATTAGATCTCTTCCTTTGTCAATTGTTGGAATGGTCACTCCATGGTGTTGGATCATCCTGTAAATGCCTCACTCCCTGCACACACAGTGTCCAAGGCCAGGCTGGACAGGGCTTGGAGCAGTCTGGGATACTGGGAGGTGTCCCTGCCCATGGCAGGGGGTGGAATGGGATGAGCTTTAAAGTCCATTGTAGGACTCTGGGATTCTGTCATTCTATTCAATGAAATTTTTTTACTAATTTTTAAAATATTTTTTTTTATTTTTATTATGATTCCACATATAAATTTGCATGGATGTAATTCCTGAGTTGGGAAATAAGGCAGGACAATCATAAACCCTCCCCACAAATTGAGTTTAAGTGTGTGAGGGATGCCCCCCATGTATTATGGGTCATACAAGAGTTCTAGTTCTGACACGCTCCTTCAGCACCTGGAATGGTTCAAGGATCAGAAATGTGTGCAAATAATCATAACAAATTATCCTCTCTCATATTTTATCTCTTATTAAGCCTTCCAGAAGTCCCAACTCCACTATGGCCTGGCCCAGCTGTTATCAGTCACATGAGAGACTCTCCTTTACAAATCTTCAGAATTAAAGATGGGATTAAAAATAAAAATAATACAAAAGAAACCCCACTAACTTGCATTTAGCAAGCTTATAATAAAAATTAAAAGATACTAATAAATACTGTGCTTATAAGCTGGTCTAAATCTATCCAAAATGCCCCGCAGTGAAGTCTTACATCAGTTATTATTGAAACATTAAATGCTTTTCTTCCAGGCTTCCAGCAATCAATTTAACTTTCAGTCATCTTGTCCCCATATGTGCTGCTCCTGTTGATGAAATGGCTATTAATAAAGGAATAGATGGCTATGAATCAAAGCAAGCTCTACTTAATCACATTAATCCAGAGTATGTTAAAGGCTTCAATTTTCTAAATAATTTTGGGCTTAATGCCTCTGAGATGGGCAGACTGCTCTATTGATGCAGCATCTGGTCCAATTTAAGCTGCATTGTGAAGGAGGAATTGTTAGGCCCTTGCAAAATTAAGGAAGACTGACAGTTTTAGGGATGCAACCAAAACTGCTACGGCTGAGACAAAAGATCCTGCAAGATATTGAAAAAGGGCCCGCGACAATTAAAAGGCAGCCCCTGCTCTCTGCAAATGCAGCTCCAGTGCTCAGTGAATTGTGTATGATTAACTTACTCCTCCTGATGGGATGAGCACTCCACACACTTCACCAGCGCCGTATTTTCCAGTCATTGAACATCCAACAGCTGCTGCTGTGAAATATGTTCACTTACCCATTACATTGGGATACCAATTAGGGAGGAATTATTTCAAAGGGAATGGCACCACCACCAACACTATCCTTGCAAAAGCAGAAATTTCTGGCTTTGGGATTGCTTTTTCCCCCTGCTGAGATTTTTTTATTATTATTATTATTTTGTAAATGGAGGAATTTTGAAATGAAATTAGATTTGCCTTGGCTTGTAGCACTGAAATGCTGCTGCATTCAACTTAGTTTTTTTTTTTTTTTTAAGTATTTTAAATACTTCTAGGGGGAATAAAAACCTTCATTGGAGAACTGGTTTAAAATGCTTTCAGAATATTTCTGTAGGAGAATGAGTTTTAAAACCCAATCTTCATAGAAAGTTGTCAGTGAAGGCGACAACATGGTACAGTCCATCTACATTTTAATATTAAAACTAACATTACATTTTAATAATATTTAATATTAAAATTACAAGAGCTTCGGGGGCAGATATTTTTTTCAGTAACTTGATTAGAAATTAAAAGCAAATCCAATGAACTTACTGAGTTTTCACTCCATATGTAAGGAATGAACGAAGCCAGAAAGTCACATCCTGCAGAGCGGTAAAGATCTGTCTGAAACCTTTAATTTCAATTAAAATAATGTTTGAGTTAAATATACAGAGCAGTTTAGGGGGCAGACATTGAATGTAGTTTGTAATATTAAATATTGCAAAATGTGGACAATTATAAGGTGCCCAAAGAAGATTTTATATTACACACTGGAGCATCTACTTCATCTTACAGAACTTGAGAGGAATCAGAACTTTAAAATAGAGATTAAAATTAAGCAAAATATTCAGATCTATAGTTCCTCTTCAGCTGAATAAAATAATTTAGATGTATAAATGTCACCATCATATTTTCTGAAAAATCCTCTTTGCCCAGGATATCTCTCCTGGGAAGCTGAGAAGCCTCAGAGAAAAAGGGAAACAATATAATCTCATTTGCTTCTCTTGTGTTTTGCTGGTTTGGAATGTGGTTGGAGATTGTTTATCCAATATGTGAATTGTTTTTACTTAATGACCAATCATGGTCAGGCTGTGTCGGGACTCTGGAAGCAGTCACAAGTTTTAATTAGTATCTTGTTAAGCCTTCTGTCTGTATCCTTTCTCTATTCTTTAGTATAGTTTAGTATAGCATTCTTTAATACAATATAATATCATAATAAGTTAGCCTTCTAAGAACATGGAGTCAGATTCATCTTTCCTCCCCACGATGGGGGACCCCGAAAATACCACATATAAACACCAAAATAGATCATCTAAAATTCTCTTTGACTCCAGCAGACAAAACACAACTTCTGACTTCCCCTTTCTGCCTGTGCTTTCCTCCATCACTCAGTCACAGAAAAATCCATATATCCATGGATTTCAAAGCCCCTTAGAAGATAAGATTAACTATCTCCCTTTTTATCATGAGTGAGGGCAATGGGCAGAAAGAGCTGAAGGTCACCCAAAGTGACCTTCAAGGTCACCCAAAGTCAGCCTTGGAGCCAGGAATGAAAGGGAAGGAGCTGAACCTGCAGGTAACAGCCCAGCTGCCCCTGCTCTGTCACCCTGATTTTTAAGGATTTTCTGAGCCTTCTGATGTTTACATTCTTGTAGCAAACTTTCTCACACTTTCTGTAAATAACCCATTGCTTTGCATTCTTTTATGGAAGAGGAGAAATCTGATGGGCTGTTCGTTCATCCAGTGTCATTGGAGAGGTGGCACTGTCACCCTCCGATCCACTGTCACTTTTGGAAAACTATAAATGCTGGAGTCAGAAAATAAACTTCCCTTTTTCCACCTTGAGAGCAGCACTGTGCATTCGTGTTGTTTCATGCCCTAGAGCAACACTGCTCCTCCTCCCATCCTGCTCCAAAGGGCTGCCAGGCAAATTCCAGCAGGGAACCACTGCTGAGGAACACGAGAGAGGCAGGAGCAGCAAAGGGCAGGAAAACAGATCCCAGCACATCCCCTGAGACACCTGTGCTGCCCTCGGAATGGAGTGGGAATGGCTTTGGCTGCAGCCAGGGAGAAGCTCATTTCCTAGGAAAGGTTTCAAAAGGGGTTTTATGACCAGCAAGGGAGGGGGGATTCTGCCCCTCTGCCCTGCTCAGGTGAGACCCCACCTGCAGAGCTGACCCAGCCCTGGAGCCAACAGCAGGAGGACGTGGAGCTGCTGGAGAGAGACCAGAGGAGGCCACAGAGATGCTCCAAGGGCTGGAGCCCCTCTGCTCTGGAGCCAGGCTGGGAGAGCTGGGGGTGCTCACCTGGAGAAGAGAAGGATCCAGGGAGAGCTCAGAGCCCCTTCCAGGGCCTAAAGGGGCTCCAGGAGAGCTGGAGAGGAACTGGGGACAAGGGATGGAGGGACAGGACACAGGGAATGGCTTCCCACTGCCAGAGGGCAGGGATGGATGGGATATTGGGAAGGAATTCTTGGCTGTGAGGGTGGGCAGGCCCTGGCACAGGGTGCCCAGAGAAGCAGTGGCTGCCCCTGGATCCCTGGAAGTGCCCAAGGCCAGGTTGGAGATGGGGCTTGGAGCAACCTGGGATGGTGGAAGGTGTCCCTGCCCATGGCAGAGGGTGGGATTGGATGATCTTTGAGGTCCTTCCACCCCAAACCATTCTGGGATCCCAAAGAGGTTGTGTTGTTGTCGTGACAAGCACAGGGGCAGTTCAGGGATTCCTGGAAGAGGTGAGAAAAGAGGGAGTTATTTTCTGGGAACTCTTTGAAAATGTGTGAAAAGTTGTATCTTCTCTTTAGGGAACACACAGGGAGCAGGAGCTGTAATGGATAAGCTGTTCCTCAGACTCTGGGCCATTCTTGTAATGAAGAGCTGTTAAATAGGCCTGAGTACAAATAAATAACCACTTGTCGTGCCGCTGATTTATAAAGAACTCATTTCTAGGTGTAATTCTATGGCAACAGCTTTTGTAAGGCACTCTTTGACACTGCAGCAGAGCTCCTGTTTAACAATTCAAATGCAGAAAAGATGGGAATAAAGGAGGCAAAAAGCAACTCAGTGAGATCTCTGCTTGCAGCTCAATTGTTTTGATGAATTATGCCCTCACACGTTATATGAACATCTCGTGTGCAGACAAATCCTGTTTCATGGGAACAATGGGTGTGCATGGAGAAAAGTCTATTATCATATGGGAAATAAAGGAATTAGAGGAGAATCAGAGGCGATAAATAGATGAATATGCAGGGAGACACTTGGCTTTCCACTCAGTTGGTCTGCAGGATTTGCCTTCCATATCTGCTGTGACACTGATTATTCCTGCACTTGGGTGGATCAAAACTGCCTGGCAGAAAAGCAGGAGCAACAAATGCAGTTCTGCTGCAAAGCTGTGCCATTTTTAATTCATTATTTTATTTTCCAGAGCTGCCTGAAATAGTCATCCCTCAAGCAGGCCATAGAAATTATTCTCTTTATTATGCAAAGTTCCATAAATCTCAACTGCTGTACATGAAAGATACTGCTAATCTTTGGAGACATTGGGTTGGAGTCTGTAAATTTTTTGGGAAAGACCAGAAACAGTATTTTGCTCTTCCTAGTTAATTAGATCTGGAACTGTGGGAGCTGGTAGCAAAATATTGCCAAATTTTGGTGTGACAGCCCTTGTTTCAAACACCTGCCCAGGGAGTTTGGAGTCTGGATCCCAAAGGACTCTCAAAATAAGAGAATATTCTGTTGAAAGTCTCCTAACTCCAGGTTTAGGGAAAATGCTCCGGAAGCACATTCCTCACATGACCTGGTAAAGCCAGGCCACTGCTGAGACCCAAGTGTGAGATTATAAAATTAAAAAATCATCAGGGTTGGAAAAGCCCCTCTAAAATCATCAAGTCCAACTGTTCCCCAGCACTGCCAAGGTCACCATTCATCCGTGTCCCCAAGTGCCACATCCATATGGTCTTTAAATCCCTCCAGGGATGGGGACTCCACCACTGCCCTTGGTAGCCCCTTCCAATTTCTGACCACCCTTTCCATGAATAAATTTTCCTGATAATCATCCTGAACCTCCCCTGGTGCAGCTTGAGGCCATTCCCTCTCTTCCTGTCCCTGTTCCTGGGAGCAGAGTCCAATCCCCCCCAGTTGTCCCCTCCTGTCAGGGAGTTGTGCAGAGCCACAAGGTCCCCCCTGAGCCTCCTTTTCTCCAGGCTGAGCCCATTTCCCAGCTCCCTCAGCCCCTCCTGGTGCTCCAGCCCCTTCCCCAGCTCTGTTCCCTTCCCTGGACACCAGGAGCCAGGTGAGAAGTTTGCTTTCTTCTACTGCTTGGGGCAATCTTGGCAGGGAGGAAAAGAAGAAGGGACAGAAAGGAAAGGTCCTGGAATCCATTCCCAGAGTTAACATCTGGGCTGATGCACCTGGCAGCAGCTTCATGCCAGGCACACTGTGAGAAGCCAAATCTCTGCTTTTCCCTGTGCAAGAATCTCATCTTGTTTGCTTCTATTTCCACATTTTGGATTATTTGGATTATTTGGATATGGACTCCATTTTCCCCTTTGGATTCCATATTGCTGCACATTGAGGAGAAAAAGGAAGAAGGTCCTCTCTCCACCCAAAATCTGACCTAGTTAATACAAACTGGATCCTACTTTCCTTTTGCTTCCCAGTCTAAATTCAGCTCAGGCTAAAGACACCAGATCCCAGCCTATACATTTCCATTTAATTTTAGCTTCACCTAAAGACTTCTGACCAGCTCACAAAGGCAGCTGGGACATGAGGGGAGAGCTCATTACACATTGCTCCTGCCTTTGAACACCTCTGAACACCTGCAGAAGGGTTGAGCTGGCCCTGAACACAGAGCAACGAAGCAGGAGAGAAAATGAAACCATTTGTTAAAACAAAATAAATGAAGCGGTGAAAAATAATGGTCCCATCTGCACCTACCACTGGTTCAGGGTCAGCTCTGCTGGAGCCAAAAATTTCAAAGGAGAAGGATGGAATAGAATCCTGACCACCTCCCCCACCATCACCAGCCCATTCAGATAATAATAATAGTAAAAATGTCAATATTTAGCACTCTTGCAATGCTTTGTAGCTTCAAAACATTGCAGAAACAGGGTAGGATCAGTGAGAGTGGAACTTCTTTTCCCAAGGTCTGTTTGGTCCTTGGTAGCCACATTTTTATCTTATCATCCTATTAACAGGCTGAGAGAAATTTCTTCCTGATGTAACACCATTAACATCAGCAGAATTATGTCTAGGATCAGTTTGACCCAATTTATTACTTTTTTAGGAGATGATAAGTGTGCTATAATGGTGTTCCATTTGACTTGGAACAAAGAATTTTCACAGCATTCAGCAGAGGGAATGACATGATTAAGCCTTGTGTCCTTTCCAAATAAAAATCTAAGCCATTATAACACAAAAAAAATTCAGTAAGTGAGGGGGAAAAAAGGAAAAAAAAGAAGTAAAAAATGTGTAATTATGACAATCAATGATAATTCAAACTTTCAGTTTAGCCCATGGTACCTGTCACCTCTCAGGATGAATAAAGCAAATTTGTGGCCAGGATAAATCAGGTTCTCCTCAATCCCAGGTCATGGATCACCTTTTTGCTTTCTACAAGACACTGACAGGAGTGTGCAGGGAGGTGGTGTCAGACTCTTCTGATGAGACAAAACAGCCTCCAGCTGCCTCAGGGAGGTTTAGGTTAGATATTAGGATTAACTTCTTTATCACACACTGGCTCAGGCTGCCCAGGGCAGGGATGGAGTGACCATCCCTGGAAGTGTCCAAACAATGTGTGGATGTGGCACCTGGGGACATGGTTTGCTGGTGGTGCTGGCTGATGGTTGGATTCGATGATAATCAGATTTTTTTTCCAGATTTCCCAGCTTTTCCAGCTTTACTGATTCCATGAATGGAGGCCACGAAGTACCAGCCACAGGAATGCAGCTCTGTTTTTCATGGCTCACAAGGTCCCTGAGAGGAACAACCAACCCCATCCATATCATGTGTCGCAGGCATCTTTTATGAAAAATCCTTTCCTTAGGATTTTTTCCTCTTGAGAAGCTGAGAGGCCTCAGGAACAAAATGTAA
Organism: Setophaga petechia; assembly: GCA_024362935.1. NCBI lineage: Eukaryota > Metazoa > Chordata > Aves > Passeriformes > Parulidae > Setophaga > Setophaga petechia. Next base: position 839,951 of record JANCRA010000085.1, on the reverse strand, counting down.
ACATTGATTATCTGCTGCTGTGGAATGCAACAGGTGGATCTTTGATTGGTCCATGTTGGATGTTTCTAATTAATCCCCAATCACAGCCCCGCTGGCTCAGACAGAGAGTCCAAGCCACAAACCTTTGTTATTCGTTCCTTCTTATTCTATTCTTAGCTAGCCTTCTGATGAAATCCTTTTTTCTATTCTTTTAGTATAATTTTAATGTAATATATATTATAAAATAATAAATCCAGCCCTCTGAAACATGGAGTCAGATCTTCGTCTCTTCCCTCATCCTCAGACCCCTGTGAACACCGTCACAATCACGTTCCAGTGAAATCCCAGTAACAGCCTGGGAACCCAAGGACAGCAGAATTAAAGCTGTTTTCCATTCCCTTCCTCTCTACTCCAACCCAGGCAGTGACATTTCTGTACACACTGAGATCATGGCTTTTCATATTAATTTTAATTCTCCTAAGCCTTGATTTCTCCAACTGTCTGCACAATCTGCTGTGTTTTTTCTCAGTCTAACACAACACTTTGGGAGTAAAGGACCTTCTTTTTTTCCTCTGCTTTCCCCACCAAGGTCCCAGTCCACGCCAAGTCCAGCATTCAGAACATTAAACCAAATTTTTTAGCATTTTTTTGATCTGCTGCTGCACTCTCTTTGCAGAAAGCAAAGCCTTCCTAGATTTTATGGAAATGTGACATTAGGAGAGAATCACTCGAAGGCATTTCAGCTACAATTAACATTCTTCACTCCTCAGAAAGAAAATAAAAACAGCTCCTAATTGAATCACTTGACTGGGTAAACACTGGATTAAACTGAGAGGGGAAGGAGTCGACAAAAAACTGTAGTTGGACAAATGTTGGGATTTGGGTTTGTTTTCCCAGGAACATTTGATGTGTGTGCATACACTGTGGGAACACAGACACTGCCACTGCCATAGAGCTTTTCTGGGCTCAGTAACAGGCACAGAAATGTCTCCAGGCAGAGAAACCTCATGATTCCTTCTTGATTCTCCCCAGACAGAGCATTCCAAGGATCCATGGATTTGAAAGGGGTGGTTGGGAATGTCAGTACAGACAAAACACCTCAGAAGGGCTGAAAACAAGAGCAGGGCAGTGCAAAGAGTGCACTGAACTTCCCAGAGCAAAATATTTCCTGCTAAGTACAAGTCTAGGAGGAGTCCTGGCTATGTAGAATCATGGAATTAGAACCCAGGGACATGTTTCACTATCCCAGGTTGCTCCAAGCCCTGCCCAGCCTGGCCTTGGACACTGCCAGGAACCCAGGGGCAGCCACAGCTTCTCTGGGAATTCCATCCCAGCTGCTCAGCACTCTCACAGGGAAGAATTTCATCCCAGTATTATCCCATCTAAACCTACTCTGTCACTGTAAACCCACTCCCCCTTGTCCTGTCCCTCCAGGCTCTTGTAAAATTCCCTCTCCATCTTCCTTGTAGGCTCCCTTCAGGTACTTCTGTGTTTTCCTTTTGCTTTTAACAAAGAAGCTGCTTTGGAAGACAAACAGGACAATCCTTCAGCTGATTTTTAGGAGCTCCAAGAGGGTTTCATCCAAGGCAGGCAGCTTCTCCTCCTTTGGAAGGACAAATTAAGGTCAGCCTGGAGATGTGGACAAAGTGACCAGCCTGAGGTGACCTCATCCATGTAGAAATCAGGTTTGCTCTGAGTGCTGCAGGAGCCAGAACACCTTAAGATCCCTCCCTAATTCACAGTTTGGTAGACTCAGTAAGTGGCTTTGTAGCTTATTTTTACTTTACAAGTGTCTCCAGAGCAAAAACAAGAAGTACTTCAAGTACAAGAAGTACAAGAAATACAAAGAGTAAGGGACACCAATGGCTGCCATAACAACAGTGAGCTTGTTGATAACTTTATTTTCACCAACTCACCAAACTGTTCTAGTGCTAGTGGCCACAGTTCACATCACAATCTTAATCCTGAGTAGGTGAATAACAGCAACTATTTGAACTATTGGGTAAGAAACAACACGTCCTGACAGCAGCCTTGTGCATAAGTGATATTTTCAGACCTCCTATGGCAGTTCTGTCTTTTTCCCCCATTACCTTGTTTTTTCATCATTTCCCAGCTCACCTATTGCTCTGAGCCCTACTGATGGTACACAAAGGTACAGCACATCACTATGGAATACTCATAAATAAGGGAAGACTATCAGTAAAGGAAATTTTTCCTTCCTCCTCAGAATAAATGCCTAATTTCCAGACACGTTGATTTGGAGCTGCCAAGAATTAACCTTTAGCAAAATATCCTTTAACAAGTTCTCTTTGAAACTTCCTGCACGGGCTCAGCACTGGAGTTAATGAACCCCCAATTTCCCCTCCTATTTGTGAATGCCAGGAATAAAATCATATTAAAGAGGTGGATAAACAAATTAATACGGAAAAGGTCAACAGTGATGATTAAAGACTAAATCATTAATACCTGGAAGCTGGGAGGTAAATGAAGACAGGACTTGGTCTGGTTTGGGTGGGAAGGGACCCTAACGTTGATCCAGGTCCAGCTGACCCTGGCCCAGGCTGCTCCAAGCCCCATCCAGCCCACATCATGCTGATTTCTGCTGCAGAAAATTCTTAGATCAGCTGCATCCTTGGTGTGAATCAGCACAGCAGGTACACCAATACCCTCCCTTCCTTTTATTCCTTTTCTGAGATTCTATACCCAAGGAATTTCCAGAAAAGTGGCTTAAATAAAAAGGGGATTTGGTTCCCAAGTGAAGGGCAAAATAAACCTTTGGGTGACCCAGTTATCCCAGCAATGGCCAAGGTATTCCATAAACATCCTGGGGTCAGGAGAAGAGTGATCCACCCTCCCTCCTGCCCCTGTTGTAGGAGCAGCCAGGTCCTACAACAATTTTTGGGAAGGGTTTTGAAGTCAATGAGCAAAAACCAGCATGAGCCTGAGCTGTACCTGAATTATCTTTTCAGAAGCATTTTGGGTGCCTTGTGGGTGATCCCTGGGGCTCTTCAGGCAAAGATCTCTGCTGCAGTGTTAGAAAGAATTAACTGAATCCTACAAATCATTTAAGAGGGGGGTTGCACCCTATTATTGTGGGGAAGTTGCCCACAGATGGAAATGGTGGAATTTCCATCGTTCTGGGCGTTCAAATAAAAATTGGATGAGTCTTTTCCATTGCTTACACCCAGGGCTTCCAACCTGAAAGATACAAAGGGATGGATTCTGCTTTGCAATAGGTTTTGATGTTTCATCCAGAAGTTTGCAGGTGCCATCCTAGAGCTTCCCTAATCCCAGCTCCACAATTGCCCTTTTGTAGTGCACCAAAGCTTCTGAAAGGCTTTTGTCTCTTTTGTCTCTCTGCAAAGAATTCACCTACGATGGATGTGCTCAAATCTTAGGCCACAACAAATCCATGAGGAAATCCAGGAACACCCCTGAACTCTGTCTTTCCCTAAAATCCTTCTCTAAATATCTTTTAGATTGTTGCTGCAGTGCACCACAGCCATGAGGATCCAAAGGTTTTGCCTTTCCTTTCACTGGATGGAGTTCTTGTCTTCCTCATGGACCAAATTCTCCTCACCTGGAGGAAGCTGAGGTAAAAATGAGTGTCTGCAAGGGTGAGACAGAGCACAACTTCTCTATCAAAATTTACTTATTAAAAGCTGAACTACAACAGCTTGGGCACAGCTGAGCAAATAGAAGTTAAACTCCTGTGGTTTGATAATTTCGTTATTCATCCAATACCTAGATACTGTGCAGGTCACTTGTGGAATTATTCAAAGTCTTAATTACCTCTGTGAGACAAGAGTTAATTTCTAAACTTTTCTATGCCAGCACAGGAAGATGTTCCATAAAACAAGCAAGTCAGAGGGGGTGATGTTTGCACAGAGTAATTGCAGAGCTCTCCCAATTTCAGGAAAAATACATTATCAGACATATCCCCACTGACACCACAGCATTTCAGTCCTGTGCCTGAAAGGAAGGAAGATTTCACCTGGGAGAATGAGCTGCAAAAGAACAGGAACACAACCACAATAAACAAGAAATGCAGGGAAAATACCAACATGTTCTATCCCCTGCTTTAATTCCAGAGCCATGGTTTCCCAAGAGCTGCAGCTTCTCCCTGGCTTCATAGACAGTGGTTTGGGCTGGAAGAGATCTTAAAATCCATCCATTTCCACTTCCTCTGCCATGGAAACTATCCCAGGCTGCTCCAAGCCCTGTCCAGCCTGGTCTTGGACATTTCCAGGGATCCAGGGGCAGCCACAGCTTCTCTGGGCACCCTGTGCCAGGGCCCTTCCTTCAGAGGGAGGATTTATTCCCAATATCTACCACCTGTAGTAACCATGAATTCTGAGAGCACAGTTTGAACACAGACTAACTGCCTTTGTAGCTTATTGTTTTCTTTACAAGGTCTTCACAGCAAAAAAACCCCAAAAGAACAAGAAGTAGGAAACCCCCCACCAGCCACAACAACAGCACTGAGCTTTTTTATAACATCATTTTCACAAACACAATGTGTTCTGATGGTTAAAAGAAGCAGCTCTGTGCTGCATCCTCTGTTTTCAGGCCCAGTGACACGGGGAACATCTCAGCCCAGTCCTGCTTGGAGTCTCCTGTGAAAATGAAACTCCTTTGGGAGCTTCCTGTAGGCTCCAGGTCAGAAGATTTTGTCTTTGACTTGCTCTGTAATGGCTCTTTCAACCTCTGGGGCTGCCACATTTTCATCTTGTATATATCTTTAATAAAGCAGGAGACGGGAAAGATGGAAACAACACTCTCAGTGGAATACAATTCAAATAAAGTTGTTAATAATAAATAATATATTTGGCATCTCTATTGCTGCTGCTACAACCCAAGCCTGTGATTGTGGGCAATGCTGGGATAAACAGATGAAAGGAGCAGAGGACAGCAGTGAGGCTAAGAGGATTTTAAATTCACTACGAGGCACAATCAGGTATCTAAATAATAAATATCACTTAGCTTTCTTCAAGCCTGAACCAGACAAGACATTGACCCTGAAAAGTCAAATTCTGAGATGGAAAATGAACTCAGCTTTGATTACAGATGGAGCAGAGCTCCCTCAGCAGAGCTGCTGCCATCCCTTGTGGACAAGGAGCTTTTTGTTTTTCAGGTAATGGCAAATTTACTTACCATTTCTTTACCATGAAAAATATATATTTATTCTGCCTTTCATTTTTAAATGACAAATCTACAGACTCCATTCCTGCACGCTGGTTTTTAAGGTGTAATAAAGTTTTCTTGGTGAATTTCTCAGCTGAAAAATAACCATGTGTCAGTAGTGTCAGCTTTGAAAATTTGGAGGTAGAGCTGCAGAGGAGCAGGTAAGTAAGAAATTCAGTGCATCTGTTGGGTTCTTGTTGCCAAGGTTTTATCGTTACAGCAGCATCTGCCATCACCTTTCCAAATTATTTTTGAAGTGAAATTGCTACATTCATTTTATTTCATGACTTAGCAATTCAATGGAGGACAAATTATAGTTTCTAAGGTCGTATCAAGGTTTAGATGCACATCCAGGAGGATCCTAGGATGATAATCTCATGATTGCAGAGACACAACTTGTTCCAACTGTTCTAGTTAACAAAAAATTACAGATTTTCTAAAAAATCCTTTTCTTCAATTGCTACAAAAAATACACAAAACAGTAATTCTCACATTTCATGACATTAACTTTGATTGATGCAGTATTTTGTACTTTGGCTGACCTTTCCTTCCTTTCTCACAGGTGAACTGGGGGGGAAAAATAAAAGGGGAGAGGTGGAGCAATTGGCCAATCTTATCAAGGCACAGATCAAGGGCATGGTGAACACTGAGACTCTTCACAGTCATTAAAATTCCTATATCCTGTTCTTATAAGGATAAAAAAAAAAAAAGACCAGACAAAGGCACAACAGGAATCTATTCTCTTGACAGCAATTTAATAACAAAAGAAAATGTTCTGAGCCACTCTCATTACTGCTTGGAAACTTTAATCTTGAGGACTTAGTTCCTGTCCATGGAAACCTTCAGATCCCTTTTTACAAGCTGCAGAAAGGGAAGGGAACATTTGTAGTTTAATTATACATTGAAACACTTTGGAGAGCCAGAGCCACTTTGGAAGAGTGCTGTAGTGTCCAGCTGAAGGGTTCCCCAAGGAATGCAAGGCCATGCCTGAACATCAGGAGAGTCACAAATTCATCACAGCCCTCTGCACTGGAGCCAGGCTGGGAGAGCTGGGGGTGCTCACCTGGAGAGGAAAAGGATCCAGGGAGAGCTCAGAGCCCCTTCCAGGGCCTAAAGGGGCTCCAGGAGAGCTGGAGAGGGACTGGGGACAAGGGATGGAGGGACAGGACACAGGGAATGGCTTCCCAGGGATGGATGGAATATTGGGAAGGAATTCAGGGCTGTGGGGATGGTGAGGCCCTGGAATAGAATTCCCAGAGAAGCTGTGGCTGCCCCTGGGTCCCTGGCAGTGTCCAAGGCCAGGCTGGATAATGCTTGGAGCCACCAGCCTGATTTAGGTGAGGAACCCAAATCCAAGAGCTCTGGTTATCTCTGTAATCAAGGGACAATAACTGCAATTTCATCCTCAATTTATATCTTCTGCAGGACACAGGGAATGGCTTCCCACTGCCACAGGGCAGGGATGGATGGGATTTGGGAAAGAATTCTGGGCTGTGGACCTTGAATAGAATTCCCAGAGAAGCTGTGGCTGCCCCTGGATCCCTGGAATTGTCCAAGGCCAGGCTGGACAGGGCTTGGAGCAGCCTGGGAGAGTGGAAGGTGTCCCTGCCCAGGGTAAGGGGTGGAAATGGATAAGATTTAAGGTCCCTTCCCACCCAAAATCATGCCAAGATTCCAAGATTCCGTGCACATAGCTGATAGTTTGTCACAGGAGTTTCTTCTGCATTTTTAGGGAAGGGCAAATCCGAGAAGCCAAGAACTTTCCTATATTACATTTATTTCTCAATTGCTATCAACAGCTCCTGAAAAATCCCCATCTGATTTCCCATTATTTCCTTTAATATCAACAGTTTATGCACAAATATGTAAAATTAACCCCACATTACCCAGCCAAACCCTCCTCATACCTTTTCATCCTTAAATAACCACATCCCAACCACCATCCTGCTCTGGGTTTATGGAATTAACTTGGGAAATCACCAGCTGACCACAGGGACAGGAGGTAACAGAGCAAGAAATTAATTTTCCCTTTCTCCACTCTCTTCCATCAGCTATTTAGAAGCCTTCCAGGTGACCTTTGGAAGCCAAGACATTTTAAGGAGAACTGGAAATCCAATATGGAAGAATCAGTCAAAAGAATAATTCTTATGGAAGCAGCAGTAGTATTTCTCAGAAAAACATGGATTTTCTGCTTAGGAGATCTGAAACAACTTCACAGCCAAATATTTTACATAACTCAGAGCAGAAACAAAGTCTGTGTGGCATATTTTTATATTGAATTGTTAACTATTAGAAATTGTGATTTGTGCATGAGAGAAAATGCCTCAGAAAGATGAGAATTGACAAGATTATAAATTGGTTTAATTCACTGAATCTCAGCCTTCTAACTAATATCATATAATAACCAGACATGCTTTATTTTTCTCTACATTCCAGTCACTGAAGATAAACAAAGAAAACAACTGAAAGCAAACCCAAATGACCTGCTCACATGTGAACAGCCTGAACCACAAGCCTATAAACGACCCTATTTTTAAGGAAATCATCGTTAGCTGCATATTTTATATGGTAATTGTACATCCCCAGTTTATGAATAACAACAGCAGAGTTCTTCCCTTCTGATTTCAGTGCCACTTGAGCTATGCAGATTTCTAAAAGCTTATGAATATACAGAGCATCAGAATTGTTCTGAACATCTGTAAGCAAAATATGAAAAGATGTTTGGTGCTGAATGAACATCCTGGGTTGTCTAATGCTGGCCAAAAATGGTGTATTTATGTATTAGGAGAACGCACTGAAAATAGCTCCAAATCCTGCACACCCTCCAGAAGGCTTTTTCAGATTGTCCTCTGTATGGCTGTCACCAGAAAATGGAAAAAGAATTTTCCATTCCATTCTAATCAAATTTAATTTCCCTTTCCTTCTACAATAAAATGGGAAAATAATTTTCCATTTGATTCCATTCAAATTTAATTCCCTTTCCTTTCATTTTCCCTTTCCTTTCATTTTCTCTTTCCGTTTCCTTTTCCCTTTCCTTTTCCCTTTCCCTTTCCTTTCATTTTCCCTTCCCTTCCCATTTCCATTTTTTTTCTATTTCCGTTCCATTCCATTCTGTTCCACCTCAAATCCTCCTTTTTCCCCACTATTCACCATTTCTAGCAGGTTTCTGCCTTTTTGGCTGCCTTGCAGCACCTCTGCACAGGACTTCAAAGTGCCCATTTTTTGCTCATGTCACTTTTCACACTCTTTGCATGAAGCCCTTGCGAGAGTTTGTCACTAAGAACAAGCCCCAGTGTCAGCATTTGGCATAAAAATGTTAACAAGAAAATAAACCAAAGGAAAACTTCCAAGTGAGTGCAGGAAAGACAGGATTTTCTCCACCAGTAGCATTAGTTGGCTGCCAGGGGTTCTTTCTGTGGTTCAGATCACAGAAAGAAGTTGCACTGGAGTTTTGTAGTGTAAGTAAAAAATAAATGCAGGGGTTTGGCCTGGAAATGACAGGATACTGGGCACTGAACTGCGTGAAGAATTTACAGATTATAAATCAGAGCAGAATATTTGTTCATACACTGACTCATTAATTATTAGGAAACAGCAATGGGATGGGCATCCATAGATTTCAGTACAGTTTAGGATGTAAATCCAAGCCCAAATCTCCTCAATCACTGCAGCCACTCATTTCACTCTTCATTGTCATTCATAATTCAGAAGTCCACTCCTGATCCTTAAAAACCAAAGAGGAAAGACTCACCTGAGCACACCTCCTTGTAGGTAGGGTTTGGGGTATGTCCTCCTGCATAACCCACTTGAGTGGAATACACTCCTTTCTGCTTCCAGAACTTCCTCTCAGCTCCCCAGAAACAGCCCATACCTAAAGAGGGCACAAAATACACATTGAGAGGTCAAAATCTGCCAACACTCCATCACTCATTTGAATATTAATTGATACAGGGCGTAGTGGAAGGAACATCTATAGGCAGCACCTGCTGGTCAAGTGTTGTCCAAGTTTATTTATAGGGTAACTATAAAGAGAAATTCATTCTGCATCAGAGCACGACTCAAGCACAGCTTGATTTATGCTTCTGAATATCAATTTATCACAGAGGACAAACCTTGAAAGGGTTTGAGGGCCCAAACAAGGAAAAATCTCATGCACGCACCAAAAAAAAGTTTCTTATAAGGCAATTGTGCTGTTTGTGCAGCACCATTTTTACCTGAAGTGATTAGGAAGCTGTCAAAACACAATAATTTGTATTAATGGCAAACAGTTATTTAATTTTCTGCTTTCAGGCAGAGGTGGAAGCAATAATGGATTATATTATATGTTATAAAAAGGGAAAAATGCTTCAGCTTAACAATTTATGCACAGAGATATTTGATGTTCAGACAAGATTTTTGTAGTCATTCGCCCCCATGGCCAATTATCAAAGGACATCAGACTGTTTAAGGATCTAAATTAAAACCTCTTCTGGTTAAAGGAATTAAGGAACAAGCACCACCAACACTGACAATTGTCTGATGGCTTAGTTAAATAAATGTTTAGGGGTCTATTTAGTAAAGTTTTTATTTAGAGTGTCATGGAGATTCCAGTAGTGTCAAGTTGGAGCAATGTATTTTTCTTTTCAATTATAACATCCTGTTATTATTTCCTTTTGAAAACAGTTGAAATAAAGGCAGTAAAAATAAACTAATACATTAAATATGTTATTAAATACATTAAATACATTATTTCTGTACACACAGAAATCAGGGATCCATGAGCGTTTTCTCCAGGTAACCCTACAGATATGACAGGGTAAAAAGTTACAAAAATTATCTTTCAAAGCACAACCAGAAGAGCAGAGCAGCCCATCCTCCAGCCTTGATGGCTCACAATGTTCCTTCTTTGAACCTTCAGAAATTACCTTCAAATTTAAGTTTTAATGCACCAAAAAGTACAAAACTGGGATTTCTGCTTCTAATTCAGGTGCTTAAGCAAGTTGCAGCAATTTAGAGTCAAGGCTGCTCCTGGAGATCCTGGAAAGAGGCAGGAACGTCCTGAGGACATATAAACTGATGATGAAATTGCAGTTATTGTCCCTTGATTACAGAGATAACCAGAGCTCTTGGACTTGGGTTCCTCTCCTAAATCAGACTGGTGGCTCCAAGCCCTGTCCAGCCTGGCCTTGGACACTCCCAGGGACCCAGGAGCAGCCACAGCTTCTCTGGGAATTCTATTCCAGGGTCTCACAATCCCCACAGCCCTGAATTCCTTCCCAATATCCCATCTATCCCTGCCCTCTGGCAGTGTGCAGCCATTCCCTGTGTCCTGTCCCTCCATCCCCTGTCCCCAGTCCCTCTCCAGCTCTCCTGGAGCCCCTTTAGGCCCTGGAAGGGGCTCTGAGCTCTCCCTGGATCCTTCTCTTCTCCAGGTGAGCACCCCCAGCTCTCCCAGCCTGGCTCCAGAGCAGAGGGGCCATTGGAACTCCCATGGAACTGGGCACACCAAGGCTGGATGAAACTCATTCCAAGGGTGATTTAACTTGTTTTGGGCATTTTTCCTTAGATCCCGAGTCTGGATCTGCATGAGACACATGGAAAATAAACTCCTGCCCAACTCTAATACTTCAGTGCTTTGCATCTTTAATATTCCAAGGGAAGTTTGAGCTCCAGATAAAATCCCAGTGGTACCCATAGCAGGTGAGGCTGAGGTTCTCACAGGAGGCAATTTAGCAGAGTACCACTGGCTGGGCAAACACACTGAGAGGAGGCCAAGGAGCAACATCATCCATGCCAAGGAATGGGACAGATCCACATTTTCTTCTACTTCATATTCCTAGGCCAGCACCTAGGAATGTGTGAATGAGCAGCCCAAGATTAAGAAGACAGCCCAAACTCAGGTTTGAGCTCAGATACAGGCCCAGCTTGAAATAGAAAGCAGAAATGCTCATTCATACTGTTTTATTTCAGGGATTTTAATGCTCAATAAATCCCTAAGGTTGCTGTTGAAATCCCTGATCATCAGGGCTGTGGCAAATGACCTGATCAATAACCATTATTTGGGATCCTCTCATTGATAATCATCTCTGACCCCTCCTTCCAGGGCAGTGTTGGATTCCTCATCCCTGATGTGATTTAAAATCCCTGTGGATGTGGCACCTGGGGACATGGGTCAGTGCTGGTCTTGACCGTGCTGGGGGATGGTTGGACTTGATCTTGGAGGGCTTTTCCAACCTGAATTATTTTGTGACTCTGTGGATTTCACCAGTGGCCTGTGTCCCCATCATAGTTCCTCCATTTTTCCCTCTTCCAGCTGATCCCTGAGTTCATTGTGCAGCCCTTTCCTGGAGAGAGAGGGATTTTATCCTCCTGAAGAACTGCTCTCATCATTTTCTCAAGTGTGCTGCCACCTCACACAAACAATAAATCCTCCCATCCCCGAGAACAGATAAAATTGAAATCTTTGTCATAATAAAACAACCTGCTGGTAAAGAGACATCATTTACAACAATCCAGCACTAAATTGCTTTCCCCAGCATTAATCCATTCAGCTGATGTTTGTTATTCTGCTAAAGTGGTGCCACGTTCGACAGAGAAATTGTCATAAGGAGAGAAATATTAACAATAAAATCCCACATAATATTCTGGAATTAGACACGTGAGCTCACGGAGTGCCTGTTTTCCAGAGCATTGACTGCCTCTAGCCATGGTTAATGTGGATAATTATCACCAAAACAGTGAAATAATTTCAGTTCAAGGTTTCACATGGTCTTGCAGTACAAAAAAAAAGTTTACGTCCCTTAATTATTACTACTTTAGTGAGGGAACTGAATAAATAAATAATTTAAATAATAAATTTAAAGAATTAGATAAAAACTCAGAGGGGAAACAAATAAGCAAAAAACAACAAAAAAAAAAGGAGGTAAAGAACCATAAAAGCAAAATAAGCCACCCATATTATAATTTAAAACTCGAAAACATGAATGTGATTTTAAACTATTCATGAAGAGATTTGCATAATCCCCAGTAGTGGGGAAGTGAGTGCAGCTTTGGAGTTACAGAGGGAGCTTCTGGAGGCATTCCTAAGAGGAAGGGAAAAAAAAAGGAAACAGGGAAACACTCATGCTTCTAGAAAAAAATAAAGTCTTATTTGAACATAATGGGTATTGCAGAGGAGTGTTTAAGCACTGAAGACATTTGTCACTTTTTAATTGCTAATTTGCAAAACAAAAACAAGAATAGTGATGGGTTTTGACTGACTCTTAATTGAAATTTCAAAAGGTGTTTTAATTTTTTTTTTCTGGTTTTGAACTTCAAACCCAAACAGATTCAGACAGCAATCTTTAAATGCTCAAGCAACCCTATGAAAAAATATTAATCAAACAATTGGGGATTAAATTATAGAATCTATATTCCTTTCAGCATCCACATCCATTTTCTCCAGCTATTCTCTTTATGGATCCATACTCCTATAGATCCTCTGAACAATTTTTTTGTCACTAAAGACCCTGTGTTTCCATAGGCAACCCTGTAATTTGCATATTCTTAATAAATAGTCAGCATAAGCTGAAATATTCTTCTAAAATAAGGAAAGCAAAGTGCTACTCTGATAAGAGAGATAAGCAGCCCATTCTTAGAGATTAAAAATAAAATTGAAATATTCCAAGACAAACAGAGCAGAATGGAACTTCAGGTGTTAACAGGGATGAGCAGCTTTATGGATTAACCACATTGACCAGGTCTCTGTTGGCTGCACAGGAGCTTCAACATCCAGGGATTCATTTATTTCCCTAAATGGAGACATTTGGGATTGTTTGAGATGCCTGAGGATATCCAGGACATCTGTGTCCACAAGGCTGATATAAATGACACAGAATTTGGGAGGGACATGTGAAAGGGCAGGGAAAACACCCCTGGACATGGCAAATGGAACTCACAGAGCCAGGGAATGCTTTGGGTTGGAAGGGACATTAAAGATCATCCAGTGCCACCCCCCTGCCATGGGCAGGGACACCTTCCACTGTCCCAGGGTGATCCAAGCCCCATCCAACCTGGCCTTGGACACTTCCAGGGGCAGCCACAGCTTCTCTGGGCACCCTGCTCCTTGCTTCTCACAGGGAACAATTCCTTCCCAATATCCCACCCATCCCTGCCCTCTGGCAGTGTGCAGCCATTCCCTGTGTCCTGTCCCTCCATCCCTTGTCCCCAGTCCCTCTCCAGCTCTCCTGGAGCCCCTTTAGGCCCTGCAAGGGGCTCTGAGCTCTCCCTGGACCCTTTTCCTCTCCAGGTGAGCATCCCCAGCTCTCCCAGCCTGGCTCCAGAGGGGCTCCAGACCTTGGAGCATCTCTGTGGATTCCTCTGGATTCATTCCAGCAGCTCCACATCCTCCTGATATTGGGGATCCCACAGCTCCAGGTGGGTCACACCAGAGCATCTGTTTGCATATTTAAAATCAGAAGAAACCAGTCCCTACCCCAAACACAGACATTACAAAACCCTGAGAGTCCCTGAATCTGAAGTTGAACCAAATCTCCCTAAATACAGTGATTTGTGTCTGATTTTGTGTCTATTTCTCTTCCACATCCATAAAAAATGACCAGCCTGACAAGCTCAGTAGGACTCTGTGCTGCAGAGATGAATCCCAGACAAAATTACTAATTCCAAAGATATCTATCCTCATAATAATGTTCACAGCTTGCAATATTGTTAATTCCTTTTTTTTGTGTACTTCGTACAGAAGCCATCAAAGAGCATCAGAAAAACGACTGGAAAACTTATTTGAAAATTATTCAACCTCCCAGACATTTTCCCCCAGTCCCACAAGGAACTCCACAATCTCCAAAGGAAACCTTTCCTCACCTTTGTTCTGATCTCTTCTCCAATACCTGTTCCTATCATATCTGAATGATCCTTGGTCTCCACAAAAATTCCCTGATGTAAATTCCTATTTATGACTCCATTATGCAAATGAGCACGGGCAGCAAATTTGCATCAGAAGGGCGTTCCTGACCCAAGCTCCAGCCTCACAAGCTGCACCCATTCTGTGCTAATTAACACCCATTAACTACAGAGCTCAATGGAAGCTTTGGGGACTCTCAGCCTCCCATTTATTCCATTTATTTAAAGAAACTCACAGGGGTGCATTGTGTTCTATACCGGCCAATTTTAATCTCTTATCATGTACACATACAGAATATTTTCATTTGTGTCATATTTTTTAATGCCTTTTTTCCTTTATTTGTGTGGAATATCCTTCTCTGACAGCATCAGGTGCAGACACACCTGACTTCCCACCGACCTTTCCCTCCTGCCAGCTTTATTTCCAAGCCTTCCCTCTCTCCCTGCCTTCCCACAGCAGACCCAACAGGACATCCAGAAGACTCCTTTTCTTTTTTTTTTTTTTTTGTCATATTTTGAAGAATGAATGCATTATTTCCTTGGCATGCCAAGCCTCTCCTGGCCCGCCGCCTGCCATCCCTACACCCACACACTCCAAGGCACTTTTCCATGCAGCAGATTAAGGAGCTGTTCCCATGCCAGCAATGCCTTGCTGAGGAAGATGAACTGCAAAGGACACGGATCCTGCTCCTCCTTCTGTTAGCAGGATTTTGGGATGTGTTCCACCAGCTGGGAGGGGTGTGTGGGGTGGATGGCGGGGGAAATGTCAGCTTTAAATATAATAAAACGTGCTGGGAGAACAAAGAGCAGAAGAAAACCTCTTCCCGATGCCCAGAGGAGAGGAAGGAGTGGGACAGGATCTTTCCAGACTCTCGTGCCAGGCTCTGCTCGGAGTCCCTGGGAGCAGTGGCTGTGCCAGCTGCTCCAATGCCACAGGATCCAGCCACAGGCTGCTCCCATACACTGAGGCAGCAAAGGACAGCCAAGAGCACATCCCACCGACTGCCTCGGAGCTTCCTGCCCGAGCCAGCATCTCCGGGAGCTGCAGGCACAGCTGCCAGACTCCTGCTTCCCTTGGCCAGCACAGGACTTGGCCCAGATTTTGAATACTATTGATTTTGTTCCCTCTATAAAATCTGGAGAAGGAAATGCTCAGCTGCTTCAACCTGAAATGATTTTTTTCTTTTTTATTTTTTGTTTTCCCCCCTCCCTGTCCCTCCCCAGCTGGAAGGAATAAATTGAGCCTTGGAAAGCTCCATCCCTATAGAATAATGCTCATTCCATACATTTCAGCCAAATGCCGAGTGTGATTGGCATTTTCCTCCTTTAAAAAACTGTGGAGAGCAGTTGGTACAGCTGATTGATTGAAGACAGTCCAAGTACTGATATTTCTGAGCACTGAGCCAAAGGGATATTGATGCTCTGTGCTATGAAATCGTGGCAACCATTAATTCTTAGAACTCCTCAGGCTGAAGAGGGGACCTTGGCTTCACCAAGGAAGGTCAGGATGAAACCTTGGTGAGCACCATTGTGCTCCCTCCCCCCAAAAAATGGGCAAGGAAGCTGTGATGGGAACGTGCAGATCTCTGGAGGACCTGCTGGGGAGAGTCCACAGGAATCCATGGAGATCCACAAATGCTCCAAGGGCTGGAGCCCCTCTGCTCTGGAGCCAGGCTGGGAGAGCTGGAGGTGCTCACCTGGAGAGGAAAAGGATCCAGGGAGAGCTCAGAGCCCCTTCCAGGGCCTAAAGGGGCTCCAGGAGAGCTGGAGAGGGACTGGGGACAAGGGATGGAGGGACAGGACACAGGGAATGGCTTCCCACTGCCAGAGGGCAGGGATGGGTGGGATATTTGGGAAGGAATTCTTGGCACAGGTTGTCCAGAGAAGCTGTGGCTGCCCTTGGATCCCTGGAATTGTCCAAGGTTGGACAGGGCTTGGAGCAGCCTGGGATAGTGAAAGGTGTCCCTGCCCATGGCAGGGGTGGAACTGGATGAGCTTTAAGGTCCCTTCCCACCATTCTGTGAGTCCATGATCTCCCTGTTTAGGTAATCAGATAAAAATGTCCTGGGAACCCAGGAGAACATCCAGCATACCCAGCTGACAACAGTGGATGTTCACCTGGCTACAATAATTTTTCTTGACTTTATGTAAGTCCATAGCACCAATAACACCACAGCACAAGGTTCCCAAAAGATTCACTTTTGTTCTCTAGAGGGAAATACTCCTGTCAGTCCCTTTGGCTCCACTCTGATTGTGGACACAAATCCAAGCACAAACTGGATCTCAAATCCCTTGGGAAGGGATACAGCTTTGTTGTGCTGAATCCCTCAGACAGAGCTTTGTTGAACACTTTGATACTGTCTGTGCACTTACACAACTCTTATTAAGGCCTTGAAAATCTAAAACGATCAAAGCCATGTCCTCAAGATAAAAATACAGCATGAAAGTACCCCAGAGCCTTTGTTCTGAGTTTCTCCAAGTTCTTGTTGAGGATCTGGAAAGAATTCCAGAGTCAGATTGAAATGCACTCTCATCTTTTGCACAGCACTGAGACACGTAGGGTGCTTTGGAAGCCATCTGGATCCATATAGGATTAATGTTATCAATCAGGATTTAAAACAAAATTGTACCACTGATACCCTCAGGGGTTTAACATCCAACAGTCTCTGAATATCTGAGCAATCACAGAATATTTGAGATCACTGTGAAACAATCAGCTAAGAAATGGTTGGGAGGAATAGGGGGAAAAAAACGGTGAAACAGAACAAGTTGAGCTGAAAGAAATAAAACTGCTGATGACAGATGGCATTAAGAGGATGATCTTCCTCGATGAGCGTTGGCTCTAATGCTCCAACAGGGTTGATAAATATGTTGAACAGCTTGCCTGGGGCAAGTCAAACAAAGCCCTGGGCAAGAAATTTAAAATGCAGTTTGCCTAACAGAGCAACTAAAGAGGAATTTCTTGGCTCACCATTTTGCCAAGATGTGTTCTGTTCACACTGCATGAATTCCCAAGTGAAACTGTTGGGTTTGCTTCTCTTTTTTTTTTCTTTTTTTTTTCCATAGGAGAAGCAGAAGCCTCATGTTCATTCAAATTAACAAATGCCCAGGAAATTGGTTCCTGCCTGTGGCTGCTGACGTTGGACGCGGGCGTGGGCACGTGTTTGTGTACGGATGGATGTTTGGATAAAAGCTGCACAACAGATTATTGCAAAAGGAAAAGCAGATTATCATCAGAGGGAAGGAATATTTTACTGTCAAGAGAAAAACTGCCATGTTTTCAGCATGGGAAATGTGTCAGAAGGATGACTTTGGAAAAAAACCCTTGAAGACAACAGCACTCAAACTGGGAAAAGCAATGGGGAGATACAGAAAACGACTTCAAAATGTGTTTATCAAACCCATCCTAAAGCATGTTACAAGTTATAAATAATACAAACTCAACAGGATTCAAACAAAGCTGAAGCCAATATCCAGAATGTTAATAAGGCACAAAGCACAGTTGCTCTGAACTTCCCAGGCAGAACACAAGAGGTTTCACACATTCCTATTTCAATGCAATTTTGAGCTTAACCAGCAGAGAGCAGGGACAGACCCAAGTCAGTGAATCCCAGCACTTCCCAGGGTGGCCTTATTCACTGCCTCCATATCCTTTCCCAACCAAAAAGCAGGAATATTTAAACCATTTTTGTCCTGAAAATCCAGAGAGCTGCTTTCTGGTGACTCCACACAATAAAATTCCATCACCAGAATTCTCTATTGGAAAACTTGCACCTAATTCCCAGAAACTGGAAGATATAGCCCAGCCAAAAAATCATTTCTAGTGACCTGAAAGAACCTGAAAGATTCTCATCCACACTGGAAGGAGAATATGGAAAAGCAGCAGAGGCCAAACTTTGTGACCTTTGAGAGCTGGTCCAGAATGTCCCTGTGCCCAAGATACTCCCCCAGACCTGGCAGAGCCAGGAGAACATTGGTGCTCCTCAACTTCCACCCATGAGCAGCACCTGGACCCTCTAGAAGTTCCCTGTGGATCTGAATAATCAGAATCTCAATAATCCACTTTTCAGGAAGAGAAGGAGAACTTGTGAGAGTGAAGAAAGCCAAGAGCCTCAGTTTTCCTCTCTTTTTCCTTAATCTTGGGATACAGACTTTGTTTCTAATCACTGCAAATAATCAAGCCTCATAAATTATAATATATTAAATATTATTTAAATACCACAACTGAGGTATGAGTGGTACCAAAGGAAAACAAAGAATCCTCTTTGGAAAAATACCAAAGGATCCCAATTACAGGTCTTTGTTAAAAATCTCTTTTTCATGCCTTGCCTGTGACTTTCAAAGACTGCACTCGATCATCTGAGAGTTCTTTTCCAACCTTTTGATTCTCTGATTTTGTGTCTGTTTACAAAGACAAACACCACTTGATAAAACTCTGTATTTTCAAACTTTTTCCTTCCCATATTTTGCTTGGTTTGTATTTTTCAGTAAAACTTGGGATGACTCATGGGAATGGTCATGGCCCCAAGGCTGCCAGAGCTCCAGGAGGGTTTGGGCAATGCTCTCAGGCACAGGGTTCAGTCAGTGATCCTGGTGGGCATCTTCCAACTCAGGATATTTCATGATTCTCTGAAGACCAGGCATGAGAGAATAGGAATCAGAAATGCCAAACAATAAATAGAGAATTCATCCAAAAAACAGTTCAATGTCTTACTCCTGAAGGTTTCCATCTTAAAAAATGTATTTGGTCTTTGATCATGGAAACATCACAGAATGGTTTGGGTTGGAAAGGACCTTAAAGCTGATCTCATTCCACCCCCCTTCCACTAGACCAGGTTGAGGTCCAGTCTAGTCCATAGATTAGATCAAGTTTCATTCATGAAAATCAACTAAACTCTGTCTACTTGGCTTTGTATAAATCATCAATCCAATTATCTTTAGACAGGTGGAGCACAGGGGAAAACGAGATGAGCAGGAGGCTTTGGGAATTCAAGGCTGAACCCAGACTCTAAAAGGTTTTCTCTCTGAAGCTGATTTCCATCATTAGTGGTGCTGCTATTTTCAAACCCACAGCACATAAAGCCTTTGCCACAGATTTGAATTCCACTCTGCTGGGCTCTGGGTACAAACACAGAACAAAAGAGAAACATCCCCAAAAGTTGACTTTTTCTATTTACAGGGTCATTGATATTCCTACATTCCATAAACATCAAAGAGAACTGTCCAAAACTGTAAAATTCAGGAAAGGGAAACCAATAAACACCTGTTTCCTTTCATGTTTGGGGATTTGGGAATGCAGCTGATTGAATGTTTGTGGCTGGGATCAACAGGCAGCATTTTCCATGAACAACTGACTGACATCCAAAGCAATATTGCACCACAAATGGATCTGACCTACAGGAAAGAAGAGCTACTCACAAAGCAGGGACAATCAGTCCTGAAGTGCAAAGTGTTGGGATTGAAATTGCTTCTGTTTCAGGTCTAGTCCATTAAAGAGTCATCTTGAGGAGTCCTGTAGACACCTGATGTTTCTAGGCCACAAATATGATGCCTGAAGCATCCCAAGGACACAAAAAACAGTGTAAAAGTTTATGGTCAAAAATCTGATTCCTTGAACTAATTGTTTACTCCTTCTAATTTATCCTACCAAATAAATTATTTGAGCAATGAAAATGTGATGAATAAAAGCTTCAGAAGTTCTTAGCTTAGCCCTGAATTGTCTAAAAATGGACTCAAAACTTATCATGGAATGGTTTGGCTTGGAAGGGACCTTAAAAATCATCCAGTTCCACCCCTGCCATGGGCAGGGACACCTTCCACTATCCCAGGCTGCTCCAAGCCTTATCCAGCCTGGTCTTGGACACTTCCAGGGATCCAGGGGCAGCCACAGCTTCTCTGGGCACCCTGTGCCAGGGTCTCCCCACCCTCACAGGGAGGGATTCTTTGCTAATATCCAATTTAAATCTTTTCCCTGTAAGTTTGGAGCCATTCCCTCTTGTCCTTTTACTCCAGGTCTTATTCCAAAGTCCCTCTCCAGCTCTCTTTCAGGCTCCCTTCAGGGTCTGGAAGGGGCAACTAGGTCACCCTAAAGCATCTCTTCTCCAGGCTGAACAATCCCAGTTCCCTCAGCCTTTCCCACAGCAGAGCTGCTCCATCCCTCTGATCATCCTGGTCCCTCCTCTGGACTCTCTCCAGCAGCTCCACGTCCCTCTGATGTTGGAGCCCAGGGCTGGGGCAGCTCTGCAGGTGAGGTCTCACCTGAGGGGGGCATAAGGGCAGAATCCCCCCACTCTCCTGAGGTTTCTGGGCTGGGTCATGTCCAGCTCTCATCCAGGACCCCCAAGTCCTTCTCCCAGGCCTGTTCCATCCCTTCATGCCCAGCCTGGATTGATCCCAGGGGCTGCCCCAACCCAGGTGCAGCACCTTAATCTGAAGGAGCACAGCAGAATGAGCCCACAGATTCTGCCACTAATCGTGCCTCAACCTGGCCACCCTCCTCTATTCTTTCCAGAAGAGAGCAGTTTCTTAATATATTATGTTTCCAAAGTCTGTTAGGGATAAAAAGAACCTCTGCTACAATAATGTGGTGAAGAGATTGAGATAGAGCTACACGGTCCTATCATCAAGCTGATTATTTGCTTCATTGCAAAGCATCACATCTTTAGTTCAGCCATTGATTTGAGGCTTTCAAATCATTTTGTGATCTTCCTTCACTCCGAGCATTCCAGCGCTTGGCAGAGATTCATTTTAGATCATCCCCGGTCATTTGCCACACTTTAGTGCTCCACTACTCAAGTAGAACTTGATATACACAGAAAATAAGAGATGTCATCAGGGCTGTGTAATCCATTTCATATAAATCCATCTCTGCAATAACACCGAAGCCTTACCCTTGTCTTGTGAAAATCTCTCTAATCTCCCAAGCCACCTCGGGGAGCTTGAGATAGAGAGAAGCAAAACAAAATATATTCTACTCTTATAAAAGCAAAGAGCCACGTTTTGTTACCAGCAAAATAGGAATCACTTCCAGGGCCTTGCTGCAGAAAATAATAACTTGTTTACAAGGTTTGTTTACTGCAAGGAATAGAAAAATTGACTTTTCTTTCCTTTTTTTTTTCCTGATGACTATTGCTGAGTTAAATGAACTGCCATAGCCACATTCAGCAAAAGTAATCTCATATTCCTTATTATATTCGTAGCCTTAGATTTCAAACAACAACAGAAAGCTGTAGGCACCCTGACAATTATTTAAACCCACAATCTATAATTGCTCAGGAGCAAAAAAATAATTACATTCATATAACAAGCAATTCAACAAGCAGCCCTTTCGTCCTCCTTTCCCCTTAACCCTTTTCCAAACCAATAAATGCCTTCCAAGAGCACCTAGATCATTCAAATGGATCTATTTTGAACCATAGCTGTCCTTAATGGAAATATGGAAGTTCCAAGAGTTATTTTCTCATCTGTTGCAAGGCAAAGCAATGATGGTGAGTTCTTACTTGCTAAAGAGAATAACTCTTCCTCCCCATCTCCAAAAAAATAAAACCCAAAAGATAATTACTCAAGAAAATACCAGAGTAGATTGTTAGAGAAAAACTAATTTATATCCAGAGGGGCAGACAGAGGCCAAATATTAATGTGGTTAGTCATTTGCCCATGTGTGCAGCACAATCATTCCCAAGAAACCTGGACTGGCAGCACTGGAAATAAAGAACTATAAAAAACTCTGAGGCAGAGTGGCACCAATGGCTCGGCAAAGGAATTGCCATCACGCACAGCACAGTCCATGACCTGCAGCTCTCCAGATCCATGGTTTCCTCAGACATCCCAATAAAAAACCACTCTGAGCCCTCCAGACTGAGCTGAAGGGCTGTGGTAGCACAGTCCTGCTGCAATAAACAGCCCCTCTAACCCTGAGCTGGATTTTGGGGAGCCTCTGCCACAGATCCTTGTGGGAATGTGTTTGGACACCTGCAGCTATCCAACCAGGCTGGGATAACTCCACAGTCGTGGGGAATGAGCTGTGGTGCCCCAGGATGGAGCTGGATCATTCCATGCTCTGCACCCAGCCCACCTTTGCCCAAGCACATCTCCATCTCCCATATCCATGTTGGAACCCAGGACATCCCTCTGGCTGTCCAGGATGGCCAAGACCCCTGCCAGGGGGCTCAGAGACCCTGGCACAGAACCCAAGACACTTGAGGTTTTGATTATGACCCATGGAGCAAATTACCAACCTTATATGAAGACCTGGAAGCCACAACAGTTTAAGTAGAATGATAGTGAATTTATCACAGGGTGAAAAATAGATTTTTGGGGTTTTTAGAATGAGGGTTCAGGGGGCAAAGTGGAGGAATCTGGGCATGTCCTGTCCTTCTCCTTCTTCTTCTTGGCCTCCATCTTCTGCTGTGATGTTGGCACTTACAGATTGGTTTAGAGTAGAAGTTCACTGTCTAACATAGGTGATAGGTATGGGGAAGTTATTGTAAATATTGTACACGTACTTTTTAGTATAAAAAGATAACAGGTGGGCAGAGTGCCTCTGACTATCTTGGTGAGTGGATGCCGGCTGGACTGGAGAAAAAATTTTATAGATAAGATACAATAAACAACCTTGAGACCAAGGACTGAAGAGCTCTGACTTCTTTTTCGACTGCCAGGCTGGGAAAAGAGACTTTCTAACTCATCTTGGGGTCACTCTGACCAGCTAGAGATCCCGAGACACGCCAAGCCACAGACACATTCACAATGAGTTGTTGTCTCCTTTACAGCACCATTGTGCAATCAGCCACTTCACCTCCTTTGGAATTTTGGGGATTTTTATGGACATGCAGCTTCAAGGTAGGCCAGGGACAATTATTGGAATGTTTTATGAAGTTTGTAAAATTTGTCCCACAGAAAAAGATTCACAAATATCTTTAAATCATTATTTCTTGTGATTAATCACGGAATGAAAGGATGGGTTTGGGTTGGAGGGGACCTTAAAGATCATCCAGTCCCACCCCCTGCCATGGGCAGGGACACCTTCCACTATCTCAGGTTTATCCAAGCCCCATCCAACCTGGCCTTGGACACTTGCAGGGATCCAGAGGCAGCCACAGCTTCTCTGGAAACCTGTGTCAACCTACCCTCACAGCCAGGAATTCCTTCCCAAAATCCCATCTTAATCTACCCACTAGCAGTGGGAAGCCATTCCCTGTGTCCTGTCCCTCCATCCCTTGTCCCCAGTCCCTCTCCAGCTCTTCTGGAGCCCCTTTTGGCCCTGCAAGGGGCTCTGAGCTCTCCCTGGAGCCTTCTTTTTCCAGCCTGCCCAAGTTATCCAGGATACCCAGGATGAATTACTCCCAGATTCACAGGGAGGTGTCCAGCAAACTACACAATGGTGTGAAGAGGGACCCTGTGAGTGACCAAAAATCCTTCTACATCTAAAAAACATGCCCAGATCTTTAATGCAGTAAAATGATCTTGGGTTTATTGGTCTCCAGAAAGCAAAGCAAATTAAAATCTCTTTATCCACCCCAGGGATAAACCCCATCCCATTGGGTGAGTCTCAGTGTCACCATTCTAGCATTAAAACCCCTCCACTTTTCCTCTCTTGGGCTGTCAGGAAAATCCCACGGAGTCACCTAAATGAATCCCATCCTGCTGTGAAGGTGGATGTTGGAGTCAGGGATTGTCTGGAGCCTTGGGATGTCCTCACTGATGTAAATTCAGAGACTGAGGGCACGTGAGGGACAGATGCAGTGACAACAACATTCCTCACCACACTTTCCATCCCAGAAAAGTCAAAAAAAGCTGGATAACCAATATACAAACAAGGCTTCATGTCACCCCTTTGGACAGGAGGAGGACACCCTGCCCTCTCTCCATCCTGTCTGTAGATGCCATCCCTAATTCCAAACACATTCC
This sequence comes from Setophaga petechia, assembly GCA_024362935.1. Classification (NCBI taxonomy): domain Eukaryota; kingdom Metazoa; phylum Chordata; class Aves; order Passeriformes; family Parulidae; genus Setophaga; species Setophaga petechia. The sequence continues at coordinate 816,002 of JANCRA010000085.1, read as the reverse complement.
AGCATCCCAGCTCCATCCCCTCGACTCGAGCACGTGTCTGCTCCTGCATAATTCATTACATGACTCTCAATAATTTCCAGTCAAGGTTCAAGCAGGAATATGTCACACCAGGATTAGATTATTTATGAGCATAATGTTGGATTTAAGCCAATGACACACCAATAAATTTTATCTCCAAGCCTGACATATCTCATGCTGTTTTCCCTGGCTCACAAACAAATAACTACGCCTGTCTCGGAATTATTCGCATTCAACTTAAATCAGATTTTTTTTTTTTTGTGGTTAGCTCTTATCTTGCTTGAAAAACTGATCATGTTGTTTCTTTCTTTCAGAGGCTGAAGTGTGGTTTTGCCTTCATTTCCCAAGTGTGTCCTGCACATAGAACAAAGTCAGGTGTTCCAGAAGAAAAATCTGGAATAAGGTGCTGTTTGAGCCTCCTAAAGGATGGAGTTTTTACTCTTTTCTAAAGACAAAAGACTTGTGTCACCCAGGAAAAGCAGAGCCTGTACCAGCCAGCATTAACTGCCATTGAAAATAATCTAATTTGAGCACTACCCAAAATAAAAGAATAAATAATGTTTAATACGTAATACATAAATACACATTATATATATGCTTAATACATATATATGTTTAATACATAAATACACATTATATATAAATGTCTATTAATATAAATCTTGTTACATAAATATGTACTGGGACATAAAGGATTCTCTGAGCAATTCTAGGAGCAATTCTTCCCATCCAACTTCATGCAAACTTGGAACAACTGCACTTACATCTCCACTATTTGTGTTCACATGTGAGAAAATGTGCCTGAGCTCCCATGACAGTCACTGGAGATCCAGTTCCAATGGAATAAAATTGCCTTTAAGGTCCCTTCCAACCCAAGCTATTCTGGAATTCTGGGTTTCTATTCCAATTGAGCCCTCCACATTTCAGGAGTATTTCTGAGCCAGTATTTAAAAAGTTGGTGAAGGTTTTTGTATCTTTGATCTATCTAATTATATATTTTTTCAATACCTTCATCAGGTGAGAAAAACTCCTGAAAATCAGGAAAATCACTCTAAATTCTCCCAAATTCAATAAACCAAGAGTAAGTAATCCATATTTTTTAATATAGAACCCTCTTTGCTCAGTCTCACATGCCCAGATCTAAAATTTCCAGGCTGTGCCAGCAGCCTTGTGAAGATAAATCCATTAGGATCTGCTGACTACACTTTGTGGATGTCACAATATATCTAAAATTATCAAAACAGCACTATTTTCCCCCTCCAAAAACCCTCTTACATATTTTTTTCATGGCTGAACAGAATAAATCATCAGCACTCCACGTGTTTTATTCCATGTCACCACTCTCTTGTGCTTTATTAGCAGGAATCCAAGGATAAATCTGATGGTAAATGTGCCCATCCCAGCACATAAACAAACACATACACAAATATATCTCCTGCAAAGCAGCATCAATCTGATCAGGGCAGCCTCCAGTCATTAACAGGATAATTTACTTCTATTTCCAACTAAAACCAACTCAGAATGATGCCAAGCATATGTTCCTCCTGCTCATTGATACACTCCAATTTAGCACAGGCAAGGAATTACTTCTCTGCAAGGCTTTTGAAATTGCTCAAGGTGCTTGTGCTGCCTTTTTTGCATGGGAAATAAAACAATAAATTATTTTTTTAATTAAAACCCTAAATAAATAAAATATTACTAAATTTTAAAAATTAATATTTAGTTAAATAAGAAAATAATTATATTCTTCAAGAAAATTCCTGCTGTTGAAGATCAGAGAGCCCTATCCCAGAAGTCATGGAAATTAACTGTGTCTCTTCTACTCTTTTCTGTGGCAATATCTCAGAATTAAAAGGTTGTTTTAAGGTGAATTATGCTGATTAAAAAGCTGCAGTCTGACTTTTAAAAACCCCCAGATCTTCCCTAATGTGCAATAGCCACTCTAAGCAGCAATCCACACAAAGCTGAATTCTTCATTACCTCAAGAAACTTAAATTAACATAAAAAACTCCCTGATGGAGGAGCACCGAGATTGTGTTTGAAGGCCACATTACTTTAGTTTTCTGAAGGAAAAAGAGATGTGGCTCCTTTGAAAGCAAAGGATGTTTTGAAGGGTTGTGTTCATCAAGGACATCTTTCACTTTGTGTTAGGGATATTTTATTGTCCCTTATTAGTGTTTATAAATGTCAGGAAATGTCTTTGGTGAGGACTAAGCAGAGCTGTAGCATTTTGTTTTTATCAGGGTCTCCTTGCCCAGTGCTTTGCCCATTTACATTCCCACAAAGCTGATGCACATTTCCATCAAATCAGAGCAGCAGCATTTAAAGCACAATGGCCAGGATATTCCACAGAGAAACTGAGCATTGAGATTTTTTGTTTCAAAAGGTCCCAGAGTTAAGGTTTTTTCTGTGTTTATCACCTTTATGTACAGGTTCAGGGGTAAATTTTCAGTTCAGGGCTTTTCTGCTTAGGCTTTAAAATCTAAACAGAGAACATTCCAGGCAATGACTTTAAAAAAAAAACCCTAGAGGTTTGACCAGCAAACCAGAGCATCTCACTTCAGGCAAGGTTGTGAGGAAGAAGACGATCTGAGGAGAAGGATTTGGGGATGGTGGGGAAGGAAAAGCTGGACACACCCTGGCCAGGAGTACTTGGAGCCCAGAGCCCCCCATGCCCTGGGCTGGTTCCCCAGGGTGGGCAGCAGGGGAGGGGGAGATTCTGCCCCTCTGCCCCTCTCAGGTGAGACCCCACCTGCAGAGCTGCCTCCAGATCTGGGCTCCAATATCAGGAGGACGTGGAGCTGCTGGAACAAGTCCAGAGGAGGCCACAGAGATGCTCCAAGAGCTGGAGCCCCTCTGCTCTGGGGCCAGGCTGGGAGAGCTGGGGGTGCTCATCTGGCAAAGAGAAGGATCCAGGGAGAGCTCAGAGCCCCTTCCAGGGCCTAAAGGGGCTCCAGGAGAGCTGGAGAGGGACTGGGGACAAGGGATGGAGGGACAGGACACAGGGAATGGCTTCAAACTGCCAGAGGGCAGGAATGGGTGGGATATTGGGAAGGAATTGTTCCCTGTGACAGTGGGCAGGCCCTGGCACGGGGTGCCCAGAGAAGCTGTGGCTGCTCCTGGATCCCTGCAAGTGTCCAAGGCCAGGCTGGAAAAGGCTTGGAGCAGCCTGGGATAGTGGAAGGTGTCCCTGCCCATGGCAGGGGGTGGAACAGGATGATCTTTGAGGTCCCTTCCCACCCAAACCATTCCATGATTCCATGTTTAGGCAGTGTACTGCAATAATGATGAACCAGGGCCACACAGCAGAGGTTGGGAACTGGGCTGAGTTTCAGACCTCTCAAAGAGGCACCCAAAAGATAAAACCAGTGTCTGGAAGAGAGGACAAAGGAAAATGGGAACTAAGGGTCGATTTCTTTAAAAAACACACTAGAAAGGTAATAATGGGTCCACAGTTCGGTCTAGGGACAGAGCAGCCTCCCTTTAGGCCATTCCCTTTTGTTATGCCCTGATTTCCCAGGCTTTTTCTCTCATTCCACAGCTGCAGAAATGCTGTGTCCATTTTCCCACCACTATAAAACAGGACAGCATTAATTCCTGAAAACAGGACAGCATTAATGCCTCAGAACACTGCAAAGCCAGACAATTAACACACTTCCTTCTCTTTTCCACATGCTGAAAGAGAATTAACACAAGAGACATGAACCCCTTCTGCAATACATTCCCTCTGGCTCCCAATTCTTCCACAACGTGATCCTTGCACCATGTGATGATATTGCTGTGGATGTTTCTCCTCCATTTGGGTCAGAGCAAACACGCCTGTTTCAACATCATCAAGTCTTACATTTTCTTCAGATAGAGATAAAACATCTTCTGATGTGTAGCATTGTTTTAAGTTTTCTTCTTTTTCTTTGAGAAAAATTGCTTGTTCTATTTTTACTGTCTACAAAAAAAAAAAAAAAAAAAAAAAAAAGAATAAAAGAAAAAGAAAAGGTGTTTCTCTTGGGGGCCAAACTTTGTTCCCTGTGTTTTTCTTTTCTTTTTCTGGTGAAAAATAGTCATTGAAAACTCAGCTGGACCAAAAGGCTGGTCCTCCTCTGACACAGCCACCAGCAGCTGTTCCAGGGGGGACAGAAAGAAACCCTGTATGGATTTATCTGTTCCTGAACCCATCATCCCACTTCCAAGGGAAATAATTTTCTTTTAGTTGAGAAGTTGCCCTAATGAGGCCTTTAACCACAGAAACAAAATGGTTTGGGTTGGAGGGACATTAAAGCTCATCCTGTTCCACTCCCTGTCATGGGCAAGGATAAATTCCACTACCCCAGGTTGCTCCAAGCCCCATCCTGTCACTGTCACATTTTCTGGAAAAATCCCTACTCCAAGATTCCTTCTCCTGGGAAGCTGAGAAACCTCAGAGAAAAATGAAAACAATAATTATCTGATTGCTTCTCCTGTGTTCTGCTGCTTTGGAATGTGGTTGGAGATTGTTTATCCAACAGGTGGTTGTTTGATTGGTTTCATGTGAATTGTTTTTATTTAATGACCAATCACAGTCAGGCTGTGTCGGACTCTGAGGAGTCAGTCACAAGTTTATAGTTACTATCTTGTTAAGCTTTCTCTAAGTATCCTTCCTCTATTCTCTATTCTTTAGTATAGTATTCTTTAATATAATATCATAAAATAATAAATTAGCCTTCTAAGAACATGGAGTCAGATTCTCAATTCCTCCTTCGTCCTGGGGACCCAGCAAATCCCACACTGTCCAACCTTTATGGGAAGGAGTTGAAGCCCCCAAGAGCAGGGTGTGTTGGAGGATCTCAGTTTTCCAAGAGCCCCAAGGAACACCTGAGACTACACTGGACAATCCTGGTGGACTCTGGTTGAATTTTTAAATAACCTTTGGAAGCAGTGGGAATGCTAATGTGAAAGGACACAATAACTCAGGCAAAACACAACAATAATCCACAACAATTCCATAATCCATGGAATTACTGGAATGTGCTGCTGTCTAATAAGTGCAGAGCAGAAGGTGACCAGGCCTGGATCCGTCTGCCAGCTCAAAAATATCCATAATTAGACTTTATCAGTTCCTTAACGTCCCATTTTTGCCTGCACTTTGTTTACATCAAGAAACCAATTATCCCATTACAAGCCAGTCTATGTCAAGCAAATACAGCTCAATGTGCTCCTACATTTTAAAAGTGTTGTAATTACAAATCTGAGCTATTGCCAGATTTCACAGGAGGGAAATAAGAGCCCTTCTATGCACACAACATATGCACAATGCTTCCTCTTGGAGAAATCAGGTGACAGAGAAATCTTAGGGAATACAGAGGTGTTCTGGGATTAACTGGAGTCTTGCAGCAGCAGCTGATAAAGAAAAGGAGTGCTTCAAATTCAACAGAAACCTGATCAGAAACATATCTGAGCATAATTTGCCTGCCCATGGCATGGGGCTGCAATGAGATCTTCAAGGTCCCTTCCAGCCCAAACTATTCCATTATGTTATAATAATGCAAAAGTGCATTTAAATGTGTTTAAAATATGCAAGAGTTACAATGGTGCTGAGGAGGAGACTAATTTCTTGAAGTCATGAATGTTCTGGAGCTTTCAGACATTTGGGGCTTTCTTACTCCTGGTAAATAAGTTGAATATAGACCTTAAACTGCTTATTTTCAAAATATTATCACCCTCTGCCCCCTTATTTGGATTTTGATTAGGTTTGGGGTCAAAATCAGTCTCTGAAGACAAAGAACTTTTAACTGAATATATCCATGGCCATAAAACTTCCAAGGAAACTTTCTGGACAGGCATTCATTGAAGGGCTTCTACTTTATCATTCATAACACAAACATGAAACATCGAGTTCCACTTGTTCCATGGAAACACAGAACCCCAGAATAGTTTGGGTTGGAAGGAGATCATCCAGTTCCAACCCCTGCCACTGTCCCAGGTAGCTCCAATCCCCATCCAGCCTGGTCTTGAACACCTCCAGGGATGGGGAGTCCACAACTTCTCTGGGCAGCAGTCAAGGAATTTGGGAATAAGGAATTTTTTGACACAGCATTCCAGCCAGGCTGTGCCTGTGCACATCATGTTCCCTTAGTGCTTTAATCTTAGCTGGGAGCTGGATTACGAGGTCACAGGATGGGGAGCATTAAGAGATTTCCATTAAAGAATCACCCTCACCCTTGAAACATGGCTTTTTTCCCCACTGCAGAAACAAGGACACATTTCTTTATCCTGCTGAACAATTGGTGCACCTCCAGCAGCTGGGTGATGCTGAACAGACAACAGGAGAGCCTCGAGATAATTTAAATAATCCTTTGAAATCTGTGAGGTTCTGCTGTAGATGGGAAAGCTGCAGGAACAATGCCCTGCGTACATTCACCCTGTCCCTTGATCCAAACAAGCAGTCACACCATCAAATGAATAATGCACCATTAGGAAGAGCATCTTGAGGAGGTTTTGCAGGAGAGGGAGCCGTGGAATGAAATCCAGCTGCGTTTTGCAGCAGGTGGAAGGCTCAGTGTTTACAACCCTGCATTATATTTTATTCTGCTGGTTTATTGGTGCATCTAAAACCATCCAAGCAAGAGGAAAATTCACTGCAAATTGGCTGTCTCTACACAACTTCTGGGCTTTGCAGATCTTTTTAAGCAATCACAGGATGGGTCAGGTTGGAAGGGAGCACAGTGGGGTCATCTGGTCCAACTCACTGCTCCAGCAGGGTCATCCCGGAGCACAGGGCACAGGATTGTGTCCAGATGGATCTGGGATAACCTCAGTGAGTGAGCCTGGAATAACCCCAGAGAGGGAGACTGGGATAACCCAAGTGAGGGAGACTGGAATAATCCAGTGAGTGAGCCTGGAATAACCCCAGTGAGGGAGACTGGGATAACCCAAGTGAGGGAAACTGGAATAATCCAATGAGAGAGACTGGGATAACCCCAGTGAGGGAGACTGGGATAACCCCAGTGAGCGAGACTGGGATAACCCCAGTGAGGGAAACTGGAATAATCCAGTGAGGGAGACTGGAATAATCCAGTGAGGGAGACTGGGTTAACCCAAGTGAGGGAAACTGGAATAATCCAGTGAGGGAGACTGGAATAACCCCAGTGAGGGAGACTGGAATAACCCCAGTGAGGGAGACTGGAATAACCCCAATGAGGGAGACTGGGATAACCCCCGTGAGTGAGCCTGGAATAACCCCAGTGAGGGAAACTGGGATTACCCCAGTGAGGAAGACTGGAATAACCCCAAAAAGGGAGACTGGAATAACCCCAGAGAGGGACAATCCACACCCTCTGTAGGCAGGAAGAAGGATCTCTTCTAACTACTGCTCTTTCCTGTGAATCCCAAGGATTAAAGGATCTTTCTGGAAGAGGGGTGTGAAAATCCTGTCTTGGTGAGGTGGAGACAGAAATTCAACTGTCTCAGGCTCTCTCCTGAGCTTACAGAGTCCCAAAATACAAAGAACTTGCTGTTAACAGGATCACACATGGACAGGATGAGTAATAATCCCAGGAGAGGAATTCCTAACTGATCATTTTCTTCTTCTAGTGCTTGTTTTAGAATCAGAGAATCCTGGAATGGTTTCATTTGGAAGAGACCTTAAAGCTCATCCAGTTCCATGGGCAGGGACACCTTCCACTGCTCCAGCTTGCTCCAAGCCCCATCCAACCTGGCCTTTCATTCCCATTCACTTGGGTTGGAGGGAGGAAAACAAACTGCAGCTCCCTTTTCCCATCCCAACCCCAGACTGGGATGCCAACCCCAACAAATGCCAGGGATTGTCACCAGAGTTGTGTCTGTGCACTATTCCAGTGCAGGCCTAATAGAAAAAGTCAGGATGTGGAGGTTTTCTGTTCCTTCACAGCACAGATGGCACCAGCCTGAGCTTTCACCACTTAAGCCCAACACTTGCAATCACAGCCTAGTGGAAAATCTAGGGCAATTGAAAAACAATGGAAGTTCCCAGGCTTGATAGGAATGTTACAGAGTTCCTCAGGCATGCTTCAAAGTGTGCTGTTTAATAAGATTTTACATTTTTCCAAGTAAATTCTGTTGCTTTCTGTGATTTTTTGCAAATTCTGTACAACAATAGAACCAACACCCACCACAAACACTGGAAATCTGATCTGATCATGACACAGAAAATTAAAAAAAAAACAACAGGAGCTTCTTTTTTTTTTAATATCTAAACACCACAGACTGCATCAATATCAGACTACCAGAATCCTCTGACCCTTCCTGCTGTAAGAAATTCACAGAAGAATCTCCAAATCCATCTCAGCCTTGGAGCTTAAAAGGTTAAAATCATTTTCCGTTTGCTCCAAAAGAAAATTATGAAACAATCACTCATTCCACCACTCCAATAATTTGTTTGTGTTCCCAAAATCCACAGAGAAGGAGACACTGACAGAAAGGCAGCACTGGATTGGAGGAAATCTGAAGAGAAGTTGAATAAATCATGTTGGAAACTGAAGGGTGACACCCACAAACCATTTCTCCTCTTCATCAATGAAACTACACTGACATTAATTCCACAGGAAGATGACACTCACCAGGATTTTTTGCCATCATCAATTTAAAACATCATTAATGTGTATCAAGGAGTGATTTAATATTTACTTCAGCATCACAGACAGAGAAATATTTAATAGAATATAATACATTTCCTAAGGCACTTTGGACCATCCTGCACATGTTAGTAGAGAAATATATCCTTTGTAAACAACTCAGTTGTATCAAAACAGCATTAGGAAATTTTTCATTCTCTGTAGCAATTACTTTTAATAATAACTGCCATAGAAATCCACTTTTTTCTTCCCAGTACATCCCAAAGGCTTGCCTTACATCACCACATCTCAAATGAGAGCTCTGACAATTCCCAGGTTTGGGTAAAGCCCAGATTTTTGTTGGAAAAGGATGATTTTGATCCATTTCAGGATGTTTATTACTTCCAAAAGTAACTAATTTCTCTGGAGAAACACCTTTTCAAGTCTTCAAAACAGGTTCAAAGAATGACATTTTCATAGAAAAGAGAGAGATAAAGAGAAATCAAACTTCTTCTCTTTTCCAGCTGGCCCCTTCCCCAGCTCCTGGCTCCCAACAGGAATTCCACAGGAATTCACAAGGTCAGGCAGAAACCAGCAGGTTTGGTTTGGGGCATGTAAAAGGTTAAAACCCTCCAAGTCCAGGAGATCCCAAACAAAGTTGGGATTAAAGTTCTCCACACTTTAAGCCATGCAAGGAACATGCTGGAGTTCCTTGCATGGCTTAAAGTGTGGAGAACCATGGACCATCTTCAGAATTTTGTTTAAACTAATGAATTATCTTAGACAAATTATCATACATTTAAAAAGCTATTATTTTGGATTTTTTAGGGAACAAAATACAGGATTTACATTTTCTGTTTGTGTAACTAAGAAAAAACATTTTTAGTGTATTTCTTTATATGGAAATGACTTATAAAGCACATCTCCAAAATGCCCAGAGGCTTTAGCTGGTGTCAGTGATTGGAAAAAGGCTGGAGCAGCCCAGGTTCTGAAACTCAGAGGAGTCAGGCTGAAATTAAGAAATTTGGAATGCAGCAACACCACAGAGTTTTGAGCTTTTATTTTCAAACTGATGCCTTACCAAACAGAGCCATCTGTGTTCCCTCTGGGAAAGGTTCAACCATTCTGTTCCCATTGACATGATGTTTATCTAGAAGGGAAAAAAAAAAAAGCAAGTTAAAATGTGATAGAGTATTTGCTTTGCATAAGATCAATTGTTTATTTCTCACAGATCCATTGAAACCTGAACAATTCCTATAGGCAGGGACAACTCCCACTATCCCAGGTTGATCCAAGCCCATCCAGCCTGGCCTTGGACACTTCCAGGGATCCAGGGGCAGCCACAGCTTCTCTGGGCACCCTGTGCCAGGGTCTCCCAACCCTCACAGGGAACAATTCCTTCCCAATATCCCATCCAACCCTGCCCTCTTGTAGTTCAAGACCTTTTCATTGCCATCTCCACATTGATTTTTTGCTACTCAAACACATTTTAAACAATGGTTGCAAGAAATATAACTGCCTGAATTCAATATACAACTTTCTGTTCACAAAATATTTCCCCAGGAGAAAATCAAGATGTTTTCTCAATGCATGCATTGTTTTAATTCCTTTAGTCCTGATGCTGGTGAGGAATAAACCAGGTCAGATAAGGAATGTGGGCTCACTTGTGAATTCTCTGCAAACAATATTTCTCATTAGCAGGGAGGCACATTCCTAATCCCAGCTGGCACCCAACATTTACCAACAGTCAGGGAGAAGGGAAAATCAGGGTCATCTGCAAGTGGAGCAAGAGGGGCCACGAGTCAATTGGTGGCATTTAGGAAAATTGATTGTCCTGTGCCTCAAGAGAGAAACTTTGGGAAGAAAATTGTTGGGAAGCTCCAGAGTGGGAGCAACATGACCAAGGTTTCAACCTCGTTAGCTGTAGCTGCTATTCCCAACATGATCTACAGCCACGGGAGAGGAGTGAACAGTCAGAAAAATTACAGAACATCTTGTAAGATCAAATAAACTAACCCTGCCCTCGCCCTGATAGCTGCCTTCATTTACAGAGTGAGTGACATCCATGATGTATGAAGCAGTTATCATTTCAAATGGTCAGGCTTTCAATATATTAAAATTAAAATTAAACTTTCAGAGGTGAGACGGGCTTGAATGAAAGTAATATTTTCAGAGTTCCCAAGTTGTCTCCCAATGTCTTCATACTTTAATTTCTAAGATCTCAGCCAGATAAAATGATTCATTTTCTTGTCATTCATACTTTGGCTCACTATTTTTTCCAGTATTTCCTGCACAGATGTATTAAATAGTAAAAAATAAACCCAAAACCCCCAAAATTTAAATGGACCTTAACAAAATACACATTCAACCTTAGGAAGACAGTAACAACACCTAAATAGCAATGTATAAGTAACAACAACTCTCCCCAAGGAGAAGTAAAGAATGTCCCAGTTTGGGGCTTTTTACTGAACAGTTTTCCAGGTGAAAATATTTTCGTTCTCACCTACAAATTGAATTAACTAACTCCAGAAAATAAGGAATAGTTTGGCCCCATGGAATTGGAAAACAATAGGACTATTCCTGTAGCTTGCCAACAGAAAGAATAAATTACTTTTCCAAGCTCATTGTCATTCCAGAGACAAGGGATTGCAGTAAGTAGGATAAAACCTGGTGTTACAGAGCCATGGAGAGATTTCCAATGAGCACTGGACTGGCTGTGAGTTCATTTCAGATTTCTGGGCCTGAAAACAGCACATTCCACCCAAATACTGTCAATTTATGGAGGCAATCCGTTAATGGGTGCAGAAAAGCTGAATTAGAAGGACATGGATCATCAAATCCCAGAACAGTTTGGGTTGGAAGGGACCTTAAAGTTCATCCGGTGCCACCCCCTTCCATGGGCAGGGACACCTTCCACTACCCCAGGCTGCCCCAAGCCCTATCCAAGCTGTCCTGGAACACTTCCAGAGATGTCTCTATATCACTTTTTTAAAATCTCCTTGATCCTCAGGGTTGCCAAGTAAAGTTAAGGAATAGATTCTTACTTTTATTTCATTGATATTCACACAGTCCGAATTTTCATGAACATAAATTCATTAACAACCTCTCAAAACTTCCAAACACTGCTCCATCAACTGCCAAAACTCTAATTTTCCAAACTAAGCCTGAGAGATTCCTGTGACACACTGATGAAAAGAACCAGTAGGACCTGAAAGCCACACAGATCCTGGAGGACTTGACATTCAGTTTCAGCTTCAGGCAAAGTCTGCTTCAGACAGGTGCAGTGTCTGCCCTGGGCTCCTCAGAATCTCTTGATTTTAACAGAAATAATCTTTCACAGATCCAAAATACATGGACAGATAATCAAAAGTTGCTAAGCAGATCTTCAATATTTCTTAGGCATTGCTCAGCTTTTGCACCTCTCACTGGATGGTTTCTAACGTGGTGTTACAACAGCCCTTGGCTAAAGAGTCACTGACTGAAGGTGAAGTTCTGTCCACTCATGGATTATCACAGAATCATGGACTGGTTTGGGAAAGAACCTCAAAGGCCATCTAACCATCTAAAAAACCCAACCCCTGACATGGGCAGGGACACCTTCCACTGTCCCAGGCTGCTCCAAGCCCATCCAGCCTGGCCTTGGACACTTCCAGGGATCCAGGAGCAGCCACAGCTTCTCTGGGCACCCTGTGCCAGGGCCTGCCCACCCTCACAGGGAACAATTCCTTCCCAATATCCCACCCATCCCTGCCCTCTGGCAGTGTGCAGCCATTCCCTGTGTCCTGTCCCTCCAGCCCTTGTCCCCAGTCCCTCTCCAGCTCTCCTGGATCCCCTTTAGGCCCTGGAAGGGGCTCTGAGCTCTCCCTGGATCCTTCTCCTCCCCAGCTCTCCCAGCCTGGCTCCAGAGCAGAGGGACTCCAGCCCTTGGAGCATCTCTGTGGCCTCCTCTGGACTTCAGCAGTTCCACATCCTCCTGATATTGGATCCCAGATCTGGAAGCAGTTCTGCAGGTGGGGTCTCATGAGGCCCGGTAGAACCATCTCCCTCCCCCCCTGCTGCCCTCACCATGAGTCTGTACCATTAAACCACTCAGACAGAAAAGTTCTTATCTACAAACTATCCAAGAGTTAATTAGCCAGGCTGAAATCACATTTGATCCAATCCCAGCAATTTATCAGCGTGGACAATCGAGTTCCAATGCCCAGACCTGTTCTCTGGCACATTTTAATTTGTTAGGATGCATTTTATTTATCCTCCCTGTTCCATGGGTTGATGGTATCACACCCATGATAGATAAATTTAACAATGAAATATGTTCAAATGGGAATGTTCTGTAAAAAATATTTCTTTTCAAACTAGGCTGACTTAGGTTACAAACAGATTTACAAGCCCAGGGAAATTTAAAGAACTCAGGGTTGAGATAACCCAAATCATTTAATGAACATTACTTCTCTTTTTGTGGACCCAAATGAAGATGCTTAAAAAAAGTTTGGCTTTCAGAGAATGCTTATCCAGCAGTGAATGATAATCAGGAATTTTCTGGTCTCAAAATATTCAATCTCTAGCAACCACAGCAAAGATTTGAGAACATTTAAATTCTATTAACAAGAGATTCATATGTTCTTCATATTTGTCTTTTGATTTTTTTAAGCCATTAGGGAATATTTAGATTACATATCCAAACTTGTTTCATCAGAGCAGCCAGAAAGTTATTATTTTTAAATGAAAACTGAGATTCTCGCATAATCAAATTAATCCAGGAGTAGGGGTCATATTTATACGCAAGGACTGTTAATTTTCCATGGTAAGTACAGCCAGGAATTGAATTGAAAATAGCTGATTAACCAATTACCAGGAGCCTCCTCCATCTCCTAAAGCACAGTCACGATGGGAACGGGGGAAAGGAGGAGGAAAAGGGAAAAGCAGGGATGGGAACATCCCATAGAAAATCAGCTGCTACTTGAAGGCCTCATTTCCCCCCCTTTTTTTTTGCCTTTTCTTACATTTTTCCTACATTTTCCATCATAACCACCATGGTGGAGGATTTGGGCTACTGAGGGGTTGGGAATCTGGGAGAAAAAACAGATCAGGGAACATAAGAATTTTTTTAAGCAGTTATAAAAGGATCTCACAGGTTATTATTTCCAAAAGTGGAATATAAGGCATAATATAACTGAATTATATTTCATTCACTTGCTTTAGAAAATAGGGATCTGATCTTGGTTTGTGGTTGTGCCTGAGTAAATGAACTGATTCTAGGAACTTCAGGGCTCCAGAATTTCTGTTCACTTTTCACTTGTGAAAGCCACAACTGGCCAGAATTTCTATAAAATAAGTCATTCATTTATAGGTCTAAATACCTTTAAGCCTAATTTTTTAAATCTAAGGATGTTTATTTATTTTTTCACTGCTTTCTAACCCAAGAGATACTTCCTTAAAGAAATGGTTTAGTTCTATAAAAAGGTACATGATGTGCATGCCAGGAGAAGTCACACACGCCTCATGCACCAAATTATGCCAAAAATGAGAATTTGGTAAATTGTGCAAGGATGGGATTGTTCCAAATCCTCACTAATTCAAACAGAGAGTGAAATAATTCACTTTATTTATATCCATCCCCTCTCCCAAATTCTCCTGGACACCAGAAAATGCTTTTGGGATGGTCTGCAAAGGACAGAGAGAAAGTTTGGCTGTTAAAGAGAAAGATTGAAGGAAGTGCTTCTGAAGGAATAGGAATTACCTGCTAAATCCCCCTTTTCCAATCTAAACTAAGACACTCCCATTTTTCCTTGTTCCTGAAGGTGGAATTTGGATTTCAAAAATCTAGGATTTCAAAACCTACCAAAATAAATGGAGAAAAAAAGAGCAGGAAATCAGAGATTCACTGGGGCTCTTGGAGGAAGGACTAAAGAGAGGCACACAAGGAAGAGAGTTGCTCTCCTTGAGTGAGATGAGATCTTTAATTTATGGCAGAATTTCATCCATAAATCCTTCCTAGCTGCTGATGAAACAGAAGCTCCTCTTTCTTTTCAGGTCTAGTTCAACGAGCAGAACTGTCAGTTCTAAAAGCTCCTGTGCAATAAGAAAACCTCCTGTCATCTCAAATGAACTCTCAAGTGTCACAGTTCAAACCCCTTTGTCTCCCAAAGGATATTTTCAGCACAGAGACATCGATCCCCAATCCTGGTCATTTATGCCTCCACCTCTGATGAGTCTTTTGGATCCTCAGCACTGACAAAGAGATGGTGAACAGGATTTGCTGGGTTTCCTTCACCTTTCACTTCTCTGGTTCCATCCTCTCCATCAGGAGAGATCTGCTCGTGACAAATTAAAAGGAGAGGTGGCTATGTCACAGCAATTCAACAATTTGAATTTTGAATTATTTGAATTATTTGACCCACAACTCTTTGTAGTATTGTGGTGCTGTCCTCACATGAGGGATCCTCGCTATTATTTAAAAAAACCTGATATTGCTCAATGGAACATTTTCACAAATGTTGTTGAAAAATATGTAAGTTTATTTATCAAAACAGATCAGGAAAGGAAGAGTGGCAGCTGAAACCAGTTTGGAAATGTATTCTGGAGATGATGTCCCACAATGTGACACACTGTGCTCTCTGCATCCAGGCCATCAAACAGATTGGGACACAGGAACTGACTGATGGCACAGAATGTGATGTGTCCTAGCACAGAGTGTCAGTTCAGCCTCCAAAACACATGGGCTCCTCAAAAAACAGAGGTGCTGCTAAATGAACAAAGGCCAGAGATCACACACTGGGTTTGTTCTGCAGCTCCTGCCAGGAAATGGACCAGGAGCGACAGGAAAATGAGGTTTTGGAATGAAAATGAATAAATTTCTTAAAGAGGGCGGTGGAGGTGCAAAGGAGGAGAAATAGTGATTGTGAAATTCCCAATCCCCTGGGGTAGAGGTACTGGGGGAATGAATTCATGGCAGCTGGGGTGTGAGATTAAAATATGAGGATCAGGGATATATTTAGGGGATAAATAAAGGAAAGTATCCTGGAAAGTACAGTAGCACTTCCAGCTCTTGAGGAGACAAGGTCACAACTATGGAGGGGCTGAGGGAGCTGGGAAAGGGAGAAAAGGAGGCTCAGGGGGGACCTTGTGGCTCTGCACAACTCCTGACAGGAGGGGACAGCCAGAGTGGGTCGGGCTCTGCTCCCAGGGAACAGGGACAGGAGGAGAGGGAACAGCCTCAAATTGCACCAGGGGAGGTTTAGCTTGGATATTGGGAACAATTCCTGCCTGGAAAAGGGCTGTCCAGCCCTGGAAAAGCTGGGCAGGACAGGGGTGGATCCCCATCCCTGGAGGGATTTAAAACCCCCATGGATGTGACACTCGGGGACATAGGACCTTGGCACTCAGGAATGGTTGGACTCAGTAATCTCTGAGGGCTTTTCCAACCCAAACAATTCTGGGATTGTGACATTATGTGACCCATCACAGCCTGATTGTGACCACACATTCTGCTTGATCTGTTCTCTCACTCTGTAGGTGTTGAACTTTGGAGGTTTGAGGTACAAAAATTAAGGCTAAAATAAATATTCTTAAACTTGGACCCTTGCACTTGGCTTTCATCTTCCACACTGGATATCTGCATCTGAGTATTCAGCCTTGAATCCTCCTGTACTCTGGAAAGAATGAGACATTTGTGTGGTGATTCATCTGGAATACTGTTTTCTTCAGGATAAAACCAATCATACTTAAATATGTCACTTTCTGAGCACTGATTATAAGGAAAGAAGTGACAAACTTGGATGAATTCCACCTATAACCCTGTAGTAATATCACAGAGATTCAGGGTCTGTTCAGGGGAAGAATTAGATGTACCTGTGTGTACACAAATATTTATTAAAATATTGCCTCGACACCGATGGAGATTATGGGTTATGAACCAGAACAAACATTACCAGTAAAATACATGATCAAAACAGCAAAGGAAACAATGACAGAGGAAAATAATGACACCAACCAAAAGAAATCTCAGATTGTGTAAGAATCCTGTCTAGAAGGGCTGCCAGATCAGAAAGATAACATAGACAGATATATGAGATACACAAAGTAATCAACTCTTGTGGCATTTTTGAGACTGTGACATGATTTCATTTCCCAAAAGCCTAGCTCATGGAGTTCTGTCATAACACAATGAGCAGTTCTCATTCTTAAAACTTATTCTTTTTAATCTCCCAGAGAAGCTGTGGCTGCCCCATCCCTGGAAGTGCCTGAGGCCAGGTTGGATGGGGTAACACAAAAGAAAATAATAAAAATACAGACACCTTCCCAGGTTGCTCCAAGCCCTGTCCAGCCTGGCCTTGGACGTTTTCAGGGATGGGAAGTCTACAACTTCCTAAAATATAAAATTGAAAAGAAAATAGAAGAGGTTAAAGCTGAAGCATTGAGTTATCCATCTACCCCAGACTATCCAGGCCATCTCTGCCATTCTTGCTTTTCATGGAGCCTCTTATTAGCACAGGAACTGAATGAAGATGATAAAACACAACTGGATTTGCTTCACAATTACAGACAACACCTCTCAAAACCCCACTTGAAACCCTTATATTAACCAGCTTGGGTAAGAATGGCATCAGACAGGCTGGAAAACCAAGAGATCCAAACAAAGGATGGTGATAAACAGAGCGTGAGGGAGCAGGAGGAGATTCCAGTGGGGTGTGGCGAGCAGGGCTGTTAAGCCTGGGTTTATTTAGCAGCTTTATTAATGATCCCAACTAAGGGGTGAAAAGCACATGAATAAAACATGCCCTGGATGCTCATCTGGAATACGGTGTGTGCACCGTGAAAAATGGGAAGCAGCACAAAGCCCTGGGCAGGAATTCCAGAATGGAGCACGGAGAGAGGCAAAGCAGCTCTGGGAGCACTTTGTTCTCCTCATGGAATATGAGTTTGCATCCCATAATTATTGAGGAAAAAAATGTCTACAAAGGGCAGGAACCACCTGAGGGAAGGTCTGAAGATTCATGGGAGGAATAAACTTTTATAAACTCTGGAAAGCCACGGGCTGGGGTCTGATTTCTGCTGGTCAGTGAATTCCTGGCACTGCTCAGTTCAACATCTCCTCACTTGGGAATCAGCACCAGAAATGCCAAATTCTAGGGAAGCCTCTGCAATGCAAAACAATGCAGACCTAAAATATCCCCTCCCAATTGCTTTTAATTCTGTTGTTTATTAACAATTTCCTTTTACAATCCTAATCCTTCCCCTGAACAGACCCTGAATCTCTGTGATATTACTGCAGGGTTATAGGTGGAATTCATCCAAGTTTGTCACTTCTTTCCTTACAATCAGTGCTCAGAAAGTGACATATTTAAGTATGATTGGCTTTATCCTGAAGAAAACAGTATGCCAAATGAATCATCACACAAATGTCACATTCTTTCCAGAGTACAAGAGGTTAATATTTGTATAAATAACCTCCTAAGTGTGACTTTGGATTTAGACTGCTCCCTTTTGGAGGGCTCACCCTGAGAGCAGTTAAGCCTCATGGCACATAACACTGATGAGTTGGTATTGATTTTTATGTCCATGGCTTCTCAAAATGAGACTCAGGATTAATTTTTGCTGAACATTCACACTCATGTTCAAAGTGGGAAAAGACTTGAAATTCGTGGCTGGACATGAATTTGTAGACAAAGTGCAGAGCTGTGTTGTGTTGTTTCAAATCTTTAATTACATATATGGAGATTGGAACTGGATCATATCAAAGTTCTTTCCAAACCTAACCCTTCTGGGATTCTACAATGCTATGATATTAAAACTTTACAACATCTCAGAAAGGTACTTTAGGGCAGATTATACCAATAAGACAATGACAGGTTAAAGAACCTCTCAACATCATTGGTAAAACATGTCTTGATTCACAAGGCCCTTATTCCAAAGGGTTTGTCCAACTCCCTCTCCAGCTACTTGGAAAAATGTGTTTACTGGGCTAATAAAACCCAGTGGAGGGAATTCAAGAGTCACTCTCTATTAATGAGTTAACTTCACTCAGTCACCTACAATTTAATTTTTCTGAGGCCCTGAGATTTTAATTTGGGTAATACTTCTATTAATTACAATGTCTAATAACAATGTCAACTTCAGACATCTGTTAAAAACATGTAATGTTAATTTATTGGAAAATCTCCAGCAGTGCTCAATTAAAATGTTCCCCAGTTAAGGCAAGGCATATGATTTGTCATGAAAAGCAAAATGGGATACAGCTAACAAAAACAACAGCAAATTCAAAACAATACGTTTTGAGTTGCAGATTGACCAAATTCAAGACGCAAAACTTTTTATTAGGTGGCAGAACAAGAGTTTTTGGAATCGGCATCTTCTCACACTGGCTGGGGAGCCTTGCTCTAAATTTGCACCTACAGGAAATATTTAATGGAATTGTGGAATTGTTTGAGTTTGAAGAGACCTTAAAGTTCATCCTCTTCTACCTCCTGCCATGGCCAGGGACACCTTCCACTATCCCAGGTTGTTCCAAGCCCTGTCCAGCCTCACCTTGGACACTCCCAGGGATCCAGGGGCAGCCACAGCTTCTCTGGGAGCCTCTGCCAGGGCCTCCCCACTCTCCTAGGGTACAATTTCTTCCCAATATCCCATCTATCCATGCCCTGTGGCAGTGGGAAGCCCTTCTCCATGCTCTTGTAAGCATTTCATCTCCACCTTTCTTTTAGGTTCCCTCCAGGTACTGGCAGGGGCTGCAATTAGGCCACTCCAAAGCTTCTCTTTTCCAGGCTGAACAATCCCAATTCCCTCAACATTTTTTTCCGCTGAACATTGCAGAAAAGATGTATTAACCTTCCCTTATCAGATTTTTCCTGCCACTATTTCAGTTTTCTATCACAAGACATTTTTCTTGTTCTTTAAAATATTTAGATTCACTCAGGCCTGTATTTGCCAGGGTGGGTTTTGCCATTTTTAATAGGACTTCGTAGCAGAATTAAACTGAGATGTGAAACACCCAGCCCTTTCCATCCCATGATCATTCCCTCCCCACACATCCCCACCGCTCCATCCACCTGGATTCACAAATCCACAAATCCATGGCAACAATGCCCAGCCCCATTTTAGCAACGCATCCCCATTCCCCCCGTCCCTCAAAGCCTTGCTGCTGTTCCCTTCTGTTGGTACCCAAGAAATTCCTCTGGCTGCCCTAGAAGACTCAAGCCCCTGCCCAGGGGCTCAGAGACCTTGGCACAGAGCCCAAGACCCCTGTGCCTTTGATCTTGACCTGTAGAAAAATAATTACCAACCTTTATATGAAGAATTACAAGCCAAGAGAGTTTAAGTAGAATGATAGTGAATTTGTCAAGAGGTGAAAAATAGATTTTTAGAGTTTTAGAGGTTTAGTGTTTTTTAACGCTCATTTCTATGAATAGCCCC
Organism: Setophaga petechia; assembly: GCA_024362935.1. NCBI lineage: Eukaryota > Metazoa > Chordata > Aves > Passeriformes > Parulidae > Setophaga > Setophaga petechia. The sequence continues at coordinate 796,008 of JANCRA010000085.1, read as the reverse complement.
ACAAATCGCAGCAGATTTCAGCTGAAAATGAGAAATTTTTTTTTCAGAATGGGGGCTCAAAGTCCCAAGACAGAAGAATTTAGGCATGCCCTGTCATTCTTCTTTTTCCTAGTCTCCATGTTCTGGGTAATGCTGGCACGTTTATATTGGTTTAGAGTAGAAACTCACTGTCTAACATAGGTGATAGGCATTAAGAAGTTATTGTAAATAATGTACACGTAGTTTTTAGTATAAAAAGATAACACCACCCCAAAGACGAGCAGTGTGCCTCAACCTGACCTGCCAGCCAGACCTACAGCAAGCCAGAGAAAGAATATTATAGATAAGAAATAATAAACAGCCTTGAGAAGGAGAACAAAAGAATCCTGACTTCTTCTTCGACTGCCGTGCTGGGAAAAAGAAGCTTGTACGTATCTCAGAGTCACTCTGACCAGCAGAGATCCCAGGATCCTTTTGCCTGGTGGAGCCATGGGGAGCAGTGTGGTGCTGGTGATAGAGTATCTCCCTCGCACACATCCCCACTCCATGGCAGATTATCTGCCCGGAGGTTGCGCCAGGCTCCCGTCAGCTGTCACCGCGTGGATGAGCGCGAACGCTCCAGTGCCTCGTCCCCCCCGGCCCCGCTGACAGTGATAAATGACCAGCCCCAACGCTCAGCTGAGCCTCCCAATCTGCTCCAGCCTTTTTACTGGTGATCTCCCCCCTCAGCACAGTGAAGGGAAACCGGGAGAGCCAAGTTGGGCTTTGTTGAGAAAAAGGGAATTGTGATTTTGCCGCCTGAAGCAGCTCAGAAGCTGATGGCAAAATGAAGGTGAGAATGGTGTTACCAAGCACTGGTTTGCGTTTGTGTGGCCAGGTTTGGTTGCACAGATGATCTCTAAGGTTCCTTCTGAACTAAATCATTCTATAATTCCACCAAGTTGGGCTTTGTTAACAAAAAGGGAATTGTGATTTTACCGCCTGAAGCAGTGCAGAAGATGATGGCAAAATGAAAGTGAGAACAGTTACCAAGCACTGGTTTGGTCACACAGATGATCTTTAAACCCAAACCATTCTATAATTCCACCAAGTAGTCCTTTGTTGAGAAAAAGGGAATTGGTATTTTGCTGCCTGAAGCAGCTCAGAAGATGATGGCAAAATGAAGGTGAGAACGGTGTTACCAAGCACTGGTTTGGGTTTGTGCAGCCAGGTTTGGTCACACAGATGATCTCTAAGGCCCCTTCCAACCCAAATCATTCTATAATTCCACAAAGTTGGGCTTTGTTGACAAAAAGGGAATTGTGATTTTACCGCCTAAAGCAGTTCCGAAGCTGATGGCAAAATGAAGGTGAGAACAGCATTACCAAGCACTGGTTTGGGTTTGTGCAGCCAGGTTTGGTCACACAGGTGATCTTTAAGCTCCCTTCCAACCCAAAATGTTCTGTAATTCCACAAAGTTGGGCTTTGTTGACAAAAAGGGAATTGTGATTTTACTGCCTGAAGCAGCTCAGAAGATGATGGCAAAATGAAGGTGAGAACAGTGTTACCAAGCACTGGTTTGGGTTTGTGTGGCCAGGTTTGGTCACACAGATGATCTCTAAGGCCCCTTCCAACCCAAATCGTTCTATAATTCCACAAAGTTGGGCTTTGTTAACAAAAAGGGAATTGTGATTTTACCGCCTGAAGCAGCTCAGAAGTAGATGGCAAAATGAAGGTTAGAACAGCATTACCAAGCACTGGTTTGAGTTTGCGTGGCCAGGTTTGGTCACACAGATGATCTCTAAGGCCCCTTCCAACCCAAACCATTCTATAATTCCATAATTTCATGCAGATTCCAGAGCTTTTCCCCATGTATGTACAGGCCAGTGGTGCCTGGCCTGGGGAAGAATTGGCCAAATGAACACAACATTTGTGGAAAAAATAATTCATTATCGTCAATATAGCACCTAATTTCACTTTAATTTTACAGGGAATCCAGTATCCAAAGAATTTCACTCCTCTGACGAAGAAAACAACCTCATCAAGCTGAATAAGGGCTGACTATGTTATGATATGGAGTGGATGGGGAAGGGATTCTAATAAAAAACATTCCTGAAGTGAAATGGGAAGTAATTACCCCAATTCTAAAAAATTGTTATGACTTCATCATGAGCAGCTGACACAGATTAAGGCTGATATTCTATTTCTCAGTGATGATAATTGCACAATAAAATATATCATAACCAACAAATTTTTCACTTGTACCTTAAGCCAAATAAATCACTCCAAAATTTAAGGGTCAAATTCCATTTCTTTACTGAATCTGTGACCATCAAAAACCAAACCAGCCACCAACCACTACAAAACTGCATCTACAGGACCCATCCTGAATGGATGGTTCACAGTAAACCCCCAGGTGCCATTTTGCACCTTCCCAAGTGTATGAGTGATTTAGGATGGGATGCAAAAGAGGGTTTGGAATGAAGGAGGATGAGTTTGGCTGCTTAGCAAACCTCAGTGAGTGACACAAGTTCTCAGAGGGAGCCAGGGTTTGGCACTGAACCACAGAATCATGGAACTGGATCCACAGAATATCCTGAGTGGGACAGGATCATGAAATCCAGCTCCTGGCCCTGCCCAGGACACCCCAACAATCCCACCCTGTGCCTGGGAGTGCTGCCCAAATGCTCCTTGAGCTCTGCCAGCCTTGGAGCCATGAGCAGAGAGCAATTCAGACAATCTAAAATCAAGTTTCAGCTTTGAACTTCCTTCTGAACAAGGTTTTCTCCCACTCTGCGTCTCCATTGCCTGCGGAACAAGAAACATGGGAGATTTTAGCTCCCTCATGCTAAAATTAGTTTCTTTACACTCATTTCTATGAATAGCCCCAGAAATTGCAGTGGATTTCAGCTGAAAATGAGAATTTATTCTGAAAATCATCAAAATTAACATTTCGACCGGTTATGGCAAGAGAGATAAACAAATAAAGCGTGGAGTGTTCTAGGCTGGAAATTCTAAACATGATTCATCTCATCCTAAAGCCATCAGCTAAAATATTCCAATCATCCCTTGAGGACATTTATCCTGTTGTGATGCGATGCAGCCAGGGGTGACTGGCCTGGGGTGAGATTAGCCAAATGAATCCAACATTTTTTATTGTTTGTAAAGAAGTGATTTGTCATCTCCAATGCAGCATCGAATTTCATTTCAATTTTCCAGGGAACCCTGTATTTGCAACGAATTTCACTCCTCTGAGGAAAAAAACAACCCCATCAAGCCCAGTAAGGGCTGGCTGTGTTATTATGTGCTAGTTGAACCCCAAAATTTATTATTTTAGTAGATAAAATTCCATAAGTAATAGTGAATTCACTTTCCCTACATAACAGAAATCCAACCTTTCTCTCAATCAAGAAAAATAAAGTACTTGTACCCAAATCCACAGTCCATTCCTTTTTTCCTAAAAATTTCCTCCTTTTATTAACAAATAAAGGAATAACCAATAAAGTGCCTTGTTTAGAAGTTTCACATTCTTCCCAGTCTTTTTTTGCTCTGAACAATCATAATAACTGAATTTAAATATTCAGATCTGTCATACACTGAAATTACTGACAAACTGAGCTAATGCTTGTGGTTTCATGCCAGCCAAAGCAGATTTTTGGGACACAAAAGAGATGTAGGGGATTTTAACCATTTTTTCCTTCCTAAAACGACAAAACCAATGATGCTTTTAGTCCTTTAATGTGTCTTGATTTACCAGAAATAAACGTAACAAAGTGCCCAGAGTTTTTAAAGCCTATTTAACAGAAAACCACAACAGTTCTACAACATTTTTACCCTTCTGTTGCTGAAACAGTGTCACAAATGTGACTCCAATTTTGCACTGACTTTTCTTGCCTCAGCTGCAGCTTCTGGTGCTACAGAATCAAGGAATCTTTTCCACAATGATTCAAGAGCTCCCATGGAACTGATGGCAGCTTTTCCTGAGAGCTCAGCACTTAATACTGTAGGATCTTTCCAAAAACTGGCTCCTGGGTATTATTTCAACTGGTATTCAAGGAAAATAATTGGATTTTAACAGGGTTGGTGCACATTTAATCACATAACCAAGAGAACCTTCCTCATGATGAGGTTCAAGTTTCTTTCTAAGCTACAACTTCTCACCAATTATCCAGGTGCCAAATTTTGTGGCAAGCAATTCAAAAGAAAGATCTGAGCCTGGAAGTTATGGTTCTGAATTTGTGCTATTTTTGAATTTAAACTTTTTTGGAAAGAGGAGGAAACTTTATCTTTGTACAAATGGAGATGGAATAGGGTTGAGCTGCTGCCAAAATTTAGACAGCAAGTTTTGCCTGCTCCTGACTATCAAAGATTCAGGGGTGATGCCCACAGAAGAAAGGCTCTAAATGACATTACCAGAGCTCAAAAATATCCAGTTAATTGGTGAAAAAAACCCCTATAATTAAGTTTCTCTGACCTTCTTACATTAAAACATTTCCAATAACAATAATTATGTTTTTCTCAACACTTTATAATACCTCTCAAAGTAAGATAATGTTTATTGCTCTAGATCCATAAAACACTCCAAACCCAATTTAACAAGCAGCGAGGGAATAATGAAAATATAATTAGTGTCTTTATTAAGTTACTGCTGAACTTTCCCTGGTATTTGAAAATTGGCAACCAAAATTGTGCATTCAATATAAATATATAGAGAGAGGGACAATGATTTATCAGGAAGGGTAATATAAGTTAAAAAACAGTTTTGAGTCAGAAATTACAAGGGATCTTAAAGCTCATCCTGTTCCACCCTTGCCATGGACAGGGACACCTTCCCCTATCCCAGGCTGATCCAAGCCACTCCAACTCTTTGCTTATTTGAAGGCAAAGTTTCTCCTCCAAATGAAAAAGTATTCAATTCTCTTTCAGGAAAACCACTTCAAATTTTATTTACTGCAGCTGTGGGATTCTGGAAGCCTTCATTGTGAAGGGGTAGAATTGCACCATAAAAATGGGAACTTGAGGAGAATGACAGGCTCTTTGTTTCTGAAATAATCAGGCTGAGCTTTTTGTGACATTGATGTTCAAAACCATATTTCATATTTCAGGAAAAGACCACAGAAACAGAGTCTCCAAACCAAGCTCTACAGTGAAACACAAAGCATCCTTCTAATCTTCCCTATTTTTCTGAATCTTTGCAATCTCCAGATTCTTTCTGAGCTCAGGGTCATGTCTCCATTAATGTTCTACATTATCCTGCAGAGTGGAGCACCATGTTCCCAACCTGATGTGTCAGTTAAATCAAGTAATTATTGTTATTGTTGTTATTTTATTTCACAATGCAGCGGCAGAACTTTTAATAAAGGACTTTTCATGATGATGAACGAGAAAATTACTTTGGAGGATAATAAAGGAAGCCAGGTCTACACCTGCAATGATACTTGAAAGTTTAAAGACTAGAAGACAAAAGCAGAACATCATACTTATCTGAAGAAAAAAAAGAAAATTTAAAATAGCAGTGGTCACTTTATACAGGTTTTGTTCCTTAAGCCTCCCAACAATAGCAGGTAAAAAGGTTTAAAAATATCTCAGCCCAAAACACCTGGAATTCTGAAACAACTTGGAACACCATCACTCATGTAATTAATTTTGAAACCTCCTATACCACTATTTTAATTTCTTTCATACAAAAAAAAAATAGATATATAAATGGAGACACTTGTCTTTCAGACTCTAAGTTTTCTGCATTAAACACAGCTTTTCATTATTCCTGATCTAATAAGTCCTATTCTCATCTGGGCTATCAGCAACTCAATAAGTAATTACCATCCACCTTGGGCTGTTCCAGTCCATTAGACCAGTGCTGATGACTCAGTGGAGGCACAAAATGAGGAGCACAGGGGCTGACAAAGGCACAGAAAATAAGGAGAGGAAATGCTGCAGCTGGAACTCCTCCCCATGGCTGGGTTTACTGACAAACACTCAAATGAAATAACATAAAATTGATATGATCGAAGGTAGACTGAATTTGTAAGGTGTTGCATAGATAAATATAAAAGCTGTCCTCCCTGATGAGGGATGTGAGGGCAGGAATTTGTTCCTCATCTAAGCATTAGGAATTTATTCCTAATCTAAGCATTAGGAATTTATTCCTTCCTAAGAGACACCACTGGAAGCAAATGGCACCGATTCATCTCCACACAGCACAGGCTCTGCTGCTTTCCTAAAAACCAGGAGTTACTCCATGGAGTCAAAGAGGTTTGGAAGTTAAATTAAATCTGATCCCTTTCTTACCCAGACCAATAATTATGGCTTTCCAGCACCTGAAGGGAGACAACAAAAAACGATGGAGAGGGAATCTTTACAAGAGTAAAAATTCCCTGGAGTGACAGGACAAGGGGAAACGGCTTCAAATTGAAAGAGACTATGGTTAGATGGGATATTGGGAAGGAATTCCTCTCTGTGAGGGTGCTGAGGCCCTGGCACTGTGGCTGCCTCATCCCTGGAAGTGTCCAAGGCCAGGCTGGATAAGGCTTGGAGCAACCACAGAATCACAGAATTGCTGAGGTTAGAAAAGCCCTCCAAGATCATCGAGTCCAATCACTACCCCAGCACTGCCACAGCCATCACTAAGCCCACAGAATCACACAAGTAAAGAAACATTTGGTTGAAAAATGTCTCTTGATAGTTTCTGAGACTGTCAAGTTCAAACCATTAAAGGTCAAAGGCATTACCCAAAAAATTGATGCTTCTTCAGTACTTGTTGAGCTATGAAAGCAGAGGATGATCATTTAAAATCCTGCTAGGCAAAGGAAGGAGCAGGAAGCTGAATTTCTCCACTGAGAGCATCCATGTCCTAAACCTCCTGAGTAAACTTCAGCTTTTTCTTGCTTTATGTCCCAAATGGACACACTTGGGTTTAAATCCATGTCCCCAGGAGCCACATCCACACAACTCTTAAATCCCCCCAGAGATGGGGACTCCACCACTGCCCTGGGCAGCCGAACTGCTTCCATGAAGAAATTGTCACCAATATCCAACCCAAACTTCCTCTGGAACAACTCGAGGCTGTTTCCTCTGGCCACAAATTGAGAGGGAAGGTTCCCAGTGGATGCAGGGAGGATTTGAGGGTGAAGCCCTGGAACACTTTGTACAGAGAGATTGTCTGACCCTGGTTTGACCTGAGACCTCCTGAGGTCCCTCCAGCCTGAGTCAGTCGTGTTCCTACCAGATTATTTGTGTTTCTGAAAAGAGAAAATTCAGGAGATGATTGAGGGGCCACCTCTGTCAGGACAAACAGATTTATAGGCAACATCAAATATCCAAATAAAACCACTTGGTAATGAACTTCACACCAAGTTTTCAATCCCAGCTCTTAAATTAAAGATTGCCTGACACAGCCTGTCCAGGGCTTGTGACTCACGGATTTGTTCCTCACTGGTGTTTATACAAATGAATTAAAATTACATAACTGTCAACAAAAACTTTACAGAGGATTGAGATTGTTCTGCTGACCAGGGTAACAGCACAAAAACCACTTCTAGATAAGTGCCTACAATTAAAGGGACATCCAAATATTGAAATAGAAATGAAGAGTTCCCAAATGCAGGAAAAAATATGGTCTGGTTTGTGTGAAGGCTGCTTGTCATTATACAGATAATTTTACATTTGATTTCTCTACTCAGGATGGCTCGTTAGTTTAAGTAAAACAAATGCTCAACATTCATTTTATTGAACTCTGTCTCATCAAATCAAAATCAGAGTTAGAGCAAAAACGCTTTCACCGTAATTGTATTTTTCTGGAACATTCCAATTCAATCTCAAGTTCACAACAGCAGTTAAAGACAGGGTATTTTTAATATCAATATTTCTAACAGATTCCTTTCATCAAAACAATCCTCTGACCATTTGGCCACCTCTGTTATATCCCCATTTTACAGACAGAAACCCACAGAATTTTACAGGATCAGTCACAGCCACTTTACAGCCTTGCAGATGACACGCACTAGAAAATTTTTAATGAGCTGATCTGTAAGGAAAAATGTCTTTATTAAGATGTGTTGTTCCTCTCTCAGTGGCTAAATGATTGCTTCCAGAAGCAATAATCAGCTACTGATATGAAAGCACCCAGTTAATTAGCAAAGGGTTGTACTATTCAAGGAAGCTGCATTATTCAGTCAACCATAGGAAACAGTTTTATTTTACAATATTATTAAATGCAGCTTTTGAAATTGTTTAGCTGGTAATGCAATTTTTGAAACACGATTTTCACTAGAAAAATATCTCTGTTGGTTAATAACTGCAAAAGAAAACACACAGAGTCAGGCAGCCCCATTGTTGTGCAACAGGATTATTTCCTTTTATTGCTTTTCATCTTTTAATTATTGTAGTAGAGATTACAATAATCTCTAATAAACAATTATATAAAATTCTTGGACAGTGAACTGAGAATCAAAATGCAATTAAATTGCTTTCCTTGTTGTATTTCATCCAGAAAGTGGTGGATAAAGTCTTTCATATCTGAGTTTTTGGAACTCCAGCAAATCACTAAAATATTATCTTAGGTGTCAAAGATTGGGAATGAAACTTGGTTCAATTACATAGAGAGAATGTTCACACAAAGACAAGGGACTGGTTTGTTTGCTTCCTCCAAAAATAAATCCAGATCAACTGAACAGCAGGAAAAGAAGATCTGTAAATTTAAACTATGACATTTATCCAGTCACAGAGTCACAGAATGTTTTGGGTTGGAAGGGACCTCAAAGCTCCTCCTGTTCCATCCCCTGCCATGGGCAGGGACACCTTCCACTGTCCCAGGGTGCTCCAAACCCTGTCCAACCTGGCCTTGGACACTTCCAGGGATCCAGGGGCAGCCACAGCTTCTCTGGGAAAACCATTCCAGCATCTCTGATGGAAGGCTCTGGACTGGACCTCACCAGTGGTAAATGAACTCTCTAAGGGGAGATGTGAAGGCACAAAAATAAATCACCAGGACACAAACAGATCATTGATTTCACCACTACAGGGAGTGACAGCAAAGAGAAAAGGGTGCATTTAAAAGGCAGAAGTGAAAAGTTATCCCAATTTCCTAAAAAAGGGGGGTTGGCAGCAGGACTGACTGATTCCAAGATGTCACAGTTCAACAACAACTTAGTGGGGAGTGAAAAAGGAACAAAAAAAAAAGATGAGCCTGGAGAGAGGTTACAGGAGTCCCATGTTCTCCCCTCCTCCCTCTTCATCCAGTCCAGATGTTCTATATGAATTCCACTAAAAGAAATACATGAAAAGACAAGGGAAGTGTAAGAGAAGATTCTCATTAAGAAGTGAGAATGAGGAAAATTTTATTTATTGACTGTAAATTTGGGCTAAGGAAGCAGCAACTTTCAACCACAGCGCTTCCAGGCACTAATAAGGATCAATAATGATAAAATGACACTTTGATTACAGCCAACTGAGAGGAAAAAAGATTTGACACAGTTCATGGCAGCAGGAAAAAGTAGGGACTGGAAAAATGCCAAGCCATTTAATTTAGAGCTTGATTAGGCCACCTTCCACTTACACCCTTCCACAAACAGCGAAGCAAGATAAGGGGCAAAGCACTCCCTGAACTGGAAGAAGGGGACTTGATTTAATATCAAATTCTGGGAGATTTCCAAATCTGAAATAGGCTGTCAGCTTGTTGATAAGTTATAGAACACGACAAGCAATATTTAGTTTGGGAACTGCTCTCCAAAATTCCTCCTCCTTTAATCTCTCCTCCTCCTTTTCACTAATCCTGCCTCACCACCACCTCAGGCATGCAAGGGTTGTAAGGAGTTTTTTAGGGCCATCACTTCAGCTTTCAGCCAAAAGAGTGGCTCAACAGCAATTCAAGGCATCCTCAGAAGCCTCCAAGTGTTTTGAATTTGCTTCTGTTCAGCGTTTTCTTCAAAAAAAAAACTTGATTGATTGTTTGCTTATCACCTCAAGCACATTCAGCGAGTGCTCTCCTCATGCAGGAGCAAAAGGGAGAACAACTGGAAAACTCTTACTCATCCTGCTCCTCTCCAAGAAACCAGGAACAGGCACAAAACCTTTGGAAAGACACTCTGCCAGATGGAAGACAGCAAGTGGCCAGAAACACGGAGTTCAATTATTTGCTGCATTGTTGTCCAGTGTTAATTCAGAATTTGGGAGAGCTGCTCAGCGGCTCTGGGCCAAAATAAGCATCAACAAAAATCCCACCCTGCTGAAGGAATAACTCAAAGGAGGCAAGAGAATCACATTGTTGGTACCTATATTTATAAATGTATATTTAATGTAGTAAAAGAAGAAAAAAAAATAAAGGAAAAAAGCAAGGAATTTACTGAGTTACCCTGCACACTGGAAATACTCAGTCACTTAAATACAGCAGATGTTATTTTATAGGCCTGAGGTCTCTGAGATACCTGCACAAAAATGAACAAGACTGAGAGATTCACAGTGATGTTGTGGTTACTACAGTTCATGGAACACATGGAGTTCTAGATTCCCAGGAAAAGAAGAAAAAGCCACTAGAAAGAGGGAAGGTTTATTGCAGAAAAGTGACTTAAAGACACACTATTAAAAACACCAATTCAGTTATATTCAAGCTCAAGAATCACAGAATCCCAAAATGGTTTGGGTTGGAATCATCCAGTTCCACACAGGGACACCTTCCATGATCCCAGGCTGATCCAAACCCATCCAAGTGGCCTTGGACACTTCCAGAGTTCCAGGGGCAGCCACAGCTTCTCTGGGCACCCTGTGCCAGGGCCTCCCCACCCTCACAGCCAAGAATTCCTTCCCAAAATCGAATTACAATTTCTCCTCTTTTAGTTTAAAGAAGATGACCACGAACAAAAAGTCCTGTTTAGAAAGGAAAGATTCATAAAGATGATAAAATGATAAAATGGAACATGGGGTCATCCAGACTGGTTATTTACATTACCATTGCTTTACATTCATTTATTAACAGAGTTTTTCCTCTATTAAACCCAGTGGAATATTTATCACAGCCATCAAATGGAATCCATCATCCTTGCCAAGGAGAAGTCCACAGGTAGAGAGTTAGGACTGATGAACAAGGAGGGAAGAGGATGGACAGATCATGGAGTAAATTAATGTACTGGGAATGGACAGGGCTCCAATTATCACCAAAAAATATATCAAAAAAAAAAACATTATCACCAGCAGAGGGAACAAAAGGAGGTAGGGGAAGAAATCCCTCCAAGTTCTCCTCACACTTCGGGAAAAATGCTGCACCAGAAGTTGTTTGTGCCCTCATGATCTGTAACAGATCCAGCACAGCCCAGGTCAGGGGAAAAGCTCCAAACCAGAGCCATTAATATTTGTGCTTGATTAGTGGTTTTGATGTTCAAATCAGTACTAAATGTTAACGACTTAATCAGCAACGGAAAGAGATATAATTTGAATTAGTGCTGGATCTTGACAAGGAAACAAATTTATTACAGGGAAATGAAGTGACTCAAGTAAAGAAGTCACACTTGTTACAGTAGAGGACATAAATGTGTGGGAACTCTAAAGATGCTGAAGCCAGACTTCTAACATTTGGATTCTGCCCTCAAGTGTCTCACAAGCTTTCTGAACTGGGATAGGACAAATCACTCCAGTTAAACATTTGTAGCTGGTGAAAAGCAGAGGGCAACTTGTTGGGCAAGAGAAGCCCAGCTCAGAAATGGAAATCAACGAGCTGCAAACCCAAGGCCTGACCCTCTGAAACTGAACCAAATCACTGCTCCAGTCCAACTGAACTCTGTTAAAGGACACATAAAATCCTATCATGGAATGGTTTGGGGTGGAAGGGACCTTTACAATCATCCAGTCCCACCTCCTTGCCATAGGCAGGGACACTTTCCACCATCCCTGACGGGGTCTCTGAGGTAGAGATGACCCCGAGGTGTTAGAAAGTCTCTTTTCCCCAGCCCCATGACAGAAGAAGAAGATGGGATTCCTTGGCTCACATTTTCAAGGTTGTTTATTTGCTCTTATCTATTACATTCTTTCTCTGACCCACTGAGATCTGTCCAGCAGGTCAGGTTGAGGCACACTGACCACCCTGGGGTGGTGTTACCTTTTTATACTAAAAACTACAAGTACTTTATTTACAATAAATTTCCAATACCTATCACCTAAGTTGGACAGTTTGTCTCTACTCTAAACCAATCCAGAAGTGCCAACATCGCAGCAGAAGATGGAGGCCAAGAAGAAGAAGAAGAAGGACAGAACACACCCAGATTCCTCCATCTTGCCTCTTGAACTCCCATTCTAAAAACCCCAAAATTCTACTTTTTCACCGCATGATAAATTCACTGTCATTCTAACAAACTCTTGTGGCTTGTAACTCCTCACACAAAGCTGGGAATTGTTTCCATGGGTTAAAATCAAAGGCACAGCTGTCTTTGACTCCATGCCAAGGTCTCTGAGCCCCCTGCATGGGGTCTGGAGTCCTCCAGGGCAGCCAGAGGAATGTCCTGGGTTCCAACACATCCCAGGCTGCTCCAAGCCCCATCCAACTTGGCCTTGGACTATTCCAGGGATACAGGAGCAGCCACAGCTTCTCTGGACAACCAGTGCAAGGGCCTCCCCACCCTCAGGAATTCCTTCCCAATATCCCCCCAAAATCTTCTTTTTCCAGTATGAAGTCATTCCCCCTTGTCCTGTCCCTCCATGCCTTCTCCCAAGTCCCTCTCCAGCTCTCCAGGAGCCCCTTTAGGCCCTGGAATAGGCTCTGAGCTCTCCCTGGAGCCTTCTCTTCTCAAGGCTGAGCACCCCCAGCTCTCCCAGCCTGGCTCCATTTAATTGATGCACAAAACAAACTCCAGCCAAGCCCATTTATACCATTACAAATCTCCAGACAGTAATTAGTGATGGAGAAAAACGCTCACCACAGGTACCACTCTGCATTATTTTATGGTGTGTGACACATTAATGCCTCAGCTCTCCCTGGGTGAAGGACAAGAAGAACAAAGGGGCTCCCGGGGGGTCACAGGATTTGGGCATCCTGCACTAGAGCTGATCCCAAAACATCCCTGTGGAAATCTGGGCTGAGATTCCAGCAGGATGAAAACCCTGGAATCTGCTCTATTTCTGCTTAAGCAGAATTTGCTGCACAGGATTGCACTCAGGAACTGGGATTTAACAAATTAATCACACAGGAAGGCCTTAGTCCAGTGTAGCATCCACCAGGAAAAGGGGCAACACAGGAGGTGTAGTTTGCAAAAGGTCAATATTTGCTGACCAAACTTCAATCTCAAGCAGTAAAATATTAGAAATCACTCCTAGAAACCACAATCATTCATTGTGAGGAAAATATGGGAACAAAACCCAGGGATTTTCCATCAGGAGCTGCAGTGTCCATACACTGATAATTGAGCTTGATCATTGCTCACAGTGGATTTATTTCACATTGCCTATAAAACTTCCATTGATCAAAGAAAAATTTTGTGTTTCATTGTCCCTATCCAATTTTTATAGAAAATTTTCCCATTTCAACCTCTCCATCTATTCAATTTTTACAAATTCTATATAACTTTAATTCAGCTTCTTCTCAGGATATATTTTAAGAAAATAAAGGAATATTAACCCATATTCAGTATAAAAATCTTTACAAAAATTTGAGAGTTCAAATTTGCCCCCCTGTTTTAAAGCAGGAATTTGTCTGTAAATCTTGGCTTACTCAGTGTTAAGTATTCATTTGGATTTCTCAGTCTGGAATTCAAAGTAGAAGCCCCAAAGCTCACTGCTCTCTTCAATCAATCTAAAAACTGTCAAAATCATCTGCTCTGGAGACAGGCTGGGAGAGCTGGGGGTGTCCAGCCTGGAGAAGATGCTCTGGACTTTGTTATTAATTACCACTGACACACATAATTTGCATTTATTCCCTCACATGTGTCAGTATCCCACATTAAATCCCAGAAATTCCCAGCTCAACAACCTTATTTGGAAGATTTTAAACAAATAATATTTGTAACAATAAATAAAAAACAAGCTTCAGGTTTAAGCTGATGAAAATTCCTGCCTTAGTGAGGACTATTAATTAAGTACAAACACATATCTTAAAGAATTAAGCCAGTCTAAGATTCTAATTAATTTTATGGTAATAATTTGCTATTACATCATTGGAGTTTCTCTCCATAATTTTTCCAAAGAAAAAGAATGAACAGTAGCACTTCCCAGAGCTTTGGTGAAGGTTGTTATCTTATGGTTTGTTTCATTTTGGTTTTAATTTGTAAAAAGGTTCAATTCTTTGTACACTGTAAATCAAATTAAGGCCTGCCTGGGGACTCATCAGCCCAAGCATCTAATGAAGAAAATACATCAGGGCTGATGCAAATTTATTGGCTGATTTCTGCACAAAGGAAACAACAAAACAGCCAAGAAGAACCACATATTAATGAGGAAGCAGATGATATTTAATTAAATAAATATCCTCATCACTGCTCCAAGGAATGGCATTATAGGGGGGGTTGGATGGCCAAATTTTGGAGCAGGTTACTGAGATTTAAACTACATTGGGTTTTTTTCTACTTATAGAGCAAATGAACAATTCCTAGAAATCAAACAAACAAAAGAACAATAACAGCACAGGTTCTCTGCTGATGTTTAATTGCTTCCCTGGAAAGAAAAAACCTATTTTTGTTAATGCCATATTGATACTTATTGAAAGTATCTTCATTCCTTCCATGAAAATAATTCATCAGGTTAATTATTCTATTACTAATGGAATCTCAAATGATACACTGAGAATAAGTCAGAGAATTTTAAGAATTCCTAATTTGGATGACAGATGAAGGAGGGTTTTGAGGAATGGGTATCCTCTGAAGTGTTTTTAGGAATAGCACAGCAATTTAACCCTGACAAAGAACCTGGGCTGGGATGGAGATGAGAGAGAAGATTCCTTTCACCTGAGTGAGGCTGAGACACTTCCTTCAACTGGACCCATGCAATAGAAGGGGCTGGACCTGGATCACCTCTGATGTCTCTCCCAACCCATACCATTCCAAAATTCCATCAAATTGAAATTCTGTTGGTCCCAGAATCTATTTCAGTCTTGGACCCTCAACAGGAAAAAGCTGCCACAGAATCAGTGTCTCCAGAACAAAACAAAATACTTGGTATCCTTTGTTCATATGGAGTGTGTTTTAAATATACTGGGAGGGTTTTGCTATGGTTTTATTTTAATTAGTGAGATGGAGAGGGAATGAAGTTTTAGTGGATGACTAAAATGGTTGATTCTCCTAGAGGAAAGTGAGGTTTAATCATGGACTTCAACTTAATCCTGCTTTAGTCTAAAAGTAAGAACATGATGCAATCTCTACTGATTTTTGACCTGTCCCATTTGGGATCTCAAATCCCTCCCAGACCCCAAGTACCATAAACCACCAGTAAAAGTTGACCAGTTTTAGAGCCACTTGTGCCCCTTTTGGCAGACAAAATAGTGAAACCTTCAGTGCAATTGCAGGGAATTCTCTAAAATATGTCTGGCTTACTCACACTTTTTAATGCATGCATTGTGTGATGTCTCCCAGTTTTCTGTTTCTCCATTTTCTCTCCCCTTTCATCCCACATCCATTTAGCAAGGGACAAAAATCCACTTTTTATGCTGATGAGCAAACTTTGATTATTACTTTCATCCCTTACATGTTCATTAGCAAATACAAACCCAGACAAACATAAAGGATTCCATAATCTGCAAACAGTCTGTGGTTCAATTCCATACAGGATTTCATTACCCTCAACAAATGAGAGCTGTTAAAAAGTCTGAACAGAAAAATCATACAGAACTAATATCTATATATCTGCAATATCTACCTGGGTGTTTCTATCCCTTCTATTAAATTATGTAATGCTCTCTTCTTCACCATAATTCCACCAAGGATTTTTTTTCCTGGACTCTTACTGAGCTTTGAAGATTTAGCTGACAGGTTTGTCAGCAAAGCAGCGATAGTTTGAATCTTCCCCAAATCACTCTAATAAACCACAGCTGTACTTTGAACTAAAACATCCCATTATCCCTCTTTTTGCAAGATTCATGTTGATTAGTCCTCAACTAAAGGAGAGTGAACGCCTCTTGAACATGTTTTACAGTGAGGAAACAAGCTGTGTGTGTGCATGGGAGATAAAAGGAACGTTCATCTCGGGAAAGTTATCAATAAACTATCTAAAAAAATGCAAATTCTCCCTTTCATTATTATTAATCACTGATTTGGGCCCTCTCTCTTGCTGGGAGCTGAGCAATCTGGCTCCAGCCAGCAAAGCACTTAAGCATTTTCTCATCCTCCTGCACTGAAGACGATATCACCATTCACACGCTCCAAGTTAAGCCTGTGTAAAACAGAATGTTCAGCCTCGCTCCAGCCTGAGCACCCCAGAACAGTGCAGCTAATGGAATATGGAAATGGGAGAATCAAATCCTAGGCCAGGATGTTCTACAGATTGAAATAATGCTCGTTTTTAAATAG
The DNA here is from genome assembly GCA_024362935.1 of Setophaga petechia. Taxonomy (NCBI): domain Eukaryota; kingdom Metazoa; phylum Chordata; class Aves; order Passeriformes; family Parulidae; genus Setophaga; species Setophaga petechia. Next base: position 779,572 of record JANCRA010000085.1, on the reverse strand, counting down.
CTCTATTCCTCCAAGATCTGCTCTGTTTCCTCGGGTTTACGGTGTCCAGCGGAGGAGAAGGACGGAGGATTACAATTCAAATATTATCTTATCCTATTTATCCCTGTATCCTATAAAACTGTAATTGCTGGGGACTCAAGCCATGGCTGCCGGAGCTCTGGCTGAAATCAGAGTTGCAGCAGGGCTGAAACTCTCCCCGTGTGCTTTTTCTGTGAATGTTGGGAGACTTCAGGACATTCAAGCTTTTGAAAACCTCCATTAAAGAGCTTTTATGAACTCCTGTTGCAGTTTCCATAGAAACAGCTGATCATAATTTCGGGGAGAATATAAAACCTTTTTCAACACATTTGATAGTAATTTTCTCCAAATGACCTCCAGGTAATTAATGTGATGGTTTGACCCCTGCTTTAACATTATTTTCTAAGAAACAAGCTGCAATGCTCCATTAAAAACCTGAATGCATTGTTCATACCAGGCAAAAAGGACCTTGGAAGTTTGGGATCTACTCAGGCAGGGATTGTGTACGTGGCCAGTTCATGTTTCTGGTTCTTTTAAGATGTTTCTCTGATCTTGGGAAAGATCACATTGACGTGGTAACCTCTGTGCCTTTGCAGAATTTGCAGTCAGAAACCTTGACTTGAAACCAAATAAAACCAGAGTTGTCCATCTGTCTAAATCCCACAGGGAATCTGTGATGTCAAACTTCAGGATTTACTGCATGACTTGCATGCAACATGAAACATTTGGTAGTGGTCACCCTCTATCACAGCAATGCTGCTTTTCTGGAAATGCTCCTGCAGCACCAAGAGAATAACTCATTGTTCAGAATTTCACTTTATTTTCTCAAGATGAACAGCAAATAAAGTCCAAAGTACTTTCTGCAATGCCAGATACTTAAATGAGCTGACAGATCTCTATTTACTTAAAGAATTATTTAGAATTTGGTTCAGATGGTGGTATTAGACATTCACAATTTTGGAAAAGTCATCAAATCATTGAATGGTTTGGACTGGAAGAGACCTTAAAGCTCATCCAATTCCAGCCTCCTGCCATGGGTATGGACACCTTCCACTTCCCAGGTTGCTCCAAACCCTGTCCAGCCTGGCCTTGAACCCTTGAACCTTTTTATTGTTCCCAATATTTCAGGAACTCTGTTTATCCAATGATACTTCCAGTTTTGCCTACAGTCCTATATTTACTTTTGTTTCTAATTTTGTTTTTAATTCCATAAGAAAATGTAACAGATCACCTGTCACTTTTCAGAGATCTCATTCCTGCTTATGCACTCCTGTCTTTTTTTATCATTTTACACAGAACAGCACCTTTGCTCAAAAATGAGTAAATCTAAAAAACTCAAAGGAAAAAGTAAAATAGACTCAAATGAAAGGGTGCTGCTTTCTGTATAAAAATTTTGCAGTCTTCTCCAAATCAGATTATTTGTAAATGGAATCATAGAGTGCCTAGAAAAGGCCTCTCACACCATGGAGTTCAATCAGTATGATCATCAGTACATGAAAACTACCAGCTGATCAAAAGTATCCTGACAAATAAATCCACCAGAGCTTGTCCTCAAACAATCTGGGCTATTTTGTGCATTTGCTTGGAGATCTCTGCTGAGGTACAAAACAGACACCACTGCTCAAGGGAGTGTTAAATCGTGCAGAGCAGAAATCTGTGTCTGACTCAGATCCTTAAATTGTTCAGCTCACGTGGATGTTTTATTTTCCATTGGGTTGTGTTACCATTGGAAACGCTGCTGCTCTCCTGGACAGAAATTTAAAATACAGTTATGATTATTTGCCATGGATCTCAGACACCTTCTAGCTAGCACAGGAGGAATTCTGACATTCCTGACATGGATGATTTGTTTGCTGCTCACTCCAAGAAATGGGAATTCCCTGCATAACCTCCCTGGATCATCTCTTTCCACAGCCTAAGACAACACAACTCTATTTATAAGGAATAAAAAGACATTTGTACAACAAAAGCTACTTTAATTGACTCTTGGGTGGAAAAGGAAGAACATTTATTTCAATACTTCAGTGGTTTTTCCACAGTTTTCAGGATTTGACCGAAGTTTCCAACTATTCCAACAGGTTCTTCAGGCTCCAGGGTGGAAACCAAAGGTTTTTCCTGACAGTGGCTGTGTGACCTGTGGGTGATGCTAAAAGAACAGAAGTTAATTTCTCCAGAGCTTCTCCCTCATACAGGAGACTTTGGAGTTGTACTTCCATAAACAAGGAAGAAACTCCTGCCTTTTCCTCTTGGATTCTGCATAGCCCTGTAAATGTGCATTTAACCTCCTCACTTAGCTGGAAGGGACAACATAATTTTAGTTTTGCAAAGATACCCTCACTGCTGTCTTCAATCTCTTTTTCTGCCATCTGAATATCCACTGGTTTATTTACATTTCCTCCTTCAAAAAAATTTTTTTTTTTTTTTAATATTACACTTTCCTGGAACTTTACACATCAGGAAAATCATTACCTCAAGTTTCATGTTCCAGTATTTATTGCTACAGGACACTGATTGCTGGGTTGGCTGTCCAAAGTCACCACTGTCCTCCCCTAAGGGTCAAAAGCTGCTCTTTTCCCTTGAAAAACTGCAATGGGTGCAAAAGTCCTGCAAGGTGATCCTGCTACAGAAACTGTTCTGATTCAAAATTTTACTGGTAATAAACTTTCTCTATAAATGTATTTTTTGAAGGGGAGAAAAACCATGGAAATAGAATGGTTTGGGTGGAAGGGACCTTAAAGCTCATCCAGTTCCACCCACTGCCAAGAGCAGGGACATCTCCCACCAGGTTGCTCCAAGCCCCATCCAGCCTGGCCCTGGACATTTCCAGGGATCCAGGGGCAGCCACAGCTTCTCTGGGAATTCCAGCCCAGCCAGGAATTCCTAATTCCCAATATCTCATCCATCCCTGCCTTCTGGCAGTGGGAAGCCATTCCCTGTGTCCTGTCCCTCCATCCCTTGTCCCAAGTCCCTCACCAGCTCTCCTGGAGCCCCTTTAGGCACTGGAAGCTCATTCTTTTTAATCTTGATTTATTATCTTCAGTTTTGTAAAGAACATTTTGTCACCTTGCTAGTCTTTAAAATGCAAGAGGAAAACTGCATTTCCACTCCACCAGAATTTGTTCAATTTCTGGCATGCTTTGCTCAGCTCCAGCTTCTTCTGAAAGAAACCTGACACATGGAATTGAACTTTGTATCCCCAAACAATCCTTAACACTGTTCAGAATTTCCAGCAGAAATGTGAAATGCTGAATCTACTGCTCTGTTGTTAAATGAGTGAAAAAATTCCCTTCTTTGCTGATTGTAGACCCTCAGCTTCCCTCAGCTTATTTATTGAGGGGAAACACCTTGAATCCTATTGAAATCTCTACTGAAATTTTATTCTGCAAAATTCAGTGTATTGGATGATTACAGACAGAGCAAACCCAGTTTGTTTGTGCTATTTTTAAAGGAGTGTCCAAAATAGAACACAGCACTCAAACCAAGCAAGTAGGGCAGAATAATGACCTTATTAGAGGTGTTTGACATTTTAAATAGGATCACATTGCTCACTCTCTGAAATTCCTCAGCTCCTGCAACCATGAATTCCAAACCTGCAAAATCCAATTTTCTAAGACAATTCCAAGCCCTTTATGTATTTTCTACACACCTCACACAGTTTATTTGCACTTCAGCTGTCATTTCACCACTCTGCATGGCTTTAACACCTCAATCCCTTTTTTCCCTGCTTGCTTCAATGTTCCTAAAATTTATCTGCAAATTCTCACGAGCGCAGTCACTGAAAATTGTATTTTAGATCATCCAGTGATAATCTCTTCTACCATCAAACTGTAGTTGCAGTTTGGATTAAGAACAACTCAAAGAGAAAACTGGATTAAGAACAACTCAAAGCCCCAGTTTAGGACACCTGGAGTGTCCTCTGGAAATTGAACGTTTGGGTTCATTTCCCTGCTACAGTGAATGTTTATTTATTAAGTGAAAAAAGGTCATGGAATAACTTAAATCGGAAAAAACCTCTGAGATCAACAAGTTGAACAATTAAAGGTCAAAGGCACTACCTAAAAAAAAAAAAAGTGTTTTCTTCACTGCATGGTGATCAAGGGAATCCCTTAGAAAGCAGAGGAAGATCATTTAAAATCCTGTTAGGCAGCAGCAAACTGGATTTCTCACATCTGCTAAGAGCATCCCTGTCCCAGAACTCTTGGGTAAAGTTCAGCTTCTTCCTGCTTTATGTTTTCCTAGAGGTGTCCCAAATATGGGACACCCATAATAGCTGGGTTTAAACCAGTCTAACCCAGTTTCCTTTGTTCAACACGAATATTCTGGATTACATCATAGAGTTACAGGAAATTTTGGGCTGGAAGGGACCTTGAAGCTGATCCAGTTCCACCCCCTGCCATGGGCAGGATCACCTTCCACTGGAGCAGATTGCTCCAAATCCCATCCATAATTTCTTAAATCAGATTTGTTAATGAGACAGAAGAGCTGATTGGCTGCACAGATCCATTTCCACCTCCTTGTCTGTACCCCCAATAATCCCAGCAGGGAAAGCATTCCTTGCCCAGGAGCAGGACAGGGACACCCCCCACATGTCACTGCAGGGCCAAGAGCCACCAAGAGCGACTGCAATGGGAGCTTGGAAAGAACTGCACTGAAACACCCCTAAATTCAGGTGTCTTAACCCTGAGCCAAGTCCAAGCCCTGAAGGTGCAGTTTTATCTCAGCAGCTGTTCAGATTTTTGGCAATTCTTCCCCCTCCTATTTCCCACCTACTCCTGTGGGGATCAAGTTGATATTATGCTGTTGCTGCTCATTTTTACACTAATCACTTCAGAAAGAGGTTTGTAAAGTGTCCAATTTCCATTTATTCTTGAGAGCTCCATACTTAACTCTCTTTTGTCTTCTTAGAGACATTCACCATAGTTTACAGGTAAAAATAAGAGGGATACTGATACAAATTCTTCTTATTATCCAATCATTTCCCAAAGAGGAAATTATGATTTGCTGGCACTCCTCAAATAATAACTGAGCACACAAATCTTACTTTGCTCAGAGAACAGGTCCTACACAAACACATTTATCCTGTTGTCAGCTGTTTGCCACTCGCTGCCTAATTCTCTCCAGCACTTCTGTTTTCCTAAAGAATATTAAAATGTTCAATCATGTCTTAAAAATGAGATGATAGAAACAGCATTATAAAAAAAAAAGAAATAAAAAAAGAGAGAGATTTGGCAGTCACCATCTTGAAGCTGCCCTAGAATTGGGACACTTCCAGGGATCCAGGGTCAGCCACAGCTTCTCTGGGATATATAAATCCATATAAACACACAGATACATATTCACACACATAAAAAGATAAAGTCCATCTCTCTAACAAGAACAAATTGACAAATGACAGAAAACTACCATTATTTCTTGATGCTAGGTTCCAGAGTTCATTTGCTAAGATCATGAGGAACATGATTACTTCACATTTTTTACATTCTCGGATATGATGTAATGTATCCACACATTAATTGGACGTCTGGTCACAATTAGCATGCAATAAATTCCTGATTAGTTGCACTCATTTAGAGGACTTTAATTGGTTTGTTTCCATTGATAAAATGCAATGTGGTTTAAACTCTGTAATTTAGAGGTTGTAGTTAGTTATCATTGATTGGCTCATCAATAGCATTGTCACAAGTGTGGGAGGGCTGCCTTAATTGTGGCTGCAACTCCCATTTCTCAGGAAACAAGTGATGTAACAATTTTCCCTCTGGCTCTGTTAGCACTTCATTTGCTGCTTTTATTAAGTGCTGTGGATTCTAAGATGAGTTTGCATTCTGTCCCCTTTTCTTTGTGAAGCACTTGAAATGTCTCACAGTCCAATGCCTGTCATTAATTTCTTGTAAACTTGTAACTCCAGTGCTCAGAGGAAATATTTACCACACCTTCACCGCAGTGAAATGAAAAGTTCACTCAGCACAGGCTGGAAAACAGGGAGCCCTCCAATGACAAATTCTGTTTTGTTTTGAAAGGTTATGTAGGATTTTCAGGATTCTTCATTGGATTATGACTCTAAAAAGGACACTTAGGCATATTTTAAAAATACATCTCTTTAATACCTATGTCTCTACTTCTACTCTGAGTTCTTTTTGCAATTCCCAATTGAAAATTGATTTCCTCTGTGAATTCACCCTCTTCCATTTATTTTGTTTTTCTGATTTCAATGGAACTGAAATCTTGCTTAACACTAACTTCAATTATTTGAGATCTATCACTTCAAGACATTCTCATACAACTACTTCAAAGTGTTACTCAGCTAATTGTGAGAGAGATCATAAAATCACAGAATCGTGGGACAGTTTTGGGTGGGAAGGGACCTCAAAGCTCATCTTGTTCCAACCTAACACCTTCCACTATCCCAGGTTGCTCCAAGCATCACCCAACCTGGCCTTGGACACTTCCAGGGATCCAGGGACAGCCACAGCTTCTCTGGGAATTCTATTCCAGGGCCTCAACAACCTCACAGCCAGGAATTCCTTCCCAATATCCCATCCATCCCTGCCCTCTGGCAGTGGGAAGCCATTCCCTGTGTCGTGTCCCTCCATCCCTTGTCCCCAGTCCCTCTCCAGCTCTCCTGGAGCCCCTTTGGACACTGGAAGTCCACAATAAGGCCATCCCTGAGCCTTCTCTCTCACATTTCTTAGTAAACAAATGCAGTGACAATACAATGAACTTTTGAGGTTGTACCAAAATCCCAGCAATAAATCCCTACAATGGCTGTAAAATATCTGATCCAGAACTACCAAATTCACTTTGCAAGGCCTGAGGCACAGCAGAGAAACAAACCTCACTGAGTTATTTCCATTTTTCCCTTGACTCCCACGTCAGACAGGCCAGAAGTGACCCCCAAGTTCTGACTTACAACCAAGGAACATTTTAAATGTTCCCTAAACCACCACAGTAAATTTTCAGGCACTGAGTTTAATGCTTTGGCCTCACGGTCATAACATAGGCCAAGACAGTTTAGAAATTGCAAAATAAATATCCCCCAATGTTGGAAATGTTTCTAGTGGGAGACCATGAGGTTGCACCATTTCATCTGGCTGCCAAGGAGGTTTTGGGATTCACCCAGCAAGGCAAGGGCTGGAGTGGGCCTGGTTCATTCCAGGTCATGAGGAGACTCCCCTCCAGGTCCTCATTTCAGTATTCCATACACATCTGAGAACATTCATGCTGGATCTGGCCAAAACCACATCTGGGCTCCTTTCTCTGATGGTGCTTTAGATGTTTCCCAGTGCAGCAGCACAAGGAGATTGTGGAAATCCTGCACAGATCTCTCATTCACAGCTGCACTAAAGGCATCTCCTGGAAGCTGTAGCTGCTGTTTAACAGCTTTTCATTGATTTTTCTTCTCTGAATTTCTCTAACTCCTGGAATTCCCCTCAGCCTTTGCCAGTGAGCACAACAGGCTGCGTGAGACACTGAACCAAGAAATTCCCAACGTTCCAATAATGTAAAAAGAATTTTCTTGGAGTATGAAGAGACCTCCAAAACAGCAGCTGTCCTAACTGCCTTTTAAAGAATAACCAAGGAATTTGGTTTCAATTTAGGGGTGTTTCATATGGAATTAGCTGTAATTACCCTGTTCCTCTGCGGCTGATGCAGTTCTATTAAAGTCATGTCCAAGTGCTCAGCCTTTCAAATTAGCAAGATAAAAACACTCCAATAAGAACTTTCTGCACAGAATGTGTCATCCAGCAAACTCATGATTTGTTGTGGTACAAATCCTTGCTAAGTGCTTGATTTGGATGTCTTGTGCTTCTCACTAAACACTTGGCCACTCAGAAAGAACACGGCCAATTCACATTCCTGTAAATAGAGTTTTTATATCTCACCATGCACAGCTTGTACTCTCTTCTTGCTGCTCTCAGTTGTCCCAGTGAACCCAAATGGATCTTGACCCTTTGCAAACTCCAGGTCAATTGTTTAAAGAATCAGTGAAAACAATTTTTATTTCTTTCCACCCACAAAACAGAGACAGTTACAGCAATGTGCCTGTGACTAATAAAACTCCCATCTTAGGAAAACATTTAAAGGTTAGGCTGCTCAGAGAATGCAAAATGAAAGATTTTCAAACTAAAGGAACAATGTGTAAAATTGTAAACAACAAAAACACAAAGAAACTTGCCTTACAAAATAGATGATAATACAGCTAGTCAGAGGAGGACAAACAGGTATTGTGCTTTGAATTATGTGAAAAAATCATAAGAAATTGGTGTATTTTCAATTTCAAAACTAAAATATCTTGAGTAGAAGAAGCTGTGTAAGGATCGATCAAATAGAAACCAATTTCCTTTTGAGATGTCTTTTAAAAAGTTCACAAAGAATGACACCTAACCTGAACCAGGTGACACTTTATCTGTGTGCCCCAATGGGCAAGAGGCCAAAGGCACCTGGGCTGTGCCAGCTCTGGGGTGGCAGCAGGGCCAGAGGAGTGCTGTCCCCTGTGCTGGCACTACTGGGGACCTCCAGTGCTGGGGACAGCTCTGGGACAAGAAGGACATTGAGGGGCTGGAGAGTGTCCAGGAATGGGAACAGAGCTGGGGAAGGGGCTGGAGCACCAGGAGGGGCTGAGGGAGCTGGGAAAGGGGCTCAGCCTGGAGAAAAGGAGGCTCAGGGGGGACCTTGTGGCTCTGCACAACTCCTGACAGGAGGGGACAGCTGGGGGGGTCAGGCTCTGCTCCCAGGGAACAGGGACAGGATGAGAGGGAACAGCCTCAGGCTGTGCCAGGGGAGCTTTAGTTTGGACATCAGGAAGAATTTCTTCATTTAAAAGGTGATTAGATATTGGAAGGAGCTCCCCAGGGAGGTGGTGGAGACCCCATCCCTGGAGGTTTTCATGTCTGAACATGGCACTCAGTGCTTTGGCTGGTGACAAGGTGGGGATTGGTCACAGGCTGCCCTCGATGGTCTCAGAGCTCTTTTCCAACCTCAGTCAATCAGTGAACTGTTTGTTCAGCAACACCAGCTCTGCCTTAGCTCCCCACTCACCAAACATTTCAGAATTATGTATTTATTTATTTCTGTGTTTCTGGTAACTGGAAGGATGGCACTCCAGAACTGCACAGAATTACATCACTCAGTTCCCCTCAGTGACATCCCTTCCCCCCCTGGTGCCACTTGATTCCTGACTGAACTAAAGCACTGAAAAATTAGACTTCATTTCAGTATGCTAATAGCAATCTATCCAAAACAATGTAATCAAGGCCTCGTGTGCTCCTATAATTTCATTCTTGACATAAGTCTGACAGCTATTTATTGTTGGAGTGAACTGTGGGGAGGGGAAGAGAAAAATTCCTGTAATTTCCCCTCCCCCCCAAACAACACAACAGCTTTGCAGTTTGAAGCAGGATCTTTGTGAACCACACAAAATGGGAATAATCAGGGGGTTTACATATGTCTTGTCTTAAGCAATCAAGGCCCAGAGTTAACGGAGAGGCACATTCAGATGTGCCAATTCCCAAACTGGCCACCTCTGATGAGCCAGCTGTGAGCTTCAATTGTCACATTATAATTTAGGCAAGGAGGAGGAGGTGGGGGGGAAGAGAAAGGCATCCAGCTCCACACTGGATGAACATAATTATTCACAGCAGGATGCTGCAGAATTAATTTAGCCAATCAGAATTATAGCGGGGGGCTGGGCATTGGCAGCAGAGAACAGGGGAAAAAAGGAGAGGAAAGGAGAAAGAAAATCAGGAGAGGGATCAAAACAATGTGACTAACACCTTGCTAATGTTTTGATTGTGCATCCCTCAGTGTACGTGGGATACAGTGAAGTGGAAACAAAACTGTGACATAGATGGGCCTGGCTCTACGGGGCTGGTTGGAAATGAGAGATGCTGAGAATTTGGTTCATTGAGGGGAAAAAAAAGCATCAGTCTGAGGGGGGGTTTGTCAAATATCACATTAAATGCTACCTGGCTGGATCATACTGATAATGTATTGTCAGATAAAGGTGAGGCTGGACAGGATTTGGAGCAACCTGGGATAGCAGAAGGTGTCCCCTGCCCATGGCAGGGAGTGGAACAAGATAAGCTTTAAAGTCCTTTCCAACTCAAATCATTCTGTGATTCCATGATGAACATAAATCTGGAACAACACTTGTAATTTCACATCCTTCTGGGGCAGAACTTGAGAAACTCTGCCAAAATGCCACTCAAGTAACAGAGCAGGCAGGAAAACAACCCCCAGCCCAGGCTGTGCCCAAACGATGTGATCCTCCCAATTTCAGCTCAAAATCCACCACGAATTTTGTGATGACAACTTTGGATTGTGTGAGTGAAAGGAGCTGCCCTGGGGGAGTGAGGAACAGGAGCTCTTCCATCAGAGAGAAGTGGTTTTTTTAATGATTCCATTAAATTCATCTCGGGCCAACGCTGAGCAATATTGGTCATCACTTCAGTATAAAACCCCTGCTGAGAGGAACAGGGACTTTAACTCTTCTCATATGGTTTTCTGTGAGTTTTGACTGCAATGTTTCATCAATTTACAATTTACCAACAGCTTATGTTTTTGCTTTTTACTGAAGGTAAATTATATTTCATATTTTTGGCAACAAAGGAAACAGTAGGATATATTAAAGGAATCAAGCAGAATTGTGTAACTTTAAGCTCTCAGCGTCCAGAGAAATATTTCAACCCAGGTCACCATGTGAGTAAATTTAGATGGAAAAAATTCTCCCCATTTTTATTCCCCCTACAGGGAACATATCAGGACCAGGGAAGTCACACTCTGACCTTTTGATTCTCCTTTACCTGAAGAAGGATCATAAAACCTACACCTGTTTGTCCCTATTCCTGCTAACACCTCTTTGCAGCTGCAAAAACAGAGGGAAGATTGAAAGGATAGGGAATATTTTAGATACCCAAACATGGAGTGTTGAATCCTCCATAAAAATAAATCTCTCTGTTTTCAAATTTCTTATGCTTAGATGACCTTAAGCTTTAATTCTTCCTTAAGAGATGCTCAGAGAAGGGCTATGTAGACAATGGATCTCCAGAATACTCAGTTTAGTTCCACTTAAATGAAAAATAAAATTATTATATACTGCTAGGCAGACTGCAAGGCTTGGTCTGTTGGGTTTTTTTTTTTTCCTGGAATTGTACAAGTGTGACAGATGGAACGGAAGCAGAATCCTGGAGTTTCCTGTAAAAGTTAACTCAAGCTTCTGCTCTCTGCTTCTGGTAATGGAGAGGAAAATGCCAGGAAGGTTGGTCAGGTTTTATTTCTGGTGATAATGTTTGATGAACACCACTGTCAACGAGAGCTGTGATTTAATCTGGAAGGATATAAGGCCTTGTGGTAAAAATGGTATAACTACAAATCCTGATTAACAATCACTGCAACAGTAAAATTGGTTCCCATAGCAACAAGAGTGGAATGATACAACAAATGGCAAAGCCACATCGGATAAATTACCCCATGAAATGGTCCTTTTTGGAAGTCATTTGCCTTTCTGCTGCCTTCATCTTTAAGGACTTGCAAATACTACTTTCAATCTCCTGATCCTTGCTGCTCATCCTCTAAATTCCATCATCATTTGTTCTTCTAATAGCCAATGTAAAAGAATAAAATAAAAGTAATAAGAAGACAATATGGTATTTAACATCTGAAAGCTCATGGCAGAGCCTGATAGTTTTTTAAAAATACACATTACTATATATATTATAAATTTTCCTCTTTTTATCCACTCTATGTTTATTTTATGGTATTTCCATAACTTTAGCTTCCAAAAGCAAATAGCAATTTTAGATATTTTGCATTTGTAAAACAAAGGACTGCAGCCACCTGCTTTGCAAGCATTGCTTAGGGAGCAAACATGGAACCGAGGAAGGAAATAGAACTTAGAGATGGAATTGGAGATTAGATATTCATCACTTAAAACACTTAGAAAACATCTTTCAATAAGAACAGCCTTTTGAGTTAAAAAATGTGTAATTCCAGCTGTGTAGCTCATGTAGCCCCATCCAGCCTGGCCTTGGACACTTCCAGGGATCCAGGGGCAGCCACAGCTTCTCTGGGCACCCTGTGCCAAGGTCAGCTGTACCCTCACAGCCAAGAATTCCTTCCCAATATCCAATCTAACCCTTCTGGCAGTGGGAAGCCATTCCCTGTCCCTCCAGGCCCTTTTCCAAAGTCCCTTATTGCTCTCTGTCCAGCTGGAGGGTGTAGGAAAATGAAACCAAACTCTTCTTGCAGGTGTAAAATAAACAGACAAGAGGCAACAAAGGGAAGCTGAAGCAGTGGAGATTCCAACTCAGAACAAGAAAGAATAATAAATTTACCACAAACCTGGTCAAGGAAGGGTTGGGAAAGACAGGGACCCCCATGGTTTTCTTACAGTCAAAGCCCTGAGTGATCAAAAATCCCTTCCATCCAATGTGGTCCTGTTTCCCCTGGGCCAGAGACAGCATTCTACTTTCAAATTTTACTGATCCATCACTCCAACACAGTAATTTTCTGAAAAGAGCTGGAGAAATGAGTCACCCCATAAAACACCAGAAAGCCTTGTAAGCTTCACAGAGTCAGGAAAAAAGCCACTAAAACACCAAGCCAGGAGCTGCTTTACTGCCATGACCAGGGACAGGACCCGGGAAAAAGCTGGAGCTGTGTCGGGGAGGGTCGGGCTGGAAATCAGGGAAAGGTTCTTCCCCCAGAAGGTGCTGGGCATGGAAGAAGTTCCACAGGGAATGGTCACAGCCCCAAGGCTGCCAGAGCTCCAGAAGCATTTGGACAACTCTCTCTGGGATGCACAGGGTGGGATTTTTGGGGTTTCTGTGCAGGGTCAAGATTTGGACTGGATGATCCTGGTGGGTCCTTTCCAGCCCAGGACATTCCATTATTCACTTTGTACTTGTTTAAAAGAAAGACTCAAAATAACCTTTTATACCAGTGGCTTATAAAATCCTTTTATTCCTGTTTTCTAGGAGGAGAGCCCTGGACACCTCATCTACCCTCAGTGATGTGGAAACCCAGGGCACTGGGAATATTTCCCTGTCTGCTCTGGGGTGCCCTGACCCCCAGGGGAGCACTGATTTGACCCTCATTCATGAAGAGGGTTTCCCAGACTTCAAGATAGACTAGAATCCACAAAAGTGCGAAATCAATTATAGAGAGTAGTGTAGGTGTATAACTAGGTGAGAAATTTAGGTTTTGGGATTTTTAGTATGTTTTGGATGGAAGCAAGATGGAGGGCACAAGTTGTTGTCCTGGGTTTCTTCTTCATGCTGCTTCTTCCTTCTTCTCCATGGGTTTGGGTGGCATTTTGTAATTGGGCAGAAAAGTCCCCATTGTGGGCTCTTTGGGATGAGTTATTGGGTTAAAAGGGAAAATAATCTAGGTGTCAGCTCTTAATTGGATAGTTTAGTCCTAAAAGACCTTGTAACCAGAGATTGTTGGCCATTTTGTGCCTTCTAATGAAAAGCTGCTGAACTCACAGTCATGAGAATTTTACTGATAAGAAATATTAAACACTTGAGTCCAAACATGAATTATTGTCTCAAGTGCCTTCAAACCAGACCCAGATAAACCAATGACTGGTACCCCCACAAATGACACGAAAGAAATCCCTGCTTCCATTTGGATTTCTGTACCTTTCAAGCCATAGAAACCCTTCCTGTCCCCTCAATTCACCCCAAGTTCCTGCAGCACCACCCTCCAGTCCTGGCCTGACAGGAGCTCTCCACGGTGGAGAGTTTACAGGAGAGAATTCAAATAACAGAAGAGTGAAATCACCAGGTCTCAGCTCTTCAAAGAGGGGGGTGAAGAGCAGAGCTGCTCCCCCATATGGGCAGTGCCCTCCAGAAGGGATTCCTGCTTTAGTTTAAATCACAAAATCACAAAATAATTGGGTTGGAAAGGACCTTAAGGGCCACCTAGTTCCAATCCCCCTGCCATGGACAGGGCCACACAATACAAAATTATTTCCCTGAAAATTAGGAGGGAAAACAGAAACATTTTTCTATAACACACTAAAATGTAATGTTTTAGCATTTAAAAACCAATTTAAAAATACAGGTGATAAAGTTGTAGTTCTGAAGTTACCCAACCCTGTATAACCTTATATTTCTCCTTTCAAAGCAGCAGCTACTTGGAGGCAGAGTGGAAGTAGAAAATCAGTTTATTATCAACTTCCCAAATACCCTGAATGCTGAAAATCCAAGAAGCTTTAAGACCTATAAAAGGATCTCACGCAGAACCATGCAGGTATGACAAGAATCAAAGAATCCAGCAGAAAAGAATGCCAGGAAGGAGCAAAAATAGCAGTTTTAAAGAGCTTTAACTATGAGCTGGCACCAAATAAATAAGCCTGAATGGCAATCAAACAATTTTCTGCTTCTTAAGTCTTCCAAATTTACTTTGTCCAGCTATTATTAGAGCTGAATAGGTATGAAGAAAAGAAAGACAAAAGCTTGGGAAGGAAATGTTTGTTGCATCATGCTCTGAAAAGCATCACGAACTGAGCTGGAAATGCTCTTTATGTCTCTGGGCAGGAGAACTATTCATACAGAAAAAAAAAAAAGTAGATCTATATAGATATATATGTACACATTCAGGTCACTTTATTCAGTGGGGCTATTTAAAGAAGTAGAATATTTTACCAAGAATTTGATCAACAGAGTTTATATAGGCTGAATGCAGCAGCCAAGTATCTTCTATTCATTCCTCCCAATGCCATAACTGGAGTGAGCAGTGTGAACGTGGGAAGTAATTCAGAGAAATATGAGCATGGAAGTGGCCAAAATAATTCCTCCATCATTGCCTTGAATCTATTTCTGAGTTGTTGATTCAGTTTTGCAAGGATAACATCAGCACATTTCCACCTGCTCTTCCTGCCTGGGAGAGAACTTCAAGTCTGTTTGCTGAAAGATCCCCTCAGCATGACTTTACAGGTGCTCGTTGTGTAAAATTAATAAAATCAATAAATCATGCATTCAGCTACTTACCTATTGCAATTAACTCAATTTCAGTCCTCAAAATCGTATATTTTTAAGCCCCCAACTGGTTTAAAATGTCAATCACCGTATTGAAAGGCCTCTAAGATATATTGGTCCAATTCTAATTAGAATTAAGATGAAATTTGTGGAATGACTTTGTTGAAGTGAGATTCAATGTTAAAACATTTTCCAGAAAAAATAATATATGCACAATGCAGCACTTTGGAAGAAACTTCAAATACTATGAAAGGAGACAACCCCTTTTTCTAAAAGTTTTACATAAAGAACATAAAAATAATCTTGTAAATGGAGCAGAGTGAATATTTACCACCCATATGAAACAACAAGGTTTTTTATATGTTTAAAATGTAATCATTTTGCTCTCAGTAGTTACTTAGGCAAAGTAAACAGAATATGCCAGTGAAACAGAAAATTAATATACATCATATTTCTCCATGAAATACAGCATTTCTCCATAATTCCACTGGCTCAAATTTAGAGGCTGATGTACTCAGTAACCCAGAGATTTACCATAAAAGCTTCCTCCATAGAAATATGTGTTTTTAAAATGCTGAACTGCAAATATCAAGGTTTTTTTAGCAGAAGGGACGAGTTAATCTTCATTCTATTAACATTAACTCTTGGAATCTGAGACAGCATCTTGCTGGGACATTTAACCTCAGCATTGAGGCAGCCAGAAATCCACAACTGATAAAACCAAGAGTCAAATCAGATCCTTGGTCCTGGCATTTACACTCAGAATTTGTTTTTAAGTCATAACTTGGAGACAGGATTATTTATGATGTCATGTCAAAGAGACACAGAGCTTTTCATGAGCTAAACCCACATTATTTGATGTCACACTGGGCTTGCCACCTTCTAAACATTCCCATTATCTGGAAATTCCCTTTTTATGGCAGCAGTTACTGAAGTTCAGATGTTTCACCCCTCAGTATCTCAATGTCACTCCTGAGGGGGCACATTTACAGTTTTTATTGCAGGAGAAAATGAGTACTTCGTTATTTCAAAATATTGTGGCCTTTCCCTTTCCCCCTCTAATTAGGGGGGGGAAGGATTTCATTTTTATTGATTCTTTTTAACTGTGTTGCAAACCCTTTTTATTCCTTTTCTCTTTTTGATATTAACTCCTTACTGATCCACTGCTTTTTTTCCTCCCTCCTGTAGGAATTCCAACCACAAAGGAGCCCCTCCTGACAAGAGGGACATTGAGGGGCTGCAGGGTGTCCAGGGAAGGGAGCAGAGCTGGGGAAGGGGCTGGAGCACCAGGAGGGGCTGAGGGAGCTGGGAAGGGGCTCAGCCTGGAGCAAAGGAGGCTCAGGGGTTCCCTTGTGGATCTGCACAACTCCCTGACAGGACAAATGACAGGACAAGAGGAAATGACCTCAAGGGAGGTTCAGGTTGGATATTAGGAAAAATTTCTTAATTGAAAAATGTGGTCAGGCACTGGCGAGGGCGGTGCTGGATCCCCATCCCTGGAGGATTTAAAAGATAGGTGGATGTGGCACTTGAGGACATGGGGCAATGGTGGGTTAACAGTTGGATTTGATGATGGATTAGAAGTCCTTTCCAACCTAAAAAATCCAGTGATCCTAGCCTAAATCATCCTTTACTGCCACATGCCTTCAGCTTTAGGGAACACACCATCCATGGAAACACCAATATCAGAAAAGGTTCAGGGGACACCTCATCAAACCTCTCCCATCATGTGGCAGAAGTCTTACTTAAAAAAAAAACCACTATTTTTCCACCATTCTGTCATTCCCTGGGCCAGCACAGCCACACCAGGACACAGCAGTATGCTCTGCACAGACATCTTGGCTTTTATATTCTATTTATAACAATGATGTGGTCATGATGAGACTTGAGACTCCAGGACCTGAGAGAAGAAACCTCAGGCAGGGCTTCTGCTTATCCAGAATAAATTCTCATCTTGTTATAGAGGATCTTTGGATGGCTCTTTTGTTATTGCAGAAAGAATCTGACAGTGTTGATAACAACACAACCCTGGATCTTGCAGTGCCTTTGAAAGCTCAGACAGAACCTGTCGGTTCAAAAAGTAACAGAGAAAATCTTCTCCTGACTTTAAATCCCGGAAAGAAATCAACGCCTCTGCAAAAATAGAGGAAAATGCCTTGAAAAGCCTTTGAAGGAATAAAGAACCAGCAATAACGACAAAAAAAAAAAAAAGAAAAAAACTCAAGAAACAAAATCCTCACTGCTTTTTAGGTGACATACACAAAATCCAGCAGTGCAGAAGCCAAAATGTTAAAATTAGTGCTGGTGCCTGAGAGAACCCTGAGGGAGTTTGCATTAGCACAACAAAAGTTTGCATAGAGCAGCTTTGATGAAGTGAACAGGCCCTGCTCCGAGCAGGAGATGGAGTTACAAGGGTGTCAAACCCGCTGTGCAGATTCTTCTGATGGTGCCTTTCATGGGATTGAGAAAAAAAATTATTTGCTAACATTTTATAGCCTCCTTGTGGTGGAGGAAATGCCACAGTACAATGAACCAGAGTAGGTCTTCTCAGGTGACAGAACAAAAAAAAATATTTCCAGGTGTTTAAGGCAGGTAACAGTCACTGATGATTGGTCCTAAATTCATCATGGAAATAAAAAAAGCAAATAAAAATACTAAGGGATAACTGAGATATCCCCGTGCTGTTTGCAGCACTCCCACAGCAATAATCTACAACACCTCTGCCTTACTTCCCAAGCCAAACAGCCAGGCAGAATCCAAGATATTAACAGAGTAATTAAGACCCAGCTAAATCATTTCAAGCACTTCCAGCAGAAAAGGATCTTAAATTCAGGGAAAGAATTCTAAGGGTGCAGAGATGTGCTGAACTCATCATGGAATTGAAAGCTTTTAAAAAGTTTTGAGGTAAAGTAGAGCCACACAGTTGTATTTTAATACAGAAGCACAAGAATGAAGATGCTCATATTAAAAACTCTGAGGGCAAGGTTCACCACGTGCTCTGAGGGTCAGACACCCCTGATACTCAAATTACTCAAATTATGGAATGGTTTGGGTGGGAAGGGACCTTAAAGCTCATCCAGATCCACCCCCTGCCATGGCCAGGGACACCTTCCACTATCCCAGGTTGCTCCAAGCCCTGTCCAGCCTGGCCTTGGACACTTCCAGGGATCCAGGGGCAGCCACAGCTTCTCTAGGCAACTGTTGCCAGGGTCTCACCACCCTCACAGCCAACAATTCCTTCCCAAATTCCCATCTAACCCCACCCTCTGGCAGTGGGAAGCCATTCCCTGTGTCCTGTCCCTCCATCCCTTGTCCCAAGTCCCTCTCCAGCTCTCCTGGAGCCCCTTTAGGCCCTGGAAGGGGCTCTGAGCTCTCCCTGGAATCTTCTCAGAATAAAGAAAGGGCTGTCCAGCTCTGGCACAGCTGCCCAAGGCAGTGCAGGAGTCCCCATCCCAGGAGGGATTTAAAAGCCCTGTGCATGTGGCACTTGGGGACATGGGTCAGTGGTGGCTTTGGCAGTGCTGGGGGAACACTTGGACTCAATGGTCTGAAAGGGCTTTTCCAAACTAAATGATTCCATGATTTTCTGAAAAGAATAAAAATTCTGTTGGCTGCTCTGAGTCACCAGCAGCATGTCCAGAAGCCCTTCATCACAGCATTGCTCTATTCAAATAATTCATTCAAGTCACATTAAAACCCCGAAATCAGGCGCTCAGAAGTTTGGAAATGGAAGAATTGCTCCTGTCCACATCCATCCCAGCAATCCTGCTGGGTGTCCCCATCCTGACACCAACTCCATAATGTCATTCCAATTTTCTGGCAGGATCTCAGCCCTGTTTTGTGACCAAGAACTTATTCTGTGCTTCATTTTAACCCAGCACCTGCCTGTATCTCACAGTCTGTGCAAACTCTTTGCAGCTACAACTGATGGTAGCCATGGAATTGCTCAGCCAGTGCTGCAGGTTCCAGTCCACCTCCCAACCCTCCAGGTTTTACAGCTCATAAGAGCCACAGCACAATTAAACTTTCATAATTTAATGTACAAAAGCACAGAGTTATTCCAACTGCTTCATTAAAACCTCTGTATTTGTGATAAATCAATAAATAACTGTATTCTATTTATTATTCAAGCTGTTTCATGAACATGTTCCCACAGACTGCCAAGATCAAAGGAAGTTGCCAAAGCTTTTTAGAGCACAGGATGCAAAGTTGGGCTCCACAATTTAATTGGATCATGTGGAAAATGCACAGAAGCTGAAATTCAAGTGATGATCACATTTTACCTTACCAGGGACCTGGAAGAACACCCAGCAGCACAAGGACTGAGGACAACAGGGACATTATCCATCCCCTTCTTCCTGCACAAGCCTGGAGGCCTTGCCAGTCACAACTTCAAGAAATCAAATTGGTTGTTTCTTATTTGCTTTGTATGTGGTGATCAATTAAATTGGAAAAAAAAATGCCACTCATTTTGATTTGACAGAAATTCAGGATTCTGTGAAGTGTGGGGTTCAGGGCACTCAGCACACAGAAACTTAATCTGAGAAATGAAGAAGGTTTTTTAAATGTTAATTAGGAATAAAAAAGAGATTTAGACTCAAAACTGCCAGACAGACTCCTTAGGGAGGACCTAGAACAGTACTAAACAACAGGAATTTGGCACCTTCCAATCCCCCATCCAGAAAATTCATATATTGAGAGGTGTGCCATGACTCCTGCCAACCATCCCACAACTTCCTTAACGCTGCCTACGAGGCTGGAGGGAATTAATGACAATTGTCATTGTGTCCTCAGAAAATGACAGACATTACTACTGCAAATCTCACAAATAAATGCCAAAAAAAATCATAAAAGGCACCATCATGGGCTCGAGTCTCATTTTCAGTGTGCAATCACATTTGAAAACCACCCATTTAACAGCAAATGCATAAATACACAAAGTAATCATTTTTATCAGGTACCTTGCAAGGTATGAGTTTGCATCTTAGACCTGGCTTTCAAATTAACTTGTCATTTTTTTAAAATACAAAGAGTAGTTTCTGCCATAATTTAGTACACTGTGAATGTTGTATCTAAATAAATATTCACTTCCTGTCTAAATATGAAAATAATGCTTTTCCTATCACATAAAACTAATTACTGGAGTTTTGCGTGGCCATTTTTTCAAAATTGCATTATGAATTATTCATGATGCTGAGTTTAATACAGTTATTTCAATGATAATATCTCACTGAAAAAAAGTTTTTGAAGAAGAATTAAACACATCTTTAAACAAAAGAAACAAAGGGTACTGAGTTAAAATCATCCTTTTGGTAGTTTCATGGAGATTAAAGTCACAAGCAAATAGAAACTAGGTCTCTTCAAAACCAGGCAGTTCTTTGGCTCCAGGGTGACACTTCAAATTAAAATGTAACAGCTGAGCTAGGAGACAGTATTTGAGAAGAAAAAATTTCCTTGGAAGTACTGTATTGGATTGGGCGGGTGGAGAGGATTTGAACTTCCACCTTCAGATTTCTGACCATTTTTTTACAGTGAGAATGAGGGGGAAATGTGAATTTTGGAGACTCATACTGAAGGAGGGGGCAAAGAAAGGACAATACCTTGAATAACAGCTCATTGTCACTGCTGTGTGTGGGAAAACCTTTACATGGAAAGCCTGGCTTGGCTTCACACCTTAGACAGTCACAAAATTCCAGAATGGTTTAGATTATAAGGGTTCTTAAAGATCACCTTGTTCTTCACCCTGCCATGAGCAGGAACACCTTCCACTACCCCAGGATGCTCCAAACCCTGTCCAACCTGGCCTGGAACACTTCCAGGGTTGGGTTTTCTATTTTTTTGCAAACTTTGTTTCCTCTACTTTCTCACTGATCACAGCTTCTCTCCAAATGTCAATTGATGCCTTTTCTGCTGCTGGAGAAGCAAATGGAGTTTGAGACTGAATCAGGCACCACCAGGACACCCTGATCCATGTGACAAACCCCCTGGAGTAGAAAACTGAATTTTCCTGCCCCTGCACCAGAGTGACCCCTCACTGCTCTGTTCCCCTCAGTTCATGCCATCCTTCCCTCAAATCTCCCTGAGGCTGCTCAGCTGCAGGATCACAAGTTCCTGGGAACAACAGGCTCAGAATGTGGAACAATCACAGACTCATTGTGCAGCTCTAACACAGAGCTACCAGCTGGAACTAATTTTTTACACCTTAGGCAGAAGAAGATGAAGAAGAAATAAGAGAAAAATACGACCAAAATGGCCCAGATATTGAATGTCACAGAATCATGGAATAGTTTGGGCTGGGAGGGACATTAAAGATCATCCAGTACCAACTCTTGCCATGGGCAGGGGACACCTCCCATAGACCAGGTTGCCCCAAGCCCCATCCCAACCTGGCTTTGGACACTTCCAAGGAAAAATCTTCTCTCCTTTGCCTTCTCCAGAGTCTTCCCAGCTTTCAGCAGGATAAATGAACAGTCTTGAAAACATCTCAGCAAAATGATTCCTCCATTAGGCCCCAGTGGCCACAGAGAGAAGGTTCCCATTCCCCCACGAAGAGGAAAAGGGAGTCAGGTGGTCACACACATTCTCTCCTCCTCCACAGCAGTAATTCAAGCCAGTTTTCTGCAATCAAACTATCTTAGTGCTTTTTTCTTTTAATAAAAAGCTTTTTTCCCTCAATTTTTCCTGCAGCTGAACATATATAAAAGATCAAGATATGAGGACCATGGATTGTGTGTTATCTTCTGTGTCATTATATCAGATCTGTCTATCAAAGCTCTCCTTCACCTCTCCCCTGCCACAGTTCATTACAAGGACCTGTTCTTTTATGACTAAACGATGGAATAATATTAATCCCTGCCAAATGTAAAAAGGGAGATATGATAGCAGAATTTAATAAAAATACTTTCATTCGCCAAGGTATTTTTCTGCAACTATCAAATGGAATAATAGCACATCTCAAGACTCCCAAAGAATGGCAGCGTATTTTCCTCAATGAGTTAAAATTTTATCTTCAGCCCCTGGTTGTACAATTCATAAAGGCTGAAGAGTCAAATCATTTTTTAAAAAAAAAGTCAGATATTCCGATAAACACAACTCATATTGGAAATTATTTTATATTCTCAGTTACTGTTTAATTGTTATTCTATTAGGAAGGAACCATCTGGGTCACTGAGTCAATCCCATGCTCCTAGCAATACCCTGCTCCTTTAATTTATACAGCATTTACATGATTTGCCTCATTACTGCCTTTGGAAAGCCAGGCCAGAACTTGATGTTTGCAATTTTTTGGAAATCCTCTTCCAATTTTCAGGTAATCTTATTTTTGGCCAGTATTTATTTACTGCTCTAAACTGAAAGAGGAGAGATTGAAATGAGATGTGAGGAGGAAATCCTCCCTGTGAGGGTGGGCAGGCCCTGGCACAGGCTGCCCAGAGAAGCTGTGGCTGCCCCTGGATCCCTGAAAATGTCCAAGGCCAGGCTGGATGGGACTTGGAGTGACCTGGGACAGTGGAAAGTGTCCCTGCCCATGGCAGGGGATGGAATTGGATGAGCTTTGAGGTCCCACCCAACCCAAACCATTCCATGATTCTCTACCACCCCAAGCTGATGCATTAAAGAGGAGAAATCTTAAAAGTCATGAAAGTTGGCAAAAGAGGGGAGCTTAAAGGAAAGCCTATTTTTTCCAATTAAAAGTACAGCTATACAACATCCCTTCTAATATCTTCTCTCAAAAAAATTATTTATTTCTCTCCTTGGATAATTACTGAGTAATTAATGTGGACCTACAAGGGCATCATCCCAGAGCTTTGCCTACACCCAGCAGAGCAAGGTCACAACTGAGCCTGTCCCTCTTCAACCCTCCAACATTTATTTCAGTCAATCACCTCTCCATGTCCTGCATGTCAGGGAGCAGCAAGAACGGGGCTCACCCCTGATTTGGGGGTTAAATTTCCTTGTGTGTGCTTTTCACAGCGTTAAATCTCATGTAGAGCAACTTTGTACAAAGAACCTCCCGGAGCTGAGGATTCATTAGCATTCCAAAGGAAGTTGTTCCAGCAAAGATGATTAAGCAAATACCCCTGTGAGAAGGGGAGAGCTCTTTGAAATGTCTCTCGTGGTTCAAGACAGCGTCTTGGAAAGTGCAGAACGATTTCTGAACTCCCCATTATCTGCAGCAGGAACAGATTCTCGGCGAGCTCGTCCCCATTCTGACAGGGTTCTTGGTCCCCTCATCTAAACCATGATTAGAAACTGGCATTTTTACTGGGACAGAGAAAATCGGTGTGTAAAATGTAAATAAGTACAAAATGCTTCCCCTTAATTATAAAAATCCTCCTCTGGATGGATGAATAGATTTATGTGACTTTTTTTTAAAAAAATATGGAAAATGGGCAAAAAAAGTCCCTTAAGCCAATAATGGCATGAAATGGTACAAAGCTGAGAGATCAAGATTTTCCCAGCATTTGAGTTTATCAACAATAACTTCTTAACATCCCCAAAAGCTTGCAGTAACTACAGGTATCAAATGCAAAGGCTATGACTTCATATGTGCTGCTTCTGCTTTGTTTAAAATACAGTTTGCTTTTAAATGCAGGTTTAAATAATATTTAATATTAATGCTCACAAGCATCCATTATGCAGGGATTGTGCTGTAAGACAGAGTGGAAACATGAAGTAAATTAAGCCAAACTTAAAATCCTAATAAAGTCATGAAATTAATCAAATTAATTAAATTAATCTCAAAACCTATTCGGGCAGTGAGCAGAAATCAAGAATTCAGGGACTTTATAACCCACTGGTATAAAAGGACATTTAGAAGCTTTTAATCTGGTACAAAGTGAATCACAGAATCACGGAATCCCCTGAGCTGGAAGGGACCCACCAGGATCATCAAGCCCAACCCCTGGCCTTGCACAGGACACCCCAACAATCTCACTTAAAAAATATTGAAATATTGAAAAGTACTGAGCAAGTAAAGAGGAGTGAAGATCTTTTTTAAAAAAAAATATATAGCTGCAGTTTTCCCAATTACTAAGAGCATGAAATGAATACATAAGTAGGGAAAAGCAGATTTCTCCATACACAGTCTTTTGTTTTTAATTGATTTCAGCTGCTAGGACACTACAATTCCAAATCATCAATAATTTTGGACATTATATTAAATATATCTTTATTAAAGGATTATCAATATAACCTGCAACTTTAAAATTATGTGAAATAAGTATCATTTAACTCAAAAAATTTCTAACACAGTAACTCTATGTCTTAATAAAGAATGTTTGATACACAGCCATAGAATTGTTTGGGTGGAAGGGATCTTAAAGCTCATCCAGTTCCATCCCCTGCCATGGCCAGGGACACCTTCCACTGTCCCAGGCTGACCCAAGCTGGGCCTTGAACACTCCCAGGGATCCAGGGGCAGCCACAGCTTCTCTGGGCCAGGGCCTCCCCACCCTCACAGCCAGGAATTCCTTCCCAATATCCAATTTCTCCCTGCTCTCTGCCAATTTGAAGCCATCACCCCTTGTTCTGTCACTCCAGGACTTTGTCCAAAGTCTCTCCATCTTTCTTGCAGGCTGCAATAACAGAATTATCACTGACAGATACAAATCAGGGAAAATTTTTAGGTAGCACAGCTCATCCTTTGCTGTCCTGGTAGGCACCCCCCAAAACATACCAAGAGTCATTTTAAACAGAAACTACAAAAAATGGATGAAAGAACATTTTGGTACTTGTGGATAAGGTGAAGCTTCTTAAAGACATTTTAACCTGTGACTTCTATATCATAATCATACTCAAAATCAAAATTGAGGTTTTGTGTGCATTTACAATGCAAGGAACAAGGTGGTCTGGCTTGGTAACCAGGATAAATCCAGGTGTTTATGGAGAAATAGATCTGTAGTTAGCAGAGCCCTTACTACATAAAAAGCCAGAGGGAGTCCATTTGTGCTTGAATTTGTGAGCATGAGGAGCATGAATGTTCCTGGGCTGAATAATGAACCTCCTTGGTGCTTTGGGGCTTTGGTTTATGGTTCCTGGAAGCAGCTGCTTTGTATTCAAATGCAGGATTTTATGCAAGCTTTAAAAAAGATACTTTTCACATTTAGTGAAACCTCTTGATATTAAAAATGTGGGCACATCACACACCCTAATTTGGGGAAGGTACTCATGAAAGAGATAAACTAAAACCTTGCTGCTCATGGATTGTTGGGGGATCTGCATCCAGCACAGGAGGAATCTGAGGGTCCTGCTGGGGGTACTGGGGGTACTGGGAGCCCCAGCAAGGGGAGCTGCCTGCTCATGGTGTGGTCAGTGATGAGGAGGAGACATTTCAGCTTCTTTTGGTGGCTTTTCTCTCTGCCTCATGACCTTAAAACGTGTCCCTTTAAAACTCCACGTCTCCATCCCGCTTTTCCCAGCTGTGCCACAGCTCCCCTGAAAGCCCCAGGCTCCCATTGCTCACTGAGTTCTGCAAATCATCCTCCTTCCTTCCCTTCTCCCACTCCTCCATTCAGATTTCCTGGGGCTCCATTCTTAGCCCCTTTTCCAGCTTTCTTACTCCTTCATCACTTTACCTCAGGACACCAGGAGGAATTTCAGGCATTGGAGGGGCTGCCCAGGGAGGTTTGGAGTCCCCATCCCTGGAGGTGTCCCAGGAAGGGCTGGATGTGGCACTCAGTGACAAGGTGAGGATGGTCACAGGTTGGACTCGATGGTTTTTGAGTTATTTTCCAACCTGAATGATCCTGATTCTATCATTCTGCCTCCAATTCTTTATTGTGTCACTGCCAAATTGGCCTCCTGACTGTCAGCCAGACCTTTGGTAATATTGTTGCTTCTGTTCTTGAAAGAGAAATAATAATTAGCAGATGTTTTAAATTAACATTCTTACCCTTAATCCATACAGCCAGGTTAAAGCAGACCCATTTTTTCTATACTGCAAAATATTTTTTCATCATTTTTTTGTTTTGACGTTGACATTCTGGCCACTAAAAACTCTCTTAATAGAGACAGCTCAGAAAAACAAAAAATTCAAATTTACTTTCCACAAATAAAACATTTTTGATAGAGAGCCATCTTTATTTAGCTGGGTGAGAAACTTTACCTCTACAGATCTCCAGATGACTCTTCCAATCTATATTACCCTACGATGACCCAACACAGTGCAAACCTTCAATTTTTAGTTTTCATTTTAAATAAATTACCCAAAAAAATCCCGCAAAACCAAAAAACCAAAATACCCCAAAAAAACCAAAAACAGCAAAAAAAAAAACCAAATCAACAACCAAAAACAAACAAAAAAAACCCCGAAAACCACCAAAAAAACCCTGCAAATGTTTCACAATTATTAGCTTTATTTTGGAACAAAAATAGCCACAGCAAGAAAAACTCCACAAAAGGAAAATATTCTTCACAGCAAAAGTAGTTAAGTACGAGAACAAGGTGCCTAAAAATGGGATTAAAACCTTGGAGATTTTCAGAAGTCAATGAGCAAAGCCCAAACTTTGAAGGCTGACTTGCTCAGAGCAAGGAACTGAAGTATAAAAACTTCCAGAATCCCTAACCTGTCTGTAACAGTTAATCATTGTCTGTTTTCAAATTTAACCAGGATAACAACAATTTTAAATGGACAAAAATATTTATAGATTTTAAATATCTCAACATTTTTACTTCTTTTACTTTCCTCATTTGATTGCAGGTATTTCTGAACCCTAAAACACAGAACAGACCAAGCTGAACTAGAAGTCAGTTCAGAACCTGGCTCTCCCTCCAAGAGAAAAGGAACTTCCTAAAATATTTTCCACCCCTATTCCATATTCCCCAGTGGTTCTTCCATGAGTTTGCCCAGTCCCTTTCAGGAATGTGGACACTCACATCTCACAAACTACAGCTGAGATTTATGTCCTGTTGTCCTTTAGAGCTTTAAAGCAATTCTGTACCACGCTGATTTTTTACAAACACTAAACAATAATTAACTGAAAAAGAAAAGCTTTTAGAGAATATTTTTCCTTAGTCCTAATTCAGTAGATGGTTTAATATGAAGAGGTGCCTGATCACTTCCCCTGCAGCAGCTGTGTCATTTCCACTCTTCAAAAACCCATTCTCCAAACCTGCCACTGGAATTTCTCTCATTAATCGAGCTCAATAAGTCCTCCAAAGCCTTTGGTAAAACAGACACTAGATTACATTAATTAATCATTTAAATTTTCTTCTGATTTTGCTTCGACTGCCACAGGCAGCTCTGCCTCTTCAAAGGTACCTCCAGAGCCAGCACAATAACCACAGTTCAGAAGGGCAGCAGGAGAATTGAAGCCGAGGTACATTAAGGGAAAATTTGAGCCAATTTATTTGCATCATATATCCTACCAATTATTGCTCTAAGTGAAGTTAAAACCCCCTCCTGCTCTGACTTCATTTGCACAAAACAATAAGAAATTAAGGGGTGGGGGTGCAGGAATGTATTTCATTTTTAAGGGATGCCTCTCGTGAGGATACATAAAGGGAAAATATTTATTAACCTGCATGTCTCAAACCAGGTGATGGCACATGAGGATTACTCTTTTCTGAATTTAAATTGGTTCTTCATTAGAAACCTTTTCGGAGATTTGCTGCAACCAAAACCAGCAATTTAGCCCTTTAAATGCACAGTAACCTTCTCCTGCTTCTTCCCAAAACTCATCCTCCTACCAGTGCATTCCTCCTAATTCTACTTGTCAGTAAATAATCTCTTTGACAATTGAATGTGTTTATCCATTCTACCCAAAGTTTAGACACAGTAAAAACAAAAATGCACAGTACAAACTATTAAAAAACTGCAAATAATTGTAAATAATACAACACCATTCATCAGTATGCACTGTTCATAAAAACCTTTTTGTTAGTGTTAAACTGATTTACATGGGTAAACTGAGAAATATTTGCCTTTATTCTATGGTTCAACATGGTTCAGTGGTGGCTTGGCAGTGCTGAGTTAACAGCTGATGATCTTAAAGGTCATTTCCAACCTGACCCATTCTGTGATTCTCTAATATTCAAGAATCAAAGACCTCTGTAAAAGTGAGGAGTCATCAGCACCAATCACTTAAATCAAAGACTTGAAAAATTCTCATTTCTTGGGTGATCACACCTGTTACCATTTCACACAGAGAATGGCAAACTCTGTGAAGCATCCGAACATCAAGAATTTCTAGAGGTATCATGAATTCCCTCAAAAACAACACTGAGGATCAGACACCCAAAATCCACTGTCACCATCAGGTGGTGAATCATCAGTGTCTGGTCTCAAACAAAATTCAATAACAGGACACAATAATCTCCCATTTATGTGTCTATAACACCCATTTGTAACTGCCTGTGTTTATAAAAACCACAAAAAGCCGGGCACAGAATGTCACTGTGAAACCTGTGCTCTGCCTTATTGGCTGAGAAAGAGGAGTGACCCCACCAGGAGTTAATAACCTCCTTGTAATTCAGTCAAGCACAAGAGGTTCTTGCATATGGAGTGTCAAAAAAATAGTGTGATCTCAGTGTGTGAGGTCACTGAGCTGTCAGGAACAGAAGCAGAGACAAACCAACAAAAAATCATGAAGCTGAGGAAGAAAAAAAGTGAAAAAAAAATCTAATTTAAGGAAATTTAAACATTAGATCCAAGCTGATCTAGTGGAAAGTGTCCCTGCCCATGGAGGGGGTTTGGAAGGAGGTGATCTTTCAGGTCTCTTCCAGTTCAGGCCATTCCATGATTCTGTGATCCAAGAGAGTCCTGCTGTGCATTTTTCTACTCAAAAAGTGTCAGTACGGACCAGGAACCTCCCCAAAAGCTGTTTTGAGTGTTGCTGTAGTGCTCTGTCAGCTGAAGGACTTTAACAAGGTCAGACTGACTCAAAATCAGAAAACTCATTTTGGTTCTTCATTAGGAACCTTTTCAGAGATTTGCTGCAACCAAAACCAGCAATTCAGCCCTCAGGAAGTGGAAAAAGACTTCAAAATTTTATGGAAGAGCCCAAAAAGGTCAATCAACAATATTTAGGGGTTCAACACCCATCTTGGTGCTAACAAGAGTTATATATTATAGCCTATCACAGACAGAAATGTATTCCAGGTGTGATCCTGGGATGGGTCAACCAAGCATGGGCTGAGCTCCTTTCTGTCAAGTATTTGAAAAGTTTGTAAATATTCCCCACTCCATTCTCACCTCACTGGTGATGTGTGGATTGAGAGGAGCTGACTCCACAAAGCTACTCCACTGACATTTTGAAAACATTAAATGGGATCCCACTGGGAAATTAAATGGAAACGTCACCTCTAATAATGGGAGAGCCCCTAAAACTGAGGGAGCAGATCACTTGTGCTTGTCCCACACACACAGACCCCAAGGATGGATTCTCCAACTTATCCAGAAGTTTCTCCACATGGAGAAACTGCCCAGTTCATGAACCTCTAAAGCAGGAGAATGAGAAGATGGCTCCCACAAGCAGTGAGAACACAGAAAAGATGTCTGACATGGAGGAAATTCACTGGAACCCATGGCAGCACCTCTTACTTTCAGCCACTGAAGGATGCAGTGTGGAAGGATCACTGAGGAGTGCTATCAGAATGAATCATTTGAGATCCCATTTTCTTTATGTAGGAAAAAGCCCATTCTTTATTCACATAACTCATTTTTATACAATTTTCACAGACCCTGTGTGCAACACCAACTGGTTAGTAGCTTTCTTGCCAATTACTCTACTGGTTAGTAAAAGGTATTTTACTAGTCCACCAAATCTCTCTATTCTTATATTGTTTACAGATTTTCTTCACTGATTCTCATGGGATAGATCTATTGTTTATGCAGGTGCCACTCATTTTTCTCCTCAAGAACAGATTGTTCTCCTTCTCAAGTTATTTTCACATGGGAACTTCACTAGCTGCTTATCTGCACTTAGAAGAAGTGACAGGCTAGCTGATAATCTAGCAGAGCAAGGCCTGGTTTTATGAGGCCTTTCTCTTATAATTCTTTTACCTATCATGATAATGTGGAGCCCAAACCCCTGCTCACAGTGGAACAAATCCAACATTCAATCCAACTGCTCAGGGTCACCTCCAATCAAGTTTTTGAATTCTCCAAGGCTGGTGATTCACACTCTGACTATGAAGAATATTTTCCTTAATGCAATCACGCCTTTCCCTGTCATGGTTTTGCTGTTCATCAGGAAAACAATTGATAATCATCACTGATGTAGAGCTGGAGGTGTGATAAATCCTCCGTATCAAACACGGCTCAGGAAGCTGCTGGTCACACATAACAGCTTCAGCTTCCAAATTATTTTCAAGCATAGTGCCCATTGTATGGAGGCTGATACATAAATAGATCAGGAATGGTGATGCCAAGCACAAATCATAAATGTGACATCCAAAAATACCCATTCCCTCATTGTGCACTGAGCAAACACCCCTCGAAAAAGACATCAGAACATTATTCACACTCCTCTTCAGCACACAAATTACAGGTGATGTTACAAATCCCATAATATTCCAATTTGGAACTGTGCTTGGCAACACTTCCAGCCTGACTGTCCTGCCAGCTTACCTGGAGTTTGGGAAACGTCCTGCCAGCAACCACCTGAGCATGGCTGTGTCTGGCTTCTTGTTATTTCAGCTATTTCTGGACTGCTCCTTCCCACTCCCAGAAAGCCCCAGGAAGTGGAAAAAGACTTAAAAATTTTATGTAAGACCCCAAAAAGGTCAATCAACAATATTTAGGGGTTCAACACCCATCTTAGTGCTAACAATGACAATAGTTTGATGGTGGCACCACGAGGTATCAGCCCACACTTCCAGCTTCAACCTAAGGAGATTTAGGAAATTCAAATAGGTGTTACCACTGGAGTTCCTTGCTGACATTTATTTATTGCAGGTTTATACATATCAGTGGCTGCAAAAAAAAGCAGATGTGTGGTAGAAAGTTGAATAAACTGTGCTTCCCCTTTATTTGGAGAAAATAATTGTGTAACATGCTCATAGAAGAACTCCCAGATTGGAGATTAACATTTGAGTGCCACAAATGGAGAAAAACTCAGCTTTTATTTGTGAATTCTCAGAAAGCAGGACAAAGCCATGAAGGAAAGGAACGGGGATGCTGTAAAACACAAAGTACTCCATGAGCAGAGATTTATAATTAATCAACAAGAGGGATGCAGCACTGTTTTACAAGGCAATAATCCAGTCCCATTCCCTAAGGAAAAGCCTTGGAGAATGAAGGCCAAGTAGCTTTTTCAAACAAGGCAACTGGATTATTGCCCCATAAAGCAGCACAGCTCTGTGATTATTACCTTGGTGCTACATGCCCTTTTTAAAATGGTTTTCCCCCATAAATGTTTAAAACCTCCCGAGTAAAAAAGATCAGGGGAAGGGAAAGGAGACGTGGGGTAGAAAGCAACACATTTAATGTTTTGTTCTAATTTCCTGGGAAATACCAAGCACACGACGTAAAAGAAATGCTTTCAATCAGGGTTATTACAAATAGCAGCAATAAATCCTATTAATAAGCAGCATACTAAGATTTTATGTCTCTCTTATTCTTCACATGTTGTTTCCCCTCTCTGTTTGTTCCCTCCCTTTTCCCGCTCTCTCAAAAGCAGAAGCATTTTTCTTTATTTACAATTTTTTGTAACATTTCAGTTTCACTTTATATTTGATACACCAACCCCAAAACAAGGCAGAGACTCAAATATCACCCGGAATCTTATTAGTGACAGCTGGTAAAACTTCAAGCCACAACTAGCCTTTGTCCTCTACTAAAAATAAAATATTTTTTGAGAACACAGAGTCTTGTCCCCTTGGCTGAACCCTCCCTTGACCTGTGACAACTCCACGTGTGCTCAGGGTCAAAAATCACTTTTATTCAGAACAGGCATACCCAGGACAGCCTGTGTATGTCCCATTAGAGCAGTAATGTTACAAAAATTCAATATATCAGCTGAAAAAAATATTCCTGGTCAGAATACTCTGAATACTCCAAGGATGGACTAAATTCCTCACCTGTGAATAAAAAGCAAAGCACCAGCTCCATTCACAGCACTAAATATGCACAATTCACTCAATGAGAACAGGATCAAAATAAGAAAATTCAGCAGACTCCCTAATTCTTGGTTTCTGAGAATATTTAGACATGTCCCAGCTGCCTCACAAGTCTGACACCTATTCAAGGTATCGAATTTGAAAGAAAATAACAAGTGCAAGTTTTGCAAATATTTCCTGTCTAAAAACTCTTCTTTCTTCTATTTGAAAAACTTTGCAATTCCTCTCATAAAAAATTTCTTTGTAAAGGCAAACAAGCAAAACAAATATGATTTCGACTGATGTTGTTTTGAAAACATTAAATGGAATCCCACTGGGAAATTAAATGGAAATGTCACCTCTAATAATGGGAGAGAAATGATTCATAGGCAGACTCTAACATTTTAAAATATGTTACCTACGTAATTAGAGGAGCCTGATTTTCCAAAGGAGCAGTCTCACACACCTTCCAATAAAATCAAAGCCCAAATACAGGCTGTGAAAGCCACTTTCAACATATGTGCTTCAAATATTTTGTCACAGTGCAGGAATTAAATCTGGGAAGCCCTGGAAGCCTGCTCCTGCCACCTAAGGCATGGAACTCAGAGGGTTCCAACTGCTTCAGGAATGTCTTTTTGGAATAACTGCTGACACCAATGGCAAAATGACAGCTTGGTTTTACAATGTCTGAACTACACAAAATATCTGTAATCATCTTTATGACCACTTAAACTTTAGCCATCCCATTAAAGGCACTGGGACTTTGGAATCTGCAGCTGCTTGAGCAAAAAAAATCGTCAGATAAAGAAAGTGACACTTCCCAGGTGGGAAGGGGAGAAGAAGGGTTTAATTTCACTTACTGGCAAACAAAACAAATTTTTAAAAATTCAAGTTTTATGTAATTCAGACAGAAGATGTGTGGGGATAGCAAATGCTCAAGTCCCATCATACCAGTCCAATCTCAGTACAACCTGAGTGAGGAGCAATTTTTGACTCGGCCAAAAGAGAGTTAACAACACAGAACATTTTCTCCAGGCTCCTCAATTTTATACAAAGCCAATTTTATCTGAAACTGCTAAGCACTATTCATAGGTTATGAATAAAACTATTTAAAGGATAATCTAAGGGAGCCTTCCCATCAATATTAAAGCCATTGTGCATTATACTGAGTTACTGGAGAAGGATATTCCTCTAACTGCTCCCAAACTGTGATTCCCAAACTAGGAGATGCAGCCTGGAATATGGGATCTGCAGGTGATCCATACAAAGCTTTATTTTCAGCTGTATCTTTGGCTCTGCACCTCTGACAAGAAGTTTGAAGCCCTTTTCTGAGCATCCACAGGAGGGAGGAAAAAACCTTTTTGTATCATTTATTTTCTTATTGAGGAGCCAGGATTTGGAATTTTTTTTTTTTAATACAGCAAGTGAGGTTTATTTGGGGGAAAAGGTGGGAATATTTTCATCAACTGCATTGAATGTCTCAGTTCCCCCTTCTGTAATTGCAGCATCTCTTTGGGGTGGAGCATCATGGAATGGTTTGGGGTGGAAGGGACCTCAAAGATCAACCAAACCCACCTCTGCCATGGGCAGGGACACCTTCCACCATCCCAGGTTGCTCCAAGCCCCATCTCCAGCCTGGCCTTGGACACTTCCAGGGATCCAGGGGGAGCCACAGCTTCTCTGGGCAACCTCCCCACCCTCACAAGGAAGAATTTCTCCATATTCACAGCAAAGCCTCACAGCTTCCCAGTTACAGGAAAGAATTTTCCATGCTGCTGCCCTCTCTAGAGAATCCTTAAGGACAAGAACTTTGAGATGTGAGTGTCTGATCCACCAAGACAAAAGACCCCATCTGGACAGAAAATGGCAGGAGAAAACTCGGGTGACTCCAGCAGAAATCCCAAATGAAGCAAATTGTGCAGGTGCCCTTCAAGGCTGCAGAAAGACCAGTGGAGGTCCTGCCTTTCAGTTCATGAATGGTTTTAGGATCACAGGAAGTGCACTCCAAGTTTTCCATCAGGTATTTTGATTTTTGGGTCACACAAGCCTCCCGGTCTCATCCTGAGACACACAAATGACGAATTTTATTTTATTTTATTTTCACAAGTCCCTCAGAAAGGCAAGTGAAGGCTCAGCATGTCCCTCACTGCAGCATTAAAGAAAAGCCAGCTTTTTAAATCTAATAACTGCTTTCACTACCTAAATCTATAAACTTTTTACACATAAAAATGACTTGTAAAAGAAAAACTTTGTATTTGAGGCAACATGAGAAAGTGCAGCTCCCACCACAGGCTTTCAAGGAAATGCTTCACTACAGGGTGAGCAGACAAGAACTTTACACATTTCCTTGGTTTATTTTTAACTATTATAAATGAAATTGGAATTATTTGCTAGTAAATAATTACAGAGTTTTTGGTCTAAATGTCACTCAGAAACTCAAACTGAAGCAGGTGTACAAACTGAGTTAAATACCAGGATATTTGGAAAAATTATGAGAAAAGCAAAAAAATCTTTAAACAAACTTTACAATTCCTGATTATAATGCAAAAATGTAAATGGTTTAATTATGTCAAAGAAGCACATAAGCAAAAAGTCTTTCACCAAACACACACACACATATATATACATATACATTTACATATTGTATAGATGCATACACACCCCTCTCATCTTTAAAAAATCTTCTATATGAAAGATTAAGTTAAATAAAACACACCAGTAAGCTAAGAATAATTTCAAAAAATGCATATAAGGACATTGCAGTTACCCAAAAACAAAGGAAAAATTTCTTGAACATAAAGAAAAATCCAAATATGCTAAAAAATCCCAGCAAGTAGAGGGTGCAAACAGCTTTAACTGACATGCAGCCATAACACAATAGGATTACTGACTCTTAATAGGCTGTCCAAAATTAAATTAATTTAATTGGCTCTGTTCCCTCATACCCCAGGAACACAGGACAAAGATAAAACTCTTTCCCTGCCAGCACAGGAGGTTGATCATTTGTTACAAAGCATGGAGGGCAAGGAAAATCGATGATGCAGAGTAGAAGAACTCTGTGTAACCAACAGATTTCTGTTCCTAATAGCAAAAGAAAAGTAACCATGTAAACTTGTCTGGAGTCACTTCTTGGCAAGACTTCACCTAAAAGCATTTTTCTCACCCCTCCTTTCTTTACTTGGTTTCCTTGCTCCTACTTCTGTCATTTTTTTACATTTTTTTCACTATCTCATTATGTTAATTTTTTTTTTCATTTTCAAACTACCTTTGGCTGCTGAAAACCCAAAAGATTTGTTTCAGTGAGCTCCTTGCAAAGGAAGCCACACAGCAAATCCAAGCCTGGCCACTCCAGGGGCTGTGCCCTTTCACAATGAGACATGGTCAGGAATGTTTTCCAGTAATATCAGGCATAATTCCTGTCACTGGGATTGTGCCTGATCCCAGAGGATGGAACAGGTGAGAGGAAATACCACAGGCAAAACTCTCCACATTGCACAGACAGTTCAAAGAGGACGTTTGCAGTCAGGAGCACTGACATTGCCTGTGACAATGACAATTCTGAGGACATTTGTCATGCAAGGGACATACAAGTTTCATGTAAAAAAATGACAACAGAGCACAGGAAACACTTCCCTGTTTAAAAATAAAAAAGTAGAGTAGGAAAAGGCCCTAAAAGTTCACCAAGAGTGATCAGAGCATTGTGAACTTCGTGGCACTACAGGGTCATAAAATCCAGAGATGCTGTTGGCTGGCACAGGTGGATGCAGGATTTGAAAAAATCCTAGAATGGTTTGGGTCAGGAGAGACCTGAAAGTCCCACCCCCTGCCATGGTCAGGGAAACTTTCCATTATCCCAGGCTGCTCCAAACCCATCCAAGTGGCCTTGGACACTTCCAGGGATCCAGGGGCAGCCACAGCTTCTCTGGGCCCCTGTGCCAGGGCCTCACCACCATCCCAGCCAGGAATTCCTTCCCAATATCCCATCCATCCCTGCCCTCTGGCAGTGGGAAGCCATTCCCTGTGTCCTGTCCCTCCATCCCTTGTCCCAAATCCCTCTCCAGCTCTCCTGGATCCCCTTTAGGTTCGGGAAGGGGCTCTGAGCTCTCCCTGGATCTTTCTCTTCTCCAGGTGAACATCCCCAGCTCTCCCAGCCTGGCTCCAGAGCAGAGGGGCTCCAGCCCCTGGAACATCTTTGTCCTCTTGTCTCAAACCTTTCACACATGTCTGTGTCTTCTTATGCTGCTTTTAGGAAAAAATTATTTAGAAAATTCTGTGTTTTGCTGAGAACTATTCCACCTGCAGCTCCAACAGCTTGGAATTAGATAATGACCAAAAGTGCCCAGCTCTGGCTGCTGACTCTGAGGGAAAACAGGAGTAATGAGTCCCACACATCCACACTGCAGATCCTGATTCTGCCCCAATTCTCTCATGAGAGTCTGAAGAGACCATTTCAAGTTAAAAATCCTACACAGTAACAGCTAAGACCGCAAGAAAATGAATTTACAAGTTGCTAATTGAGCGTCCACAAAAATATTCTCCCTTTTCATCAAGACACATTGGGCAAAGTGCGTCACTCTTAAAATTGCTGTCTAAAAAGTTAGAAAGGTTGGAGAGAACTGGCAATAGTTGGGTCTTTACATTAGCATAAACACATCAAATATTCATTACAGCTGAGCACTCATTATGTCAGCAGCTGAATTAAATAACAAGAATAATGTTTCCCAACTATAAAAATAAGTGCCACAACAGTCTCCTGCACCAGAGCAATTTTCAAGAGGACACAGTGAGACAGTGTTGCAGGAACCACATTGTTCTCTCTGCTAAAACTGCTTCATTCACTACAAATATATTGGCTTTTAACAGTTCTTTTTCAGATGAATTTCTACCAAAGAGAAAGAATTATGTTCTACAGCATGTATCCATATGAAAGGAAAAGCATTATGCTGGGACAATGGGGTTTATTGCAACAGCAGAATCTATCTTAAATGCAAAATTATACCAACACTATGAGTTTACCAGTTTAATCATTGCTTGAAAGAAAAATAAATACAGCAGACATTACAAAACCTCATTTATATGAAGTTTTTACACTGGGTGCACAAAAACGGAAAAGTAGAGCCAGAAGTGTAATGGCAGCAGAACAAAACGTCTCAAGCCCTTGAAATGCATCACAACTGTGAACAACTAACAGAAAGACTTATAAAATATAAATATAAAGCCATAGATATAAACAAAAGCCATATAAAAGGTAGGTAATAAAGCCATTAGGACAAGGAGGAATGGCTTTAAACAAAAAAAGGGTGGATTTAGATTAAATAGAGGGAAGGAATTGTTTCCTTTTAGGGTGAGGAGGCCCTGGCACAGGGTGCCCAGAGAAGCTGTGGCTGCCCCTGGATCCCTGGAAGTGTCCAAGGCCAGATTTTGGGGCTTGGAGCACCCTGGGATAGTGGAAGGTGTCCCTGCCCATGGCAAGGGTGACACTTGATGATGAGTTTAAGGTCCCTTTTAATTGAAAGGATTCCTCACTCCATGATTCCATCATGTCAGTGAAAGCAATAAGCCTTAACTAATTAAGGAAGAGATCCTCTCTTTCCTTGAAGTCCTTCCTGCCTTCCCACCTTTCTTTTTCAGGAAGAAAATGGACAATGAACAAACAATTCGCAGCCAAGGACACACCAACACAGCTCTCTCCAGCTGGGAACAGATTATAATGGAAACTCATGGGAAAACACCAGGCTGGTCTTAGAAATGGGAAAACCGCCAAAAACAAGAAAACAAGAGGAGGCTACAAATACCCTGGGGAAGATTTTATCAGTGGATAAAATCAGTGCCAAACTTCCCAACCTACCAAGTTCAACCATTTCTACCAAAACAGGTCAAAACAAATTGAGATTTTTCTGAGCATGCTCCTTCTGAACCTACACATTTTCTCGCAGTCTGTCCTCTCCACAGTCTCTGCAGGTGCTTTAATCTGGGATGGAATTTTTATTACCAAATTTTTTATTACCTGTGGAAAATGAAAATTTGAATCATCTTAATTAACGCTGTACTGTCTGTAGAGTTCTTAGTTTTTACTTTCTGTGCATTAGATGAACAAAAAACAGACTTTATTCCTATTCCTATCTGTAGGACTGGAAAAAACACAGCTCTGGGGCTTCCAAAACAAAATCACACAGAAATCTTTCATGGAGCAAAGCACTTTTACTCTGTGTCTACACTGCACACTTGGTGTTGTGCTGAGGTGTAAAAGGGATGAAGGTTTGCATGGAAAAATCAATACAATGGAAACCTCTCAGTGCTGAAATCCAATGTTTGCATATGGAGAACGAGGACTAAATCTTTGTTATGTGAAAAAAGAAAGGAAAAAAGACAGAACTCTTACATGCATAATCCAAGAAGATGGTCAAAGAAATTTTCCACCTTGATGCAATTTAGCAAAGAAAAAAACCCAATGTTTTTATCTTGCTTCTTCTCTCATTCTTTCAATATTAATTTATATGGAAGATCTTTTCATTGTAGTTTAGCGAACTCAACCAAACCATTCCAGTTTCCTCTGGCATTCAGTAAAAGTTGTGTCCGTATGAGGGAGACACTTTTCTTGGGATGTGATTAATTCCTAAACTGTGGATCTGGAAGTGTCTGAACCATGAGTCATGGACCAGGGAGGTGCTGGATGTCCATCCCTGGGAGTGTCCAAGGCCAGGCTGGAGGGGACCTGGAGCAACCTGGGATAGTGGAAGGCGTCCTTGCTCAAGATCAGGGACTGGATATTCCCTGATTTCTCTTCTATTAATATGATGATTAATAAAATGAGAGCACACAAAGCAAACAGTGCTGCAAACACCGTGCATTTCCTGTCTTAAAACCCCAGAATTTGACAGTACAGAAGCTGTAACTTCAGATAAACCAGAATTTGACACAGGCTGAAGAGGTCAATAGCAAACAGGAGAAAAGATGACACCAAGACTCTGCCTGATCCTGCCAAACTTAGCAAAAATAGGTGATTAAACAAATGTAAAGGAAAGACAATAATGGAATTTTTTTTTGCATGACCTATAATTTATCCCTAAAAACTTTCTCAATTCCATAGCATCCAATAAATATGGAAAAACTGCTGTATTGACTCAGAGGAACAGATGTACGCTGGGCATAACTTATTATTTATAGAGAAAAGTAGGGAAAAACATCAATGTCCATAATTATTAACAGTACAAGCTTCTACTATTTCTTTAAAAAATTCATTAAGAAAATTATCAGAATCAGTCAGATCCTAAACAACTGTAAGCTATTTCCATCTATAAATATACGACAATATAACTTAAAATTACTACAAATTAATCATTTTATATTCTCACCATTTTTTCTTCTATTTTCCAGTTATTTACGGTCAATAAAGAGAGTGCTTAAAGGACTGATGGGACAACCTCCCTAATCACCTCCTAAAGGTGTTTATTCCTCCACAATGACTGTAAGAGTTACTCAACTCACTTAAATGACATTTTAAGAGTTACAGTGGGTGAAATAATATTGACTTTGCTCAATTTTTTTGTGGCACAGATAAAGACTGTGGCTTATATGGAATAAAGAAGTGGAATTCCACCCAAGTCAATCCCACTGTGCCAAGAGAAAACACCTTGGAATGATGGACCATAAAATAAGCAATTATCCTGGATTAATGGTAAATAATAAATGGTAAAGTGAAAGACCCTTAAAATATATACATCAAATATAACTTTTTAAATTTTTTTTAAATATGGTTATAGATGCTGAGGACACCTCAGCACATGGAGTTCTACCATATGCAGAATCTCAAGATAACCTCCCATGGCTATAGGAATGCAAAATAACACCCCAAACCTCTATAAACTGCATTTTAACTTTGGTATTGTTGTCCTACAACCATTTTTAGGGAAAATCCACAGTCATACTGAGAACTGCTCATCTCTTCCTTGTGCAATAACCACAGGGGTTCAGAGTAAGCGTTGATTTTTAAAATGCTTTGATATGTCAATATAAAAGGCACAAACTAAGCCCATTCCAGGCCCATTTTGATCTCAAACTACTTTGACACTAATTAAAACAGCAGAGAAAACCTTGGGTTATGTCCTATTAATCACCACAAGTGAAATCAAACATTGGCCCATCACAGTATCAAATGTGATGCTCTAATGTGAAATATTATCTGTAGTTTAATAACAAAATTTAAGTTAAACCTCAACCACCAACCCTCACCTCCACACTGAAATATGCCACTTTAAGGAACTGTACAATCCAATCTAAAATAGATATTAATGATTCATTAAGAATTAAACACAAATTGTTAATTTATGAAGTTATTAAACCTATCCAATAATTAAGGATCATGGATGAATGGTGGCAATGAATAATCAGATTAAAGCATCCAGAAAAGTCCAGCTGATAAAGAAAATACATAAATACAATAAACCATGTCAAATTACACCAGAAATTCCATTTGTATGCAATCCAACCAACATTCAGGTTCCAACCATTTAAACGTTGCCATTCCAATTTCATTTTTAAATTGCCAAGTTGGGATATTTTCCAAAAAATTAGCACTTAGATGAACTTTCAAAATCAAAGAGTTCAGCAGGAACAAAAATATTTTATTATGTAGGCCAAAAGAAATGAGCAGTGGTGTGCATCTCATTTAGGAACCCAAAATGTACTGACGAGATGTTTCAGAGATAAACAGTGTTTCCAGCATTGTAGCAACAGCTTCAAAATAACTTCAGTATCCACAGATGTTGAAATATTTTTACAAATATTTCTCTTTATAAATGCACTGCAAGCACCCACATGTTGATCATGTTTAAAACCTGAATTTATGAAATTATGTAGGTACTTGGGAGAGAAACATGGTTATTTTAATGTATCACTTAGAAATGTAATGGTCATTTTAATATTTCCCTTAGAGGCAGCACCATAAATGTTTTCTGTTGTTTTCTGAGTTTTAATAGGGACACCCAGTAAAGGTTTGGTTTGGAATGCCATGATTAAAGAAAACAGCAAATGCTTTGAGACTGCACAGGATTTCTGAGAAATAATGGGAATTCCTTCCAGAATTCCCCACGGACAGACAAACTTAGGGCACTGCTGTGATGCAAACTCAGCCCCGTGTCCCCAGGCACATCCCATGGCAATGCCGTGCACAGGAACAACAGACAAGAACCACACAGAGAGCAGAACTCAACTCCTCCAAACACTCCCCTTCCACCCAGGATCCTTTTGAAATTCCCCACAGCACACCTATTCCCACACTGAGCTGCTGAGGATATCTTTTAAGGATTTAGAAAAGCAGAAGAATAGAATTTTTTTCTTCAAAACTCCCTAAGAAACCAAATAAAAATGTTTCAGTGAACCAAATATTAATCACAACAGCATCTTACCCACTATTTAACTACAGCATCTTTCAAAAGGCTCACTGATGTAGTAAAAAATCAGACAGATCTTGCTAAGAAACCAATTTAATGTAATATTAAGCAACCCAAGGTTTTGACATCATCAAAAAGACCAGTTAATTTTAGCAGTCTCACAATCCAAATGCCACAGTTAAAACACAAACACATTCCTATTAAAAACCTTTCCATTAATGTTCAGCAGGGAAGAATGAGGGAAATGCACTTGTGCAGCATGCCAGGAATTGCACATCTCAGGCTGAACAATCCAGTTTTTAAGGATAAGGTAATACTTACTCCAAACGAAGCCGATCCATAAAAATCTACGGTTTACAGTTACTCCCTGAAATAATAATGCTGATTGTCACAGCAGCAGGAGGATAATCCCAGCACATCCAGGCCTAATAGGCAGTGTGATCATATTTGCTCCCAGGAAATCAGAAGGCAGGTACCTCTCTCCCTGAAAAACCAGGCACCTTTGGAGAAAACAATGGACTTTTAGGTCCCTCATTTTATGGAAATGGTAAAGCGTCCACGCTTCAGCCATCACCGATTTTTTCAGTCCATTTTCTTTTAATTCCTGAGAAAAGAGCAGATTTTTTCACTGTTTGCAGCAAACAGGTCCTGTAACTACAAACTGAAGTTTCCGTATCCAGTGCCATCAACTGTGTCATCTTCAAACATCCCTCACTTGGCAGCATCCGATATTTTTCTATCTCTTGTTGCTTCTAAAAGTAGAAAATTCAGCGATTCCAGAGGCTCTCTAGGAAGATGCACTGAAGGGAATGTTTGAGAGCAGGAGCAGAATAACCATGCTCTGATTTTGCCCTTCAGGCACAGCCTGGGTGTCTTCGGCGTGTCCTGCTGGGTCTTCAGGTTTGTCCCTTAAGGCTGGGGACATGGAGCCAGGACAGCACCAAGCAGCAAAAACAAACGTTGTGGCTTTAAGAACGTACTCACTTTTCTATTGAAGTCACAACTTTCTCTCTACTCTTACTTCACTGCTGGGTCAGATGAAATCTTTAAGGAGGTTCCATTAAAAGTTCGTTTCTGTCGAGAGAAACGCTGGAATTCCCGTTCCGAACGTATTCCGAAGAGGTCAGGTTCGGTTTTAAAGCATGTTTGTGTCGATGAAAAGTTTTTGTTTTGCTGCAAAAAAAATGAAAATTCTCCCTTTTATTTACACATTCCCTCTGTAATCTTCCAAGTTACTCGGCTCCCTTACAGTTTAATCAGACATAGTGAAAAAAGAAAAAAAAAAATCACCAAATATCGTATTTCCCATATGTACAAACTGACATTGTGGAGGCTTCATTAAAAGCTTTTATTTCTCTGCTCACTGCTAACTGGACGTCATTTAATGTCACCACCACTTCCCAAGAGCCCAAGAGACTTAAAAAGCGACGGAAGTTTGAAAACCAAAAAAAAAAGTTGTGAGTTTTTCTGTACCCCAGGACGGTTTTCTTTCGCGAAGCTCAAGCCGAGACAGCAGACAAAAGAAGCTGATTTGACTGAGCCGTGCCAAGTCTTGCCTTTTTTTCTTCCCTCGCCTCGCTCGCTCTCTCGCTCTCTCGCTCGCTCGCTCCCAGCATGGCAACCTTCCCGAGCAGTCTTGGCGGAGCTCCAGCCTGTGCCAGCCTGTCTGAATCCTTGTTTTCCAAAAAGATGCTCTTTGCGAATCAATTAATAGATTTCCAAACAGGAAACTGTGGGTCAGTAACCAAATCTTGGCACCAACAGCAGCTTCTCCTGCCAAATCGGCTTTATAGATTTCATGGTTGCCTACCTTTTACAATGGATGCAACGTTTGTGCTCCCGGATCGTGGAGCACTGGAAGCCATTCCCTGTTCTCGCAGGGATAAGAAATCTGCTCGCTAAAAATGTCCGCATGCGACACATGAACAACCTGCAGTAAATCAAGACTCTTTGGAAGGCGGGGCGTTATGTGTAATTTTAATAAGCACCAAATACTCCTTAAAATAATGTGTTTTCATTCTCTCCTCCCCAGAATCATGGGAAGGTGCCAGGAGCAGGAGACGTATGGATTTGAATTAAGATCACACTCAGAAGTCAGGCACGTTTTAACTTTAGCTGAACTCCAGCTTGAAAACAACCAGTCTTCTCAGTTCCACCATTATTAAAAATCAGCTGAAAATTAATAAGAAATCGGATCCCAGCTCATACACAAAAAATCTCCCCACATCCCTAGATCCAATGATGTCATCTGTTAATTCAACAGCTCAAGTTCTTGTGGCACTCAGAGCAGAAATGGCTCAGCATTAACAGTCAGCTCTGGTGGGAAACTTTCTGATGCGTTGCAAGACTTAAAGGATAGAAAATTATACTTGGAACTTCATTCAAGATATTCTAAATGACAAGAATTCATGTGAGGAAAATTACAGGAATAAACTTTCTTTTATCTTCAAGCTATTTGCCAAGGCAAAATGCCAACTTTTTAAAATACATGCATTACATTAATGAGCTAAATAGAATATTCTGAGGGAAAAAACCTTCCTGAAATGTTTAATTTTCTAAGTTTATCCAATAGAGAGTCTCAGAAGTTCACAGGATCATAGAATGGTTTAGGTAGGACACTAAGGACCATCCAGTTCCACCCCCTGCCATGGGCAGGGACACCTTCCACTATCCCAGGGTGCTCCAAGCCCCATCCAGCCTGGCCTTGGACACTTCCAGGGATCCAGGGGCAGCCACAGCTTCTCTGGGCACCCTGTGCCAGGGCCTCCTCACCCTCACAAGGAACAATTCCTTCCCCCAGTATCCAAGGAAATCCCTCTCTGTTTCTAAAGGTTCCATTCTGTCAGAGATTGGGTGACCTTATCTAATGATTTTTTTAAAAAAACAGGTTCATTCTCCGCCCTTCAGACCTCAGACATCCACACAAGGTTCCCCTTTTTTGACTGTAACAGACCCATCCATGTTTCCCCCAGCAGCCTCCCAACTCCAGAAGAAACATCATTAACTTTAAAATCACATTTTTGCCTCAAAATATTGCACACTCTCTCGTTTGCATTTGCACCTTGCATCTTTACGACAGGGCCAACTTGGGTAAAAAAAACCTGTGTATAATCTTTCTATTTCTTTTC
Source organism: Setophaga petechia (assembly GCA_024362935.1). NCBI lineage: Eukaryota > Metazoa > Chordata > Aves > Passeriformes > Parulidae > Setophaga > Setophaga petechia. Next base: position 735,019 of record JANCRA010000085.1, on the reverse strand, counting down.
TTTATGCACTTGACAGCAAACTCTAATATGTCACTTTGCCTTTACTGAAAGATCATCAGGCATCAACACAGGAACAAAAAGATCTCATGGAAATTATTGGCAGTGGAATTAACTCTGAAAGGCTACACCACTGCAGCAGTCACTATAAAATGCTCAGCTTTTAATTAGTTTTCCTTCAAAAAATGTATGTATTGACAACAGGGGACTTCAGCAATACTAAAAATATATACAAAATTCCAAGAGAGATTAATTATTTTAACTATTCCTTCATTACTCTTAGTGAAAGTTAAGACAGTAAAATCAAATATATTCCTGAGCAGCCAAATGTTTTCCTGAAAAGAATTTGCTAACAGGGTGAAGAACCTTATTTTATCCCTCAAAATACTGCTCCAAAGGCAGTGGACCCAACAAAAGTGGATTTCATGTGCAGGAACGAGTCCACTCTCCTACCTTAAAGCCTTTTGTCCAAGGTGTATTTTACTGCAGCTCTCCTTATTCTCTCTCTCAAGGACTCCAACTGCACCACTCCACTGGAATTGTTCCCAGCTCTCTCTGTGACATATTCCAAGATGATCCTCCACTCCAAGGTGTTGATATCTCTCAATGGAACTCATTTCTCCTCCTTCACTTCTCCTCCTTCACATAAATAGAAGTTTCCAGCCCAATGAATTGAGTGTTGAGTAACCTCCAGACAGGAAGAAAACCATATAACTTTCTCCACAGCTTGTTTTGGGGCCCTTTTTTTCACATTTTCTGCCTGGTTTTCACTGTGTTCCCTCCTCAGTTTCTCCAGTTTCCTCTTCTTCTTGCTGTCTCCCACAGTTCTGAAGTCAGCCCTTTCCTCTAGTTTTTTCCTTTCCTTTTTTCCTTTCCTTTTTCCTTTCCTTTTTCCTTTCCTTTCCTCTTTCCTCTTTCCTTTCCTTTCCTTTCCTTTCCTCTCCTTTCCTCTCCTTTCCTTTCTCCTTTCCTTTCTCCTTTCCTTTCCTTTCCTTTCCTTTCCTTTCCTTTCCTTTCCTTTCCTTTCCTTTCCTTTCCTTTTTCCTTTCCTTTTTCCTTTTCCTTTCCTTTCCTTTCCTTGTTCCTTTCCTTTTTCCTTTCCTTTTTCCCTTCCTTTCCTTTCCTTTCCTTTCCTTTCCTTTTTCCCTTCCTTTCCTTTCCTTTCCTTTCCTTTCCTTTCCTTTCCTTTCCTTTCCTTTCCTTTCCTTTCCTTTCCTTTCCTTTCCTTTCCTTTCTCCTTTCCTTTCCTTTCCTTTCCTTTCCTTTCCTTTCCTTTCCTTTCCTTTCCTTTTTCCTTTCCTTTTTCCTTTCCTTTTTCCTTTCCTTGTTCCTTTCCTTTTTCCTTTCCTTTTTCCCTTCCTTTCCTTTCCTTTCCTTTCCTTTCCTTTTTCCCTTCCTTTCCTTTCCTTTCCTTTCCTTTCCTTTCCTTTCCTTTCCTTTCCTTTCCTTTCCTTTCCTTTCCTTTCCTTTCCTTTCCTTTCCTTTCCTCTCCTTCCTGCACAAAGTCTATGGATTTTTCCTTGAAAGGCTGCAATAATCCAGCACTCAGCTTCCAAATAACTGGACCTGACACCAGGTCCTGTATTAGTGACTCCATAAAATGCTTTTCTACCCTCACATGTTTCTCCTGAGCATTTCTCTCTCCCCTCTTCAGCTGTCCTACTGATGTTTCTTTCATGTTATTCTCTTCCAATGCACAAAATATGGAAAGAGTCAAATTCCTCATCATTCCAAGTATTTTCCTATCCATCTGCAATCCAAATTTGACCACCTTTGATGTTTACCATTACAGAACTACATGAAGCTCTATCCTTCAACACCATCTATATCCCCATGTTCAGAGAAAAATCCCCAAATTTGTCCTTTTGCAGTATCCTAGCTATCACTGGTCTTTCTTTGAAGAATTAGGAAAAAAGTTAATATTGATTTGTGCCTTGGTCATCATTCATTTCAAATTTTTTTTCCATCTTGGACTTGATGATCTTAGAGCTCTTTTCCAACTTAATGATTCTGTGATCTTTTATGCATTTTTACCTTCATGCCCCTGGAATTTGTTCATTTAAAATTCTCCCATTGAAAGCCTCCTGATGTCATCATATTCCCTTTTAGCCAGGTATTTTTCCATCTCTCTCAAACGCCTCTGTCTCTCCATTGGGGTACACCTGGACACCTGTCCCTCTACAGCACCTGTGAAGTGAGAATGATTTCCCTCCTCCCAGGTGGAAAACTTCAGAATAGAAGAAATAACTCATTCATTTAAGCTGTTCTATTTGGAATATAACCCAAAATGTTACTTTCAAATGTCAGATATAGCTTTTATTTCCATTTTTCTCTTCCTTGCTGGACACCTCAGTGTCATGGACCAAGAAAAGCTGTGTAATGCTTAATCTAAATCACCTGACACAAAGTCAATCTGGCTGTGACAGCCCCCAAAATATTTTATTTTAAAAACAAACACATTGGAATATCTGGTATATCAGAGCTAACTCTATCATTTTTTCTGCTATCACACTCCTGTTATCATTTGTGAGCATTTCCATTAGAGATAAGTGAAGCCAATGCCTCTGAGGACAAGCCAGAGGTTTTTTAGGAGTCTAATTTTGGAGCCAGATGCTTTGCTGATTTATTATTGAAGGGTGAAAGTGCATCATGTGACAGGAAAAAGGCTCCTTTTACCTGGGCTGTTCATATAGAGATCATGGCAAAGAATTTCCTATTGACTCTCCATTTTTCTGGGTTTTATTATCAAACAGCCAAACACTGGGGAAGCCCTAAGAACATCTGAGTGACTGTAGCTGTTACACAGAGACCAATAAAATGGGAAGGAATACTGAGAGAAGGAAAAAAAGAAGGAATATTGCAGCCACCCAAAAGTGGCAAGAGAAGACAGTGAGAGCTGAAGTCAACATTTCCAGAATTAACCAAATAAAATTTTAAAAAATACAAGAACACAAGAATGAAGGCCTATAAATGCATGAAAAAAATGGAACATAGAAACCAATAAAATGAAAAGGAATACTGAGAGAAGGAAAAAAGAAGGAATATTGCAGTCACCCAGAAGAGGCAAGGGAAGACAGTGAGAGCTGAAGTCAACATTTCTAGAATTAACCAAATAAAATGAAAGAAAAATACAAGAACACAAGAATGAAGGCCTATAAATGCATGAAAAAATGGAAAATGAAGAACTAGATCTGCAAGGGCCTCGGGTCCTGCAGTTTCCCAAGGCCAGTCAATACAGAGGCCACCTTTGGCAGCTTGTTTTGCACAGTTTTGTACATCCCCAATTAATTCTGTGTCCTCCTGGCAGCTGCCCCCTACTAGCTGCACTTAACCATTTATCATTTTGACAACATCATATATGCCTGACTGTGTTCTTCCCCATGCCATGGGAAACATTAGCCCCAGGAATGGAGAGTTCCAGCTGAATCCAGGTGAAAATCAAAGCAGCTGCTCCGCAAGCCCCAGTGGGGTTAGGGCTGGCACTGTCACACTGTGGGGTGGAGTCCTCCAGCTTTGCAAAGCAAATAAATGACAAGACCAAACTCTTTGGGAAGCTGTCAACAACTTCCTAAAATCACTGTGGGATTATCCTTCAACTGCTCATCATGTGCTGGCATTCTGCCCCAATTTGAAATTCCAGATCCATGGGTCAATCTCCACTAAATGTGCTCTTCTTCAGTTCCTTTAAGACCAGATTATAGCAAACTGAATTTGCTATAATTCCAGAGTATAGCAAACTGAATTTGCATTCCTAGGTTAAAATATTTTCCCATTCTCTCCATCCAGTAGCACACAGAATACTTCCAAAATAAAGTGTAACATGGATTTTTAAATACCATTGGTATCATAGTTTATTATCTCCTTTTAGTTCTCAGGAGAAAAACAGTTACAGGCAGGGCTGAGTAGCATTTAAAAAGTGATTGTAGTGTGCAATACGAAAAATAAATGCACAGAACTTGAGGTAGAAATAGTTATTCTTAATAAAATCCACTTACGGTCAACTTGGGTGGAGTGAAAATAGACTTGTGGCTAGAAATTCTCAAATATCTTCAATTATTATGAAAATGAAAGCTCTAAAAAAATCAAATAACTAAGAGAATTCATCCAAAATTTGGTCCAGTTAGGTTCTCATAATTCCATGTATCAGGAAATAAGAACATATTCTTTGTTTTGCACTAATAAGGGATTTATTGTAAAATTCAAGTACCAAGTGTTTTGTGTTCAATAACCAAATTTTCACTAATTAAATATTTTAAATGGTTCTACAGAGATCAGTAGCTCAAAATTCCTCATCTTCATCCAGCCATCAGCTGACAGAGTGCTGGATTTTCCTTATTTTCCACTTCCATTATATTTAACACTTTCACAACAGGAGTACCTCAGAACAGTCTGTGCACAGGTATCCAAAAGGATAAAATACACATTTGTTGATTTTTTTGCCTCTCATTCAAAAAGTTTGCTTTTAGTTATTGTGAACTAAATCAAACACTGAGAAGGTTTTAATTGGTGTGTGAATATTTAACACAAAGATGACTCCTTAAACAAGGACTTGAGGAGAAATGAGTTCATGCAAAAGGGTGAGTGTGGGAGTCTGCAATTCCACACCACCAAGGACTGCATGGAGGGACACTCAAATCCTGCTGATGGCTCCTCCATATCCCATCCTCTGGACTCGTGTCACCAGCCAGGCACAGCCAACAACATCCAAAACATGAATTTGTGCCCAACTGCCAACTGGGAACAGTTCCAAATCCAGGAATTTCAGAGGAATATACTGGTTGACCAGGGAAAGGGCAGACCCAGGATCTCTCCAAAGATTTAAGGATGATCTGAACCATCTCCATGTCCCCAGGCAGGGGCACATTCACAGCCACAGAAACAATCTGCCATTCTCACCCTGGAATGCAGCATTAGCCTGCATCCAGCTTTTCCTGCAGGGGATGGGATCCTCCTCCAGTACAAGACAGCATCTTTCAGGTCATTTGAAAAGCAATTTGATGGCAAAGAATGCCACAAGTGACCAGGTTACATCAAACAGCAAGAAGTGTAGACAACTGGTAAGAGAACAAATGCATTAAAGCTACTCAATGGGAAGATATGAGGGGTGAGGTCCTACCCCAAATCCCTTCAGTGCTCAAAACTCAGGTTTTAAACAGGAATTGTGTTCAGCTGCCAACACCATGAGAAGATCTTTCAGAAGCAGACTTCAGAAGTGAGTGTGGCAAAAAAATGGGCCATTGGTCAGGCTCCTTCATTCCAGAGGATGCAGCTGGACTCCAGAGCAGTTATACCCATTTATGACTGGATTTATGAAAAATGCTAACCAAGTGGAGGGTTAGAACATCCTAAAATTGTTTAAACAAAAGGATCTTCTCTAAGTTTTGGCTTTCTGAAATTACTATCTTATGGACCAACTGTAAAGTTATCTCTAGGTAATCTTATTTTTCTTCTTCATATAAAGGTGTATTAGAACATACTAGGACATTCTGCCTAAGAATCCACCTTCTACATTTGGTTTGCATGCTCATTTCTTCCTTTTCCTGTTCCCTTTCTGAATGTTAACTTGGAAAATTGTCACTCAAGATCCTACTGAAATGAAGCATTATTATTCTATAAGAAGCTTTTTTTACTAGAAGTTGTCTGAGTGCAACCTCTTCAAGACGAGATTTTATCTCTGCTGCTCCCCAGGACAAGCTCAGTAAGTGCAGAAGGAGGTTTACATATCCCTGTTTAGGGTAAGAAAGAGAATCCTTAAGGAAGAACATAAACAAAAGGAAGAAGCAATATAAATAGTCCACGTAGATCCCATATATTGTAATGTTATCTCTGGTGCAGTTATTTTGATAACAACCTTAGATGAAATCTTACTGCAGTTTGCTAAACCAGTCACTGATTGCCTGACTCGGAATTTTGCCATTTTCTAAATGTAAACTCAACATTTGGGAGGAGCAGATGACAGCAAACATTTTTTGGTCAAGAGGAGCAGATCAGCAGCCAATCTACTGCTCCCAGTCTCAATGATCTCCTGAAGAGATCTCCTGAAGAACCTGGATCATCCTGTGATCCCATTCTGCCATACACAGGTACCAATCCCTGCCAGTCCCACCAGGAGCTGTCTGGAGTCATCCCTCTCCTCCCTTAGCCTGTTAAGTCATCAATGCCAGACTCCTCCGATTCCTGTTCCCACTTTAGGAGTTCTGGGATGAAATTTTGAGGAGTTGAATGTTTGATGAACTAAAAAGTGCATTTCTGAGCCTGTAAACAGTGATGGGCAATGTCAGAAACACAAGGACACTTCCACTGTCTGTCCCTTACAAAACACTTCTCATTCCTCACTGGGTTCCTAAAAGTTTTGAGCCAGAGGCTCAGGCAAAAAATCTCTACCTACAAAGTCCTCAAGTCTAAACAAATGTCCTGAAGATGAGGGATTTCTGTCTTATATTGAGGACACTAAAAAAATTAGTTTCTGCTGGAGTTGTTCTTCTCAGCCATTCCTGAAATGTGGGCATACCTTAAAGCATCTCTGGATGTTCCTAGAAAGTAAAATTCCTGAGCAATCAAGCCCAAACGACAGTAAAAATACAGGTATCATCTACCTGGCCACATTTCTCAACAGAAAATAAGATCTTATCTTCAAAATAAAGACCAAAATGATCTCTACTAATCCCAATTTTGCCTCATATGCAACAGGAATTAACTACAAGCAATACATAAGAAACTGCAATAACCGACCCTGGATTGTGATGGGTTTTATTTATCTGATTTGTACTAAGGGCTTATTTATGTGCACTATTTAATTGTACTGGAAATTTAAATGCAAGTTTCATACGTATCATAAAATTTGCAACAAAATAAGTGCAATAATCAAATGTATCCGTATCACAGAAATTCCATACATAATAATTAAAAGATAAGCATGGAAGGATAAAGCAATGCCTATCACACAATAAATTACAAGCCAAATAATTCAATGATTGCAAAATAAAAATAAATTAAACAAAAGGTACATAAACCTGAAGTTAAGGCAATGTACACCACTGTAATTTGAAGGTATAAATTTGACAGGAAGACATTAATTAAACCACAGAAGCTTTTAAAGCTGAAAAAATTCAAAAGGAAGTACTGTACATCAAAGAAACAGAGAAGGACTAAGACACAGGAATTAGTAGCTGAAATATTCAAGCTACCTTAAATCTGCCTTAAGGGCTATTCTGCACTTATCTTCTCTCAAATCAAAGTGAGGAGTTTTATTATTTACTCCTTGTGTCCTCTGAAGGAACTGAAGATGCTGCACCTTTGCAGCTCCATGTGTAAACAACTTCACTCTCATTTGGATAACCTGACTTTGGAAATTCCTTCATTATTAGCAATATTGTATACGAGCATGAAACCAGGAAAATTAAAGAAAGTAAAGGAAAAAACTTTGATTCTGTGAACTGGTGTTTGGTGTAGAGAGTTAAATGAAAATACAGCTTTTGACCCTGGACAATAAATTTAAAAAATAAACAAATAAAGGCTTTATACTGAATATCAACTACATGGACAGGTCATTAATATGGCAAAGCCAGGGCTCTGCCTGTGGCTTGTTATCACACAGACACCTCCATGAGAGCTGGTCACCAGACCCTCCTGCAGCCAGTGGAAGAAAACAGCATTTTGGGCACTATTTCCCTGATTTAAATATTATCTCCCTGATTTGATGAACCAAACACACCAGTGCCTGTTCTACCTGTGACAGCCAAGCTCTGGGTATTGCTGCAGCACCACCCAGCCCCTTCCAGCACTCTGTCCCACTCTTTTCCTGCTGCAATGGAAAGTTTGCCCCACACTCTCCTACCTGCTGTAGAAAGAGAAACAGTGGGAAACCTAATTCCTCTAATTCCATGTCTGTACCTGGGATATTCACTCACTTAATTATGGAGGAACATGTGGGATCCTGGGCACAACATTACCTAAATGTGTAGTGCAGTGTCATTCCTGCACTAAAGACAAATGGACACAATCAGCCAAAGCAGCCAAATGTATCCTAGGGTGTTGGGAAGGATGAAAGTTTGACAAGAAAGTCTCACAGATATGTAGATTTTTAAATGTAAAGTCTGATGAAGAAATAGAGATGGAAGCAAGTTTTAATATAGAAGAAAAGAATTGCTGAGTCTTACTGGCTAACCAAGAAGGCAAAGGGTGTGTTAGTTAGAAGGGGTTTTTATGACTTAGAGCAAAGGATAAACCCACCTCAAACAAGAAGATGTTTTTACCAAGCAGAAAGAGAGCACAGGCAAACAAGTCAGTGAAGTTGCAAGTAGAAAAAAGGTCTCAGAATTTTCCATTTCAGGAAACTGAATAACAATTTCTAGCTTAAACTGTAATGTACTAACTTTTAGTGACTGGAGAATAGTAATGTGAATTATAGTAGTTATGATAGGGTATAGATAATAGTTAAGGTATAGATTGGCTCTACTGTATTAAGATGCTCAGCAAAGTCTATAATGCAATGTAACCAAAACCAAAGGGTCTCCAGGCCTGCCTGCAGCTGGAGCTGACAGCTGGAGGCACAGGCTCTGTCACCCACCACCCTGGACTGCTGTAACCTCTTAGATAGAATAAACTGCATTTTGGAGAGCTGCCTGGAGTCCCACATCCCTCATTTCAGCTCTTACACTAGGACTCAAACAAAATCAGATACAATATTCTCTAGTCAGAAAAAATAAACTGAGTAAATATAACCTTGTGTTTAACTTTCATAACTGATAGGTTTAACACCCCAAATCTGGCAAATTCAAACCAGCAGCATCGAGAAGCTCCTGAACCCTGCATACCACAACCACCTTCACCCAGGAATAATTATCCCCTTTTATTACACAACTCCGAATGATCCCCTCAGAGCAGCATCCACACACAACCCTCTAGGTAAAGATCCTCCACATTCCTTTTTCATTTCGGAGAGGGAAATTACAGCAGAGAAGCCTCCAGCAAGGCTCATTTGGATGCAGGAGGCTGCCAGTTGGGTGAAGTTTCTCCCCATTTAGGCGCTGCTGTCTCCCAGCAACCCGGGCTGTTGCCAGGAGAGGCCCCGGGAGCGCTTCCTCCGCACCCCCCGGCTGTGAGCCGCATGCTAAGCAGAGCTCCAGGAACTCCAGGGACTCCAACAACAGATTTTTTTTTTTTTCCACTTTTTTGTTGTTTTTTTTGAGGGGTTTAGTGATGAATGATGTCACCCTTTCTCTCGGGATGTAGTGAGAGGTGATAAGTAAGCACAGGGTGATTCCGTCAAGGTTATTCCACCTCAAAAGCAGCATTTGGCAGCTGGATGTGCAGCTCTGTAAATATATTTCCTGTATGCTTTCCATCTCTCCAGCATCCTCTGTGCCTGTTAACTTCCTCTGGGTTGTTGTTTCCCAGCTGCCAAGAGCAAAAAAGCACATGCAAACAACAGAAATAAAAAAAAATCTCTTTATATTGACGTAAATCTTTGCTTCTCCTTACAGCACCTTCCAAAATGTAAAATGCAACGGGGGGGGTTAAAAGCAATTCCTGTTTTTCCAACAAGAGCACAATATTTACAGCTGTACAGTTGGCTTGAAAATTAGGTGTTTAGTGTGTGAATATAATTACCTGACAAAGCGCACAAAAAAAAAAAAATTAGAGAACTAAAAGAAAGCCATGATAAGCAGGATTTCCAAGGAAATTCATCCTGGATGTACCTGTAAAGGAGTTGTAACCACAAATTTGAGAAGTCTTTTCAGATAATAAACAATCACTGGGGTGAGGTGTTTTCTCTGCTGTGCATTCTGCTTTCAATTTTGGCATACACAACAAAATTGTAATGAAATGTAATAATTTATGGAAATTGATGGCTTGAGTGTGTTTGAGGCAAAAACTGTCTCCTAGAATGAAGAAATAAGTAATTAACTCTTCTGAGTTAGAAAGGTAAATTACAAATTGCAAAGTGCTAAACCACCTATGACATTGTTACTCAACACACTCCTGCAATGGAAGTCAAGTCTCACATTTTTTGGCCCGTATTTCATACAATCTCAATAAAAATGGACAATTAATTAGTTCATTATGTAGAATTGCACCACATAAATAAAGTGGTGGAAATTTTGAAGAAACAAATCCTCCTAAACCTTAAGATGAACTTTATTTTGAGGTTTTGTCCTGAGGTATGATCTCAGGAATCTTTATTTTAGACCTAAAATACAGTGATACTGAATTCATGTCTGAAAAAAAATTTGTATTTGCTCATTATTACAAATTCTTTTCATCAATAAAGGAAATAAACATTAATATTTTTCATTTTATTCCTTATTTTGAGGACTGGAAGTACCAGACCATGGAAGCAGCAACCAAACCACAGGCCACTGATTTGACCACAATAATTTCTGTTCAGTGTCTTAAGAATGGTAAAAAAGACTAACAGAGTGAGCATGTGGATCCTCTGTCAAATGACATTTTTAATCAATGTTTTCTTTAAAGAGCATGATCTGATTCAAGCAAGAATTAATTCATGGCAAGGCTGTGCTTTTTTTTTTTTTTTACAGAAGGTCAGACTAAAATTCAGCATGACCTCCTTCACATTTGTAATTACTGCTCTATTAATCTTTAGCTATAAAGCTAAGAGGCCTAATGGGTTTAGACAATCCTAAGGCTCTCTTCCCATGAGCTGGACTTTCTCTGCCTCAAAAAAGTCAAATCACTACAGATGTGTAAGATATTCTCTGACACTGCTCATTGGAAAAAAATTCTTTTAATTTATTAAACATTGCTACCTCAGGATATTTAGCAGAAAAAACCTGTATATGCATGTGTGTATATGTATATATATATTACTCAATGCCTACATTCATAGGCTCCTTGACTACTGCTCCTACCACTGTCATAAAATAAAACAGTTCATTAAATAGTGTAAGCAATAAATCCTCACATACTCAGAAAACACAGCCATGTTTCAGCAGCAATCAAACTAAAATCAACTCTGAAAAGTAGAGTTGTACTAGAAAGGTAGGAGCAATAAATAATGTGTGTTTTTACTATAAAGCACAACATCTTATTGCACCATTATACAAGGATATGAAAGAAGTAATTTAATTAAATGAATGCAGATGCTCTATTGCAAGGAAAGAAAACTGCACTAATTCCCAGTTAGAATACAAGACCTGATAAACTCAACTTGCTTACAAAAAAAGTAAGTGATGTTTGCTAATGTCTGTACTCCTTTCAGCTAATGCAGAGCAGTTTATCCAGGTTAACTGCATGATTTTCTTGGATCCTCAGTGTGCACTAACATCTCTGGAACTTCAACCTCCCTCCAGATAAACCCTGGGAAGAGCCTGGTGCTCCTCCACGGGATCTCAGCAGTGGCAGCAGCACTTTTGGGAGCTTTGCTGTGGCAGATGGAGTTCCTGCAGCACAAAGAAGGAGCTCCAAGGATGTTTTATCCCATCAGGATGAGGAGCAGGGAATCAATGGGATCTCCAAGACACAAGGAGCTGAATGTTCTGCAGCTCTTCACCTAGGAAAGTAAAAGCTGCTAGCACCACTGAAGGTGAAAAGGATGGACACTGGAAGAACTTTTCCTCAAGTGTCTGCACCCTAAGGCAGAGCTTGGCTCACCTGGATGTCCAGGTGTGGTCACAGACCTCTGTCAGAGACCTGGCACAGCACACACAGCTGGAGCAGGGGCCAGGACAGGTTATGCAGGATGGAATAATCCTTCCTAGCACAGAGAGACTGGATGGGGAGCTGCACTCTACTGAAACCCAACTCCTTGGAGCACAGGGCTCCAGAGGGAAACAGTCCTGTCATAGCCAGAAGAAAGAGGAGATGGGGATCCAAAGAAAGGCTGGAAAGGGACACAGAGTTAGCATTTTCTACTTGCAGAACTCTGGTTTATACAGGGAATTATCAGGAATAACAGAATCTCCTGAGCTGGAAAGGACCCACAAGGATCATTGAGTCCAATTCCTGACCATGCCCAGGACACTCCAACAATCCTTAGAGCATTGTCCAAATGCTCCTGGAGCTCTGGCAGCTTTGGGAATGTCACCATTCCCTGGGGAGCTGTTCCAGTGCCTGACACCCTCTGGGGGAAGAACCTTGCCCTGATATCCAACCTAAACCTGGCACAGCCCCAGCTGTTCCCTGGGCCTTGGTCACAGAGAGCAGCAACTGGAGCTGCAGCCCCTGAGAGGTAGAAGCCCCTGGGAGGCTGAGAGAGGGAGAAAAAGGCTCTTCAAAGTGGTCTGAATTTGGAAAAAAAAGAAACAAAATATCACATAGAAAATGTGAACAGAAACACAGAGCAGCTTAATGGATTAAAATACAGAGACCAAAAACAAACAACAAAGGAGGCAAAGAAAAGCACCACCCCAGCGTTTAGGTACAAAATCAGCAAGGCCAAAGCTGGAGTTCAGCCTAGCTGGGGACACAAATGGCAATAAGAAATGAATTCACAAAAATTACAGGAGTAAAAAGAAGCTCAGAAAGAATCAAGGTGCATGGATGCATACAGGAGACAGCCTAGAAGTGTGTACAGAAATGACTGAAGTACTCAAAATCTCTTCTGCACGAGTGTCCAGAAACAACAACTGCTTCAAAACCTCTCCAGGCTGGTACAATCAGAAAGAAAAGCACCAAACAATGAGAGGAAAAATGGGTTATGGTTACTTAAAGAAGGTAAATGCATTTAAATCCCAGGAGCCCCATGGAGTTTTTCCAGAGCTGGGAGCCAAGTTTGCTGGTGAGGCCATCAGAACACTGTGATGGATCAGAAATAATGAAAAACCAGAGACTGAGGATCTCTGATGATGAGAACTGGGCTACAGTAACAACTGCTTTTAAGAAAGGGGAAAACAGAACTGAGGGGGTACAGGATGCTCAGCTTCAGCCCAATCCCAGGAGATATTATGGAGGATGCCCTCCTAGAAATTATTTCAAATGAAGGAACAAGAAAGTAATCAGGAATAACCAACACATTTACCAAAGGCAAATCATGCTTGTCCAGCTGAGCTGCCCTTTCAGGCTGAAATGATGGCTCTGCAGAGCAGTGGATGCAGCACATGTTGACTTCAGCAAGGTTCTGCCACCCTCTCTCCCAGCATTTGCTGTGGAAGCTGACAAACTCCTGGCTGGAGGAACAGCCTGCATGTGTAAAATGGGCAGGAGCAGCAGGCTCCAAAGGCAGGGATCAATACCTGCATGTCTGCTGGGCAGCAGGTGACCCCAGGGGCTGATGCTGGGGCCAGAATCACTCGATAGCTGAAACAGCAGAGTGAGTGATGTGACAGGAAACAACGCTCAGCAGATCTGAGGGCAGCGTTAAACACGCAGCCACAGCAGACACAGCAAACAGCAGAGGAGATCTGGAACAATTCCAGGTCTGAACCAACAGAAACCTCAGGGAGGTCAACAGCAAGAGCAGGATGATCTCAGAGCTGCTGGGAAGGAGCTGTGGTTCTGCTGGATGCCAGGTTAAATGTGCTCACAGTGCACATTTTTACAGAGAAAGCAAACTGTGACTCTGGACAGCAGAGAAAAGAAAAATCCCTCTCTTCTGTGCTGTACTGGTAAGAATTCACCTGAAATACCAGGTCCAGTTCTGGTTCCTGACTCACAAACAACATTATTAACATGGCAAGGGTCTGCAAGGTCAATCAGCCTTGAGTTGATCATCAGTTTAAATTTTAATTGCCATTCTTTTCTGAGCAATTTACATCTTAACACTGACAGTTCTCTGGAGGGCCATGCTGTTATTAAATACATAATACCACATTTAGCCACAGAAAAACATTTTTTAAAATTGTATTTATTCTTATGAGGATGCTTTTTCTACAGCAGCCCAACACTGTTCTACCTGTGCAGTTACTCAGCATAAAATGAGCTTGGTGTGTCTTCTGTTTTCTCAACAAACAACCTGAAGCTGCCACTTCAGCCCAGGCAATGTGCTACTGTTGGTGCCATCTCTGGCACTCCTGGTATCATCTCTGGAGCTCACTGCTGTGTTTGCACAAACCCAAACTCTGCACCCCTCCTTTGAGTCAGCTTTATCTACAGCAGAAATAACATTCCTCCTGCTTTCATTTCACCACTACCTTCAGCCTTTTACTAAGTATCTATAACATATAAGATTTTGTTATCCTCTTGACCACTGGGCTTATGCCATCATCCATTTATAATTCTTCCACCAGCACTTATGCACTTAAGGTGTTTAAGTATTATTTAAGCCCTAAGTTCTCATACTTTTTTAGGGTCCACAGGAGCCTGCAGCAGAGATACATATAAATAACACCTTGTTCAATAAATACCTCATATGTGAACTATCCAATAGTTAGAGCACCTCAGTGCCATTAGAATTCCTTCTGTACAGCACTGATAAGTCATCTTGGAACACCTTCAGTTCCTAGGAGGACTGTCAGAAAGTAAATTCATTAATTCTAGTTTGCTTACCTGACAGCATACATCCACTCCAAGGAGGAAAAAAATTAGGAAGAATTATTAAGAATTTAAAAGCACTTTGCAAACAGAATCACAAAATTTATTTGGGTTGGAAGGGGTTGAAGCTCATCTCTTTTGGGTTAAAGCTCATCTAATTTCATCCCCTGCTATGAACAGGGACACTTTGCACTGTCCCAGGTTGTTCCAAGCCCTGTCCAGCCGGGCCCTGGACACTTCCAGGGATCCAGGGGCAGCCACGGCTTCTCTGGAAAACCTGTGCCAGAGCCTCACCACCCTCAATTTCTTCCTGGAACACCCACAGAAGATACACAGCATGTCATGGTTTTATTTTTAAGTATTATTATTTAACAAAAACAGTAATGGCTAAGGAAATCTACTTAAAACCCTGTTGCTGGCTTCAGTAAAAAATAAAAGCTAAAACGCATATATAGCCAAGAGAAAATATGGAAAATAACCACATGATGGTTTGGCTGGAAAGGAATCTTTAAACTTCACCCAGTTCCATCCCCTGGCCATGGGCAGGGACCCCTTCCACTATCCCAAGTTGCTCCAAGCGCCATCCAGCCTGGCCTTGGACACTTCCAGCAACGGGACAGCCACAGCTTCTCTGGGCCAACAAGAGCCGCGCTCGCTGGCTGCTCCAACAACCCGTCCATCCCTATTCTTACGGCCCACAAGAAATGCCACTGCGAGAGCGAACCTCGACACGAATTCCTTCCCAAGGCACATTTACCCCTCTGCCCCCGTTCCCCCTCACGGGACGCGCCCCCCGCCGCCGCCGCCGCCATGTTCCTCCCCGCGCCCCCGTCCCGCCCCTCAGCGCGCACGCGCCGCGTCGGCCCCGCCCCGCCGCCGGGGCACCGCGCATGCGCACGCGGAGAGCGGGGAAGGGGCGCGCGGCTGAGGCGGCGGCGGGGGACGGCCAAGGAGAGGAAGGGAAACTCAGATCGCACTTACCTGGCACCACCATGCGCTGGGTCCTGCCGGGCAGCGCTTCGCTCGCCTGCGGCAGGCGGGAGGCCCAGTCGCCCATGCCGAAGGCAGAGCCGTGGAGGGTGCGGAGGAAGAGCAGGAGGTGGAGGCGGTGGCGCGGCAACATCGCCCGCTGGGGGGATAAGGGAGCCCCGGCGAGGGAGGGGCGAGGATTGCGCCCCCTACCGAGCGGCACGGCCAAGGCAACTCAATTCACCTCAGCGCCCTCAGAGGAACGCCTCAGGCGCCCTCAGTGACTCTTTAACCCGAAATGTCCCTTTCCATGGGCTCTGCCCGCTGGGCCGTGTTCCTGGTGTGAAAAATGCGTATTTTATGATTGACTTTTCGCAAATATTCAAATGACTATTATATGTGTTGTGTTGGAAAGTAATGCTGGATTAATTCTCTTAAGTACTGTGTTAAATATAGTTTTAGGTTATAACAAAATGTTGAAACTATGCTATGTAGGATACTTTTTTCTAAAGAAAGGACTCACACTGAGGTAGTAGCCACAGGACACCTAAATCTTTCAGAGAAAGAGAAATTATTGCTCCATTATCAGGAGAAACAAACTTCTTCCCACCTTGCTTGGGCAGGATGACGCCGTCAGGATTATGAGGAAGAAGTTGACCATGACCAGACAGAATCCTGTGTTTGAATGGAATTTATGCATCATGTATGAGATGTATGAATATGCAATAGTTACTGTTTTTAAGGGTTAATCCTTTTTTAATATGTATCCTTTTTCAGGCTTATGTTGCCCAGAAAAAGGTATTCGGACGTCTGTAACTCTTTGTTTTTATTGTCTCATATTGTCCTAATTAAAATTGTCCAAATTATTATTACTCCAATTGTATTACTATTTTTATAGCCATTTTATTACTGTTAAACTTTTAAAATTTTAAAAACAAGTGATTGGCGTTTTTCACACTGGGATGCACCTTTGTGGAACGCTCCTTGCTCTGAAGTCTGCCCACAGCATTGTTCCCAAAGTTTTGGGACCCTCTTGGAGTCCACGTTGCCCCCACCTCATGTCCTCATCCATTGTCACATCCACCCTCTGGCCTGCCCACAATCCCAGTTTTAGAGGGGGTTTTGCAGACATATATAAGAAAACACACTACACATTCCTTTCATGCAGTAATGGGTTTTATTTGTACAATTACCACAGAGTGGTTTGTTTGGAAAAGGCATTTAAGCTTATTTTTTCTAGCCCCCAACAATATAAATATATTTAATATAAATATATCTAAATATATCTAAATATAAATATATATATATATATAATTTTTGCATATATATATAAAATTATATATATATATATATATATATATATATATATATAAATTATATATATATATATATAAGTTTTCCAGCTTTTCTGGCTGTTAGTTTTGACAGCATTCTCCTGTATTGTGTTTAGCCAATGTACTGTACCACCCCAATTTTGCAGAGTATTTTTTCACTGAATATATTTCAGATAACATAAATCTCCCAGGAGAATTTTCTGCACCTATGTTTGCAATAAAAACACATGAAAAGTGATCAGAGTGTGAGTGCTTGTGGAAAATACCCTCTGATTTTGGGGGTAATACAGTGTCAGTTCTTACAATCACAGAATAATTTGGGTTGAAAAGGATCTTAAAGTTTATCTCATTCCACTACCTTGCCATGGGCAGGGACACCTTCACCAGACTATACAAGAAACATTGATTACAAAATTATTCTGCAAGGGTTTTGAAAAAATGAGTTGTTGGCTGAATAGAGATAAAAAACAGACTAATACCTAGTCTGAGAGGAAGGTCAGATAATTCAAAAAATTGTCCATGACTGATGCAGTTCCATTCAGTTTATAGTCAAGCTGGGTTTTGCATGGATACACCTGAGGCCTGGAATTTAATTCATATATATAAAGGTGTTGGATATTTACTGCAATATTGAGGATTCCCAGGTGCTCTTGAAGCAATCTAGATGAGTGGGAAAATCATGTTTTAGGAGTCAGGTTTTCTTCAAAATTAAAAATTCAAATAGAAACAGGAGACACAAAACTGTCCCACCTTAGCTTTTAGGTTCCCTGTTTTGTGTTTGAAAGGTGAACTAAATCTTCTTGAGCACAGGTAATCCCAGTATTGCAGTCAATTTTTCAAGTTTTTTACATGAACAAAATATCTTATTAATGGCAAGTAAAATCACTGAGGTCAGGACTGGAGAGGATCTCAGATGACCTCAAAAAATATCTTGCAATAACCTGGAGAAAATTCATTGAATAATGAGTATAGAGATGTCTGTCACAAATAACTGTGATATTTTGAGAGTACAAGTCAGTAAAAACCAGAAATGCTCAGTAACAAAGTGTGAATTTCATTTAAAACCTGATTGCCTAATTAGTTACTCTCTCATTATGGTCCTGGTATCAATTCCCAGCTCTTTCTTTGTAAGAAACCACTAAAGATGGCAACATCCACTGGTTTTACACTGCCCATCTCTTCAATTTCACCACACCCCTCTGCCAACGTGTTCCTAAAAAATGCACTGCACAGTGTCACGATGGATGGCAATGGAATTTTCCCCTCAGAATTAAAGTCTCCACCTGCAAGCTTGAAATTTTTTTTGCCTCTTAGTGACCAGTTTTGTTTTTATTGCCATCTTTCCTGCATGAACTGAGGGCAGTCAGAGGTGAGGGGCAGAAAAACAGGCTGCTCAGCCTCACAGGTGAAGTGGGTGAGGTGTTCCAGAGCCCTGATGTGCTCCAAAATTCCAGCTGCTGAAAAACCAGCCTTGCCTCCACTCCAGTGATCCTGGCTGAACGTGCTGTCCTCAGGTGTCGATATTCTGTATATTCCTCAAATCATGGGTGCCTTTTCCACTGCTTTAATTCCTCCAGGAAAAATTGCTTCGTCACCCATCACCCAGTCGAGCTGCTTTGTTCCTCTGCTGAAAGCAGCAGAGGATTGGGATCCAGAGCAGTGACAGCAGGACTGCTGATGCTGGAAAATTACAGCTCTTGGGGGCAGGAATCAGCCTGGCGTTCCCTGTTTGCGTGGCGCTTCACGCGCCCTGTCCCTGACTTGTCACTGAATCCCAAGTATTAAATGGTAATAAGCCACCGTGCCACTTAACAAATAAAAACTGATTTTCACGAGGGTTTAGTGCTTGTTGGCTCCATGGAAACAGAAGACTGTTTAAATTAGATAAATCCCGCTTATATTTCAGGGAAGTGTGGGCTATCCCCTCCTCTTGTTGCAGAGGGTGAGGTCTGGGTGAGAGACACTGAAAATTACACTCTAACTTTATTTAAAGTTTACTTGTTTTTTTACCTCTCCAAGCAAGCAGTAGAATATTATTATTTTTTTATTTATGGTGTATTATGCTTCACACTTAAACATAGACTTTCCATGTAGTAACACACTGAATTAAGAAATATATCAGGAAAAAAAGCCTGGATTATAGCACCTACACAGTGCTTGCATTCCCTTGTAATTATCACAGTATTCCCAGCACAGCTATTTTATGGCAGATGCTAAAAAATTTCTGTGAAGATGGAAAAAGAGAGGAGAGAGAGAGAGCAAGAAGAAAAGGGACGTGGGCTTACCTCTCTCCTTTCAGCCAGGGCTTTGCGCAAATTCCTACTCATCCAGTCCTAGGAACTTGCTCAAAATATACACAATTTTTATTCCAGGACCTGACATTTCCTATATTTAATCCATCAGAGTTAAATTTCCTAGTCTTTGTGGTTTAGAATAGATGCTTTTTTTCCCGTGTAACAAAATCTGCCGTATCTTGAAACTGATAAAGCCCTGTGTGGCCATCTCCGTGGAAAAACAGGAATTGGGAAGGCAGGTTTGTGCTGCAGTGTGCATCTCCTGGAAAAGCAATCTCTTTTTTGTCTGAAAACATGCAGTGAAAGAAGATCCTCCACAGGCTTTAGTGGATTATTCAGTGCTTGATTACTGTTAAAAATATGCAGCTTATTTTTAGGTTGGCTTTGGCTCCCACCCGTCACAGCTTAGCTTATCTTCCCTGGAATGAAGAGATTGCTTTTATCCAGGTTTTGTTATCCAGACTTAGTGCTGCAGGCTGCGGTCATCCCTCAAGGAAAGATAAACAGGACTCTGGGAGTTCATCACTGTCAAGGATGTTTTCTAATTCTCTTAAGTCATTGCACATCTCTGGACGCTGTTCAGGTTTTCAAGTGACGTATTTCCTGATTTTTTTTTCCTGCTTTGATGAAGATGTGAGTAAGGAATTCACCATTCTGGTGCGGCTCAGACCAAGCAAGTGCCAGTATAATCTGGTTTCTTGATTCCTGGTTGGATGTGCCTTGTTCTGTCCAAGAGCAGTATTAGATCTTCCAGCCTCACAGATACATTGCTGTGACTTCCCAAGGGCTCCCAAAGGAATTGATTACCAAAGTATAGAAATATAAAGGTGATTATGGCAGATATGTAAAAAATTGAATTCTGTGCCTAGACCTTGTCATCATTTAAATCACTAATCTAGGCTTCTTCCAACCCCTTGTCTTTGCTGCTATTGCTCCTGCAGCTTCTTCTCAGCTGCTGACAGAAATCATTTTCCCAGCTCTTCTCCATAGCTGATAAAACTGTCAAATAGTGAAACACAGAATTACAGAATATCCTGAGTTGGAAGGGATTCAACGACAATCATCGATCCAGCTCCTGGCCCTGCACAGACACCCCAACAATCCCACCCTGTGCATCCCTGAGAGCATTGTCCAAACACTCCTGGAGCTGTGGCAGCCTTGGGGCCATGACCATTCCCTGGGGAGCTGTTCCAGTGCCTGACCACCCTCTGGGGTAAGAATCTAAAGCCCTAAGATGGGAGGATTGTACCCAGGGCATGCCTAGGGCTGCTTTGGCCATGGGGCCATGTCTGTGAGTCCGGCATGGCCCTGCCTGTCCTGGCTCCCTGCTGCTTCTGCTGGGGAACAGCCTCAGGAGAGTCCCTCTCCAGGATTGCCTGCACTGCTGGCAGTCACTCAGATCTGGGGACTTCTTGGTGCCCTTTGAGGCTTGGTGGCTCTGCTGTGGGGCTCAGCGATGCTTTTGCACCTCTTGGCTGCCATTTCCTGGGGCCCTCTGCACTCCCCTCCCACTGCATGCAGACACAGACAGGTTATGGGTGGAATTGTTTTAATGGAAAAACAGAACAGTGAACATCTTCTACATCTGAATCTACATCTACATCTACAGCTACATCTACATCTGAATCTACATCTACAGCTACAGCCACAGCTATAACATCAAAAACACCCTGGCTCCATCACCAAGCAATGGGAGCCCTCAAAAACCCTAATCCCACATTTCTGCTCCAGCTCTGCCTGTGGGAGCTTGAGCTTGCTGTCAGTTCTGGACAGAGGGTCCTTCTTCTTCTTCTTCTTCCCTCACCTTTCCAGCCTGGTGCCATGTGTGGACACACTGCCCTGGGGTGGTGGCACGTCTGTCCCTGCATCCTGCTGTGGCTCCTGATGATTCCTGCTAGTGGCCCTGCCATGCTCTGTTCTGTGCTCAGGATGACTTTGGAGCTCTGTTCAGTCAGGGGCACCTTCCCAGGCAGCCAGAGCTGGGGGTTTTGCACTGGAGCTGGTGCCACCGGTGCCTGCAGAGTCCATGGGGGCATGGGGACACTTCTGGGGTCACCCAGGGCCCCCAGGACCTGGCAGAGGAACTCTCAAAGGTCTGTCCTGGGCAGATGTGGCCCAGGCAAGGCCAGGAGTGCTGGCTGTGCCCTGCTGAGCCCTTGGGCCACAGCTGGCAGGGGCACAGGGCTGCTCCTGTGGGGGGCTTGGCTGATCCCGTGGGAGGTCACAGCCCAAGCTGGGGGTCAGACACTGAGGGCACTGAGGAGGAGGAGGAGGGAGAGGGTCAGGGCAGGAAGGGCTGGCAATGTCCCCCCACTGCATCCCTGGGCTGCTGCATTCAGGATCAGGCCCTCCCTGTGCTGCAGGAGGCCTTGGGGGAGAGCAAGGGCTGCAGGAGCTGGGCCATGGGGGAGCTGTGGCTGCCACAGCGGTGCCACAGAGCTGACAGGACCATGGTCACTCAGGGTCTCTGGCCAGTCTGCTCTCTGGACTTGACACAGGTCTGGACTCTGCTCTTAGAACATCTCCAGGGCTGCAGTGTTGGGATTCCCGTTGTTTTGTCACACAGCCAGGAGTGCTGGGGGTCCCCTTGTCCTGCCCCAGCCACAACAGCTCTGCCAGCTCTTGGTGGGGAGAGACAGGGTGAACCACAGAGCTGGAATTACAGAATATCCTGAGATTTATGGGACCCACCAGGATTATGGATCCAACCCTGGCTCTGCACAGACACCCCAACCATCCCACCCTGTGCATCCCTGAGAGTGTTGTCCAAATGCTGCTGGAGCTCTGGCAGCGTTGGGAATGTCACCATTCCCTGGGGAGCCTCTTCAGCACCTGACACCCTCTGAGGGCGGAACCCTTTCCTGATATCCAACCTATTGCAACTCTGGCACATCTCCTCAGTTTGTAATGGAGCTGAGGATTGATGCTGATATTATATCACTATAAACACAGCAACCCCATGATGGCTGTCTCATTGCAATCACATTTTGTGACTGGCCACATAACAAGACCTTTGAAAAAGCCCAAATTTTCACCAGGACACACAAATCATTTTCCCAGTTTTAGCAAAAAATCCACAAGATAGTTCTCAAGGGTTTTCAGTCAAGGGTCCCAGAGACTTAAAGTGCCACAGTTCTTTTTGGAAATATGAATTCCTGTATCAACAGCTGTATCTGTTACTCCAGAAGGACAGGAAAGATGATAACACAGTTAAGGAGCGATGTGAGATGGTTTCTAGAGGGAGGAGGGAAGATTAATCAGTCATTCATCCGCCTTCCATTTGGGATCTAGATGAGCATTGAGATAGAGATTAAGCTCCATAAATTATCCTAAAAATGGAGCTGACGTAGAAGAGCCATCAGCACTGTACCTCAGGATAATGCAGTGGTTTG
Organism: Setophaga petechia; assembly: GCA_024362935.1. Taxonomy (NCBI): domain Eukaryota; kingdom Metazoa; phylum Chordata; class Aves; order Passeriformes; family Parulidae; genus Setophaga; species Setophaga petechia. The sequence continues at coordinate 712,603 of JANCRA010000085.1, read as the reverse complement.
GGGTTTACAGAGGGATGTCAAAAACAATCGGCAATTTCATGGAACACAGTCTACCATATGTGCCAGGCAGAAAATGAAAACACAGGATACAAACACTCTCTTCACACAGGTTCTTTATTTTACCATGGCATTGTAGCAATGTGGGAGAACATGCTAATAAAGCACAAGCTCTCTGCAGGGAGAACCTTTGGTTCTCTCTTCCCTTCACTGGAGTTCAGAGGACACTTTTATCACCGCACAACCCCAGGTTGTGGCTGCCCCACCCCTGGAAGGGTCCAAGGCCAGGTTGAATGTGCTTTGGAGCAAACTGGTCTGGTGGAAGACGCCCCTGCCCATGGCAGGGGTGGAATGGGATGAGCTTTAGGGCCCTTTCCAACCCAAGCCATTCCATGACTCTGTGACAGGCATCTGCATTCTGGTGGCCCATCTGCCCGAGGTCAGAATTCACACTTTGCAGCCGGGTACCCCCAGCTTTAGCAGAGATCTCCTTCAACAGCATGGCTGCTCTCAGCTCCGTGGATTTCCTAGGATTGAATTCCAAGCAGCTGAGGCTCGGCCCTGCAGCTTTTAAATCATGATTTGCCTCTGTGGTACAGAATACTCTGTAGGTCATTTTCAGAAGAAGACAAATTCCTGGGCACATCAAGTGGCCAGTGCTGTGCACATCAGATTGGATGGTCACTGGGAGTGTCCTTGCCTAAAATCTGACATTTTAATACAGATTTCACTAGTTTGTGTCATCATGACACTGCTTTTTTTGTAAAGCTGTAATTTTGGTAAGAGTTTTCTCAATTAATATTTTTGATTCAGTTCACTTTGGGATTTCTATTATTTTATCACCCTGAGCTCTGTTTTTGCAGGACTGACTTTATGAACATTTTTTCCTTTATTTAAATAGTAAAAATTGAAAACTTTTAAAGCAAATTTTAACCCCATAAAAATATTGCTTGAGTACACATTGACTAACAATTCCAAAATAAATTTACTCTTTTGCACAAAATCCTTCACATTCTCCATCCTAAATAGCATTTTACATTCCCCATCCTGATTTTCCATATTGATCTCATAGTCCTCAAGATTTCATCCCTCTCTCACTAAAAACCTTTTTTCTTTCTGAATCCCAGATTCCTATTTGCTCAAATATTTGTTTTTAATCACTGAAAGTCCAAAGTCCATTCACAAGCAAGTGGTTGAAGTATGTTAATGACTTTTATTTACTGAAATTACCATTAGTGAAGAAATAAGCATGATATTAAATTATCATTAGTGAAGAGATGAGCGTGAAAACAGATAAAGTGTTAACTTTGGGGTAACATTTCACCAAGGCAACTGCTCTGCTAGAGGTACTGGTGGGATTGAGCTGGAAAATACAAGGGGATGGTGAATAACTGGGTTTCTTTTGTATTTCCCATAGTAAAGAATGATATAAAAAAATGTAATCAGTTATATTTTTTGGTGGAAAATTAAGGATCACACCCATGCTCTGGTGGTGGTTCTAAATGCATTGCCTCAGCCTCATCAGTGGGTGCTGGTTTGTGTTCAGTGGCACTGATGACTTTATAAAAACAAATGACAGAGTTGTTTACGCTGCCCTGCTAAAGAAAATAATCTGATTTAATGGTGCTGGTTTCCCAGTTAAAAAAAAAAAAAAAAAACAAAAAGAAAAAGAAAAACGGAAAAAAAATAAATAAACCAAGCAACTCCTGTGCTATGTGCTGTAATAAGCTTTTTATAAATGTGCTCATGTGGTGCTGAGCGGAGCCCGCTGTGCCGACACCATAAAACCGAGAGGGAGCTTCATCAGCTCTAAGTGCCATCGTATATTCCCTGCAGCAGCATTCCCCAGGATTAATAAAGTTTGTAAGAAATACACAGGCAAAAGATTAAAAATACATGCGTGATACTACCCGTGGTAATAAAAGCTGATGTTGTTTGGACTGCTTGTTTATTGGCTTGCCCTAGATGAGATGTTTTAAGGTGAATATGATTGAAGAGATGAGCTTTCCCTCAAGGCCCTGCTTTTCCCTGCCCAGCAGCTTCCCAGGGATGCTGGTCCAGGGCTGCTTCCCTGAGCCCTCTCGTGGGCTCCTTCCTCCACTGCAACAGCACATCCTGCAAACGAGGCATTTCCTGGTCTCCAGGAAGGTGATCTTTATGGAATATGAGCTGTCTCCTCATCTCCCTGCCTAAGGAAACATGTAAAAATAAAGCAAAATCAGTATTTCATTAAAGGCATGAGAAATGTTTATGGTTTCGACCACAAATACCTTGTTTTTGTTGTGGCATCCAGCAATAACACTGATTATGGAATTGCAACACAGGAAGCTCTTCTGGGAATAGATCTGCAGTGCAGCCTGTCACTGCTTGGCAAAATGCACTCAGGTGCTGATGGAAATGGAAAGGTTGTGTATTTGAGGTGGTTTCATTGAAAAAATCATAATAAAGTGGATTAAGAGACACCTGAAATGCCTTCTGGCTTTAAACAAAAATATCAGGCATTTCCTGACAGCATCTGGATCCTTGAGGGAAATTAAATGCCAGGTAATATTGTGTTTGAAAGAAAATAAATTAACATATATATGTAAAATATATCTAATGTCCATTAGATTATCTTTAATCATCCATAGGATGTTGTGGCTTTTGATTCCATTCTTAATTGGAATTGCTACACTGGATATTGCTGTGCAGTGCTTACAGGAAGATACAGGTCCAGATCATTGAGTCACAGAATAGTTTTGTTGGGAAGGGACCTTAAAGCCCATCCAGTTCCACCCCCTGCCATGGGCAGGGACACCTTCCACTATCCCAGGTTGCTCCAAGTCCTGTCCAGCCTGGCCTTGGACATTTCCAAGCATAAAAGGTCCTTATTGAAGTTCTGTTGGTATGTAGATATTTTAGTCTCAGGGAAATCAGTGGGACTTTGTTACTTACTCTGACCCCCAGGAAATTACATTCCAAATGAGATGGAACATCCCAAACTGGGGCTCTGAGCAGCCTGGTCTAGTGGAAGGTGTCCCTGCCCATGGCTGGGGATTGGACTGGATGACCTTTGAAAAGCTCCTACCAACCCAAACTATTCTATGATTCTGTGAAGGCCACAATGAGCCCAATGCAGATGTTGTTTCTTGAATTTATTTTTCTTTGTGACGGGGTAGAATTGTGAGGCTAGTTTGGAAGCAGAGACACGAAGAGTAAAAAAGTACAGATCATCCACAGAAGAGTGTCACGACAATCGTGGGGTGTTAGGCGCCAAAATGAGCCTGAGAGGGTTGACAAGAAACACAGAGGATTGGACTGTTATCAAAACAGATTAGAGAGAGGAATAGAACGTGGGACAGTCAAATATGGAGAGCTGCAAAAGTGGACATGAATTTTAGGAGCTTTCAACAGCAATATTTTCACAGACAAAGTGGGCAGAGCATAACTTACAACCCATGTCCACAGATTAAGCAAAGGTTGTGACTTTCAGCAGCAATGTGCTTGGACAACCAAGTGTCCTGCAGCTGCTGTGAATAAAAATTCAACATTTGTCATATCTCAGTAATTGCAGTCCCTTGGTACCTTCTATTCTGAGTGTTGGAGGTTATAAATATTGTTGATGACTCAGCATTTGCTTTAGACTTCTTGGGCTTTACCAGCCGTGTTTGCACTCCTTATTCCCGTTGTCACTGTTTGTCAGTTTGAACCTTCACCCAAGTGGAGGAGATTTGCAATGAAATGAATTCTGGGGGACATTTGTCTTCAGTTCAGTTTACACCAATTTGGACCTTTCTGTCATAAAGATTTCTAAAATTGATCTGCTTTTCATTGGATGATGCAAAAGAAGAACAAGATGATGCTGTTTTTACCTCACTTTGGGAAGGGCATGTTCCTTCAAATATTTTCCAGGATGGCTGGAAGGATACAAAAATCCTGATTTGGGGATGAGCAGTTCTGGCACAAATACCAAGAGACGACACTTCCATCCTTAAAATAAGCCCCCCGACATAAGTGATAATTTAATATACATCATGCCATCTGCTTGCAGAACTGTGCAAGCTGCTCCCAAAGAAGTCAATGGGAAATGCATTTTTCCTATTATTTTAAACATTCTGGGATCAATCTTGATGTCACAAAGGCAGGCAATAGTCACCTTTCCCCAAAGACAAATACAGCTTGTCACTAGAGAGAATAACCACTGCTGCAAACCCACCATTTCTACTCCTCCTCCTCCTCCCTCTGCCCTTCCCAACCCTCAGGATGAAAACACAGAGTGCTCTGCCAGTTAAAAAAGCAGATGGGGAAAGGAGAAGGTTTCAGAGCTGCAAAGCACAGGAGCCCTGGCAGCAGTTTTTCCCTTTATCCCCTGTGAGCTTCCATCTTGGAAACTTTTACTGATCTTGACCTGACCTACAGAAACGTGTCAGCAGCATTTGAGGTTGGAGGAAGGACTAATTTCACTGTTTTCCCTTTATTCCAGTTTGTACAAAGGCTGGGTCAAGCCTTGCAGATGTATTTTTGTGCGTGGGTCTTCTGCTGCTTTACTGCAGGCTCATTGGAACTTGGGAACACAGCACAGGCTCCACTGAGGTGTTTTCTCTCCCTGATGAAATCGCTCACAAACATGTAGAAAAATGGGAGATTGAGGCTGACTTCTCCCCAGCTCCTGGCTGCTGGTGAACCTGCATCTCAGGCATTTGCTCACATGATCTCTGGATCTTGGGCTATGAAATTATAAATGTTGCCTGCTCATCTCCTTATAGCAAAGGAGCTCCCTCCCTCTTTCTTCAGCTCAAGTGTGCAGTTTAGTTAAATTCCTCTCTTCTCATGTTAGCGCTGTTCCAACATTCCCATCATCCTTATTCCTGCCATTCATACTTTTCCAGCTTCCCAGCATCCTTTTTGAGGGGGGAGAAAGGAGGCACAAGCAGCAGAGATTTTTCAAGGTGCAGAGGCACCAAGATCTAGAGACATGCAAAGCAGTCCTGACTGGGAGGGACATTTTGATGTCGTCACTCAAATTGTAGAATCATGGGATAGTGGTATGGTTTGGGTAGGAAGGAACCTTAAACCTTATCCAGTTCCACCCCCTGCCATGAGCAGGGACACCTTCCACTATCCCAGGTTGCTCCAAGCCCCATTCAGCCTGACACTTCCAGGAATTCAGGGCAGCCACAGCTTCTCTGTTATAATTCCAAGCAACTTTCTCTGCCCAGACACTTCAAGTTCTTTTGGGGTTCTTTGATCCATCCACTATGGCCTGCAGATCAGAAGTTATTCATTTTACACCCTGCTCCTTTCTTGGCCCTCCACACTGCCTGGCAGGCTTCCTAATCCACTCATGTTTGTAAAAGGATTGATAATTCAGTCCTTCTCTTAGAAAGTAGTTCTTCAAATCTCTTAGTCTACCTTTTAATAGAATGCCTGCTCTCTATTTTTTCAGTGTTTGAACACGAAGTCTTCTTACTTGTAACAGCCTCCTTCGCTCTGATCTTTAATTACAGTAGCTTTCTTCTGGTCTTTTTAAAAGTCTTTTTTGATACACTCCGAGTATTTTCTCTGAGCCTCTAATACAGTGTCTTTAAACAATATCTCTGCTGCTTGCAAACATTTCACCCTGTCGTGGCTCGTACTAATTTCCTTTGAACGAGTCGCCTCATTTTTCGTAGGGCTCCTTTTTAAATCCAGAGCTGTGCTTGGTGATATTTTTGGCTGCCTTGTTCCTATGACTATAGTGGAGCTCAGCACATTATGGCTGTTCTCCTACAGAGTCTCTCTTTGGTAACACCATAATGATCCTGGGCTGCACAAGGAGTTCTTTCTCCAATGGCTAAATCTCCAAGGAGTGTTTGTTCACAGGTATCTAAACATTTACGCTCAGTATCCACTACATTTATCCATTGTACATAAACAGAAAGGTTTCCCCTTTTTATTGCATCTTGCGTACCCATAGCATCTTTGGGGTCCTCTAGGACACCTCAGGCAGTGGCACTGCCCTGGCCAGGCCATTGAGGAGTAGCTCTGTTGTTGTCCTATTCTTGGCCCTTGCCCAAAGAGATCTTCACCAGTTCCCACCGTGTCTTTCTCACCTTTCATCGTACCCTTCACTCCAGAACAAACAATCCTTGGCCAAGATTCAATTTCCAGACAAACACCATCCTTTACACTCACACCAGGGCACTTGTACAGCCAGGAGGGATGAGCTGAAGGTCAGGAGAGCATCTTCACAGCTGTGAGCGGGAGTCTGGACTCTCAGCAAGGAAAGGACATTGCCTGGAGGGTGGGAGATGCTACTTTTAATACACTTCATGTAATAACTCTGAAAATTGGGCTCTGAGCAACCTGGTCTAGTGGAAAGTGTCCCTACCTATGGCAGGGGGTGGTAAGGAGATGAACTTTAATGTCCCTTCCAACTCAAACCACTCAGTGATTCCCTGATATTATATCATACATCTTATATAACTTTATGTTCCTTTATATCTATATTTGATCCCATTTAATGTGCATTTACTCATGTTTTAGGGGACTAAATCTTTCCTCAGCCCTACTTTTTGGAGGGGACTGCCTCCAAACCCCAGTGGCACTGTTGATCTGCAAATTCTGGAGCAGCAGGAGGCCCTGCTGGAATCCAGGCATTCTCTTCTGCATCCGTGAGAGTGGAGCTGCTGACCTGGGAGTGGAATTGGAAAACATTCCAATGCCGGGAGCTATGTGTACTTGCTGCAGAGCTTGTACAGGTGTGCTAATGAGAGACTCTGCTCATCACAAGCCTGAGACCTTGGAGAATATTAGTAAAAATGCCAATTTGCATGTCTTGGGGTTAATTGAGGAAATCTCCGATGGAAAAATCTCGCTGTCACTTCGGAAGCCGGTTCTGAATACAAATTGTGGGTCTCCATTGGATATCGCAAAATCTTTTCAACTTCTTTGCAAACCTGTAGGAACAAGGAAAGTTGTTGGCTCCCTGAAGTTTTCCTCAAAATTTCAGACATTTTTTACCTGTGTTGACATTAGCATGGGACTCCTACACCAAGCATGGAGAATATGTGGGATCCTCCGCCAAAGAAACAAGAAAGAGGCATGAATATTTTCTCAGATATTCCCCAGGCCACGTGTTTTTCATAGGAAAAGACACATTTCTGCATGCAAAATACCAATTCTTTTCAAGTGGGCAACACTCTTGTTTTATGCCTGTACTCTAATCCAAGTTTCTTGCATATAAAAATAATTACTGGATGTTTTTATCTTTGCTTGAGCTGAGCAGTTGTTTGACAATATGCAGTTTTCTCATTGAGAAACAGGGAAGCAGAAAACTGCTTCATTCACCTGATCCTGATTAAGAATCAGAGCAGTTTTTTATTATCCTCGGATCACAATGTATTTTCTCATCACCTGGTCTTCCAGGGGGGTTTCTTTCCTTTTACAACTGCTTTATTATATGCCATTTTAAGATTACCACCAACAGTGCAAGGCACAACGAGAAATCCCGAATATTTCTCTGTTTAATTGCAAATGTTTTGTGATGCTCTGATCATTCCATCAGCCATTGGGGGATTTTATAAACGTCTTGCTCCACATTATATCTGTATAATTAACTACTCTTGTTGAAACACCTAATTTTTGAAGGAGTTTATGGAAGAACACAAGGGAGAGGCATGGGTTTGATGCTGATTTTAAATGAATTATTCCTTGGTTTTCAAAGTTTGCTTTTAGTAGTTTTGACATTCAGTCTTTCTTTTTTTAAACTAGCATCTCCTATGGAACAAAAAGATAAAAAATTAATTAGAAAAGACAAGAAAAGAGAGCAAAAAGGCCAAATTTTCCCCTCAGCAAAAGTTTCTTAAAACCAAATTCAGTTTCTGAGCGTCCAGCAGAACAGGAAAGTTTTACCAAATTCTTTTCCCTTCCTTTTCTTCAGTTTCCTTGTTTGAGCATTCCGATGGGGCTGTGCGACGCTGCTGATTTCAACGTGTCACAAGGGGTGTAATTAAAAGCAGAATTCTGCCTTGATTATGGCTCTGATACGTGCCCTTCCCAGCAGTTGGAAGATGATGAGCTCTAAAACCATGGAACCATGCAAAGCACTGCTGCATGGGTAATGCTGCATGCCGTGGTACGGATGAGTGACAGGACACAAGGACATGGCCTCCAGCTGTGCCAGGGGAGGGTCAGGTGGGACATCAGCAGGAATTTCTTCATGGAGAGGGTGGTCAGGCACTGAAAGGGGCTGCTCAGGGAGGTTTGGAGTCCCCATCCCTGGAGGTGTCCAAGGAATGACTGGACATGGCACATTGGCCTGGGTGACAAGGTGGGGATGGGTCACAGCTTGGACTCAGTGGTCTTGAAGGTCTTTTCCAACCTACACGTGCCCTCATCTGGGGTGGGTTTCTATTAAATGCCACAGAGGCACCTGTGGGGGCAGAAAATTTTGGGATGAAACCCCCAGGGGGTGCCAGAGCCATGTCTGGGGTTGTAGTCATTGCTCCAGTGTTTTCTTGGGTGAGTCCCAAATCTCCAGGCCCAAGAGAAGCTGTGGCTGCCCCTGGATCCCGGGAAGAGTCCCAGGACAGGCTGGATGGAGCTTGGAGCAGCCTGAGATGGTGGAAGGTGTCCCTGCCCATGTCAGGGGTGGGATGAGATGATCTTTGAGCTCCCTTCCAACCCAAACAACTCTGTGATTCTGAGAACACCACATCCATGAAGCGGGGACAAGCACACAGTGTTTCTCCCCTTGCAAAGGCAAGGGGTGTTGTGAGGATAAATAAAATTAATTACTGCCTGAAATAGTAAAGATACACACTACATTGGGGAACCGTACAATGAGGACAGGTTTCAAGATCTGTCACAAGCTGCTGAAGGAGAAATAAAAATCTATTTTTTTCACCAGGTTTAACATGGGAAAAGCAACCCAGGCAGTCGCTTTTGAAGAGGAATTAGGAACAAAAGGGAACACATGTGGTAAAATGTTATAATAGTCAGAGCCAGAAGATCCTACTCATTTCCTGTGGGAGGAAAGTCACCAAGAATTGGAGAGGGGAAAGCCCACATGATTAAAGGAAGAACAAGATTGACTTCTCCCTGACTGACAGTCTCTGCATCAGTGCTGTTCTGTTCCAAGACTCCTGTTCCCAAGGTAGTACAATCCAGCCAAAGATAAAGCTGCGGGAAGGCAGAGAGAACATCAAAGATTCGCTTACTGATGGAAGAAAGAGGCAGAAAATTAAATCTCAGGTGGCAAATGAGGTTTCCACCCAGGCTAAGATTGACCAGCAAGACGACCCTGGATATGAGATATGAAATAGCAAGTGCAAGACTGGGGAAAATGGGGTGTTGTGGGTGTGTTTCGTGTGTGACACACAGAGCTCTGGCAGGGTGTTGAGCTCCATTACCACCTCTAGTCACAATGTGGGTATGAGTTGGATGAAGCCACAGCAAAGCTGCTGCACCCTCAAGTTTTATGGTAAAATTAATCCTTTGAAAGAGACATGTTTCCCTATTTACGCTTTCTTGTGAAATTACTTTAAAGTTTCAATGTTTTTGTGTGTGTGTGTGTCAAAATCAGTTTATGTAGATGTGTTTACATAGAGTAAACTAAAAAGATGTGCAAATATTTGTATAAATAGATACTTGTACTTTCACCCATCTCTACTTTCACATACAGTTCTATGTGATAAGCCTCACACATGGAACTCATTTCTTTGCCAGACTGTAATTTCCTCTGACCACAGACCTGTGAGCAAATTTTGTAGGACCAGAACTAAATTTTCTAGGAACAGTACTGAATTTCCAAAGGAGGCTTGCCATGTCCTAGAACCATAAAGCCATGGGCAGGAGCTGTCTCAGCACCTCAGTGTGCTGTGTCTCCTGAGATCTGCAGTGCCCACCTGCACTGGGTCAGGGCTGGGATGGGCAGCACCAGCCTCTGCAGCTTTGCTGTGGCATCAAAAGGGCACTTTTGGGATATGTGTTTCAGTGTCTTATATAGGAGCCTTCCCCCTTATAGATTTCACAGTTCAGATACTTGAGACTTGGCTGTCATGTAAAAAAATTAGGTTTTCTTTTCAAACTCAACAAATCAGTGCTGTTACAACACATCCACTAATCAGTAAATTGGTGGGATGTTCAAGCAGGTTTGCCCTCACATTTCTTCCTCTCAGGGAGGGAAGCCTTTTAACTCCCTGTGCTGAAGCTGTTGAGATGGGTCTCTAATGGGCCATATGTTCCTGGAGCTGCTGGGAGAGCCCTGTGACCCAGCCCTTGCTCCACCAATTAATCCCTCACCTTCCTTCTCACTGACAAACTAAATGGGAATGAACAAAGGCCAGGGAATGGCTCTCTGCCCTGAGGCCAAGTGGTACAACTGAGCTCCCTGTCCCCAAAACAAGGCTGGCCATGTCCACACCATTCCCTGGGAATGAGCCCCAGCCCTTGGCTGTGTCTGAGGAATTTTTGGGTCAATGTTAGTTGGCAAAGACCAAAACTAGGCCAGGGAATGTGCTGTCCATCTCTCTGTCCTCACAGCCTTATAGCCCAGCACCACAGGCCTCACCTGGGCCTCCTTTCCAAGCTAAAGGGCTGTGTTTTCTTTAATTTAATATTCAAATGCCAAGTAAAGCTGAAAAGCTTCCAATGAAGAAAGATAATGCACCTACACCCCATCTTGGCATCAAAGCTCTGAAGAGAGATAAGGGCTGAAACTCTTCAGAGAAAGGAGGGCATAAATCCCCGATATCCAGCATCCTGCTAGAGAAACCCATTCCCAGAATTAATAGAATAAAACCATTCACCAATTCTCTGGATTGTGCTGGTCCTGCCTCACTAAAACCTTCCTACCAAATTGAACCTGTGAAGTGGGACTGATGGGGGAAACGTAAAACATGAGCCATGACAGACTCAGTGCCTAATCTCATAGACTGGATTTAGGAATGGCACATCTAATTAAACCATTAGACCCATGAGATTTACCCAAATACCTTTACATCTCCCCACTCCCCACACCAATGAGAGAATCACACACATAAAGACAAGGCATTGCTGGGGGCTGAGGCCTTGTAGAAGTGGCATTCTCCAGGCCTGTCCTGTTAGCAAAATCTGCAGACTCCCTGCAGCAAGGTACCTCTTTCATCAACCATTTCAGCTGTGCCTGGGGAAATCAGGTTGGATATCAGGAAAAGGATCTTCCCCCAGAGAGTGCTGGGCACTGCCCAGGCTCCCCAGGGAATGGTGACATTCCCAAGGCTGCCAGAGCTCCAGCAGCATTTGGACAACACTCTCAGGGATGCACAGGGTGGGATTGTTGGGGTGTCTGTGCAGAGCCAGGGTTGGATCCATAATCCTGGTGGGTCCCATAAATCTCAGGATATTCTGTAATTCCAGCTCTGTGGTTCACCCTGTCTCTCCCCACCAAGAGCTGGCAGAGCTGTTGTGGCTGGGAGAGGACAAGGGGACCCCCAGCACTCCTGGCTGTGTGACAGAACAATGGGAACCCCAACATTGCAGCCCTGGAGATGTTCCAAGAGCAGAGTCCAGACCTGTGTCAAGTCCAGAGAGCAGACTGGCCAGAGACCCTGAGTGACCATGGTCCTGTCAGCTCTGTGGCACCGCTGTGGCAGCCACAGCTCCCCCATGGCCCAGCTCCTGCAGCCCTTGCTCTCCCCCAAGGCCTCCTGCAGCACAGGGAGGGCCTGATCCTGAATGCAGCAGCTCAGGGATGCAGTGGGGGGACATTGCCAGCCCTTCCTGCCCTGACCCTCTCCCTCCTCCTCCTCCTCAGTGCCCTGAGTGTCTGACCCCCAGCTTGGGCTGTGACCTCCCACGGGATCAGCCAAGCCCCCCACAGGAGCAGCCCTGTGCCCCTGCCAGCTGTGGCCCAAGGGCTCAGCAGGGCACAGCCAGCACCCCTGGCCTTGCCTGGGCCACATCTGCCCAGGACAGACCTTTGAGAGCTCCTCTGCCAGGTCCTGGGGGCCCTGGGTGACCCCAGAAGTGTCCCCATGCCCCCATGGACTCTGCAGGCACCGGTGGCACCAGCTCCAGTGCAAAACCCCCAGCTCTGGCTGCCTGGGAAGGTGCCCCTGACTGAACAGAGCTCCAAAGTCATCCTGAGCACAGAACAGAGCATGGCAGGGCCACTGGCAGGAATCATCAGGAGCCACAGCAGGATGCAGGGACAGACGTGCCACCACCCCAGGGCAGTGTGTCCACACATGGCACCAGGCTGGAAAGGTGAGGGAAGAAGAAGAAGAAGAAGGACCCTCTGTCCAGAACTGACAGCAAGCTCAAGCTCCCACAGGCAGAGCTGGAGCAGAAATGTGGGATTAGGGTTTTTGAGGGCTCCCATTGCTTGGTGATGGAGCCAGGGTGTTTTTGATGTTATAGCTGTGGCTGTAGCTGTAGATGTAGCTGTAGATATAGATATAGATGTAGATTGTAGATGTTGATGTAGATTCAGATGTAGATTGAGATGTAGATTGAGATGTAAAAGATGTTGTTCACTGTTCTTCTTTTCCATTAAAACAATTCCATCCATAACCTGTCTGTGTCTGCATGCAGTGGGAGGGGAGTGCAGAGGGCCCCAGGAAATGGCAGCCAAGAGGCGCAAAAGCATCGCTGAGCCCCACAGCAGAGCCAGCAAGCCTCAAAGGGCACCAAGAAGTCCCCAGATCTGAGTGACTGCCAGCAGTGCGGGCAGTTCTGGAGAGGGACTCACCCAGCCACCAAGAGTTTTAGTTTGAATGTCAAATGTTTTTATTCACCTCCTACTTGTGCAAATGCTCCATGCTTTTCAAGACTCATAGAATCCTAGACCACTTTGTGTTGGAAGAAACCTTTAAGATCATCTAGTTCAACCCAGCCCTCCATGGGACCAACTTCTGCAGTATCTCTGCAAGTGCTGGTGATAAAAAGTTCCTTCAAAAAAGAAAGTTGGTTTTCTCATGCAGGGAAATAACAGACAATTCTTGGGAAAAGGTCCCAGGATTATCCTTAAAATTGTGAGATATGCAATGAGATCATGGGCGGTAGTGACCTCACCTTTCTGCCTGGGTAGGACACTGTGTTTTTCATATCCTAAAGGTACAACAGTAAAATATTTCAAAAAGAAAATAAATGTAATGTATTCATAATTGCTAATGTGATTGAGAATGTACATTTAAGAAATGTAATGGCATAAACCTGAAGAAATCTAATTCTGAAAGGAAGCTGTCTAAATTTAGAGTGATGTAGTAATAATTAATCCATTTAGCATTCCATGCTGGTTACAGCCCCAGGAGTGACTAAACAGAGAACTGCCCCCAGCTTAGGAGGGGCAAGGAAAATGGAAGAGGTTATTTATATAAATATATGGGCATTCTTTCTGCTAAGTCAAAACAGATCATCTCTGATAATCTCCAACAGAGATATTTTTTCCAGGTCAATTTGCACTCTGGGTTAGATGAAAATGCTTTCCAGCAAAGTGAGGGCTAAACTAGACCACTATCCCAGGTTGCTCCAAGCCATGTCCAGACTAGACTTGGACACTTCCAGGGATCCAGGGGCAGCCACAGCTTCTGTGGGAAATCTGTGCCAGGTCCTCACCACCCTCATAGGGAAGAATTTCTTCCCAAATCCCACCTATGGCTTTGTTGGAGGTGTCCCTGCCTGTGCCAGGGGGTTGGAACGAGGTGAGCTTTAAGGCCCTTTCCCACCCAAACCATTCTGGGATCTTGGGACTCTATGGAGCATCTCATAAAGGGAGTGTGTGAGGGAGATGAACCTGATCAGCATCAAGGAGAGAGGATTGAGAGGGGATCTGATCCATGCACACAGATAACTTGAGGACACCTCTCTAGAGGATGGGCTCAGGCTCCTTTTGTGGTGCCCAAAAACAGCGCAAGGAGCAATGGACACAAACAAAGCTCTCAGAAATTCTGTCTGAATACGAGGAAAATCTTTCTTATTCTGAGGATGAGGGAGTCTTGGGGCTTCTGCTGGTCACAGTGACCCCAAGATGCATTAGAAAGTCTCTTTTCCCAGCCCAGCAATTGAAGAAGGAGTCAGAACTCTTCTGTTGTCATCCTCAAGGCTGTTTATTGTTTCTTATCTATAAAATTCTTTCTCCTGGCCTGCCAAGGTCTGTTCAGCAGGTCAGACAGAGGCACACTGACGCCCTCAGGGCGGTGTTATCTTTTTATACTAAAAATTACGTGTACACTATTTATAATAACTTCCCAATACCTATCATCTATGTTAGATAGTGAGCTTCTACCTCAAACCAGTCCAAAAGTGTCACCATCACAGCAGAAGATGGAGGCCAAGAAGAAGAAGAAGGAGAAAGGCTGGACACACCCAGATTCCTCCATCTTGCCTCCTGAACCCCCATTCTAAAAACCCCAAAAAATCAATTTTTCACCCCACGACAAACTAACTTATTCCACTTAGACTTTCATGGCTTGCAGATCCTCATAAAAGGTTGGTAATTTTTTCTATAGGTCATAATCAAAATCAGAGGTGTCTTGGACTCTGTGCCAGGGCCTATGAGCCCCCTGGCAGGGGTTTGGGCAATCCAGGACAGCCAGAGGGATGTCCTGAATTCCAACAAGGGAGCACTGGAGCAGTCTGCCCAGGGAGGTTGTGGAGTTTCCTGCTCTGAAGATATTCCAAAGCCACCTGAATGAGACCCTGTGTGACCTTTTCAATGACCCTGCTCTCACAGGGGGGTGGGCACTGGGTGGTCTCTTGAAACCTCTGTCAATGCCAACCCTCCTGTGATGCCATAGAGAGGGGGTCTGCTCTCAGGCCTTAGTCCTGAGGAAGAAAAAACAAAACTGCAACAACAGTGAAAAATAACCAAAGCAAAGCCAAGCAAGAAGGAAGAGCCATTGGGACATGAGACATAGAAATAAAATCCGTTATGATTTGTGGCCTTTGAATCATGGTAGCCATAATATAAGCAATGCAACAGGAAGTTCTTGTTTAATTCAGTGGCTATCAGTGAGTTCTTCTCAACTGAACAGCATCAAATCCCAGTCCTTTTGCTTTCTATCAAATATTCAGCCTGTTTAACTATTTTTGTTCTTATTATTTATTTTCCCCCCTGCTCCTTATGAAAAACCTGATAACTGTTTTCAAAACCTACTTAAAGTCTGAACCAAAAAGTTAGTGAAATGTTGAAATGTCATACAGATCTCACTGAAATACACACAGCTTCATTCTCCACGAAGCTTGCAGTGAAAAGGAAGCAATTACATTGTAGGATTGAAGACTAAAGCATCACCTGAGTGTCTTGTCACACAGAGCAGGGAATGTGGAGACCCCAGAGGCAGAACTGTCACCTGAATTGAAAGCATTCAGTGTCAAGGGACATTACCCTGAGGGATAGGGGACAAGGGAATTTTTCTCTCTGTGTTGGTCAGACATGTAAAGCTGTGGGGCTCTGGTCCAGGTGTGCAGGAGCTGGTGAATAACAATCAGGCTACACTCGAGCTGTCACTGGCTCTGGGCAAACTCTTCCCATGAAAATATCCACTGGGAAGCCCCAGGACTGGAACCATATCAGACACTGTGACAGGGAGGTCTCCTGGGGGACTGCATGCTGGGGTGAGCATGATCCTCTTGGCCTCTAAAAAGAAAAAGGCTTCAAAATCTAAAATATAATACACATATACATATATTTATATACACATCCATCTCACTCTGTTTGTGAATAAATAAGATCTCTTTTTTTTCACATTAGACCCTTTCTTCATACCCAGCCTGGCCTTCAGGTGCTATAAAGTGATGTGCCAGGGCTGTCTGAGCTCTGCTGGCTGTGGACAAGAAGCCACAGGGAGAAGGGAGCAGCAATGAATGCGGCTTCGCTGGAATTACGTAATTACTTTCTTCAAGCTAAAAGTATTTCAAGTGTTTGATTGCCAGTGCTACATAACAATCTGGAGTAATTATATAATTAGCAAGAAATTGCAGCTCCCATTAGGTACTTAGAAGAAGTCAGATTTAGGTTTGATTTTTTAAAAAGGTGGGAAGTTGTGCACATGTGGGTTTTTTGCATAACGATATGACCTCGAAGAAATGAGGGAGTTGATTTTTTTCCTTTCCATAAAGGAACATTTCAGTGTTCATTGTGAAAGTAGATCAAGTAAGACTTGCTTGAGAAGATTGAGAAATCTATTGAAATTGGTGATTAAAAAGTTCATTAGGATTAATTGCTTCTAATTGTTACCAGAAAGCTTGCCAGGATAGGTAATATTGGATTTCAATACCCCTCTGAATGGCAAAAGACTTGGATTAGCTCCAGGGACAGTCTTCCTGGGGAGAAGGCCAGAGTGGTTAGGGTTGGAAAGGAGCTTGGAGATCACCTAATTCCAGCTGCCATTGGAGATGGGAGAAGAAACCAGGTCTGACACCCAGATGGTGATTGTTCCCCTCTGTTGGGAGCTGCCCTCTGACACAACAGTGTTATCTGGTACTTCATACCCAGGGTTGGAGAAAAGGGCTATCACATCCCTGCCATATTGCTGATCCTGTTGTTCAAGTGATCAGCATTTCATTCATTAAAGCCACTGGAGCCTTGCCATAAATATCAGCCAAATTTCCTCCCGGAGTGAGCTCCTGACTCTTCCAATGATAAACAATTTTATACAGAAAGAAAACCAACATAAGAGGGGGGAAAATACCTATGCATTTTCCACCCAGATGTGCAAAATGAAGATCTGCCTAAGTAACCTCTTTTAAAGTCTTGAGCAAGGCCCAGGAGATATAATTGATTTGGATTTTTTAAAAGCCAGTGCCAATTTCATCAGAAAGACGCCTTGTGCAGCTCAAACCCACCGGGAGCCGGCATGAAATAATGGAATGGTTAAGTAACTTATTATGGACAGCAAGGAGAATTTGTAGCAGAAACTGTCGGCATGTCATTCCAGTGCCAGGGCAGAGAAATCAGTTCTAAAATTGATTTCATTTGGTGGTGATGCAAAAACACGGCGGTGCCAGACAAAGGGAGATGGGGCAAGTGGAATATTCCTGTTGCAACACCGAGCTGCTGAAGGGGGAGAGAGCAGTGAAACAATGGGAGAGGAGGGAAAATGGCTTGAAGAGCTGCATATGAGACTGAAATTATGCTGCAAACTTTGGAAGCTCTGCTGTCACGTGGAAAAGTAATTTAATAGCCAGGCAGACAGAGGACTGAGCCTCAGCTAAATGCAGGGCTGAGCGAGCCTCATTGATTTCCATGGAAGGCAGCAGTGGATGCAGACAGATCCTGCACTGGGGCCACAAAAATAGGGAGCATCCTGGCACAGGGATGGGGTGGGGACCAGCATCCCGAGCCACGTGTGTAGCACCAACCTTTCCCCACCAGCAAACCCCAGCAGTGGGATTGTGCCCAACATGGGATGGGAGCTGCTGCTGCTCCCTGCACAGATTTTACAGTCAAAAACGGGGGGGAAAAGCAATAAATTCTATCAAGGACAAGGAATTTGATGGTGGAGGTGGTAAAGCGGGGAATGGCTTTGGGAGATAACCGGTGTCACGCCGTAGCGGATGTAAATCCCCGCAGCCGGCTCTGGCCGTTTACACCGTGAGGATCCAGCCCTTTGTTCCCCCGCAGACTCCGGGATTAGGGGAAATGAAAAGGATAAAGAACAGCCCTCCTGAAGCTGCGATTCACCCGCACGTTAATGTATGCGCATAAAGGAGCGGCCACCCGGGCCAGGCTGCGCTGAGAAAAGATGCGAAGGTCATTCAGGAGCAGATGTCACCTTAGCAGAAAACAAAGCAGTAAAATGAACAAGCCTCAGTGGACCAAATGCCTTTTCAGGCAGGCTCCAGAATCCGTGTTCCAGTAACAGAAATAAATGTACAGGGGGAAAATGTGTGTGTTTGTTTCTTTTCTCTCGCGGCAGTAGAATCACGTCCCCGCGTCTGGGCAGGAGCTACTTGAAATAAAGCTAGAACAACGCTTATCTCTTATCAGCACTCGGGATTTGCAATAATGAAAAGATTTGCATAACAAATGCTTCTTTTCCTTCGGGTTGGGATGGAAGTATTAATTTCCCCTACTTTTCTACCTTTTTTTTTTTTTTTTAAATATATCCACCTTCGAGCCAAAACACAAACCTTTCTACTTTGTAACCACTGCCTCAACCCTTGTCTATGCTGACTCTCTCTTGCTGCAGTTTGGGGATTGAAAGAAACATTTTTGGCCTCATTTATATCCTTACAGCCTCCTTATGGCTTCTATGCACTTGCAGAGAAAATAAAGACAAAAGGCCTCATTCATCCCTCGCGTGGCCCCATTTTACACCCGTGCCACTCTGCTCCTTCAGAGCCAAGGAGGTGAGAGAAGGATCCTCCCCGCGTAGTCAATTAATTATGAAGTCAATCAGGAGGTAAATATATGCATTAGCATCGGCGAGGGCTGGAGGGGATCTCTGCTGCTGTATCACAGCGTCTCTCTGCACATCAGCCTGCTCTGCCCTTTGATCATTTATGCTGCAGCCGGGCCCCCTCCTGCGAGCGCGTGTTGGAGCTCCCGAGCTTTGTGCCGCAGTGATGGGAAGGGCTCGGTGCTGCTCTGAGGGCTGGGAGCCAGAGGGATGGATGGATGGATGGATGGATGGATGGATGGATGGATGGATGGATGGATGGATGGATGGATGGACGGACGGACATCCAGAGGTTTTCCCGGTTGGTGGTCAGACTCCTCTTGCCTCAAAGTGGCAAGTAATAGGCTCAGTAGATATTTCACTCATCCCTTCATCACACTGAGGGCTTTCCGGGACCTTCCCAGGCCATGCACCAACACAGAAGCATGGGAGAGTGATCAACATAGAAATGTGGGAGAGTGATCAACATAGAAATGTGGGAGAGTGATCCCCTGCAGCCAGGACCTGTCTGAAACTTGATGTGGGTCATGTCAGATCCATGAAGTTCCCCACTCAAGCCACAACTGCTTCCTGAAGATGTCACAGTCATATCGATGCATTATTTTTTTATCAATCATATCGATGCATTCTTTTTTTTACCAGGTTCTTGGAAAAAGTCTTCTTCCACTCTTAGAGTGGAACAAGTTTCCTAATATCTAACCCTAAATCTTCATTCTCCAAATAAAGCCTTTTTCTACCAGTCCTTTTACTGGGGCACAGCTGCATTTGCTCCATAAGTGCATGCACACTGTGCACGCCCTTCTCAAGCCACATCATTGTATTTCCTGTTTGGTAGCAAATAAAAACCCTGAAACCTTTTTTCTCCCTTCTCTTTCTCTTCATTCCTGCATCAGCAAAAAGTACAAATCAAGTGTCAACCTAAACTGACAAAGCTGAATTACACCTGTAACCTCCTGCAAAATCATCATTTTACTGACTTTATAACCAAGGCTGGCCAAGCTGACTGCAGGAATTTTGAGCTGTCTTCAACCCCAGGTCACTCAGGAAGAACATCCATGAGCCTCCTCTGGAAAACTCATTAGAATTTGTAGCACTGATATTGTTTTCTCAAATAATGAGACTGTTTTCTGAGATCCCCACAAAATCCAAGATAAAGGCCAGAAGTCAGTGTATCACCCATGTGAACATTACTGTGGAAAAGCATCTATTTCTCCCCAAGAGAGGAAATTAAAAATTTTACCATTCTTTCCAGTTCATTGTGCTGGAACAGTCCATATTAATGATATCCATAGGTCAAACAGGAAAAGGGGGATGCTTCTTCATTCATGGACATTATGGAGAAAATTTAACAGGCTTTTTATTTATTTCTTTTTCTTTATTTAGGACATTCATGCATGCCATCTCTTATTTCAGGGCACAGGGTTTTTTAATTAGGGCATAGGCTTTGAAACAAATGCACTTTGGAATTCCTGAATAAATAAAACCAGAGGACCTCAAACTAAAATGACAAGGAATTACAAATTGATGTGACTTTCCCCAGTTTTGAAATTGTTGGGCCATCACAATCACTTTTTTTTAACTTAAAATAGAAGAAACTTTTCTTTCCCTGAGAGGGTGGTGAATCTCTGCATCATAACAATTAATTGTTGGGTTTTGAAATTCCACACTTAGTTAAAGTCTAATTCAGTATCCAGACACCATTCTGCCATGACAATGTCCATGACTGACTTCCACATTCCTAACTACTAAGGGAAAAAAGTCAGGTATTTCTATCTCCAATGTTGGTCATACAAGAAATGATGCCTGTCTCCCTCAATTTCTCCTCTTGACAGTGAAGTGCCGAACAAAAAGCAGGAACAAAAAGGATCAGCATTAAAAGTTAATGCTGTAGGATTCGGCTTTTGTGTCTCACTTACAGGGGAGGAATTACAATGACAGGTGAATTGATCTGGTTTTCCTGCCCAGGGATGGGTGACAAGTTCAGAGAAGTTAAGGATAGTCTAAGGATCTTCTTCCAGGAATCTTCAGAGTAGAATGATTTGTGTTGGAAAAGGCCTCCAAGATCATCCCAACTGTTAACCCAGCACTGCCAAGCCCACCTAAACCATGTCCTCAAATGCCACATCCAGATAACTTTTGAATACTTCCAGGGATGGTTGTAGCTGTGCAATTTCAATCCTTGGGTGTTTTTAAGACTTAACGGGATGAGCAACCTGATCTAAACCCTTCAGGGCTGACGCTTCTTGGAAAAGGAGGTTGGACCAAAGACCTCGTAAATGCCCTTCCAGCCCAAATTCTCCTCCAATCAAGCAAGACAACACCTTGTTAATTTTCCATTTTTAGGTTGAACCTCTCACACTCAAAACTGTCCCCACCTTTGAACAAGGGACTCTGGTACTGGTTGATGACCTGGGATATCCCATTTCAATCCCTACTTCACCTGACTTTCCTAAAGGATTCTCCATGTCTCCATCTCCATCTGCAGAACAGAGACATTTCTCTGTCTGCAAAAGGCAGCTGCGAGATGAATTTGTTAGAGATCAACGGGTCCTGAATTCAGTGGTAATAAGGGCCATAAGACAGACAAAATAACAGGGTGGGGAAAATCTGACAAGATTTTGATATCTGGTCTAGTTGCCTGGATACTCTCTCCTGGCACAGAAAACTCATGCGCCACAGCCACCGTCACATGGTGTGAGCTCAGAAGTTGATTCACTTCAAGGCAGGAGAAATAAACAGAAAATAAAATGTCTTCCACGATTATTTCAGGGCCAGAACATTAACAGTTATAAATTGCTCAGGACCTTTAGCTTTCACACCTAAGAGTACCTTGGCTGATGCAGAGGAGCAAAATTTTCTTTTTGCCACGAGGCTTGGGCTTGGAGCAGCCTATGGGTGCGTTGTGTCGGGAGCATGATTTTGGAAAGTGGAGTGTGTTAGACAGTCAAGATCTGCAGCCTACTTCCATATGGCCACATTAATTTCACAGCAACTCTGCAGAGAGGAAGATGATGCACCTCCCACCATCCTTGTGGGGGAGAAGAAGTGCTCCTGCCAAGCAGTTTGCACAGGACAATAATTCTGAGCACTATCCCCTCTGTGAACAGCCTCAAATGGGGCTGCTGAATCCTCCCATCACTTCTCCAAACCACTGCCAGGGTAACCCTTTGTAAATCTAAGAGCCCAGTGAGTTTTTTTCTTCCTGGGCCACAGCAGAGTGAAAGGAGAGAAATAAAGTGAAATAACTTCCCTTTGCTGAGGAAGGAGAAAAAGTGTAACTGTGGTTCTTAAAAAGCTTAAGGAGTTTCCAAAATACAAGGGTTGGAAGTGTAGTGAATTCAGGGAGATCCTTTTAAAGGCATTAAGGGTATTATGATACTGAATCACCAAGAAAAGTAAATGTAGATTTAGCTTGAAGACCTGTGGTTCTCTCATGGCAAGGAATGAGCCAGAACATGCTCTGGAGCATCACCATGGAGGCTCCCTGCCAGCTCTAAGTCATCATCCAAGGTGAGACACCAGCCTGCTGTATCCCATGAAAATGCCAGGCTGGGATTCATTTAGAGTTAGGAAAGTCTTTCAGGAAGTGGGTTATTGGCACAGTGTTCTGGTGCTGTGGGCACTTATCGTGAAGAAATTGTGTCTTAAACATTTTTCCCCCTCACAGTTTGTTCCATTGGAATTCCTCAGTGAAAAGTTTGATTCCCATCAGCTTGAGTCAGAAGTTGAAGCTTTAGATTTGAAGTTTCAAGTTCTAGATCCACGATGGAAAGGTCCTGACCCAGTCTCTCCCTCTTTGTGGCTGGACAGGAGAGGTGAACAACAGGAATTTGTAACAAAATTGGTTTATTTATTGGATTTATTGGATGGGGCCCTGAGCAACCTGATCCAGTGAGTGACATCTCTGCCCATGGCAGACAAGATGAGCTTTAAGGTCCCTTCCAACACAAACTTCTGTGATTCTTTGATTACAAAGATTCTTTCAGAACACTTTATGAACAAGGCACTTTGGTTTGGCTCAAAATTTAGGATCCCACAGAGATGAACCAATTCATCCCAGCAGAGCACCCATAATTACCACACTGTAGGAAAGTTTTTAAAACTCCAAAGACTGATCATTTTAATAATTTAAGGGCCACACCTCAAGTGCCAGCTGCCAATCCTCAGGCCTGGAACACGCCTGTTCTTGGCTGTTCAGCACTACAATTGCAAATGGCCCATTTTGCTGCTTCCCAACATTAACCCAGTGAGAAATACACAGAAAAAAAATTACTCTGCAGAACATCTGAAAAGGCATTTTCTGTTCATTTAACAAACTGCCCAGTGCAAAACCTACAGGCAGGAGGTGCCTGCTGGGTGGGAGCTCCTCTGAAATTCCACAGGATTGGCTTCGGCCAAAAAATGGCAGGAACTGGAGTGAATCCTTCTGTTTGCTCCCTGGAGTCCCCCCATCACTGGGAGACTTGTCAATTGTAGATGGATGGACAGAAAACTCATATCAAAATCCGAGTTTCAACCTCTGGAGTTAAACTCACATCCATCTTCCTCAGAGCAAATTAAATATTTTTTAAACAAAACAAAGCAAAAGGCAACCACTCCTCCAATAAGTTTACTATTTAAACCAGGAGGAGCTTCTCGTGTTAAAGACTCTGGGTTATCACTACCAGAGATAGCAATTAATTTTCTGGAAGACTGCATGACAATAAAGCCCAAATCAGTCCTGGCACTTGGTCATGCTGGACAATGTGCTGGTGTTATTAAAAAGCCAATTACCATCAGCTTGTGTTCCAGCTGACAGCAGGAAAAACTTGGACGAAGTGGAGTGTTCCAGGGAATCCTGACATCCTTGCACCACTCGTGATAGTTGCAGCTCCCACCTAAGTAATCATTCAGCTGCAAAAGCAGCCCTGATTAAAATGTTTATAGAAGCATTTCTGACAAGAAAGGAATTTCATCCTCACCCACTGATAGATGCCTTGCTCCTTTCTCTGAAACATTCAGCAGCAGCGTCACAGGGGTCAGCTTCAATCAGCTAAGATAACTCAGATATTCTTAAATTAAAATCCAGGAGAAAATAGAATATTTCCTCTTGACTTCCACCTGGCAAGTCAAATGAGGACAATAAAATAAATTAAATTTTATGATCGACTTGATTTGGTCTCTCTTGCAGGGGGGAAGGAAGACTCATCTCATCGGTTTTGATAGGAACTGTTACAGAGGTAGGACTATGAATATCAAGGATATTTTCCATTTCAGAGATCCTTTTTGGAGAGAACAAACTTCCTAAATTCCTTAACATCTGTGAATATAAGTGGAGAATGCTGTGATGGCTGGATCCACATCCTTTCAGGACAACTTCTGAGAAGGAAGAGAGTGTTCTGTCATTTTGTTGGTCTGTATTGGATGGACATCTTTATGCGATAACAATCCCACAAGTCCTGGCTGTACAAAGTTGGGATCTGCAGCCTCTGGCTGACGTGGAATGTTGCAGGTGGCTTTTACTCCTGTGCTTGAGCAGCCCTGGGTGTGTCAGTGCTGCTCTGGCAGCACTGGAGGCCTTGAGCTTGGTTTGTGACCACTGGTGACATTCACGGTGCCAGCACACGTGTCCTTCTGAACAGAATTAACTGCAGTGTTCTGCCAAGCTCTAACTTGAATAATGATGGTCTGTCCTGCAATTTCTCTTTGAGAAGTTGAGTTTGGTGCTCTAAAGGGGGGGCTCTTCATCATGAGGATGTGAGATCCCATTTCATGGCTGTTCATGGCTACCTCCCCACGCAACGGGCTGGATTTTAGTCTGAGGAAGTGAATCTTTGTGTCCATGACCATGGAATCACAGAATCACAGAATTGGAATCATCTGTGTTGGAAGGAACACACAAGGATCATCAAAATCCATCTCCTGGTCCTGCAGAGGACAGCCCCAGGAGTCCCACCATATCCTTACATGATGGATCACAAATCACCTTCTGAGGCACTTGCTCAGTGCATAAATGCAGGACCAGCTCAAGGACTGGAAATTGTGAGAGTGTAGGTCCAAGAACAACCTGAAATCCATGGATGACACCTCCCAGGAGCACCAGTTTCTCCAGTGACTGCTTTAGGGATGGACTGTTGTGTGGTCTGGGAGACAGAATTGCAGATACTAATGTCCCCAGCTTATTCACAGGGGGCTTCAATGCACTTTCTTTGATTAATACTTGTGAAGAGTTTTCAATAGAGGCCCAGAAAGGATACGAGGTTTGTGGCACCAATCATGGAATCACAGAATGGTTTGGGTGGGAAGAGACCCTAAAGCTCATCCCATTCCACCCCCTGTCATGGGCAGGGGGACCTTCCACCATCCCAGATTGCCCCAAGCCCTGTCCAACCTGGCCTTGATGGCACCAAGTACAGTTATTCTGCCACTTATCTGTTAATTTTGTCTTGAACTTTGATTTTTTGCCAGGTTTGAGGACACCAGGTGGGAGATGGGCCAGGTCAGATATGCGCAGAGATGTTTCTCTTTTATTGTCTGATATTTCCACTCTTCCTGTAAGCAGGGAGCTCTTGTTTCCTTCCCAAAAAAGATACATCCTACAAGAGGCTATTACAAAGTGCAATGAATAACTTCTGGTTGTCAGGTTTTCTCCCCTAATTGACTGGCAGAGAAAAATAAAACAGCAGCAGCAACAGCTCCATGCTGTCTTTCACTTGAGCTTTCCCAACCACTTTGAAATCCTAAGTGAAATAAACTTCCCAGCCTCTCCTGAGGCAGGTGGGGAGAATAGGAGGGAAGGTGGAAGGGAAATAATTTCCTGAGCTTATCCAATAAATCGAGACATGGTTTCATCTCTCTGGACTCACTGTGATGAGATGGCTACAGGATGGGACCCAGCATGGAAATCAGGGTTGTGTTTGCTGAGGAAGAGTGAGGAAGGTCCCCCTGATGTGGTAAAGAATCTAAATGCCGGAAGTTTATTCCCTGCATTTTCCCTAATAGCCAAACTGACCTAACTGGATTCAGTGCTCTGCATCCTATTCAAGCCTGTAGAAAGGAATAATCACCATTCATCCCTCCTTCTTGTGTCCTCTGCAACTTTCTTAAAGCAAACTCCTTCTCCAGAAGCATCACTTGTTTGCAGGATGCCCTAAAAAGCCGCATTTTTCCCCAAAAAGCATCAAGCACAGAGTGAAGACTGCAGCTCCAGCTCTTTGAAAATCCCAGCTGGGCACAACCCCAGTGGGGTAGCTGGCTCGGGGGGTGCTGGGTTCCCTGGGGGAGCTGCCATCCCTGACACAGAGCGGGGCATCAGCTGCTCGCCGCATGCCAGGGCTCGACGTGCCGAAAGTGGAGGAGGACGAGCTGCTGCCGCCCTCTGGGAGAGCCGTCAAAACATCTGTGATATTTGGGACCGTTCCAGGGCTAGGGGAATCAGAAGTGGATCCTGGAAATCTGCCTATTATCCTAATGAGGATGTTTCCGTGTCGTGGCAGGGAGGCTGATGCCGCGGAAGGGTTGGTCCAAGTGACCTCCTGCTGTCCCAAAGGGTGGCCCAGCACAAGGGCGTCCCTGTCCTCCCCATCAGGATCACTTACTGGGTTGTGTCGTGTGTTATTGCCTGTGTAACTTCGGCTCCCAGGAGTGTTTTCCCATTAGGAAAAGGAGGGGGGAAGAAAAAAAACCCAACCAAAAAGCAAACTAGAAGCTTTGCACGGGCTTTTAAGCAAACAAAATGTGGAACATGTGTGCACACAAGATTTCACACCCACGCACAATTTCCCTTCTAACGTTGCAAATGGCTCGTGCACAAGGACCTGGCGTAATGGAAGGCAGGGAAAAGTGGGAAAAACAAGGGGGAAACAGGGAAAAAGACAAAAAAAAATCAGTTATTGTTTCATTTTAGGGAAACCATGTAAATTTTCAGCAATGAAAATCAACCTCCATCCTGTTTTGTCTGATGTTTGATCAAGTTGAAAACCCTTCCCATACTCTACCATAGGAGTACTGCAAAGCAAATACAAATTGGGAATAATAACAACACATCTGGGGTGGCAAAGTGATTTTACTTAGCACTATTGCCATCAGTCATTCCAGGTTTGCTAAAGACTTTTGGACTTTCAAGGGGGAGCCATAGCCTGGTTCATGGGGCAACAGCCTGAGCAAGATTCTGGATCATAATTAAAAACTTCCCAAGATTTTATGAATGACAATGGGGAAGAAAAGTCCTGCTATTCCAATTTTTTTTTTTTTTGAGGGAAAAAAGATAAATGAAAACCACAGTTTTTCTGTGCACATGCAACAGTGGCACTTTGCAGACTTTTCTGAATCCTAAAAATATTCCACTTGATTGGTGGTGTTTTTTGGCCATCATTCCTCATGGCCTTTTTTGTCAGTGAAGGTTTTCCATTGAATGATACATAGAATTTTGGGAAGATATTAGAAATTAGGAAGAAATTCTTCACTATGTGGATGATGCAACAGGGTGCCCAGAGAAGCTGTGGCTGCCTGTGGTTCCCTGGAAGTGTCCAAGGCCAGGTTGGGCAGGGCTTGGAGCAACCTGGGATAGTGGAAGGTGTCCTTGCCCATGGTAGGGGGTGCCACTGATTTAAAGTCCCTTCCAAACCATTCTGGAATTTTATGAAAATTACTTTAAGACAAAACCACTTGCAGAAAAACATCCCAAATGAAGTCCTGGCCAGGAATCCCACATGCCTCATACCTCTGATCTTCTCAGAGCAAATTTCTCCTGATGTTCATTGAGTGTCCGAGTGCTTCCTCCCCACCACGTCAGAAACACAAATGTGAAACACGTGCTCTGCTTCATTAAAAATTATGCTAATGGGAGGCATCATTTAAATTGCTAATAGGGTTGGCTGTTTCTAGTAAGACATGACAAACTGTCTGGAAGGAATTTTTGCATTTTTAAAGATCCCCTTTATTCCCAAAGGGAAGCGAGTTGTTTCAGAGGGAAAAATATATATATGTATTTATATACACACACGAGCACGCACACAAACACACACACAAAGACAAACAATTTTTTTTTTCCCTCAACAAAATGCAAGTGCTACAAATCAGCTTCTCTTTTGTGGGTGCATCTTTTTTAACCACAGTGGCTTTGGGAAAAAGGGTGTTTGGGTGCCACTGCATCAGGAGCTGCAGGAAGGGTGTCCCTTCAGCACCCGACCACCTCCCCACACCCTGCACGCACCAACTCCTGCTGCAGATTAGCAGCTGCTCTTTGCAAGGAATGCTGATTAGCAGCAGGCAGGGGAGGGAAAAGCCGCAGGGATGGATAAAAGATGAAGCCAGAAGAGCAACCAGGAGTTCTGTTCCCTCCCGGGACCAGCTCGCCTTGGAATAAGTTATTTTTGTGACAGATTGGAGCAAACCCTACAGCAAAGGGGCAGCCTCGTTTTGTCTTCACTGGGCAGGGCAGTGTCTATCCCATTCTTGGGCAGAGTTCTAAGGTGCCTGCCTCCCACCAAGAGATATTTGCTCCCCTCAGCAGTGATAGGAGGGAAAACCTGACCCCTGGAAGCGCTCAGGGAGCCCATCCCTGCCTCTGGATTGTGCTGGCGGGAGGGGGACAGATGGCAGCACGGCCACTGGGGACACCCCCTGCAACACCACCAATCTGCCAGAGGGAAAGGGCTTCCAACAGGGAGCAAAAGAGGACAGGGAAGCATTGGGAGGTGAAGCCAGGAGATAAAGTCAACTGAGGACCTCTGGCAGGCGCAGGCGGCTGCCGAGGGACCGCAGCTGAGCTTCTCCAAGGGATCTGGGCATCTTCCACCAACTTCCCAACAGCCCTCCAGCTGCATGGAGCATCTCCATGTGGTGTTTCTGACATCAGTGGCCTGTTTGCATCCTCATAATAATAATGTTTTGGTCAAAACCGGAATCAGCTCTTGCCCCTCACCTGGGATGAGGTCTCCAGCAGCAGCTCATGAAGAGTTGTGGCTTAGATGCTGCTGTTGGTTGTCACTTCATCATTTCAGTGGTGATTAATAAATTTAGGCTTTGATAGGGATGTCCAGGAATTAATTGTTATTTTAGATGAACTTCTGTCACGATTTGACACTGGCCCAACACCATCTTCTTTCAAAGGCATTTGTGTTGAATGTACCTGGCTCTGTGGGGGTTCCTTTCAATCCTTCAGTTTTATCTGTTTGTCCTTACAGTTCCATACTTAAGAGCAGAAACAGCCTCAATATATGGGTTTTCCTTGTGCTTCAAGCTCTCCACACAGTTTTGGAAAATTACCTTGGTCCAGATAACCACTTTGTGCTGCCTGGGGTTTCTCTGGGGTTTTCAGCAGAAATGGGTGCAGAGAAATGTGGATTCAGCACTGCCCCGAGCTGATGGGAACTGGGCAGGGAGCCCAGGTATGGAAGAGCCAGCACAGCCAGAGGAGGTGACTTTCCTCCTTTACCAAGGCTGCCACATCCCCTAAAGGTGATCTTATCTCAGGAGTACAGGAAAACTGACCATTGTGCCCATGGACAGACACAAAATCTCTTTGTTCCTACTCCAGACTCAATTCCAGCATCAACTCCTCTCCCTCTCCCAGTCCTGACACAATATTTATTATTAACAGCATGAAAACCACAAGGCTGAGCTTGTCTGATATTTTATCTCACTGTTATTTTATCTCACCTAAAATCACTGCATGGCCATTCCATCTTGGCATTTTCACCATTTCTTTTGCTGTCCCGTTTTACCAGCAGAACTCAGCACTCCAAGGCCCACAGACAAGAGTCCCAATAACCAATATTTACATGTGTCATGTAAAAAAAATAAAGAAAAAAACCAGCAAAACAACAAAGTCAAGGAAGGCCAGTGGGCCTGTGCTGCACTTAGCAATGAAGGACACACTGGCCAATTCTGCCTCTGATGGAATATGATTATGTCTGGCACACCATACAGAAGAACTGCCCAACAACCAGGCAGCCACTAAATTAAATTCCAAGACTCCAATTGCAACTTTCTCCCTGCACAGCTTCAGGAAATGCAGATGAAGCTCATGATGCAATAAATACCCAACAGCACAGGAAAATGGCTCCTCCAGTAACAGGCTGGGATTCCAGGACATTTGTCCTGGTGAAATGAACAATGCCAGGATCTGCCCCTAATCTGGGTTTGAGGACAATTCCACAAAAACATCAAATTACAGAACGGTTTGGGGTGGATAGGATCTTTAAGGTCATCTAATCCAACCCCCCTGACACAGACAAGGACATCTTCAGAGCCCCTTAGCTTGGCAAAACTTATACCAGGCTAAAACCATTCCAGAGTCATGCTGATGATGATTTCTGGGCTCCAAAACATTTCCAATTCCCTATTTCTGACAGACCCTAGTGTGAGATGAATATTGGTCCTCAAGGATATGAAGTTTGGGTCTAGTATCTGATTTGTTAATAATGGCCTGAGGTAGAAAGCAATGGAAACAGAGATTGGATGAGGCAATCCTGGAATATCAACCAGCTTTCTTGGCCCCCTCTTCCCTCCTGGGCATTATCCCAGGGGACTGACCCAAAAAGATCCCTGAAGAGACTGAAATTTGCTCTCCTGAATCCCAGGGTAATGTGCTTGCTCTGCACCCTCCTCACTGCCCCAAGGGTCCCCAACTCCACCATTCCATGGTCCAGGCTGCCCTTGAGCTTCACACATCCCACCAGCCCCTCCTTTTTGATGGGAACAGGCCCAGCCTGGCCCCTCTCCTCCTCGGCTCCTCTCTCCCTTGGAGGAGGAAGTTGTGGCAGCACATTCCAGGGGTGGGATGGATCCAGGTTCAGCTTGTGTGAGCGATGCAGAAAATATGATACACACTTGAGTAAACAGGTGAAAGTACTTTGCCTGCCATGTTTCAAGGGAATTTAGTGAAGAAATGTATTTTTTAACATGAAGAGGCTGTTCAGGAAGATCTTGTAGCCTGTTTTTTTTTTTCATGAGAGAAGAGTGAAGTGTCAGAACCACCTTCAAGGCTCACAACAGGAGCATTGGGAAGATGGGAAATAGTGTTCAGCCCTATAAAAAAGGTCAGTAAGATCCTCTGCTGCAGCCAGAGGTGGAATAAAACAACACAATTGTTCCAGGTGGAGATGGTACTCTGAGTTTTATAAGATTGGGATCGAAAGGATTACCTCAACTGCAGATTTATTTCAGATGTTAGATTGTATCAGCACAAGTTTATACCAAGAGAAGGTCCCAAAGGAGTGGGTTTATACCAGAAAAAAAATCCATTGCAGGCCTTTAAAAAGGTTTTTAAGGTCATTAAAAGATGTGAACCTCATCCACTTCTGTTCTTTTCTGGTTTGCTGTATTGATATTTGGAATGTGTCTAAAGTTTAAGGCAGGACAAGGGGGAATGACTTCCCACTGCCAGAGGGCAGGGATGGATGGGATATTGGGAAGGAATTGTTCCTTGTGAGGATGGGGAGGCCCTGGCAGAGGGTGCCCAGAGAAGCTGTGACTGCTCCATCCCTGGAAGTGTCCAAGGCCAGGCTGGATGGAGATCGAAGCAACCTGGGACAGTGGAAGGTGTCCCTGCTCATGGCAGAGGATGGGATGGGATGGGATGGGATGGGATGGGATGGGATGGGATGGGATGGGATGGGATGGGATGGGATAGGATGGGATGGGCTTTAAGGTCCCTTCCAACCCAAACCTTTCCATGATTCTGTTTTTCTAACCATACAGAGCCTGCAGTAACATGGATTCTGCCTCTGATGGAATATGATTATGTCTGGCACACCATACAGAAGAACTGCCCAACAACCAGGCAGACACTAAATTAAATTCCAAGACTCCAATTGCAACTTTCTCCCTGCACAGCTTCAGGAAATGCAGATGAAGCCCATGATGCAATAAACACCCAACAGCACAGGAAAATGGCTCCTCCAGTAACAGGCATTGGAAAATCATAGAAGAGTTTGGATTGAAAACGACCTTTAAAGGTCACCAACCCCCCTGCCATGGACAGGGACACCTTCCACTATCCCAGGTTGCTCCAAGCCCCATCCAGCCTGGCCTTGGACACTTCCAGGGATCCAGGGGCAGCCACAGCTGCTCTGGACAACCTGTGCCAGGGCCTCACCACCCTTACAGCCAAGAATTCCTTCCCAATATCCCATCTATCCCTGCCCTCTGGCACTGGGAAGCGAGTCCAGGCTGCCCAGGAGAGAGTGGCTAACCCTGAGTGTGGGTGGCACGTGGCACCACTCGTCCCTAGCGCTGAGTGCACCCTCCTGGCCTCCGTTTTTGTTGTACCTCCCACTAATCCTTCCTCCCAATGCCTCCCCTAATCTCCCCAAGCCTTTCCCCCGTTGGCTGGCACCCCTTAATCCTATTACAGAGATTTCTATTCTAAAAGTTTGGCTGAACCACCCTCCCAGAGCTTCACCTGGGTTGCTGAGGAAGCCGCCGGCCCTTTGGCCGCTCCGGTTCTTTCGGGAATGATGCATTGGAACGCTACTCCTGAAATAAAGCCTAAATCCCCTGTCTCTTCTTTAGCCCTTGCTCAGCACAGCCACTCACAGGATCTGTCCTGAGAGACCTCTGGGGAGATCAGGGAAGGCTTGGATTCAGTCATTTTGAGGCTGGTTTAGTGATACTGAGATGGGAAAGAATTGAGGACAAACAGCGATCAGGATCGCAGGTCTCAAAACCCATCCTGGCCTATTAACACTTTTAGGGTGAGACCCTTTTGTTTTTTTGGATGATCCCATTTCCCATTGCACCAGCTTTCCCCAAGAATTGGAGGGGGTCTGACTTCAGCACAGTCACATCATGGAGGGGAAAATAGGATGAGTTCTCATTTGAAATGCAACCTTCAAATCTCACCTTTTGCTGCCTCCTATGGGATGAGTGATGAGACAGAAAGCCAGGAGACCTGGACTCACATCTGTTGTAACCCCAAATTTGGGCACTTCACACACTGGGCTCACCCTCACATTCACTGTCTGAGCAATTGGGGATATTTTATTTTCTTTACATTTCAAATAACTCACAGGCACCTGTGTGAGCACAAATCTCATCTAGCTGAGGCTGATGTGGAGACATGAAGTTTAGCTCCTCATCATCAGCCACTTCTCTTTCATATGCTTGATGATAAATAATTCTCAGATCCCCAAAATTTCATTAAAAAAAAAAGATCTCCATTTGGAGACAATAGCATTTAAGTGTTGTGGCCCTTGCAAATTCCCTCCCCAAAAGCCACCGATTCCTCCCAGCTCTGTGTGCAACAGAAATGAAACATCAACTGCTTGAATTTCCCTGTTTCAGCCAACAATTGATTTTCAGAAATAAACCCCAAAATACTCACCAAATTTTCCTCCCACATTGCCTAATTTTCTGCTGACATTGCTTACTTTTTCAGATTAGTGATACTGAAAATAGTCAACCTTCTAATCACATAATCCAAGCAAGACTGGTTTCAGTTCCTCTTCCTATAGATTTATCTTCTGGTCTCTCCCTAGGACATGAATTATAACAAGTTTGTGGGGTTTAAAAGTTGGATTTGATGCTTATTTGGCCTCACAGTGGTGTTTTCTCATTACCTCAGTCCTTCTCCGTGTAAATAAACTGACCAATGGTTGGGAACTGCTTCCAGAATTTCTTCCTAAAGCACCAGCAGGGGCATTTTCCAGGATAGCATAAACCACAGCAAATTTGGGTGAACATTCCTGATGCAATTACAGCAAATCCCACTCTGGCCAAGGCAATGCTATTCCCAGGCACCCTAATCCACCCAACACCAGCTCTCTCCCACTGGTGCAAAATCAAAGGAAGGGTGAAACCCTCTCCTTCAAATGTGACCATCACCTGCAAAGCTCCTCCAGGTGCCTCCAGGAACCTTCCATGTGATGTGAGCTGTCCCTCCATGTAGAGCCAGGCAGCTTAAAAATAGGCTGAATACATTAAGTGGTCAAATCAGGTTATAAATATTAAACTGTCTCTGCTGCCTGCTGGCACATTGAGCTCAGCTGAGCCAGCCCAGCGTGGCAGGGGGGGCTTCATTTGCAGGTCTGTGCTCTACAGGGCCACAGCTCAGCTGTGGGGTGGCAGGATCCCAGCAGAAGTCCGAGGTAATCACAGCCCTCCCAGAGCTGACTCCTGAATTTCTGCTCCTGTTTGTGGCATTCATCAGGCTTCAGAAGAAAGGAGAGAGCAGGAGCACTCCATCCACTAATGAGCTTCCTCCCTCTCTAATTTCCTCACTGCTTTATTCTCCTGTCCCACCAGATTCCAGGAAAGCCAAATCTAAGAGCATTTGAACTGTTAAAAAAAGTGCCTTTTTTGCCATTAAACAGGGCTCCATTAGCAGGACAGAAGATGAGCACCTGGAGAGAAAAGGTCCATATGCATCTCCCCATCCAGAGCAACTTGGGATAGTGGAAGTTATCCCTGCCCATGGTAGAGGGTTGGGATGAGATGATATTCAAGGGCCCTTCCAACCCAAACCATTCTGATTCTAGGTTGTGACCAGCACTAACAGTAGAACAAACTCCTTCATGTCAACAGCACAGCACATATTTTACAGAATTTAAATCCAAATGCCTTCCAGACGTGCCACAAGTGACCATGCATGGATCCTGGTCGTGAATCACAGATCAGGGCCAGAGCATCCAGCATTCTGCAAGATCAAACCTCAGGAACACTGTGCTTCTGCTCAGAGAAAAAAAAATCAAAGTATGATTGAGTTAATTCTAAATCAGCTTGTGTCACAAGCAGCTCTTTGCCTAGATACAGGAAGAAGAACAAGTTAAGAGTCTCTTCTGCTTCAGGAACCGGCACTGCTGATTGAATTCTGACAGCCAAACTCGGCATATGGTCACAGAGCATGGAAGAGAAACAAAGAGAAGATATTTTGGTTTCGTAGAATCATAGAATCACAGAATGGTTTGGGTGTGAAGGGACCTTAAATCTCATCTCGTTCCACGCCCTGCCATGGGCAGGGACACCTTGCACTAACCCAGGTTGCTCCAAGCACCGTCCAGCCTGGCCTTGGACACTTCCAGGGATCCAGGGGCAGCCACAGCTTCTCTGGAAAACCTGTGCCAGAGTCTCCTTACCCTCATCATAACAAATGTCTTCCTTCACTCTAGTCTGAATCTCCCCTTTTTTAGTTTAGGTTTACATCATTGCCCCCATTTTAGCCAACACTTTTATTTTCTCCCAGCTCCATCTTCTTCCCACTGACAGAAGTACCACAAGACACAGGACATGGCTGTGGAAAGAAGAAGCCATGGCTGCCCCATCCCTGGAAGTGTCCAAATCCAGGTTAGACAGGGCTCAGAGCAATCTGGGATAGTGGAAGTTCTCCCTTCCCATGCCACAAAGTGAAATGAGATAATCTTGGCATCCCTTCCAACCCAAACCATTCCATCATTCTGTGTCTGTAAGAGCAGCCCCAGCAAATTCATCTTCCATATGTGCCCAAATCCTTCAGGGAAAGCAAAGCACAAGGATAATCATATGCTGCCCTGAAGGAGGAGTCATTCTGTGGTTCCTAAAGGACTTTCTGGAATATTGGGGTGACACTGGAGAATGAGTCCAAAAAAAAAAAAATCTATGTTTTGAAGACTATGAGGGATTTACAGAACACTGAGCCTTGGTGTAAGAGGAGGGTGATCCCCCTGTACAGCAAGCTGGCACCAGTGCTGGGAGAAAACGTGGGATGCTGTGGAATAAAACCTGGCTGGGGGCTTGCAGATGTTTCTGCATTAAGGGGAGGGCTGCTTAATGATAGAATTAAGTGCTGGTATTCAAAGTGTGGCTGTAAATTGGTTAAACAAACAGATCTGCTCTGTTGGGCTGTCTGTGATCGTGAAATCACAATCAACAAACAACTGGTGGAGGAATAAACCTGTTGGGAAGAATTGATGCACCTCACACCAAGGCTGAGCATTCCCAAGCTCCTTCTTGCACCACAAGAATTGATTAGCAGGGAAGAGATCATTGCCAATACTGTAAATCTCAGATTAGACTGTTCAATCCAGCTAAATTATTTCTGTATAACTCTCTTTAGGCACTCTGGAAAAAGTCATGGCTCTGGGATAGATCCTGACATCCCTTTTCAGGTGCTTTAAGGAATCCACTTGTTACAACCCCTGGTTAGCCCTAACTGTGCAAGATTTGCCTGATGCATTGGAGATGGTTGTGTACAGATTTTCAGATTTATTCTTACATGGGCAGCAAGCCCCACATGAAGCAAATCCCTCTGCCAAAAAGGTGTGTCTTGAGTAGTGTCCTGAGCTTTGTCTTGAGGAGGCTTCATGCTCCATCCCCCCTGGTTTGGCAGCAGTTTTTGTGTGCTGGGCTCAGCACTCAGGCCCTGGCACAGTGGAGGAAAGAGGGGAAGGACCATTTCTGCCTCACATGGTGGCATCTTACCCCTAAATTTGTCCTCGGGGAGATCTGGCTAAGGGGGTGAGGAGGGCAGCAGAGCACACAGGGCAGTTTGGGGTTCTCCGAGCCATATCAAAATATGGTTTTGTCAAAAATGGGGAAATGCTCCCCTGCAAGTTGATTTTTCTCCTCTGGTTAACTGAGCCAAGATGACATTGAAGTGGGAAGTGGAATAAATACACACAAGAAGTCTTTTCACCAAGTTATTTAATTCACCAGAAGGGACACTTAACCATACAGCAGCTCCTTATTTACATCGAACTGCTCTTTATGCATCCTGTAAACATCAGAAGCAATTTCTAATAAATTACAATCCAGGGAGCAGCAAATCAACAATATCACTGAGTTGTTTAAACGAATTCATTACAAAATATATTGCCTTTTTCCCTGTGACTTCATTCAGACTGCACTTGAAAGCATTATTCTCCTGAATTTTCTGTTCAGGATATACATGTGCAAAAATATCTCCAAGCAAGAAGAGATTGTATTTTAAACTTCATTGCCCTTGACCTCAGGTCCTTTTGACTCTGTTATGTTCCAGCCTCTCTGGCAACACCATCACGGGTGACATCTAACAACAAACAGCCCCAACAGCAGGTCCCAGCTAATTCAAATTGAGATCACAGATTCAGCCATGTAAGAGTCTGAAAAAGAAATCCCTAAAATTTCTATAACCTCTGGGCTTCTCTTTACCAGAAAGGATGTTCTACACAAAGTAATAGGAAAATGTAATATTGTTTGCCAGTTTAATTGGATGTGCTCCTGTTATGAAAGAGATTGGCTCTTGCTGACCGTGTATAAAACACAGGATGAGAGCAGATCCTGGTTGTTCAAAGTGACAAAAAAGCCAGCTTTGATTTGAGATGATGTGACAGCAATGGGGACATTTTCTTGGCCTCCATTCCAAGTGCAGGAGGGGGCTTTGAACAGGTTCTTTGGGGTGGACATCACTTGGTGGAGGACAACCCCATCGTGCCCAAACCTCTGTCTGTTTAAAATGAGGTCCAAGGCAGCCCCAACAGCACAATTCCTGATTTTTGAGGTTAGTGGTGATGGTGCCCTGCATTCCACTGCCCCTGGCCATGCAAAAATCCACTGTGGAAGCGACGTGGATTTCAGGGATACGATGGAGAACAGGATAAGACGCCATAGGGCACTGTTCTCACTCATCCCTCACAGCCCTGACCACTATTTTATTATGAAACCAAGAGCTGGAAGAGCAGAAAAGGGAAATTGGGCAGAGATGACAAAGTAGTAGGAGGTTCATCTGCGGCAGAAAAGCCTTGTCCCAGCATTCCCACAAAGCTCTTGTAGGCTAGGACTCTCCGGGTGGAGTGGTTCGAGTAGCTGCTGTCTGCCTCGCTTTCTCTGCCTTTACTTACGGAAAGCCACGAGAAATATTTCATCCTCTTTGTTGAGACAGTTTCCTTGCACTTAGAGAGGCAGAACAAGTGCATTTATGCTCTCACTCCAGGACTTTGCTGATGGCTGTGAGAGGCAGCTGGGGACCAGGACCGGGCTTGTTACAGCTTCAGAAATTCAGCGCTGGAGTGCCTTTGCTCTGGGTGAGAACAAGGAGAGCTCTGAGCTGCCTGACCTCAGCTCCCCTCCTGAGCTGCCACAGGAACAGGAGAAGGTTTCCTGCCAGGGGAAAGTGGTCTCCAGTTAATTCCCAGTGTCACAGAATCACAGACTGTCCTGGGTTGGAAGGAACCCACCAAGATCATGAAGGACACCCCAACAATCCCACTCTGTGCATCCCTGAGAGCATTATCCAAACACTCCTGGAGCTCTGGCAGCCTTGGTGCCATTCCTAATCCTTGGGGAGCTGTTCCAGTGCTCAGCCACCCTCTGGGGAAAGAATCTTTCCCTGATATCCAACCTAAACCTTCCCTGACACAGCTCCAGGTGTTCCTGGGCCCTGTCCCTGGTCACAGGGAGCAGAAACTGGAGCTGTCCCTCAGGAGGAGCTGCAGCCCCCAGTGAGGTCTGACCTCCATCCCCTCTTCTCCAGGCTGAACAAACCAAATTACCTCAGCTGCTCCTCATAAGGCTTCCCCTCGTGGTCCTCCACCATCTCTGTAGCCTATTTTGGATGCTCTCTGACAGCTTTAGATCATTCTTACTTTGCAGTGCCCAAAACTGCTCACAGTGTTCAAGGTGAGGCCGCCCCAGTGCAGAGCAGAGCAGGACAATCCCTTTTCTCTCCCTGCTGGTGATGCTGGGCCTGGGACATCCTGAGGGACATCCTTGTCCTGATGCCCCTAGGACAAGGATATCCCTCCTGGCTGCCAGGGCAGGCTGCCCCAGATCCAACCTGCCATGAATCATGGAATGGTTTGGGTGGGAAGGGGCCTTAAAACCTCATCCTGTTCCAACCCCCTGCCATGGGCACTTTCCACTATCCCAGGTTGCTCCAAGCCCTGTTCAACCTGGCCTTGGACAATTCCAGGGATTTGTAAATTACAGGAATAAATAAACCAGTTCCAGATTCTCTTTCCTTGGCCATGAGGCCTTGTCTTTGGGGTGGAGGAGCTGTCATCACGGGGTGCATGTGCAGTCTCAGCCTTCCCTTGGTGCCCCCAAATTGCTGCTGGTTCAGAGACACCTTGGAGCAGATTTTGGCACTGGGCAACAACGTTCCTGAAGTTTGGAGGGGTGAATCCCACCTCACCAGACCTGGGTGTTGTGTAAGCCTTGTTCTTTCACTCTATCAAAGAGATGAAGCACATTTTGCTATTTTTTCATGAATTAGGCCATGAAGAATTGTTTAAGAAGGGTTTTCTGTACTCTGGTGGGATGTTGACAGCAACAAGCCTTGCCCATCCTCCACGGAGCTGGTGTCAAACCCAGTCCTGTAGGATCCTTTTTGGTTTCTCAATCGATAAAATGACTTCCCTAACTTCCAAAAGGAGAAAATCCCTTCACTTTGGTGCATGTCTGCAGTCAGCCATCCCAAGATGGAAGATGTTTCCTTGGCTAGAATTATTTCCTTGGCCATGGTAGACTGGTGCTCTACTTATCTCTCTGTAAGTATTGACGTGTCTCCTGAATTTTGGAAAAGGTGCCATTGTTTTTCCTGCCA
Source organism: Setophaga petechia (assembly GCA_024362935.1). Classification (NCBI taxonomy): domain Eukaryota; kingdom Metazoa; phylum Chordata; class Aves; order Passeriformes; family Parulidae; genus Setophaga; species Setophaga petechia. The sequence goes on along the minus strand of JANCRA010000085.1, from coordinate 673,783 downwards.
ATCCCAACAAATGGAGGTCCCAGCTGAAAGGCTCAGCCAGGGATACCCCATAAATGGACAATGGTTTATCCCTTTTGGGAAAGGACATTTTCTCCAGAGAGCTGGAATTTGCAGTTTGGGTGGTAACAGGAAGAATGCACCTCAGGGATTTGGGCTGTAATGGGAAAAATCTTAACAAATAAAAGCAGATTCTAATTGTGCCTGAAACACCACCTATAAACACCTAATTCAGATGAAGAAAATGCTGAGAGCAAGAATGGGGATAGAACTGACTGCATTTTCTGCACATGGAAATGGGAGAACTCCTAGAAATGGATAAGATTGGGCAATCTGAGTAGGTCCATTTTTGGAAACCAAACCCATTAACGTTTGTCTTGGCACAGGCTGGGATTGTTGGGGTGTCTGTGCATGGCCAGAAGCTGAGAATCGATGATTCTCATGGGTCCCTTCCCACTCAGGATATTCCATGATTCTGTGATTTTCTAATAATTACTTTGAATTCCCGTGTTCTGTTAATGAACTGGGTATGATGAGCTCAGGAGAGGACCAGATGAGGCTCAGACTTCTGCACAGGGCTCAGACTGTGAAAATGGAGCTCAGTTCTTGGTGGACTCCCTGGGCCACCCTCATCCAGGTGCTTCTCCTCACACCTTAATTCTGCATATGCAAAATAGAGCTAATTCCCTGTAATTTACTCAGCGTGTGAGCCTTAATTAACATTTTTAGGAGAAACCCCGGGCAGACCTGGGCTGGGGAAGTGGTTGTTGCTGTATCAGAGCAGGCATCATTCCAGGCCTGGGCCAGCAGCAGGAGCTGGCTGGGATCCAACCTCCCTCTGCTCCGCGCGCTCCGGGTTTGTTAACATCCCAATCAATACCACCACGACACAAAATCCACCTTCAACTTTCCAGCTGCAGCACGGGCCGTGGGGTGGTTTGGTTTTTTTTTTGTTTTCCTTCCCATCTCACACCCTAAATCCTATTTTTCCAGCTCCTTTGAGCCCCGCTGGGAGATATTAAGGTGTTATTATCGTTCCCCGTTGCTGTGGGGGAACAGGGGGAATGCTAATGAGGGAGATGCGTCCTGTCCTCACCATCAGTTCACCTCTCCCACCGCTGTGAGCTTTTAAAAATAACAAATTGCGGGTTATCCTTCCTTTCTTTGGGAGGGTGACCTTTAGGGTTCGCAATGCACTTCGCCGAGGGATAAAGAGAAATTTATTTTCCAGGAGGAAAAGGAGAGGAAAGCTGCGATTCTCACAGGCATCAGGAATTGGACCTTAAAGAGGGGGAAAAAAAGGAGCCTGATAAATTTAAGAGCTGCTGGAATGTGGATTTGTCAGGAGCAGGTTGGTTCTGACTGGCGTGGGAACCAGAGGGATGAGGGATGGGGTCCAAGCAAATATGAGCCTATTAATAATCAATAACTGCTCACAGGGCAGAGATGATTCAGGCCAGGTTGGTGTCTAATTGCCATTATTGTTATTCTACTTTAAACCCCGTTCCTCTCTGCTGCTGCCACCAGTGATCTGAGGCGCTGTATTTTTAATTTGTTCCCAGGCACGGCACAATCCATCACATGCCTGGATCCAAATGCCAGCGCCGGAGCAGCAGAAGCAGAGAAACATTTTTGTTATTTAAGTTACTGTATGCTAAGTTTATGTTGATTGCTCTGAGTATCATCTCCCAAAGTTAACTAGCGTTAAAGTGTTGATAATGTCCCACTTTTGCAATCAGATTTGCATAGTGCACAACGGAGTTTAGCAGGAGGAAAAAAATTAGCTTAAGTGCTGTTTTTCATCAGCCCTGTCAGTCTCACACTGTTTGCTTCATCTGGGTGCACGGGGCGTTTGGTGACAAATGGTTATGACATTTTCCATCTCAGCATTACGTCATTACAGAATCGCTGCTGTCCTCTGGCTCGAGGCTGCGTCCTGGCCTGGCAGAGAGGGAGAGGGGAGGGGGTGAAAATGGGGGCAGAAAGGCAAGGATTGTCTTTGGGATTTTTAAAACAGTTTATTATTTACGATTTTCATTCTCTCTGAAAAAAATTTTTTTAAAATTTCAACCTCTCTCCCTTCCCTTCCCCCCTGCTTTAGGCAGCATCCAGGAATATTCCCCTGGGCAAAAGGAAAAGCATCCTGTTCCCGTTGAAGCCAGCGGCAAATCCCTGGATGTGCAGGACGGGGATGCAAACAGGGGTGACCTCTCTTTGTTCGGGGTGCAGATCCAGGACCACTCTTCCCAGAGGCCTTTCCTCCCTCCCAGCATCCTGGATGACATCCCCCCACCTTCCCATTCAGCCCCGGATAAACGATGGAGAATCAGGCTGGAGATCGTCCCTGCGACACTGTTTTATAAAATATAATTCAAACATTTCCTCGGTGTTAACAGCTCTGAAATAAAATCCCCAGAACGCAGGAATATGTGATATCCATAGCAATTTTGGTTTTGTTTTGTGTTAAATTTTCCCCCATCTCTTACTTTTTATCTTGGTTTAGTACCTAAATTAAGGAGTAATTTATTCAATTTATTCCTACCCTGGATCAGGCAGAAGTTTTCACCTGCATTTTGTGGGGTGTTAGGTGTCAATTCCTCGATTTGGGGCTCTGGTTTCTGTTTCACCCCCTTGCTTTAGGGGTAAATACAGAGCTGTTAAAGCCCAGCATTATCCTGGGATGTGTTTTTAGCCTGAGCCCCCCCCGCTATACATTAAGTAATTCATTCTTATTGCCATTAGGAATTCAGATGTTATTTTACAGAGGGGGAAGGGAGGATGGATGTGCAGAGCAGAGCACAGCTTATATTTTACAGATATTCCTTTCTGCTGTGCGAGTTGCTGATTTACTCTTGGAAACCTGCTGGAGGAAGGTTTGAAGGACGCTTTATGGGGGAAAAAATAGGGATTTTTGATGTAATTCAGGCTTCTCCCTGCTCCCGTGCAGCTCTCGCTGGCTGGGTGTGCAGAGCCGAATAGGGAACGGCCTCCTTTGCATTAATAATAGTCCAATAAAACCAGACAATATTCCTGCTTAAACGCACTGAGTTATGTAGATCCTAATTCTAGCACATCAGCAAGGAAAGAAAAGCAGATATTTTGTCCTCGCCACAACAAATTCCGTGATACAAATGCGAGCCGACATATGGTAAAAATTGCCTGCAGCCCTGCTGATTTACAGAACTGTTTTCACTCACAGATAATTCATTAAAAATCATTTCATACTGGCTGTATATACATAAAAAATATTTACTTGTGTAAATATCAGTCAGGAAGGTATTGCTTTTTTTTTGCTTTTTGGTTTTTTTTACCTTTTCCCTTCTTTTTTATATTATTGAGAGATGATGGTGAGGGGGGAAAAAAAAATCCAGTGATGTATGATGGACATGGGGGAAAGCAAAGGTATTCCTGGCATCCATCCGTTCATCCTGGATATAGGTCAGGCCTGGGGGTGGGCTGGGACAGCTTTAAATCCGCTACCTGAGCCATCTGCTCCTCCATGCCCGTGGAATCTGCGTTGGGGAAACACACACTAGGCAGACGTGGATATTGTGGGATACGGCACAAAAGGGACTTTTACCTGATTCTGGGCTCTCTGCTGACCTGTGGAACAATAGGGGAATGCACGCCCTGGGAGATGTTGCTGGAAAAACGGGAGCAATAGGATTCCAAGGCCGCTGCTGCTGCTGTGGCAGAGCAGCCTGGAAAAGAAAGAGCAAATCCCAGCAAGGCAAAGGGAGTTTTGGGGTTTTAATCGGTTTTTCAAATTGTCCTTAAATGATGGAGGCACCAAACACAAGAGGGACAAATGGCACAATGGGTTTTGGGGCTCCTAAAGGTGAACATTCCAGGTATAACCGAGACAAATCTTGAAATCTCCCTCCCAGCCCCACGTCTTTCCCTCTAAAATGTGTTACACTACTCAAAATGCTGAACAAGGCTCCAGCCCGACACTGCATCTTCCCCTTTTTCCCTGTGCTTGCTCCAGATTTGCCTAAATATGATGTACATTTTAAACCAGAAGCGATCTTTTGATGATTTTTTCCCCCTCAAGGAAAATTTAGAAATTAATCATGGAGTATGAGAGATTTGGGGTGTTTTGTTTGCTGTTTTTTTTCTCTCTACAACCAGCAGGTGAAACAACATTATTTAAAGTATGGAAGGGAATAAGTACCTGGAAGAGGGATCTGGTCCATCAGTTTTCATCCTCCATAAAACCCAGTAGTAAACAAAGCAATAATATTTGGGGGCTTGGAGGGGGCAGCTCTGGGGAGAGCTGGGATGTTGATTAAGATGGAATGGCTACGTGGGGAAAGGGGGGGATGCTGGAATTACATCCCACGGCTGCGCCTGGCACGGCAGCAAGGGGAGAAAGTTTGGGCCCTTTTCCTCTGGAATTTGGTGCCATGTCTCACTCCCTGGAGCTGCTGCATCAATGGGAAGTTTTCCTATCAAGCTGAACCCAAAAGGGAGGGTGAAATCAACTCTCACTTCCCCATCAGAGCGTCTACAGCACGAAAGCCTCTCCCGCTCTATTTATACGCTGGATAAATCAGTCTCCAGACTGTTACCATAGATAACAGAGTTTTTCTCCTGCTGTTGTCTCTAACAGCTTCTTTTTCCCCCCACTATATTTTGCACGGTTCCTACCTATCACCTCGGTGAGTAATTCCCCTGCTTTAAATCAAATTACTTGGGGGAGAGACGGGGTTTTTCAGGCAGAGGGAGATTTTTCATCCCCCTCTCACCGAATTTTGCTCCCAGTTCTCTGAGTAACCCTGAGAAATCCTGCAGAAAGGAGAGTTATAGGTAACTGCTTCTGATCCTGATACATATTTAACCTTCTCACAAGTCTCCAGGAATTAACTATTTAGGAGGTGAGCAGCCAGCGCAGGCGTTGCACCAGGATAACACGGCCAGGCTGGTTCACAGTGACGCCGAAGCTTCCCACAAAAATCCCTAATTCTCATCACAGAGCTTTTGCAGGAGACATTGCCACGGGCTGGGATCTTTATTTGAAATAAATAACTCACTCGATGCGGCAGGTCCCTATTTCGGGGACCAGTGGATGCAGAGTTTCCCCTCCCAGGGATGGGGTGTTAATGGGATTTGTTGCTCCTGGCTGGGGAGCGAGGGGGGTTAATCCCTTTCTCCATGTATATCCCTGCTAAGCTGGTTTAGGTCATGTTTAGAGCTAAGTTTTGTGGTGCAGGCTCTGTCCACCTGTCCATCCCGCAGTGCCATGCACAGGGATGAATCCAGCTGCCATCTTTGCTCCCCTCACACCTCCCAACGCTTAACAATTCAAGTGAGCCCCAGAAAGAAATTAAAGGAAAGGTTTAAATTCCACCAAAGTGGTGAAAAAGCCTCTAAAGGCTTTTAGAAACCCTGCGTTGTCGCTCGGGGAAAGCTCCCAGAGAGGCCCAGAGCCCTTTGTTTGCTGCAAGGGGATTTATGCTGGAGGGGGTAGGGAAGGAAAGGGACTTTTTACCTCCACCTGCAGGGACCCAATCCCCCGGCATCACCTCTGCCATCATCCCCAGCAGACGTGAAGCTGCTTGTGGGGAGGTGGCTTTGGGGGTTTGGCATCCTTTTCTAAAGCCTTGGAGGAGGCTGCAAAGCGTTAAATAGCCTCACCTGACCTCCTCCAGCAAAGCCAGGCTCTGCATCCTTATTTAGGGACATACATCACCTCCACAGCTTTCCCTCTGGCGCTGGGGGTGGAGCAGAGAAGTGAAATGTCGTGAGAGGAGGGAAAAAAAAAAAAAAAAAAAAAAGTAGCTCTGAATCCATCTGAATTTGCCTTGAAACCCCTTTCCCAGCCCAGCCTGGCCGAGCACATCCCGGCCGAGGGCCGGACACATATGCCGTGCCATATGGAGCGGCGCGATCCCAGTCAATCGGATCTTTGGGAGTTTTATCGTTTAATTTCTTAATGTGCTAATAGTGCACAGGGAGGGGATGGATCACCGCTTAAGTCCGAGGATTTATGTTTTTAAGGGAGGGTAATGTATTTCCAAGCGGGCTTTAAATATCCTCGGCCAACGTGACGGGCGGCGGGCAGGAGGGTGAGCTGGAAAGGCCCTGGAAGAGCCCTTTGGGCTTTAATCCAGCACAGGTTTATAACATGACATCCAGCCCTGTGTCAGCTGAAATTCAGGCGGAAAATCCCTGTGTCCATTTGACAAAGCCATTTTGCCCAGCCCTGAGGGCTGTGAGCCCTGTTCTGGGTCTGTGTCCCCCTGCTGCTCCCATAATTTCCATCCATGGGTCCATTCCATTTGAAGCCATGAAGGATGGGTGGCAAAATCTCCCCAGTGCCTCCGATCCTCAGTTTCCCCTCTTAGAGAGAGAATTGCATTTCCTTCCTTCAAATTGCCATTGGGATCAGGGCGTTTGCAGACTCCCAAGGTGCTTTCGGCTCCTCGAAAGGAAGGGTCTTTCAGAGAGATAAAAAATAAATGTTCGTAAAAAAACATGCAGAATTAATTTCAGGAGAGTATTGAAATTGCAACCGTTCACCTCCAACCTGCCACGAAACTCATCTATTTATTTTTAAATAAACCACCTCAGCTCTCCATAAATCTCCAGGGCAGGGAACCAAGGAGGGGATGAATTAGGCAGCACCGTGACCCCATCCCGGTCCCCGCTGGGCAGCTGCCTGCGGGGCAGGGACGGATGCTCGTGTGGCCCCGTGGCTCCAGCTGCGGTTGGAAGCGTGGCAGTCTCAGAGGGATGCTCTGGCTGTTGGCTTCTGTCAGCCAGACCTTAAAATCTGCGCCGTTCGAGGCCTTATTTGAATTGCAAACGGCTCAAGGGAGGTGTACTGTGGAGTTGCTCTCTCAGGGTAAATAGGGTTTGGGGTTGTTTTTTTCTTTAAGCTAATAATATTGTGTCATGCTTTGAGGGGGGTGATGGTATAAAGGGCAGGCGGAAAGATTTCTGTGGCTGAGCTGGTGGCTCTCCCCAACCATTTTTGACAGCTAATTTCCAGCTTTTCCTTGAAAACTCCTCAGATCTGATGCGTTAAGTGAAATGTCATTAAGGCAATGGGAACACAAACGGTAGGACTGTGAGACAGCACTAAGGGGAAAGGGTAAGGGCTCCCAGAGGCTCCCAGCCACGTTTTGGACCCCCAATGTGCCCAAGGTTCTTGTGCTTACTCAGAGCTGGACGCTCCTGCCCCTCTCTGAGCACACAGACTCACACCCAGGGTACCAACCATCTATTTGCACTTCCATGCAGGTTTTTCTCAGCAACTTCTAGGCCTCAACTGGGGAGGGAAAAAGGAAAAGAGGAGAGAAGGCATGTGTTCGTGTTCGTGCAGTGGGAAGGGATGGAAGGAAGAGACGTGCGCTGCGACTCGGTGCGGCGCTGGAATGATCTCAGGAGCTGCGGCTTGTGCAGAGAGATCCCAGGAGCGGGCACATGCCCTTGACACCAAATCACCCGGCGGGTAATAAAGGATTTCCTGCCTTCAGAGCCTGCTTGAGCCGGGGTTTTAGCCCGGGTTAGGCTGTGCAGCGCCCTGACAAGGTTACAGGGTCTGACAGGGTGCTCGGCCAGGACTGGTGATGCTGGGAATGTGTAGATATCCCTGGATATAGACGGTGTGGATAACCACGGCGTGCGCTCCTCGCCACAAACAAAACCCGCGTTCTTCTCCTTGAAATTCACCTTGAACGCGGTGAGATGGGGTGGGTTCATTGCTTGGTTTGGGTTTTATTATTATTATTATTATTATTATTATTATTATTATTATTATTCCCCCCCCCTTCCTTTTCCCTGACAACTGTCAGCAGAGAGGCTGCAAAAAACGCTGAGGAGCCACTGCAGGCTGCGCAGCGCTGGGAGCTGTCAGCCCCACGCCACTGCAGTGATGTCAGCCGCAGCCACAGCCACTGCCACCCCCAGCCCCTGCACACACGCGAGTCGCAAGAAGAAGAATTCATAATTACAGTAGCGTAGCCATGAAACCAGCAGTGCTGGGGGTGAGGGAGGGAGGGGGAGAGAAAGCGAATCCTCGGCCAAAATTGGTACCTTTTTTTTTTTTTTTTTTTTAATACCTTTTTTTTTTTTCCTCTCTCCCCCTGCAAAGCTGCACCCAGCTCTGCAGCATCCTTTCTCCGCAGCGGGGTTTGGGGGGGCCAGGGCAGGGGGTTCCCCCCCGCAGCCCCCCCAAAGCGGGTGGAGGGTGCGGGGGGCTGCGGGGGGAGCTGGGCAGGGCTGGAGGCTCTTTCCCCGCGGGTCGCTCCTTGTTTTAAAAGGCAGCATTTCTGCGGACAACACCCGGAGCATCTCTGCGGGAGCGGGGCTGGGGGCGAGGGCTGCAGCCGCCTTGTTTGCGGCGCACGGAGTCAGCAGCTGGGATTTTTTTTTTTTTTTTTGGCTGAATAATCCTTTACGGGGAGGGGGTGTGCGGGAAAAAACGGGGGGGGGGGGGGGGGGGGGGGCTGGGGGAGGAGGGAGGGAAAGTGAATCAACATCACCGAAGGAGGACAGCGAGCAAGATTAGGGCTGGCTAATGATAAATGAGAAGGCGCCGCTGACAGCTCCGCGCTCCGCGCAGCGCCCGCCCAGCTGCTCCGCGCTCCCTCCGCACCCTCCGGCCGCCCGCTCCGCTCCCGCCGCCGGCCTGGCTCCAGCCACCCCCCCTTCCCTTTTCTTTTCTATATATATATTTTTTATTTATATATATAATTTTCACCCCCCTCCGCATAGCGCGGGAGGGGCACATCCCACCCCCTGCCTCCCCGAGCATCCTCCGCGGGATTACGCGCCTGGCCGCGCTCCGCACCGGCTGCAGGACGGAGGGACCACGGCGGGGCTGCCACAGGGGGTATTTCCTTCGCTCCTCTTCTTGGGGGGGCGGGGGGCGGGTTTGGGTTGGGGTCGGTCCGGTAAAGGGGGGATTGGATAGACAGGACACCCCTCAGCACCCCACGGGGGAGGGGGGATGCAGTGGGGGCTGCGCTCCCAGCGCCCCCCCCCGTGCCCTTTCTTCCCCCCTGGAGGGCTGGGGCGGGGGGGGATGAAGGATGAAGCCAGGGCGGTTTATCCGTGGGCTCTGCCCGCCCCCCCCTCTCATCGTACCCGGGTGACCTTTCAAATCAAAGCCCGGCTCGTACCTACCAAGGTGCATTGGGCAGCCAGGGCTGGGGGGTGCTGGGGACGGGGGGGGTGATGCACCCGGGCTCTCCCCCTCCCTCTGCCTTTCCCCCTCCCTCCCTCCTCCCTCCTCCCTCCCTCGCTGCTCCCTCCCTCTCCTCTCTCTGCTGCATTTTGCATGAGCTATCTAGGTCATTAGCATTTTAGCGTATGCAAGACTTGACAAAGCTGATGAGAAGCCAGATGGGCCCCTCTCCTCTTTTTTTTGCACCACTTGGGATCTGAGCGAAAGGATTGACTGCAGCAGGCGAACGGGGGAAGGTTTATTGCGCTCCTCCAGACCCCCCCCCCCCGCTTATAGCAGCGCGGCGGGGCTCGGGGCAGGCGGCAGAGAGCGGGCAGCGCTGGGCAGAGACGGAGGGCAGGTAACGGGGCCCCCCCGCCGCCCCCCACCCCACAGCCCGGGGCTTCTTTGATTTGGTAGAAGGGTTTATTTTTTCCGACGGGGGGGCTGGGGGGGGTGTTAGGTTGGGTTTTGTCCCCCCCCCCTCCCCCCCGCCCATGGGGAAGGGCGCGCCGAGCCTCCGCGGGGCGCGGAGAACAAAGGCTGGGCTCCGCGGGGTCCCTCTCCCCCCTCCCTTCCTTCCCCCCTCCCTTTTTCTTCTTTTCTTTTCCCGTTTCCCCTTCTCCTTCTCTATATTTTCTTCCTTCCCGAGGAAAGGCCCCTCTCTCCGTGTTCACAGCGGACCTTGATTTAAATGTCCATACAATTAAGGCACGCGGTGAATGCCAAGAACGAGGCTGACCAGCATCGAGGCCGGAGGCGGCTCCGCGGCTCTCCGCACCCGCGGAACCCCCCGCACCCCCTGACATCCCCCCCCTCCATCCCCCGAGCTCGGCCGCGGGGCGCGCAGGCAGCGCTGCGCACCGGCGCAGGTGGCACCGCAGCGCGGGGAGGGGGCGGATAGGGATGCACGGCACGGGATGGGATGCGATGGGATGCGCTGGGATGGGATGGGGACGCACGGCAGCGTTAGGGGGGCTCTCCGGGATGAAGGAGAGGGGGTCATGGCGAGCACAGGAGCCCGGGGTGTGAAATGCGGAGCTGTCACTCGGGGGTGCCCCGCGGGTGGGCCCCGGGGGGACGCGGCTGCTGTCCCCGGGGCTGCTCCGCTGCCGCCGCTTTGTGCTTTGCCTTTTCTTTCGCCTTTTCTCCGCAGAGCGATGGGGTTTTTCCCTGCTAAAAGCAAGGGCAGGTCTTGGGGTCACCGGGGCTCACGCTGCTCCCCCGGCGGAGGGGGTGGCGGGGGGGCGGATGCTGAGGCAAAGCCGCTTTTTTTCTTTATTTTTTAAAAGCTTTATTATGATTTTTTTTCCGGTGGCTGTTTGTGTGTTTTTCCCCTCCGCCCTCCCTCTCCTTTTAATCCTTATAATTTAAATCAAAAGTGCCGGGTAGAAGAAGGGGGGAGCGCTGTGTCTGCAGGGCGAGGCCGGGCGTAAATCTCTCGGAGGGATAAACATGTCATTTGTTCCCTTTGTATGGTAATGCTGTCCCCCCCCCAGCTGCCCCCCCACCCCCCAGCAGCTGCCCCAGCCATACATCCTCCCTACAAAAGATCCCAATTACCCATCGGCTGCCTCATTATACTCCTTACACAGCCCCGGCGAGAGGCGTGTGTGTGCGAGGAGCCGAGGGGAGGGGGGGGGGGAAAGATGAAGGGAGGTGGGGGGAGAAACAGCACCTGAATTATTCAGAAAATAAAATAAAATTCAAAAATCTGGAGGCGGCGGGAGGGAGGGATGCTGCGACCCCGCAGGGATGCTGCGACCCCGCGGCCTAACACGGAGCAGGTGCCCCCCAGAGCCTTCTGCAGCACAGGGGCTGCTCCCCCCTCCTCCCCCCGACACGCCATCGGTTTCTTTTTCCCCTTCTTTTTCACGCTTTTATTTTTATTTCGGGTTTTTTTTTCCCCCTCCACCCTTGCAGCCATCCCCATCGCTCTGCCCTGCTCCCCGCTGGGGCCCTTCACCTCCTTTCCCTTCTCCCATCCCTCTCCTCCCCTCCCTTCTTTTTGCAGCTGGAGGCCGCCCTGCATCCCTTCATCCCGGCCCATCCCAGTGCTCCCAGCAGGTGCCTGGCACTGGGGGAGGACAGGCCTTACTGCAGGGGACAGTCCCCCACCCCTCAGGGCGTCTGCAGAGCTGTCCCAAATTCAGGGGGCCCTCGGTGACAGCGCGGGCGGTCCCATCTCTCTTTGCAGCTCCGTGCACAGAGCCTCACCTCTGGAATGGTGCCCTTGGGAACACTGACAGCAGCCTCGGCTCCCTGGGACGCCTCTTTGCAGCCGCCGAGGGGTTCTGCAGGTATTTGGGGCCATCCCTCCCCCTGGGCTCGCATCCCGGCCGGTGCGGATGCCGCAAGGAGCCCGTCGGGTCGTGCCAATAAAGCTCTTTCCTTGCGGGTTCCTGCATCCTCTCCTTTGTTCCTGGAGGTTTCTCGCCCGTCTCTTTACGGTGGCGAAGGCAGGACCCCCCTGAAGGACCCACACTCAGCACCAGGTGGGGGATGAGTGTTAAAATCTGCCCCAAAATTAAAACCTCAGCCTTGCAATTCGGCAGCCCACGGTCTCCTGCTCAGCCCTGGGTGGGCACTGCTGCATCCTGGACCTTCAGGAGGGTCTGAACTGCCAGAAGGCTACTGTGTAGTGAATAAAAGGGGGGAAAAGAAAGAGATTTGGGGTGCCTTCTCCCTAGGATTGCCCCCATCCCAGCAGGCAGATCCCTGCCATGCCACACTACGTGCAGAGCATCCCTCTGCAGCACCGCCGGCCCCACAGCGCCCGGCCCTCACAAACAGGATGGATTTTGTTTTAAAGCTGCGGCATGGGAGAGGAAAACAAGACCTAAATAACCCCAAATAAATACACAACCTGTTTTCTGTCTTGTGAAATGGCCGGGATGAAGAGACGCCATCACCGTGCATCCGAAGGCCTGGTACCCCCGGCGGGGCCCGGCTGCCTCCCTCGGGCTCAGCCCAGAGGGATGGAGAGGAGGGGGCAGGAGGCTCTTATTAATACCAATCCCAAGAAATATTGCTGTGCCCTGAATAAATCAGGTCGGGGGTTCCTCCAAGACCTTTGCCCCCTTGAGATGAGCTGCAGTGCAGCCCCTCCTCTTCGGGGTGGACACTTTGGGAAGGGAATTGGCACGGGGGGGTTGGGGGGGTGGACAGATGCGTTTGATTTTTTCACTGAGGGATGGAGGAGGAGGTGGCACGGTTTTATTCCAAGCACGTCAGCTCCCCCCTCCCTCCCTGTCCCCTCCTTCGTCTCTCCACCCGCAGTCCGATGTAAACATAACGGCAGGGACCTGCCAGGCTCCATCCCCACTTGGATTATGGGGGGAATTAAGCAGCTTTGATTAACACAGCAATGCCCCCGAATAACCTTCAGGCGTCTGGCCCTCAAGGTCGTGTGCTAGAAGGGGCTGGGGACAGGGACCCTGGGGCACCCATCCCGTGGGCAGAGGGAAGGGGTGGATGGAGAGGATTTGTGGGGAGCAAAGATTCTTCCATCTGCAATTTTATGCTGGTTTTTTTCTCCCTGCCCACGCCCACCCCTGACCGATTTGCTCGCCACTGCAGCACTGGTTGGGCTGGAGATGCTCCGGCTCCAGCGGGGAGGTGGAATGGAAGATGTGGGAAATTCCTCTGTTTCCCTCATTTCCCAGATCTCTGTCGAGTGCCAGCCCCACTGTTCACCCAGTCCCAAGCAGGATGATGGTCTCCATGTAGAAAGATCTTTTGCTTCATATCCCTGCAGCATCCATCTCCTTTTTGCCATGTATTTTTATGCCATGTACCTCCATGAACCAAAAGCCAACACATCTCCTAGCAGCAGCAGTCAAAGTGGGCGTTTTATTGGGAAATCTAATCAGGTTTCGAGGGGAAAATCCTTTCCTAATGTCTCAGCTAAGCAACGAGCTCGATTAAATTGGTTAGACTATAAAAAGGGCCGAGAGTCCCATCTCCTTTTTCCTCCCTGCTCTTCCTGGACAGCGCTGTCATCTCTGCGCTCCACTCCACCGTCTTTAAAGCCCAAACGAGCCTCAATGACACAGGACTCACATGTCATTCCCCGACATCCCCCCCTGCCCCGCCTCCCCCCAGCAACAGAGTCACAAATCATCTCAAACACTCTAAATTTAGCCCGGCAGCGCGACCACGAGCAGGGATTTCAGTGACATCACTACTGGAAATTAAGGGGTCAAACAGGGAGGCTGAACGTGGCACCCTGAGGAGCGGGGACAGCGCTTCACTGATACTTCCACACAACGAGGCCACCCTGTCTTGAGACAACTCAAGGCATCCCCTCAAAATATATTTCTCCCAAATGCCTGGAGTGGAGCAGGCATTACATTCCCATCAGGAGCTGTGCTGGAAGGCCCTGCTGGATCAGCGCTGCAGAGATGCGCGGTGCAACAACGAGAACCCCAAGGAGCAAAGCCAGTGAGCTTTTCTCCCACAGAGTCTGGGAGAAAGGGGGACCTAAATCTCACCCCGGAGCTGGAAGGTGGGTCTAGCACTCCCTGCATGGCTGGGAATGCCAGGCCAATGTTCCCATGGCATTTGCAGAGCTGTGTGTGCTCACGGTCCCCGCTGGTGCTGTGGTTACAGGGCGGGGGTGCTGCTGTGGTATCCCAGTGCCTGGAGTGATTTCTGCCTGCTTTGCTCTGCAGAGCCAAAGAAAGCACTGCACATGGGGAAAAGGGAGCCAGGGCTGGGTGGGAATGGGGCTGATCTGATGCACAAGGTCCCATATTCCAGAGGATGAAGAAAGAACAGAGATTCTGATGGCTGCGCTGCAGTTGGAGGGGCAGATCCTGAGCTCCTCAACGAGATTGGATAGATTAATAAACTCACACAATCACAAGATGGTTTGGGCTGGAAAAGACTTGGAAGAGCCTCTCATTCCAACCCCTGCCATGGGCAGGGACACCTTCCACTATCCCAGATTGCTCCAAGCCCTGTCCAGCCTGGCCTTGGACAATTCCAGGAATCCAGGGGCAGCCACAGCTTCTCTGGGCACCCTGTGCCAGAGCCTCCCCACCCTCAGAGGGAGGAATTCCTTCCCAATATCCCATCCATCCCTGCCCTCTCGAAGTGGAAGCCATTCCCTGTGTCCTGTCCCTCCATCCCTTGTCCCAAGTCCCTCTCTTGGATCCCTTTAGCCACTGGAAGGTATTCTAAGTCTTTCCAGCGCCTTCATTTCTCCATACTGAACAATAAATTACTGCTTGGAGGGCCATAACCAGAGAAGGTGAGATGATACTTTTAGGGACCTGTTACTCACAGCACCTACACCCTTTAATGGTCAGCGACCCTTCACTTCTGCTGTGGTTTTTTTTTTTTTTGCAGCACAAAAAGGCTGGAAAATGCTGCCTCTGCCTTTTGAATGCCATGTTCCCCTTGCCCCAGTGGTGAGCACTGAAAAATAAACCAACAAGCCAATGTCTCCTGCAGCATAAATTCCTCCTACAGGCACAAAATACGATGTGGTGGGGAAGAGGGAAGAGGTTAGGGAGTAAAATCTGCTAGAAATCCCTTAAACCACAGCAGTGCACGAGGATTTCTCTGCTGTTGATGCACACGGCAGCAATTCTGCTAGCATTCACTTATTTTTATGGAGATTTTGCCTTTTCAGACCAAGTGTTTCCGTGTGGCACCAGCTGTAGGGATGAGCTAATGCAAAGCTCAGTCATTTCCCTGCTCACCCAGGCCTTCCTCCGCAGCCACAGAAGCTCTCATCCAGGGAGAGACAAAAGTGATGCGTGTGCATGTGTAATTTACAATGTCAATGTGTTCAGCCAGGAGTTGGAATCATAGAAGTTATTTCATTTATTACAATCATACATAAAGCCTCTTAGAGCTGCAGACTTGGAATAGGCAATTATGCCCATAGGTTAATAACACACAGCGATTTGACTGACAACTGGAATTAGATTTAAACATGGCAGAGTGGCAGCTAAAGGCACTTTATTAAAACTGTGGCTGGGGATTTGTTCAAAATACCAGTTGCATACCTTTCCTGGTAAAATATTTATAGGTAGCACCATATTGTGCCCCATTATATTGCATTTTCTTCTCCTTTCCCTCACCACTCTGCTGCACGAGGAATTTCTCTGGTCAGATTTTCCTGGGAGGAAGGGAAATGCCTGGGGTTGGTTCACATGGAGTGATGTGATGGGATGTGATTCACAGTGGGAAAGGGCCCTACAGCAGTGATTAATTCTAGATCTAGGAGGGAACTGGATTTACCTTTCCATCCTCTCTCCTTATCACTCCCCAGTGCAGCATCCTCTCAACGCTGCCCTCGTTAGCCCAGAGTTAATGACCCCAACAGCCCAGAAAAAACCAGGGTCAGTGACTGATAAAATCAATAAAATAAATGTTGTTTAATTCCATTGATACTGGGAGCTTTTCCTGCTATCAGGGGAGATCCTCCTTGTGAGATTAGTTTAGTGTGGGATGGATTACCTGCAACCAGGATGGAGTCCCTGCTCCTGGGGGACTCCTTGAGATCTCCTTGAGATCCAAGTCAGAGAAATGTGTAACAGGAATGACAGGAGAAAACACCTGATCCTGCCTTTGGACAAGGGGCTGGGTTGGAGCCCAGTATTTCCCATCATTCTTGGAAAAAAAACACTAAATTGCTTTAAAATAATAGCTAAGGACCAGCTGGGGCTGGGCCAAGTGATATCCAAAGGTCTTGTCCCACCCTAATATCAGTCCATCAGTCCAGCTAACCTAAAAGTAACAATTAAAATCCCAAAGACTCTTTGTGTGCCTCCTCCTTCACTGGCAGCCAATGGAGAAGAGAGGTGACACCTGAAATGCCCTTAAAAATAACTCCCAGTTCCCATCTCTTTCTTTCTTGCCTCATTTGTGTGGTGTGAAAAATCTCTGCATCATAAGAGCTGCCTTGCAACCATCCATGGGCCAGGGGTTAAAATTCAGGAGCACTGTATGGGATTCAAGGATTTCCCTTTAAAACTAGCAAGGCCAAAATCAGCAGAGAAGAAAGGGCAATGCAGTGTCTGGAGAGGGAAAGTTGACATTTTTTAACTCTCTGAAGGATGGTACAAGTAGATCTCCAAGCTGGTGGCCAAATCCAGCAAGGAACAAGGAGGATTCTGCATGGATTTAACAGAGAGAAAACTTCCCAGCCAGCACCTCACTGGCAAACCAGAGAGTACACTCCAGACCCCTGATTCCCATTCTTGTGCAACAAAGCCTAGCAGCTCAAAATCTGAGTTCAATCCAAAATACTTTCTTTAGTTTCAGGGAAGGAGGTGCACTCAGGTGAAAAAGGAGCTTGAATCCACCATTCCATCGTCATTCCATCATCATTCCATATTCCAGACCAGGAGCCATCCTCTGGCTGAAGATGTCCCAACTCCTTGCAGGGGGCTGGACTGGCTGACCTTTAAAGGTCCCTTCCACCCCAAACCATTCTGAGATTCTATGATCCATGGGGTCCCCGGTGGTCCCTGGTCCTCAGGATAAGGAATTGGCTCCAGCAAAGCTCTAACTCCAGATTCAGATCCTACAGACCTCTCCTGCCAACCTGGGGGCCAAACCCCAAATTTCAAAGCCCTTATTACCCAACAATTAAAATAAAACAAAGTCTGAGAGCACCAGCTATAAAAAGATCATCCCAGTGCTCCTCATGCATTAAATATGAAGGCTCAGATCCTTCCTGTGATGCCATGGCAGGGGAGCAGCTCCCTGGGCTGGGATTACCTGCTCCTGATGCCTTGACCTTTCCCCAAGGAGCAGCCTGTGGAGCAGGGTCAGCAGTGGCCATGGCAGAGGTGGCACCAGCCCCACACACAAACACAATTCCCAGCAGCTTCTCCCAGCAGATTTCCTCAGTGGCAGCTTTGGAGGAGAAAATGCCAGGAGGTGGAATAACCAGAGGCATGAGAGGGGCACAGACTCAATCCCAGGGCAATCCCCTTTGTTAAAATGCCCAGGGGAGAAGAAACCTCTTTTTCTTTTTCTTTTTTTTCTTTTTTTTTTTTTTTAATGTCCTGAAATATTTATAACCCTTTTTGTCAGGTTCTCCCTCCTATCCTATCACTGATAAAACTATCCTGGCACGACTGGAGCCCAGGATCAGTTTTTAAAGCGTGGCAGAGAAAACCTCTGTGATGTAAAGCAAACATCCAGTCCTTGGCTGCAGCCCAGCCCAAATTCAGGGAGTATCCCAGTGTTTCCAGACATGGAAAGGGAGTTCATGAGTGAAACCCACAAGAGATCAGCTCAAATGAGCCCAGCCAACCTTTGCCCTCTCACCTCAGTCCCTGCTGCATTGGGTGTAGGTGATTTGTCACCCTCTCAAAGAGATTCTTGTCACCAGCTTGTTTAATTTTACCATTTTATGAAGGTATAAATATCTGTAGGAATACATATCCACACATATATATATTGATTTCCTTAAAACCCCTGCCCCCAAAGGCAAAACTAAGTTCTTAAAAACCTCAGTGTCCAAAAGCTTTGAGGGATGAGCTGAGCTTACTCAAGCAGCTAAAAAAAAAACCAGAAGGCAAACCCAAAGTACATTAGAAAGAGAACTAAAAATACAATCAAGAAATTGGAAGCAATTTTGTGATCCGGGGGTTTCTTGCTGGGTTTGCTGGGAGTTTGGGGTTGGAGATAATGGCAGAGGGAGTGGAGGGCAGCATGGTTTTATTTCAGGATCAATATCAGGGTGGAGCAAATGGTGTATTTATCTGCAAGGCTGAGAAGATCTAATTGTGCCCTGCTTTGCACTAATGCAGCTCTGTGGCACCACCAGGCAGTCCCAGAGTACCCAAAATGTGCTTGTTTTCTATTTCACCCCTGGTTTTTGTTGTGCAACCTGTCCACCCTGGTCTCACCTCAGTAGTTTTATGGGTTATTTCAAGGATGTCCAGATCTCTGCTCCATCCCTCCTTTATACCTCAGGGTAAAAATGGGACCAACATCATCCTGTAGGAGTTCCCACTTGGAAATAAGGTTTTTATTGATGATTTAAAATGGGGGGAGACTTCAAGGACATACCCAAAGATATCCAGGAGCAGTAATTGCACGAGGAGATGAGATTCCCAGGGAGACCCAGCCCAGCCCCATGGACATGAAACCACAATTGTCATCTGTGATGAACAACAGAGAGGGGAAGGTACAGGAAACAGCAATTAAACCATTAAAGTCTTGGGCAGCTTCCCAGTGACCAGCAGTCTTTAGATGTATAAATATCTCACACGGCATAAGAGGAGCTGTTCTATACCCATTATGTCCCCAGTGACCTTCAAGAGGGACAAGGGGGTTGGGATTGTCACTTTGAACTGGCATCTTCTGCTTCATCTGAGCAGTGACACATCCCTTGGGGCAGGGATCTCCTGCTCCCCTATAGCACTGCTTGGAAATCCCAGCCTAAAGTTGAAATCCAGTGGAGATCCCAGTTTAAATGATCCTAATTACTGCCCAGATCTGCCTCCTATAAATCCCTGGCTGTGTTGCAGGGAAATAACTGAGCTGGAAGGCGGCAAATGTGCTGCTGTTGCCACATTTCAGTGTTAAAATAGAGGTTTCCATATTTAATGTGAGCATTTTGTGCTCATGTTTTGTATCACACCCCAAACATCCTGAGGGATCAGCCCCAGACCAGAGGGAGTTTCTGGGCTTCAAATCCTTGTGGCTCCAGTTTAATAGTCAAGCTGAACAAAATGCAAAATATCTCAATGAGTGCTGAAAATTTTGTTCAGTAATTAACAAATGGTTGTCCTTTAATTAGCCAAAGGAACAGCCCTGAGACCGAGACTGGAATCAAGATAATCCAGGGAAGATCCATGATCATAAAAGACAGCGACAACCTGAGTTTCCATCAGTCAGAAATCATTCTTGGCAGGTGCTGCTTGTTGGGAGAAGAGTTTTGGGGACAGATATCCAGACTGATTGCTCCACTCAGTCTGGATGGGTTTTGTTAACACCATCAACAGCAGATTTAGTGATGTTACATTGAAATAATCACTCTGGGTTTGCAAAGCCACTCCTACTTTGATAGGCCTGGATCTGTGGCTCCCGGATGAGCAGTTCCTCACACTCCTCTGGGTATTCCTCCTGGGGAGGCTCAGATGTGCTGGTCTGGTGGTCCCCAAGCAGGAGGAAATGCTCCCCTGCATCCCCATCTTCCCAACACCTGCACAACATCCCCTAGCTGGCCAGAAACCCCCACTGCTGGTGCCAGGTGTGGTGGTTTAACCCCAGGAAGGGCTGCAGGGTCATTCCTACAGGCTGAGCTCCACAGGGATGGAGAAGAGGAGATGTTGGGAGTCCTGCAGCACTTTTCCCTTCCCACCAGGCGTGGAGGCTTCCCCTGCAATTCCTGCTGGAGTGACGCTGCAGCAGAGAGCGTCTGCAGGATGATGAAATGCAGAGGGGCCGTAATGAGATTTCAAATAAAGCCAGCTTTTCCCCTGGCATGTCTGGTCTGGATAAATCCAAACTGTTGGCAAGGCAAAACCGCCGGGAAGGAGAAGCGCCCTTGACCTGACGAGGCTCTTCCCATTCCCATCCCTCCCTGGGTATGGGGACAGCAAATGTGGGATTGCAAACGTTATGAATAGAAAAGCTGCCCATTTTTTAAAAAAAGGTGTAGAGTACACAGGTTGGGCCAGTTGCTGCCAGGGTGGAGTTCTAACTGTTTGTTGTTGTAATCACCTGTTGTTTTTGTTAACTACCTGTCCTTGATGGTTAAGAATTCCCAATTTTGTCAAGTGACACCCTGCTGTTTCCTGGAGAATGGCACCCACGACTGTGAGGAAGAGGTGACATCAGGGCTGGCATGCAAATGACATTGGAGTTGGCATGCAAATGAAGAAGCCCCTCACCAAACCCAGCCAAAACCCCCTAAAAGCAATGAGTCAACACAAAATTGATGGATCGAAGTGATGTCTAGATGTGAGGAACAGAATCCAGTCTCCACTAAGACCCTTTTTACCCCTCACCCTCACCTAAAAAGATGTCGGCTGGACAGAGGACATCGAATGTCAAACCAAAAATGGGGAATCTCCTGATGCTCTCATGAGGACAGAACCCCCAGCTCTGCCTGCAGACCAGCAGACACAGCTGCACTCTTCCTCCTCCTCCAAGTCACTCCTGGGAGCAGCGGCGCTGTGAGTGCGACCCGTCAGTTCTCCCTATTTTATTTATTATTTTTAATAAAGGAATAAAAAAGTAGAAAGATCTCCTGCCCTGTTTATTTCAGCAAAGAGCTCATCCCAATGGAGGAACAGCAGGAATGGCATGGGAGAGGCCAAACCCCACACGGCACCAGTGGGGGATACGCTGTGGGTGCTTATTGGAATTATTACCAATATAACCAGATGGGACGTGCCTGGGCTTGTCTGGCCCTTGCTGCTTGACCAAAAGGCGGCAGCTGTGGTGATTTCACCTCAGAGACACCTTTGATTAGCTGGGTGCTGCAGCTGGGTGCATGGAGACAAGTCCAGGCTCGCAAGAGCTCAGGTTTACCTTGGTGGATGTTCCAGATTGCAAGGCAGGATGTATTCTATTCCCGTCTTTTGGCAAGTGGGCAGTTTGCCTTATCTCTCTCTGAGTGATCACAATCACTCCTCCCTCGGGAGGGGACATCTGCTGATAACAGCTATTGGATGTCACTGCATGACTGATAAGAACTACAGCATCCCATTGGGAGATGTGAGCCCAGAGGGAGGAGCCAAGCATTCCTACCCGGATACAATCTGGAGATCCTGGAATACCAACACAGCTTCTCCACTGGACTCCTCTGGGGAATCCAGTGGAGAAGCTGTGTTGGTATTCCAGGATCAGCTCTGGATCCAGCAGCTGCCTCTTTCTTCCACTGGATTTTCAGAGGAAGACTACACCCTTCTCTACAGGATCCCTGCTCCAGCAGAACCACACCTGACACTCCAGCAGGGCTGCAGCCACAATTGCAATTGGACTGCTACCAACACCCTGACCCACAGTCTGTCCGGTTGTGTTCTGACTCTGTCAGTGTTGTTTTGGTTCACTGCATTGTTATTTTTTATCCTTTTATTTTCTTCCTTATTAAAGAACTGTTATTTCCTGCTCCCATATTTTTTGCCTCAGAGCCCCTTAATTTAAAATTTATAGCAATTCAGAGGGGTGGGGAGGGTTTACATTCTCTATTTCAGGGGAGGCTCCTGCCTCCCTTAGCAGACACCTGTCTTTCCAAACCGAAACAGCAGAGAAGCTTTAAGGTGAGGTGAAGGAAAGTAGTCGGTTCTGCTGGAGGGTTTTATCCAGAGCTTTATTCCTGGCCCATAGACCTCTGAATCCAGAAACAGCTCCAACAGAACTCCTGACCACGTGCTTGCCCTTTTAACCCAGGGGAGAGGGGGAGAGGGGGTAATCAGGCACCACCAATCAGGTACAGGGCAGGCAGGTCTCAGGTGAAAGGAACACCTGGATGGGCCAATGGCCCCCAGGGATGGAAAGCATCTTTTCAATCTGCCCAATCACTTGATGCTCCTCTGGAATTTCTGGATTGATAGACAGTGCCCAGCAGGGGTCAGAGTGGGGGAAAGGAGAGGTGGTTGACACCTGGAGAAGGACCAGGATAACTGAAGAAAGCCAGGTTCTGCTCCATCTCGGGGCTTCTGCTGGTCAGAGTGACCCCACGATGAGTCAGAAAGTCTCTTTTCCCAGCCCAGAACTCTTCTATTCTCATTCTGAAGGTTGTTTATTGTTTCTTAGCTATAAAATTCTTTCTCCTGGCCTGCTGAACGGAGCTCAGCAGGCCAGACAGAGGCACATTGATGCCCTCAGGACGGTGTTTTATATTTTTATACTAAAAACCATGTGTACATTATTTACCATAACTTCCCAATACCTATCACCTATGATAGACAGTGAGCTTCTATTCTAAACCAATCCAAAAGTGCCACCATCACAGCAGAAGATGGAGGCCAAGAAGAAGAATGAGAAAGGCTGGACGTGCCCAGATTCCTCCATCTTGCCCCCTGAACCTCCGTTCTAAAAACCCTAAAAAATCAATTTTTCACCCCGTGACAAACTAACTATTATTCTACTTAGACTTTCGTGGCTTGCAGATCCTCATATAAGCTTGGTAATTTTTTCCATAGGTCATAATCAAAATCACAGGTGTCTTAGGCTCTGTGCCAGGGTCTCTGAGCCCCCTGACAGGGGTTCAGGCAGTCCAGGATAGCCAGAGGGATGTCCTGAATTCCGACAGTTCCCCATCCCACAGGAACCACAGGATCTGATTTTGGCCATCCCTGAAGGAGCAGCGCATCCCTTGACATTCCAGCATTCCAGAGCAGCAGCTGCTAGAGGGGGACTCAGCACCAGGAGCCTTTGGGGAGGAGGAAAATCCCTGCAGCCTTTGGGAAGGAGGAGGAGCGACTCAAAACTCTGCATGGAGGAAGGAGGGAGGCTTGGAGAAGGATGGATGAGCGAGATGCACGAAGGAAACCACAACAAAAATGCCTGTGTGGCTTCCCAAAGTGCTGGCTCCGAGCAATCCGTCCTCTTGTTAAATACTTCTGAAAATCTTTGTGGAAAGCAACGCCCTTCCAACAGCACCGAGGGGCTGCAGGGCTGGAAGGAGGCAGTGAAGGAAAAAAACCTCCAAAATATTTTCCAATTGGAGAAACACAGCAACAATTTGCTAGTTTTAAAGAAAAGCTGCCATAAATATCCGTGGCTTCATCCCTGTAGCCAAAGCTTTTTACTTTTTTGTGGGAAAACAAGCTTTGGGCATGAAGAGCTGCCAGGTGAGCCACATGTTAAGGATGCTAAAGCTGCAGATGTTCACAGAATCACAGAGTAATGAGGTTGGAAGAGACCTCTGAGATCATCGAGTCCAGCCTATGCCCTAACACCTCACCTAGAGCACAGCACCAAGGCCATGTCCTGTCTTTTTTTAAACATATCCAGAGATGGTGATTCTACCACCTCACTGGGAAGAGCATTCCAGTACTTTATTATTCTTTTGGTGAAATTTTGTTTCCTAAAAAAATGGATGGACATATCCAACACCTCAGTCGCTCCTGAGGTGTCTCTGCCCCTGGAGGGTTTTTGGGGAGCCAGGCAAGGTCCTGCTCCCACCCTGTCCCTGCCTGACCTTTCCCATCACTTCCTATGGCTTATAAAGATAAAGGGGACAAACTTTTTATCAGGATTTGTTGCTACAGAACAAGGGATGATGGTTTAAAAGTAAAAACCGGGTGATTTAGACCAGATATAAGGAATAATTTTTTTATTATGAGGGTGTGAGGCACTGAGAGGTTTCCTGGAAAGGCAGTAGATCCCCATCCCCATAAACATTTCAAGGCCAGGTCAGAAGGGACTTTGAGCAACCTGATCTACTTGAAGATGTCCCTGTCCACTGCAGGGGATTGGACTAGATGAGCTTTAAAGGCTCCTTCCAACCCAAACCATTCCATGGCTCTGTGATCACACCCCTGGGGGCCAGGGCTGGAACTACAATGTCCCATTTTGCTCCTGCTGATGGAAATCCTCCTAATGTCTCCCTGTGAACTAAAGCAGAGATTCTTCCTGGAATGGCCAGCTGTGTCCATCTCCCAGCTGTTTGCTGCTGCAAAGCTGAAGTTGCTGTTGGCTGGGAGGGTCAGGGTGGAGTTTTCCCAGGTGGAATCAGGACAAAATTGGTACCCACGTGGTACCCATGCCATGGTGTCCTGGTGCTGCTGATTGCTGCATGGATGGATGGAGGCTGCTTAGCAGCTCCTCAGCACTGGAGAGGGAGCACAGGAGCAGAGAATGGAAGGGCCACTGCTGCTGATGTCTGTGGGGCCACATGTGGAATTCCCCCAGAGCATCTGAGACCTTGTTCCCAAAAGGCTCCTGACACTGATGATGGATATCTCGGTTTGGAAGGACAGGAGTCTGCTAAGGAAGGCAGGAGCCTCCCCTGAAATAGAGAATGTAAACCCTCCCCACCCCTCTGAATTGCTATAAATTTTAAGTTAAGGGGCTCTCGGGCAACAAAATATGGGAGCAGGAAATAATAGTTCTTTAATAGGGAAGAAAATAAAAAGAAAAAATAAACAATGCAGTAAATTAAAACAACACTGACAGAGTCAGAACACAAATTGACACAACCCTGCTGGTCAGGGTGTTGGTAGCAGTCCAATTGCAATTGTGGCTGTAGCACTCCTGGAGTGTCAGGTGTGGTTCTGCTGGAGCAGGGATCCTGTAGAGAAGGGTGTAGTCTTCCTCTGAAATTCCAGTGGAAACTCTGAAGATCCAGTGGAAGAAAGAGGCAGCTGCTGTTCCTCTGGGAAATCCAGTGGAGGATCTGTGTTGGTATTCCAGGATCTCCAGATTGTATCCGGGTAGGAATGCTTGGCTCCTCCCTCTGGGCTCACATCTCCCAGTGGGACGCTGCAGTTCTTATCAGCCATGCAGTGACATCCAATAGCTGTTATCAGCAGATGCCCCCTCCCAGGGAGGAGTGATTGTGATCACTCAGAGAGAGATAAGGCAAACTGCCCCCTGGCAAAAGACAAGTGCCATACAGACAGGAATAGAATCCATCTTGCCTTGCAATCTGGAACAATGGACTCACGGAGTCATTAAGGTTAGAAAAGCCCTCCAGGATCATCAGGTCAAATTATTCCCCCATCCCTGCCCTGTTCACCACTAAACCACATCCCCAAGTGCCACATCCACACCCTTGGAACACTTCCAGGGATGGTGCTCCCACCACAGCAGTCCAAACCCAGCTGGTCCCAAACTCACCAGCTATGGGACACACATGTCATGAGGGGGCAATCCAAGATCAGCCACAAAAAAAGGTCCTGGGACATCCCAGGGAAATGCAGCCCCTGCTGGAGAGTCTTGGTTGGGAAGGACAGCTGGTGGCACCAGTGAAGAGCAGCACGTGGATAAATGAGCTGGTTTGGAGAGAGAATCTTCAAAAATCACTTCCAGTCCATACAGCTTTGCTGGGGTAGATTACAGCTTTGCCAATAGAAATCTGAATTTCCTAAAGTTATCCCTAGAGAGCTCTGCTGCTGTAACCTGCAAAGACACAGGCAGGGAGAACTTTCCATACAGCCTGAACAGCTTAAAACAGGAATGTCTCCATCCCCAGGGAAATGCTCAGCCATGGATGTTGCCTGCTTCTCCAAGGCCTTCCCAGCTTGGGTTTTTCCAATTTTGCTTGAGCACTGAAAATCCTCCTTCTTTTCCCCCCCATGCAGAAAGTGTCTCTCTCTCTCCCAACCCACTGGAGTTTGTACATGGGAATCACATTTCCAGGCTGGGAAGCAGGATCAGATCCATGCACCTCTGCTGTTCCCTATCCCCACTCTTGGAGACAGAATTCTGGGCTGGATGGACTCCAGCCTCCTCCAGGATATCCATTCTTGGGATATAAAGAATTCCTCAATGGATGAGGAGCAACTTCCCTCAGGGGTACTGCCCTTTTTATGTCTATTTTAACACCATATCTACATTATTCTGAGGCTGAAAAGGCTTTAAACCATGCAGTCCCCTCAGAGTAAACATTTTAATTTTATGGGACTCCCTAGCATTTGTGTTTCTAATACAGAATTAACTTCATAAGCAAATGAATTTATGCCCCTTCAGTCTACAGATTTCTTAAAATATATTTAGCTATTCACACAAACCTTTCCTCTGGTGGTTTTTTCTGTTACAATTTCTCTCTTGAAGTGTACAGGAATACCCTTCTCTCCATCTCTTCCCTTCCCAGTGTTTTGCAGATTCCCTGACCATCATTTGATACCCTGCTCTCCTGACTGCTGTCATCAGACTTTTTTCTGTTCCTCACCCTCCTGCCACCAAATTATTTTGGCAATTGGTGGCAATTTATTTCTGAGGGAATTATTTATTTCCATTAAAATACCCATGAAGACACAGTTGTTTGGAGTACAACTGCAAAAACTGAACAATTTTAAGTAATTCAATATTATGTAATTAAATATCACACCACTTCTACTGCCTTGTGCCTCTCTTCAGGGATGGGATTTGGGTGGGAATTATTTTAAGCTGCAGGACAATGTCCCTGTGCATTTCAATTGCTCTGTTAAACATTGATTCTTACAGGAAAATTTGTTTTCCTTTCCATCAAACCACCACAGGAATACTTTTTTTCATAACTGTTTAGTGGAGCTCCTCTCTACTGAAGTTTTCTGTCCTAAGTTTATATTTGGGGCATTTTTTACTTTCAAAATTTTTGTCTTTCTTTTGCTATTTCTATAATTCCACGTGGGGCTGCTCTTCATTTGTATTTTTGTACTTTCCATCTCTCTGAATTCCTGCTTCCTGAACATCATCTCCCTCAGGACAACAGACAGATTTTTATCCTTTGAACAGAAACACCATTTCCAGTTTACCTTTTTGAATTTATCTTTACATCAGGTGCAAAACCACCTACACTGGGAAGGATTTCTCCCCCACGTAGGCTGAAACCTTCCCCTGTTTAATGGGAGGTATTTCTTGACCAAGCTTCCCCTGCAATTTCAAGTAAAAGTTAATATACACCTCAGCATAAGAATTCAATTTCTATTTTGGGGTTGATTATATTCTGTATTCTCCAAATTCTTGCTTCTACTTTTAAGTGATCTCCTACCAGCCTTTAGCTGAGGTTTTCAGCTCCAAGTCCTGCTGCAGCCTAACACTCCTTTAGCCCTCTAAACCTGCACATTATTTTCCCAGTCTCAAATTTCTTTTGGGGAACCAAATTTCTGACACGTAGCCAACATGTGGGTAGTGCCATTAATTTCTTCTCTCAGGAAGAATTTCTTGTCAGGAAGAATTTCTTTGGAGGAACAATTTCTTCATGGAAAGGGTGGTCAGGCATTGGAACTGCCCAGGGAGGTTTGGAGTCTCCATCCCCGGAGGTGTCCAAGGTAGGGCTGGATGTGGCACTCAGAGCTCTGGGCTGGTGACAAGGAGGGGATCAGTCACAGCTTGATGGTCTTGGAGGTCTTTTCCACCCTAAATGCCCCTGGAATTCTGTAAAGAACAGCAGAGATGGTGTGAAAACCACAAGTCAAAAGAACCTCCTTGCTTTCAAACTCCTCAGAAAGAGCAATCAAACCTTTTATTGGGGAAAATAACCAGAAACCCATCCCAGGGGGATGAACTGTGGGGGCTCTCAGAGCTCAAATGAACTCAGGGGTTTCCCTGGATGCACAGGCATGGATCAAAATGTTGTTCATGGGCTGGAGAAGGATCTGTGACTAAAGACATGCCTGGAAGCTTCTGTGCTGAGAAAAGATTTGAAGGGGGTTTGGGCAGGGATGAAAAAGCCTCCCCAGTGCTTTCATTCAGCTGCTCATCCAGAGAGGAGTTCCCAACAAAAGCCCAGAGCTTGTTTAATGGTTTAACATTCCCCTGAATCCTTGGGAAGCATCTGACACACTGCTTCTGTACAAATAACCACAGCAGCACTGTACAGATGACTTATTTGGTTTCCCAGTGGGTGTGTAAGTAAATTAGCAAAAAATAAATGTCACGCGGCAATGACTTACTCTGTTTCTAAAGGCTCTGTTTTACCTCTGGATTTTTGTTTGTTCAACAAGTTCCTAATTAAATTCTGCTTTCTGGCATTCGAGCTGATGTGATGACACAAGATAAAGTTGTTTAGAATTCAAATCTTCCTCGATTTCTCACTGTGGCAAAGGAAGAGATAAGAGCAGTCAGGCCCTGCCTTCCCCTGGCTGTGTGTGGCTGTAACTCCAGCCAAGCAGGAGTAATTCTCGGTGTTCCAAAATCCCTCCTGCTCTCATGGGTTTGTCACCGCTTTGAGAGGATCACACACAAAAAATAATGTGTGGGCTCCCCCTTCTGCCTGAGAACATCAGTGCCTGGAAAGGAATCGGGATGATGGAATGGTTTGGGTGGGAAGGGAGATTAAATCTCATCTCAGTCCAGCCCCAACACCTTCCACTATCCCAGGTTGCTTCAAGCCCTGGCCTTGGACACTTCCAGGGATCCAGGGGCAGCCACAACTTCTCTGTGCCAGGGCCTCCCCACCCTCACAGGGAACAATTCCTTCCCAAAATCCTATCAAGCCCTGCCCTCTGGCAGTGGGAAGCCACAAAGGAGGGCCAGGATGAGTTCCTGAAGCACCAAGTTCCTGTAAAATACACCAGGCAGGGCACTGAGCATCTCTGAGCAGCTGGAACAACCTGTTCCCAGAGCCACACACCTCTCTGATAACCAAAAAAAGCAGCACCACTGATTCCTGGGATGGTTGGAGAGACAGCAATGAGGATCACTGCAGATCTGCAAACTAAAACATGGGAAAGGTTGTTTGGAGTGGGAGTCATTTTCTTTTATCAAAATATAAATTAGACCCTCTAAGCCTCCCTGTCCCCCAGAGAGAGATCAGCACCAGCAAAAAGATTATTTATCCCATGTATCTTTGGTACTTATTCTAGAAAAGCAGAATTGTCTTCCCAGTTCTTTTTCCTTCTCTTTCCCACTGCAGAGACAGGAGACATGACTGATCTCATGGAACCATAAAATCTTTAAGGCTGAAAAATATCATCAATGAGGCCCAGCACCATAGGCACCCCTAAACCACACCCTCAAGTGCCACATCCACACGTTTTTGGGACTCTCCCATTGAAGGTGATTCTACCACTGCCCTGGGCTGCCTGTTCCAGTGCTTTACAGCCCTTTCTGTGATTGGATTTATAATTTTTTCCTGTATTTTTAGGAGCTGAAGTAGGACAGAAAAGTGCCCTCCTGTTCCTATCCAAGCCTTCAGCAAGTTTCAGAGCATCTCTGTAGAAAATATGGAGTGGGAAGCAAACAATCTCATCTATCTAAAATACAATATAGAACATGAAGATAAAATGATCTGAAGGCCGGGATTAAAACCAAAACTGACTCAAAGTGGAGATAAAGCACTGGCAGCTCTGGTTAAGGAAAGAATTGAAGATTTGGGGAAAGAATCAATATGTAAATTCATCATTTCTATAGAACAGAGGGCTCAGAGGCTTCAGTGGTCCCTCCTTGCTCTGGGATATATCATTAAATACAAATTCTGATTTGGGATAAATCTGGGCATGCCCTGACCAGTCTCAAATCCACCACTCCAGTATTTCTGGTTCTGCTGTGAATCAGTGTTCTCCTTTTGCAGGGTGATTTGTTTAGCTAATTCATGAGAATATTCCACTTGTAGGTGCCTATTTTAACCCAGGCACTGCCCTGAGGGATGTGCACAGCATCACCCATGAACTCAGATGAGTTTTGGGCTGGAAGAATAAGGGATGACACCTTCCTACACAGCAGAGGTGTCAAAAACTGGCCAAGAAAGGGATGTGCAAAACTGGAAATAAAAGACCTCCTGTGGAAATCAAGGGGGAAATTCTCACTAACTCTTGGTGGGCAGCACCCCTTTGCTTCTTTTTTTGTCATGCTGGTAATTCATGATTTGAGCACAGATTAGCAGTGACTTAGCACTTGGAGTACATTCAGTGAAATCTTTAATGCCACACGAGATCTCTGGGATAATTGGAGGCAGTGAAGGGTTGGCTGCATCTGGCAAAGCCCTGAGCACATCATTTCCACAGGAGTCCCCAAACACAACATCTGGATCAGCCCTTGGACTCAGCTCAGCTGAATCTTCCTGATGCTTCACATTTTGATGCTTTTATTTGGCTTTTCGGTATTTTCTCCTCACAAGGGAGAAGAAGAAACAGAGAAGCTCAGAGGGCTGAGGTTCTGTGTTGAGGCTGAGAAAGGATTTCTGTGTGGCCTCAGAGCTGTGGATTTCTGAGCTAAAGATTCTGAAAATTCCCATTTTGCTGCATTTCCACCAGAGCCAATGCTTCGAGAAGGGAAAAGGGAGATGGATGTGGAGAGGGAATGGAAAAGAAGGAAAAGTTAGAGGGCAGCCTGGCACGGGAGGACATTTTCATTCCAGAGCCACTTTCTTCAGGTGCAATTTGTTGATCCAATATTTGCTGAATGTTGAGAGCTCTGTTGAAGCTGTGAAGCTGTTTGACAATGGAAGAAGAAGGTTTGGATGTTTGATGTTTCCCAAAGGTTTTGGACGTTTCCCAAAGAAGGGAACAGATCTGGGGAAGGAGCTGGAGCACCAGGAGGGGCTGAGGGAGCTGGGAAAGGGGCTCAGCCTGGAGAAAAGGAGGCTCAGGGGGGACCTTGTGGCTCTGCACAACTCCCTGACAGGAGGGGACAGCCAGGGAACAGGGACAGAATGAGAGGGAACAGCCTCAAGCTGTGCCAGGGGAGGTTTAAATTGGATATTGGGAACAATTTCTTCCTGGCACTGCTGCCCAGGGCAGTGGTGGAATCTCCATCCCTGGGGGGGTTTAGGGCTATGTGGATGTGGCACTTGGGGACATGTGATGCTCATAATCACGTGGCTCTTTGGCATTTTGAAAACACAAAAAACTTAGTGGCACAAAAATAATGCTCCTTTCTACTGTGTTCAAGAGAGGATTTCATTATTTTCACTCAGACGTTCCCACATTTTGAGAGATTTCTGCACTTTCTTAATTTTGCAGCCAGCCATGAGTGAGGGATCAGAGCACCAAGAACTCCCTCTCCAACAGCCCTCCCCTG
The DNA here is from genome assembly GCA_024362935.1 of Setophaga petechia. Classification (NCBI taxonomy): domain Eukaryota; kingdom Metazoa; phylum Chordata; class Aves; order Passeriformes; family Parulidae; genus Setophaga; species Setophaga petechia. The sequence goes on along the minus strand of JANCRA010000085.1, from coordinate 643,020 downwards.
CTCCATGTTTTCAATCTGAAACCATCACCCAGCTCCTAAATCCAGCAGCTCCAGGGAAGCAGAGCCAGAATCAAGAGAACTGGAAGCAGAGCCAGCATCAAGCTCCAAATATCAGAGCTGGGCTTTATCTTCCCAGCAAAGCAAAATGGAATGCTCAGACCTCAACCTGAGCTGCCTCTCTTTGCATGTTGTGACATGGATGGGTGCCTTAAGGAACATGGAATATCACAGCTCTCCCACACAGAAACATCTCAGGAACTTGGATTTAGGAACCAAACCATTGGTTTGTTCCATGGACACATTTCCAGGGGAGTTTGTGACACCAACTCTGAGCAGGGCTCTGCCAATTCTTGACATTTATTAAAGCCACAGCTCAGTGAGTGATGTAATTACCCGGACATTTCCATTTTCATGTTTAGTAATTCCAAGTGAAAGTCCAAATAAAGCCCATTTTTCATGAAATATTACTAATTTATCTCTTTTTTAGCACCCTCCTTGTGGTATTTAATCATTCAGAGTGCACTTCAATAACCACTTAGTGAAGGTATTCAGGTCACATCCACAATAGTAGTAGAAAAATGTTGTTTCATTCCTTTTGTCCCACAATTTTTAGTGTGTAATAAACAACATCTAGCAGGCACAAAGCAAAAAAGATCTCCCAGCTATCCACCTCTCTCTGATAACTGAGCTAATCTTGTTATTTTAAATGAAACGTGGTTAAAATCCCACCTCATGTCCTGATGACCAGGTTGGACAAAACCTGGGAAAGGCTATGGCAGAATCAGTGGAAATCCAAATTCAGGATGCCAGGGCCCCATCTGTGCCTCCCTGCTCAGCTGCAGAGTTTTGGGAGCCACAGGAGAGTTGCCAGCATCCCTTTGGTCCCAGGGAATCTGTGCCAGCAGGTGATGGATGTCCATTCTCCCGGGGGTAGAAATACATCCCTGTGCCAGCTCTTCCTTTAAAATCGGCAGGAAAAAAAAAAAAAAAAGGCACTAAATAAAGAGAGGGAAAGGGAACATCGCAATCAGAGCTGATTTTATTTTGCTCCACAACCACCGGGTGTCACTCTTGCCTGTGGAGTCAGAAAGGAATTTTTGGTGGCTGATAAAATCCTTTTTCATCAATAAAATCCGGCTCGCACTGGTGACAGCATCACCCCCACTTATCACAATTTCAGGGTTCCAAAAATCGAATCACCAACTCATTAGATCTGGGGAGATCTGGAGCTGGCACTTAGGCCTGGGGTGATATTTGCAAAATGCATTAAATAATTTTTATGGTTATTGGCATAAATGCAGCTGGAAAATTTAGATCTGGGTTTAGATCAGGTGTCGGAGGGAAAGTGATGAGGAGAGAATGGGTGAAAAAGCCAAAAAATGTGTCTTTTGCAGGTGTCTCCTCTGCAGCAAGATCATTGAGCAGATGAAGCTGTGACACATTCCAGCCTTTGAAGTCGAGGCAGTTCAGGTCTCACCGATCCTGTACCTCAGAATTAGGAGGAGATAAAGGCTGCAAACATTACACAACTCCCTAAATATGCATTCTTCAGAGTATCGATGACTGCCTTGTGTTGTGGGGGTTTTGCTTTTCTGGGATAACAAACTTGTCTTGCAACAGCTAAACCTGCTCTCCTGCTGAATTTTGTATTTTTTTTTTTGAGCTCTCTGGAGATTCTCCGTTTCCTCCAAGGACAGAAAATCTATTTTATTTTCATACAGAAGAAATCCAATGTGGAATCTTTGTCTGAGGAAGGAACCGCTCCAATAAAATGCAACATGACAGGTAAAACCAGTTGCTTTGGCACAGGCTGAATCAGCAGACTGAGCAGCTGATAAGGAAAACTAAAATTTTTAGTCAAAAAGAGGAGAAAATTCTCATTAGGGGCCTCATTCTACCAGCACATAAATTGCTGATATTACCTGGCCCTGTGTTACTGCCATAGGTAAAATTTGTGTTGAAATCTCACTATTAAAACACAGCTGTAAGGAATTTCCCTTCCATAAACAGGGCATGGATGGGATTTATGGAGATATCAGAGCCTGGGACTCCCTCTGGGTAACATAAGAATAAGCATCACATCCCATAATACCATGAAATTTATGGCCAAGACTTTAAACTTTGGAATGACTTTTAAAAAGTGGGAGATGCCTATAAAAAGTTTGTTTGGGGCTTGACTCTGTTATATTTTGCTGCAAGAGGACGTCAAGGATTTGTTTCTTTATCTGGGAATTCTTTTCACAGTGAGGACAGGAGGTCACACACAAATACCTTTAAAAATCCATCTCAGGATCAGTGCCATTCAGAGTTATGGATGGCCTTGGAAACGATCAATACTTCAAATTTACAAAGTTCCTATTGAAATAATAAAGCACAGAAAGTGCTTTGCAAGAATCAGGGTGAATCTCCTGAACCTGCTCATTTGCAGAACGTGTTGTATGAGAAATTTCAGCAAATCCTCTGGAAATAAATAAAAAAAAAAAATTATAACAAGCAGAATTTTGACACAACGGATTTGGAAATATTGGTTTGCTGCTTTATTCAGATTTCTTTTTTTCACCTGTTCTTAATATTGGTTTTTCTTAGCACTTTCTTTCTCTATTAAAGTAGTAATGAATTCATAATATGTCTTCTGTTTTTGCTCATGCCTCCAAATTTCTACTTCCTTTATACATTCATATCTTTAGGCTGAAAAGCAAGATAAACCAGAAGAAAAAATTAGGTGAAAACTTATTACCCCAGGGACTGGACAACACAAAAATCTCTGAAAAATATACAATAGCAACAGGTTTTGTTTTTTAAAACTTCACCACATATTTTGTGCTGAGGCTCTGATCACTGCAGGTGCTTAAAGAACTGCTGGATGCAGCCCAGGACTGTCCCAGAGATGCTGAGCTTTTTGCAAAAGTGGTGAGGGCTTCAAAGTTTGACTAAACCCTGCTAAGATCCTCCGGATTGGTTTTCCAACTCCTGAATGATTTATGGGCACAAAGTAGGTCTACAGCAAATCCATAATTGATGCCTCTCTTTGGGCGCGCAGCCGAGCAAATGGAAAAGTGGATTTAAAACTTGATTTGTTGCTTGTTGTGGTTTGGATGAACGGACATCCAAAAGACTTTCGTGTTTTCTGGCTTGCCCGGAGATAAAATTCTTTCTAGATGATCTGAGAGCTGAAACATTCGGTACCTTCATCAAGATAAAAGCAGAAAACTTCTTCCCTGGCAGGCAGGTGATAACGCACGCCCCGGGCAGGATACACTTATTTCTAAATAAAAGTAATCAAATTTAGTTGTTTAAAAAAGACAAAATAATAAATAAAGATAATTTTTAAAAAGAGATGAAGGACCTGTTTTTTTTGTCATCCACATCCCTGTTCCAGCCCGGCCACAACCAGGTGGGCACAGCAATAACTGTGGCTGCTCAACCTGATGAAAACAGTGTCGCATTCAGAAACTCGATAAATGAATGGGAGGGACGAGTAGAGCCTCCCCCCCCCAAGGATGTTTTGTTAATTAAATTAGCATTTAAATAGCCAGAGCTAATCTGGGAAGTCAGCCCCTCATTACAGTAACTAGGAAGGGGGAAAAGAGCTGCAGACAATTCCCTACAAGATGGGGTTAAGTTGGCGTTTCACAAACTATTTGCCCGGCCTGTCCCTCCCAAGTGAAAGCTGCCACCCCCTCCTCTTTCCTCCCAGCATAATTAGCATGTTCCAGGGCTGTGAATGGAAACAATATCCTCCCTCCAAGCTGTGCCCCTCCAGGGAGATGCTTCCCACAGATTGTGGAGCCCCGAGCCAGGGAAAGGGCTTGTCGAGGAATTCACAGTGGGGTAATTACACCGAGGTAGAGCTTGTGCCAGTGCAAGAGGAGCTGCACTGCTGTAATTCAGCGCAGGGAACAGGCAGAAGCATAAAGGGAAAGTCCAGAGGCAGGACTTGCAGAGGGAATGAGAATTTATTGCTCCCGAGCATCTTCCCAGAGCGCCGAGCAACAGACCCAAATTGGGATGGGTCTCTGGACTCTAAGGATGTCTCTGTTCTTGAAGAACTTTGCAGAAAGTAGCAATGGTTATATGTAAATATCGTTTCTCCTTGGCTATTAGAAGTGAAGGAAGGCTCAAAGAGTGATTTTTCAGATTTTAAAAGGAATTCTTCATTCCGAGTAGAAAACTGGAGAAAAGATTGCAAGAACTGTGTGATTGCACTTAAAACACACCAGGCACTTCTTTGGAACAAATGAAAAAGTGGTGTGTGATCCTTCCCCTGAAAGATTTGCAGTTTAATTTTACCTAAACCAGTGGTGAGTGACACAGGAGAGGAGATGCAGGAGAAGGGCTGGCTTTGGGTGTCACCTGCCATCACCAGCAGTGCTCACATCTGGCCATGGGCTTCATCCCATTTCTCTAAATCAAATTCCAGGTGACTCAGCCCGAGGTAAAAACCACCCACCCTCCTCCACCCATGGTGCTCAGCTGGAAAGTGGGGATTAAATTCATCTCCACGGCCAAAGCACTCTGTTTCAGAAAACCTTGGTGCGGTTTTGTCGAGGCCCCAGCTGGAAAATACCACAAGAAGTTCAAAGCTGGGTTTCATCCTGTAATTGGATCCTCAAGTTCACAAGTGCAAGGACCAACTGTGCAGGCTCAGAGTGGGATGTCCCCTCTCCCAGGGAGCTGCAGAGATGCTGCTTTCCCCTGCTGCAGATAAAAACTCAGTTTTTGCTTCAAGCTTTCACAATTCTGCTTGCTCTGAGCTGTTATTTAATAATTTTTTGTAGCTTTAAGACATCTTCCCAGCCTTCATGCTTGCTTGGGATGCTCTTAGGAACGTGGGCATTAATCCCAGCGTGACTTAAATGCCAACTTAATATTCGTTTTCTCTCTGCTTTGACAAGATATTCTTCAGGTCAGACAGGCATGAAATGATAAATATTGAGTGCAGTTCTTCTGGGCAAAAAGTGCCACCTGCCAAAATCTTATCTCGAATCCACTTGGACATGTGTTATTTATTTATTTCTGTCACAAAACCTCGTTCAGTGCTGGAAAGCCAAAGGATTACAACTGTGAATTTTGGAGGGGAGGGGGGGGTGTGTTTCTGTCCTTGCTGAAATCTGCCTTTTCAAAACAACGTTGAGAGAATCCTTGTTTTGAACTAAAATAGCAGCTGCAAGGTTTTTCAACCATGACCATTTAAATGAGGTTTGGGGGTTTTTTTGCATCTTTGCATTTTAGTTTCGTTCTCGGTCTTTGCAATAGGTGGCTGTGGTTGAGCAGTTGAGGGGTCTGGTGAGGATAAATGGTGGTGTTGCTCAGGCTGTGTCTGATTATTCCTGCTGAGGTTTTTACTGAGCTGCCTTTGCTGACACTGAACCCACCAGGGGTTCTTCTGTGAAACCAGAGCCAGAGAGGACCTGACCCATGGTCTGTACCTTGGCTTGTGGCTCATGATGGTTCTCTGGGATCCTCGGCACAGGGAAGATGTGGAGCTGTTGGGGTGAAACCAGAGGAGGCCAAGGAGATGCTCCAAGGGCTGTGGAGTTCCTCTGCTATGGAGCCAAGCTGGCAGAACTGGGGGGGGGTTCATGTGGAGATGAGAAGGCTCCAGGGAGAGCTCAGAGCCCCTTCCAGGGCCTAAAGGGGCTCCAGGAGAGCTGGAGAGGGACTGGGGACAAGGGATGGAGGGACAGGACACAGGGAATGGCTTCCCACTGCCAGAGGGTAGGAATAGATGGGATATTGGGAAGGAATTCCTGGCTGTGAGGGGTGGTGAGGCCCTGGCACAGGGTGCCCAGAGAAGCTGTGGCTGCGCCTGGATCCCTGAAAGTGTCCAAGGCCAGGCTGGGTGAGGTTTGGAGCACCCTGGGATGGTGGGAGGTGTTGGGGTTGGACCGAGATAAACTTTAAATGTCCACTCCAACCCAAATCATTCTGTGATTCTGTGATCTTTAATGTGATGTGACTTATAAAGGGATTTCTGATGGACAGAAATCCCATGGAACACAGAGGAAATCCCAAGGTGAGGCGTGTAAGTCCCAGAGGCGATGCTGTTGTCTGCTCAACATGAAATACCTCAGTATTTCCCCAGAAGGAGGGAACTGAGATGTGATGGGCTTCCCTTGCAGGCCCCCAAGGGTAGAGTGGCAGGGTCTGGGGTGACCCTGATCTCTCTTCACTCCATAAATGCTATTTTGGCTGCATCCCTTCACAAATCTGTCTATTCTGAAGGACTCCACATCCAAGCGTTCAATGCCTGGGTCCCTCAGTTCAGTATGGACATTGAGGGGCTGGAGCATGTCCAGGGAAGGGAAAGAGCTGGGGAAGGGGCTGGAGCACCAGGAGGGGCTGAAGGAGCTGGGAAGGGGCTCAGCCTGGAGCAAAGGAGGCTCAGGGGGGACCTTGTGGCTCTGCACAACTCCCTGACAGGAGAGGACAGCCAGGGGGGTCAGACTCTGCTCCCAGGTAACAGGGATGAGAGGGAACAGCCTCAAGCTGTGCCAGATTGGTCATTAGGTTGGTCATTAAGAAGAATTTCTTCACAGAAAACCTGGTGCCCAGGAAGTTCCACGTGAACACGAGGAAGAGCTTCTTTCCTGTGTAGTGACGGAGCACTGGAACAGGTTGACCAGAAAGGGCGTGAAGTTTCCCTCACTGATGATATTCCAGGATTGTCTGGATGCAATCCTGTGCCCTGTACTCTGGGTTTACCCTGCTTGAGTAGATGACCCGCTGTGGTTACCTTTAAATTGACCAATTCTGTGATTCTGTGTTTATACATTGGAAGAGGCTGCCAAGGGAGGTTTTGGAGTTCCCATTTCTGGAGGCGTCCAAGGAACACCTGGACATGGCACTCAGTGCTCTGGTCTAGTGACAAGGTAGTGATGGATCACACGTTGGACTCCACATTAATTAATTCCGTGATTAAGCCAGCCTGCTTCGTTACCAGGCTGAGATCGGGGGAAGAACTACATCTCCCATCGCGCACCGCGGCGGCCCGCCGGGAGCTGAAGGGGCGTGGCGCTGCGCGATGCTCGCTGGGAGTTGTAGTCCGCCCGGCATTGGCCCGGCGCGGCGCCTCCCTCCCCGGCGCTCCTCCCCGCTCCGGCTCTCCCTCTGCAGACGGAAGCCGGACAGGGACGGGGGAGCCGGGAAGGCTGGAGCGGCAGGATGGGGGACTCCAAAGTGAAGGTGGCGGTGCGTGTCCGCCCCATGAACCGGCGAGGTGAGACTCCCCCTTCTTCCTCAGCATCCCCCTGCCCTGTCCTTCCCGGGAGCGGCGCGGGCCGGGGGTGCCGGTCCTTGGGGACAGGTGTCGGTCGGGACAGGTGTGTCCCAGTGCGGGTGAATCGGTGCGTGTCCGTGTCTGTGTGTCCTTCATTATTTATTTATTAATAAACACAGCCCGGCCAGGCACAGGCGGCTGTGCGGCCGCAGCCGCGCTGTGCTCACCCCCCTCTCCCGATATCTTTTTCCCAAACCTGGGGTTTTTGGCTTTATTTTGTCTCGTCCTCTCCCGCGGGGATCAGCCCTCTCTGCACCTGCTTTACAGCCGGCTCCTGCTGGGACAGCGCTTCCTTCTTCCTGCTTTGCGGATTTGGGGGAAAATGCCTCTTTTTCTGCATTTTGCCCCGTGCTAATTCACCCCGTTGCTCTCCAGCCCTCTGTGCTTGAGTGAGTGGGACGCTGTTAACCAGATGACAGCGACACAAGGACAAACAACAAGCAAGAAAATACAGAAGAGGAAGCGAGAATTGACAAGAATAATTTTTTTTGTTGTTGTTTCTGGGTTGTTGTTGGGTTTTTTTTTTCCCTCAACGAAACTTGCCTAAGGGTTATGTTAATCAGACCGTGGTCTGGGCAGCTGTTTAAATGTTTATTACTTGTCTTAATTAGAAAAACTTGCTCTGGATGATGAGGAAGTGAGTATGAAAAGGCAGTTTTAGCCAAGGAATGGGAAGGTGAAGAAGGCAGAAATCCAAGAAAGCGTAGGGTGGCTTTTTTTTTAATCCCACATTCTCACAGGAGTATGCCAATAATTCCTTTTGGGGAAAGGGAATCCAGTGAAGTCAGTTTAGTAGTTGGAGCAAAAAAAGGAGGGAGAGAGGAAGCCCTTTATTGCCTATATCATCTGGCATGTAATATCTTTTTAATTCCTTTATAGGAAAAAAAAAAGGGTTAAAGTATTAAATACGGTGATTCTATGCCTGTAAAACGTCAGCAGGGGAATGTGCACTGAGTTCACAAGAGCTCCTGAGTCCCACTTGCAGCACAAGAGATGGAGCTGATGTCTTTACAGTCTGGTAGTTTAGGGAAACTGAGGATATTTTGACCAAAAGCTGCATTTTGTTAAACTTCAGGTGCCAGCTCTCAAAATTTAGGAGAACCCATCCTTCCAGAGAATAGGTTGGAGGAGATGGAGTGGCAGTGTGGAGGAGTTGGTGGGAGCTGGGACAGGAGCTGGAAGGTGGTGCCTGGTGCCGGTGACAGATTTGGGCTTTCCTCTTGCTCATGTCCCTTTCCTGACATAGGTCATTTCCTTGGCTGTGCCCCAGAGGTCTCCTGACTCTGCCTGGTGTTCCTCACCCCCGGGATTAGACAATAATTCAGGTTGGAAGGGACCTCTGGAGCATGTCAGATGAGATGAGGTTGCACAGGGCCTCGATCAGTGAAGTTTGGAATATCCAGGGGTGACTAATGCACCTCTCCCTCCCACATATATCCTTCATCTCTTCAGCCCTGAGTTTGTCCTCGTGTCCCTTTCCAGCCAGGAATTGTGGGGGAAGCAGTGGGGGAAGTAAAGGAATCTAGAGGAAATCTAGATTGTATCTTGGTATTCTCTTTCATAGAATATCCTGGGTTGGAAGGGACCCACAAGTCCAACTTCTGCTTGTCTTTTATTCTGTATAAACTTAAGAATCTTATGGAGAGGATGACTCCTGTCAGGAGGCTCATCCAGGAGTGAGGGACATTTGAATATCAGTCCTTGATGCTTCTGAGAGAGAAGGGGTGCCTGAACCCCCCACTCTTGGCAGTTTGCTGCTATTAAACATCCTGTTATTTGTGAGTGATGCCTAAATCCATTTAAGTCTAACCTAGAAGATCCATGTAGTTTTCTCCCTCAAACAAAATGTTCTGGAAGTGGGTTTTTTTTCCCAGCAGATTATTTGTCACAGTCCAGATGTTTTGGTCAGGTCTAAACAACTGATATCTCCTTATGGTATTTCTGATGCACCTTGAGTTTATAGAAACAGACAGTGATACCAAGGCTACAATTTTTCTTACCTTTTTAATGTTAAATTTAAGCATTTGTGCAACTGATTTTCTGAAGATTCATCCATTGTGGCCTTGCTTTTTTTTTTTTTAAATTAAGTTTTGAGGCAAGAGGCAGCTTTCCTGGAAGCTCTTTCATACACATTTTGTTCTGAGCAGTATTTGTATGGACTTCTGGAGCTTTGGACCTGAAGCAAGTATTTGTTTTCTTCAGGATCACGAGTAATGTTCTTTCCTTCCCTCTGCACCGAAGGGCTTAGCATTGCAAACCTGTCAGATGGCTGAGACTGTGGAAAGTTAAGCTTTGAAATATTCTTGGTGTTTACTTGTGGTGGTGGTGGTTGTCTTTGGTGTTTGAGTTATGAATTTCTTAAGGCAAGGGTTTATTAGGTTAATAAAAGTGGTGTGCTTAACTGTTAGGAGTTTTTACAGCTCATAAAAGTATAATGGGTTCCTTGCCTGCATGTGGAAGGGATTTGTGTATCAAATAATTGGTTATTTATAGCAGTCACATTTCAAGGTGTTTGGATTGAGGGTCCTGCTTCATTCTCATGCAGAGAGGTGATCCATAAACTCAGTTTATAGCACTAATTTTCAGTGAGGGGAAGCATTTCTAATTGTACTTGGGTTTGTTTTGTTTTTTTGGTTTTTTTTTTGCATCCAGGCTACTTTATTTTGCATCTTGCTTCAAATTAGACCTCAGTCCTACCAAGCCTGTGTGGAAGTTTTGCTTTTATAAAAATGCTGCTGTGCCCACACGTTCTCAGTGCCACATCTGAGGTTGGAGGCTCTCCTGGGTGGCAACTGAGGCATCTTTTTTTACATCCCTCCTACTTTGCAAACTGGGATCTCGATTAACAGGCTTTTATGAATTAAATAATTCAGTACTGCTCTGTTAGATAAGGCTCCTGGTCTTTTATTTTCTTGGCTCTGTAATTCACTGAAGTATTTCCTAGTGCACTGCGTTATTCAAATGGGGATTTGATAACAATCAGGAAGTTCTTTTGCTGTTTTATTTAAGATTTGCAGTGGATTTCCTTTCATAAGTGTCGTGTTTGAATTCTCTTAGCAGATATTCATCATATTTCAGGTAAATGCAAATCTCAAGCCATACCATGAAGCAAAGCAAATGACAGCTGAAGGCTTTTTAATTAAGGTTTTTCTGACTGAATGCTTTGTTTTCAGGTGATGTTTGGGTACAGGCAGTACAGAAGTACATTAAGTCATTGTGTTTCCTTGTGCTTTTGAATCAATTCAGTGTCATGTTAATTAATACTGATAAAAGTTGTTCTATTTTAAAAGAACATGACTTATGCTCAAGGATATGGCTGATGCCACTCAATCCAGTCCAAGCTGATCTCACTTGGGTCAATACTTTTTGAACAAAGAAAGGCAGGAAAGGCAACTGCTTGTATTCTGGCAATGCTGACCTATTAAACTGTTCTAGGATTGTAGTGTAAGATCTGCAGCTCCAGTTTAAATATTTGGATTAAACTGTTCTAGAACTGTAGTGTAAAACCTGCAGCTCCAGTTTAAATATTTGGATTAAACTGTTCTAGAACTGTAGTGTGAGACCTGCAGCTCCAGTTTAAATATCTGCATTAAACTGTTCTAGAACTGTAGTGTGAGACCTGCAGCTCCAATTTAAATATCTGAATTAAACTGTTCTAGAACTGTAGTGTGAGACCTGCAGTTCCAGTTTAAATATCTGGATTAAACTGTTCTAGAACAGGAGTGTAAAACCTGTTTGCAGCTCTAGTTTAAATAATCTGCCTTAAACTGTTCTAGAACTGTACTGTAAGACCTGCAGCTCCAGTTTAAATACCTGGATTGCCTGTAAATACACATTCAGGTATCTTTTATGTTGATATGTATATTTATGCAGACTATCAGTATTGTTGAAACAGGAATTTTCTCATACTTAGATGCTAAAGGTTCTGTTTCCAGTGCTTGTGAGGAAGGAATTTGCTTCTGTATCTGTACAAGATGCTGATCATTGTGTCAGGGGTTAATTTTAAGTCCTGCTCTTTTTGCAGGAGATTTCATTTCTATTTGAAGTGTTTTTGGGGTTTGAGATGAGGAGATGGGGGTTGTTCCCATGCTCTTGTTTGTTTGTTTTCCCATGGAAATTACAACAGAGACAATTTATCTATAAATTGGAGTTTGTGCAAGCGGATTTATGAGACTAATGACAGTATTAGAGGGTGTGAAATGGCACCTGTTGTATCATGATGGCAATGTGCAAACCACAGGGCTTTTCTTCACCTTTATCCTTGTCATACACGAGTGCCTGGAGTTTGGAATATTTCCTGGTGATGGTTGATAAGCTATAAAACTGTGTTTGAGCTGTGAGAAGGATTAGCCTTGAGATAAAGCGCCAAATGGGTAAAGGATGCAGAGTTAATGTTTCATCTTGTGAGGCAATTGTATTTTAAGAGCTCCTAAGGTGCTGCAGCCTTACTCCTCCCCACAGCCAGAGACTCCCAGACATCCAGCATGGATGCCACAAAGGAATTTTAGTGCTAATTGCACCTCCCAAGGAATTTTAGTGCTAATTGCACCCTCTGAGCTCCAAGTGCAGGGGGAGGTTCCCTCGCTGCTCTGGTTTCAGGTTGGCTGCTCCTCCTGAAGATCAGATACACCTGGAACAGCTCTGCCTTGGCTTTTGGGTGCTTGGTGGCTGAGCAAACTCTGGCATTTCATGCCTGTTAATAATTCCAGAGTGCTGAACTTCCCTGGGAGCTCACCAGAGTGCCCACACTGATTTATTTACTCTGTCCCCACGAGCCAGGGGTGCTTGCAGGCAGCAGAGCTGGCTGTGAGCAAGGTCCATGTCCAGATCCATGAGGTGCCCTCACTAAAGCTGCTTGGGAAGCTCTTTCCTTGCAGAAAATGAAGCAGCAGAGAATAGAACACATTTTTAAGCATTTGGACAACATGGAATTAACATGAAAGCCCACCTTGCCTGTTCCATGTGCTCATGAGTTTGAGTTGATTTTCCCCTCATGGACAAGCTTTGATAGCATCATGTGCCTTTCCAGATGCACTCATACATATTTGATGACCTTTAATTGCTGCAAACTGAAAATTTCATGACTTACATTTGAGCAGTTCATATAACAAGAGAGGCTTGAGAGGTGCCTTCATGTTGGTAAACGTAAAGTACAAGAAATTACTCTATTTTTGTCAGTATTTATCACTATGTCTTGCTTTTACACTCTTTTTTCCATATAAGCCCTCAGCACTATCATGTAGATGGAAGTTATTTTCACATTCACTCATCTCCTCAGTTAGTTTTGCCTTTATTTGTGTTGGCTCCTACGTGGCAAAGAGATAAGTCCCCCTTGGGAAACAAATCTTGGCAGGGAAACTTGTGGACTTGTTGTCTTTGAACTGGCTTTCACATTTCTTTTTCAAACAAAAAAACAACAGAAGACCCCAAACAACAGCTTCTCTCTTTTTTTTTTTTTTTTTTTTTAGCTGATTTGTGTGATAAACAAATATTTTAATTTACTGTTTAAACATTTCTCAGTTCTTGCCATTTGTTTTTCCAGACCAAGAAAGGTATGAGAAACCAATTGTGATTTCTTATCCAATGCAACTTGACGGCTCAGGGTACAACATTCCAGGACTAACCTCCGAGGGAATGTTAATCTCCTGAAAATCTACTGGCAATTTAAAATATAAAATTTCTATCGTCTGTCTTCACAGGAGATTATTTGAGCTTTTGTATTTGGGGCCAATTTTGGCTTATGAGCTTAGGAGGGGCACTTTAAACCTTTCACATTTTATTTGTTATACTTCAGTTGGCTTTTGCAGCTTTTGTGAAGCTCTGCAAGGCCAGTTGTTCTGGTTCCCACTGACTCTATAGAGCCTGAGGCCCATCTCCAAAGGGTCCTGAGGTGTCACTGAAGGTACAGCTGCCCTAAATCTGGTAGTGGGACCAGGAGGAATCTGAGACAACTTCTATTTGACCTGTCTTGGTAACAACAGGTTCATGGCTCGGTATTTGAAAGGGCTGGAATGTTATCAACCTTCATAAACTAATTGCTTAAATTGAGATCTAATGGAAAAACTTACATGGAAATCAAAGCTCTTGATTCATTGGGAAGTGCTTTCCCTTAATTCATAGAATCGTGGAATGGTTTGGGTTACAAGGGATCTTAAACTCATCCCATTCTACCCTCTGCCATGGGCAGGGACACCTTCCACTACCCCAGGTGGTTCCAAGCTTTATCCAGCCTGGCCTTGGACGCTTCCAGGGATCCAGGGGCAGCCACAGCTTCTCTGGGCACCCTGTGCCAGGGCCTCCCCACCCTCAGAGGGAACAATTCCTTCCCAATATCCCACCTAACCCTGCCCTCTGGCACTGGGAAGTCATTCCCTATGTCCTGTCCCTCCATCCCTTGTCCCAAGTCCCTCTCCAGCTCTCTTGTAGCACTTCTAGGCGCAGGAAAGTTGCTGCCATCTTATACAATGACAAAAAATAGGGAATACAAAGTTGAAAACGTGGAGAAATAATTTGTAACAGACCTTTCATCTACCCTGGCTGTGGTAATAAAAACTCTTATTACACCATGGTCCCCCAAACCTTAAGTTTCAAATCTTGCATATTCCCTTATTAATTGTATCATTGTTCACTTTAGGATTATTTCATGCTGCCCTGCACAAGCCTTCTCTTAGGATCATTTTGTTTGGGTCTGAAACACAGAGACCTGCAGTGGGATGGTTTTTATGTGGTGGCTGAAGAAGATGCAATGCCACCACGTGGCATTTCAGGTGTTCCTGTGTGCCACCCAAGGCAGCCTCTAGGGTTGGGTACACAATTATCCAACCTCTGTTGTCAGTAGTTGCAGCCAGTCCATGGAAACAGCTCCCTGCCAAATCCATAAACAAAATAGGAATTTTCTACCCAATATTTTCCAAAATACCTCTCTCCCCTTCCTCCAGGATTCACACACACTCCTTGTCTCTGCCCCAAACCTGATTAGAACAATTCCAAGTGGCACCTTTGCCAATGTTTCTTAACTCTGTTGTGGAAAATCTGCTGTGGTGAGTTTATGATTACCAGACATGTGACTGCTGTTGCAAAGGGATTGGAAATTCTTACCTGTGGTGGGAATGGCCCAATGCCTGCTGAATCTACTGTTCCTTGCAATGCTAGGCTGCTCCTGGGTTTGCTTTTCCAGCTCTGTCTTGCTAGCTTTTCCACCCTGTTTGAAACTCACTGAATTTCTTAGTGAAAAAGCCCAAAGTGATGGGGAGTGAGTTATTTTTATAACACCCACAATGCTTTTATCCAAGGCGTAGTAGTGATTTGAGACTTACACAAGTGTGGTTTCAACTGTGATCTACACTGAATCCCAGTTTTAGAAAAGTCATGTGAGGTGTTGAAAAATCAAGGGAATGGGGAAGGAGAGTGGCTTCCTTCAACTCCCACCTTCCAGTTTCACAAGTGAAATAAAAACTCATTCAAGGAACTCTCTGTGAGCAGCTTGGACACAACACTCTAACAATTATTCTTACACTCAGTCCAGCTTTGCTTAACACTTCTACTGCTGTGAAATGTAAATGTGGAGAAGTGACTCAGATGAGTGTTACCCTTTTATTATGGATGTCAGAGCTCTCTCACTCTGAAGCTGTGGAAGAGATTTTCATTCTCTGCAATAACTGATTCTTGATGTTGAGACTTTGAGTTTTTATTCATCAAAGAGGAATTAGCTGATTAGTTTCTTGATTTGATGAAGCAAGTGAGTAGTTGATTGTGTTTGCTCAGTAATGACTGAAGGTAGAAGCAAGTTAGCCATAATAATAGGTGAGATTTTCTTTTTGTTTGAGGTGCAAAATTTGAGATAAATCTCCAAAGTTTGACAGTGAGCTGCTCCTGTCATCTTTTAATTTCACCTTTAATTTCTGAATTTCATGCTGCCTGAAAAAAACCACACCTAAATAATTGCAAAAAATAATACCAAACTTTGATAAGTCAGTCCTTACTACAGGAGGAATTAATTGGGGCGTTTGGATGTGCATCCTTATGATCTTATCTTGGTGCATCCCAATTTTGCTTGTTGTTCAGGAGCAGCAAGTACCCAGCTCACCTGGGAGACACTGAAACTAGTAAAAGTAAGGGTGGAGTCCTTGTGTGATCATATCCAAAAGAGCAGGTAGATAATTTGACTATAAGCTAACCTGCTTTAATGATATTAAAAATGTAATGAGGTGGAAATGATGATGATATAAGTTTCAGTAGTGGCTCATGTAAGATTCATCTCTCAGTGTACTGGAAGCATTAAAGAATTTAGAAATCTGCCAAAGAGTGTAATGGAGGCTGAATTTGAAGGAAGTGAATGATGTGCTGTTCAAACAGGATTTAAACTCTTTCTTCAGCTGAAAGGAGGGTTTCCATGTGAGCCTTTGGCCAAGGTAACTGGGATAAGCAGCCTTAAGGCTGTCTGGATCCAGACCCAGCTTAGAGGCTCAATATAACTGTTTCTTAGGGGTTTATTTCATGTGACACCAGGAACTGGTGGAGCAGTTCATCTCAGCTGGGACAAGATCTCTCCCAGCTCCTCTCTTCCCTCTGCACAGGTCTCCTCACCTGTTTGCATGGCCAAGCTTTCAGTGGGCTGATGGATGCATCCATTTTCCATGCTGAGTAGTTTTCTGCTGTTGAAGTAACTTGAGATGACTTACAGAGGATCTGCTGAGCATGGTAGTGGCAGAAGGTGAGCAACAGGCACAGGAGAAAAGGACTGGAACCTCTCTGTTTGGAAATAGCTGCTAGTTTGGCTCAACACATTTTCCAAAATCATGCTGCACACCAAGGTGAGGGGTTTTAACACTACCTGTGTGAGAGTGATAATCAAACAAGGTGTGTTGCACAGGACAAATTGGCTTTGAACCTTTTTTTCTTGCAACAACATTTGACTTTAAGGAAGTCTTTTTTTCTGCCTGTGTGCTTTCTTAAGGTCATTTCACAAAGAGAGGTTTAATGAGCACTGGAAAGATGGAGTTCACTGGGCAGTCATGGATGCAAAGCCTGCCATGGGCGTTCTCTCTCAAGAGCTGCATTTAAAAACGTGGCAGAAAGCATGCTGCTTGCAGACCTTTATGCTTTGCATGAGGCAGGTAAAACCCTTCCTCAGGAGCTGGGAAAAGCAGGTCAGTGCAACACAGAGTGTTAATCACTAACCAGCCAGACCAAGATAAAGTGCCTTGTCGGATATGGGACATACGGAGAACGTGGTTTCATCTGAGCAAGCATGTGTTGCATATTAATGATAGGTAAATTGGCTTTCAGGGTGTGGGGAGAAATTAAAATAAACACTGGCTTCTGGAACTCGTCTGGCTCTTCCTCCTGCAGAAGCACAGTGTAATAACAGAGGAGCAGCTTTGCTCAGGAGAATTGCAGTTTCATGTGACTGCCTGCTTTGGCCAGTGATCTCAAGTTTTGGCTTTCTTTTCTGTGTGTGAATAGCAAAAAACTATAACATTTCTTTCCAAAAATGTTCATGGAAGAAACTCCCTCTTATTATTGTGTCACTTACCAGGAGAGAGAAGTCTGCAAGGCGCTGTGCAATAAGCACAGCCTGAGAGATTTCCAGACTGAGTTTATAAGGTGCTGTGAGGTGAAAGAGCAAGTACAGGTGACTGAGGAGGAAAGAGCAGAGATGAAGGAGGATGAGGATTATAATTAACATGATTAGACAGGAGCGTATTTGGGTGATTCAGCTGAGGTGCTGAACCCTGTGTGGAGGTTATTCCCTGTAGCCCCTCGTCATCCTGGCATGAGAGGGTGTGGACAATGTGTCATGGCCATCAGAATCAGCACTTGGGAGCCCTTTCCAGGGCCAGTGTCACCATTCTTGACCTGCTAACTTAAATTAATTTAGTTCCTGCCTTAATTACAATTTGTGCTATCATCTCTAAAATTGTAAAAATAGTATTTGGAAATTTGTAGGGATGAAAAATTTATTCTATTGTTAACAAAGGATCTGTCTCAGATGAGTTCTACTGAAAAATGAGACTACAAAGTTGCATTTTTTTCATAAAATTGTGAAAAAGAAAGGCTTTTTTGGAATGCAGTGATGAGCTTGTCATCTTTGGAGAGTTTCTATGACTTTGTCAAGGGGTGTACGAGCTTTAGGTGTTAGAGTTCTAGGAGAGTTGATGTCCCAGCTTTTTTTAAATAAATTGAAAAGTGGACTTAGTTCATAGTTGGTAATTCCCAAAACAGGTCTGACTCAGCTGATTTTTTTTAAGAAGCTGTTGTAAATGTTTGTGTACAGGCCCCATGTCTTGGATGTCTGTAACAGTGATTTTGGGTGTGAGCAGTGTGTCATGGCCATTGGAATTAGCACCTTGGGGAGCTTTCCATGGCCAGTGTCACCATGCAGGGACATGTTTGTGTCCAGGCCCCACGTCCTGGGTGTCTCTAGCAGTGATTTTGGCCATGACACCCATCAGAATCACCACTTAGGAGCCCTTTCCAGGGCCAGTGTCACCGTGCAGGGACATGTTTGTGTGCAGGCTCCAAGTCTTGAGTGTCTGTAGCAGTGACTTGGGGTGTGAACAGTGTCATGGGCATCAGATGCAGTGCTTGGGAGCCCTTTCCAGGGTCAGTGTCACTGTGCAGGGACATGTTTGTGTCCAGGCCCCACGTCCTGGGTGTCTGTAGCTGTGACTTTGGGCATGACACCCATCAGAATCAGAACTTGGGAGCCCTTTCCAGGGCCAGTGTCACCGTGCAGGGACTTGTTTGTGTGCAGGCACCAAGTCCTACATTCTGGGTATCTATAGCAGTGACTTTGGGTGTGAACAGTGTGTCATGGCCATTGAAATCAGCACCTGGGAACCCTTTCCAGGGTTAGTGTCACCATGCAGGGACATGCTTATGTGCAGACCCCATGTCCTGGGTGTTTGTAGCAGTGACTTGGGGCTGAACAGTGTCATGGGCATCAGAATCAGCACTTGTGAGCCCTTTCCAGGGTTAGTGTCACTGTGCAGGGACATGTTTGTGTGCAGCCTCCACGTCCTGGGTGTCTTTAGCAGTGACTTTAGGTGTGAACAGTGTGTCATGGCCATTGGAATCACCACTTAGGAGAACTTTCCAGGGCCAGTGTCACTGTGCAGGGACTTGTTTGTGTGCGGTCCCCATGTCCTGGGTGTTAGTAGTAGTGACTTTGGATATGTACAGTGTCATGGCCATCAGAATCACCACTTAAAAGCACTTTACAGGGTTAATGTCACTTTGAAGGGACATGTTTGTGCCCAGGCCCTGTGTCCTGGGTGTCTGTAGCAGTGACTTTGGCCATGACACCCATCAGAATCACCACTTAGGAGCCCTTTCCAGGGCCAGTGTCACTGTGCAGGGACTTGTTTGTGTGCAGGCTCCATGTCCTGGGTGTCTGTAGCAGTGACTGGATGTGAACAGTGTGTCATGGCCATCAGAATCAGCACTTTCCAGGGCCAGTGTCACTGTGCAGGGACTTGTTTGTGTGAAGGCCCCACGTCCTGGGTGTCTGTAGCAGTGACTTTGGCCATGACACACTGTTCGCACCCCTTGGATTCAGCACCTGGGAGCCCTTTCCAGGGCCAGTGTCACTATGCAGGGACATATTTCTGTCCAGCCCCATGTCCTGGGTGTCTGTAGCAGTGATTTGGGTATGAACAGTGTGTCATGGCCATCAGAATCAGCACCTGGGGGCCCTTTCCAGGGCCAGTGTCACTGTGCAGGGACATGTTTGTGTGTAGGCCCCACGTCCTGGGTGTCTATAGCAGTGACTTTGGCCATGACACCCATCAGAATCAGCACCTGGGAGCCCTTTGCACGGCCAGTGTCACTGTGCAGGGACATGTTTGTGTCTAGGCCACACATCCTACAGCAGTGACTTTGGTGCAGGCTTTGTGCTTTATGCCATACCTAACTCCATTTGTCACTGGGTGGATACCTTGGGCTGCTCTCAGTGTTATCTGAAGCTTTTGCTTTCCCCGCCTCTACGGCCGAGAATTCTCACACACTCCAAATATCCTCATTACTCATAGTCCACATCCCACTGCTCAGCGTCACTTGGGAGAGCTGGACTTGCCTGGAGCCTGTGGGGGAAGGACAAGCCCTTTTCTACGTGCTTGCACCTAAATTATTTTTGATGGGACTTGAATTTCTGCGAGCAGGTGCCCCAGGACTGACAGCTGGCACCGTATCACAGCAGTGGCCGGGGAAAATGTGCTGCAGATGGCAGGGGCAGCTTTCCCTGTGAGGCATTGAGGGAGCAATAAGAAGAGCTGTCAAAGTGGTACCAAGCCTAAATGGTTCTTTTCCCCCCAGAAGAAATTTCATACTGCCCTTGTATATGCTGATTGTCCTTCAGTGAAACCCAAATGCTTTTTCTTGCTTTGAAAAGAGTGCTTGCTTTAAAGCTGGACAGGATCCATCCCATCAGAATATCCCTAGAAGTGGAATTTGGCAAAAGTCCTGTTTCTATTCTCTGCCTGATGGGTGGCTGTCAGACTGCATGAATAAATTTGGTGTCTGGAGGAAGTAATGGTGTATATAATCCCAGTGCTTTAGGAGCAGCACTTGACACTCTCTCATTTCTTTATAGAGCTTGATCTGCATACAAAATGTGTGGTGGATGTGGATGCAAACAAGGTTATTCTTCACCCCGTAAACACCAACCTTTCAAAAGGAGATGCCAGGTAAGATTTTTGAATTGGGAAGGTCAGGTTGCATAAATTAAATGTGAGTCTATCAACTAGGAAATAAATGTAGGCCTTGACAGAAGGCTTTTAGTTAAAAAATTATGTCTATTCTTTCTGCAGTGTAATTGCCATCATCCATAAAATAAGGCTGATTTTTACCCTGCTGGAAAGTTGCTTTGAAAACCTTGTGCATTTTCTTCCTGCTCCCAACAACATGTTAGTGGTTAATGGGTCCATGAACATTCATTTTTTTGTGTGCTATGGGACGGGAGAAATTTAAATCTGCAAAACAATTTGAGCAGAGCACAGTTTGTAATTCTGGAATGAAATTAATTTTCACAGTTCTTTTCTTATAATGGGTCATGGTGTAAGAAGGTGAATGGGAACATTCTGGAGAGATGTAGCTCTAGGAGTTTCTTGACAGTGGGGCATTCCATGCATCAAAAATCCGTGGAGAAGTTTATGTCAGAACTGGCATTAATCTATCAAATTACTGTGAAACTGAAAAGTCATGTAGTGAGTGATAGAGTTAAATTGTGACTACTTAATTTATTGCTTGATGCAAGGGGAGGAAATGGAAAAAATACATCCATGAAACAAAATAATGGTGCAGGAAAAGGCAAAACCTGTTGCTGGATGTCTGCAGTCAGTTGTCTGTTTTCTGGGAGGGAAGAAGGGAAGAGGTCTTAAGGGTAACAGGAGAAAAATTCAGAAAAATTCTGTGTGCTAAATTAAACACACAGAAAAGCTTTGTTTAAATTTTCATGTGATGCCGAGCTGTGTATCAGGGGTCAGAATTCATTAACTGATCTCTGATCATTTCAACTCCTCAAACCCGAGTGGACAAGGAAAGAGATCATCAGGTGCAGTATCTACCTTCCATTGTCATTAGCTGAAAGATTTATTACAGACAGTGGGACTGGAGCTTTAATAAGTTACTTAAAACCAAACAGGCTGTGTGTGTGGGGGTGTGTTTTTGTTTGTATCAATATCCACCTCCTCCTCCAGGAACATGTGCATTGTTCAGCTGCCAAAACCCTACGTTGATTTGAGCCTTTAAAAACGGCAGGAAATTGAGATTTTCAGAAGCCAAGTCAGCCACAGCTGGATTAAAAATGTTACTCGTAGTTTCTCTAAAACATGGCAATGAAATGCCGGGTTTATAGTCCCTAATATGTGTTTAAAAACGTTCATGGGGCAGCCCCACATCATGCAAATCCTGTCCCTTGGCAGGGGAGGGCTGGGTTGGCAGTGGCTTGAGGTCCCAGACAAGGTGGTGAGCTCAGTGTGAGAAGAATGCTTCATTTGCATCCTCACAAATGGCCATTGCTAATCTAAGCAGGAAGCAAAGGAAATTTATCTGGGGTGATTTAATAGAAGAGGGGAAAGTGGAGGCCCATTTACTGCACTGTGGGTTTGCCAGGACATGGGGAGACAGCAGATCCCAAAAACACAAGTTGGAGCAGTGAGGGTTTGGAACAGGTTACACCCTTGGGAGGCTGCTGCTGAATTGTCTTGGCTGCTGCAGCTCCATCAGAGGAATCTTAAATATCAGCTCAAGGAAAAGATTAGTTGTAGCTGCAGTTTTTCTAAGTCTGGGGTTTAATTTATGCTCAGGTTCTGCTTCCGTTTCCAAATCCACCACAACCACTTCGCCTTCTGTTACAAAATCAATTCCATTGGATTTCAGAGTTTTCTGGTGTCTCAAGTGAGCTGAAGGAATTCTGGCAAACCTTTTAACTAAAGAGGGAAAAGAGAAGTAATTAATATTGTAAATACACAGTTTAGCTGCTTGCAAAGCAGGGCAAGTTTGGAAACCTCCAGAGCTTTGCTGCATTCCTCACTGAGATGCCAGGGTCAATTTAGGAACTGGGAAGAGAATTTTAGAGACAGAATTCAGTGCTGTCACCTCCCCACTTGTCATGACTCAGCCTTGCTCAGGCAGGGAGTGACATTTGGAAAAACAACCCATGACTTCTGGATTTAAGCATTTTTTTCCCCACTTCATCTCCAAGTCTGGGAGATAAGGAGAAGTAAATAAATCCCCCAGCTTGAGGTGTGTGGGACCTGACTGTTGCATAGGGCAAATTGTGTCCATTAATTGCCACTGAAATATTCCTAGGTCTGCAGAAAAGTGTCTGTAGCTGTTTCAAATTTGGCATTAAAAATTAAGGAATGTTTTGAAAATCCTGGTGATAACTGATGGACCTCAGCTCTTCTTGTGTCTACAAGGTGAATATATTATTTATACATTAATCTAGAGACTTGAGGATTAATAAGTACATGTAAAACACTTGCTCTTAAAAAAAGTCTCTTTTCATATGGCTGGAAAAAATGTGTTATTCCTTAACCAAGAAATGACCTTTCCTGAGCTGGAGAGAGGCAGCAGTTATTTTATTGAGCAATCCTTAATGCTGTTGTGCAGGTTTCAGTAACTTAATCACGTACAAAAGATCAATTTTAAAATCCATGGGATGACCTCCAGGCTGGGCAGGCTTTGCTATTAACCTTGGGCTGTTGAGGGGGTGGCTTTGGTTGGTTTCTTGTGTTAAAATTAAAATTATGGCGTGTGGAAATGCTCACCCTTTTCTTTAGCTGCCATCACAAAATTAATTGTGACAGATCTTCGAGTTCTGTCACAAATTTCCCCAAATGACCTCTGTACATGAAAACCTCCCCTCAAGGATGTGTGAAGCTCCAGGGATTCGCTGTGGATGGATAATATCATTAGCATGACTTGTCCCCTCTTTTGTTTGCCTTCCTGAGCTGTCTGCTCCCTCCACTCTCCCTGTTGCAAAGGTCAAGGCTGAAGTTTCTTTATCTACTCGGGATTTACTCCGTGCTGCAGAGATTACTCACAGCATTCCTACTCGGTGGCTGGGGCTTGGAAGAGGGTGTGAACTCATTGTGATTGAAGTGAATAGATAAGTCCTGGGCAACAATTGGAATGTTTATGGGAATTAATTTTTTTGGAAAATCTCCAAATTGACTCTAATTACTCCAGGTTCCTTTGTAGACTTTTTTTTTTTAAACCATCAACTTGCTTGTGGTGTAATTTTACATCTCCCTTACAAGACCTGTTAAAAAGATTGAGGTTTTTTTTTTTTTGATAGGTCAGACAAAGGAGGTTTATTCTGTGTTGCAGACATAACTGTAATTGATGTGTAAGTGATATGAGCTCAGAGATCAGTGGTGTATCAGTCTGGCACAGCCCTGTGAATCAGCCGTGGTATTTGTAAGGCAAAGCATTCATTAAATCTGCCCAGCAAACCCTCTGAGCCTTTTTATTAAGAGAAAATGCTTAAAAATGAAACAAGTGCTGACTTGACTGTACTTTTGTTGCAGTTTGTGGTTTTTCTAGCTGCTTTCCCTCTTGTTTTGCAGAACAGAGAGATTCCAAAGACTGGCACAGGGTAAAAACTCTTCCAAGGAGTGAATGCAGCTAACTGGAGCTGACAAGTGTGTTAAACCAGGCTGGGTTTTTCCTCTTCAGCTATTGTAATGTCTTTATAATTAGTGCTTTGTAGTAGATGATTCAGTAATTGAGGATCTTTATAAAGATTTGCTTTTAAGGTATCTATTTCTGGATTTAAACCAGTTTATTTTTCTATACCCACACACACAGGTTTTTTGCTCATCAAGTCTTAGTGCTTAAACTCAGTTTGGTTGTTTTTAAGGAGTTCTGGAAATGGAGAAAAAATCTTGAGGATTTTTGTAGCCTTGCAGTAGCTGAGCTCAGTGATTTCTGCTTTGATGAGGAACTGGGTGAAGCCCAAGTATATTTTACATGGGAGATAATATTTTTAGAAGATTCTTCTGCCATTCCAATTCCTGTTTTCTTTCTGAAACATATGACAGTCCTGAAGAAGGTTGTGAGGAAATGGGGCTTGGAAGAACCTGGGGTGGTGGAAAATGTCACTGCCCATGGCAGGGGGCTGGAATGGAGTGAACTTTAAGGTCCTTCAACCCAAACTATGATTCAAGTGTGTAATAAATTGCTGATTTCAGGTGGATGATGGCCTTCAGGCAGCAGTTGGGTTAAATTGAACAGCCCAGTGTGTTAAAACTTTCCTGAGTTTCTCTTTGGACTGAAGTTTCTTTCTTTTTACAAAGCTGAAGAAGCTTTTAATCCTCCTGAAGAAATGAAGATTAGGGCCAATTCAGACAGAATCCTGGCAAAGATTTAAATATTGAGAAAACTCTACCAGAAAACAAGAATTAGGGTCTCAAGAACCAAGCAACATTAATTCGCTCTTTTTGAAGGGTTAGGCACAAAGTGGAGGAACGGTAACAAACACACGTGACTTGGAATTTAAAAACAAACAAAAACTGGAATGGGGTGTTCTTGCAAGCCCACACAAGCTCCCTGTGCTCTGTGTTAGCCAGGAATCCCGTGCTGGGGAGGCAGGATAAGCCCTGCTTGGCACAGCCTGGGCAGTTACACAATGCTGGGTCTGCCCAGAGCAAGGTGAAGCCGCCTTTCACCTGCCTGGGGTGTGTGGGTGACTCCTTAGCGTGACTCCAGAACTCCCCCTAAAGCTGCTGAAAGCTGAAAATAAGTCATGACTTAGGAGCTCTTGCTGTGGGGAGTGTCAGAGACCTCGAGATCCCTCGATCCTGATGGGAAATGCTAATTTTAGAGTGGAGGTGCCTGAGTGGTGAGGTGGTCAAAATACGCGTAAATTGATTTTTTGTGAGAAAATTATAGATGAGGGAGTGTGTTGGTTGGGGTGAATGTACATTGAGTGGAAAAACAGTTAAATTAAAAAATACCTCTGTGATGTGACAAAGTATATATATCGCATATTTCAGTGAGCTACACAAGGAATATATGTGGAATAATAAGCAAAAATCCCAGTTAAAAAAAATGGCAAATATTGAACGCATCATGGTCCTATTTACCTTTGTCTACATCTTACAACTTTGCACACAAACATCCATTTGCCTCACTCACAGAGTAGAGATGCCTAGAGAGAAAATGCTGACAGGATTATAGAAATATTCTTAAATATGCAGATATATAAGAACTGGAAAAGCTGACCGATAGGAGTAACCAGGAAAAATTGACTTTTAAAAAATAACTCATGGCAGCGGGAGCACATTGGGGTGCAGACTTCACTTCCACCCCAGGAAAGGACATGCTTGATCAGAAAAGGAGGCAAATGTATGAAAGCATTGCTATTTATGGAACTAATCTGCAGAACTCCACACTCCCAAGAAAACAGGCAATTACTGGTAGATAGTCATGGAAAAATGCCCAAATTTTCTTGAAAATCACCCAGGATCCTGCCTGATGTTAGGCAAGAGCCACTTGGAGAGCTGTCTCATCTCAGGCATCTGTGTCCCCAGCTGTTCCTGCATTTGATTGAGGAGTCTCAGCTGTTGGACACCACCAGAAATGGAATATTGGGCTCGCCGAGACCATTTGCATGCTGTGGTATGGTTGTTATTTGACAGCAAAGCAATTTAAAGGGAGAAATATTGTTGTCTTTGAAGAAGGGTGAAAGCTAATTGCTGTGCCTTTGCTTCTCCATATCTTTCCTGGCATTGTATAAATTCTGTATAAACCACTCGGGGGGTGGGGAAAATTCAGATTAGGATGTGTGGAAGGGACACAGACTTGCAGGAATGGCTCCCCTGACTGAGGTGTCACACTGGTGCATAAAATTCTGAGTATGAAAATTTCTGGGTTAGTTGTTATCTCAGCATTGTTATCCAGGGAACAGATTTGTGCAATGTTTTCATGTGCAGCAGTGTTCCAGGAAGCTGGGGGGGCAGGGAGTGTGTGTGTGTATTCCCGAGGCTGAGAGCTGACATCCAGAAGAAAGGGAAGTCTGCCCTTCTTGACATCCAAGCTGGTGGGTTTTGGGCACAGATCAGCTCACAGGAAGTTCATGTTTGCAAAAACAGCACCATGAGATTTTCCTGTACTGCCAGCTTGGCCTCTGTTTTATCCCTGCTCAACTCTTACTTCAAGCATGACCTTGTTCTGTAAAATTATAGTTATTTCTACTGAATTTTATTGGTTAAGAAGTTGGAAGAGAAGAGAAATAGAAGAGAAAAATAAGGCTAATTTGCAATTGACAGAATCATTTAAATGAGTGAATGAAATTGCTTTTTCAGTCTACTACCAAAGCATATTTTGTAGGAAGTGGTATTAAACCTATAATTTGGAGGTGAACTTGTGCTGGGGGAGGTTTAGTTTGGATATTAAGAACAATTTCTTCACTGGGAGGATTTCAAACATTAGAAGGTGCTGCACAGGGAGGTGCTGGAGTCCCCATCCCTGAAGGGATTTAAAAATTGTGTGGATGTGGCACTTGGGGACTTGATGGTTTTAGAGGACTTCTCATAATTTTATGTGCTAATTAGGCTAGACTGTATCCAGCTGCCAGTCATCTGTTTCTCTCAAAATTTTCTTCTGATGTAAAAATTATATGACTAAACACTTCTGATGAGTTTCTGCAGTACCTAGAAATAATTATAAGTGTGCTGGGGACAGCAGGAATGGCACACAGGGCTGTGCCACTGCACCTCCCGAGGCTTTGGCTGCACAAGGGAGAAATTAATTTGCACAAAGAGGTGAAGGCTCACCATAAAACTCCTTATCTTGTGTAAAATTGAGAAGTGGGAGTTCTGCCAGGAGAGAAGGGGGTGGCTGTGCTTCCAAGCTGTGCTTTTGAGGAAGTGTTTGCTGCAGCTCACATGCTTTGACTGAAGTAAAAGTGAAAATCCGAGATAGAAGCCCTGCATTAATTTTTGTGATGGATAAAAAGTAAACAGAAGTTTTGAACTGTACTTATGTGTCAATGTGCTTAAAACAGACCTGTAACCTATTTTGTATTGCTTAAGTAAATAAATGGTGAGACTTGTGTTAATGATTTCTCTTATAGCTGATTTCCCTTCCCACCAGCTGGATTACACCTATTTATGTCTACCTTTTTTAATGGCAAACATTGTCATAATTAATTAGCATCATCTGTTATTTAAAAGCTTTGTGCCCATGAGGCAAGTGAAAACTGCTTTAACATGAGCCATATCCTCCTGAAGTGAGAATTTGGTTGGTTGTGTCACTACTGGAATCATCCTTGACTCCCCATATTCCTTGGATGAACATCAGAGGGGCCTTTTTTGATCTTGCTGCTCTTTTGACCAAGCTGGTAATAACCTGCTGCATTTGAGGCAAAGAACAAATAGATGAAAAATTCATTTGTTTCACATCATGTGATCTGAAGTACAAACCTCAACTTGTGCTTTATTGATTCTTAATCTCTGGTGCTTTTTCTCCTTAAAACTCAAAACATTTGTGAAGTACCTGCAGCCTTAATTCTTCACTAAATTGAAGGGTTTTGCTGTGCAATCTGTCTGCAGGTTCTGAAGTACTCATGGGATTATTGATCTGCTTGCAGACATAATTTGGAGGTTGGTGGTGATAATTGCTCAGCATCCAGGAAAACTGTTTTCCTTCAGGAAAACTCTGGGGCTGGCAAAGGGTTTTGGTTGGGATTTCTCTGAGGAATTGACTTCTACTGCAAACAAAAAATTGCCTGTAGTCCCTTCTCAACACTACAGACCATTTCCCAGAGCTGGGTTGTTTTCCTGAAAAAACCTCAACCCAACCAGAAAACAAAACCAAAACCCCTCTTGGTGCCATGTTGAAGCTATTAGAATTAATGTGTTTAATATTTGAGTGGAATGTAGCTTTTGTTGAACCATTTATGGCAATTTTGTGGGAACTATCTCAACAGTTTTGGTTTTTATGCCCACCTGTGTCTGAAACATACAGTAACAGGTTGTTGAAGCTTCAGGGAGACTGTAAAGTTTTAATTGTTTTCTTGACTTGTTAAATCTACAAAACAGACAAATTATTTTGTTTTAAGAGGAGTCTCTCTATATATATATAGATATGTATCACTGGTTTTATGCTCAGCCAATTTTTTCTGCAGATGTTTTGAGTTTAAACTCCAAAATCTTGATCTCAGGTGAATGTAATGAGATCAGAAAGAAATGCAAGAGAGAATATTTCCCACCCTCCAATGTGATGGATCAGAAATAACCAGGATAACTTTGTGCTGTACAGCTCTCCCACTCTCTGTTGCAGTCATTTTGATTGTGTAGATGCGTCCCCCAGGCTAATTTGAAATAAGATCATCTGAATGTTCAGGGTTTGATGCTCTCCAGAGAAGGTGGATGATGCCTCATCATGTTATCAGTGATTGTATGGTCAACTGGAAGGCACAGGCAGATAATATCATATATTGTCTTCTCATTTCCTCGTGTTTTGGAAAATGGAATAGGAAAACTGTCAGGGTTTGTTTCCTAAGTTGTATACAGGCTTAGTATGAAAAGGAGAGAAAAGGAGAAATCTCTTAGTGTCTTACAGTGATTGTCCTAAGGAAATTTGGACAAGTTTTTAGAGTTGAGTGCATCAGTCTGAGGTAATTTGTCCTTTTTTGTTGTGGTGGTGTTAATTTTAGGATGGCCCTGTTGCATTTGATACTTCCTTACACTTATGAGGTTTATTCTGATTTTGTCACCAGCTCTGTGAAGTCTGAAATAAAGCTACTGAATGCAGAGGAGGTTGTTTCTGTGTGTGTTACAGTAAAATAAGCAAATTGCACCTGAAGATTTCCTTCAATATTTGATGTTCCTCTGTCTGAATTTCAGTAGATGAAGAAAAACACAACAGGCCTGTTTGTTCTCCTCCTCCTGTGAAAGGAATTCTGTGAGGAGAAATCAACAATCTCCTCTGGAATTCTGTGAGGAGAAATCAACAATCAGCATCCTCTAGGTATTTCTGCTTTCTGTTTTCCATGAGCTTGGTCTGCAGGAATGCAGCATCTGCTGCTGCTCTTGCATGGGCAGCACCCTTCCCTCTGCTGGGGATGCTTTTCCTTCCTGGAAAGAAGCTCTGGAAGTCTGGCTCTTGATGGCCTCCTCCTAAAAGCAGCACTAAATTTTGTGTTGTTGCAGTTTTAGTAGTAACCAAACTATCTTCCCTTGTTTGTAATTTGCATTCAAATAAGTTGTGCCTTTATCCATTTGTTTTGTGTGGAGCAGGACAGGTTCTGGGGATATAAATCTGCCTGTGGGATGAACATTGCATTCACTGCTCTAGGAGTGTGTGAAATAAAATGACATTTTAATTAGTGCTCAAAAGTTCATGGCAGCCTTGATAAGCATAAGGCTTGATAAGCACATACTGCTTTACAGATTTAATTATCCAGTTGGAGCTCCTTTGAGGAGAGGAGCAGTCAGGGTAATGGTGATTTTTTTTGGCTAAAGGAAGAGGGCTGGACATTAGGGATATCAGGAGAGAAAGGATGAACTTCTCTAAGAGTGGTGGCTGCATGAGGGGATTTAAATTTTGCCTCAGGTCTACCATATGCTTCTTATCTGACTGTGAACTGCAGATTCCTCTCTTCCATTTCAAGCCTCTAAAATAAATCCAGCATTTTTCCCATTTTTTTGGTTGCTATCTAGTCCAAGAAGCGTATTACTGTGTGGGAGGGTGGCTTTTTATTGGTTTTTGGTTTGTTCTTCTTGTTATTGTTGTCATCCTGTGGTTTTTTGTGTTAGGGGATTTTTTGGTCTTTTTTTTTACCCCAGCAAGAAGCTTCCTGTGCTGGTATATAATTAATTAGGTCACATCACTCAGTGGGGCCAGAACTCTGGGCATTTATATTTTGGTAGTGACGTAAAGAAACCCTATATCTTAATGTGTATTGTCTGAGGTTCTTAGGCTCATCCACTTTACTTGAATTTTCAGCCTTTTGGAAAGCACAAATACCATTCTCTTCCTTTCTCCTCAGGGTTTGTAGCCTCCTGCCAGCATTTTGTTCTGTCCCTCAGCAGTTGTAACCTCACTGTGCTGATCAGATAAATGGAATGAAGGAACAGGATATCCACTCAGCTTTATCTGAGCAGTCCTGCAGAGATGAGCACTTCCAGCTCTCTGGATTTTTTTAAAGCATTACTTCATGTGTACGTTCATGATCTGAATTTTAGCTATACTTGGGAGCAAATATAATCATTTTAAAAATAGTACCTAATATGAATAACTCCAATCAAAATTGAGCTCTGATCAAACTGCCAGAGGTTGGTTAGATGGGATATTGGGAAGGAATTGTTCCATGTAAGGAGGCCCTGGTACAGGGTGCCCAGAGAAGCTTTGACTGCCCCTGGATCCCTGGAAGTGTCCAAGGCCAGGCTGGAAAGGGCTTGGAGAATTCAGAAATTCCATAAATCCTGACTTGGAGGCACCAGGTGCCTGAAATCCTGCACAGATTCAATCCCAATTCTGAGAAGCTGTGGCTGCCCCTGGATCCCTGGAAGTGTCCAAGGCCAGGTTGGACAGGGCTTGAAGCAGCCTGGGCTAGTGGAAAGTGCCCCTGCTAATGGCTGGGTTTGAAAGTGGGTGATATTTAAGGTCCTTTACCACCCAAACCATTCTGGAATTTTATGGCAATGACATTATCCACAGTTTTATTCTTCTGTTAAACCTTTTCTTGGTTTGAAGGCTCTTCTCCCTCCTGCTCTGAGCTCTTGGAATGGTATTTGCTATGTTCTATGTTGGAAGGTATGTATGTCACAGTCCCTATATTTCTTATTTCTTCTCAGAAAATGCACCTAAAGATAATATCTTTGCAAAGTTTGCAGCTGTGGCACCATGGAGCGGGAGAATTACAATTTCTGCAGAAACTTTAGAGGTGTCAAGTAAAAAAAAAAGACCAAAGACAGAGAAAAACCACAT
Organism: Setophaga petechia; assembly: GCA_024362935.1. Taxonomy (NCBI): domain Eukaryota; kingdom Metazoa; phylum Chordata; class Aves; order Passeriformes; family Parulidae; genus Setophaga; species Setophaga petechia. The sequence continues at coordinate 612,299 of JANCRA010000085.1, read as the reverse complement.
GCAGATTTTGTGGCAGAGAAGACAGAAATAGGGATGGTTGTGAGAGGAAGCAATTTTCTGGTTGCTGACACCACATTTGCACCAGCTGAGGCTTACCAGCATCTCTAGTGCAACCCTACAAATTTTCTTACTTAAACACCTGCCCTGAGCAGCAAAGAGGCTGTGAAGCAACTTCTGCTGAAACCTCCCGCCCTTGCTCTGCTCCTGCCTGTGCAAATCCTCTCTGCAGAGGTTTTATCTCCCTGTCACCACTGAGGTGTCTTCCTGTGCTGCTAAGAGTTTAATTGAATTGCAGGAGGAGCACTGGCAGGCCTTTCACAGGGTTCCCAGTGCAGGAATTATGTGGGATTAATGGAATCATGGCAGGTTCACACTGCACAGGAGTGCAAGTGCTACAGAGTAATCTCAGTTCTGTGCTGAGTAATTATTGCAGCATGTGGACATAGGTTTGGAATTGGGCATAGTCCTCCATGACCCCATTTCAGGTGATAATTAAGAATCTTGTGGTTAAATAGTGAGGTGTTTTACTTGTGAAGGTGGCACAAGGTGAAACTGGTGGAGTTCTCTGAGTGTGTGTGATGTTTATCCTGGTAGATGCTGGTTCAGCTTGTTGTGAAATTATGTCAGTCTTTGGAATCACTGAATGGTTTGAGCTGCAAGGGACCTTAAAGCTCATCCCATTCCACCCCCCTGCCATGAGCAGGGACACCTTCCACTATCCCAGGCTGGTCCAAGCCCCATCCAACCTGGCCTTGGACACTTCCAGGAATCCAGGGGCAGCCACAGCTTCTCTGGGCACCCTGTGCCAGGGCCTGCCCACCCTCACAGCCAGGAATTCCTTCTCAATATCCCACTCAAATCTTCCCTTTTCCAGTTTGAAGCCGTTCCCCCTTTTCCTGTCCCTCCATCCCTTGTCCCCAGTCCCTCTCCAGCTCTCCTGCAGCCAATTTAGGCCCTGCAAGGGACTCTGAGCTCTCCCTGGATCCTTTTCCTCTCCAGGTGAGCACCCCCAGCTCTCCCAGCCTGACCCCAGAGCAGAGGGGCTCCAGCCCTTGGAGCATCTCAGTGGCCTCCTCTGGACTCTCTCCAGCAGCTCCATGTCCTCCATGTGCTGGGTCCCCAGAGCTGATGCAGTGTCCCAGGTGAGGTCTCACCTGAGCAGGGCGGTGAGGGAGAATCCCCCCCTTCCCCTGCTACCCACGCTGTGGGTGAGCCCAGGGTAGCGTTGGCTTTCTGGGCTGAGATTGTTGTGCACTCTGTAGCCAAACATTTCCTCATACCTTTATTTTTTTTGTCCTCTAGTTCCTGTTAAGGTTTCTCAGGTGACACTTTCCCAGGTCAGGTCATACCACCAACTCCTTTCTGGAGGCCTGATGTGAAAAACGCCAATCACTTGTTTTAAAATTTTAAAAGTTTCATAGTAATAAAATGGTTATAAAAAAATAGCAATACAATTAGAGTAATAATAATTTGGGCAATTTGAATTAGGACAATATGAGACAATAGAGACAAAGAGTTATGGACGTCCGGGTACCTTTTTCTGGGCAGCATGAGCCCAAAAAGGACACACATTAACAAAGGATTAACCCTTAAAAACAACAGCCTGTTGCATATTCATACACCTCATACAGGATGCATAAATTCCATTCAAACACAGGATTCTTTCTGGTCATCATCAGCTTCTTCCTCTGAGTCCTGACAGCGCCTTTGAGGCGGGAAGAAGTTCATTTCTTCTGATAAGAGAGCAATAAATTCTCTTTCTCTGAAAGATTTAGGTGTCCTGTGGCTGCTATCTCAGTGCAAGTCGTTTTTTTAAAGAAAGTATTCTACATGGCACAGTTTCTATTTTAACATTTTTTATAACCTAAAACTATACTTAACACACTACTTAAGAGAATTAATCCAGCATTACTTTCTAACACAACACATATAATATTCATTTGAATATTTGCGAAAAGCCAATCTTAAAATTCATGCATTTTTCACAGCTGAGATTCTGTGTGCTCTGTGACAAGCAGAGCAGGGACATCACCTGGCTGCCTCCAGGTGAGAGGCAGAGGAGTCCTGGAATGCTTTGGAATTGCTGTTGGAGTGATGGCAGCTTACTCATGGCACTCTTGGGCACTGGGATGTGCCTGTGGAGTCTCAGGCTGGAAGGAGCCTCTGGAGGTATCTGCTCCATCCTTCCCTCCTCAGACAGGGTCTCCTGGAGCTGCTTACCCAGGATTATGTCCAGATGTTTCTTTATTATCCCCAGAGATCATTTATGTATCTCTCTGTGCATTAATAAAACCATAAGGTGTTTGTGCACTGCTGAAGAGTGACCTGGTTCCAAGTGGAATTTGGATTGCACCTGCCTTGCTGAGATGTGGGAACTAAGCTGCCAGACCTCAGTATAAATACCAGCTGTCACTGGATAATTGTGTCCATAATTAATATGCTTGAAAGTGAGAGACAACTTCGTTTTCAAGGCAGTAGTGATGTCAGCAGTTAATTGTAGCTTCATTTGTGAGGGGTTGTTGGCAAGCCACAAGTCTGCACCTTTTGGTAAATTCTATTTAGCAGGACATCCATCCAGAAACAATAAAAATTAATCACAATTATCTAATGTTCATCTTGAATAATTTTCTTCTAAATAAAATTTGGTTTATACCTCGTGTTGAAGTGGTACCCAAAGAAATTCCATTTCAAGCAGTGCTGGGGACTACTTGTGTGATTGGCTGCTTTGGCTTGTGTGGACACAACCTCAGCAGGATGTCCTTTGTCTTAAAAAATCAAGGATTTAAAAATCTTTTTTTTTTTCCTTCAGTCATTTTTCATTTGGGGATGGTCTTGCCTGAGTTTTGGGGTTAACTCTGGGAGGTTTTTCAGCACATCAGTGATTATAACCTTCAGCAAAATTTGCCAGACACCCTCCAGGTTACCATGGCCTTTGAAACAACTTATTTCCCTTATATTTTGGACATGAACTACTTAGATCCTTGAACCTTGACAATGGCAGATGCTGGTAAAGTGGTTTTTTTAAATTTGCTGTAAGGAAAAGCATTGGATAGGAGAAGATTTGATCAGATTAATTCAGACACTGCAGGTAAGGTAGAAAGATGAGTGTTTAGGAGTTCATGTTCTCTGCTCATGCATGTGCCTTGCTGCAAATTTTGGCAGATACAAATCCAAAGACTTCACTGGCACTAACAAGTTCTAAAACTGTTGCCAAGTTTATAAAAGTCATTAAACCTCATTTATTGTCAGGATTAATGCTTAGAAAGAGCTTGATTCCTTCAGGAAAAGTATTGAAATCCATCCTTGCAGAAAAAATGAAGTTAATTTTTATCACAAAAGAAAGTAACTTGACAGTTTAGTCTCTCCTGGCATCCGTAGGCCAACAAGAAACTAATTACAGCATAATTGTGGTTTCTCCTGCTGTTGTCCCATCTGTGTACAGTGGTTTATAAAATATTATAAAAATGGAAGAAATGGCCATAAGTTAAAAATCTTTGCTGTTTTGCAAATGATTGTGCTTGGATTTATGACTGGAGTTTTGGAGCAAGTTTTTAATCTGCATTTGCAGGGAAACATAATGAAAAATAATGAGTTTATAATCAGACTTGAAAATCTATTTATGGGAACTCAAAAAGGGGGTAAAAATGCTGAAACAATTACTAAATTTTTAATTATGATTTGAAGGATGTCATTTGAAGACCTTTTAAAACCTATTTATAAATCAGATTCTTTTAGAATACAGTACCAAAGGCAGTATGGAAAATGAGTAATAATGGCAGGAGTACTTGCTCTCCCTTAAAAGGAGATATTCAGTTTATTATTTGAATTCCAAGTCGCTGGAGCCTGTTTTTATGTGAGTCTCTTTTCACTGATGCTTTATAGGGAATCTTTTTCATTGCTAAACCAAGTGAATATACTCAAATTATAGCTTCTCCTGTAAGGTTCATTTGTAGCCTTTTTCTATTATTAAATGCTAAAAGAAAGAAAATTTAAAAATCAGACCAATGGTGCATCTGAATTTGGGGGAGGGTTTCCTCTGTCTCTCAAACCTTGTTTAAGGTTTTTGAGTGACAGAAGGGAAGGGACCCCAACATGTCCTGCAGGGTGACCTCGCCCTGTTGCCGTGGTGGTGCCTCTTCCCAGGAAGGGCACAGTGGCCAAGAGGAATCAAACTTGTCCAAAGAGAGAATTATCTGTGCTGCAGGATTTGTGCAGAGACCTGTAGTGATCACAAAGGACAAAAAGCACCCATTGGAGGTGATTTCGGTGCTCTCAAGATGATGCTTGTTCAGGAGGTGCCTCTTTTTCTCCTTCCCTGTCATCTCCTTTCCCTTCCATCCATCATGTTTGTGATGTACAAACACGGATAAGCAAACTGTTGGCTTGATTTGAGTGGAATATATCAAATTATAGAATGGTTTGGGTGGGAAGGGACCTTAAAACTCATCCCATTCCAACTCCAACACCTTCTGCTGTCCCAAGCCCCATCCAGCCTGGCTTTGAACACTCCACAGATCCAGGAGCAGCCACAGCTTCCCTGGGCAGCCTCTGCCAGTGTTTTACCACTTCTGAAGTATTTTGGGGAGCACAGTTCTCATTCCTGTCTGGTCCATCAGTTTGCTGTCCAGAATTAGATGAATTAGTGAATTTTTGGGGTTCCAGTCAGCTGTTAAATGCTGCAGAGTAGTTGTAACACCAAACTGGGGTGGTTTTGTTCTGTGCTGGGTCTGAGTAGCACTTTTCCTCCTCTGAGCTGCTAATGGAGGGTATTTGGGTGCAGGAAGGCCAAACCCAGACCTGAGCAATTCTGAGGAGGCATCAAAACCCAGCATTTTCTGCCTTCTTGGGTAAATCTTCCTTTTTAAAAGGTGTGCTTCTCCTGTACTGGTGTGCTTGCCTAGGTGACCACAGCTACTCTAAAGGTTTTATTATTCTTTATTTTTTTAATTAAATTTTATTATTTTTATTAATTTTTATCATTTGAATTAAATTTATTAAATTTTATTAATTTTTAATTAATGCAGAACCATGAGTTACTTCACTAATAACTTGGAGCATTTGATGGAATCAGTGAAGTGAGAACGTGGCAGCTTTGTCTGCTGGCTCACAATTCTCCCTGAAGCCATGAAAGAGCTGCAAGTGCTGGAGTTTAGTTTTAACCCCCTGCAAGGTTTACCTTGCCGTTTATCACTTGAAACAATGCAGCCACAGAGAACTTCAAAGTCTCTTTGTTTCACGGCAATGATCCAGGCAGAGCAGGTTCCTTCCTGTAAACACTCACTTTCCATGGCTCAAAGTCTTTATTTTTAAAAGTATCTTTATTAGGAATCACCTACTGATGCTGTGTCCAGGAGTTTTTCAGTGTTTATGATCCTCCTGTGCTGTGGGAAATTAAACCAATCTTTCCATATTCTTAGAGAGTTGGACAGGGTAGATTGAAATGAGGTTTTTTTGTTGATTTTTAAAAATGTTTCTACATGCTATAACTTTTTATTCCTGGTAGTTAAAGGTGGACCTTGCACACAGAACCACCAGTGCATATCATGTTTATCTGATGAATCACTGCTTCAAAATAGCCTGTTCCCTTTCATCAGGTTTTTAATTAGCAGTGGTTTAGGATCTGATGCAGATGGAAATATTGTTGATCATCTGAGACTGCTTATTGCAGTGAAAGATTTACTGCTGATAAGTCTTGTGGTGTCAGCAGCAAAAGTGATGCTGGTTCAACACTGCTCACTTCAGGTAAATAGGGGCAAATTGAATTCTTAGAAATGACAGCTATTTTCTAATAATCTGAGTGATTAATTATTCCCTTTTCTACCTTCTGTCCCACTTGTTTGCTGATACTGTCTTCTCATCTCCTGGCACTCGAGACTTCTGATGCCATGGAGATTTTGGCTGAGGATCTGTGCTGCTCCCATGTGGGGATCCCTCTTTAGGTGGAGCATTAGTGTAGCATTTTCCTTGACAGAAACATGAAGTGCCTGTTGATAGATTTATGCTTTCCATTCAGCTAAAGCAAAAAAAAAAAAAATTATTTCTGCTCTTTGGTACTTGAAAATTTGGTGCTTTTAAATTTTTTGCAGTAGTTGTTCTGTAAAAACAAGGCTGTTTTCTGTGTTGTAGCCTCGTGTGTTTGCTCTTTGCCATGGCATTTTCATTCTGGGATTTTATTGAAATAATTCAGTAAAATATCCTTTCCCATTATATAAACGATATAGGCTGTAAGCTGGGAGTATGGAGTGGCTTTAGCTGCTTATCCCTTGTTTCTTAATTCTTGATAAGGAGGTCTCATGGAAAGGTTTGTAAGACACCTTAGGATGGGACTGTAGATAAAATGTGGTATTTTATGTGTAAGATGCGTTTTGTCAGCATGGATTTGTCACATTACTGAAATTACTTTGTTTTGCTGAAATATACCTTCACACCACAGGTTTTAGAGGCTGAGGGATCATAAATAGTGAAGTATTTCATGTGCTGGAGCTACCAGAGGACCTCAGTGCTTGATACAAAGTGCTGCCATCACCTTGGGAACCCGTGTTGTTACAAGGGAAAGGTGGCATGAAAGCCTAAAACTAGAAAAATACAAATTGGGAATTTTTCTTATCACTCTTAATTTTTGTATCACTCTTAAGGGTAAAGGTATGAATTGTTGGAACTGGCTGTGACAGGTAACAATGAGTTCTTGTTGGGAGAAATGAGGATAAGGGAGGTGGTGTTTGCAAGGTCAGGTTGGGTCTGTAACTTTTCTTTCCAGCTTTAATATCTCTGAATATTGAGAGGATACAATGGGCAGACGTAGTGTGGTGCATGGTTGTGATGTGAGTTGGAAAGGACCTTAAATCTCATCCAGTGCCACCCCCTGCCATGGGCAGGGACACCTCCCACCATCCCAGGCTGCTCCAAGCCCTGTCCAGCCTGGCCTTGGGCACTTCCAGGGATCCAGGGGCAGCCACAGCTTCTCTGGGCACCCTGTGCCAGGGCCTGTCCACCCCCACAGCCAGGAATTCCTTCCCAATATCCCATCCATCCCTGCCCTCTGGCAGTGTGCAGCCATTCCCTGTGTCCTGTCCCTCCATCCCTTGTTCCCAGTCCCTCTCCAGCTCTCCTGGAGCTCCTTTAGGCTCTGCAGGTTCTGGTTGCCTTGGCAGGAGCAGCTCCATAGACAAACCTCAGTTAATGTGGCAGAAGGGGAGAATCATCAGGGATAAGTCAGGGCAATACTTTGGTTTTGGACCTTAAGAAATGCCATCTCCTTCCCCTTCCCTTCTTTCTGAAGGCCTTCAGTGCTGGACAAAGTGATTTGTGCAGTGAAATTCTCTTCCTTAGGTTGGCAGTAAAACATGGAACAGGGAGGGGGGATGAGAAATACTGAGCTCAGGCTCTGCTGCCAACACAGCCTTGGATAAGTTACTGTTCCCTTTGGTCATCTCCATGCAGTGGGAACAATGCAGGAGGCATCAACAGACTTGTGATTCTTTTAATTTGTTCCAAAAAATTAAAAAATAAAGGAAAGCTTCACATTTATTCCATCTGTTTCTTAACATCTAGTGTATGTTGATGGCTCAGGTAGCTGAGTTAATGTCAGTGAACCACTGGGCAGATGCATTCAAGAACCCAAAGCCAGCCTGATCTAAAGTTTATAACATTTAAATCTAGATAGTTTTAAATTATTGTGCTGTGGTAGTTTGATAAGACATGTTTAAGAACATAAAGCAAATAAATTCACTGGGGTTGAAATGCTGCTGCTTCATTGTGTATTGGTAATTGATAGATCTCAGGGCTCATTAGTTAAACTAAGCAGGCTTAGTTTTATTTAATTTTATTTGCATCAAGTGCAGGGATGTTTATGTGTGTACTTGTCCATGCTTTTCTTTCTAATGAAGGGTTGTTTCTCATTAAGGGTTGTGTCATTTGAAAGGTTTTCATATTCAATTTTTCCTTTAAATGCTCATAAGTCATTGGAAAAAAATTACATTTAGCAGTTGAACTTAAAAATGCAGTTCCATTGGAGAAGAATAAATAGGGGAGGATATTGAGAGATCTGATTTTTTTTCCCCCTGGTAATTTCTTTTGGGTTTGCTCAGTGATTTTTAGGCAGGCCAAGTCCTCTGCCTGATTTCTGAAAGGAGCCTTGGACTTGACACAAGCCAGGACCCTTTGAAAGTCTAACAAAAGAGCTTGAGAGTTTAAAAAATCACTTTCTTGCTATTGGAACCCACTTCAGCTTAAAAATAAAAATCATACTAGGTATTGCTGATGTTTGTAATGTGCATGGGTTACAAAGGAGCTGTGGGGAATTGCAGCACTGGCAGCCTTTCAGGCAGCCTCTTACAATGCAGCTTTATGCCTGTAACATATTTTCCCTTCCTTTCTTTTTGCAAGTCATGTTTTAGGCACATTTCATTCCCCTTCAACTCTGGAAGGCAAATGTAATGTTTGAAATGCTGTGTTGTACTTGGAGAGGCTGGATTTTCCTCTTATTCTGTGAAACAATAAATGGAAACTTGCCTGTTTGGAATTGCACAACCCAACTCTTCCCCCTGGGAGTGTTCGGTCATTAAATTCCTGATGGGAAAATTGAAGTTCAAGGGTAAAAATAGAGGTGTAAGGAGGGAGAATGTGTGCAGGGAAGGGGTTTTGTCAGGTATTTGCTTTTCACACAAAAATATTTTGAAGCTCTTCTGTGTGGGCCGAGTGCTGGAATTTATTCCAGCTCTGATTCTTGAGAGTTCACAAAACCCTGTGCCCTTTTGGTATCAATTCTACCCCAAACCAGGTGGCCCTGGGTGCCTGGGCAGTCAGGTGAGGCTGCATCCCAGTGTTCCAGTCTTGCACAAATGCTGATTTATGGATTGTACTGGGGGGAGGAGGGAGAAAATGGCACAGAAGCTGCCCCTCCACCCCTTTGATTTGTAATTGTGCCACTTGTACAAAGTGCTTTATTCCCTGGAGATGGATTTCCTGGCCACTGTGACCAGCAGTGCTTTGCTGTCACCTAGGGCAGGTTGTCCCCAAGGATAAACCCCCTCTGCTCATCCCAAACACGTTGGAGTAGTCATAGTTCACAAAACTGCTACTGATTAATTAAGCAAAGAAATTAGGTGTGATGAGTCCATCATTCAACATGCTGTCTTCACCCTGTGCTTAAAATAGCACCTTCAATTTCTGTATGGCTTTGTTTTTATGGGACCTGCTTAGGAAATCCTGGATTGCACATTCCAAGGGCTTGGGCAGTTCTAAGAAGGGCAGTGCCTGTTCCTGCAGTAACCGTAGAGAGGAATTTTCTCACTGTGTCCTGTTTTCCTGGGGCATCAAGTGACCAAATTGAGTATCCAGCATCTTTTCTGTGTTTGTTGTTATGCTTGGACAGACTCATTCAATCAGCTGCATGAATGAGCATTTAAGGGTTTTATAAGCCAGAGTGGGTAAATTATGGTAATTAGACATCTTGTCTATTTTGTTATCCTGGCTGCAGAACAATAATGAGGTTAAAGGGATAGTGTCAAGGTGACAAAGGTACCAGATTGTCTTTGCTAAAACCTGTACTTTTTCTGCTGTATATATCTGAATACTTTGATTTTAGATGTTCTTTCTGCCTGTATTTAATTTCATTACATTTAGAGGCAGAAACAGTACAAATGTGTGGTGTGAAATATGTATCAGCTTCTTATTTCTTGAAGCTTATCTCTTTTAAATGCTGTCAAATAACTGGACAGTCTCTGAAGTTAATTTTATACAATAGGTCACCTGTAATGGTTGTAGAAATTAATATCTCACTGCCATCATACTGACTATGGCAAACATGCATTTAATATTACAGAAAACTGAATGCAGTAGAGAAATGAGTAACTCCTTAGGGTATTGCTGCTTAAGAATGCCAATGTTTTTTATATGGGCTTTGCTAAATAATTGTGTTTACATGGCTGAGAATTTGATGCTTATAAGCAGAGGTGATTAAACAAACAAAAAAATGCAACCAGCTAAAAGCCAACCAGTTTAGTAACACCAAAAGTGGATAAATTAGCTGATATCATATGCTAAAATCAAGCCTGTGTTCAAGGAGAGCCAATAGTAGTAGCCAAGGACAGCAAGGCTGTCCTGAAGGCTGATTTTTGAGGAACTCACTCAGCTGGAACATGTGATCTGAACTTTACATCAATATCCCTTTGCTTTTTTTTCCTCTCCTGTACTGTGTCAGTTCTTGTATTTAGTTCTTACAGTGTCACAGGTTTTTATCTGAAAGTCTGATATTCATTTTAGACATGTTAAATTTGGGGTTTTATTTGTCAAAGTCCTTTCCCTTTGCAAAAAAAAAAAAACTACTGAGGGAAAGGGACTTCTTTTACCCACCACTTTCAGGCTGTGTTTTGGGGAAAACAACTGTTAGCAGACTATTTTTTTGCAACATAGGCATCATCCTAGAGCAGCTGACCTTGGATAGTCTCCCAACCTGCCTGCAAAATAAGGGCTTTGCCTTTCTTGTTTCTGTTGGCAGCAGCAGAAGGAGGAGGAAGAGGAGGAGGAGGAGGATGGCCTGGTCTGTCTGCAGGAGTGGGTTCCAACCCATGATTTTAGGGCTGGCTGTGGGAGGGAGGCATGGGTGTCCTGCACTGTCACTGAAGGCTCTGCAGAAGAAGGTCTGCTGTCTTTAAATGCAGATTTATTCATCTTGCCCTCACAGGCTCTTTAGAAAATTGTGATTGTTTTACTAAGTGGAGGGGTGAAAAGCTGAAAAAACATTTGTAGATGGTGTAAGAGCCAGAAAACTTCTGTCTCACTGTGGCTCCAGCCATGGGCTGTGTGAGACAAGCAGCAAGAGCAAGGACTGTGGAAAAGGAAAGTGTGTGTGGCTGTTCAGAGTGATTTGATTTTACCCTGCTGCCTGCTCATCTCCCTGATCTCAGCCCTGTGCTCCAGATGAGCAGACCAGACTGGCGACTCTCAGAGATCATTCTGGCTGTTGATTTTCACCCTCTCCCTGTTCAGAGAGGAAATACTGACTAAATGTCTCTGTTTTCCCTGGTGCAGCACACTTGCAGTTTGTCTCTTTAAATGTCTCCTAGCTGCTGGTGTACAGCAAACTTCTTTGTGAAGTTATCACTTTGGGGATTATTATTTTTCCCCTCAGTCACTGCTTTTATGATGAAATGATGGTTTGTAGTGCTGAACGAAGTGTGAGCTCTGTGGAACAACTAACCCACAAATATTCTGTAGTTTATTTTTCATGAGACTTCTGGTCAATTTTCACACAGTAATTTTGCTCCCTCTCTGACTGACAGGAGTCCTCCTTTCCATTCCCACCCCTACCCCCACCAAAACAGAGGTTGGCCATTAAAGATAATGTTTTCTTTAGCAACTTGTATGTGTGGGCAGGTTTTGTTTTGTAAGGAACTGTTTGGGGGAGTTACAGCCAGGGAAACATCCCCGTGGAAATGAAGATGGTTGAGTTTATTTGATCTAAGTGGGCAAACAATTGTAACAAGGAACTGTTGTTAGAAAACATTTTTTATGGTAATGGTACAAACAGAAAGGAGAGGAGCTGACCTTCAAATTCCACGTTATGTTCCAAGTGTGATTGTTGGGTTTTTTCAGTGGCTGTGAAGCTGCTTTGTGACTGAGCAATGCAGTCACTGGGGAATCCAGCAGGGCAGTTTTAGAGGAATAATTTATTTAATGATTCTTGTTTTGTCATTCTGTATGAAGGGGTGTGTGTTGAGCATTAGATGTATAATCTTTAATTGACAATTTAATATTTGGCTTCCAGCTTCTTAAAACGGTTTGCTGTCTTTTGGATTTAGAAGAATAAAATATGGGTGATTATAAGAGCAGTTACTTCAGATTGAAAGTAAACCAGTCCTGTTCATCTGATAAAATTCCATTATCTGCCATTCATCAACACAGACACTCATAGCTGCTCTGTGAAATTGAGGATGAGCAGAAGGTATTCTTGAGCACATTTCTAATCCCCAAATTTCATTTAGCATTAGCAAAAATAACGCATTTCTTGGTGAGATGTGTGTTGAAAATAATTAAAAGAGCTTCTCAAGATACAAGTAGACATCTGCTTTTATTCTTGTTTTAGGGAACTGCTGTGCTCAGTGCTAAATCATGATAATGTCACATAAAGTGCTTTGGCATGTGCTGTCCCATATGAAGCACAGTCAAGCAGGCTACAAGTTGCATCTAAAAGCAAGATATTTTTTAGCCAGAAGGGAAGAGCAGCAGGCAGCCTGGGAGTTCAAAGTTAGAATTCAACAGGAAACATCCTTTGGTTCTGTTCAGTGCACATGAAAAGCCTCACATCCCATCCCTGTTTATGAATACCAGCAACTTGCAGTGTAGCCCACACTTGCAGGCTAAAAATAACTTCTTTGCAATGCAGACTTGGCATCAGGAGCTGACAAGTTTATTTGGTATCACCTTTAGGTGGTTTTTTTTCAGGGAAATTAATGGCTTCTTTACTGTGTATGTGAGCTATCACACTTTATTTTCATTAATTTAATCACTGAGACCACAAAACACGAAACTCTTTTCCACATGGCACGTACGAGAATTTGTCTTCCAAATAGATCCTTGGAAAAGGAAAAGAGAAGTTTTAAGTGAAACCAGCTGCCTGCAAGTGTCTGGTGCTGGTGGCTACTGTGGAATGAAAGAACTGTGTGAGGAGGTAAACATTAGTTCAAATTTTGGGTGGAGTTGATTTTTTGGTCTTGTTTTAGGTTTCTATACTTCTAGAATTTCAACTTTCTGCAGAGTGTTGTGCCCCAAATGAGCAGAACTCACATGGAACACAGGCTGTATTTCCCTCATAAAGAAATGATAGAAAATTTGCTATAATTGTGGTATTGTAGTGATGGTAGATTAAAAGTTGCAAAAGTGCACAACTCCCTGACAGGAGCTTGTAGTGAGGTGAGGGTCAGTCTCTCCTCCCAGGTAACGAGTGACAGGATGAGAGGAAATGGCCTCAGATTGTGCCAGGAGAGGTTTAGATTATACATTAGGAAAAATTTCTTTGTGGAAATGGTTTTCTACCATTGGAACATGCTGCCCAGGACAGTGGTGGAATCACCATCCCTGGAAGTGTTCAGAAAAGTCTGGATGTGGCACCTGGGGACATGGTTTAGTGATGACCGTGGTGGTACTGCTGGTTGACAGCTGGACTTGATGCTCTTAGAGGTCTTCTCTGACCTTTAGGATTCCATAATTCCTCATTTAGGTGAAGAATTTAGAAGTGCTAACAAGAAATTCCTTAGATTCCTACAAGGAAATGTGATTGCTCTTCTTGGTTATTAAGTGTTTTTTTCTCTTTAATTAAATTGCTTTTTGACAGAATTTACTGGTGACAGTATTTTTGCGGTGCTGCAGCACATGGTCAGTGATGAGAATGGATATATTTTGATATTTTCCTCAATGCCCAAGTATCCTTTTAGTATTAATCACTTGTAGCACTGGGAATCAGCACAGGGGTCCCAATTTATGAGTGATAGATTGCTCTGGGACTTCCTATAAAACCACTTTATTATGGTGATGTTCACAGAAAAGCCAAACAATTGTCTTCATCCAGGATGGGCATTGTAGATGTTTTAGTCCAGAAAAAGCTTTGGAACATTGAATTTACAGCATTAGATCTGTCCTGCACTTGGAGCAAAGTAATTTTATATTAAATCTAGGAGGGTTTTTAAAAAAGAGGTGCTGAGGCCCTGGCACAGGGTGCCCAGAGCAGCTGGGGCTGCCCCTGGATCCCTGGAAATGTCCCAGGCCAGGTTGGATGGAGCTTGGAGCAACCTGGGATGGTGGGAGGTGTCCCTGCAGGACTGACTGAGATGACCTTTAAAAAGTCCCTTTCCAAACCATCCTAAAATTCTGTTCTCAGTAACTACATGAGACTCACACCCTGGGGCATCATTTCTCGTTATCCAGCTCTGTGATTCCCTGTTCTGTCTGCTATTCTCCCTATTTTCAGCCCCTTTATATTTTCTAAGTGAGGGGAAGGTACTAAAGAGCCACAGAGCTGCATTTGTGCAGCACAGAACACTTGACCATACAATGAACTTTTAATTGGCCTGAACTGAATGTAACCCAGCACATGTGTGATGTCCTGAAAAGGACTTTTTAAAAATATCTACAGCCACAAACAGCTTTTGCTCCAGAAACAGTGTTATGGAAAGGTTTAAGTCTCCTTTTGGGGTGCTTTTTTTGTTTGAGGGAGAGGTGTTGAAGGGGATTTCAAAAGAGAAGGCATGCTGGGGAGATAAACAGCTCTGGGAATAAGAGCAGCACAGGAAGTGAATCCTTGGTGTTGCTTGTGGGAAGCTCTTAGAAGTAATTAGGGATAAGAGTGAGGCAGGAGGAAATCTGGTGGGCAGCTGTGGCACTTTCAGCAGCAACTCTGACCTTGGCTTGGAGGTGCTTTGAGGTTGCTGGGGAAAGATTTGCTGCCAGAGCTCCTGGGTTTTACCTGAATTCCCTTGGAAAATCTGCTGATAACCTGCAGAGTGTAAGTTCTCATCCTATGGCTAAAGGCCCTGCATCCCTCCTTCACTTCAGGCACTGCAAAAATATGTGATAAAAGTCAGTGATATAGACCAGAGGACTCATGTTTGCAATTTTTAGAAGCCTAATCTAATCCTGGAGCACCAGGAGCGGCCTCCCAGAGGTCTCCCTGAGGTGGGAATTGCATCCTCCTTCCAACTTTCCTCTGCCCTGCCCTGGGACAGCATGAGGGTTGGCAAAAGCCAGCGAGTTTCTGGCCAGGATCCAGGCCCAGGAGATTGTTTGGCAGGAAAGTGCACGGTGGGATTTAGTCTGACACAATTTACTTGGCTGAAAGGGGTAAGTGATGGTGCACGGTGCATGTTTCACCTTGTTCAAGATCTGCTGCCAGAGCATGAAATGATAACTTAATCCTTGATTGCTCCTTACAGCCCTGCAGGCCATAGTCTCTGGAAGAATGTTTGTCAGCCAAAAATGATGTGTAGCTTCACCAAGCCCAGTTTCAGTGCCTTTTCCAGCTAACTCATTTCTGAATTAATTTGGGGCCAGATGGTTTTGCACTCTTGACGTTGTAGCTCCTGCACTTGGTCCCACCAGTCACATTCCTCTGCTAATGCCTGTTCCTGATGCCTGTTCCTGATTCCTATTTTCCCCAGCATAAATAAATCAGCAGCAGTAATGAACAAATCCTTCAGCAGCTGCCACATTGGTTTTTAGGGTGCTGGATGTTGATACAAGTGTTTAGTGAAAGAATTTTTTGTATACAAGAATAACTATCATTGCAACAAGAAGTAAGGAATAAAAGCATATTCAAAATTATCTTCCTCATTAGATTGTTCAGGATTATCTGATTGTCCAAACGAGGGCTTAAAGTTGGAACACAGTGGGCATGAAAGAACTTTGAAATAGTTCTGTAGTGTGTTGACTCAAGACTAGTTCACAAAATATTTCTTACACTTAAAAATGACCAAGGCCATTTGCTGAGGTGGGAGGGAGAGGAATAGACAAAGCAGATGGGTGGGTTCATCATGTGGCAAAAAGATGCATTTGGGAAATATAGGGTGCAGAGGAATGCTACAGTGAATCAGCAACACCTATTTAGGAAGAAATAAATTAAAATATTGAAAGAAAAACTAATTCACTAAGAAATAGCAAATCAGCAACACTTATTTAGGAAGAAATGATTGGGCTTTTCCCACCAAATAATGAAGGGGTCTCTCTTTCCTTCTCACTCCAAAAATGTTATTTTTTGTCTGCAGAACAAGTTCCCGATGCAGATCTGTTCACTTTAATGCAATTCTAAGTTTAAGCAAATATTTAATTCTGCCTAGAGCACTTTGACATTTTTTTTCCAGCAGTCTGGAGCCATTAGCAGGGCAGACACAGGACATGGGAGCTGAGCTGTCATGGTGAAGGCTTGCCTGTAATTTTCATAATATGCTGTATTTTCCCTTTGCTTTTCAGCAAACAGGTCAATTATAGCTTATTTCTCATCCTCATGCTGGGAAGCAAAAACAGCTGATTGCAGTGGTACACTGAGGATGAGGATTGATTTTCTAGGTCAGCCAGAAGAGGAACTTGGTTCAAAAATGTTACCCTGGAAAACAGTTCTTTCTTACTTTCTTTGGGACAAAGTTTGTGTTTATTTCCTCATGCCAGGTACTCCTGTAGTAAGATTTCTGGAGCTAGATGGGATATTGGGAAGAAATTGGAATAAAAGAATTTTAGAATTGTTTAGGTTGGAAAAAAAATTGGATAAAATTGGAATAATAGAAATTGGATAGAAATTGGAATAATAGAATTTTAGAATTGTTTAGATTGGAAACGACCTTTAAAATCTTGGAGTCCAACCATTAGCCCAGCACTGCCAAGCCCACTATTAAAACATGTCCCTAAGCACCACATCTCTGCATCTGTTAGATCTCTCCAGGGCTGGTGATAAGGATATTGATTGCTGCCTCCTTCCTTATCTCCATGCTGTCAGTCAGGTTGTCTTAAATGGGTTGGAGGAATACAGACAGCATTGAAAGCTTTGATCAGGGAGGGTACAGAGTCTGTGCTCCTGGGAAGAGCAAAAGACACCATGACATCATTCTTTTTTGGGAAATATAAACACTAATTTTACTCCAGCTGAATGTTTGAGGCTTCTCATACATGTCAGGTTTTTGTTGAAGTGCTCTTTTTGAGATGCCAGTGCCTTGACAAGCTGCTATTCTCGTTTGCAGCATGGCTCAGATGAGTTGTGCTGTTCTTTCACCTCCCAGGCTCCTTGGATGCTGATGGAGGGTTTGAGTTGAGAGTGCCCAGATCTTGTAACAGCCTCTGGGTTATCACTGTGATCATGGAATGTGGATGTGCTGAAGTGAGGAATTTCAGGGTTACCAGTGGTGGAGCCAAGACAAATCTCTTTTTTATGCTAATGACCAACCCTTCTTGCCTACAGCTCTGATCTTCTCCCTCCTCCCCATCCACCATCCATCAGACCAACATCATTTGTGGTTTCCAGTGTGTTTGTATTTTAAATACTGCTTGAATCCCTCATTTGGAACTGGATCCAAAACAGGCAATGAACAGACTTCACCACATGAAAATAGCTCTGTGCTTGGCAGGCATCTGGTTCTGGAGGCACCAGAAATCACTCTGAGGTACAAATTTTGGCACTGTGCATGCACCCTCTTCATCAGCTGGAGATCCAGTGGTGCTGAAATTGCATCAAGGTTCAGAAAGTGACAGGCTGCTGTACTCAGTGAAATTCCCAATCTCATAAATGCCCTGTGCATGCACAAACAGCACCATTAAGATTGATTTCTTTACAAAATGTGGCCACAGCAATGTTCCCTTTTGAACTGCTGCCACTCCAAACATTTCCTACATTGCTTAATGCCTGGTGGATGTGGTAAAGAAGTTGGAGAACCAATTCCAAAGAGAGGAAGGTGGAAAGTCCTCCTCTCCACTGGAGGACAAGGCAGACCTGTGGAACCAAAAAAAGAAAGTGAAGGAAGCAGTTTCACTTCTTATTTAGGCCTCAGGGTTGGAAGGTGTTTCCCAGGTTGCATTGGTGATTTTCTAACATAAATTGCCTGGACAGCTGTGAGATAAATGACTGAAAGTTCTTTGGGGATGTCAAAAATGTTCACTGTGGAGTGTTAGGAGTACAGAGCTGCCTCATGGTGTTGGTAATTCAATAGAAGAGTAGATGGGGAATGAGCAAGTACTCAGAGACACCTCTTCTACACATTTGTGTTTGGAGGGAGTTAGTGCCTATTTAAAAGGCATAGAAAACATTACCAACATTTTCAGAATGCTCTTGGTGAGACATTGGTTTCCCTGAGTTGAAGAGTCCTTACAGGAATTTTCTTAGAGTGGAATGATTGATTAATGTTGTGAGGGTGAAGAGCTTGTGGGCTGCTCTGGAGCCTCCTTGGCTGTGGACCCCTTTGTACTCCTGCAAATGTTCTGTTTTTTCTCTTCCTTGTTTGAAGCAGAGCGGCTGAAGGAGATTTTAGAGAGAAATCCTTCCCTGTGAGGGTGGTGAGGCCCTGGCACAGGTTTTCTAGAGAAGCTGTGGCTGCCCCTGGATCCCTGGAAGTGTCCAAGGCCAGGCTGGATGGGGCTTGGAGCACCCTGGGATGATGGAAATTGCCTCTGCCCATGGCAGGGGGTGGAACTGTGTGAGCTTTAAGGTCCCTTTCAACCCAGATGGTTCTGGGATTCTTCTTTCTTCAAAGAATACTGGGTGCACACATTTGTGTTTAGGTACTTGTGTAAATATCACAGAGTCCATGGAAAAATCTACTCTCTTTCCAAGTGATTCTGGTCGGTGTATTTGTGTTTTCAAGGAAAACAGAAGCTCAAACTGGTGCAAGGTAGAGGCTCTAATGAGTTAATGGATTGGATGATGCAGCTGGGTGATCTACCAAAGGTGGAAAACCCAGTCTTGGTGGACTTGAGAGAGTTCTTGAAATGCTCTTTCAGGGAGTAAATTCCTTTTAGTTCCAATCTTTTGCTTTCCACAGTCCCAGGAGATCATTCTGGGATTAATCCTGTGTGCCAGTGGCTTGGCTAAAGGTTATCCTGGATGTGAATGCTGAGTTTGTTGATGCTGTAGAACAAGATTACCATACATTGTGTATTTTCCTGTGCATGCTGCTCCACCTGCCATCATTTTCCATTTAGGATCTCCTAGAGGAGTTAAAAAGCTGCCATATCCTAAGGAGGCTCTTTCCCTCCCTCTCATGGCTATGAAAAGGTAGCTACAGCCCACTTGATTAAAAAATACTGTAATTCACAATAGTAATTGAAAGTTTGGGGACTGGCTGTTCACCAAACATTCTCTAGAGCACAATAGTATCCTGACATCTGAGTATTTACAAACAAAAGGATAAAGTTGTAATCCCCTTGTCATAACACCAGCTTTATGGGATCCATGCACCGCTTGAATGTGGTCAGGACTAAGCAGATTATTGTACCAACAATACAGAAAATTTAGCTCCAAGTACAAAATACCCTAAACCCACAAAGCTGCTGCTCAACCGGAGTTCTTGGTGTTTGGGGCTTTCTTTTTTTTTTTTTTTTTAATTGTTTTGAGTGAGCTGGCAAAAATTAGTTTTGTCAGTAGAAACTAAGTAACCGCCAACTACGCCTGGAATGCCTTGGAGCACTGGAGGAATTTTCCAAGGAACAGTGATTACCTTTGTTCCTTTTAGCTACACAAGTTTAGGCTTTGAACTGTGTATGCTCTTTCACAGGTTTTTTGGGTTTTTTTTTTAATGTATTTGGGGGTTTTGTTTTAAAGAGGCTGTTTCTGAGCCAAAAAAATCTTTTGCTCATATAGGGCAGTGTGGTTTTTTCCCAAAGAATTCAGTATTTCTGTGGAAATAAAAATGAGGCTCTGTAAGAAAAATATTAATTGCAGGACATCATTAAATATTGGAGTTTGGTGGGCCTCAGCATTTTTGATACTACTTGGTCTGAATGTAAAAATGGGGTAAAAATATTTATATTGTAAGCAATTGTGAAACCAAACAACCTTAAGCACTTTACAATCTGAACTATTCTGTGAAAATGGATTTCTAAGTATCTTAGAATAAGCTTGAAGTGATCAGACTTGATTTAGTTGACATTTCCTCTCATTGTATATACCTGGCAGCAGCAAAATGGATTGCAAGTTGTATTTGTCTGATACGCAGAAGGAGAGGAAACAGCTTCTCTAAAAATTCTAAATTTTGTTATCTGCTATCATACTGCTGCCTTGCAGTTATGTCTGTGTTAGTAAAATCATTAAATCTATTCTCTATATTTTATTTCACCATTGGCTGGCGCTTTTTTATGCCATGAAAGAATTTCTGCAGCTGAAATTTAAACAGTAAAACTCTGACCATTGCAGTTCTGGCTCTTAAAAATACTTCATTCTGAGTCCTATATTCATACAGGAAAAAGGAAAAAAAAACCCAAAGAAAACCCACACAAGCTACCAATTAAAGGATCTGCTTCAGAAACATAACTGGGCTCCCAAACTGCAAACAAATCCAAGGTCTTCCTTTTTTTTTTTTTTTTTTTGTGCCTCCTTTGCATCTGCTGCAAGGCCTTGAGACTTTCTGGGGCTGGAGCTCGTCAGTAATTCCTGCACCAGCTTCTCCACTCTAGGAAGGTTCTGTACTACAGTGAAGGATAGGGAGGCTTGGACATCATAAACCCAGTCTGTTCAGAATAAAAGACTCTGGGTTGTTAAATCCCATCTCCTGTTCGGGCAGGTGTCTAATGCTGAGGCAATGAGAGCACTTCCATTGGAATTCCACCTTATTTACACCCAATATTTGCCCTCTGAGATATGGCCAAGTGTAAGAAATTTCTAGAAAATACTGAGCTGGAAGGGACCCACCAGGATTATTAATCCAACTCCTGGCCCTGCACAGACACCCCAACAATCCCACCCTGTGCATCCCTGAGAGTGTTGTCCAAATGCTCCTGGAGCTCTGGCAGCCTTGAGGCTGTGACCATTCCCTAGGGAGCCTGGGCAGTGCCCAAACACCATCAAGACCCCAAAGCCTTGTTTGAGGGATGAGATTTCTTGAGAAACCCTTCAGTCCATGAAATCCATTATGTTCTAACCCACTGCTCTTCAAACAGAGCCTCATTTGCTTAGCAAAGCTCAGTGCTGAGGTGTTGGGGATGGGATATTTGATGTTCCTGAGGTGCTCCTGGCTCTGCTGTGTTTGAGTAGGGAAGCTTGTGGCAGGTGAGTGAGAACAAGGGAAAACACCTTTAATTCCAGTGAAAGGTATCAAAAGGTATCACTGCCAGGGGCACAGGATTGCAGTGGGATGATCTTTAAGGTCCTTTCCAACCCAAACCATTCTGTGATTCCATAAAACACTGTACAGGAGTGTCTTAGGTTGTAAGATGTAGCTGGGGGTCTACATTCTGTTGCCATCTGTTAGAGGTGAGGCAGATATCTTCTGTTCATTGGGCAGTTTTCTTTATCTCTTCCATAACCAATCCTCCCTCCAGGAGATCTCTTCTGTTAATGGGCCAGTGAGTGTCATTGCATGGCTGATAAAATTGCATCATCCCATTGGGAGATGCTCCACCCAGGGGGAGGAGCCAAGCATTCCTACCTGGATATAATCTGAGGTTTGGAGCACCACAGCAGCCTTTCCCACTGGATTCCCAAAAAAACAAGTTTCTTTCCCACTAAATTCCCAGAAAAGGACCAGGCTCATCTACACCACCCCTAGACATTCAGAAGAAAGCTACACCCTTCTACAGGATCACTGCTCCAACAGAACCACATCTATCACTCCAAGAAGACTGCAGCCACCATTTAATCAGACTGCTACCAACACCCTGACCCACAGGGTGTCAGGTCCTATTCTGACTCTGTCAGTGTTGTTTTGTATTGCTACATTTCTATTTTAAATTTTTTCCCTAACAAACTGTTATTCCTACTCCCATATGTTAACCTAAGAACCTCTTAATTTCAAAATTATAATAATTTGGAGGAAGGGAAGCTCCTACCCTCCTGAACAAGCACCAGTCTTTTCCAACCAAGAGAAGGAGCCACAAAAGAAATTGTGCTTCAGGATTTTCCACACCAGTGCTATTTTGAGCCATATTTAACCAGGGAAAGAAAGGAAGGAAGGATTTGAGAGGATGACAAACTCTGCCCAATGTAACTTTAGTTCTTTGATTCCAGGGAGTATTGGTAAATGATGCTGTTCTGCCTGTCAGAACCTAGGATAGTTATTGTACAGCTTCTACCTCCTACAACTTAATAATAAAATCCCAGAATTCCAGAATTATTGCATCCAAAGACTAAATTACTGTTACACATCATGTCAACTTTATTTTTAATAATAATTTTTGTTTAGGCCAGCTGAGAACATAAAGAGACACACATAAAGATGTGTGTAAAGAGTGGTCTCTGGGGAGACACTGCCATCTTTTCATTTGTAAACTCCAAGGAATTTTTCCCCATCAGTTTCTTTTTCTAGTTGTATTTTTAGCTGCTTTCTAGAGTTTATGCTGGACAGTTTTTGCAGAAGGGGGTAAAATAGCGCTAATTACACTGGAATTTGATATGGTTGTTTTTGCAATGGTTATGGAAGATTGAAAGTGGAAAGCAATAAGAATTTCTGGAGAGATTTGCTGAGAGTTTCTGGTTCATAGTTGGAATTGTTGCCTCTCTTTTTTTCTTTTTTCTAACCCTCAAATTTGTATTATATTTTGCTAGTCCAGAAACTTCTGAAAATGACAAAATGTTATGTTTCAATTCCATAAATCCAGCATAGCCTTGTGCCACTTGGCAGCATCACTCAAATGTACAGTTTGGATGTTGTTGCAGTTGCTGCTGCCATAGGAAATGTTCTTTTTCAAAAAAAATACAGAGAAGAAAACCCATGCCTGGCATGTCAGCTCCTGTCCTAGAGCTTCTGGAGCTCTTTCCCCTGCTTTCCTGCCTTGCCACCTCCCACCTTTCTCCTTCCTTTGCCCCATCTGCCAGTTTCTGTTTTAGACAAGAAGGGAGATGTGCTGTGACTGATTTAGAGCATGTGCTGATTTGCCAGCTGGCTGCTATCTCTGAGCTGGGGGGTCAGCCAGACAGAAGAGATAAGGGCTGAGCTCTGCTCTCCCCTCCCCAGCCAGCGTTCACCTCTGCTCCTTTGCTGGGGTGTTTTCCCCCTCATCATTTGCACAGTCTGAAATATACCCAGGCTTACTAAACCTTCCTTCCCCCCTTTTGAACATGGAAAAACTGGGTGTTACTAAAATGCCACTATTAACTATGGTTGAACAGTTTATTGTGTTTGAATGTGTAATTTAATTATTCTATTAAAAAACTGAAGCAGTAGTGGTATTGCACATGCACTGATGGTCTCAGCTGGGACCTGCTCTGATTTTATTCATATTTTTACATTGTGCTTGAGATCTGTGGAACCACCAGAATGTTCATAAAAAAGCAAGTGTGTCCTGACCAAGAAGCTGGATCAGGACACATTTACACTGTGTAAGAGATAGTTTAAACCAAAATTATTACCCAAGCTTCATGTCTTCATTCTCTCTCAAAACAGAAAATATATTCATGGTATCACCAAATTATTTGAGTTAGGAAAGACCTTAAAGATCATCTCATTGCAATTCCCTGCAGTAAATAAAACACTCTTAAATGTAGGATGTTGTTTTGGCATAGTCTTCCTCCATTTTTAATTTTAGAATTAAATTAGATGCATTAGATTCCCTCTACTTCTGTTTGACATTGAACTGAGAAGAGATAAGAGAAGGGAGTTGGCAAATTCCTGTCAGACTGGATACAAGTGAAAACAAGTAGCTGGAAGCATCTCAGTGACATCCTTCAGTGGCTGAAAGATAAGTTTTCCCTCCCTGCCTCAGATGCTTCTGCTGTTTCTGAGATAGATTTGAATTTTTGGCTGTTGGCTGAGGGGCTGCCTGCACCTCAAATGGCAGCATCCTTGGGGATGGAGAGGGACTTGGGACAAGGGATGGAGGGACAGGCACAGGGAATGGCTTCCCACTGCCAGAGGGCAGGGATAGATGGGATACTGGGGAGGAATTGTTGGCTGTGAGGGTGGGGAGGCCCTGGCACAGGGTGCCCAGAGAAGCTGTGGCTGCTTCACCCCTGGCAGCTTCTCTGTGCTAGGCCTCCCCACCCTCAAGGGGAGCAATTCCTTCCAGATATCTTGACCTAAATTTCCCCTCTCCCAGTTTGAGCCCATTCTCCCTTGTCCTGTCACTCCAGTTCCTGATGAACCCTCCCTCTCCAGCTTCCCTGTTACCCTTCCAACACTGGAAGGTGCTGTGAGGTCTTCACACCTTTTCCAGGCTGAGCAGCCCAAAATTCCCCAACCTGTCTCCTTAGGGGAGGTGCTCCGGTCCTCTTATGAACTTCATGGCCTCCTCTGGACTTGCTCCACCAGTTTTGTGTCCTTCCCATGCTGGGGATACCAGAACTGTGTGCAGCATTCCAGGTGGGGCTTGACAAAAGCAGAGGGGGAAAGTCACCTCCCTGTTCTTGACACAGAAGGTTCCTGTCATGTTTTGTTGTAGGAGATCTTTCCCTGTTGTGTGGGTGGTGCTGTTCTTGGTGTTTACCTTTTCCTCACCTCTGGGATGGACAGGAGCCCATGGGTGTGAACACCCAGTGTGTCCTTGCAGCCAACCAGGCTACTGTGGGTGCTCTATTTCCCCATCTATTCAATTCCCAAGGGATTTTTTTGCATCAGGCTAAAAATCTTTTCATGGGTTTCTGGGCCCAGCATGCAGCTGCAGCATTAATGGGCTCATATGTTCACAGCACAGTGATGCTGCACCCTTAATGCTTTCCTTGGGGAAACATTTGTCCCATTTATTCTCTTTGTGGTCAGAAGTATATGACACAAGCTGCAGCTCTGTGTAGCTGTGCTGTGTGCCAAATGCTGCACTCTGGGCTTTGTGGGGATTCTGTTCCCTCAAGTTTGGATTAAGCAAGGCCCAAGACCTGGGTTTGTGTGTTTGTGCAGCCCTTCAGAAAATGAGATACTTAGCTCAGACTAAAGGTCTTAAATTAAGCTTGATGATACATAGCCCTGTGTAATCCATAATCTTAAAATTGTATCTGTGATAGAACTTCTCAGATTATATCCTTATGGCTGCTTTAACCCAAATACTCAACAATATGCCCTATATTGAGGGCTGGGCAGATCAACTGGGTTGTTGCAATATAATCCTGCCTTGGAATTGGGCTGGGGAATGTGAGCAGGGCTGTGTCGCATCTCTGAGTGCTAAACTCAGACTCTGAATCCAGGCTTGATGTTCCCTTTGTTTTGTGAGGAGGAAGTTTTGTAGGAATAGTAATTAACCTGCCCTGTAAGCAAAGCTCCCCTAAAGGCAGTTTCCAGTGAAGTCCTGCAGCAAAGTGCTCCATGAGCATTTCAGAGCACAGAAAGCCATGAAAATGCTCCTGTGTCTCTCTGAGGAGGATCCAGAGGGGCTCTCTGCAGTCTCCTGTACCTGGATCAAAGCCCCACTGAAGGAGATTCCCTCAGTAAAATCCACCCAGGAGTAACAGCCACAAGTCCTCACCAAACTGGCTGCCAGACTTTGGGAGAGCCTTTATTTCAGCTAAGCCAGATGGCAGAGGATAAGGGGTCATGTTGTCATTGCTGACTTGGATGACCCTGTGACATGGGGTGACATTGACTTAAATAATTATCTTGCTCTCCCAAGTGCCCATCATTCCTGTTCTGTTGAACAGATACAGCAGATCCAGGCATGAGTAGAAAGGGGTGATGGATTTGTGTAATAAATAATTGTTTTTGAGAGGAAATGCTCAGAGATCGCAATTTTTAAACTTGCTTCTCAAGCCCTGTGAGCAGCAGGAGCTCTGAGGGGGATCCAGAGGGGCTCTCTGGAGTCTCCTGTATCTGGATCAAAGCCTCACTGAAGGAGATTCCCTCAATAAAATCCACCCAGGAGCAACAGCCTAGAGCCCACACCAAGCTGGCTGCCAGACTTTGGGAGAGCCTTTATTTCAGCTAAGCCAGATGGCAGAGGAAAAGGGGTCATGTTGTCATTGCTGACTTGGATGACCCCGTGACACGGGGTGACCTTGACTTCAGTAATCATCCTGCTCTCCCAAGTTCCCTGTTCTGTCAAACAGATACAGCAGATCCAGGCATGAGCAAAAAGGGGTGATGGATTTGTGTAATAAATAATTGGTTTTGAGAGTCAATGCTCAGAAATTTGAGAGAAAATGCTCAGACCTTGACTTAAATAATCATCCTGCTCTCCCAAGTGCCCAAGTCTCCCATCATTCCTTATTGGTCAAACAGATACAGCAGATCCAGGCACAAGTGAAAAAGGGTGATAGATTTGTGTAATAAATCTATTTTTTTTTTGTTATTTTAATTGGTTTTGAGAGACAATGCTCAGAAATTTGAGAGAAAATACTCAGACCTTGACTTCAATAATCATCCTGCTCTCGCAAGTGTCTGTTGTTCCTGTTTTGTCAAACAGATACAGCAGATCCAGGCATGAGCAAAAAGGGGTGATGGATTTGTGTAATAAATAATCGGTTTTGAGAGACAATGCTCAGAAATTACTATTTTTAAACTTGCTCTTCAAGTCCTGTGAGCAGCAGGAGCTCTGAGGGTAATCCTGTATGGCTCCCATGTCTTTCTCCTGCTCTGTTCAAAAGAAATCAGTGTTGCTTGTCACAAGACTTTACTCGTTGCTGATGTCAAGAGTTTCCTAATGTCATTTGGAAGGTCCAGGACAAGGGGAATATCAGTGGTTTGTTGTGTGTTTACTGCTTTTCTCCAGCCTCTCATGTGGGGAGGCTGCATAACCTGCAGTCATCCACTGGGGCCGTGCTGGTATTTTAAAGGTCACTCCAGTAATTTTGTGCTTGCTTAAAAACAAACAAACAAAAACCCCCAAACTTTTAAATTCTGCACATAACAGAGTAGAAGAATTGCTGTTCTCTGCTCATTCTTTTGGGGAAGCAAATGTTTGCTCTGCTGTCCCAGCAACCAGAGAGAGCTGGGTTGGGCAAGCCCAGGGGCTGGGCTCTGAAATTTCCTCTTGAATAACACTCCTGAAGTTCTTGTTCAAGTGGTTTTGGAAATTTTTATGTTACTTGGGTACTTTGTTTTTAAGAGGTAGTGACACCCAGAGAGAGGGAGAGGTGTCACAAGAAAAATAAACCCGTGAGAGAAAAAGAAAGACGTGCAGCATGAAGAAAATCAGTAGCTTTGAATTTTAAATCAACTCTGAGCAGCATCTCAAATCATGCCCCTGAAAGGGTTTGTAAAATGACTTGGGATCTGTAAGCAAAGAGAGATCTGAGGAGAGAAATGAACTTTTAATACAGCATTCCATGATTAATGATAGCACAGTTAAGCTGAAATCACTACAACTAACAGTCCTTGTTTTTCTTTTGTCCTTTTTTTTTTCCTTCCCCTGACCTTGTACCAAATCCTTTCCACTCCTGATGCATTGGGGAACAGCAGAACTCACCCAAAGGTAAGGGCTTTTATCAGTGTGTGAGAGTTGTCCTATCACTTGCTCACCCTTGGGTTATCCAGATATTAAAAGCATTTTGCAGAGCTCTGTTGCTGATCAGCTGCTGAGTAAGAAACTCGAAGCATCTCCTTGCTGCAGAAATGCTCTGTACAGCCCGTGCCAAGAAATGAGTCAGAGGAACAAATGAGAACATCCACACTCAGCACTGCAGACTCTGAATGGAGGATATTTGTTCTTTGTGGGCTTTTTAAAAGCATTTTCTGGTATTTGTGTTTAAAGCAAACTCATTTTGTTTTTATGGTCCCGTGACTTTGTGCTTGTTCTGAAGACTCTGCCCTGGCAGATGAGGGTTCAGCTCCATGGATGTGCTCATACAGCCAGTGATGTTTTATTAAATGTTCTGAAGGCTTGGGATGCTTTAATAATATGTTTAGTTGTAAAATGAATTCAAAGTTTAAAAAAAAAAAAAAAAAAACATAATTCTTAATACACAAGCTGTTGTTTCCTCAGTTAGATGATAAAAAATAACTACTTTATCTCTTGATGCTGGTACATCAGTGTAGTATGGAGGGGGAAACAATGTATTTTTGAAGAGAAATTATTTAAATTTCAAGGATTTTGCTATGTTAAGCATTTTCACAAATGTTGGTAGTCAGCAGTGTAACAATGCAGGCCATCCAAAGGGGAAAGAGCAGCTTCCATTAAGCTTAGAGGGGAAATCCACAGCCAGAGAGCCCCACATTGCACTTCCCTTTTCCTACATCCTACAGAATAAATTTTGTGAATGTAGGTCAGACATTACCCTAATTAGTATTTTTCCTTGCAGTTACATACCCAGGGGAGCTGTTTTTGCAAACATCTGTCCCAAAATACACATTGTATTATTCCAGGTCATCTTTCAGGACCAAAGGTGCCTGTGGACTTTTCGATGGATTTATGGCAAAATTGAAAATTTTCTGTTAAAAATATTATAGTACTGCTCTTTTCATGATAAAAATGATTTTTTTTTCTGTTATTCTTTGCAAATATTAGACTTTGATGACTGCTTTGGTTTGTCATGGAATGTAAATAAATACATATTCCTCTTGTATGGAAAGAGCTTCCTCCCCTAAGGCTTGTTTTTAATTTATGCAGACAAGAGGCACGGGGAGATGGGAGGCAGAAAGAGCTAGAGGACATCTGTCAGTTTGCAAAAGAGAAACTCTGGTGAAAAATGCATTGCAAGGATGGGTTTGGAGGGAGAAATGGAGAGGTCCTTGACATCCACTGGGTTGGCACATGGAGAGTGGGGAGTAGGGTTGGCACAGAAAGGAACAAATAGAAACAAGGAACAAATAAAAGTGTGCAGGAAAATGAAGTGTTTGTTCAGGCTTCAAAGTCTTGGAAAATAAGGAATTTAGTGAGAATGTGTTGAGTTCAGAATGTCAGAATGTGAATAACATGTTGGATTTGGCAGCAGCTGTTCTGAGGTGTCCTGCTTGTTTCCCTGCAGGTGTTTGCATATGATCACTGCTTTTGGTCTATGGATGAATCTGTCAAAGAAAAATACGCAGGTAATGATATTTACTGTGGCTTGCTTGTCTCCAAGTGGGAATGATCTGATTCAAATACAGTCCTTGCTGCAGGGCACAGGCCATATGGCACAAAGTGCTGTCCCTTCTATGACTGGCTGCTGTCAAAAAAGGGAAAATCTTCAATCATTCCAGTTCCTTTTCTCTAAAGATGACAATAGCAATGGGCACTGCCACCCCTTTGCAGTGCAGAGAGTGGAGAAACCCAGCACAATGATGCTTTACTCCTGTTTACAGCTTTATTTAAAATACTGCTCCAAGTCCCTCATTTTAAATGCATCAAACCCATTTATTTCTTTTGAGGAGCATTGTTATGTGTAATTTCATGTTTTTCAGTGCTGATGGGAGTTTGGCATCATAGTAAAACCTTATAAAGGAATATTAATAAAAGCCTAATTTCATTTAAGTTCATGTGAATTCAGATTTTTTAGTGAGAATGTGTAATGTATTCATTAAAAGTTTTCATAAAAATTTTCAGTGTATTATTATAATGCATTTTGGCATTTAGTTATGGTAAAATATGAACTATATTTCGACTGATCACTCCTATAATTTATTCCTTTCATAGTTGTTATCCTTTAAAATTTGGCATCAATTGAACTTAATATTTATTTCATAAAAATCATAAGAAAAATTAAAGACACATACACTTCTTTTTAATTTCTCTAACAAATAACTAATGAATAATATCTTATCAAGGCACTGAGAAAAATGTGACACTTTCAGCCATACAAATTACATAGGAATATTACATATTTTGTTTCTCAAACTAAAGGTGGTGCCTATGAAACTGATATTTTGGTCTGTTATACAGTGGAAGTGTTACCCCAGCTGATCTGTCACAGCTCTTGGTACTTTTGATGGGGAATTTAGCAAGGATTTAACTGTAAAGACAGGAACTTAATGAGGGAAAGGAAGAGCTTAAAGGAACTTTATTTGAGAGGACTTTTCAGTCCATAAAGTTCTGTCATGGCTTATTCAGACTTGAGTTTTTTGGGTTATAAAATTAATTCTGAAAATAAATTTTGTTCAAGAAGTTACTACCCAGATATTTTAAGCCTTCCTTCCTCTGCTTGGAAAATTATCCAAAAAGCTCAAAGTTCAGTTACAAAAGAAACCTTACTTTTTGCCAGTGCAAAGTACCCTGTGAATATCCATATCTTTCTCATACTTGTGATTCCTTCTCTGCAAAATCTCCTCGTGGTATTATCCAATATCTCACACAGTAAATTTTTCCAGTGCTCTGCTGATTCCCTTGGATTAAAATCAGCTGACTGTCATTAAAATGTACAGAGTATATTTTGAGGAGGTGTCGTTCCCCAGCAGATTAAATTCTGCAGTTGGTCATAGATTCTCTGCTGATAAAACTTCTGAGTGTGAACCTTGATAGGATATTTGCTTTAAGCATATCCAGGTATAATCCCAGCCCCTAATTTTGACAGCAGCATAAATCTGGAGCACATCTTCTGCTCCTTTCCATGGAGGAAACACTGGATGTGATTTAGGCAGCAACAACAAGAGCACCCTCACAGCTTTTACCTAATCCAAAAGAAAAATCCAAATCAAGGGACAAAAAGCTCTTGCTGTGTTATAATGTTGGCTTGTGTATTCTGTTTTCTAGGTCAAGATGTTGTTTTCAAGTGCCTTGGAGAGAATATTCTTCAGAATGCCTTTGAAGGCTACAATGCTTGTATCTTTGCCTATGGGCAAACAGGTGAGTCCCAGAGTCAGGGAGAAATGTTCCCTCCAAAGGTGCTGTGTTCTGGTTCTTTCCACGGCTCTCGTGACATTGTTGGAGGAGAAATACCTTCTAATGTAGATAAGAAATGTTTTCCTCTTTTGTAACATCAGATATGAGGTGGGCAGGATGAGAAGTAAGGTTTTGTTGCTGCTGGCTACCCTTATTTCTCACACTTCATATGATGATCTTTGGCGTGACCATGATCGTCCTTGAGCTCAGAGCATTGCTCAGATTTTCTGCCTCTGTGCTTAAAATAATCTTGAATTGTCATTTTAATGTAATATTTAAAGAGTAATATGAATAGTTTTCTCATTAGTGGCTTGTTATCTGCAGTAAGGCTGTATCTACCTAAAAGTTCTCCAGCACTCTGAACCACATTTCTTGTTTTCCTTTTAATTAAAATAATCTTTAGCTCAGTGGTTTTTGGGTTAATTTAAAGCAGAAAACTAAAAAAATGCCTTTTACTGAAATAAAAAAAAATTAAAAATTTAAGCTCTTTTATTTCCTATCATTATTCTGCACAGCAAGAACCTTTGTTGCATGTTCTCTAAACACAGCTTCCCTCACACAGGGTCTGGAAAATCCTACACCATGATGGGTACTGCTGATCAGCCTGGATTAATCCCTAGACTTTGCAGTGGACTCTTTGAAAGAGCACAGAAAGAAGAAAATGAAGAGCAGAGTTTCAAAGTGGAAGTATCCTACATGGAGATTTACAATGAGAAAGTCAGAGATCTCCTTGACCCCAAAGGGTGAGGAATTTGTGTGTGAATGGCACTGTAGAATTTGTCCTACACTCTTCCTTTACATAACCAGTTTGCCTTAATGGATCCCATCTAAAACATTTGCCTGGGATGGCTTTTGCTGCTTCCTGATCTCAGCATCTCCTCATTATAAATCAAAATAAAGTAGCAAGACTAAAAGCCTGGAGTAAATGTACCTTTTGTGAAGTGACAACACTGTCTGTGTCAGCTTTTTATGTGTTACAAAGCTTTTTTTGTATTTGCATTCTGGCCCTTGCTCTGTGCTTCAGTGGGTATTTGTGAGACCATCCTGTCTGAGATGTGTCAGTGAGAAATGGACTTTGTGTAAATGTTGTCTTAAGTCAGTCATGTGCTTATAAATCCCTTTTTTTTCCCCCAACCAGAAGCCGTCAGTCATTAAAGGTTAGAGAACACAGTGTTTATGGCCCTTACGTAGATGGCCTATCCAAACTAGCTGTTGCTAGCTACAAGGTAAGGATCAACTTTATGAAAGGCTTATCTTCACATCCTAAACACCAGGTGCTGTCCCTTAAGCTGGACAGAACTCCTAAAATGCTCCTTATCAGTAATCTTAGAGCAAGAGAGCTGCAGATTGTTGTGATGTGATCCCTGGGGAGAGCAGGGCTGAGAGCAGAAACTCCCTTCATCTTGTGCTGCTCAGTAATTCTGGAAGTAATTCAGCTGTTGAGTGGAACAGATTTCCTCTCAGCATTAAGATGAGTGCAGACTGTCATGAGAAAGTGTTCTGTGATTAATTACAGGCCCAGGATTAAGCAGAGACAGGCTCTCAGTGCCCCACTGTGTCACTTTTTGCCTGGCATGCTCTACTCAGTAATTTCCCTTCCCAGTACCACACGCTGGAATTATGAACTAATGGTTGTTTACCAAGCAAATACTTGAGAGCATCACATGAAACTGGCTTGCAGGACAGTAATTGTATGTGCATTCACAAAATGCCCTGTTTTTTAAGGAGCTTTAACTTACTGTGCTGAAAATGGATAAATATGGGATGGAATCTGTCAGGTTAACCAAAACATGGAAACAGTGCAGTTGCAGTTTCTCCAGGTGTTCATCCAACTCTCCATGATGGTTTCTCCTAAGACAGGACACACATTTCATGCTTTGCCTTTCCATGTTGCCCAGCAGCTTTTTGTAATCCAGAATTTGGAGTCAGTGGTCTGTGGTGGTCCTTTGTTTGACTGTTTATTTGAGTTGTTTTAACATCACCCAGCTACAGATGCAGAAATAGAAGTTTAGACCAAGACCCCGAGGTTTTAACCATTTTACACAATTGCTGTGAAACCCCAAAGCAGGGGAGCTGCACCTTTCTCAAGCATCATAACACATCAAAGCTCTTAATAAGCTCTTAAAATTTGGAGGAATATAATGTCCTTTTCAGTATGGTTCTGTTTTATAAACCTCTGAACTTTTTGTCAGTATTCCAGATCTTCAGACCATGACAGCTTGAGGCTAAAATATGACAGGGTTCAAACACAAATTGCTGTTCCTCACTTCTTCCTCTGCTTTTGAGTGTTGCTGTGTGGAGCCAGGTGTATTATTTTTGTTGATGATTTAATATCTAGGTTGAGGAGTGGGTGAAGTCATGACACTCTGGAGTTTCTAGAGTCAAAAAACTTTTTTTCATTTTCTTTTCATCACATGTTTACGAATAAACAAATGGGAGGCTTAGCAAGAAAATGCTGTATTTGGCCAAGATGAGGTGATTTTTGGAGGTAATTGAAAAGGATGTCAATGCAGATATACTCATGGCTGTGAAAATTGTATTTAGGACATCGAGTCCTTGATGTCTGAGGGCAACAAATCTCGGACAGTGGCTGCCACCAACATGAACGAGGAGAGCAGTCGGTCCCACGCAGTCTTCAAGATCATCCTCACCCACACCCTCTATGATGTGCAGTCAGGGGTAAGAAAATCCAGCTGCAAGCTCCAAATGTCAGCCTGGGATGTGTCTCTTGCTTCAATATATTTCACAGGAAAAGAAACACTTGTTTGGAAGCAGCGGTTTGTAATAGAGGCTAAATGTAAAATAGGTGAAAAATAGAAATACATCCGAGTGTACGTTTGGTGATCCAAATTAAATAACCTTGTGGTTATTTAATGCAGATTGAATAACCTCGTGGTTATTTAATGCAAATTGATATAAATTACCAGCTTGCTAAATTAATACAAATTTGTTTAAATTATCAACTTTCTAAATTGAAAAAGGACTAATTTTAAATATTTTGCATTGTATGCCATGAATGCTTTTATGTGTAAATATTCAATACTGAAAAAGCACTTAAAGCTGCAAATATCTTAATTTATGTTTCCTTATACCTAAATATGCCTTGGAGGGGTGCATGAAATACATTATGTCAATGTTATTTAGTCCCTCACAGAAAATGGTGACAAACTGGAATTGAAAGAAGTATCTTTAAACTTCATTGATAAATTCTGTGCTTAGATAATTCTTTAATGTTTTCAAAGCCTTGGAGAAATTTTGAGTGTCCACAGAGCAAATCTGAGCCTAAATATTTGAAAGCATAATGAGAATTTGGGCTTTTTTTCCTCCTAATTTCTCAGTTTCCACCGATCTTCTTATCCACACAATTTTCCCCATTCTTTATTTGGATTTTTTCCCCCCTTTGCACTTCAAATCAGCATCATACTGTGCTGATTTTTTTGATTTTTCCATATTTTGTCATTCCAGTTTTGCTGTGGCTCTTGTCCATGCTTTTCATACCTGGTTTTTGTGTGGTCCTGCTCAGCCTGGCTGCAGAGTGGTTGTGGCTGTCCATGTTCTCTGCACCTTCCAGTGACCCCTGTGTGACCTTCTGCAACAGATTTCCCTGTTCTCCCATCTGCTGCTCCTTTCAGTCCTGGAAATGGCACATCCCATGATCACATCGTGTTTTGATAGGTTTAGAGTGTAATTTTTGAGAGCTTACTGATTTTAATTATCTCATTCATTTATGGGGATTCAGCACTTTGCATTTGGGATGCTGGGGTGCTGAAGGTGCAGATGCTGCAGAAGAATGTGATATGAGCAAGCTGTTCCCAAAGACAGTTGGCTCTTCAGTTTCAGATTGATTGAGGTGGATCATGGAGTGTTTCAGAATGTCATTTTGGGTCAAATGAGGTGAAAGGATTTGTAACAAAATGTGCATTATGGTTTAAATACTCACATAGCTGGGATCGTGTTCCAGGAGGCCGATGAGAATAAAGGAGACTTTGCAATTGTGATAATTTATGTAAATTACAACATGCTTCTCATCATGTTCTTTCCTGGTCACTGAAAAACAGAAGAAACTCTGGTATACAATATGAGGATTTTAGGAGACTGTTTTCAAGATGGGATTGTGAACCTTATGTCTCTGCTTGTGACTTCCTTGGCATAACTCTGAATTTTTCATGGTTCAGCACTTCATTAGTGTACTCTTCTCTGGACATTTCTGAGATATTTGAAAATATCAGAGTACCTGGTTTCACAATATCCATGACTTCCCTGTTGTTTCTGAAGCAGCAGGTAGTGACTTAGCACAGGGCACTGTTCAAATCCAGCCATTCTCAGAGGGGTTGGAACAAGAGTTTACACCAAAAATGAAGTTTGATTCCTGTTGTAAAATACATCAAACAGTGTAACTTGATGGAAGTGAACTAACAGGGGCTGTTCTCTGGTTCCTTCCCCAGACATCAGGTGAGAAGGTGGGCAAGCTCAGCCTGGTGGACTTGGCAGGTAGTGAAAGGGCAACTAAAACTGGTGCTGCAGGAGACAGGCTGAAAGAAGGAAGCAACATTAACAAGTAAGGCTTTGAAATTGTTTGTTTTCCTTTTTTCATCACCATTTCCTGCTAAATACAGCCTACTTGTAAAACAGTCTGAAGCTCCTGTAGTCAATTTCCTCATTTTCTTCTCTCTACAAAGCTCCTGTAGTCAATTTTTCTCCTTTCCTTCTCTCTATTTCTCCTTCTGACATGCAGTATCTTAGATATGGGAATAAGATCCCCATCTTTTAAAAAATATTTGTGTTCCTGCAGCTTCCATGAATTTCATTGTGAAGACCTGATTATTAAGACTGAAAACATACTGAAAAAAATAAGAGTGGAGCTTTTGTGAAGAAAGAATGATCAAAATTAAACGAGGAATTTTTTCCTCAGAGCATGTTTTCAGAGAGGAAGTCACTGTCTAAATATGCATTTGACTTATGAATATTTACCCTTGTTAATGACTGTTTGTGTTCTCTGGGCAGATCCCTCACAACTCTGGGGCTGGTTATTTCTGCCCTGGCAGATCAGGCTGCTGGCAAGAACAAGAACAAATTTGTTCCATATCGTGATTCTGTGCTCACTTGGTTACTCAAAGTAAGTAAGGGTTATTTTTTTAATATCTTCTTTTTAAAAGTTAAATAAAAGAGAGGAAAGGAGGAGAAGAGTCTCATTGAATGAAATCAAAATTCTGTGCTTTTTGCTTCATTTTCTGGGTTTGATGTTAACCGTGATTGTCTTTGGAAAATGAGCTGGATGTAAGCCATTAATATCTCTGCAGACTAAATATGTGTCTTCTGCTGACCTGCAATGGCCTAAGGACTAAGGAACTTCAAAAATGAAATTAAAAGCAGTGTATATTTTATGGGTCAGTGTAAGTACAGCTTCACACACAACCTTGGGGCTAATTTAATTTGGGTTAGTTCTGCATACAGCTGATTTTACATCCTGGTATGCTTAACTCTGAAGATGTTGATTAAGACAATTACCTTTTCCTAATTGTCTAATTTAATTGTTAAGATATTTTACTTTTGTCAGCAGAGTATAATTGCACAGCATTATTACAGTCTGAGGAACAGGTCAGGAGACTTCAGAGATGCTGTTCATGTGAAATGAGCAGTTAAATCATTTTCTGAACTGCACAGGACTCTTTTTTGGTCTTTTTTTGTGGGGAAAAAGGAGTGTTTTGTGGTAACACTCGGATGAATGCAGTCTAAATGAAGAAACCCAAATTGTTAAATATTAGATCTGTGTAAATCAATTTTTTTTTCCCTTTGTGCTCTGTTTGTTTGTTATCTAGGAGCAATGAAGATATTTATTGGTAGAAAGAAATAATCTGAGAGAAACTGATTTGTGGCATCACCAGCCTTTCTTTGTCCTCTTACTTTTTTGTAGGTGCTCTGGCTATACTTTGTTGTCTTAGCTTCCCCACTCTTTCTTAGCAATGTTGTTTAAATTTCATATCCCTGGGATTTAACTGCGTGGAAAGAAAAAGACAAAGTGACTTGCACGTTGTACAGAAGTGTGGAGATTAAAACAATCACATTTTTCCTTGCAGAAGTTTGAAAACAAGTTGAATTCAATGCTTAAGTAAAACAAAATCCCTGCTCCTGTAACCTCTTGACACACAAACCTTCATTTTTATCAGTGCTGCCTTTTGATGGACCTTTTAGCATGACTTGTGAAATTATTGATCCCTAACAGATCTGGATGTCCAATAGCCACATAAAAATCTTAATGGCACAACACAAACAGTGTCTGAGTAAAACAAGTTCTCACAGCACAGTGTTCTTGCACTGAGGCTTTTTCAGTGTTTAAATACATCTTTACCTCTCTGTATTTACACTGAGTTTTTACTCTCATTTAGAAGAAACAAGTGATTTTTTTTTGGCTCTCTGCAATTCGGCAACAAATTGCACAAAGCCCCTGCACAGCTTCACTTCACCCCAGTGCGCTCTGGATTCCTGATGTTGCTGCAGCAGGGTGAAAACCTCCCTGATGAATTTCCAGCCTTGTTGGAATTAGTTCTGCTGCTCCATTTCTAAACAAATCCAGGGAGCAGACTGCAATTCCTGTTCAGCACCTGTCTGAGGCATTGTGGCCACGGTGCCGCCGGCCGGCCGCGGCGCAGGAACCAGAGCCCACTTTTGTTCTGCCTCCTTTCAGGCAAACCCTCTTTGTGTCCAGCATCAAGGCTTGGGGGCTTTTAGGGTTTTTTAACAAACAAGCTCTCATTGAAGCTTTGTTTTGAAAGGGGGTACATTTAAATTGTTTTTTTTAAATTAGAGACCAAAGAAGGGATTTATTCGTGTAAAGGGGCCTGTTTGGAGAAGCCATGAGATGGTGGGCTGTTGAATTGCAGTCAAGAGATGAGAATCTTCACTCCATGTTTCAGAAGGCTGATTTATTGTTTTATGATATATATTATATTTTAAAATTATATATTAAAACTATACTAAAATAATAGAAGAAAATATTTCATCAGAAAGCTAGCAAGGAATAGAAAGGAATGATAATAAAATCTTGTCACTGACCAGAGAGTCTGAGACAGCTAGAATGTGATTGGCCATTAATTAGAAACAACCACATGAGCCAATCACAGATCCACCTGTTGCATTCCACAGCAGCAGATAATAATTGTTTACATTTTGTTTCTGAGGCCTCTCGGCTTCTCAGGAGAAAAGATCCTAAGGAAAGGATTTTTCATAAAATATGTCCGTGACAGTGGGCTGAGCTTTCTCCCTGGCTTTCAACTTGTAATTATGATACCAAAGCAGACTAAACGTGTTCTAACTGCAGGAATATCTGTCATACAGTGTCTCTCCACAAGTCTGAGAAATCAGTTCAGGAGACCTCAAGATCTGACACTTTTTGCTTAATTTTGTTGAGGATTTTAGACAAAAGGGCCATTTTGAAAAATATCATTGCTTGAGCAGTGGCATCAGGTTATGTGCAAGGGAGCAAAATAGCTTTGTCAGTTCTGGAACTTCTGGTTTTAATCAAATTGTATTGGCACAAACATTTGTTCTCCCATGTTAATTGGAAACCTGATGGTTGCTTTTAAAAATACAATTTCTGAGCTCTAAATTTTGAGTTGTTTTTACACTAATCTTACTGCTAGAGGAGAAAAAGCTAGTTAATTTTTAGAAATAACTTTTATATTTCCATTCTGTCTCTCTAACACATGCAAACTCAGTGTTGCCAGGCTGGTTTACAGACTCTTTTCACTAATGAGAGGCTGATTTGCTAATTTTTCACCTTTCTTGCTTATCATTAAAGAAACCAGTGAAATCGGCACATGGGGTTTATACATAAAACTTTATCAGACAGTCTGGCATTGGGCTTGAATTGCTACAAGAGGGACTTTGCCCAGTTTATAATGGGTGTATTGTGGGTTCTGGTGTATCACTGTTACAGTGTTCTCAGCTGCCTCTACAGCAGAGCTGCAATTCAGATAATGAATTCATCCTATTTTGGAGCTAATTAGTGCAGAAGGACATTCCCAAAGTGCAAACAGTTAAGGTTGGATTTGGAAGGGGAGTACCTGGCCAGCTCCCTGCCAAACTCCAGCTTTTTATGTGGAGCAGGGATTGCAGTTGCAGGGTGTCATTCCTAATTTTTGGCCAGGAAATCCCATGGACTGATTCATTAGTGCTCCTGTTAGTCTTAAAGTTTTCAGTTAAAAAAACATTTCTGTGGTACAGAGGGGATCCTCCCAAGCCATGGATTAATTTGGAATAAACACTGGCTAATCCTTGGATGAGTAAAGTCACGGTGAGATCAGTCAGCAAACTGTTCTTTGCTGCTGATTTCTGCATAAATACCCTTACCTGCCTGTGCTGACTGTGTTGAACACTATAAATATACAGAGGTTTATGTTTCATATGAGTTCCATGCCCTTTTGCATGACCAGAGACAGCCAAGTGCTGCCAACAGCCTGACTCCTGTCAAACTGGTTTAGGCATCACGCAGCCAAAAGGAGAGTCTTGGGGAAATACTTAAAGGGGCATTTTAATGATTGCTGGGGAAAGCTTCACGTGTGCTTTGGAACTGAAATTGTTTGACAAGCAGCTAATGCAGTCAGATTGTTCTAATGGCAATGCCTGACCTACATTTCATGGGTTATTGAAGATGAAAATTAAGAGCGTGGTTTGTCTCAGAAAAGGATATTGGGTTAAAAACAAACAAACAAACAGAAACCCACCCCAAAATTCCAGACAAACCAAAGAAACCAAACTGCCACACAGAAAAAAAAATCTGCTGTGCAATTTAAACCAGAATATTTTATCTTCATGTATCTATATTTGGCTTAAATTGTAAACTATAATCTTATGGTCAATAAAAAGATTGAATCCTTGCTTCCTTCCATCCTTGTTTTGTGCCCTTTTTCTCTCTCAACCAAATTCCAGGAGGA
The DNA here is from genome assembly GCA_024362935.1 of Setophaga petechia. Classification (NCBI taxonomy): domain Eukaryota; kingdom Metazoa; phylum Chordata; class Aves; order Passeriformes; family Parulidae; genus Setophaga; species Setophaga petechia. Next base: position 573,030 of record JANCRA010000085.1, on the reverse strand, counting down.
TAATTTCTTACATAACTCAGTTTAGATTTGTGAGTTGTGCCAGTGGGAGGAAGGAAAGGGCCCCAATCTGAATGTTTATAGGAGTAAAATCAGCTATATTGTTTATGAAGAGATATCTCTGTAATTTATTTCTTGAAGACATCTGTCTTCTGGTCTTTAAAATGACATAATCTGAATTCATCACGCTTTTTCCTGAGCTCCCTCAGTAGCATCTGAGAAGTGAACCACAGTAGTGTTCAATGTAGTGAACACAGCTGAAGTGTTTACATTTCTGGTTTGTAAACGCAGAAAGAAAACTTTGAATCCTTTACCAGGTCCTGTAAAGCCCAAAAGAGGGCCTTCGTTTTGGTTCCTGTTGAAACTAAAAAAGCCAAGAATGCTGAAATCCAAGAACGACATTTCCCAAACGAGCTTTCAAAAATAAACATTGAAAATCACAACCTTTTCTTAACTCACACGGCTTAAACTCTTAACCCAGTGAACCAAACTAAAAATATTGATTCTAAACCTTCCAGGACAGCCTTGGGGGCAACAGCAAGACGGCCATGGTGGCCACGGTGAGCCCGGCAGCCGACAACTACGACGAGACGCTGTCGACGCTGCGCTACGCGGACAGGGCCAAGAACATCGTCAACCACGCCGTGGTCAACGAGGACCCCAACGCCCGCATCATCCGCGAGCTCCGCGAGGAGGTGGAGAAGCTGCGGGAGCAGCTCACCAAGGCTGAGGTACAAACCTGAGCCTTGCAATTCCAGAAAACCCCCGCCCAGGCTTAGCCGACTCTGCAGAAGGATTTTGTCTTGGTTTGAACAGACAGGTGTCGGCTAAGGAAGGCAGGAGCTTCCCCTTGAAGTGGGAAATGTAAACGCCCTCCCTCTGAATTGTTATGGTTTTGGAATTAAGGGGCTCTCAGGCAAAGAGGTGGGAACAGGAATAACAGTTCTGTAGTAGGAAAATGAAAAAAAGTGCAAGTGCAATAGTAAGAAAATACTACTGAGAGAGTCAGAATATGAACTGACACCCTGTAGAGTTTAGCCGGCTCTCCCAAAGGAATTGTCTTGGTTTGAACAGACAGGTGTCTGCTGAAGAAGGCAGGAGTGTCCTTTGAAATGGGAAATGTAAACGCCCTCCCTCCTAATTGTTATGGTTTTGGAATTAAGGGGCTCTCAGGCAAAGATATGGGAGTAGGAATAACAGCTCTTTATAGTTCTTTACTAGGAAAATTTTTAAAAAGTACAAATGCAATAGTACAAAAAGAAAATACCACTGACAGAGTCAGAATATTACCTGACACCCTGTAGAGCTTAGCCAGCTCTACAGAAGGAATTTGTCTTGGTTTGAACAGACGGGTGTCTGCTAAGGAAGGCAAGAGCATCCCTTGAAATAGAGAATGTAAATGACCTCCCTCTGAATTGTTATGGTTTTGAAATTAAGAGGCTCTCAGGCAAAGAGATGGGAGCAGGAATAACAGTTCTTTACTAGGAAAGTTAAATACAAATGCAATAGTATGAAAAGAAAATACTACTGACAGAGTCAGAATATGAACTGATACCTTGTAGAGTTTAGCCGACTCTACAGAAGGAATTTGTCTTGATTTGAACAGACAGGTGTCTGCTGAGGAAGGCAGGAGCATGCCTTGAAATGGAGAATGTAAACGCCCTCCCTCCAAATTGTTATGGTTTTGGAATTAAGGAGCTCTCAGGTAAAGATACAGGAACAGGAATAACAGTTCTTTACAGTTCTTTACTAGGAAAATTAAAAAAAAAAATACAATTGCAATTGTACAAAAAGAAAATACTACTGACAGAGTCAGAATATGAACTGACACTCTTTAGAGCTTAGCCAGCTCTCCAGAAGGATTTTGTCTTGGTTTGAACAGACAGGTGTCTGCTAAGGAAGGCAGGAGCGTGCCTTGAAATGGAGAATGTAAACCCCTTGCCTCTGACTTATGGTTTTGGAATCATGGGGCCCTCAGGCAAAGAGATGGGAGCAGGAATAACAGTTCTTTACTAGGAAAATGAAAAAAAAATACAAATGCTATAGTACAAAAAGAAAATACCACTGATAGAGTCAGAATATGAACTGACCCTGTAGAGCTTAGCTGACTCTACAGAAAGAATTTGTCTTGGTTTGAACAGACAGGTGTCTGCTAAGGAAGCAGGAGTGTCCCTTGAAATGGAGAATGTAAATGCCCTCCCTCTGAATTGTTACAGTTTTGGAATTAAGAGGCTCTCAGGCAAAGAGATGGGAACAGGAATAACAGTTCTTTACTAGGAAAGTTAAATACAAATGCAATAGTACGAAAAGAAAATACTACTGACAGTCAGAATATGAACTGACACCCTGGAGAGTTTAGCTGACTCTACAGAAGGAATTTGTCTTGGTTTGAACAGACAGGTGTCTGCTAAGGAAGGCAGGAGCGTGCCTTGAAATGGGAAATGTAAATGCCCACCCTCTGAATTGTTACAGTTTTGAAATTAAGAGGCTGTCAGGCAAAGAGATGGGAACAGGAATAACAGTTCTTTACTAGGAAAATGAAAAAGAAATACAAATGCAATAGTACGAAAAGAAAATACTACTGAGAGAGTCAGAATATGAACTGACACCCTGTTGGTCAGGGTGTTCGTAGTAGTCCAATGGTGCCTGCAGCCCTCCAGCAGTGGGGAGGGCTTTCTTCTACTCCTGTAGAAGGGTGCAGTTTTCCTCTGAAGGTCCACTGGTGGTGTAGATGGGCCTGGTCTTCCTCTAGGAATCTGGTGAAGAAAGCTGCTCCTCTGGGAATCCAGAGAAGGTTACCTGTCGTGTTCCAAATCTCAGATTATATCCAGGTAGGAATGCTTGGCTCCTCCCTCTGGGTGGAGCATCCCAGTGTAATTTTATCAGCCATGCAGTGACACTCACTGGCCTATTAGCAGGAGATATTTTCCAGAGGGAAGATTGGTTATGGAAGAGATAAAGAAAACTGCCCAATGAACAGAAGATAACTGCCCCACCTCTAACAGATGGCAATGTCATACACACCCCCAGCCACATCTTGTAACCTAAGACAGAATTCCATGAGGGAATATTGCAGGGTATCCAAGAGATGCTTCCATCTCCCTTTATATAACATTTTTACATTTTTCTATGTGTCCGTCTTGAAACACAGGCATTCATTGAGATGCTGAGCACCTTGTTGAGCACTCTTAGTTTTATTCTGTGAAGCAGAGGACATGGAGGCATGGATAGTTCCAGTTAAGACTGGGTGATTTTTAGGCAGAGCTCTGCTGATATTTTTAGGAATTCAGCATGGCCACATCCTGTGAGATGTGACTTCAGTTAAATGAAGTTTTCTTGCCTGTTTCCAGCTGTTGAATCTCTCACAGGCCCCAGGCAATATCTCTCTACAACTCCCTGAAGGGAAGTTGTAGCCAGGTGGGGGTTGGTCTCCTCTCCCAGACAAGCAGTGACAGGGTGGGAGGACACAGCTTTAAGTTGCACCAGGGGAAATTTAGGCTGGACATTAGAAAAAATGGGAAATTAGGAAAAAATTCTTCGTAGAAAGAGTGATTGAGCATTGGAATGGGCTGCCCAGGGAGGTGGTAGAGTTGCCATCCCTGGAGGTGTTTTAAAAAAGACTGGATGTGGCCCTCAGTGCCATGGATTAATTGATAAGGTGATGTTATGTCATAGATTGGACTCGATAATCTCCAAGGTCTTTTCCAACCTATTCTGTGATTGCTTCTGCAGTGAAATTTCAAGAGAAACATGGTCTAAATGTTAGATGAAGGCCAAGTATTAGTGTAACTCCAAGTTCTGTTTCCAAAGGGACAAACCAATGGTGATGTAATCCCTGTGGTTTGCAGTTCAGAAAAATTATGATTACAACATTTGCATCATGAGGTATGCAGAGAATGCTGGCTGTGATATGCAAATGACTTGTGGATTTTGGACTCTTCTCATTTGAGCTGCCTAATGTGCTAAGCATCCACTATGTGGATGAGTTTCTTTAAGGTGTCTCAAGTTAAATATCATAATATTAAATATCTAAAAATTCCTCCAAAATATCAACCACAGACTTAACAGTACTCTGAGAGTTGCAAGTAATTCCATTTGTTTCATTTTTTAGTATTACTCCCAAAATAATGGCTGCTGTCCAAAGTAATGAAGTAGTGTTTCCTAAGGATGAAATAATAAATATTTCATTTCCTAAGTATTAAAATCCCACCCTAGTTGTCATCCCAGTGGCATTGACAAAGAGCAGGGAAAAGCCAGAGCAATTTGCTGTTAAGAGGCTGCACAGTAAAGGTCAAACCCCACATTCACAGCCTTGTGCTCCTTTCAGTTCATTACATTTGTTGCCCATCTAATTGTTCTTCCAGAAATGTGCATAAATAACTTCCTGAAGTGAACAAAAGCACTGACTCATTATGACAGGTTACATTTTCAAAGCTCATTTCCAGATATAGAAGCTGCCAAGTTGTGGGGTTTGGGGTTTTTTTTTACCTTTTGGTGTCAATGTCTTTTTCTCTCCTGAACAACCAGAACAGAGCTTGACAGTTGACTTTCCCCTCACAGAGTATGGAATTATCCTCTTTTCCTCTTTTCTTTTACAGTCCATGCACTTTGATTGTCTTTTTGTTGGTATTAGCATCATGCTTTAATTTGTCTGTGCCAAGGCCACCAGCTTGTCCTTCCTGAGCTGGGAATTCACCTGCTTCCAGCAGAGAAGCAGCCTGTGGGTCTGGGAACAGGCTGGGCCCATTTCTTTAGGGTTTATTTTGGCATTGTGGGGAATGAGGAGAGTTACCCGGGTCATTGTGCCACTGAAATGTGTGAAAATGTTCCCTAATTGTCCAAAGAAATGGACAAATTAAACCTTGAGAGTATCTGGACTTCATCAGTCTGCCCTGGTAGTGTCCACCCCTTTCCCCTGATCATGTTTTTTCTGGTATTATGAATTTTTGTTTGGGAAGTTGCCTTGGCTTCACTTCCCTTCCTGTCTGGAATTCACAGAATCATGGAGTGGTTTTGGGTTGGAAGGGACCTTGAAGCTCATCCAGTGCCATCCCCTGCCATCAACCAGGGGCACCTTCTGCTATCCCAGATTGCTCCAAGCCCTGTCCAGCCTGGATTTGGACACTTCAGGGATCCAGGGGCAGCCACAGCTTCTCTGGGCACCCTGTGCCAAGGCCTCACCACCCTCCCAGCCAGGAATTCCTTCCCTGTATCCCATCCAGTCCTCCCCTCTGTCCATGGGAAGCCATTCCCCTTTGTCCCTCCAGACCTTTGTCCAAAGTCCTTTTCCCTTTTACCCCATATTTAGGTATTTAAAGGAGAAAAAGCCCACACAGAACACATCAGCTGACAGTTCCTAGACTGTTGTGTCTTGAGGCAGAGGAAACTCCTGTCTTAAAACCTGATTTTCCAATCCTGGCGCTTGCTCCTTTTTTTGAAGGAGCTGCAGTGTAATGAGGCCACTCTTTGATCTGGATTCCTGTGAGGAGTTTTGGGTTTGTGGTAAGGAAATGTCTGATGCTGGAGGACGATGCTGCCATTATTTAATTGGCATTGCATAAATGCCAAAGCAGCCAAACCCATGTTCCTCATTAGCAGTAATGAAATAATGACATGAGGAAGTCCACAGGCTTTTTGAGCAAGGTTTGTAGAGGAGGAAATGCCAGTATGGAGATGGAAGTTTAAAAGTCATAGAATAGTTTGAGCTGGAAGGGACCTTTTAAAGCTCTTCTAGACCAGCCCCCTGCCATGGGACACCTTCCACTATCCCAGGGTGCTCCAAGCTCCATCCAGCCTGGCCTTGGACACTTTCAGGGATGGGGGGATGCTGGTACCTTTCAGTTTTTGGGGTGTCTGATGGGTGACTGTAGGAGTATCTCCTTAAGGTAGTCTGTGTTTGGAACATGGGCCTTTGAATATTTCACCAGACAAAATTAGAGCTGTGGCAAATTAGCAAGAAAATGGAATTTCAGTGTCCAGAAGCACATTGTAAAGCTTCTTTTGGTATTCACTCTGTCAACTGCATGTAGAGATGCAGAGGTGCATAACCAGAAGAGCTGCATTTTTTCCTATAGAAAAAATAATGCATCAGGCCATTTAAAAATGAGCAATAAAAACATTTTGGTGGCATGGCAGTGTACTGAGCTGTGAGGTGTCATTTTGAGAGTTTGATAGCCAGAGCAGCAGGATCTTTAAAAACAAAACTGGTTTTAATATGAGTCACTTGGAATGTAGAGATAAGATTAGTTTCTATGTGAGTATCTTAGTGCAAATCTGCCAGTATCATGTAATTGGTTTGTGTTGAAGTACATAAACTCCACGTTAACATCTGTACTCATAACTAGTTAAAGAACTTTTGGGTGGATTCTGCCTTTTACATGCAATGTGTGTTTTTAAGACCCCTTTACTTACTGGTAAGTGTGCCTTGAAAAATGAGTCATGTTGCCTTTATTTATTCCCCCATCTGTGTGGCTGCAGAGGGAAAAAACACAGAGCACAACAAGCTTTTCTTGTTTCATTTGCTTTTTATTCCTGCAGGCTATGAAATCACCAGAATTAAAAGAACGATTGGAGGAATCAGAAAAGTTGATTCAGGAGATGACCGTGACCTGGGAAGAAAAATTACGAAAAACTGAGGAGATAGCTCAGGTTTGCTGCTTTTTTTCTTCCTTCCCTGCCCCCATTTTTTATGAAAAATAGGTTTGTTTTCTTTGTCTGTCAGTTCATCGAGGTTGTCTGAGTCTCTCCCCACATTTATGGGTAAGTAGGTCAAGCTTGCTGCCCTTTTGAAAAGCTTCACTTAATTCCTGTGATAGATGTGTGCCTCCCAGATTACCACTCCAGTGACAATAATAAATTGTCACTGTATGCAAATGGAGAAGTTATTTAACAAAAAAAAAAACAAAACAAAAAAATCCACAGAAGAGAGGATTACAGGGGTTTTTTTATTCTTCAGGCAGTAAAATTGTTTGTGATGAGGGAGCATTGAGAGCATTCAGTGCAAGGTTATGGACTGAGTGCCTCAATGCACCAGGCAAAGGGCATTCAGAATGATGAAAACTAGAGCTGTTGAGAATCTCTGTGTGTTTTAATAGCTCCTAAACTGATATTTAGGACCTCAGACCATAACTGGAGATGATTACCTTGGAAAAATGATGCAGGTCACCACGGTTGTTGCATGACACTCCTGGTTCTTCCCCCACAAATGCTGATGTATATATTTGCAGAGGGGAGCTTTGGAGGGGGAGGACTGTGGGGAGGTGATGAATAGTGTGTAATAAATAAGGGGAGAATGGAGCCTCTGGTACAAAGCCCTCTTGTAGATGCCACAATCAGAATAGACTGTGTTGACTTTGGTTTTAAAGATCCATTGTAAGAAGTGCTGCCTGTGACTATGAGGGCTTCCTGCCTTTCAGTGCAATTCCTCCCTGTGTATAGAGTGGAAAAAAAATAAAATAAAAAATAATAATAGTAAAAAAGTCCTGCTCTTATCCTACACAATAGTTTCTAGGCTTTGAATGTGTGAGGAGGTTGAAAAACTGAAGTAATGGGTTCAGCTCTTCAGACTAAATGTGCCTTGATGTCTGCTTTAGCTCTCTGCCTTTCTGTCTCTAAATTCCCAGCCTGGTAGGATGTTTCAGAGCTGGGAGCTTCATGAGCCTTGAAAAAGGGACTTTTTTTCCAGAGGAGGGATGAGGACAAGTGTTTGTGCAGCACAGGCTGTTCCAGGACTGTCTGGAAGTCAGTGGAAGCCACTCTGTCACTCCCCTCCTCACCTGGACAGGGGAGGGAAGGTGTAACAGAAGGTTCCTGGTCCAGATAAGGACAGGGAGAGATCAATCATCCATTACTGTCACGGGCAATACTGCTTTGAATGAGGAAAATGAGTTTATTTGTTACCAATCAGATCAGAGTAGGGTAATGAGAAATAAAAATGAAATCTCAAAACACCTTCTCCCCTCTTTTTTCCCAGGCTCAACTTCACTCTTGTTTTTCTGTTTCCTGCACTTAAGTGGGACAGGGATATAGGGAAAGGGGGCTGTGCTGCATTCTCCACATGTTGTCTTTGCTGCTTTTTCATCTGTCTGTCAGATTGTGTCAGGGTAGACAGGTAGGAAGGAGTAAATCTTGTAAATCTTTGAGGAAAGGATGATTCCTAATAGACAGCAAGGATCATCAGTGAGGCATTAATAAGAGTTCAAAGCCTTAAACACCAGCCACATGAACAGGCAATTTTTCACATTTTCAGTGAAAAATTTCAGTGAAAAATTATAGCATTTGACATACTTCTAATGCTTTTTTTCAGCGTTGAAGTTAATTAACATTTGGTCTTGAGGAAAAAATTAACAGGAACTGGCTCTTTTTCTCTCAGTTAATCCTATGAGATTCACATTTGTGGGCCAAGTTCTCCTGAGGGCAACATGTGCTTTATCTCTGCAGATAATGAGGATTTTTGTGAACTTTAGAGCCTGGCACTGGTGATCGGAAGAGAGATCTTTGACATCACTCTGCAGTTTCTCCTCTGTTCTTTGTTTTCTCTCTCTCTCACACACACACATGACTTTCCCTTACAAGGACATCATGTTGGGTTTGTAAGCCTGTGTGGACACAGGGAACAGAAAATCAAGAGCAAGTTGTGCCATTTCTTTGCAGTTTTAATCTTGATTAAACCTGGTACAACTGAGCAGGGAATGATCCTGAATGTTGTGACATAGTCAGTTTTTAAATATAAAGCACACTGATAGGTAAAGATAAACATTCCAGGGTTATTCTTACATTATCTAATTGGATTTTTTAAAAAGTCTTAACAGCACAGGGAATGCACTGTACGTCTCTTGTATGTTTTTTTGCTGATTAATTTCACCCTCTCCTGTTGCTGCTTTCCCCAGTAATCCTATGAGGACTCTCTCATATTTATTTCTAAATTTGTTTTTTGTTTTTTTTGTTTTTTTTTTTTGCTGTTGCAGACGGTGAGTCTCTCTGCTCCTGGGAACAATTCCCAACTTTTCTATCCCAGTGGATTTTTTTTTTTTTTGTAGAAAAATCCCTTTCTGTTTCTAAGTCAGAAATGTTTAATGTTCCTCTTTCACTGTTCTGGTCTCACCCAAACCCTTCCCTTTGAGAGATGGACATTTTTGCACAGTAATGCTTTGTTGGGCATTTCTATGAAGTCTTTTGACAAGAACAAAACACCATCCAAAATGCTGCTATTCTTGTTCAGCAGGAAGTGTTCTTTGCATTACTTAAATAGCAGGTTGCCAGTTTTTGTCATTTTGATTGCTCTGGAACAAAGGATAGACATAGAGCTTGGTTTGGCAAGGATTTAACTTAACTTCTTGCTTTTTAGCTGGAAAGGGAGAATAAAGGGCTCTGGAGATGGCTTTGTGGTAGCATTTTGCTGTTCCAGTGAGGTCATGGAGATGCTCTGCAGTGCTGCAGGAGGCTGCTCCCAGCTGCTTTCATTTCCCACTGGGAATGTGGGAATGTGTGAGACCAAAGCACGGAGCCACAGGAGGAATCACAGATACCCCTGAGCTGAGCTTGGCACAACTGAACCTTCTGTGCCTCACCTGTTGCAGAAGAGAGAATTTCCTGTTCTAGAAGTATCAATCCATCATTTTTGCCTGGTGGCTCCTGCAGATGGGAATGGATTTCAGAATGTTTGGGCATCAATCAGCTCAGTTTTGATGGCTGCTCTCTTCCAGGAGCGTCAGAAACAGCTGGAAAGCCTTGGCATATCCCTGCAGTCCTCTGGAATAAAAGTTGGGGATAATAAATGCTTCCTGGTTAATTTGAATGCAGATCCAGCTCTCAATGAACTCCTGGTGTACTATTTAAAGGTAAAAATATATCTTTGTATATAAAAATTTTGTAATGTCAGGCCTCTTATTCATTTGGAGAGGTGTACTTGGAGAGTTCTATAGAACTGTATGTCTAAAAATATTAAGATTTTTATGAGTACAGCCTTTTTATTTCAAATGTAATTCTTTGATGCACAGGAAAAGTTTGGGGATTTGATGTTTTTGTTTGTTTTGGTTTTCTTTGGCGTTTTTTTAAAAGAAATTTAGACTTGTTATTTTTGAGAAACTGTCTCTTGTTCTGGGATGAGGTGGTTTTGTTGGTTGGGTTTTTTTATGCAAACTTTCACAAGGTTTTGCCCATGAAATTGTTTTATATGAAAGCTGGGCATATCAGTAGTCAGTTTCTCTGTGTGTAGTCTAAATTCTGGCTGCTGTCTTCAGTTTATGAAATGCATTTTTAATCCTCTTCGTGCAACTTGCCAGAAGTGAAAAACAAGTTCTGTTCTGCCTCAGCACTACTGATGTGCAGACTCTCTGTTTCTGATATTAACCATCAAACACATGATGTGACTTTTTCGCCCTGTGCTGAAATATTTGGGCAGTTTATTGTGGCTTTTACAAATTGTAGATGGAGGACTCAGGAGGAGAAGCAAGGTACAACCATTTTAAAGTCACATCTCGGAGTGCAAATTCTAAAAATTTCTCAGCAAATGTCAGCAGTTTGAGCTTCACATTAAATCATTCTGTTCCCTTTGAAGTGGGGTAATAACTCTCAAAACAACCACAAAATCAGCAATTAAGCTGAAAGATGGTTTTAGTTTAGTCAGTCTTAGGAAATATCTGATCCTCTTTTATATCAGCCATCGTGGCTCTGCGATATCTCAATAGAAACAAGGGAAAACACTTTTTCTGTGTTGTATCTGCTAAAAAAACACATTAAAAAGGAGAAAAGAGCTGAGGTTTTGGGAGAGGTTGACTCTTTCCCAGACAACTTGCATGTAAAAGTCCAGAGTGTGACTCAGCTGCTAAATCACTGACAGATAATGGGACAGATCCCACTTTGTCCCAGTGGTCACTGGGGACAAGAATGAGGCAAAGCCTTTGGCCCATCAGTACCAACAGGAAAAGTCTCAGGTGGTTCTTTGAAAACTCCATGGGGTAGATTTTGTGTCCTTCAATTAATCTTTGTTATTTTTAAAATAACTCATATTTATCTTTCTCCCGGGGAATTGTGGTGTAAAAATCCCTGTGCTTAGAAATGTTTGTGATAAAATCACTTGCAGCTGTTTTTCCTAAAATCCTGAGATTTAACTCTCTTGTTTCTCAGAGTATTTACCCACTTTCTCTCTGAGCTGTGTGTGCACCAGGTCCTTCAAGTACTGAAGAACAACCTGAATTGACCTGTCTAAACTATTAAATCTATTCCTCAAAAATTGCTTGGAGAAGCCTAAAAAAGAGATTTCTGTCCCAAAATGGGAATCCAACCCTGGCAGTGGTGGAGTCCCCATCCTTCCTGGAGGGATTTAAAAGCCTTGTGCTGGTGGCACTTGGGGACGTGGGGCAGTGGTGGCCTTGGCAGTGCTGGGGGTTGGTTGGATTGTCTTAAAGTGTTTTTTCCAACCTTAGCAATTTGATTTCTGGGGTGATCCTTCATCTTCCCTGACACCTTGAGTATCCAGGAGAGCTGTTGCTGATCTAGGTGGAACCTCCATAGCCACCATGGATCTGCCACTGAGAGCCTCTCTAAATTCCTGCCTGAAATTCTTTATTCCTTTGGCTTCTACAACATTCTGAGGCACTGGATTCCCCCATTAAATCAAAATTCTCTTAATTTTAATGTTTAACTATTACCTGTAAACTTTCCTGAGTGCTCCCTGCTTGTTACTGTGAGACAAAGAGTTGATTTTCTTCTCTTTTTCCCTGGAAGGGAAGTATTGAACAGCTGTGAAATTTTGGGACCAGATGATACAACACATCCAGAAGGAGAATGAGTGAATTAGACCCAGTGAACCTCTGCAATCCATCATTAACATCTGAATTAATTTTTCCCCAGGAGCACACATTAATAGGCTCAGACAACTCTCAAGATATCCAGCTGTGTGGAATGGGAATTCTTCCTGAGCACTGCATCATAGACATCACCCCAGAAGGCCAGGTTATGCTGACCCCTCAAAAAAACACCAGGTGAAGGAATAAAATGCAGCCACAGCTGTTTGTCACTTGTCATTTTATCCAGTATTTTATCATTAATGGTGCACAAAGATACTTGGAAAACAAACTTCTCTATCTCCTTCGTAGTAAGAAAAATTCTGCTTTTACATTTTAATTGTCACCTGTTCCTCTGTCAACTCATGTTCCATTCCAGTGGGATTTCTCTCAGGGAGGGTGTTTGTAGCCCAAATTTTTGAAGAGGAGATGAGTAAATTGCATGTGCTTTCAGCAAATAGATACTCACTGATTTGCAGCTGTTTAGATGTGACTCCTATCAAAATTTGAATTAATTTTCTAGGAGATCTGTTGATATGCAAAGAGCTGCTGAAGCATTTGTTGCTTTATTCAATTAAGTAGCTCTACTTGAGAAGCAGCTGGCATATTCAGATTGATCACAAAATGACATGCAGAGTCAGCATCTCCAATAACTTATTGTTAATACACAGAATTCTAACTGTGCACATTTACCCTGATTTGTGGCTGATCTGCTTGGAGCAGATTGGACTGGGTGAAACCTGAGATTCCCTTAGAATTTGAGTTATCCCACAATCCTATTTTCAAATTTAATCTGACTGAGAAATAAAAGTAGTTTCTGATTATTTTAATTAGTGACTTTAAGCTGTTCATGTGTCAAAGGTATCAATTGCCTTATTCAAATATTTCTATTTTGTGTCTGTATTTCAGACCAGTGTGCAAGTGGTTTTTGCTAGTGACTTTGTTTTCTCAGGCTGCTCATTGTTAAGCTCTAATTTTACTCCCCAGACACAGCTGTAGTAATACCTGTCTAAATGTACTGAACTTCATGAGCTTAAGAGGTCAAAAGTAGCTGAATTTGAGGTGTGTGTGGAACAGAACTGGGTAGATCAGTGAATTTTCTTGGAATATTTTGCCTGTTTGCAATCCCTAAATCTCTTCACCTACCTTTACTTATTGCAATAATGAAAGTAATACTGGGAGGGGGAAAAAATGAAGCTTTATATAAAAATATTTACTTGAGATTTTTGCCTTTTCCCAGGACATTTGTAAACGGCTCTGCTGTCGTGTGTCCCATCCAGCTCCACCATGGAGACAGAATCCTGTGGGGAAACAACCATTTCTTCAGGTAACAAAAGTTATTCCAGGAATTGTAAATTGGCACCCACTTTGTTTTGATTTAAAGTAGAAGGAAAGATGAGGATTATAAAAGTAATACTGGTGTTGGACTGGTTTTTAATGCTAAATGTTATTACAAGGTTACTGTGTTCTCTGTCCCCTGTAGTCCCAGCCACATCTCTGACCTTTCTGTATCAGACAGGATCACTGGTAGATGTTTTCTGTTCAACACTGTGCTTTGAAACCCTCTGAAATACCTCAAAAATCAGTGAATTTGAATGATAGTCTAAAATGGCATTGCTTTATTTCACACTTAAAAGGAGAACCCACATAAAAAAAGTGAGCTATCACTTCATTATTGCCTCTAAATTATTTGGATGTGGAATGACTAAAAAATGTCATGATTATCTAGACTGTATTATTGGTAGCATGGAGTACTTAATTATGAGAATGTAGAATATATTAATTAGTTTACCTTCTGCTCCTGTTTTTGCCCTGAGGAAAATTATACCCACAGGAGATCAATAAAATTTGAAAGAGAAAAAAAATGTGATTTTGAGGCTCTGCTGAATTTTAACAATATTTGAAAGAAGCCCTGTGTTTCAGAGCTGAGCAATTTAATAATTCTCTAAAAATTTTCCTCTTATTTAAAGGTTGAATTTACCAAAGAAGAAGAAGAAGGCAGATCATGAGGATGAGGAGCGGGACAACTCCATGAAGTGCAGCAACAGTGTGGAGCAGCTGGATGTAGATGGAGACAATTCCAGTGAGGTGTCCAGTGAGATTAACTTCAGCTATGAGTATGCCCAGATGGAAGTCACCATGAAGGCTCTTGGTAGTAATGGTAAGGAGCCCCAAAAATTATTTGGAAATGTGTATAAAATATGAGGATAACCAGAGACTTTTTCCCTGATAACTTCCTTTTGGAGATTTTTTTCTTGTGAATGACTCATCACAGTCATTTTTGTGCTTGAGGAGGGAAAAATAACCATGGCAGACTGTTTGGTTTGGCAGTTCTTGCTGAGGGGAAAGCCAAAAGTGGAATGCTGGTGGAACTGCAGTCTCAAATCAAAGTGTTTTCACTTGGCTGTTTATTTTTCTTGTGTTATGTCTCACTCAGGCATTAACTGCAATGATTTCTGTCTCTGAAACCATGTTTTTGAGTTTTTGTGGTCTTATGTAGCTGTCCCAGAATGACATTATTTTGGGAAACAGGAAGACCTTTTTTTTTTTTTTTCCAACTTGGGCTTTCCCTTTTCTTAATTCTCTTAAATCATCTGCCTTGTAAACATTTGTTTTGCTTCAGAATTCAGCAGCACTTTTTAAATACACACTGCAACAAAACCAGAATCTCTCTTTTTACTTGATACCCGCGCTCACACCATACACCCAGGACACTCCTCAGCATGGATTTCACTGCAGTACTTTCTTTATTTTCAAACCCTGCCTAGACCCAATGCAGTCAATCCTGCAAAGCCTGGAGCAGCAGCACGAGGAGGAGAAGAGATCAGCCCTGGAGAGGCAGAGGCTGATGTACGAGCACGAGCTGGAGCAGCTGCGGCGCCGGCTCTCGCCCGAGAAGCAGCATTTCCGCAGCATGGACAGGTTCTCCTTCCACTCCCCCAGTGCCCAGCAGCGCCTCAGGCAGTGGGCAGAGGAGAGGTGGGTACCCCCCTGGGGCAATCAGGGGTGTTCAGTCAAATTTCTGCAGCGAATTTGGTAAAATTTTCATTGTGCTGCGATGGCGGTGGATTTCTGTGAGGAGTCGTGGTGGGGCTTGGGGAGGACATGACCAAAATATTTGTCTAAAAATCACAGAAGGGACATCAAAGACCATCCAATTCCACCCCTGCCATGAGGAGGACACTTTCCACTATCCCAGTTTGCTCCAAGCCCTGTCCAACCTGGCCTTGAACACCTCCAGAATAACCAAACTTACAGTGGTAGAAAACATGAGAAATAATGAGTTCCTGCTTTGTTGTTAAGGAGAAGCTCTATCCTGATCAGCAGCAAATTTAACTAAAGATAAGGTGATTGGATGAAATTTTGAGGCTCCTATGTGAGTTTGTTCTTTCATGGGTCATGCATGACTCAGCTGCTGGAACGTTGTTTTTCCTCTTGACTCAGATCCAGCTGTCTGACCTGGGCAGGTTCTGGCAAGCAAATAAAAAAAAAAAAAAAGGACTAAGAGGATGAAACAAAGAATTTTAATCCAAATAATTGTAAAAACCATTTAATAATCACAGAGGGGTCACTGTCCACTCTGCCTCTTCCTAGGTGATGGCACTGAGGTTATTTACTTCAGCCCCTAAATAATCTTTTCCACTGTTGCTGTCAAAAAGAGCAGCTGCAGGAGGAAGATGAAACCCTGAATAAATGAGTGTGGTAAAGACATTGTCATGAAAAATACAGATAGAAAAGCAACTTTGGAATTAAAAAATATTTCAGACAGCCTGACAAAGTGCCAGCTGTGTGCCTGGGATGTTTTGTAGCACCAGATTCCTGGGCTGCCCAGTTGCCACTTTTTCTCACACTTGCCAGGAAAGCCAGTAAGCAAGTGGGTCATGTCTGAATAAACCTTTCTCTGTAACATGGAACATCCACATCTGTGGTGGGAAAAACTCAGGAATGAGCCACACAAAAGCTGCCTGTTGAGCAGATGCGTGAAGAAGTCTCCAAAGCCAGCAGCACTCTAATTTTCATATTGCTAAATTCATACAGATAGGGGGGGATTTTTCCAGTTAAAATGTAATTTCATACACCTGATTTTTGTGTTAAAAATGATAAAATTATTTTGGTGTGAAGGGACCTGTCCCACCCCCTGCCATGGGAAAGGACACCTTCCACTGTCCCAAGTTGCTCCAACCCCATCCAGCGTGGTCTTGGACACTTCCAGGGATCCAGGGGCAGCCATAGCCTCTCTGGGCACCCTGTGCCAGGGCCTGCCCACCCTCCAAGCTGAGAATTCCTTCCCAATATCCCATCTATCCCTGTGCTCTGGCTGTGGGAAGCCATTCCCTGTGTCCTGTCCCTCCATCCCCTCTCCCAAATCTCTCTTCAGCTCTCCTGGAGCCCCTTTAGGCCCTGCAAGGGGCTCTGAGCTCTCCCTGGATCCTTCTCCTCTCCAGGTGAGCACCCCCAGCTCTCCCAGCCTGACTCCTGGGCAGAGGGGCTCCAGCCCTTGGAGCAACTCCTTGGCCTCCTCTGGACTCTCTCCATGTCCTCCTTATGTTGGACCCCAGGATGTTGTGTAGGGCAGTGTCCAAACCTTTGCACAAGTTCTGCTGAAGTCCAGGGCTTGTGCACATGAGGTTGCTCCTGGGTTTTCTGGAGGGGCTCACCTGTCTAATCTTTGTAGCAGCCCCTCTGCAATGTCACCTGTCCCTTCCCTCTTTAATCCTCACCTACAAGCTCTCATTGCCTCCTCATCCATTTATTTTGCTTTTCATGAACCTCATGATTTTCCCTGTCTCCCCAATCCCATTGTTCCAGGGAAGAAATGCTGACCCACAGCCTGAGGAAGCTGCGAGAGCAGATTGTTAAAGCCAATCTGTACGTGAGAGAAGCCAATTTTATTGGAGAGGAACTGGACAAGAGGACAGAGTACAAAGTGACCCTCCAGATCCCAGCTTCAAGCCTTAATGCCAACAGCAAGGTACAAGTCACCCTCACTGAATTAAATGGTTGTTTAGTAAGTTTGTACCTCAGTGTTCAGATCTCTCTTACTAACTATAACAATTGAGTTAGTTTCCCACTAATGTGGATTAAATACATCTCTGCTACATCCTTATTTTATACCATGAAAATTTTATAATGTCCCTTAAAAGATAAATGTTTGGGTGCAAGACCTTTCCCCTGCTGTTGATGTTGCCACTTGTTGCTGTTGCAGTGTGACAAAGTCTCTGCAGGTTGGGTAACATCTGTTGCAAGTGTTTACCATCCCTTTGTGGACATTTGACTTTGCATCATCCCAGTGAGCTATGAAAATTCTGCCATCCCCATTATGGAGGGAGGAACTGGAGCAGAGAGGATTTGGATTATTTGTTCCCAGGCACCTTAGAAGTTTTAGAAGGAGGGATCTGCACCCAGATTTCTGTGTCTCAGGCTGGCAACTGAAGCTGGTGTTATTTCTTGAAGCCAAATCAGTATTTTGGTGATACTCAGACTGTCATTAGTGCAGCAGATTTTATTCCAGGATCATAATTTTGTTCCTGGATTTTATTCCAGGATTATAATTTTTGTCAGTTGTTTTAGAAGTTTTTTTTCACAGTCTTCTGGGGAAGACACATCCAGAAACAGGATGATAAAGGGGGTTAAGTGTCTGCACTAGCTGAAAGTTGCAGTAATTTTAGCTGGAGCTCCAGGCCTGCTCTAACTTGAGGGTATTTGTGAAATACTTAAATGTTCCCATTTCTAACACTTATGCAAGGTGAAAATCCATGGAAACCAGTGCCTGTAGCTGTGATTAGACTGCCCAGTTAAAATGAGCACCAATACACTGTGACAGCTGAACTCAGAGCCTGTCACACTTGGATTTGGCTGTTCAAGCCAGAATAAAAGAAAGAACAGACTTCTCCCAAAAATACTCTCAAGTTTGTGTTAGTTTTAAACTCTTTTTTCAATGTTGTGACACGAATTCCTTCTTGGCATCCCTTTAATTGTTAAACAGAGAGGTGCAATTCTCAGTGAGCCTGCAATCCAGGTGAGGAGGAAGGGGAAGGGCAAACAGATCTGGTCACTGGAAAAGCTGGAAAATCGACTGGTGGATATGAGGGACCTTTACCAGGAGTGGAAAGACTGTGAGGAAGACAATCCAGTAAGTAAAAAGTTCTCCTGTAATTACATTCCTGTTACATTTTTAGGAGGATTGTTGGGTGGAGGTGGGGAGGGAATATGCAAAGGGCTGAGTTTCCCTGAGGTTTTGCTTTTCCTAATCCTGTACTGATGCTCAGCATTTCATTAACCCTTATCTTGTCACTCTGATCCCTGCCTGCATGCATAGTTTGGTGAGGGAATGGAGCACACAATGGAAGGCTGCAGGTGACACAACAGCAGTTAATGTTCAGGAATCTGGCTAAGTTAAGGAGGACTTGTTCAGGACAGGCCTCACCCAAAGTAAAATCCATTTCCATTCTGCCTGTGATCTAATCTGGCCTCTTACTTGAGTCCCTTTTTCTTTCACTGGGCTGGTTGTGCAACACTTTGAGAAGTGTTTCCTGGGAGGTTTGGGTTCCTGACAGACTCTGGATTTGCTTGCAGGTGATGAGAGCTTATTTCAGGAGAGCTGATCCCTTCTACGATGAGCATGAGAACCACAGCCTTATTGGAGTAGCCAATGTTTTCCTTGAGTGCCTGTTCTATGATGTGAAGCTTCAATATGCTGTTCCAATCATCAACCAGAAGGGAGAGGTTTGTCATTCTTTAAAATCTATCCTTACCCAGCTGTTTAATTACAGCCTGTGGATCTTGCTAGCAGCACGGAGTAGATAATTTCCAGTTTCATGTGCTCAAGTTCTTCCCTAAAAGTGTGGAATTGTGTAAATCCCATAATATTTTACTGGAGTTTTCAGACAGTTCTGAATCCCAGCAAGGTGATTGTGAAAGGAGAAAGCTTCTAGAGGGAAATAGCCCAAAATAAGTCCTTAGGATGAGCTATAGCTCCACTGGTTTCACTGCCTGCCATCGAGAAAATAAGTTCTTAAATATATTCTGTAAGAACAACTTCAAAGGCAGCAGAGCACACCAGGCAACATTCTCCATGCTCTACATCAACTGTGCACTTTGCAAACCCTCCAGAGACTGGTTTGAAGGTGAAACTGTTCTCTAAGTCACCCCAGTGTCTGATTTCTTCATGGTTTTTGCAACAAAGTCTTTTTGATCCTTGCTCCACAGCGTTCCTCACATAGTGCAACAAATACAGAGTGCAAAAAGGAATAAAGTGTTGGCTGCTTACAGACTGGGCAGGGGTTGAAGCTGTCACTGTGTTCTGGCACACAAATAACTCTGGCTCCTGCCCTGCCAGGTTTCAGGTCGTCTCCACGTGGAAGTTGTTCGAGTGAGCGGGGAGATCGATGACAGGCTGGTGGGAGGTGAGGACAGTCCTGACTACTCCAATGAAAATGACATCCCAGAGAGAAAACTTGTCTGCAGGGTGAGTTCCAGGTGTCTCCCAACCTCTGAGCAACCTTTTCTCTTCCCATCCTGAGTCAGAAAGAAATTCTTGGCTTCTGGACATTGAATGTCTTCTCTTTGTGGCCTTATTTTGTTTCTGGAGTGGCTGAAGTAACTCAAGATAATTAGTTGGGGTTTGTTCCTTTCAATAATTGCATTTATATACCAAAGGCTCACCCCAGGGATTTTCTTAGAATTCGGGGAAGGTCTTTGTATTAGGATTGGCACTGCAATATCCAGTTCAAGAATCAGAATCCAATCAAAGATGGGAGATAAACTCCCATCATTCTAGGAATCATTATCTCTTAATATTTCTGTTTCTCTCAATATTTCTTTCTCTGAATATTAAATATTTTGTAAAATATGTACGGTGTGTTTATTACTGTTAGAAATAAAAAGACAATTAGTAGGAAATATTTACTAGCAGTTCTGTGATAGTAAAACTGCAAGCTACAGTTAAGAAAAGAAAGGCAAAAAACATAAGAGGGGGTGGTCCCCAGCCTTGCTGACTTCTGGAAAATATGAACAGTTTGGGAGAAATTGTGCCTTTTTTCCCCCACTTTTTATCCTGTCCCATAGCTCCAGTGCTTACAAGCAGGATGGGACATTTTGGCAAAAAAGACTCCTGCCTAATCCTGAGGCTCAAACTGCAGAAGTCCAACTCATTTGGTCTTAATTTGACAAATGGAGAATAGAAGCTTATTAAATATATGGTGAATATGATGGCTTTGTTTAGATCAGAATGAGAATTCACAACATTTTGTTTCTATTTGACCTTGATTTGATGAGGGGACAGGCTAATTTTGCATTCTTTGGGGATGATTTTGGGTTATTTCCAGCATCACAGAGAAAGAACAAGTAGTATCTTAAACCAAGGATTTTTTAAGCTTAAAGGAGCCACTGGAAATATGAGATTTTTATTGTATTCCTTTTCAGTTGCAATGGGTGCATTTCACCATTAAAAATGAGCAGAATGTCCCTTCCAGAAAATATGAGCCTGGTGACATCTAGTGACTGTCCTCAGCTGCTGCACTCCAAATACTGTCTCCAATGAGTATCAGTGAAGAAATTTTATTTGCTAAATTCTTTTTGGTTTGCTGTTTTTTATTTTTTTTATTTATGTTCTTACTTATTTTTTCTGTTCTTATTTTTTTCATCCTTTGCAGTGGAAGGTTGTTCTGCTAGGTGATGTTTTTAATTCCATTCCTGATGAATAAGTGCTTTTCATTTCTTTCTCACCTCCTTTCCAGATTAAAATACTTCAAGCTACAGGTTTGCCACAGCACCTGTCCAACTTTGTGTTCTGCAAATACACATTCTGGGATCAAGTGGACCCAGTTGTTGTTGCACCTGAGGTGGATCCTTCCCAGTCTTCCATCAGCAAGGAGCCACGGTGCATGGTTGTCTTTGACCACTGCAATGTAATTTCTTTTTCTGTTTTATTCATTAAACTGTAAGGCAGGCAAAAAAAAAGCAGGTTTAGTTTGTGTAGGAGTTTTAGCTGCCTCTTTTCTCTTTTCATCATTTATTTCTAATGATGAAATAAAAACCATCATTTTATTTCATGATGCCGTAATACCATTTTTAATTTCATTATGTTGATACACTGATTTTTTTAAATAGGAATTCAAATATCTTCAGAGTCCATTCAAGTTTGATTCTTCTGCACTGGTAATTTGTACAAAAATCACTGAAGGTGAAGTTGGTTAATAAAGGAAAACATCAGTTCATCTGAGAAGCTAATATTGGAATTTATCCACAGTAAAATTCACTGTGGATGAGGGATATTCATCTGAGGTTATATGATGCCACTAACTGAGCTGATCACTCTAAACTCTGATGAAATGAAGAGAAATGTCCCAGTTCTGGGACATGGGGCTGCTGTAGATGGTAAAGTTGGGTTGTTGGAGGTCAGAACAGACTATTTAGGACAGACTCTTTCTTCCCACTGGCTTTGGAGCAGCAGAGCAGAGGCATTTTATAGAGACATCTAAAGTCAGCTTGGATGAATCTCAGCCAAGTCACCCCAGCTGTCATTGTGTTCTAGCACTTCTCATCACACTGGGCAATTTATTCCTCTTCCCATTTGTGAAGTGGATGTAACACCTTCTGATGAGTTTTGATTTTCTGATTCTGAAGCATTGCAACATATGCTTTGATTTTTTTCTGAGCCATTGGCTCAGGGCTTGCAACAGCCTGTGGTCATTTTTCAGCTCCTTATAGACTTTAATCTTTGGAAAATCACATTCCTTTGACCTGCCTCCTGATTTTACAAACTGAGCCAACACTTCCTTTCCCCTGCATTGTGTCTTGGGAACCAGGGGGATTTTAATTTTACTAAATGCTTTTATTAAAGTCAAGGCAGCAAAATCTCCCAGCCTGAGTCATGTAGTCACAGTTACCAACTGATTTGTCCTTTCCAGGAGGTTTCTGTGAATATTTCTGAAGACTTCATGGAACATCTTTATGATGGTGCTTTGGCAATTGAAGTTTATGGACACAAGCAGAGTGGGGACCGAAAAAACCCAGCCCTGTGGGATTTGGGAATAATTCAAGCCAAAACACGCAGCCTTCGGGACAGGTACATGTGGGAAATACATCTCTGGTTTGGAATTTGGGGAAAATCAACATCTGAGGTGCCCAGTTTTGAAGCAGGTTTGGGGTAAAGAGTCAAATTTTGAACTGAAGGCCACTGGATGACTCTGGCCATGAAATGCCATCCCTGTAATGCTGCCACTGCCACTTGCAATAAGCAATTATTCCTTATTGCTTCAATTTAGATAAATATGCAATATTATGATAATTCAGACTGCAGGGAGATGGTTTTTTATTTGCTGGCACCATTTGTTGTCCCCAAAGTAATCTTGTAGCAGCATTTTCTTAAATGGAAGTTGTTTTGCCTCTTCAGTTAGAAGGCAACTCTGCATCTTAATTTATTGGCAGTTACTTCTCTTTTTACTTGTAGCTTAAGCTTATGTTGACTATTGAGCTGCATAAAAGGAGATTTAAAATAAAAGTCAGGGAAATATGGCAAAGGGGAAGAGAGTGCTCTAAAATAGTGGGTTATGTTTGGTAGCTAAGTAGTGAGCACCTCTATCCTTTTTAATTTTGAAGTTCTACAAAAATGGCTGCTTCTTATTAAGCTCTGGGAAGAATTGAGAGAAGGCAGTGATATGAAGAAGGTCAGGAAAGTGCTCTGAATTTTGAGAGCTTGTGAGACAATGTCATATTTCATTCTTCTGTCTTCCATCTCAGCCTGATTGCCCTGACAACACTGAGCTTCTGTGGCAGGAGTTGAGACCAGAGCTTAAATGTGGAATTGGGGTTTGTATTGGAATCAGGAAAAGGTTTATTTCTGATGTTTGACTAAAATAGCTGTCAGGAAAATTTAGAAGCTCTGCACAGCTGCTACCTGTGTGCTCACAAATGGTGCATTTTTTGCAGCAGTTGTTGCTACTTCAGTCTGCAATGTAAGCTTAGTGTTTTGATGTTTTAATTCCTTTTTTGGGAGGGAAAAGACTTGTTCAGAAGAAACAACCCAGTCCATGACTTGTCCTGCAGGTGGAGTGAGGTGACGCGCAAAGTGGAGCTGTGGGTTCAGATCCTGGAGCTCAATGAGAACGGGGAGTACTGCCCAGTGGAGGTGACCCCTGCCAAGGATGTCAGCACAGGAGGCATCTTCCAGCTCAGACAGGTGAGGTGGCACAGGCAGGGCTCCAACTGTGCCAAAACCACTGGGGAGCTTTGCTTTGGGTGCCCAAGGAAGTGTCAAGCTTAGGTGCAAAATTGTGGAAAACAGATGGAAAGCAGGAGACTCAGCTTAAAGGTGATCAAAGCCCTCCCTGTAACCTGTTTGCTCTGTCCTGTGCCAGCACCTGGCAGGAGGGACATCAGTCTCCTCTGAACTTCATTATTTTATAAAAAAATCCAAGAATTTTCTTTTATTTGATCCTTTCAGCCAAGCACTCCTCTGTTCAGGAGTCAGAATGGGTGACATCTTCCAGCTCAGACAGGTGAGGTGGCACAGGCAGGGCTCCAACTGTGCCAAAAACACCAGGGAGCTTTGCTTTGGGTGGCCAAGGAAGTGTCAAGCTTAGGTGCAAAATGTGGAAGACAGATGGAAAGCAGGAAACTCAGCTCAAAGGTGATCAAAGCCCTCCCTGTGACCTGTTTGCTCTGTCCTGTGCCAGCACCTGGCAGAAGGGACATCTTCTCTTTAAAAAATATTAGTTCTCCACTGAACTTCATTATTTTATAAAGAGGTCCAAGAATTCTCTTTTATTTGATCCTTTCAGCCAAGCACTCCTCTGTTCAGGAGGCATCTTCCAGCTCAGACAGGTGAGGTGGCACAGGCAGGGCTCCAACTGTGCCAAAAACACTGGGGAGCTTTGCTTTGGGTGGCCAAGGAAGTGTCAAGCTGAGGTGCAAAATGTGATATTGTGAAAAGCAGATGGAAAGCAGGAGACAGAGCAAAACTCAGCTCAAAGGTGATCAAAGCCCTCCCTGTTGCCTTTTTGCTCTGTCCTGTGCCAGCAGCTGGCAGAAGGGACATCAGTCTCCTCTGAACCTCATAATTTTATAAAAAGATCCAAGAATTTTCTTTTATTTGATCCTTCCAGCCAAGCACTCCTCTGTTCAGGAGTCAGAATGGGTGACATCTTCCAGCTCACACAGGTGAGGTGGCACAGGCAGGGCTCCAACTGTGCCAAAAACACCTGGAGAGCTTTGCTTTGGGTGCCAAGGTGTCCAAGGAAGTGTCAAGCTTAGGTGCAAAATGTGATGTTGTGGAAAACAGATGGAAAGCAGGAGACAGAGCAAAACTCAGCTCAAAGGTGATCAAAGTAACCTGTAACCTTTTTGCTCTGTCCTGTGCCAGCAGCTGGCAGAAGGGACATCAGTCTCCTCTGAACTTCATTATTTTATAAAGAGGTCCAAGAGTTCTCTTTTATTTGATCCTTCCAGCCAACCACTCCTTTGTTCTTTGAATTCTACCTGCTTTAAATTGTTAATGCTTAGCTGAGCAGCTCACATTTTTAAAATGATGAGCTATTGATAAGCTGATGCCCAAAGAACACGAGGAATCAGTAAAAGTTAGATACAGGCTGCTCCTCTGACCTCACCAATTCCTTTGATTTTAAATTTTCCTTTTTTTTTTTTAATTTACTTTTTTTCCCCCTTACAGTTTTAGTAAAGAGCAGTTGCTTTGCTGCACTGATACCATCAGTGAGTCAGAATTTTCAGCCAAGGAGAGCAGAGCCAGAAAAAGTTCACTGAAATTCCAGTAGCTCACCAAACTGGACTATTTGCTCTCCTCTTTTATAGGTGGGAAGAAGATCCCATTTTCTACCTTCAAAAGTATTAAAAATAAAATCCTATTAGGGTATGTTTGAAAACCCTCCAGAAAAGTAAACTGAGGAGCTGCTGAATGCTGAACTTTTATTTTTCTCTGTAAATTCATAAATCCTGTAAATATAAATCCTTGTAACAGGAGGGGGATCTCTTAAACACTTGGTCATTGGGATTGCAGCACTTTTGTTCTTCCCAAAAGATAAATATAATTCTCCTTGCCAATGGCTGCCAGTAGAGGTCTCTCTGGAATTAAACTTTCAGCACTTTATATTATTTTTTTTTTAAACAAGCATTTCAAATTGTTCTTTTTTGGCCAGGGGCAATCTCGACGAATCCAGGTTGAAGTGAAATCTGTGCAGGAATCTGGGACCTTGCCACTGATGGAGGAATCCATATTATCTGTTGGTGTTGGCTGTGTTCAAATAAAACATGCCAAGTCACAAAATTATCAGGTAAAACTCTGAATATTTACTGTCAGCTATTTCCAAGAGCTGGAAGGCATCAAGAGAAAAATTTCCCATGGCAAAAATAACGGTTTTAAGATGTTTTGTGTCTCTTCTGGTTCTGGTTTTGGTTGGGATTTTTTTCCTATTTTTGAAAGCAGCACAGCCTCAACACACTCGAAGAAGAAAAAGAAAATGCAAATCTTCCTAAAATCCATTAGGGATTTTTTGTGTAGATTTTACCTCAAATATTAGACATGGAAACAATATTAAATAATTATTCAAAACAAAAATTAATTTAAAGTATTCAAATTAAAAATTCAAATTAAACCAGTGCAACATATATTTGAATAGTGTCAAATTCCAAATGTCAGAATTCCAGGAAGCACTTGTGGCCCACAGCAGATGTTGGGCAGTTCTTGGACAGTCTCACACACACTGCACCTCATGTGCATCCCTCTCCTTTTAGGGATTGTCTTCTTGAAGTTCTCCTGTGAGTTTCTGGTGCACTTTGACTTTTTCCCTCCAACAGATAAATAAGAGTTCAGTGACTCACTGGCAAACCAAAATCTGGTGCAGCAGAACAGGTCTCGGAACTTGTTTGATTTGAGGCAAGGCCAGCTAAGTGGAAAAGTAGGAGATGTCCCAAAATGTTTACCCTATTGACAGTGTATGATCCAGTCCATGTCTGCTCCCCTTTTTTTGATTAATCAGGATGGTTTTTCCTTTGAGCTCTGAAGTACTTGGGGTTTCTGTTGTCTCCTAACCAAGGCAGTCCTTTCCCATTGTGTGTCTGGAGTACAAAAGGGGAATTTTTTCCACCTTTCCAGCAGCATCCTGGGCAGATTGTTCCTGTTATTCCCCATTATGCTCCTGTTGGCTCTCCCTGCAGTTTTTCCATCACAGCAGCTCCTGATACCCACATTTCCTTCCTATTAAGCCAGGAAACTCCTGAATGGAGGAAGTTTCTCTCCTAGGACAGCATGATTGAGTCTTGCAGTTTTTCCTTGACCCACAAGTGCCCCTTTCAGCCTGTTTTGTAGGGAGAATTCCCAGAGGATCATCCTATCTGCCTCACCTTATTTATTCCCCACTGAATTCCTGATCCACTGACCAGTTCCAGACCTATCCCACAGAGCTGGCAGTCCCCAAAATAGTACATTCTGTCAAGGAGAAAGACTTCAACTCAACTTGAGAGAGAGAAACCAGTGAGTTATGCCTGACACTGATAACTGCCATGAGAAATGGCCTTTGAAAATCAGATTTTATGAAACCTGTTGCTTACAATAGGCTTTGGACATCAGCACCTGGGTTTTTAGTCCCCTCATTATCATTTCTCTTATCTCAGGTAAATCAGCTATCTCTGGAATGTGAAAGATTTTCTAAAGACCTTGAACTAAGGAAATGCCTCTTCTCTGTAGCTTTTTAATTTTAGCTTAGCTAAGTTTTTGCTTTCATGATAAAGGTAGAAAAGTAGGCTCTGGTGGCTCGTTATTGCTTAACTAGCTAAGTAATAACTCCTTGAGGATTGGAACCCTCATTCCTTTTCCATTCCCTGTGAGGAGGGGCAATTGTGCTCATTGCAAGTGGCTCTGCCCTGGCTGAAGGTCAAGAATTATAGGTGGGAAAATAATGGGAATAAAAAGTTTAAAGCCTGCATTGTCAGTCCTGGTGTGGCTGCTGTTCTAATTCCCTATTAATTGCAGTCGATTTTTACAGTTCTTCTCCTTTGCAGCAAAGTTACCTCCAATTATTTGGACACATCTCAGTTTTGGGGGCTGTTCTGGGCCCCCTATGACAGGAGAGACCCTGAGAGGCTGGAGAGTGTCCAGGGAAGGGTTTGGAGCCCCAGGAGCAGCTGGAAAGGGGCTCAGCCTGGAGAAAAGGAGGGTCAGGAGGAATTTTCCTCTCTGGAATTCCCTGACAGCAGGGGCAGCCAGATGGGATTGGGATTTCTCCCAGGGAACAGGGACAGGATGAGAGGGAACAGCCTTAAATTATGCCCAGGGAGGTTCAGGCTGGTTATTTGGAACAATTCCTTGATGGAAAGGGTTGTCCAGCCCTGGCACAGCTGCCCAGGGCAGTTGTAGAATCCCCATCCCTGAAGTGTTCAAAAAATCTGTGGATGTGGCACTTGAGGTTCAGTGCTGACCATGGTGGTGCTGCTGGTTCATGGTTGGACTCAATGGTCTTAAAAATCTTTTTCAGCCTTAACAGTTCTGGGATTCTATGCCAAACTTAGATTTTTCAGCACGTGCTCAAAAACTTAAATTCTAGAGATAAAACAGCATTTTTCTTTGCTGTCCAGGATCAACAGGTTTTAAGGTGTTTTTCCTGTTTCTTTCTTATATTCCACTTTCTTTCAATTATTAAGACTTCTGATAGTTGACATTACTGTGAATTTTTCCATTATAATTATTGGATTGTTCTGGTTGGTGTTTAGATGAGATGATATCAGCAAATCTTTGGGATGTCAGTGGGTTTTAATTCTGTGACCATTGCTAAACTCAGACTTTTATTTTTATGTAAGACTGTTAATATTGCTTAAAATAGTTACACCTTTTGCATTCAGTATGTTTCCTGCTATAAAAAAAATAAATTAATGACATGGTTTTTTTGTGTTTTGGCCTAGGAAGAAGAGGATGAAATGGACAGTTATCAGGTAAAAATATAAAATTCTCTCCTACAAATGCAGAAGTTTTCAGATTAAAGCATATTAGAGGAGGAACTGAATGTTCTTCGGGATACTCAGGTGTTTTGGGGGTTTTTTAAAGGACATGAGCACTTGAAAAAAAATCATTTTAAGGGCACATTTGCAGGTGCTGTAAGAGTGGGATGGATTCCTGACATGAGGCTGCTAAACACTGGAGGGAATGGTGAGGACTGGGGTTTCCAGCTCCAGTGGTTAGTGAGTTTTTGAGTAGTTTGAGGGCAAAGAACTCTATAAAATGAAGGGCTTTTTTCAGCTGGGTAGTACAGAAAAAAAGCTAAAGAGTTGGCAAGCAAAAATACTTCAAATAAGATCTGCAAAATTGAAGGGTTTGGATGTGTCTTCATCTTCTGCTTGGGTGTAGGATGAGCAGAAGGGTTGAGAAAATGTGCAAACCACAATCAGGAAACTTTGGCTTTCCTGGGGCAATATTTAATGTGGTTTTTTTCCCCTTTTTAGGACAGGGATTTGGAGAGGCTCCGTCGGAAGTGGCTCTGTGCCTTAACAAAGCGCCAGGAGTACCTTGATCAGCAGCTGCAGAAACTCGTGGGGAAGCCTGGTAAGGAAAATGCTGCTAAAGGCAAAAGGTGGAGAGATGGGCACACACTTTTCATCTCAATATGTTGTCACATTTAGAAAAGATGTTCATGGGGACCTGGATCTCTGAACTCAGCAGTAATTTGCTTTTTTGGAGGGATGAAGTTAAAGCTGGAGAAGCCTCTATGAAATTGTTTGTTGTTTTGGGGTGTTTCTTTGTGTGCTGGGCTGTGAGCAGAGCAGGTTTATTCTGTCATGGGGGGTACAAAACCTCTGCCACGTGCCAGAGGCTCTCAGGGCTGCTCTGCTGTCCTGACTGCCCTCCTGACTCTTGCAGATAAAACCGAGGACGACGCGGATCGGGAGGCTCAGCTCTTGGAGATGAGGCTGACCCTCACAGAAGAGAGGAATGCTGTGATGGTTCCTTCTGCTGGCAGTGGGATCCCTGGAGCTCCAGCAGAGTGGTAGGAACATCCATTCCCAGAGGAGGGATGTAAAAATGATGCACAGCCCATTCCTGCCTTTGGATTGGGGCCATTTTTTTTTTCTCTTCTCAATCTGGCCTCTGTACCCTGCATGAGCAAAGTTGTTAAAATTAGGCCTCTTGCTTAAATTATATTATCAGGTTGTGTCTCTGAAATCCAGAAATGCTGTTTGGTAAACGATGCTGTTATTGATCAGGGTGTAATTATAACCTTCTGAAAAAAAGGAATCAATATTTATTACCACTGCACTTGCCATTTAAAAAAATTAGCTAATATGTTAACTACCTAGTTCATTCACTTAAAAGGCTGCCCTCTCATCATAAAACTGCATCTCCAGGAGCATTTTGTTGCACTCCTGGTTTGAGAACAAACTCTGTTTAGTCAGCAAGTGTTCCATGTCATTTTCTGAACATTAAAAATAGTAGAGAGCACTAGACTGAGGCTGCTGTGCTGGATCAGCTGTGAGCAACAACTGCAGATAAGGATTTGGGGTTGTTTCACCTCAAACTCAACTT
Organism: Setophaga petechia; assembly: GCA_024362935.1. Taxonomy (NCBI): domain Eukaryota; kingdom Metazoa; phylum Chordata; class Aves; order Passeriformes; family Parulidae; genus Setophaga; species Setophaga petechia. The sequence goes on along the minus strand of JANCRA010000085.1, from coordinate 543,720 downwards.
CAGTTCCTTGAAACTTCCTGAATATCTTCTCTGAGCAAGCCTCTAATGGTATTTATTGATGGAATTGAGTGTCATGGAGTTTGAAGCTGAAGTTTGTCAGAGCTTCTAAAACATCAAAAAATATCAAGTTCTTGTTGGAAAAACATAACTTTCACATCAGTGTTTCATTAGGTTTGAAAACGGGAGGAGCTGCAGGAAACTTGCTCCAGGAAGAATCTGGTTTGCACCAGAGGAAATGTTCAGTATGATCCAAGCACTTTATATATTACAAGACTCCAGCCTGCTCTTGTTCACTATTTAGAGTTTTGGCTCTTCTCTATGTGTTTTGTAAGAAAGTGTAATAATTATGTGGAGTGGCAGCATCAGTGTTAGTTTAAAAACTTTGAGACTGGCTTTTCTGATGCCCCATTTTCCCTGTCATCACTAAAGCAGAGAGGTTTGCATTTCATGAATGTTTGTGTCAGAGTAAATAAACTTAATTTTGCTATTAGCATTTAGGAGAGAGAAATCACTTCAGAAAGCAGAGGTCAAAGAAGATAGTAATTGTAAGAGAGCTGATATTAAAGAAATACTAATTTATTTGAGTCTCTTGGAATCTGCAGCAGTAAATTAAAATAGAAGAGGTTTGCCAAGGTTATCAATGGTTTGGCTAAAGATTGCAGACTGAATGCAATGTCCTGGGGGTTTGGACCACCAGGGACGTGTGCTGGGTAAATCTCTCTTACTTTAAATGCCACCATTGTCCCTGTCTTGTATTTTAGGACTCCTGTGGCTGGTATGGAAACTCACATTCCTGTTATATTCCTTGACTTGAATGGTAAGTGGTCCTTAAGGTGGCAGAGTAATTTGGAAACAAACTTTGTCCAGCCAGTGAGGTTTCAGAATTGAAGCAAACTTAAAATTAACAAAAGCCTGGAATGGCAGGTGGATTAATTGGAGAAGTGTCCATTTTTCCTGAAACATATTGCTTAATGTTTCAAAATGAACAATATTATGTATGGAAGGAACCATAGGGTTTTAATAATCCCCTGTTTCAGTGCTTCTAATGCAAGATCCAGTTTTAGCAATGTATTTGTCACATGCTCCTGCCAAAAATGGGAAGTTGGAACCAAGAGGGTGACAGCTCCAAAGCAATCCAGGGAGCAATCAGTTAAATAAATCCTCGATAGGATGTTTAAAAGAGGGTTAACAATTGGATGAGAGGGGTCAGGTGAGAAGGGGAGGTGACACTCAGCCTGTTGGGAGGACACCTGGGCTGCAATCCCCTGGCACTGGTGATTTGTCCACCTGGGACAGCACATCCATGGATCCAATGGCTTCAGAGAGGAGCTGGTTAATAATTCATGGGGAAGGTCTCCAGCCAGGACAGGCTGAGCTTCTCAAAACCCAGATTAAGAGTTTGTTTAATCATGATCTAAAAGTACTGTGTTTTCTCCTGTGCAACCAGCAGTTTATCTTAACAGCACCACATATTTAATGCCAAATGAGTTCAGTGCTGAAAATCCACCTGTGGGCAAGGAAGGGGTGTTTGCCACAGGGGGAGATTCCTGCCCTTTATTAGGCACCTTGGAGTCTTTGTCCCCAAATCTTTATGCAAATTTTCTGTATAAAAATAGGAATTTTTTTTTTTTTAATGTGGAGCAATTCAACTTTAATTTTGTTGGTGAAGTCTAAGTAGCCATGGTGGGAAACTAGGGATGAAAATGTGAATTCATGACTTGCTGATGCTTTTTTAAAAAGGATGATTGCTTTGTGTTTCCTCACCTTCCACATCCCCTCCTGTTTGCAGCTGATGACTTCAGCTCCCAGGATAACCTGGATGACCCAGAGGCAGGAGGCTGGGATGCCACTCTGGTGGCAGAGGAGGAGGAGGAATTCTTTGAGCTACAGATTGTAAAGCATCACGACAGTGAGGTAAGGAAATCTGCAGACCAGGGAACTTCAATCTTTTAATTGTTCTTTTTATATCCCCACATGTGAAAATAATACATCAAATAGGTCATAAAAGTGATAAAGCACTTGTTTCTCCTGTGAGCAACTGTGTTTTCAAGGAATATCCACTGGAAGTATAATCATGATTTGGAAAATAGTAAAACTCGAGGATCTTCTTCATCCCAAAAACCTGAGATTCAGTTTGTATTTAACAAAGCAAAACCCCTGAGCAAATTAGGGTACAAAAGCTCCAGCTGAAAAAACAGTCAATCTTAATTGTTAACATTTTTACCTCTGCATTATTACACTCATTATCCTCCATTTTGACACATAACTCATAGTTTCACAACTTTACAGCTGTTGGTTTATAATTTCTACTATTAGCTTTAGAGTCTCTGACTTATTCCTTACAATTTTGCTCCTTTCTCTGAATTGTTTTGTTTTTTAGAGGAGCTTGATTCCTGGTAGTTCTGTTAGGAAATTTTTTTTTTGGTCCTGATTTGTATTTAGAGCCTGGAAATTTGGCTACCAGGCCATTTTTCTTATGGCTTGAAGAGAAACCATTTAAATCTTCAGTAATACTTATATTTTAACATGCAAGAAGAAAAATTCCAGCTTTTGCTGTATTGCTAGAAAGGCTTCAGCAAAGTTATTTCTCAAATACAGACAGGAGAATTTTTGTGGTGTGATGGAAGATTTCCACTGCAATCTCTGTTGCTCTCTGGTTTATCTTAATAAATTAGGCCAAATGGTCCTGCACTTCTGCATATTTTATAATTTATTTGCAATGATCCTGGATATTCAAAGATCTTTTTTCAAGAGGAAATGTTCCAGAATTTGAGCAAGTTGGCATTTTTAATCCCAACATCTTCATTTGGCAAACTGATCTTGATTTTTAAATGGCCTCTTCTCAAGTGCAGGGATTTTTTTCTTCACAGGGAGCGAAACGGAGAAGCCGACTCTCAAAATTTATGTATTATGTATTTTTGCTAATTATGCTTAATTAATTACAGTTAATTATACACCTAATTATGCTTATTAGAGGATACATTTATTTTTTTTTCCCCCCCTTTTGCAGGTGAAAGCAGAAGCCTCATGGGACTCCACGGTCCACGACTGCATCCAGCTCAGCAAGGGGACGGCGGCGGAGGAGAGGGTTTACCTGATTGTCAGAGCCACTGTCCAGCTCAGCCACCCTGCAGAGATGCAGCTGGTGCTGCGCAAGCGCATCTGTGTCAACGTCTATGGCAGACAGGTACAGCTCCTGCAGCCCTTCCCACCTCCCAGGACTCACATTCCCTCCTCTCTGCCCCCATCTCAGCCCGGGTGGAAGCGCCGGATCCGCGGCGTCCAGCGAGGCTTTGAGCTGCCGAGTCGTTTTCCTGGTATCCCTTGTGTTGTGGATGATGACACAGCTTGTTTTTTTAAGGCATCTAAATATGAGAAATTAATTTTTCTCTTAACCACTAAGAGCTTTCTCACTGGAAAAAGAAGAAGAGTTAATTTCTCGTGAGCTTGGAGTTTGTATTTTGTATAAAGGAACTTCTGTGTTTCCCTAGCCTTGTTTTAAGTCCGCACATTGCTGCTAACCTTTTGTATTTACACCTCCAGGTATCAGCTAGGAATAGTTGGAGGAGAGATCCCTTGTGTTAATTCACCAGAGTTAATCACTCTTGGTCCTTTATGTTTCCCAGCTGGTGCTCTTACAACAATGTGTAGGTGAGAGCAGGGTGTTTGATAAATGGCAGGCAGTGAAGTTGTCATTCCATTTGCAGCATCATGCCCTGAAAATAATATAAATCCTGAGACTGATGGGGGAGGAAGGAGTTTGTTCAGCACTGTCTGAGAATCCAGCCTCCCCTGGCAGTGATAATGACAAAGCAGAAAGCCTGGATTGTTATTCTGGTTGCTCATCTGTAGTTAAAATCTGAAGCAAGAGCAAAGGGAATAGGTGTGGTCACACCCAGAAACCCTGAAGGCAACTCCCAGCGCTGGAAGTAGAACCCCAGTTCTTGGTGCTTCCATCAGGCAGAAGCTTTTTTCTCAGCAAGGGAAGAGCAGTGAATTTTTTGTCATATGGAATGGGAGACTGTATTGAACAGATCAATTGAATGTGCCAATAATCACAATCGGGTGAAGTCTTCATCAATTCTGTTTTCTACAGATTTAGTCAGTGCCGTTTTTTTACTTTCATCCAACACAGAATCTTTGGCTTTCTTCCTGTTTTTCTAAAAACTCCCGTCAATAACCTTTCCTGGGAGTTTGTCTCAGCAGCATCTTTGAATGACTCATCTCTGCATTAATTCAACGGTCCAGTTCTTAACCCTGCAAGGCGCCAAGTCAGCATAAACAATGACCATGCCCCTTAAATCATTCTTCATAACGATCTCTTTGGTCAAGAATTTAATGTCTCTACTTGTCAATATTCAAGACGAGTCACCTAGGGCTCTGTCAGGAAAAAAAAAAGCACCTCTAAAAGCAGCTGATGCTTGGTGAAACAGTCACCTTGCAAGGAAGGAAGTGACTCCTCCTCTGTATCCACAATAAGCAAGCAAATTATTTTTCCCAAGTTGAAATCTTTGGCTCTTTATTGGTTAGACTTTGGAGTTTGGGCTTCTTTCTTTGTGAACTGTATTTATTTCAGCTGGAATCTGTTAATTCACAGCTGGAATCTGTTAATCCACATTTTCCTTGTGCTTCCTCCCCACAGGGTTTTGCCCAGAGTTTCCTCCGAAGAATGTCCCCCCGAAGTTCCATCCCTGGCTGTGGCGTCACTTTTGAGATAGTCTCAAACATTCCAGAGGTGAGGAAGAAACCAGAGTGTCTCAAATTGGCCAAGAGCCTCTAATTTTGTGCTTTTCCCCCTCATTTTGAGCGTGCTGGCTCTTGCTGCTGCCAGCATAATCTGTGGTTTGTAGAAGATGGAGCCCGTTCCTTTACATGCTGTGACTTAGCAGCAGCCCCTGTCTCATCAGTGTCACTGTGTATTTTGTTGAGTGAGCATCTATTTGCTCAGGTCCTTGAAGAGGCAGTTTGAAGAGAGATGGTGGGGGGAAAAAGAGGAGAGGAAAAATGGGCAGGTGAAGTGTCTGCTGCAGGGAGCACGAGAATCTGTGGAAAAAAATAACAAAGTGGCTTTTTCTCAGTAATGTCTTTATGCAACTCTTGATTCCTGAGCATATTCCCAGTTAGATGCTAATCCTTTCCTTCCAAAGAGATGCTCTATCAGGGCACTTGTGAAAACATTAACACATGAAGAGCCAAAACTCTGATTGCTGCCTGGCTCTTTCATGTTCTGCTGCATTTTCCACTCTGGGTTGAAATGCTTCTCAAGCAATGTTCTATTTTTTTTTCTTCTTGCAGCTCACTTGAAATTTTGTTTTCCTCTCAGGTTAGATAACGCCCCAAATGTGCTCAAGCACTTTTTAATTATGAAATATCTGAATGCAGCCCTTTTGCTAATTAATGGCAATGTCTTGCTGTGAGACTCTCAGAAAGAACCCAAAAAGCCTCAAAACAATAACCACGTACAGCTTGAGATGTCTGTGACAGTGGCAGGAGCACCTGTGCAGGTTCCATGGCACAAGGTGTTTATTTGGATCAGAATCTTAGATTGGGTATTAGGAAGAAATTTAGAACAGATATTTAGGAAGAAATTTAGAACAGATATTAGGAAGAAATCTAGAATAGATTTTAGGAAGAAATCCTTTTCTCCAAGGGTAGTGAAGCAGTAATTGCCCATAGAGGTTCTGCACTCCCCATCCATGGAAGTGTCTAAGGTGTTTATTTGGATGAGAATCTTAGATTGGGTATTAGGAAGAAATTTAGAACAGATATTTAGGAAGAAATTTAGAATAGATATTAGGAAGAAATCTAGAATAGATATTAGGAAGAAATCCTTTTCTCCAAGGGTAGTGAGGCCGTGATTGCCCAGAGCGTTTCTGGACTCCCCATCCATGGAAGTGTCCAAGGCCAGGTTGGATAGGGCTTGGAGCAACCTGAGATGGTAGAAAGTGTTCCTGCCCAAGGCAGGGGGTGGAATGGGATGAGTTTTAAGTTTTTTTCCAACCCAAACTATTCCATGATTCTCATCTGCCTCTGAGCTTAATGACAAACAGCGCTGAGCTGGTGCTGGGTGGTTTAAAAAATGCATTTTCTCTGGGAGTGACGTGGGAGATTTTGGTTTTATTTTCAAGTTCTGCCCTCTCTTTTTGCCTCCCCAGGATGCTCAAGGGGCTGAGGAGCGGGAGGCACTGGCCAGGATGGCAGCAAACGTGGAAGATGCAGCTTCAGCTGACTCTGAAGCCTACATTGAGAAATACCTGCGGAGCGTCCTGGCCGTGGAGAACATCCTCACCCTGGACCGGCTGCGCCAGGTCTGGCTGCAGCAGGGAGTGCTGAGAACACTGTGTGCCATCCAAACACCCTCCTGAGCACACACAAACTACCCAGCAACCCCCAAAACCACCCCAGTGCACAGCTCTCCTCCCAAAGTGGGTCTGTGGCAAAGATGCAGGGGAGCAGAGATGTCCTTGATAGGGATGGGAGTTCCCTGCTCAGGGCACAGTTCTGGGGGCTTGGTTTGGTTTTAAGGGTGTTCACTGCTAATTCTGGTTCAGGAAAAGGAGTTGTGTGGCCTTTGCTTTTGTGGCCATGTTCACAGGGGTCCCAGGATGAGGGAAGATAAGAGAATGTTGACTCCATGTTTCAGAAGGCTAATTTATTATTCTGTCATATATATTATTTTAAAACTATACTAAAAGAATAGAAGAAAAGATTTCCTCAGAAGGGTGGCTAAGAATAGAAAAGGAATAATAACAAAGGTTTGTGACTGACTGAGACAGTCCAGACAGCTGGACTGTGATTGGCCATTAATTAGAAACAACCACATGAGACCAATCACAGATCCACCTGTTGCATTCCACAGCAGCAGATAATCAATGTTTACATTTTGTTCCTGAGGCCTCTCAGCTTCTCAGGAGAAAAAATCCTAAGGAAAGGATTTTTCATAAAACATGTCTGTGACAAGCTTTTGCTTTCTGAAGCTCTACCAATAGTTTCTGCAGTTGCCAGTAGAATTTTTGTCATTTTGCCCACATTCTACTTTGAATTCACCAAAGCCATCCTGCCAATAAAAAAAAGACATTGATTGGGTTAATTTTAAGTACTATAACTTGATCTGTTTATCAGGAAAAATACAGGAGAGAAAAACATTTGTTGAAAATTGTTCTCCTGGATATAAATTATGCAAGCACAAAGAGAAAAGTTATTCAAAACAAGCTGGAGCTTGTGCCTGCCCGCTATAAATTCACAGGGAAGTGTGATGCACTTTAAATATTGAAAGCAAGTTTCCTGTCATTTATAATTAGTTTAAAGGATTAAAATAGGAGCACAGCTAGGAAAGAGGGTCTCAGTCTTTGCATCTCTGTCATCTCCTAGAATCAAGACTGCAAAATCCTACACGTGCCAATCAGCAAAACACCAGATGTTAAAATTTATCCATTCATAATTTTAGCGGTGTAAACTTTACAGACAGCAGCCTGTGCCACAGGGCAGCTCAGAAACATTTTACTCGTATAGACAAAGCTATCCTGAGATGCTCAGAGCTTTAATTCTTGCCAAATACATTTATTTTCTTCCTTTTGCTCTCTGTGACTGCCAGGAAGTTGCTGTGAAGGAGCAGCTGATGGGAAAAGGAAAACTCTACCGCAGGAGCCTGAGCTCCCCCAACGTCAATCGGGTGAGTTCTCCCTGCTGGCAGCTCCAGCAGCTCCACTCTTCATTCTCAGGTCCTGGAGTCATGGAATAGAGCAATGAATTTCCTTCTTTTTGACCCCTCTGTGCTGTTTGGGGTTTTTTTCCCCCTGAACAATGGAGATTTTTCATTTCCTTTCCAAGTTGAAGGGTTTTTTTTTTCTCTTTTTCTTTAGAAGATGTGAAAACAAGTTACAAGTATATGCTGAACTTAAGCTTTGTACCAGTGTTGTGCATAAAAATGAGACTTCTTCTACCCAAAATTTGGAAAGAAATTATTTGATAGAACTGACTATCAAACTAATGACAAATTCTGGCTGCTCCCAGGTCAAGAATTAAATTTTCACCTTTAATTTCTTGGCTTTTGTTTCTGCTTTAACCACAAAACTGTTTCTTTTCAGCCTTACTAGTCAAGAGGCATAGTCATGAATTTTTTGAAGTTCTTGTTAAGAAATAATTCTGCTTCTTTTAACTCTTCCAGCTTTCTGCAAGCCGCCAGGATTTAGCCCCCCCTTATAACCTCAGCAGTAACAGGGTGAGTATCTGCAGATCTCCTGGGAAAACTGGGGAAAAAAAGGAAATTTCTCTACTCTACCAGTGATTAGGAGCATAAAAGGGAAATATCTGTGAAAAATGGGTCACCCCCATGTGCTCCTGGATCCTTGGGACAGAAATAGGTTTGGATGTGCTGCTCTGGGCCTCTCTGGGGAAATTCCCAGCTCTTGTCCCAGCTCCTGTGAGATGCTCAGGAGCATTTTTCAGCTTTAGAGCTCTTCCAGAGCTTTCACCTGGGTGGAGGAAAAAATTCTGGGAGAAAGGAAGAGGTTTGGGTCCCTGTGTCAGTTCAAGTCCAGCTCTAGACAGAATAAAGGCTGTGGAGAAAGTCCCTGACCTCCCAGTGGTCCTGATCTTGTGGTGGGTGATAATACAGCCCATTTCACTCCTTAAAAACACCATTGTAGACCCAAAGCATTCCTTTAAAAGGTGAAAAATTAAATTTAAGCTTATTTTCCAAATCTTAGATCAACGGAAGGATCTCCTCCTGATAGATATTCTGCCCAGCAAGCGTGGAGTCATTTTGAGGGGGAGAATCTGGTGGTGACAAGGCATTTTAATGCATAATGCAGTTGCACAGAATAATAGAATTTTGATGTAGTGCTCCAGCATTGGTTGCTAAATCTGCTACATCTGATCCATGGAGAGAATGCTAAAATATGTGCAGGTGATAAAGTGTTTGTAGCAACTTCTGTCTGGAGAGAACTGTGGGGTGTTTCAGTACTGTAAGGTTTTTAAAGCAAAAATTAAAGATTAGGATTCTTAATGATTTCTGTTTTTCTCCTCCCTTCCCCTCAATGATTTCTCTCATTGCATGTTTCAGAGTCCAAAGGTCCCAGCAGAGGTAATGCATTAGGTCCACCTAATGAGTGGGATAATAATTTTTATCTCACTATAAAGTTGATTTTGCTCACTCACATGCTTTTATTTCCTGCTTTGAAGATGCTGCTGGTGGTGCCTCATTTGCATAGCACAGAGCAAACGAGTTTTTCCATTGAAATGCTGTCATTAATGCAGTGTGAACTGGTACAAAGCAGAGAACTTTTCTCCTTGGGTGCATCTGATGGGTTCTTACAGAGCTGGAGCTGTTCAGTGCCATTTCTCACTGATTTTTGGACAGGGTGAAGTCGTTTCAGAAATAACTCCCTCTCAGCTGAAAAAAATAGACATGAAAGCAAACAAATATCTAAATATCTGCCAGTGAATATTAGCCTGGAGATGAGATAAACACTGAGACTTTCTCTCAACTCTTGCTCACCCTTTATGGCTTTTATAGTTCAGTGTGAGCAACCCTTGATTTCTGTGAACAAATGACTTTAAAATAATCACTGGGCCAATGGAAAACGTGCTTTTCCTTAGTTTTGTGGTAGTTCTCTCAGAGGAATGACCCCTTTTCCCAAGCTTTGGTGAGCTGGAATTGTTGGCAGTGGTTTGCATGAGGTTTTGCAGCTCTTGGCCATGGCTGTAGTTGCTGCCAGCGACTCTGTGCTGCAGGAATGTGGAGCTGAGGTGGTGGAGCTGCTCCCTTTGCTTGCAGTGAGCTTCAATCCAAGGCACTTGTTCCTCAGGACATGGAGATGGGACCTCCCCAGCTGGGAATTCCTGGTTTTCAAGGGATCTCTGGTTCCAGGCCACGTTGGGCAGGGCTTGGCACAGCCTGGCTTAGTGGAAGTGTCCCTGCCCAGGGCAGAAAGTGGAATTTAAATTTGGTGATCTTTAAACCCTCCTAACACAGACTATTCTGTCATGCAATGATCCAGTTTCAGTAAGAAGATGAGCAAAAGCTTTTCTAATCCCAGTGAAATATTTAACAAATCTTTAAATGTCCTTATAGGACACAGACACCACAGAGCTCACTGGTGAGATCAGTCCTGTCCAGTTTAGCATAAAGCACCTGAGAAGAGCTTGACAGGCAGAGTTTTGGTTAAGCTGGATGTCTTTGTCCCCTTGGTGAGAAATTTGGTGGCAAAGAAGTCTTCTCCAGCAGTCATGGATTGTTATTTTATTGTCATACTACCAGGAATTGGGTGTTGTTTATTATTATAAGCCAATCTCAAACAAGTGAATTAATGTATCTCAGGAAAAAGCAGTCACAGGACAGTAACAACACCTGAGCTGGGTGCAGAATATTGATGGAAGCCCTTTGCACATCCCAGGGTATTCCTTTCCTTAACTTTTATTCCATTTCTTTACTTCTCTCTCTAATTATTGTTCCTTGCATCCCTGCTGCCTTTACCATGGATTTTTAGCTTTCTGGAAAGGGCTTCTGAGTCTTCATTCCTCTTATGACAAGCACCATCCATGCTGGTAAAATTTGGGGGTTGCTCCATCCTCCATCACTCAGAAGAGCCAGGGCTCATTCCCCTGTTAAAAAAAAAAAAAACAAAAAAACAAAAAAAAAGAAAAAGTATTAAACAAGAATATTATATCAGTTGAAATAATAACTAAAGATGGTGTCAGTGCAACTACAACAGGCAGCTCAGGAATTTCAAGAATTAAGGCATGGATTCATCTTGCAGACTTTGGATGTAAAAACATGGATGGGTGGTCACATCCTCCTGAAGAGCTGGAAAAGTTCTTCTCCAGGACTGGAGCAGAGGTGTGGGATTGGCACATTTTGGGGAAAACACACCTTAAAGAGTATCCCAGTGTGCTGAGAGCACAGAGAGATTCCAGGGAGCAGGATGGCTCACACTGAGCTCTGCATTCCTGGGAATTTTTAATTTCTGAATTTACTTCAGAACAGTTTTATGGAAATTTGTATTGTCAGCAGGACTGACCTGAACCTCTGGGTTCTGTCTGCTTCCTTAAATGAGATAAAGGCAATTTTTACTCCTGTTGCCACTGCAGATGTGGTTAGGAGAGACTGAGATAAGTTTGATTTCTCCTTGCACATCAAGTGATGCAGGGGTATTGAGTATCTTAGTCTTTAATATCAATTACAGGGGGTGAATTTTCATGTTCAAGGGGGCTTTTGTTGGAAATTTATTTTAATTTAATTCAGAATTTAAAATCTGAGTTGACTGTACTGGATTAATCAGAGGCCCAATGAGTGGAAGGCACCTCTGAGGTGTTTTACAGATCAGACTAAATCACATATTGATGAAAAATATCACGAGTTGCTCTTAAAACACCTCTGACAAGAACCATTTTGTCTTGGACAGTTGTCCTTCCTTTCCCAAATGCCCAGGATTTGTAGCTCAAAATCCAGGTAAGACAAGATGATGCCATTCAACCTTCAGGTTTTTCTGGGAACCAGAGATTTTTTCAGCAAATTGTAAATTGAACTTGAATAATCCTGCTGTTGATGAGAACAAGTGCCTTTTGTCCCAGCTGTGTGTCCCAGCTGTTTGCTTGTGTTCCAGTGCTCCGTGGTCACCTTTTCCTAAGCCTTTTCTGAACTGCTGAAATAATAAAACACAAGAATTATTCATTTCTCTTACCCAGTGGCTGCATTTTAATGGTCTGTCAACTTCAAGGAAAGATTTGTCAGGTAAAGCCTGAGATGACTTAGGTAGTGATCATCCCTACCTGCCCTAAAGGTTTTGTGCATGAAATAAATCCCCTGGGGTTTTTCATGGAGGATGTGTGGAAGAAGAGAAGGCAGAGGAGAAGAAGGAGAAGGTTTTTTAAAAATAAACCACTTTATAAGCAGCATTAAAACACATCAAGGGACGTGCATTCTTCTGGTGGCTACTTGGATTTGTTAAATTAAATCACTTGACCTCTCTTTGGTCACTTGGCAGAGAGCAAATATATTCATGAAATGATGACTCCTCTGGGCAAATGATTTATAAGCTTCCTCTCTTTCTCTCACCACCCTTCTTGAGAGAGAAAAGATTCACAGCATTTAAAAAATAATAAGAATGACTTAAAACTTGTAGTGGTGCATGCACAAAGCAACACAGGAGAGTGCTGGATAAAATCCAGATGGGAAACTTGGAAAATTCATCAAGTTAATATAGTTTATAATTATTTTTAATTTTTTTGAGTGAGATTGACATGGGTTATCTTTCAATCCAGTAGTAAAATCATTCATGAATTACCTTTTCCCTCTGCAGAGGAGTTGACACTTCAGTTGTCTCCAGTATTTTCTTTTCCAAATGTTTCTCCACCTGTTGCCCTGATTAACCTAATTTTGATGGTTTGTTGTCATCTCAGAGTTGAGGGTCCCAGATCTGACCTTCAGGCTAAAACTGATCTCTCCAAAGCAATTGTAATTCAAAAACCCAACATGACATAAGTAAACAACCATACAAATCCTTTTCTCATCCCTATTCTCAGGAGCTTCATTTTATTTCTCCTGGCAAAATACTTAAAATTACTTAGAAAATGTGGTCATCTATAGTATCAAGGCTGAAGCAAAATTCCTGAAAGATCCTACAAAAAAAAGCCTTTTCCTACATAAAAAGTCACCAAATGCTGCCATTCTTTCTGTGCAGGATGAATATTCTGAAAGGATCCTGCTGGTTCTTACCTACTCCATTTTTTTAGCATTCCCCAAACAGAGCTAGAAAGTCAAGATATTGCTTCAAACCATTTCATCATTTTACTGTAGTATCAAGGCTGAAGCAAAATTTCTAAAGGATCCTACAAAAAAAAAAAGGCTTTTCCTACAGAAAAAGTCACCAAATGCTGCCATTCTTTCTGTGCAGGATGAATATTCTGAAAGGATCCTGCTGGTTCTTACCTACTCCATTTTTTTAGCACTCCCCAAAATGGTCTAGAAAGTCAAGATATTGCTTGAAACCATTTTACTCTTGGAACAGTCAGTGAAGGGCACTTCTGACTCAACAGATCATGACTCAGAAAATTATTTAGTTGCTCTTTACCTGCACTGAGTCCCTGTTGTAGTAAGCTACAATACTCTTGGGTATTTGTAATATTCTTTCTGTTTCTTCTTTTTCTGTGGCCTCCAGGAGCACTTGGGCTTGGCTCAAGATGTGGCACCTTGATCCATTTGTCTTTTTAGGTGGATCACTATCCCAAGATCCAAAACAATCACTAATTAAGCTTTATATTCTCCAAAAATGAACTTTCAGATGCTTTTCACTCTTCCATAGCTCTTTTTCCTAATCCAGTGCCAGCATCAACCAGGCTGATGGCAGATTAAGCCAGGAGGCAACAAAACCAATATTTCAAGATTATTTTGAGTCTTGTGTTATTTGGTTTGAGTATTCTATTTTTTTTATTAATCTCTGCACATGATAAGGCAAGCTGAGAGAAATCTGCACTAATAGGAACATGAAAGTGAAAATAAATATTGAGTGTTGGGATGAGAAATAGGAAAGAAGCATTTTGTGGAATTTTCCAGCCTCAGGCACGACTCTTGGATGTGTGTAAGACATAAAAGAGTTGCAGGTCAAAGATGATGCTGGAATTGGAGGCTTAAAGCATGGGCAGAGCAGGAAGCTCCCAAGAAGGTTTTAAACACCAAAGTCCTCAAAAGCAGCAGATTAACAAACCCCTGCTGCTCCCAGCCTGGCCTGCACCAGCTTCACTTCCAGGATGGTGCTCAGTGGCCTCAGGCACCCATCAGTTATCCCAAATTTGTCTTCCCAGCTGCAGCACTGGCTGGACCTGGAGCAGGAGGGCTGAGGACAGGTCCTGCTCTGCCCAGGTGAGGTTACTTGCTATTCAGAGCAGGAGCAGCTTCCCTGGGACTGGCTTATAGATCCACATGGAAATGATTCTTGCCCTGGGCAGCTCACTGTGACCTTCAACCCAGTGGAGAAATCTATTCCTCCTATCCTGGCTTATTTATTATTTGTGAAACATTCATGACTTCGAGTTCCAGTTAAGATTAGTTTGGCTGCCTGTCATTATTTTTATGTTCAAGGTCAGATTAATTCCTTGGACCCAGCAGTGGGGAGCTTCTTGAAAAAGCACATTTTCCCCCTCTTCCTCCAGGAAAAAATACTGTAAACTTATGGTCTAGGATGCAGCAGGTCCTTCCATCCCTTGTACCTCCTGCACCTTTTTACTGTGAAAGTATTTCTCTTGCTGTTATGTCTTTCAAAACACAAGCAAAATTCAGGTGTACAACAAAATCCAGATTTTGCACCAACTACAGCACAACTCTTCACCAAAAAAAAAAAAAAAAAGGATTAGACTTCAGTTTTTATCACTTTGGCTGCACCATCCTGTCCTTGCAACCTCTGATTGTGGAAAGGTGAAGCTTTGCAAGCTCATCCTGAGAACATTCTGCCACCTGAACAGGACAACACTTTCCCACAAGACCCTGAGACTTCTTGAAGAGTCTGAGCCTGGACTTTTTTGACCCATAGGCTCATAAATGGGTATTGAGTTGCCTTCCTCTCCTATAAATAAATGAGAAGGGGCTGCTTTGGCAGTTTGATTTTGCATGTGTGCCTCTCTCAGGTGTTTTCAGGACAACCCCATGGAATTTTGGTTTCCCTTCCAGCTCTGCACCCTCAGTTGGTGAAGCAAAACCAAGCCCTGTCCTGCATCCACATGAAACTTCCAGCAGAGCCACACCCTGGCCAGTCACTTGGAGTAATCATTGCAGGCAAATTTATAAATTATCTTGCCTAGCAAGATAGAAGAATTGATAAAAAATGGATCTGGACACACAGATTCTTGACACTCACATGCTGCTGTGAAACAGTGGCCTGGGGTTTCTCTCTGTCTCTGTCACTGAGCCAGTTTCTGGCTGTGAGTTTGAGAGGAAAGTTCCAAACCCACAGTGGACCTTTGTAAAAGCAGGAGAAGTCACCCCTGGTGTGTGGGATCCATGGGAAAACCCATCCAGAGAGCCCTGGGATCTTGGGAAGGCAAAGGAGCTGCTCTTTTCTCTGTCACTGTTTCTTCCTCATCTGCATTAGGGCTGAAAATAATCTTGTTTGATCTTCAAAACCTTAACCTGTCCTCATCTTTTTTGTCCTGCTATCCACAGCTTGGATATTCCAGCTTTCTCTTTCCCAGAAAACTTTGCAGTGCCACAGTTGCTTCCTGTTGATCTGTTTAATTCCTCCTTTCTCTGACTCCAGGCACAAACATCCATCCTTTAGGTCTTGCATTTCTTGTCTTGTTTAAAGCTCTGTCCTCACCCTTTTTCCTGGCACTGCTTCCACTTCTCCTGAGTAGTTACACAAAATATTCAGGAATTTTGGGCAGACAGCACCATATTGTTTTCTCCTGGTTGTACCTTCCACAACACAGCAGCACAAGTGAGTGAAGTATTACAGCTGTGAGGTCTAGAAATAAACTTTTCCTGTGCCTTTATGCTGAGGGTGCTGATCTTTGCAGGGCTGGGTCTGCCAACTAAAACACCTCTGGGGAAGGGTCTTTGCTCAGCTCTGGCACTCTGAGCTTGGCAGAGGGGCTGTGCAGGGTGTGTCAGGATTGCTGTGCTCCTGCTCTTGTGCTAACTTGGAAAAACACCTTTTTTTGTTGTTCCCCTCTAGGGTCGATGGGAGAGTCAGCAAGATGTGTCCCAAGGTGCCACAAACTCCAGTAGAGGCATTAGTCCATCTCGTACCTCCCTGCCAGGCTCTGGGCAGCAGAACCACTCCCCTGATGCAGGTAAGGCTTTTCTTCAGCTCACAAAACTCCCCTGACCCAGGTAAGGCTCTTCTTCAGCTCTGAAAACTCTCCTGATTTAGATAAGGGCTTTTCTTCAGCTCCCAAAACTCCCCTGATCCAGGTAAGGCTTTTCTTCAGCTCACAAAATTCCCCTGACCCAGGTAGGGCTCTTCTTCAACTCCCAAAACTCCCCTGATCCAGGTAATGTTTTCTTCAGCTTAGAAAACTCCCCTGATTCAGGTAGGGCTTTTCTTCAGGTCACAAAACTCCCCTGATTCAGGTAGGGCTCTTCTTTAGCTCTGAAAACTCCCCTGATCCAGGTAAGGGCTCTTCTTCAGCTCACACAATTCCCCATATCCAGGTAGGGCCCTCCTACAGCTCACAAAACTCCCCTGATCCAGGTAGGGCTCTTCTTCAGCTCACAAAACTCCCCTGATCCAGGTAATGCTCTTTTTTATGTCACAAGACTCCCCTGATCCAGGCACAGCTCAGGGAACTTCCTAAATGTGGGATAAAGTCACTGCTAAATAAAGTCACAGCTAAATAAAGTCACAGCTCCTGAGTGTCACTAAAAGTCAGAGAGTGCTTTCCCTTGGCCAATTCTTTGACCACAGAAGTCATCTTAGAAGTTTTAAAAGTTAAAACTTCAGTTAAAACTTCTTTTAAAAAGAAGTTTTAAATTTTTTTATAGAAGGTTTTAGATCAGCTTTGGGTTTTTTCCCTCCCTTTCTCCAAAGAATAATTATTTTCATGTATGAATATTTTGTTTTTCCAACAGGTATTGGTAGCCTGGCTGCTTCCTACCTGAATCCTGTCAAGTCCTTCGTGCCTCAGATGCCAAAGCTGCTGAAGTCCCTGTTCCCTGTTAGAGATGAGAAGAAGGGCAGGCAGAGCTCTCCCCTTGCACAGCAGGTAAGGCATTAAATCACCCACAAAATCCAATATTGGTGAGTGCTGCTGGCCTTGCTGGCAGGGAGATGTTGTGTTAAAGTTGCTGCAGAGCAAACCAAGCTTTTGATCCATTTCCCCTCCATCCTGTCCAGGGCTAGTGGAGCTGCTGGAATTACTGACACACACTCAGCCCACTTGGCTTTTTCCAAGTGCCAGCTCCACTCCCAGGGTGATTTATGGGCCTCCCACTCGCAGCAACAGTGGTAAAATTTATGAAGGGCACTTAGTGTTGTTTGTGTATTGCCAGGAGGAAATTCTATTTTTTAATTCCTTATTTCATATCCCCACCTCTCACCCCAGCTCGTGTCACCTTTTACATCTTTCCCTGTGTACTTGGGGCAGTTGCTTTCGTTCATTCTTATCTCTTCCACATGTCAGGGAAGCATTTGATTTCCTTTTTTTCCTTTTGGATCTTTTGCTGCAAAACTTCCCACCTGGTCCAGATGAGCAGAAGTTGATGCACAATCAAGCTGACTGGAAAAACACTTTTGTCTTTAAAAAAACCCACCAGATGAAATAGAGAATCCCATTATAAATCATGTAATCTCTTTTATTTATGAGGAATATTTATTTATAAGGGAATATTTCCCTCTAGAGTAAATTTTGAAGGTTTAACAAACTGTTTTGAAGATTAATCTGGAGCCAGATCTGGTGTGAAAGTTTTTGGGATTCCATTCTGTCCATTCTGGCTCTGCTCTCACCCTCTTCCTTTGCCTGGAGTTCTGGAAGCTCATCACTTATTAACTCAGACTTTTCTTCACCTCTTGCCATGCAGGCAAACATTTTAATAAATATCTTCCTCCAAACAAACCCTAGAATCCCTGAACTATTCTTTTTTTTTTTTTTGTGGATGAATCCAGATATTTTGTTTACTACAACTAAACTTGCTGTTACAAGAACATCCCAGGAAGTTGTTTTGGCATAATAGAAATACAGTAAAATATTAAATAGCTAGAGCAAAAATAAATCTGCTAACACTTAAATATTTTTAAAAGAAATTTCTGGCACATGTAACACAAATAAGAACAAGGCAGTTTTAAAATATTCTTAGCTTGATTGGGAATTCATTTTACATTTTAATCTCACCTTTTGCTTGGTGCTGAGGCTGGAATTGTAGAAACCCCCTCATCTATGAACTGTAGAGAATTAAAATGAAGGTTGTGACTTTCTTTAAAGGTATTTGGGTATGGAAAGATGCAAATAGGTGCTCTTACAATTGCAGTGAGAGCCTTTCACACCTTCTTGAATCCTCAGTGAATCAGTGAGAGCTGAGAGGAGAAACGAGGCCTAATTTCCTGCCTCTAGTCTAACCACCTGTTCCCACTCCTTTCCTGTTCAAGATCAGTCCTGGATGATTTGTCTAGAAATCAAGTTTTAAACTACAGAGACATGTCTTTTATGAGATTTTAGTTTATGTTATGGATTATTACAGAAAGTCAACCAAGTCATGAAATCAACAATTTTTAATGAGGGGAAATGCTATTAATGCTTTGTTTTTTTTAAAAATAAAGAGGAGTGGGTGATGCTTTGGTCCTTGCACTGGGGAGCAGCTCAAGGTTTCCATGACCAGTGGATCTGTGTAATGTAATGATATGTTAGATTTATTCTCTGCTTCTACGTTTTGCAATGGAACAAATCAGCTGTATTGCAAGTGCACCTCCCTGGTTTGAGAGGTTTTACAAATTCCTTGCAGCTCTATCCATAGGGAAATGGGGCTTTTTCACTGCTATCAGCAAGTGAATTGTGGAATTTCAGGGAATTATGGGATTTCCTGAGGTGGAGAGATCCACAGGGACCATTGATCCAAGCCCTGGCCCTGCACAGACACCCCAAAAGTCCCATCTTGTCCAAACACTCCTGGAGCTCTGGCAGCTTTGGGAATGTCACCATTCCCTGGGGACCTCTTCCAGTGCCCCAGCACCCTCTGGGGAGAAACCTTATCCTAATCCCACCCCAAGGAAATATGCACAGAAGAGAGAATAAAAAAAAAAACAGAAGGAATTGCCCCAGAATCAGCTCCAGCTTCTTCTGTGCAGCACAAAAATGAAGAGGTGCCTTTACAGCAAATCTGGCTTTTGAAGATCATCAATATCCCATCCCATCCCAAAATCTCCAGTGCTGCTTCCTTCTAATGGCCTGAGGATGCAAATGTGGGCATAGGAGCTGAGCTGGGGGTGGTGATGGATGGCTGAGGGACACAGGGGGACATGGGGGGCTCAGGGGGTCACTGCAGGCAGGCGGGAGCTCCTGTGGAGCTGGAGAAACTGTGCCACGGAGGGGACACCAAAATTTATCCCTGATAATTTTTCTGAGATCTTTCTGAGCCTCAGGGAATACAGAACAGCACCTCCAGGGTCGTGGGAGAAGGAAATTTCAGTGCACAGTGGCAGGGGACATAAATGAACGTGCAAGGTGGGAGAAAATCCTGTAAGGGAGAGGCAAAGCCTAAAGGACTTTTTGGCTTTAATTGCAAAGGAATCTGACCCTTAACTGGGAACTGCTGGAGTTTTGTTGCTGTAAACAACAATTTGGGAGAGCAGGGTTCAGGAATTGAAATGACAAAGGGGAGGGAAGGATCTGAATCATCCTTTCCTGGGCTGGGAGCTGAGACATGGGGAGATTCAAGTTGGATTTTTGGAAATGGTTCTTCCCCCAGAGGGTGTTTGGGCACTGGAACAGCTCCCCAGGGAATGGTGGCATTCCCAAGGCTGCCAGAGCTCCAGGAGGGTTTGGACAATGCTCTGAGGGGTGCACAGGGTGGGATTGTTGGGGTGTCTGTGCCAGGGGTTGCACTGAGTGATCCTGGTGGGTCCCTGCCAGCTCAGGATATTCCATGATTCCATGAAAAGCAAATTTCCAAGGAGCAGGACTGAACCTTTTTCCAGGTTTGAAGTTAAGTTCACCGTGACTATTCCAAATGGGTGTTGTACCAAATCTCTGATCCTGTGCTGGTAAAAAAGGAGATCAGTAATTATAAAAATTACACTTCAAAAATTATTTTAGCAGCTTTTTGTTTCAGTCCTACCTGTTGTTGGAGCGGCATCAACATTAAAGTGGGCGAGCCCACCCAAAATTACCTTTACAAAGTGATCTCCCTTGTTTAGAGTGGTTCCTTGTGCTTCAAAAACAAAAAAAAAGGCAGAGACATCCCAGTCAAGGTGGTGGCAGTGAACAAAATTGCTGTCTTTGACCTTCTGCTGCAAGTTTAGTAACTAATCTGGAGAATAATGAACCGCAATTAATGAAATCTGCTCTCGTATTCAAGTGTGTTTCTCAGACAGCACATAAAATAATTGAAAGAACTTCCTGCTCTCTAATTAGTTAGATTGAATTAATTTGGCATAATAGGATTCTTTATGTAACTTGCAGAATGGCTTCCGATGAAGCTGTTTATGTACCTAAAAGATTGGGTTCTGATGAAGCTGTTTATATACTTTAAAGTTAGAAAATGCCTCTTTTCTCCTTTATCTGGTGCCTTTACATTAATTGCTAGTAGTCTGTAAATAATAAAAAAAACCACCAACAGTTTAAAGCTTTCTTGATGGCTGGAATTGCTTTTTATTTTCCCAGTCTATTCTTGAAAAAGCTGAGAACCACAGAGTGCAAGATTTGGAGCCTACTGACCCTCCCTGCTGATGGGGAGAAGCTTAAAATCCTTGTTTAAAATATGCAGGTGGAGGGAGAAGCAGAGTTTCATCTGCCTGTGCTTAATTATATTATGTAGGAATTGAAATTCCTCTTTTTTATTCACATGCTGAGGCTTTCCCAGTGTGCACCAAGCAGAATTCCTGTTCCTTTCCCTTGTGACCCCGTGGCTGCCCAGGAACTGCCTGTGTAATCACATTTCAGGGCATCACTGGGTGCTGACATTAGAAATGGACATATTAAATTCCACTTTCTGGGTTTTTGGCATTGCTGTGGCAGAAGGAAATTCCTGTGGCAAATTTGGTGAGTGGATTTTGGTCAGCTTCATATCCAAGACTCTTTTTGGATGCTCAGATGTCTTGAGAGAGAGATAGAGAGATCTTGAGTCACAGATTTGCTTAAAATAAAACAAAACAACAACAAAAAAAAGATAAACTCTTTGAATTTCCATATCATTAATTTTTGCTTTATGGTATAGCCACATGGAGAGGGCAGCTGTCACTTCTTTCCCTTCCACCTTCTGATGCAGGCATAGAAATTAATCTTAAAAACTAATGAAATGCAGTTAATGAAAGGCTTTCTAAATAGACAAAACCCTTTTCTGGCAGTCCATTAAAAAATAACAGTTTCATGGATGGGCCTGGTGCACAGTATAATTGCTAGAACTGACATTCCTTAATCAAATGTAAATAATGTGGCCTCAGAGAACCTTCTTTAACATCTTGAAGGCTTTTTTTTCCTTCAGAGTTCCAAGTGAAAAAATCATTTGGATGCTGCAGTCAGCAGAGCTGCACAGCAGAGCTCGTGTGTCTCCTTGTGACTCAGTTGTTGGTGTTTTGATTTCTTTTCTGAGCTCAGTTTTCCCTGTCATCCTCAAATACAAATAGTTTTTGATGAGAATGAGTGTGGAAAACTGGCTTTGGAAGTTTCAAACCACTCGAATTTCTTTGTAAACTAACTTAAAAATGGAGTATGAATTACTCTTTTAATCTGCCAGGACCTAGAAACGAAATAATTGAGCTGACTAGGAAATGGTGTGGGTAATTTTGTATAAATTGTACTAGAAGTGGGGAATTCTGATGTCTTATTACAGGCTGAGACATTTCACATAGGGGCTGTGGAATATGAGGGAGTTGTTTGGGTTAATATTTAAATACAGAATGTGTTTAGACAAGAAAATGAGCAAACACAAAAAAACCCCCAACAAATTAACTTGCACTGGATTTCAGATCTCCTTGTGGAAGGTGGGAGATTCTAAATTCGAGTGATTAATGACTTGTAATCAATTTTAAAATAATTTTCAAGATGAATATTGTTGGGGCAGGGGGGTACCTTTTAGAAGTGGAATCTTTTTTGGGGGGCAGTGTACTGGGAATTTTTGGATTCCTTCCTGCATTCCCATGCACACCTTGTGGAAATATTTTATCCTGAGTGCTCCAAACTGATTTAAATCTCTGTTTCATGAATTTAAAATCTCTGTTTTACTGCAGAAGTTCCCAGTAGCTGCTGTTAAATAGTGATGGGACCATGACACTGTCAGTGGGAGGGTCCTTGGGCTCAGCCCCTCCTGTCTGGGGATGGGAAAGCAAAAAGAACAGTGGAAGTTTGGGATAAAATCCCTTTAGGATTGTATCAACCTTGGCTAAGCCATTCCTGGCATTCACAGGGCAATTCTTGGCTGCACTGGCCTGATTTGTTCCCTTAAATGCCACTGAACTTTCTGCATATTGGGTGTTAATGCTGAGGGATTTTCATCCAAGTGACACCAAATCAAAGGCTTTGCACTGAAGGCATCAGTCACTGCTGCCAGAGGCATTTCACAAAGTGCTTAATGACACAGAAATACCAAATGTGTTTTGCTGAGCTCTTTGAAGAGGTGGCCATTGTACAGATGTGGAATATATGGGATAAAAAATGTTCATTCAGGATTAATGTTGGTGCCTCTCTAACTGGGGAGTGACACAGAAATGTTTTTGTTCTTCAGGCTCACCGGTGTGACAGGTTGGGCTCTCCTTTGGTCACCTCAGAGATTGTGCAAAGTGACCTCTCAGTGAGCAGAAAATGTCAAAAAAAAATAAAATCTAAGATTGATAGAATCACCATGGAATCCTGGAATGGTTTGGGTTGGAAGGAACCCTAAAGCTCACCCAGTCCCACCTCCTGCTTTTTCAGGTGAGACCCCACCTGCAGAGCTGCCCCAGCCCTGGGGCCAACAGCAGGAGGACGTGGAGCTGCTGGAGAGAGACCAGAGGAGGCCACAGAGCTGCTCCAAGGGCTGGAGCCCCTCTGCTCTGGGGCCAGGCTGGGAGAGCTGGGGGTGCTCAGCCTGGAAAAGGCTCCAGGGAGAGCTCAGAGCCCCTTCCAGAGCCTAAAGGGGCTCCAGGAGAGCTGGAGAGGGACTGGGGACAAGGCATGGAGGGACAGGACAAGGGACACCTTCCACCATCCCAGGTTGCTCCAAGCCCTGTCCAGCCTGGCCTTGGACACTGCCAGGGATCCAGGGCAGCCACAGCTTCTCTGGGCAACCTCAGGGCCTCCCCACCCTCACAGCCCAGAATTCCTTCCCAATAGCCCACCCAAATCTCCACTTTTTTAGTTTGAAGCCATTTCTCCTTGTCCTGTCCCTCCATCTCTTATCCCAAGTCCCTCTCCAGCTCTCCTGGAGCCCCTTTAGGCCCTGCAAGGGGCTCTGAGCTCTCCCTGGAGCCTTTTCCAGACTGAACCCTCCCAGCTCTCCCAGCCTGGTCCCAGAGCAGAGGGGCTCCAGCCCTTGGAGCATCTCTGTGGTCTCCTCTGGACTCTCTCCAGCAGCTCCACATCCTCCTGCTGTTGGCCCCAGGGCTGGGGCAGCTCTGCAGGTGGGGTCTCACCTGAGAGGGGCAAAATCTCCCCCTCCCCTGCTGCCCAAAGTGTGGGACCATCCCAGCCCTTGGGGGATTTCTGGGCTGTGAGTGCTCCCACCTGTCCATGTCCAGCTTTTATATCCTCATCACCTCCCTGCACAGAGCAGCAGCTCTTAGGAGAAGACAATCAAAGATGCTTTAAAGTGAAAAGCTTTCATGTTCTCCCTCACTCTTGTGTTTTGTCAGCTTGGTTGAAGAAATTGTGCCAGAATCCATCACTGTAAAAGGCTCGTGGATAAATAGATGCATCAAGTTTAGCAGCCACTGCCTACAAACATTTAATGATAGAATTTGGCTCTGGATCCAGAAATATTTTTCATCCAGCAGTGTCTTCCCAGATAGTCCCAACACTTTGTTTTCAGCCCCCTCCCCAAGGAATTTGACTGCATTTCATCCCACAGGTCTGGTGTGGTGCCCCTGAGGGGGTTCCTGCCCTGCTGCTTTTTGTCAGCACCCCCCTCAGAATTCCTTTTTTCTCCCTGTTTTTCTAAACTTTGCTTGGCAAATTTTCTGTAGTTTGGAGATCTGTCATCCTTTCAGGAGAACTTGATGAGGAGTGATTAAAGCCTAATGGTTTTCTTTCTTTTGCTGTATGATGCCAACTGGATTTTTAGATTTTTAGGGATTTGCAAGTTGTAAGATTGGAGGTTTTGGAGAGATAAAAAACCCAAAGGAACATTTTATTTATTTGTTTTAAAGGGAGAAAAGGGAATCAAGGGAACTGGTTTAACTGCTTTAAATACTTTTCCTTATTCCAATTCTGAGTTCTTATTTCTGGATATTGAGGCTGGCCAAATTTTATAAAACCTAAACTTTGCAGGGGTTCTTCATTGGTTTATTCTGAGAGACAAAAAACCCAAACAAACACTTTATTTATTTGTTTTAAAAGGAGAAAAGGGAGTCAAGGGAACTGGTTTAACTGCTTTAAATACTTTTCCTTATTCCAATTCTGAGTTCTTATTTCTGGATATTGAGGCTGGCCAAATTTTGTAAAACCTAAACTTTGCAGGGGTTCTTCATTGGTTTATCCTGAGAGATAAAACCCCAAACAAACACTTTATTTGTTTTAAGGGGAGAAAAAGGAACTGATTTAACTGCTTTAAATACTTCTCCTTATTCCACTTCTGAGTGCTTATTTCTGGATATTAAGGCTGGACAAATTTTATAAAACCTAAACTTTGCAGGGGTTCTTCATTGGTTTATTCTATTCCATCTGCTTCCTGGAGCCCCAGGTCCTGACCCAGTGAGGATCTCAAAATGCACAAACCTGTGCACCCCAAACAGAGCCAGTCTGCTCTGAGCCCTGTTCCAGTGGTGAATTTTCATTTAGCAGTTTTAGGAACAAACCAAAACCCCTCCTCTCCTGCTTCCTTTTATTGAATTGAAGCTTTAATGTCTTTAAAAAATTTATTTGGTGACCCTCTTGGGGTTTTGTCCATTTTTTGTCTTTTTATTTTCTACCTTGAAGCACCTCGGTTTTTTAATGCCTGGCACAATCTCTGTATAAATAAAAGCTGATGTTCTCTCCCATGTTTATTCCTCTTGAGGGTAAGATCAGTGATATCCCTGTTTGCTGGGCTCAGAAGGGATGCAAGAGCAGGTTCCTCACTCTTCAGCTGGAAGATTTCAGTGCTGAGTTCTGGGAATCACTTGTCTGGGAGCTGAGCACTGCCTGTGTGTTTGTACAGAAGGAATCCTTGGGAAAAAAAATAATAAAAAATCAAAGCAGGCAGCTCCCAAATTGTGTA
Organism: Setophaga petechia; assembly: GCA_024362935.1. NCBI lineage: Eukaryota > Metazoa > Chordata > Aves > Passeriformes > Parulidae > Setophaga > Setophaga petechia. The sequence goes on along the minus strand of JANCRA010000085.1, from coordinate 518,687 downwards.
ATGTGTCTCCCTTAAGGAGCTCTGTCCCTCAGAGCCTGAACCTGCCCTTGCAGTGCATTATTTGACAGTGCTAAAGAGATTTTTGTGCCTTTTTCTCCTCTCTTCTCTTCATGCTTCTCTCTCCTGAGGTTCTCCACTGCTCTGGTGGCTCCTTCCCCTGCTGTGTGACAGCCCAAGCCAGCAGCATAACCTCAGATTTATATCAGGTGTCACAATGTGCTGCTCTGCTCTCAGGAGAGGGATTATTTCAAATCTGCAACATAAAAACCTGAATATGGAGCAAGTGGGGGCCATCCATTGTCAGTGCCAGGAGGAATGTCCTCCTGGAAAAGGGGATGCACAGACCTGGATTCTGCCTTCCTTTTTGTGTTAAAGCCAGTAATGCCTGCATCCAAACTGAATTTAGAGACTGGAAAAGGAGAAAAATTCTGGAGATCAAACCATTAAGGATCTAAAGTTGGAAAAAACCTTGAAGATCAAATCCAGCACCACCCCTGTGGTCAGGACCAGTCCATGTCCTCGAGTGCCACATCCAGGTGGTTCTGGAACATTTCCAGGGATCCAGGGGCAGCCACAGCTTCTCTGGTTAACCTGTGCCAGGGCCTCCCCACCCTCACAGGGAAGAATTCTATCCTCATATCTAACCTAAATCTTTTTTAGCTTAAAACCATCCCCTCTGCCTGTGTAAAAAGCCTCTCTCCCTCTTTTTTTTGACAAACTCCATTTCAACTACTGAAAGTCTGGTTTAGTTTTCCATCCTTTCATGACAAAGCTTTGCTTAGGATCCCAAAATTTCAAATGCAAGCCTTAACATTTACCAGTTTGCCAATATTTAATCCTTTCATTGACTGATTTCTCTTCATTTCCCTCCCCCCAGGCTGTCCCACGAATTATGGTTCAGTCAGCCAGTCTGGAGGCCAGTGCTGCAAGGATAAAACAGGTGAGCACATCCCAAGATGTGAGGATACAATTTTTAATTTCACCTGCCAGAGGTGGCCAAAGCCTCAGCTGTTTAAAACCTGTTGCACTTGTGCTGCTGCCTGGCTGTGAGACAGTGAAATTCTGCTGGGTGTTTCAGGTCCTGGTAAAACCTCCTCTCCTATTCCTGCTTCCACTTTGATATTTGAAAGCATTAGCAGATAATTAGCTGAAATTTAGCTGGTTTGCTGCTTTAAAAAGGAAAATTTCTAGGCTCTGACAGTGTCTATAAGCAGGATGTGGCTATTCTAAGTGTGGAGCTTAATTCCCCATTTTTGCCATGATATCATGGAAAAACCCTTGCTAAGCTGGAGAGAAAATAGAGTCTGTGATCTCCCATTTTCCAGCAGAACTTCAGTCTCCTGAGCAGCACATCAGCTTCCTCCCACTGTGCTTTTATTGTCTTAGAAAACTCTCTGTTATCCAAAGGGAAAATCCAGAGAAAGAGCAAAGCTCCTGAGTCCACATGGACACCACCCTTGCCACAGGAAAGTGAACAATATGTTTTTAATCTGCTGGAATATTTTTTAAAAACTTTTTTTTTTAATTACATTTTACTTAGCGAACCTTTGGTTCTGAAATTCTAGTAATCCAGTCAAATCCCTCTTTCTTCAAATACTGCTTAAGTTTCCAGTGGAAAAAGGCATTTTGGGAATAAGCTGAAAATCCTGTAGTTTGGGACACTAGATGGGAGAGAAATCACAAAATTGTGAATAATGAACAAAAATGTTCACCTGAGACAGGATTTGTTCAAATCTGCCCTTTTCCAACCTATTTTTTTCCACCCCCCCTTCCTATTAGCACTCTCCCCCTCCCTCCTTCCCAAAGAGATTTAGAGACATCCTAATCTTTTAGAGTACATGTGCTGGCAAAAGATATTGATCTATCAGATTTAGTAAACTTTACAGCCAAGAAATACATCACTGAAATGGGCTGTTAATCTCATGAGGTGCAGTTAATTTCATCCTCTGGAAGTGCAAGGTGCTGGTGGCTCTGAGGTGGGAATGGCATTTGGAAATGGGGACAGAAATGACAGTTTAGGTGCAGGGGGGTGATTTATCCACCCAGAGAGTTAAGCCAAATAACTGTGAGAGACTTATGGATCATGGCTGCTTCCCATTCCATATAAATCCTGCTGTTCAAACAGCAAATGACCACTCCTGTAATATAAATAATTCTTCAGTAAATATTGGGGGGTGTATTTCTTGGGGTTGACACTTCCCTTATTAATGGGAGGAGTGAGCTGACAGTCCTTCCTCGCTGGCAGGGCTGACTGGGGATCAGCTTCCATCTTCTGCAGATGGCAGCTGCACAGGGATTTAGATAAGCTCAAAGCCTTGGTGCTTGCCAGAGGTCTGGGATCTGTGCTTTTAGCCCAGATATTTTGGATAACACAGCCCCTCTCCCCCTGTGTTTCAGATGAACCAAGAGGAAGCAGCGAAGCAGCCGCTGGAAACGGCGGCGCAGATGCCTGAGGCAGACAAGAGTCTGGAGAAGACACCCAAAGTGCCTTTGCAGCAGCCCACAGGGGACACCCAGGCCCAGGACTGCCAGGAGGGACCTCCCAGCCCCCTGAGTGAAGCCTCCAGTGGGTATTTTTCCCACAGTGTCTCCACAGCCACCCTCTCCGAGGCCCTGGCAGCAGGAAGCGACGCTGTGGCCCAGCCGGGAGCTCCAACACCTGCAGGCAGTGACTCCCCTGCTCCTGCAGGGGCTCAGCTCCCTTCTGATGGGCAGGACAGGGCTCCTGAGAGCTCTCTGGCCACAAAGAGGGAGAATCCCCCCACCTTCAGCCTTCCAAGTGCTCCCCCCAGGCCGAGGGACAGCCCTGAGGTGAATGGAAAGTCTTGCACTTCTCCTTGTCCCAGCGAGCCGGGGAACGAGGCCTCTGCAGCCACTGATGCAAAACCTCTTCTCTCTACCTCCACTCCAAAGGAGTCAATATCCAAACAATCAGTGGAGTCAGCAGGACTAGCCAGGAAAAAGGAAACATCCACTGGGGCTTCAGAACTGGGGTTTCCCAAAGCTCATCCCGACCAGCCCAGTGCTGCAGCCTCGCCCTTCAGAATCCAGAAGGTGAAAACATCAGAGCTGAGATCCTTCACCAGCATGCTGGGATCAGACCCCAGCAGTTCCCTGGGCACAGAAGAGCAGCAGGAAGGAGAAAAGAGCACCTCCAGTGCCCGTGGACTGAACCACAACGGGTCAGAGACAGCAGAGGAAAAACTGGAGGTGACTTCTGACTCTGAAGATGCCAACGAAATTCCTGAGTGGCTGAAAGAGGGAGAGTATGTCACAGTTGGCACCAATAAGACGGGCACTGTCAGGTACATTGGGCCCACAGACTTCCAGGAAGGAACATGGGTTGGTGTGGAGCTGGATTTGCCTTCAGGTAAAACATCCCCTGGGTCAGGTGGGAAGCAGCTGGTGTGTCCCAGCTGGCAGAGCTCATCCTAAAGCTGCTTTTTTGGGGGGTTTATTACCCACTGGGGGGTTAATTGCTCATTGCAGGAGGCATTTTGAAAAGGGAAATGTAAAAGGTCTTCCCTGCTGTCATCTTTTTCCAGACTTGCTCTCACTCCCAACCTTTTTGAGAACCCAACCCAAACCATTCTGTGATCCCTGACTGCCCATTTTCAGTCATTTCTTTGGCTTCTCACACTGGAAGTAGGAATCAGGATTCCTTTTCCATGCAGTAGCTGCAGGAGACAGGCCTTGTGTCCACAGGATTCTCTTCTGGGCTTCTGCTGTGAGCATAAGGGTGTTCAAAGCACAACAGGAGTTGTGGGATTTAGCTCAAAGGGACATTTAGGCTAAATGAGTTGCAAAGTCTCTTAATAGGTATTAAGAGGTAATAGGATTTTATTTTAAAGTAAGCTTTGAAATTGCAAAAGACTATTTCTGTCTGTGTATATATAGAGTGTGTGTATATATATAGTGTGTATATATATATACACATTATGTATATATACACTATATATAAATATATACATACATACTATATATACACTCTATATAAATATATACATACAGACTGTATATACACTATATATAAATATAAATATATGAAAAGCAGTAGCAAATAATCATTCCCTGACCACCAGGTCATACAGATAATTTGAGGTTTCTTTCACCATCTCATTTGTCACCCCTGCCTGACTCTTGTCTGTACAGCTGTGGAATTCCCAGAATTTAGGGTTTCCAGGATTTTTTTGGAAACCAGGATGCAGTTCCTGGGGAGGCTGCTGCTGTTGATGTGGGAATGGGATGTCTCCAGCACAAGAGGAGAGGAAGATGATGGCTGGGATTGATCCCTGCTGGGGTCCAGGCTTCCCAACCCCTTTCCTCTCCAGGATTGAGGGAGTGCCAGTGGAAAATCCAGGAGAGGTGCAGTGACAGTGAGAGAATTTGGGTTACCCAGGACATGAAAATCTCCTTACTCCAATCCTTTCAGCCTAGTGCAGCATTCCCAGGCTGGGTGGTGAATCAGCACATCCCACATTCCTCCTGGCTGCACATTTGGGGTTGGAGCAGTTCATACACCAGAACATGTCCAGGATCCAGAAATCCCAAATCTCCCTGTGCCCCTCCATGTCCTCATCAGAGCTGAACTGGGCAGTGACTTCCCAGCTGCTTTCAGAAAACTCTCTGGAGTTTTCCATGCTGGAAAGCAAACTGGAGCTCTTGATCCTTTTGCAAGCTGTAGTAGCTCCTCAGTCTTGGGTTTGTGCCTCATTAAAAAAAAATAAACAAAAAAATATATCTATATATTTGCAGATTCATTTCAATTTTGGAAGATCACCTTCCCTCTGTCAGGCTGCTCCAGTGCTGATTCTGTAACATCCCAGTAAGGAGCAGCTTCCATGGAAAAGTCAGGAGATCTTTGGCCTGCTGAGGACTCAGCTGCTGATGTTGCTGGGATGTTTTTTTCACCCCCTTCTGTTTCCACAGGGATTAAGACCCTGATTTGGAAAAGCACATCTGGAGCTTCCCTTGGGGAAGGTGGTCACAGAGTGGTGTCTTTGTCACACTGCAAACAGGGATAGAACTCCAGGGACATGGAAATCCAAGTCCTGGCCATGTGAGGGTACATTGGACCCAAAGTGCTGATGGTGGAAGGAGGAAGGAAACACCCCAAAAGCCAAAGCTGTGACTTAATGTCATTTAAAGAGCTGTTGGATCTTTCCACCTTCCCTTTATGGATGGGAGCAATCCCTGAACAGTTCCCCTGAGAATTTTAAATGATCTAAAACGAGAAATAGAAAAATCTCAACAGCACCAGTTAGAGAAATTATCCTTCCTGTTCTGTGGAGGGTTTACAACATGGCAAGAATGACAATCCTCCACTTCAAACACCAGCTCAGAAAGCCAAAAGCTCTTTTAAATGTCTCTTTTTCCTTCCTTCCTGGTACTTTGGTAATGGAAGTGGTTATTTCTCACTTTTGGAGAAATTATAGAGCAATTGGGAAGGAAGGACAAGGCAGAGTGTCCCATTCAGAGTCACTTCTGGGGTTCAGCAGGGAGGTTTTACCTCCATGCTGTATTTTTAGGGACCACTTGTTCTCCCTCTCAGCACTTTCTCCTTGCCTCCTTCTCCGGGTGCAGTAGCACCAATTTGCATAAAATAAAACCCATTTTGGAGGAAAAAATCCATCCCTGTGAGGGTGGCCCAGAGAATCTGTGGGTGTCCCATCCCTGAAGTGTCCAAGGCCAGGCTGGACGGGTCTTGGAGCAACCTGGGACAGCGGAAAGTGCCGGGTTGGACCAGGATGGGATTTAACCCTTCCCAAGCCACTCTGTGACTCCCCGATTGTCTTGTTGCAGGCAAGAACGATGGCTCCATCGGGGGCAAGCAGTATTTCAGGTGTAACCCAGGCTATGGACTGCTGGTGAAGCCGGGCAGGGTCAGGAGGGCCACGGGCCCCGCGCGGCGCCGCAGCTCCGGCCTGAGGCTGCAGGGAGCGGAGAACAGGAGGAGTGGGAACTTCTCCGGGTCGGCCTCCAACCTGGCCTCCCTCACAGCCCTGGCCAAGGCAGAAGGAGGATCCACACTGAGACTGGAGAAGAGCCAGAAGAACGCAGAGAACAGGAAATCCTGGGCAAACTGAGAGATCCCAGCCCAGCGAACGCCCTGGGATGCGGCTGGGGGAACCGGTGGCTTCGGGAAGCGAAACCAACTGTCCCAACTTCCAGTTGGTGGCAAACACTAATGAAGGGTTTGTTCTCTCTGCTCTGGGTGATTGACATGATAATTCTTTGCCTGGTCGTGGTGCTGGATCCTTCGTTTCCTGTCCCAAATCCCAACGCCTCCGGGGGCCACCGATGGCAGCCGGCGCTGGGTGGGTGTAATGAGCTCCTTCTCTTCCTCCTTTCAGAGGAAAATCGGTCAAACCACAGATTCCCAACAGCCACAAAGTTCTCCCCAGGCACCAGTGCTTCCCTGGAAGTGCAGGGCAGTTCCTGAAGAGCCTCCCCACAGCAACAGCTCTGTTGTAATTCCTTAAGAGCTGTGTCAGTATCGTGTAATCCGCCGTGAAAGGGCAAGGTGGGAATGATTCCAGACGGGCAGAAGAGTGAAAGTAGAACTTTGTTTGGAGATAAAGAACCCCCAAAGTCCCTTTATTTAAAGAAGAAGCAGCCCTTGGGTTATGTGGCTGGGACCAGTGCCTGTTTGGATCACTGCCCCGTTATCCCACTCTCCTGTGGAAAGCAGTGAGGTCTCCCTGCTGGTTTGTTGGGAATGGGAGAAAGCTCACGGCCAGCTCTGTCCTATTTTTGATTTTTGATCCATTTAATGTTTGCTCTCACCATGACAGAACCCCCTCTCTCACTTGGCCCAGAGTGGCAGGACCTTCTCCTTGGTTCCTCCCTGTGGGCCAAGCAGATTTTTGATTTTAGCAGAGGTGTCAGCACTGAAGTGCTTCCCTGTTCCCACCCAGCCTTTGGAGACACTCAGAGTTTTGCCAAGCAGGGTGTCTCTGTCCTCAAAACAGGATCAATCCAGTCTATTTATTTTTATTTATTCTTTTAAAGCATGAAATGTTTGCGCTTTACAATCACCCCCCACAGAGGAGCTCTCCCAGCACCATCCCGAGCGCCAATCCAAAGAGGAGGTGCCTCTGTCATCCCCAGAACCAGCCTCTCTCTTGGAGAGGGGGAGGTGTGGGCTGGCTTTTATCAAACTTGATTTTATTTGTGGCTGGTTTTTAGCTGCCTGTGGCACAGGGGATGGATCCCTGTCCGTGTGTCCACGCACGGATCGGCCGACGCTTGTTTTCCTATCAAATCCTGAAAAGCCACAGATTTTTTTTATCTTGAGCTGTTTATATCTTGTTTAGTCATCACGGGGGGATTGGACAGCCTGAGCAATAGAAGTTTTAGCTATGTGGGGACTATTTAGGATGCTAAATTAATGATTAAACTTTAATATCTCTCCAGTCGCTGCCCGTGGGTATCCAAGTGCCTTAAACATCTGGTTCCAAGGTCCAAGGGAAAGCTCCATTGGTATCAAAGGAGATAGGGATGCTTAGTGAAGGAGATAATTATGCTGATTTACTGTAATTAATATCATTTATGCAGAAGGAATAAAATTAAAATAGAAACTAATCTGTAGCAGAAATAAGCGGGCTGGGTTCCGATGCAGCCTGCGTAGAACTGCCAGGGGTTGTGTATCCTTCCAGCTTGTGGTGTAAGTAGTTTCAGTGTTTCCTAAATTTTCCTCAAGAAATCTTAATATAAAATGTACAGAGCAGCTTTTTAAAGATATTTTTAGTGTACAGTTTTCCCTCTTTTTCCCTTTGCACGAAGCTCCTGTCCATCCACGCCACGATGGGGGAGGAATTTGGTAGTAAAGAATTCTGATGCTGAAATCCCAGGTTTTAAAATTAAAACCGGTTTTACAAACACAACCCGTACAGTGAAACTCTTCGTTTTGGGGTCTGAGGAGTCTTGCCAATGAAAGACCACCCATTAATTCATTTGATGCCTCTTACACTGCCTTGTTGGTTCCCTGAACTCCACCCTGACCGTGTTTTTAATTGCACTTTGTTCCGCTGTGCTGCCGGAAGAAGCTGACGTGAAGCAGCCCCTCCCCAGAGTTGTGTGTTTTCAGTCTCAGCATTTCAGATACTTGGGTTTAGGGATGTCTTTAAAACTCCTCCCTGCTTGCTCAGTGGCCCCTTTGGGGGAGATGCAAAGGGAGGAACCTCCAAGTCCTTTTGGAGCCTCTTTTCTTGTGCTGCTGTCTGGGAATCCAGGATTTCCCCAGGGAGAGGTGTCCAGGCTGCAGGAGAGAAGGGGAGGAGCTGGGTGGGTCGTTCCCTGTTTCTGCTGCTGGTTATAAACTCCTCTGGCCTGTTTGGGCTCCAGCCCTGGCTGTGGTTTGGTGTTTGCACACCTGATCTGACTGATCCAGGCTGGATTCTCTCTCCTCACAGCCTCAGTTGTGCTGCAGAACCACAGAGAGGGGTGTGAAGGGTGCTTAGAGCAGCCCACACCTGCTGGGATAACTGTGGGATGTCCCTCCTCTGGGATAACTGCTCCTGGAAGCAAATCTGTTCAGCAGGGCTGGGGTGGTTCCAGGAATCCACTGGCACAAGGAGCCCACGGTGCCCTTGTGGAGGGGGGACCTTGCTCTCCTGCTTTTCACCATTTCCTCTGACTTTGGAAACAAAACCTCTCCTCAGACTGCACCCTAAAATCACCCTGATGCAGCACAAGCTCCAGAAAGCCAAAACCATCAAATTTGGCCATGAGGGTGTTCCTGGAGGATTCCCTGGCTGTCTCCTGCTCCCTCACAGCTTTCCTGGGCACATGAGGTGTTTTCTAAAGGTGTTTTTTAGATTTTTGGCACAGTGAGTGCACGTTCCTCTACTCAAAGCCATCTGTTACTTCGCCCCAGTTAAGCCAAGTGAGCAGAAAAGAGGTAAAAATCATCATGGAGGTAATAATATCTATTTTTTACTGGTAATATTAGAAAAGCTCTACTCTCAGCCTAAAGGAGGAGGTGCTCTTAACTGGAACCACCCAGCACTGAGGCTGGTGTGTGAATAGCTATGCAGATATTTCCAAGATTTTCATGCACTTTATACAGGGAAGAAGAATATTTAATGCAGGAGTGTCATTTGTGTCGAGTGTCTCATCTCCTCTGGTGTCTCTCGGGGGTTCAGTCCTGCTGGCTGTGTCCCTGCATTGTGGGTGGGTCTCAGATTCTTGGGAAATGGTGTTGGTGGGTTGGAAAGGCTCCGTCCCTCCCTGTGTTTGCAGGGCTGGGGGTCCCTGATCCCCACGGGGTGTCTGTGGCACCAAGCCAGCCAGGGGGAGGCTGCTCAGAGGGACTTTTTGGGCTTTTCTCAAGCCAAACCAGGCCTTTTTCCTGTGTTAGGTTCAGCTCTTGAGGTGTTTTGATCTCCATGTCCAATCAAGCCCGTTCACCCCGAGGTTCTGGCCCTTTGCTGTTCCATGATGTTGTTGGGTTGAGGAAGAGGAGCAGAAGCAAATTCTGTGTGGTGGCACCGCCCGGGTCCGTGAACAGAGGGGTTTGTCCTTGGCTGGGGTGGCACGTCCAACACCATCTCCTACAAAGGCAGAGCCCCCTCACTGCTCCCCTCAGGGGTGGGACCCCCCTGAGCAGGGCCTGGGTGTTGTCCAGCCCTGTCCATGGTGAAGCTCCCACCACTGGTTCCTCCGGTTCTTTGCACAGCATTTCGTTTTCCCAGTGCCTTTTCCCGGGGCCAGCAGTGAGGGCTGCAGCCTCGGGGTGCCTGGATTTCAGGGAATGAGGTGGTGAGGAACAGAGTGGGCTGGTCACACGTTATAGCACCTCCAGTGGGGTCACGATCAAGTGTCTTGTTCCTCCATCTCCCGTGTCCATCTTTGGTTTCTGCCCTCCCCACCGTTCCCAAGCCGTGATCCCGTTGGGTTCCCCCGGAGCTCGTGTGGCCCGGCCAGGGTCAGGCCCTGCAGGGGCTCTGTGTACTTTAAATGAGCTGAAATCCAAAGAGACTTTGTAATGAGCTGTAAAGTTTTTAATTATTTCTGTACCATACTAAATGACTGTAATATTGTATCATACGTGCGATGCCGCCTGCAGGACCTGAATAAACATCTTCTTTAGAGCTGGGATCTCTGTGCTTTGTTGCTCCAGTTCGTGGCACCAAAATGTTTAGAATGGGAATAGTTTAGGTTGGAAAATCTTAGAAAATTGATTCCAGTGGTTCCCCAGCACTGCCAAGGCCACCAATGTCCCCGAGTGCCACATGCACGTGGCTTTTAAATCTCTCCAGGGATGGTGATTCCAGCATTCCCTGGGCAGCTGTGGCAGTGCCCCACCACCCTCTTGGGGAAGAATTTTTTCCTGATATCCACAGTGGGATGATGATCCCAAGGACTTCTCTGCCTTGCTCCAGGAGGTCAGTGCCCCAGGGAACAGCCACAACCAACCCTGCCAAGGTTTCGGGGTGATGAGACCCCCCCCTCCCTCAACATTCCATGATGTCCTTGAAGCCCCCTGCCTGGGCCACATCATTTCCTTTCTCTTTGGCACCATTTCTCTCCCAAATGCAGCTTCATGTTGGAAACAACAGACAGGGTTTGACTGGGATTATTTTGTGTAGCTTTCCAGTTTATCTTGGCTTTTTTCTAAAGCAACAAACACCACGTTGATCCCCCCCATCCCCACTGAAACTCGGCGAGCAAAGGATATTTTTATCAGCACTGTCTTGCAATCAGCACACGAAAACAGCTTTTTTTTTTTTTTTTTTTTTTCCTTTAAAGCCACTTCCCTTTTATGTTTTACCTTCTGAAAGAAAAAAACCCCTCTTTGGCTGAAACACAGGAGCTGTTTGAAGCAGCATCACTTTGTTCAAACCTCGCTCTTCCCGGAAGGTGGCTGTGGCACCTTCCCCACGCTGCCACGTTCTGTTCTGCAGCCAAAGCTGGCTTGAAAAGGCTCCCATCAAAAAGAGTAGGAAAATAATTTTTTAAAAAACCTCCAAAACTAACAAAGAACACCTTTTTCCCCGTTTTCCTTCAAATTAATGCTGCTTCCATCAGCCTCGCTTGGCTTCAAACACTTTGCCATGGGAGGCAGCAGCTCCTGGGTTTCACCCTGAGTGGGGAGAGGAGCTGCCCTGCCACGAGCTGGGCACATTTCCAAGGGGGTTTTTCTCACCTTTGGACACCAACCTGTGAGGAATTGTTGGTTTTTCCCTGATCAATCTGGTTTCCCACCAAAGCAGGAGGGAAAGAGCTGGAAGTGCAGCTTCTTTGCAAAGCACAGACCTCCAACATGGATTTATTCCTCTTGTGTTTTTTAAAACATCTCCAAATGGAGCTTTTACTTCATTCCTGGTTTTCAGCTGTGAAGGAGAGAGTGGGCTTCACCCAGCGTGCCAGATGTTGCAAGACACTTTAGAAGTGTTTTTCCCATCCCTGCAAGTGTCCCAAGGCCAGATTGGATGGAATTTGGAGCAGCCTGGGACAGTGGAAGGTGGCAAGGGGTGGGGCTGGGTGAGCTTTGAGGTCCCTTCCATCCCAAACCGTTCTGGGGTTCCATGATCCCAAGCCTCCTCTCTCCAGAAAATTCCCTCTGCAAACACAGCAACTCTGGCAGCTGATGATGGAGAGGGTTAAAATAAATTTTATCCCCCTCTTTGAGAGGCACAAGGAGCAGTCTGAAAGGTGTTTCCACCCTTGAAGTTCATTGTTAATCATCTGCACTCCTCCAGAGTTGCCTTCCTCCCTGTTCTGGGGTGTCCATCCTGAGCAAACCCCCCAGCCACAGCTGCACATCCTGATCTTAACCAGGATGGCAGGACCTGGGCACCATTTCACTGAATGAACCAATTCCTGTGACTTTGTGTCTTCTCTGCCACCCAGCTCAGCTTCCACAGCTCCTGCAGGAATTTCTTCCCACTCTCAGGAAGCTTTTCCCACCCACCCACCCCATAAATCCTCTCTGAGACCCCCCCAAGCTGCTCAGGACCAAAGGGCAGCCACAGCCCCTCCTGCTTGGGGCTTCTCCATAATTCAACATCTCCTGGTTCATCAGCCAAGGTTTGCTCCCTCCAGACCTTCAGCTGCTTCAGCAGGAGATTTTCTGGTTGGGATGGGGCTCACAGGGCCCTTCCTGAGGCTCTGGGGGCCTGCTGGGGGAGGTTCCCAGGGGGAAGGGGACACAGCACCTTTGTATGAGCAGCACTTGGACCTGTGACAAACACAAGCCCAGCCAGAGGAGGGAAAACTCCACTCTCAGCATCTTTGAGTGGAAACAACCCCAAAAGGTCTCTGGAGTCAGCCCATGGCTCACATTCCAAGTGATTCCACTGCTCCAAATCCACAATCACTGTGCCCACTACCATCACTGTGCCCACCACCTTCACCCCTTCCAGAGGAGAAGTGCACAAAGAATTCATTTTTCCCCAAACAAACCCAAATTTTCTGAATTCACTTTGCTCTCAGGACACATTTTAGGTCTCACACAAGCCCTGCACAAAAAGGATGACAGAAGAAAAGGGTCAGTGTTGAGTTATACGTTTTTATTTTCTAATAGGTACAATACTAAAATAAACACAAATTAAAAAAAAGTTTTATTAAAACAAAACTGTACAAAAAAGCAGTTATACTACATTTTAATTACAGAACAGTCTACTGTCCAAAAGGCACTAATCCAGAATAGGAGATACAATGATACAGGACTCATTTGAACTATTTTAATCAATACAATAGAGCACTTGTTTCTCTGTCCATTCACATACAGAAACAAGGACTTTTGCTACAGTCATTACACATTGTTATAAATATGAGCCCTACGTAGAAAGGTGCAGTATCGCTCTCCCCCGGCCATGGGTCAGCTCTGACAAAGACAGGGATTAAATTAAAAAAAAAAACCCAAAAGGGCACAAGGGGAGAGGCTGATGGTTCATCTTCCCAGCAGCTGCTGCCAGGGGAAGGTGTGATGGATATTGACCCTCACCTGCATTTGGGATGGAGGCTGGACCGGTTTCCTCAAGGGGCTGGGGTGGGACTGAAGGTGAACTTCCATCATCTCCTGCCCCAAGCTCCCCATCAGTTACTCCACTACATCCTGCTCTATCCAGTCTCCTTTGGCCCTTTGTTTCCATGTGATGGACAAACAACAATTCCCAGGCACACCAAGGGCTCTCAGGTTTCCTGCACTGTTCCTTTGCTCCTCACAGGGAGCCACCAGCACCTTGCAGGTAAAGGCAGTGACTGGGAGAGGAGTTTGGAATGCTCTTCTCAACACTCAGGGCCTTCACTGCAAGGACATCTGGCATGAACAGATGGAGCCCTCTCAAAGCTGCTCCAGCCTTCCCAAAGAGCCCCAAAGCCACCAGGGGTGCAGGGTGGATGTTCCTGAGGGGGCACAGGGAGAGTTACACCCATCACTGCCCAGCCCTCCCTCCTGACAGCCAAGGCCCAAGAGCAGCCAGCGTGGGGAACACGAGGGGCTTCCCCCATCCTCTAGGCTGGGACTGAGGTTCACCCCTGGGACCACCCCGGCGCTTTCTCCTCCACAAACAACTTCCCACCATGAGGATCTGCTCATCCTCCCTCCCAACCTATCCAATCCAACTTTTTTCCCCCAAAATGTCAGGCTGAGGAGCAGCAGCAGGCCATGGAAACGTGTTTAGGGAACAACTACGTGCAGAGGAGTCAACCAGAACATGAATATTCAACTTCACCACGAAGAGGAGCTGGGAAATGAAACATCTCATCTTTCAGCTGAACGAGCAGCCCTTAAGATCAAGACCAGGGTGGATCTGAAGGGGATGAAGGGGATGATGAGGATGATGAGGATGATGAGGGGCATCACCTGACTCGTTCCCTGTGGAGGAAGGAGGTTGGACACACGGCAGGAGAGGGATACTGCACCTTTGGAACAGTGTCATACACATAAGACAAAGACAGGCATCTGGATGTTAACAAAAATAAGTAACAAAGAAATATGATTAAACAAAATCTCTTCTCACATCATCCTATACTACATCCTCCTTCTGCTTAGCAGAAAATTGTACGTACACAAAAATACAAATACACAATTTTGTAGAACAGTCTGATTTTAATATATTTATATATATTTATATTTATATGAGTGGCAGGTTAGTTCATTATATAGAGCTTTTTGCACTTTTGGCTCATATGCAACAAGGCTTTATAAATTCAGCTTTAGCTTTCATTCAGGTTTTATAGCTTCTTGAACATTTGTTTTCACATTTAAAGCAGCATCCAATTTGCAAGAGGAGTTGGTGGTGGCTACAGCAAGGATCAGGTCAAGAGGTTATTTGGGGGCTGGGGGGGAGGGGAATATACATTCCAGTGTGAGTGTGAGTGTGAGTGTGCACTAGTGCTCATGGAACACTGGCCAGAGGGTGAGCACACCGCTCCAGGATCCCATGGTTACCTCTTGAGGTAGGCAGGACACCTCCAACAGCAGATGAGACACACAGGGCCCAGCTGGGGCAAAGCAGAGCTGGGGGGAGAGGAGGAACAGGGCAGGGATGGGACACTGGGGTGTCACAGATGGAGCTGGGGACAGTGAAGTGGCAGGAGGCAGCTGGAGCCATCCCAGCACAGCCCAGACAGGAGGTGCCCGGCTGGCACCAGCCCTGGGCTGAGATCACAGCGGGACAAAGCCGAGGCACACACGGGATTTGGACGTGAGAACCTCCCCAGCCCTGCCTGGGGTTCTGCTGTGTTTGTGTGGCTCTGAGCTTGTTCCACCGTGCCCTCACTCAACTACAGCATCCACTGCCAGTGACAATCACTTCTCAGGGAAAATCTCACTTCCAAAAGGCATCTCGGAGCAGGGCCAAGGTCTGTGTGTGCCACAGGCTCCACAAAAATCTGAATTTCCATCAGGACCCTGGCAATGGATTCCCATGGGATCACTGCTGCTACCAGCACCCATCCACTCCCCAGAGGCTGAGCTCCTGCCCTCTGCAGGGATGCCCTCACAGCTTTCCTTGCCAACAGTCCCTTCCCAGGCCTTCCCACCTCAGATGGTGTCAGAGTGAGAACATTTTGTTGCTAATGAAAAATAAAACATCTACAGACGGATTGCTTTCATTTGCTGAACCTTTAAGTGTTACTAAAACTCCTTCATAGTGTTCTGTTACCTCCTCTCGCTGTGGTCAGAAGAAATCCTCCTTTAATGAAATATTTTAAACTATCACTGATACCTTTATTCTTTACACCTACATAAAATTCTCACCTTTACAAAATTATAACCATCTGCCAATAGTTAGGGTTATTTGGACAAAATGTCTAGCAGGTGCCACTATGATAAACCTAGAAATAATTAAGAATATAGGAAGAAACTGCCTTTGGGATTCCAGAGGGGTTCTGGCTGCCCCATCCCCTGGAAATGTTCCAGGCCAGGTTGGACAGGGCTTGGAGCAGCCTGGGATGGTGGGAGGTGTCCCTGCCCATGGCTGGATGATTTTTAAGGTTCTTTCCAACCCAAACCATTCTGTGATTCCAAAGGAGGTGATTAAAGAAGCACATCAGCTCTTCCCACCCAGGGGTGGATGTTTATCCCACAGAGCTCTTTGTATCTGCAATCCAAGAGGCAGTTTCCTACTGAATTCCATGCTCTTTGCCATCCACCCCAGATCAGAGATTGCAAACGTTGGGCTGAGGAATGAGATCCCCCCAAAAGACCGAGAACCAAGGGGGGCAGCACGAGCAAAGAACAGGGAGCTTTTTCTGCTGGGTTCCGGACTCACTGGAGGGATGTGTGCAGGGATGCAGGGAGGGCTCTTTTCTCAAGAGGGAAATGAGGTCTAATCCTATTCCTCCAGCTCACTCCAGAGTCCTGTTCCTCACTTAGGCACTTTTTAAATCGACATTAAGGAAAAAAAAAACTAAAATGAAAGAAATACTGCACAAATCTCCTGCTTCCCGGGCTTTGGGAGGATCATGAAGGGCGAGAGGAAGACAGCCAAGGCAGTGTGTCAGGAAAATGGTGCTCCCAGCTGACTTTGACTCGTCACCCTTTGACAGAAGTGCTGTGAAACTGAACTGGGTTTAAATCTGGGTTCTGCCCAAGGGCACAGCCTGTCCCACTGTGCCATCCCACGGGATCTGATTCCCAGCGGGACACGGGGCCCTCCCAGCCTCAGCCAGCAGCACTGGGGGAGAGGTGCTCCCAGAACCATCCAGAACTCCAGCACAAAATCAGGGAGGCTTTGATGACATTCAGAAAGACATTCCTGGAGCCAACAGCAAGGAAAAAGGGATCTTGCTTTTGGGTTTTTACTGGGTGATAGAATGGGAATCTGTCACTCCCGAAAAACCAAACAGGGCTCTGACCCCACAGCAACCAAAACCCAGCTTCAGGTCAGCTTAAGGCTCAGGATGACACCCAAATTCACACAGAAACCAAAAAAAAGGAACAGAAAATTCAGTGGCTAACACTGGAAGATGGGAAGCTCAAAATCCCAACTCTGTTTTCACTGTAATTTTTCATTTGGAAAAGTGACTTCAAGATTTTCCAATGATTTTTCAAGCCTAAACCAACTTATGAATAATAATAATAATAAGCAGCTACTCTGGCTGCAGTGAGGGATCCCTAACCCTGGATAAATGAAATGTCCAAGGGAAGCAGCAGGCTCCTGGGAAAGCTGTGCAAATCCAGGCATCCTGTCCCAAACACCCACATTAAAAACAGGCACCCAAACCAGGAAAATCCACTGCTCCAATGAAGGTTCCAACCAGGAAAATCCACTGCTCCAAGGAAGGTTCCAACACAAAGGGCAAGCAAGGCAAAATGAACTGGAACAAAAAAGGCCAGGCTGGATGGAGCTTGGAGCAACCTGGGATAGGGGAAGGTGTCCCTGGCCATGGCACAGGGAGGAACTGGATGAGCTTTAAGGTCCTTTTCAACCCAAACCATTCCATGATTCTATGAAAAAAAAAACATTTCCTCCTTGTCCCTCTCCCATGGTCCAACCCCCTGATTTCACACAGGATTGTGCAAGTGAAGAACCTGCTGTAAACTGGCTGAATTTATGAGCTGATTTTTTGTTTTTAAACCGGCCAAAGTAGATAAAATTGTTCTTATTTATTTCATATATACTTCAAGTAAGTAATGGATACAGCACCATCTAAAAGGCCAAAGGAAAAGGGAATGTCTCCCAGTAAACAAATCTTCCCAGTAAAAAAAGAAGACAGACCAAGTAATAATAATAATATTAATAAAAAATTATACTTAAACAATGCTATTTCTGTGATTTTCTAACCATCCAAACTGCAAGGAGGGAAAGGAGAAGGGTCTGAGAGCTGGGAAACCCCAGAGTAGAAAGTTTGGAAGCTTCTGCCCTACACTGGATTGCTTTTTATAGGGTGGAAACAACATAAATCCCTTACTTGGAGGCTGCAAGGACAACAGCTTCAGGTCAGAGCACTTCAGAAGAGGCAAACCAGGTAAAATGGGATTATTGGGATGTGGAGGAGCTTGCATGAAAGATAAAAGAAATTATTTCTATGAGAAGCACTGAAATCTGGGAAAATAATGTGCCAAATTCAGTACTGAGAATCAACTTCAGAGGGAAGCAAATGGCTCAGAGCAGCTGAGGAGGTTGAGCTCAGAGTCCACAGGAATTCCTTCCAGGAATGCAGGCTCCATGCAGGAAATAAGGAGACACCAGGTTAGCAAGAGGGCTTGTGCTGGCTGTGGGATTTTTTGAAGCCCTCTGAAAATGGTATTTGTGAAAATCAGCTGCTGAGGCACTGCAGCCCGAAGAAATGGTTGTAGTTGATCCAATTCTATTTATGCTGAATTTTTGGGGTGATTTTTATTGTATGGAATTGGAACTGGGGTTAGAGACATAAGGCACAACGTGTTCTCTGATGGAAAGTTCTTGCTGCAGAGAACCCCTCCAGAACTCAAATCTCTATAAACTATTCAATATTCTCAACAAGTTCTAAAGGTAAAAGACACATTTTATCTCTTTGGAGTCACAGATTTACAATTAAGGCCAGAAGGGACCAGTGTGTCACCTACAAGGAGACCCTGAAGGTCGGGTGGCCTCCCACAATCCTGATGCTAACTCCCTATTTCCATCTACTTCATAAAAATAAAAATAAAATTAAAAAAACCAAACCCAACCCTAATTGAAAGTCTCTCTCTATTCTGCATCACTCTTTACAAATTTATCACATATATCCAATGGATTTATAAACATTCCCACATCTCAGCAGCATTATTTTCTCCAAGGCTCTGGAAAAAGAGAACTGAGACGTACAAAGCTCTACAGAAGAAAGGTTTGTGTCAGTCAAGAGCTCTGAAGGAAGGAAGTGCTGAACTGAACTGTTTGAATTATTCCTGTGTGCCAAGGAGGGAATGTTTGGTTGAACTGAGAGGGAACTCTGCAGGGAAACCTTCCAGCACCTTCCAGGGCCTAAAGGGGCTCCAGGAGAGCTGGAGAGGGACTGGGGACAGGGGATGGAGGGACAGGACACAGGGAATGGCTTCCCAGGGATGGATGGGATATTGGGAAGGAATTCTTGGCTGTGGGGATGGTGAGAGTCTGAATAGAATTCCCAGAGCAGCTGTGGCTGCCCCTGGATCCCTGGCAGTGCCAAGGCCAGGCTGGACAGGGCTTGGAGCAGCCTGGGACAGTGGAAGGTGTCCCTGGCCATGGCAGGGGTGGGATGGGATGGATTTAATGCCCCTTCCCATCCAAAGCATTCCAGGATTCTCTGATCTACCTCAGTGAACAAAAGCACAGCTCAAATTCCAGGGACAGCTCCTAAACCACCTCAATTCTCTCACCAACAAAGATCCCAAGGTGTTTCCCTTTTTCAGGGAGCAGTCCCAGATGCTCTGCAATACCCCTGGGTCCTTCCCAAAGCCACCTTGAATTCCTTCACCATTCCAAACCCAAACTCATCCCACTCCACCCCCTACCCTGGAGGTGGGGATCCTCCTGCTGCTGTTTTCACTCCATAATTTCACCAATTGCTTTCAAGCAGCTTGGATGTGTCAGGGACAGTCTGCTGGGCTTGAAAAGATCTGTCCACAATGCATAAAGGAAATGGGAAACCTGGTCAGTGAGTTGATATTTGGAATTCCTGGCTCTGGTTTGCTCCTGAAGGGTTTTTTCCACCCTGTCCCTACAGCCCTGTCAAGGAGAGGCAGCAGCAACTTCATCAGCAGGCAGACTTTAAAAAAAAATTCTATCCAAAGTCAAATGTGCTTTGAGGAACGGAATAAATGCTTAATATTCTTAATGGAATATACTGGGTGAGAAATATTAATTAATAATTTACTTTCATTATCTCTTTGCCCTCCTTGAGCGATCTGACAGATAAACCGTGTAAGTAAAATGTATTTTTAAATCTCAAATGATGTCAAATATATCTCAGAAGGCTGAATCCAACCTCTTAATTAAAGAGGTGGGTTATTTAAGCTACATATGCCATCTTGCCATAACATGGAAGACTTTAATTAGTTAAGGAGAAGGGAGAGGAGGACGGGGAAGTTGAATTGAGGCCAGTGACAGCAGCAAGTGAATATCTAAAAATATATTTTCTAAAACAGAAGTTGTTCCCATTGGTACTGTGAGTGCAGTGGTGGGAACTGTGCTCCAGGAACTGAAGTACCCACGGCCACAGGTCTGCTCTGAACTGGGATTCACAAGGATTTCAGTGCAAAGAAGCTGGAAAGTAACTGGATGATTTAAATAAAAGCCTAAGGAAGTCCCTAAATTCTCTCGAGGATTTTTTGGTGGTAGGAAGCTGTTAGTTTTACTAAATTTGACTCAAGAGTCCCTCTCTAAGCATCTTTACATGCCAACAAAATGTGGAAACCTGCCTGGCAAGTGGAGAACAGCACTATGGAAAAAATTGGCCAAGAAACTTAAGGGCAAAAATGGAGCACAGGCTCTGCAGTGCTCAGTGGGCAACAGATACTCACAGAAACAGATTTAAAAGGCACAGAACACCCTATGGCAGATGCTTTTGGAGACTACAGCAACAGATCAGGGGAAAATGATGCTATTTTGGGTCACCACCAGATATCCTGGGTGAATGGCAATGATGGTGTCCAGTAGCTCTCCTGTGGGGGGAATTTTGAGATTTTTTTGAAGGAAAAAGGGAAATTAGCTCCCATCACTACACTGTGTGAGTTGAGAGAGCAGAGTTGGAGGAGAACATGGCAACAAGTGCTGCTAAGGCTTCCAAACAGGGAATGGGAATTTGGAATGGCACCCAAGAGCCAGGGACATTCCCTGCTCCAAGGAAAACTCAGGATGAGTCCAGTGGAGCTCATGGCTCATCCTCTTCATCTCCTTAATTCCAAAATGAGCCACAAGAGCTAAACCAGGCCCTGGGCAATCTGTCCCCAGGCTGTCACACCACCAAATGTCCTCTTTGTCCCCAAACTCACTGGGAGTGACACGCACGTGGAGCAGGAACACAGAATCGGGAGGAGCAGCTTTGCATAGAAAACCGAGCTGGGTTCAGTCCCTGCTGCTGTAAGTCACCATTCACTGAGGTCATTATTTAAGTTTACAGAGGAGCTGTGTTCCAAGTGTCACTAATAACACCGGCATTAAAAGAGAATTAGGGGGCGGGAGATCTTCTGTTTTCAATCACAGAAAAGACAGAAATCCTTTTAATCACGGCCATGCCAATCCCCACAGTTCTAAAGCTGCTAATTACCCGTCAGGGACACCCAGGCATTGAAAAGAGCTGCCATCACTGTGACTGCCATACTCCCATGCATTTATCCTGCCCATCCCAATTACCCTGGCTGCAGCCTGAAAGGATTCAGCACAAGTGTGCTGCGTGTTTTGATCAGCAGAACACACCCGCTGCCATTGAGCACAGAGGGAATAAATGGCAGAGGGAGGCTTCTGCCAAGGCAGCTGAGGGAGAGATGTTCTGCACATACTGAAACATCAAAGGCCCATCACCAGCCCGCTCCAGCTCAATGGTTTCAGTTCATTCCTGCTTGAGCTCTTGGCTGGAGCACTCCAGACCTCCCTGAAAGAATGGGAAAGGGCTCCACACTGCAGCCATGGAGCCCATCAGTTCTTTTGCTGCACCAGCCTGATTAAAAGGGACATTTAAAATGTTCTGTGAATTTTCCCCCCGTGTTTCAAATGGCAAATTCTTTTTTCTAGCTCCGTGGCAGTTGGGGCTGCTCCATCCCTGGAATGTCCAAGGCCAGGATGGGCTCTGGGGCTTGGAGCAAGCTGGGATAGTGGAAGGTGTCCCTGTCAATGGCACGGGTGGGACTGGATGCTCTTTAAAATCCCTTTCCACTCAACCCATTCCACAATTCTCTGATATAAACTACAGAACAAACAATTCCAGGCTGTTTTTAAGTGACAAAAACCTAAGGCCAAGGATGGCAACAAACTCTGTAGTAAAAGAGTTTGAATTTTTCTTCCCCTGCCTCACTGCTGCCACTGAGATCAACTTCCATTGGTTTGATTTGATTTACGTTTGTTGGACAAAAACCAACATCAAATCACTGTCACCTTACTGACAGTCCTCAAAACACTCAACCAAGCTCCTCTAGTTGTAACACATTTCTCACAAAGGAAAAAAAAAAGATAATTTCAGTGTATTTTAAATTTGGATTTGTAGCTGCCATCTCTAGAATGCCTCTGGTTTTCATGAATGTGCAACGTCTTTAGTCAGACAGTTTAAACCCCATAAATTTGACAGCAGCAAGAGAGGCTGAAATGAAGGTTTTTAGGGCTGTACCAAACCCCTTTTGGCCAATAACTGATCCAATATCCTGAGTAAATATCCCAGCTGCTCAAAAGCCCAAGGGGGAATGTTTTAGCTTGAAATATCTCTGCAACTCTTCTTGGGAACTGCAAGGTATTTTTTTGGTCAGGCCATCAACCTTCCCTTCCAAGGAATCACAGTGAAAACTCCAAAAAACTCCATTAAAGTAGCTGGGATCAGGATCCAACCCCTGACTGCTGCTACAAGCACACAAAATCCATGGAAGGAACACATATTAAGGTCACTGACATGTAACACAATTTTAAGACCAATCCTGCCAACAAAGATTCCTGCCAAATGCCAAAGCAGCACCAAACCAAAGATTATTGCCTACAAGCTTAAGACTTTGATCAAAATAATGCTATCAAGTTAAATAACTTCAAAGAGTGCAAGAGCTACTTGAGTGAGAAAACTCAGATAAAGTAAGAGCAGAGTTTTGACAAAACCCCCTAAAATTTGCTGGTAATTACACAAGGAATTTGAAAGAAGCTGATGAGCACTGGGAAGTGGGGGCTGCACCATGGTGGAGCTGGAGTGGGAGGAGGAACATTATTATAAATATTAATTAAAATGAGTAGAGATAAATTAAAAAGTAGGGGAGAGGTTGGAAACCATCCCCAGCTGAACACTCCCAGCTCAGGATTATGGGCAGGGTCTCACAGTGAATTTAGTAATTTGCAAAGGAAAATTACTCCAGCTTTGGATTCCAGTTAGGAACACGCACAAGGAACCAACATCCTGCATCAAGGCAGCAATTCTAAGTTTGGAAAATTTTTACACCAATTTTAGTGGGTTCATCTGTATGAAAAATAAAACCTGTTTCAACTATCACATTGCTTTTCCTAGAAGTGGCCAACAGCATAAGGAAAGGGGGATCCAAATGAGCATAATCTGACTTTTTCCCAATCAAACCCTTTCAGCTCCTAATAATTACCAATTTGTGATTTGCTGACCCAAAATTTCTGGCTCACCACAGTAGTCACCAGTGGTCTTGAGTTAATCCAAATTTTTCCTGAAATAGGTTCATCTATGTGGAGTTTCTCACTTGCACTCACAGCAGCAAGACAAAGATAAATCTTCACAAATGAAGGCAAAAACTGATCTACAAATTACAAATGTTACAAAAACATGGAAAACTTACCAGTCTGAAGTTAGGCAATGAAACAAACAGAGTAAGTCAAATATCCCTGAAGAACTGTGTAAACAGAGCAAATAATTAATGAAATCTCTAACTTATGGCTTGACTGGAGCCTGGAGCCAGACCCTGCAAATAAAGCTCCCCTCTATTAGTAAACTAGAAAAGATAATTTTTATGAACAACAAAACAGAAAAACCCTCAACAATTTAACAGAATTTCTTTTAAACAAGTCAACATGTACAAATCAGAACTAGGGAACACCTCAGCCTGAGCAGGTCTGCACAGAATCAGAGAATAATTTAGGTCAGAAGAGACCTCTGGAGGTCTCTAATCCAACCCTGTCCAGTTGAATTTTGAGTATCCCCAAGGATGGGAATTTCACTGACTTTCTGGGTCATTTCTACTACTGAGCATGAAAATACTTCTATTTATATTCATCTGGGATTTTCCTTCATGCCACTTTAGCCCTCTGCCCCTCAGGGTTTTGCTGGGCGCTCTGAGAAGAGCCTGGCTCTGTCTTCTCTGGAATCACAGAGTTGGAAAGGACCCACAAGGATCATCAAAGTCCAACTCCTGATCCTGCACTGGACCCCCAAGGTAAAACTAATTTGTTAAGACAGTTAAAATCCAAAATCTGGGATGTCCCCACAGCCAGCCTGGGCAACCCCAGCTCCTCCAATCTCCCAGTATGTGACATGTGCTCCAACCCTGCCATCTTCCCCCTCCTGCCCACACAACAGCCCCAGAAATGATGGACAGAGGGGTCCAAACCCTTTCCATGATCTCCTGAAGGCTCTTAATGAGATTCCTTAATTACTGCAAGGGTGCAACTGCAGACTCACATCCAGCACAGGATTTCACTGTACCCACATGTGTGTCTGCAGAGTATTCAACAGAAAACAAATCTGCTGATTTTTATCAACTCATAAGGCTTTTGCAAATGTTTGGGATCTCATACTTCAGGAAAAAGGGTGGGGGAACTAAAAAAATACCCAACACCAAAACAATCCAAAAAAGAAGTGGAGGTAGAAATTGTTGTTTTAAGAAGACGGTCAGAGACAACAACTCAAGTAAAAGGACTTTATGAGGGACAAACTATCAGCCAGAACTCACTCTACGAAGGTAAAAGCAATCTGTGACCATCACAGATGAGGAGCTTCTTAAATTAACTTCTCTGTTCAGAGAACAAAAAGGTAGCTGGGATCTGCCACCAGAGCCACTTCAAGGGACCCCCCAGAGAACAAACTGCAGTGACTCCAGCCTGGCTACCACAAACTGCCCCTCCACTGCAGTGCTACCAAAATGAGCCTTCACTTCCAAGGCAGCCCACAGACAGAAAGACAGAGACAAGTCCCATATTGTGGAAAAAAACCTCAAAAGAAAGAATTCCAGGATTCCTGAATTCCAGGACACACCCTCCACCAATTCTTTCACTTACTCCAGATCACACTCGCTTGTCTGGGGTACCATCAGCACCTGTCCCATTACAGATAATTCACCTCAAACCAAAAAGGGATTCACCAGCTGCAAATGAACTTCCAGAATGAAGGGAACAACCTGCCAGGAGCACCCTGGGGACAGCTGAGGTGCCACTCCTTCCTCTGAGGTGTCACTCGTACCTCCTGATGCCCAAGGAGAAGCCAGAACAGACACACCCCAAACACTGACCCCACGGAACCAAGGGGCTGATTCCCCAAATATTTGGTATTTTCTCTGGTAAGATGACAATGTGGGAAGGTAGAAAACTGGGTATTTACAGCCCAGGAAGATCTGCCAATCTCCAGTTGCTCACAAGGGGCTTTTTACCTGTTTAACCTTCAGAGAAGATACTGTGTGGGATGTCAGCAGCTTCCTGACAGTGACAAACAGAATTAAGACCAGATTATTCTACATTAGATGGTACAGACACACAATTTCAGTGGTGTTACTTTGATCCTGCATCACATGAACCTATAATCAGGATACAGAAGTTCTAATGCTATTTTTATTCTTCCCTATTGCTTTAAAAAGGCAAAGCCTCAAACAATGCCTTTTTTTTTTCTTTTACAGATACTATAGTAAGCAATAAGCAATATTTCTTTTAAAATTGCAGCTGTCCAACAGTTTGAGTCTGTTCTTTTTAAAATGAAACAGCCAGAACAAATGGTGGTGGCAAGCCCAACGTAAAGAGGTCATCGATTATTAAAATCTCCTTACTATAAATCGTGGATGTTGCTTGTCAGCTCAGTGTGTGACTGTGGAATGAATAAGTAGGTAAAATTCCACTAAGGCTCGAGTTTGCTCGATCATTCTGCTGTGCAAAAATAGAAATAAAAGCTCTCCCCATCCTTTCACTCCTAAGTACCAAAACATTCATACAGGCAGTAAGAAAATAACTGCAGTGGTGCAATGGTCACTGATCCAAGTCCTGCCTTTCCTGAGTCCGCCCTGACGCTACTCATGAATTTGCCTACTCAAGAAATGCAATAAAACAGGAAAAAAAGACTGCTTCATTCTGCTCCAGTGATCTGTATCTAAGGAAAGCACATAAATTTTCCAATGAAATCCATAAGTGGAAGTCGAGGCCAACCCCTACCTATAGATCTTGCAAGGGACAGAGAGGTGGCACGGCGGTGCCCTCTGAGAGCACAGGATCTCCTCGGCACGTGGGGAAGCACTTTGCTCCACATGGACCGAGGAAAAGCTGAGCTGGAGGGCTCAGCCTGGCTCAAAACCTGCTGAGGAGCCACACTGGAGCCAGCACGAAGCTCTCTGGGGGTTAAGAGGGAGGAAGGGACGAGAACAAGGCGAGTAACAGGAATTTCCCTTTGCTCCCCTCCAAAGTGGAGGGGAGCAAAGGGAAACCCATCCTTGAGCTGTTTTCCCCTCTTTAGGCTATCCCCACACAAACTGGGAAGATAAAGAGGAATGTGGAGGAAATGCTATGCAAACTCTTCTATATTGTCTCCATACAAAAACTTCAGTAGGTTTTGAATTTGTTCTCTGTTAATGTAACACAGCCCTGCCCGTCTCTAACGCTTCTCGTGCTGTTTCCATCCAAACGTTTCCTCTTACCGGCAGCAACATATCATTTTATCAGGATGCCAGGAGATCATTTCCACACAATGCTAGCAGATGTAATTTTCTTAGATGCACACACAGTTCATCATTTAGATACTAGATGACAAGGTGATCGCAGGGTGACTCTGTAATGCAAGTTCGCTGTTTGGTATTTGGAATTCTCAAATGATAAAAAAAAGACTTATCAAATATAAATATCTTTAAGAAAAAAGTAACAAAAGTGCTACATATGATCAAGGAAAACAATTCCATTAGTTCCTGCTACTTAGAGTAGGTTTGCTTTACAAATATTACCACATCCATTATCAGTATGGCTTCCAATTGTTAATTAAATTGCTCGTAGCAGTATAGCTTTCTCACACCTTAACAAAGACAGAGTAAAGAGAACACAAAACATTCACACCCCATTTCTCAGGTAAGAGATCCTCCTGCCTTCAAACAGACAAAAAAAGTTCATATTTAGGAGAATATTTATGCTCTGATGGTTATCTAGCAAAGGTCAGATGTCGAATTCTCCAGTAACCTTTCAGGCTAGTCATGATGTAGGCATTACTTACACAGGCGTGTAAAAATCCACTCACCCATTTTAGGACCTTAACAACCTTCCTGGAAAACATTGCTTTCGAAAGTGGCAAAGTGGAGAGGGGAGCAGAGCAGGGACAGAAAAGGTGAGAGAGGAGGAATTAAAAGGTGAAATTGTTAATGACAGATGGCTAAGAGTCTAGACCTCTTCTGAGCAGGCACTGCCAGCCATGCCAAGAACGAGCAGTGGTTCTGAGAAGTGGACTGTTGTCCATTTAGACATTCAGCTCATTTTTCATTTGATCCCAGGCTGGGCTTCAACCACGGTCGCAGAGGCAGAAGGCAGCACTTCTCCACTAAGCCACGCAGCTTGTGAGAGCAGAGGATGTCTGTGCTGAATATGTGAGCATCAACTGAAATGTGGGAATGTGTTTCCAATGGACATTCTCGGCACAGCACCCGAAAAGTAAACGGAGTCACTGTATGACCAGTGAGGCACGGCTTATTGCAGCTGGAAATCATTTATTCCCATGCTGGAGTGGGGTTTCTAAGTGTTCTTTTTACTCTCTGTTGATACTCCCAGTCTGGTGTCCATCGACCCTGTGCCACTACCTCAGCTTGCATCCTTTCAGTCTCAGGGCAGGGAAAGCGTACGGACTATCGGTTTCAACACCATCTCTAAGGTTATCCAAGATTTTAAGTGTAGCCTAAAGACTTGTAATTGAGGGCTGTCTAAAATACCTGGAAGCACTTTGAATGCTAAGACAGAGCAGCAAGATTTTTTTTTTCTCTTTTTTTTTTCTTTTTTTTGTTTTTTTTTGTTTTAATTTTACCTTTCTAGCCACTGGGGGCCGGGAGAGGGAGGTTGGTTGGTTGATTGATTATTTATTGGGAATTAATACTGAGAGAGTATATGCAAAGGCTGAGGGCACCATGCCATCTTCACAGAACAAGACCCTAACAGCTAACTGACGTACAAGAAACTGCAAAGTTATACTGTAAGAACACATATTAAGGACTGAGGAAAGTCTGCTAAGGTGCTACGTCTAAAACTAAGTTACTTCTTGCTTTGACCCTCCCCTCTCTTGGCATCAGTCGTCGTCCAGAGCCTCTGTCTTGATCTCGTTGGCTCCTTGCCGGGCCAGCGCCAGGATGGTGTGGTTGACTGCTGCCATCTCCACTGCTAAGGAAATGGGGTCTTGGTGGTCACTATGGCTAGTGCTGTCATCCTGAGAACCATGTGGGAAGGAGCAGAGAGAAGCAGGGTTATTCCACAAGGCCAAAAAACCACAGCGGAGAAAAAAAAAAAAAAAAGAAAAAATGCGCCGAGTGATCGTGGGGGGACAGAGCGGGGTCATAATGTGGGTTTAGGACTGGTTTACAACTGGTTTAGGACTGGTTTACAAATGGTTTAGGACTGGTTTCCCTCACTGTGCAGACAAAGGTAAATGAGGCAGGGAGCAGGGAACCCAGCTCTGGAGGAAAATACTGAATTATAAAGAGACAAGTGATACACAAGGTTAAGTCAGGAAAGTAAATTAAGACAGGAATCACTGGGCATGGCACAGGTCCATGCTTATAGCTGGAATGTACAGTTCTGGTCATCCCTGGTCATGGTAGGGGGTGGAATGAGATGAACTTTAAGGTCCCTTCCAACCCAAACCATTCTGTGGGTTCTCTGATTCTATTTGATGCCACAACAGAAAAAGGAAAGGCAGAGAAAATAAAAATCCCAAGGGAAGAGGTTTCCTCATGGGAAGAAGCTAAACAGAGTCAAGTCCTCCAGTTTGGGAAAGAAATAGCTGATGGTTGATATGATAAATGTTTATTACAAATAATTGGAAAATAAGAGGACAATTGTCCTTGGTTTTTTATGATCTAATAATCAAAGACACTCGCTGGAATAATAATGTGATCCAAGGCAGCAGTGGGAAGCACTGCTCACTTAGCACAGCTCAGTTCAGGACTCACTGATTTTTAGATGAGACAAAAGTAAAAATGGCTTTAAAAGGTGTATGCTTGACAAATCCAGGGGAAATTAGTCTACTAGAAATTATGGAAGCTCAGGAAGTCTCTTAAAACTACTGACTTCCAGAAGCTGGAAGCTACTAGAATGAAATAATTCTATATACATTAGAGAAGTATTTTTTCTTTAACTGCTATTATTGACCAGAACCATGACACAAACTGAGCCTAAGCCTTGGTCCAAGTCAGCATCCTGTGAAAACACTGAATTCACACAGATACAGGGGAAAAGATGCTGGAAAACTCTTCCAATGCTAAGGAAACCAGTGACTGAAGTGGACTGGAACCACCATAAATCAAATAGGGAATTTTGGGAAAAATCGTGGTGCTTTCCCTTCTTTAAAACAGGACACTAATAGTTACCCACCTATGATCCTGATTACCATTTACAGGAAGGAAATTACAAACATTTATCAGTATCCCAACAGCCTTCAAGTGATGAACTTAAATGATTTAAAATTTAAAACATGCACAGAGTATTTTTAAATTAAGATGATGGGTGGCAAATGTTGAGTAGGGAAAAAAAAAGCCAGGATTTGGTAAAATCCTGAGGTTATTTGGAAAGATTCATTCATTTTTAACAAGGGTCTGGTAAATTTTAGGGCCTCACTGAAATCTTTGTCATGGTACAAATACATAGTCCTAAAGTCTGGGGTTTAGGCACTTTGTTAGTATTTAGATGAACTTTGTGTTTAAAAGTTTATTAGAGTTTAAGTGTATCTGTGGAAAACAGAATTTCTGGGTTTAACAGCTATGGGATGTTAAATGGTCATCAGGAGAATTTGCCATTTAATCTACTTTGCTGCTAATGACTAATTACACCTCATAGAGGAGCCCAGATTACTGAGAAATGTCATTTCTAAGGCCTCTAAACAAAGACCTTTAAATTTTAATAACCCATTCATTTCTCTTTTCAAAGTATCCTGCTTAATGCACAGAAGAAAGACATAGTTCAGTTCATGCTTCACCTCAGTATTCCAGATTCCTTGTCTGACAGGGAATTTTCTGGGCTTGGCAGTGGTTTCTAAATATTTTATGGCAGTCACAGAGCAGCTTCTCATCACTGAGAGCCAGAAAAGTTGGTCCCACCAAATCTGCTGGTGCTGACCTACAAAAAGGGTCCCAATCCCCATCAGGAGCAGAGCAGCTGGGGATGCCAGCTCTGCCAGGGATCTGCTGCACTGGGCCAGAGCCAAGTGTGCCAGGGACTCATTCCAGGACACTCAGCTGCTGTTCCACTCCAGCAGCCTTTGCAGAGGGAGAACTCCCAGCTTCTCCCAAAAGAGGCAGGGAAAAGTGATCCAGCCCAGCTGTGGGGCAGCACAGAAATATCTCCTCTCAAAAGCAGCAGTGAACTGGTTGAGTCACTGGTGCCAAACCATGGGGGCTTGGCCAGCACTGGGAAAATTGGGAAAGGGATTCAATACCTGGATTCAATCAGGAAGGTGTGTGAAGGAAGGGTCAACAACTTTAGGGTAGGTGAAGGCTCAGAGTATGGGAAGGGATATTCTTTTGCTAGAGGATTTAAAAAATAAGTTGCTGTCAAGGGTTAAAAATAACCAAGAAAAAGAACAGGCAAGAATTAAAATGCAAAAGCAAACAAACAAAAAAGAGGACAGATAATATGTAAAGAATCCAAATAGTGGCACACTCTTGTAGAACAATATGGAATGGTCCAATTTAAGGTCAGAGCTTAGTAAATCAAATCCTTTCCCCCAGCCTTCACCCTTTGTCTGCCAGTGTCTGAGGGATGATCCTGAGAAGCTCCTGAAAGGTTCTCCCACAGAACAGAGGGAGCTCAGAACTTCCAGGAGGGGGCTGGGTGCTCAGAATCCTGCTGGGAAAGGCTGGCACAGGGAATTCTGAAGGGTCCTGAGCAGGGCTCCCTCCTGCTCCTGTCTGGGGCCGGGTCAGCAGCTCACAGCAGGGGTGGCCCTGGCTAGAACAGGGCCCTTCTTGCAGAAAGAATTCAGAGGTGCAAGAGGTGCCCAGTTTTTCAGGGATAACTGTCACTGCCTGACACCCAGGACTGTGAAAGACCCGTCCATCCCTTCCTGAGGGAGGGGAACTCAGAGTGACAGGGAAGGAGAGCGTGGGTATGGCGGGGCTCTGGCTGAGGGGAGGCTCTCCTGCCGTGTCTCAGACATTGTGAGGGGTGTAACTTGCTTGTTTGGAGCAGATCCTCCAGGGCTGGAGGGGTGGCAGGGGTGGCCCTGACTAGAACAGAGCCCTTCTTGCAGAAAGAAATCAGAGGTGCAAGAGGTGCCCAGTTTTTCAGGGTTAACTGTTGCTGCCTGACACAGAGGACTGTGAAAGACCCGTCCATCCCTTCCTGAGGGAGGGGAACTCAGAGTGACAGGGAAGGAGAGCGTGGGTATGGCAGGGCTCTGGCTGAGGTGAGGCTCTCCTGCCGTGTCTCAGACATTGTGTGTGGTGTGAGGGGTGTAACTTGCTTGTTTGGAGCAGATCCTCCTGTCTTCTTCTACCTTCTCTGCTTCTCTGCCTCCCTCGGAACATCGTCCCTCCTCCTCCCCGTTGCGTACTTGCCAAGTGTCCTGTGGTGAGGCAACAAATCCACGCGGGTCAATACTGGATATTCTCACCCTCTCCCCATCACAATGACACAAAAGCCAAACAAAACAGGATTTTCAAGAGGCAAAAGGGCCTTTTGAGGAGTTTGAGCTCTCCCTGTTTGGGCCATGAAGCTCCAGTGCTCACCTGCTCTGAGTAGTCGTTGCCGTCCACGTCGTCGCTGTTGGAGTGACCTCCTGGACTCTGTACATCTATTCCATGGCTCTCCAGGATTGCTGCTTCTTCGAAAAAAGCAAATGGATCCCTCATTTATCTGATGCATTGGAGAAGTTAAAGTAACTCAGGGGTTTTTTCCCTTTTTCAGGAAGTTAGAATAACTGGAGGAACAGGGTTAGTTCTTAGCACTTTCCTCTTCACTCTCCAACATTTGGGAAGGTAGCAAAGGTACAAACACTGGTTTGCCTGAAATCCTTCTCTGCCAACTACCAGACCTGTCTGGGAGAAAAAATGCCTGTCTTCCAGCCAGTCCTAACAGAAACCAGTGTCATTTCTGAGGTATTGGGGTGGCAAAGGCATCCCTGCAAATCTTCCCCCGCAGTTTGGACTGGCAGGACTCAAGGGGGTGGGGAGTGTCTGGGGAGAAATTTCAGGGATTTGAAAACAAAAAAATCCATCTTCCAGTAGAATCCATATATCTAAAGCTCCCCTTGATTCTTTTTGATCTCTTTTAAAACCTCCTCTCCAAACACTAAGTTTGCTTTATTCCCCCATTCCTTTGAGAAGCCATTTTTACTTGTAGAAAAAAAAAATGCAGTTAAACTTCAGTAACGTGTTAAATGGTATAATAAGAGAGCATTTTTCTTATTCAGAAATAAGGCAAAATAGTGGAACATTTGAAACAATTAAAAATACTGGAAATAAGCAGATATGGATGTCTGTTCACCCATGTGTTGCAAAAGTAATTCTGCATAATATCTAAGTAAGGGCATCAAACTTTATGAATGGCAGGAGTTTGTTGAATCCACAAAATAATAAATCACTGAGGCGATTTATTCTCCTTAGAATACCTTATCCACATCACAGGGTCTCCTTCCAGCAAGTTCAGAGTCACTTCTGATTTCCCTACAATCAGCTAAGAAACCAGAGGGTTAATTCTGAAGTGACTTCTGTTTTTTCCTGATCATCAACAAAAAATGTGGCTTTTTTCCAGCCACTTGTCCCTGGGCAAAACCTTGGAAAGCTGTCAGGGGCAGAGGTATGACCAGGATAAAAACCACACTAAGTTTGTGAACCTGCCAACATCTTTATCTCCTTTATTTACAATTTTGAGGTTTCATTTCAGATTCGAGTTTGGATACTCAAAGGAGGTAAATGCAACTCTCCTTCTACCTATAAAATTCCCACTTTACTTTTTACAGCTGATCTTCCAGTAAAACTTTGTAACTGCATCACTTTTTCCTGCACTGATGACAGCATTCTACAAATTACACGTATTTCACAAAAAAATCTGGAACAGTAAGGCACTCATTTTCATAATTCCTCCACATTTCTCCCGAGGCTGTCAGCACCTCTGGTGCTTTCACTAATTTATTCTTACGTAATTGCCACCTCTCCTGAGCAAGCCCCAAGCCCTGCAGGCAGGCTCTGTGATACATTACCAATATTGGCTCTTCTCTTGATCTCCTTCCTCCTGTTGGCAAACCAGTTGTAGACTTTGAGGGAGGTAACTCGCTCCAGATCCGACAACTTTTTTCCTAGGAAAGCAACAGGAGGACAAATAATAGTTCAGTGGTGTTAAAATAATATTTCAGCGGTGTTACTCACTGGGTTCCAGAGAAGCTGTGGCTGCCACATCCCTGGGAAGTGTCCAAGAACAGGTTGGACAAGGCTTGGAGCAACCTGGGATAGTGGAGGTGTCCCTGTCCCTGTTCTGGGATTGGAATTTTAGATGAGATTTGAGCTCCCTGCTTGCCCAAACAATTCTGGGATTCTATGGGATAAACCCCTGAAACACAAACAGCACTGGCAAGTTATTATAACTGAGAAAAAAGTGAACTTTATGTGCACCACATTCCAGTTTCTAGGTGCTGTGGCACTAACTGCCAAATATCTTCTTTTCTTGTGTTTTTTAAAGATATGAATTACAGAAATTTCTTTGCAGCTTTAACCAACTCAATCCAGAGCCATGGGACAATGAAGGGCTGCTTTTCCAGTTTGAGCACAAAACTGAGATACCAAAAACTGAAATTCCTGCCACAAACCCCATCCCTGGGGCTCCTTCTCTTACTGTGTGTCACAAGGGTACAGTTCACTGTTTCATACAGCAGCAAAATGAATGAAGAGGCTTTGTGCCACCTTTGCAATCTGCTTTCCTTTCTCTCAGCCCTCATCACACCCTCCCAACTGTGCCAGGACACTTGAGATCTTTTGAGAGAATGGGAGTGGATGCTGGAAATTGGATTTTTACATTTAAACCAACAAGAAAAGCCAAAATCCAGAAGGCAGCTATAGAAAACTATGCCTTTATCAGGTTAGCAGCATAAATAAGGGAAGACTGGAGGGATTCAGTATTCCAAGGACATCCTGGAAACCTCTTCAGTTGCTCTTGACCCTACATAAAATATTCCCCACATCTGCATCCTCACACCTCTGCAGGCTACACAGGGTTGAGCCTCCCTTGCTTCTGATTCCTTTTCAAAGTTTATTTATTCAGCATACAAAACACCCATGTAATTGCAGCAATCTGCACACTTAAATAAGTTAGGAGAGAGGAGACAAGTGAAAGAAAGAAAACTCTGGAAATTGATAGCTTGGCTGCTGCCTCATGCTTTGCATCAGCAGCACTGGCAGTATTTTACTGCTCCCTGACACGGCCTTGCAGCACTTTGTTCCAAGTTGCTCCACAAACCAGCAGCACAGCCAGGAATCAAATCCTCAGCTCTCTGCTCCTCTTACCTGATGGATTTTCAGGGAAAATTTCAGCAGGTATTAGGCATAAAGTACTTTGCCATGAGAGTGCTCAACATTGTGGAACAGGGCCCTGGAGATGGGAAAACCTCTGGTTTTGGAGATACTGAAACTGAACAATCTCATCAGATGAACTCCAGAGGTCACTTCCATTCTAAACTGTCTGACCCTGAGCTATCCTGTGACAGTCCCAGCTCTCCACAACTCCCTGAAAGGATAAAAAGGTGGGGATCCATCTTTTCTCCCAGGGAACAGGGACAGGACAAGAGGAAATGGCCTCAAGCTGCACCAAGGATGCTCAGGTTGGATACTGGGAACAATTCCTGCCTGGAAAGGGCTGTCCAGGCCTGGCACAGCTGCCAGGGACATGGTGGAGTCCCCATCCCTGGAGGGATTTAAAATTCCTGTGGATGTGGCACCTGAGGACACGGATCAGTGGTGGCCTTGGTTGGACTCAATGATCCCAGAAGTTTTTCCACCCTAAATAATTTTGTGATTCCATGTGCATGACTCACACTTTAGTTGCCTTCTCATTAATTTTTATTCTGGTTGTAAGAAATCTAAATATATCCAAAACACAAGTTCTGAAATCTATGTAAATGTTTGGTTAGCAAAACTAAGCAAAGGCAGGTGCATCCACTAACACTACACTGAATATTCATGCTCCTCTCCTAAGTATAATTTCTCCAGAAACAGGGAAAATGCAACTTGTTGACCTAAAGATAAGGTCCTCCATTCACACCCAGGTTCTAATCTGAGATCCTTGTCTGGAAGCTGTAAAATACTGAAAAACAGGAGAGCTGAGCTCCTTCCTCCTCCAAAAACCTGATTTATCAGTCAAGGCTTGATGACCTTGGAGGTCTTTTCCAACCCAAATGATTCTGTGATTCTGCAAACATCAGTCTGAGAACTCAAGGTGCTGAAACCTCTTTGTTTTTGGGAAGGACTCCCCAGCAGCTCCTCACCTGGTTTTTGTATAACTGCATTACAGGCGTTGGCAATTTCTTCTCTCTTTGCCTCGTCGGGATATTGATTCTCATTGAAGTAACTGCAAAAGGAGAAAAAACAAAAACCCCAGGTTTTTTTCTTAAGAAATCAGAGCAGGAAAGTTCCAAAGCAGCTCCACTAAAAGGTGTCAGCTGCTGATTTGTGCATCATTCCTCCAAAGGTACCACAGTGAATTTTATGGTAAAGTAACATCAGCCTGCACTTATGTCCACATGGAATGAAGGAAACTTCCCAAACCCCTCAGATAAATGAGTATTATCTCAGAATTTAGAATATTGGAACAGGACACCCAAAAATGTAGGCAATTCCATGGATATCAGAGTTAAGATTGTCAAGTGAAGCATCATCTCCAAGACACCACAGGCCTTTGACTTTACTATCATTTATTTATTATTTATCCCCTGACACACCCCCAGCTTAGGCAGAAGGAGCTGTTTAACATTTATTTTTATATATTTGTTAATATATACACATCCATACATATTTTAATATCTGTATTAAGCAAAACCCCACAAATACTGCAGAGACAGATGTGGTGTGGAGATGCTATGAAATTACACAGGATGATTTCTAGAGTCAGACTGGTTTTTTTAAAACCACAATTGAAAATTTTTCAATCTTCCTCAGAACGACACGTTGAGTACAGCACGTTTCTAACAGTATTTTTTCTGGAATAATTGTGATTTTATTGTACTTTATATGCAGTAAACATCCTATAAAAGTTAAAACTGTTTCCTCTTTTACCTCATTGAACCGTTCTGCAAATTTTAATGAACTGATTTACATTCCACAGCGCTTATCAGATCTGCATTAAAACCAACAAAAAGTCCTGTTTTCTTCAATGGACTCTGCTAATCACACCACAAGCAGGGACTACCACTGTTTTTTCTGTAGATTATCCATCATATATAATCCTAGGATTTCTTTTATCAACTTTGATCAGCAGCAGGCCCAGCTGCAGGACAGCTGCTCTGGATTTTAAAAATAAGATATTTATTTCCTTAACTGTAGATCATTTGGTAATAGGAGATTCAAGCATACTGAGGCAATTATTATTTTCCATTATTCATCCAGGGGATTGGCCCCAGTTACTTTCTATGGAAATCCAGATTCTGTTCCATACAGGAACTGTTTCTGCCCTAACTTTGGACACTCAGGTTGAATTTTGGGTGCCACTACTTCATCCCCCTGCTCACAGAGTCATTTACAGTCACAGCTATGCCCAAAATGGGATCCTATTTCAAAGTTGCTGCTCAGGGAGTAACAGAAATCACACATGAGCTCAGAGAGTTGCACCATTCATGTAATTCCAGGTGATCTCCTAGGAGAGAGCAAATGGAACCACAGGCATAGCTCAATCTTCTCCAAATGAAGGGCAGCTCTGCCTTAAATTTTAGTTCAAGTGTTGGAAAAGTTGGGAGTTTATCAGCCAACACTTCCACTATTAGAGTGAACTCATTGCTGGAATTAAGGTGACTGAGGAATCAAAGGAGGAGTTCCTGACACAGGATTGGTGTCTTTGTTCAGCTTTATGAGAATTTAGAATGAATATCATGCCCTGTGGATATGGTAATTTTTAAAGTGTATTCTCCCCTCTTCCATGTCTATCCCCTTTGTGTGATTCCAGCCTTTGAAGTGATGTGTGTGTCCATCTCCACCTGCAAATTTCTGTTCAAAGGAAACTCAGGTTGAATTTTAGGTGCCACTACTTCATCCCCCTGCTCACAGAGTCATTTACAGTCACAGCTATGCCCAAAGTGAGATCCTATTTCAAAGTTGCTGCTCAGGGAGTAAGAGAAATCTCATGTGAGCTCAGAGTTGCACCATTCATGTAATTCCAGGGGTTCTCCTAGGAGAGAGCAAATGGAACCACAGGAATAGCTCAATCTTCTCCAAATGAAGGGCAGCTCTGCCTTAAACTTAAAGTGTTGGAAAAGTTGGGAGTTTGTCAGCCAACACTTCCACTATTAGAGTGAACTCATTGCTGGAATTAAGGTGACAGAGGAATCAAAGGAGGAGTTCCCTGATGTGTGTGTCCATCTCAACCTGCAAATTTCTGTTCAAAGGAAACTCAGGTTGAATTTTAGGTGCCACTACTTCACCCCCCTGCTCACAGAGTTACAGCTATGCCCAAAATGGGGTCCTATTTCAAAGTTGCTGCTCAGTGAGTAAGAGAAGTCTCACATGACCTCAAGTGAGATTTCAGTTCCAGTGTTGGAAAAGTTGGGAGTTTGTCAAATTAAAGCAAACTAATTGCTGGAATTAAGGTGACAGAGGAATCAAAGGAGGAGTTCCCTGACACAGGCCTGGTGCTTTTGTTCAGCTTTATGAGAATTTAGAATGAACATCAGGCCCTCTGGACATGGTAATTTTTCAAGTGTCTATTCCATGTCTATCCCCTTTGTGTGATTCCAGCCTTTGAAGTGATGTGTGTGTCCATCTCCACCTGCAAATTGCTGTTCAAAGGAGTTGCAGGGCTCTGGACAAAGGTGCATTTTTGGGGAATGGAGAGCTTGGAAAACAGAGCAGAAAATGCTTTTTCCAGTAGGTAGTGATGGAAGCAGAAGCTCAGGATCCCAGTTCAGCAGCCCCATGACAATATTTCAGCTCTCCCACCTACAGAGCACTGCCCTCTGCCCAGAGCCAAGAATCATTTCCTCTTCTAAGCACCCTGAGATAAAGGAACATCACGAGATCACAGCTGAAATCTGCTGCTGTTATTTACATGAACATATTGCCTGCCCTGGAGTCCTAAACAGCACCACGTGTACAAAAAACCAACATTCATGGAAGAATTACAAAATACATAAAATTATCAATCAGGGTGACCTTGAAGTGCCCCATTCTTGTTAATCTGAGAAACTGAGACACTAATTAAAGCAGCAAAGGCAACACCAGAGCCACCAGTGACTCTTTTCTTGTCACCTAACTCAACACTGTCCCTTTCCCAAGCCACACCCAGGCTTTTGCTGCCTCCAACAAATAAAAATATTTTCTACCAACAACAAAACTTCAGCCCATGCTTACATTTCTCTGGCATAATAGGAAATCTCCCTGTGATGGAGAAAACTTCCAGAACTGGACAAGGAATGAGACATCTCTTCTTTACCTCTTCTAGTAAATGAGGGAGTTTTCTGTATTCCAATCATTTTTGTGATTCAGAAACTGCTAAAGTAGTAATTCTTATCTCTAAACATTTTACAACTAAGTTATAAATAATTAACTTGCCTGACATTTGTCATCAGTCTGAAACATTTTCTTTAAACTCAAACAGGAATTTCTGATCTTTTCATGTAAAACGTCTAAAAATTTCTACAAGAAAAGTGATTCTCACTAGAAAATGTGAAATTCTTCTCACCCTAAATCTCAATTTATGAAAAAGCAACAAAAACCTCAATGAGTTGTCACACAGCTGTCCTGGCCCTTTTTGTGGGGATCCCAAAGTCAAGTAGGTACCAGCTGGAAGGGGAACTAGTGGAGCAGTTAAAAGTCTGTTTCTGTATCTGACAGTAATTTTAGAACCTGCCTCTCCCTCTCCTGCTGGACTATTCCTTATCCTCATTAATGATGGGACTTCTTCTTCCCCCACACTTTCATAAACTTGGCCAGCCCTCAACTTGTGCTCCTCAAAACTGAATCTTCTCCTCAGAACTCAATCCCAGGATGGTGTGGGGTGGAAGAGACCTTAAGGATAATTCAGCTCCAACATCCTGCCATGGGCAGGGACCCCTGACACCACCCCAGGCTGCTCCAACCCAATGCTGGACATGTCCAAGGATCCAGGGGCAGCCACAACTTCTCTGGGCAGCCTGTGCCAGGGTCTCACCATCCTCCCAGGGAAGAATTTCTCCCCAGAATCCCACTTAAATCTACCCCCTTCAGCTTAAGGTCGTTTTTGAGGCCATACTGCTCCTCTCCATATTGTGCTTTTAGTGTTTGAAGGAGTGTAAGCTGCTTTATCAGAGTTCATAACCTGAAAGGAAAAGGTCTCACAGCTCCAGGTAACCCTAAATATCCAACCCTAATTGCTGATTTTCCTTCTCACCCTCCAAATCCCCTGTGCATAAACTCTGCATACCAACACATCACATTTCATCCCCATCCCATCAAGGTCTTGTGACAAAGCACAACATTTTAAACCTCCCACCATGTGGCACTTGAGGACCTGCCTTAGTGGTGAACACAGTGCTGGCAGATGGCTGGACTTGATGATCTTAAAGGTTTTTTTTCACCCCTAATGACTCTATGGTTATATGATTCTATGATTCCTGAGAAGCAGATGAGAATAATTAAGTTTCCAAGATAAGAAAGCCATGGAAAAAAATTCAAGACTTCATCACTGACTATTTGGTTTGCTCATGTAGAAGTTGTGAAAACACTGTGATTTTTTTGGGCTACAGCTCTTCTTGCAGTAAATCAATTATTCTGCCTCTAGTTCTGTTTCTTATCAGCCAGGTACACAGGGAAAGAATGCAGGATGTCTGAAATTCCCTTCACAGCCACAAACCTGTTCACAGTCTGAAAAGTTTCTGAAAGCTACAGATGAAAAATATGAAGCCACATGAACTCAAAAGGAAGAAAAAAAATTAAAAGGAGCAGGCACAAGTAACTCCTGCAAAGGCACACTGCTTTCTAGACAAAGGGCAGCTGTCAGCTGAATACCTTCCATGAAGAAACCAAATGATCTCTTTTGTAGAAAATGACAGTGGAGGATTAAAATGAAAAGTGGCCAAATAATTTACATGAGATGAGAATCCATATGATGGTAAAGAATGTAGATATCCTTGAAGCCGTTTCATTTCAATAACACTGAAGCCTAGAAAAATTGCAGATTCAGAGAAACCCTCTTTCTTTCAGGGATAATGTGCTCAGGACAATGATGGAGAGGGAATCCATCTCTGCCCAGGGCTCTGTAATGGAAGGAGAAGTCTCCCCCCCACTCTTTACCAAGGTGCCCCTCTCTGAATTCCTGCAATAGCTGCCAATCTTTTTTTTTTCCCCTTCTGTTCTCAAGGCTGAGCTATCAGATGCATTAAGCAATGCCTCAGTAGTGTTCCTGATAATCCACAGTGGAAGTTTTGTTGCTTCCTATCAGCTCTGCAGCTGCCAGGGAAGTGTCTGAAATGACAACCACAGAAGGATGGGTGGGGTCGGTGCTTTTCCAGATAAGGAAAGAGATAAAACCCCCCAAAACTGATCAAAGGACCCCAAGTTGAGCAAATGCTTAGCTTACAGCAGGACCTAAGGGTTAAAACTTCCAAGTGTGGCAGGGGTTCAGAGTGGAGAGGCTCAAATGTGTCGAAGGTAACAACTGACAGGGCTGTTGCAGCTGAATCATTCTCAGGTGAGGTCATTCAGGTATGGGGACACAGATCACCCTCACTGGAGGAAGGATAACTGACCTTGCAAATAATGAGAGGGAAGAATACACAGATATTTACTAAAGAACAGCAGACATGCTGCAAGCTCATTCCTCCACTTTGTGTTTGCATCCCTGGGTTCCCACTTCCACCCCTGTGGGAGCTTCACCTGCAAGTGAAATATCCTGGCACTCTTGTGGGGCTCCAACTCCTCTGCTGGAGACCAAAGAGTCACAGAAGGGTTTGGGCTGGAAGGACCTTGAAGACTCTCTGTAATTCCCACCCCCTTCCATGGGCTGGGACACCTCTCACTATCCCAGGCTGCTCCAAGCCCCATCCAACCTGGCCCTGGACACTTCCAGAAATGGGAGATTCATCTTCCCCAAAACTCAGGCTGCAGTCCAGCTTAACACAATTTAATCACAGAGCAAAGGGAACGATCCCATCCTGCCCTTCATTCCCTTTCTGCAGGAATGTTTTGTGCCCAGCTGCCTGCCTGCTCCAGCTCCCCACACGTGCCAAGAGCAGCGGCTGTGCAGCCAAGGGAGGCGGGAGGACACGGCTGAAAAGGCAGCTGGGCCCAGCTCCTTCCACAGCAGCTCCAAAGATCCTCTCCCAAGGGATGCTGAAAGCAAAGCCAGAGCCACAGGCTGGGCCACCAGCCCAGAGAGGGATGGAAAAGCAGAACTGTCCAGCTCCCACCCCTGTGGATGAACAGAAGCTTGTGCTGTCCCCAGGGATGGAGCTCCCTGCCAAATTCTTTGGTGTCTCAAAATACATGAGGTGAAAGCTGCTCCTTTGGCTCTGATAAGATGCCTGTAATTTCAGCTCCCTATCTGGTTTCTCTGCCATGAGTTCCTCTGCTTTCCACTGACAAGGTACAGAAAACACTCAAATGTAGTTACCTATTTATCTCTCATTAGTAGATTTATCACCCCAGTATCACCCAGCAGCCAGAGGTCACTGTTCCAGCCTTTGTGGCTTGTAGCAGAACTATTATTCAGGCTGTCAAATCAATGGAAATATTTCTGAAGTTAGTCTGTCATCTGTGCCTGAGATCTTATCTCAGTGTGGCATGAGACAGACTGTCAGAGGAGTGACATTCAGAGCATAATCTCATCAGAAAGTGTAATGACTGGTTTATTTCCCAGTAAATACTGGCCAAGAATATCACTAATGCCACTCTCAGTGAGGTCAGCAGATGACACCACCAGTTTTATCTCCTGATATTTCTACTGATTCCCTAGTAACGACATGGGTGTCAACTAAACCCATGATATAAAGTCATTTTTATTTTTGACAGCAAAATTAAAGCTCAAAGATATCCCCTCCACAGATAAACTCTGATGGAACTGAGAACCTCCCCCAAGACTGCAAAACACAACCAGGCAAGGATGGGAAGTGCAGCTCTCCGGATGAACTTCAGGTGAGGCATCAGCTCAACCAGACCTAAACAGCAAAACAAATCTAAGAAAAAAATCCACGGACAAACACGATGGCTGCAGCCCTCTGCTGCTTTTTCCACAGCACCATCATTTAGCCAGTGGATTCCACAGGTCCATGGATTTGAAGGAATGGAGAAACCACTGCAGGATTGCAGCTTGACCTCTCCTACAGCACAGACAAGAGGTCTCAGCAAATCTGGATGCCCAGATCTTCTGTCCAACCTGCACACATATCCAGTCCCAACATAAAAAAATTGGGGATTTATCCAATACAGAATCTACTGTAACTTCCTATCACCTTTGGAAACAAACTGTAAAAATCCCAATTTTTAAAAAATCTCTCTCATTCCCCACCTGACCTTTCAGGCTCAGGGTATGGTCACACTCTGTCCAGGCACAGCACAGTTTTTAAGCCTCTCACTCTAAGAAATGTTTCATTCTTGAATTTCTTTTCATTGCAAGTGCAAATCTAGAGGAGAGATCTCACCAGTACCAGATCACTTAGAGCACCAGACAGAGAGAAACTGAAATTATTTCACACCTCAGGACGTGTCTGCATACATAAATTCCAGAGCCATGTCAGCACACATTAAAAACCCTCACACAACAGAGCTGACTCTCAATTCTGGCTTTACAAGTCGCTGTCTAAACTCCAAGAGAGGCATTTCACTGATGTTTCTTAGCAGGAATCTCCTCTGCCACACAGATTAAAATGCCAAAAATACACCTTGCACGGGAGTGGGTAAAGCTGGATGACCTTCAAAGCTCACAGAACAACAAGGTTTTCATTCTTTCAACATCACTTTCTCAGAATTTTGACAGTGATCTCGAGGACCACAATCCTATCAAGCTTTTCATATTATCCTAAAATTTGTTTAGAAACAGAATTAATTGATAATAGCTCTGAAAGCCTTGTACTTGCAAAAGATAATCTGTGACTCCTAATCTCTAGCACCCTACTGTCGAGATAATTAACAATTAAAAAAAAACAGTTAAGACATCCGAGGTGGCGATTTACTCTTCCTTCTAATTGGATTTGGTGATAAGAGCATTTCTGAAATTACACAACAGGCCTCCTGAATGGCAAGATTTGGAGTTTGCAGCAATTTGAAACACACACAGGTACTTTTTGCTTAAGGCACCTTGAAGACACTGACAGCTGAGATTTTGAATATCCTTAAACTTACTGGCACCACCAGACTCTCAA
This sequence comes from Setophaga petechia, assembly GCA_024362935.1. Taxonomy (NCBI): domain Eukaryota; kingdom Metazoa; phylum Chordata; class Aves; order Passeriformes; family Parulidae; genus Setophaga; species Setophaga petechia. The sequence continues at coordinate 475,679 of JANCRA010000085.1, read as the reverse complement.
AGCCAAGAGAGTTCACTAAATTGTTCATAAAATAAAAGTGGACGTTTTTGAAGATACTAACAGCTGAGATTTTGAATATCCTTAAATTTAAACTTACTGGCACCACCAGACTCTCAAAGCCAACACAGTTCACTAAATTGTTCATAAAATAAAAGTGGGCACTTTTTGAAGCCAGCAAGTAACCAACACATCGAGACAAGATAAAGTGAGAATTGTCCTGCTGGTTTGTGTAAGCAAACAGCATCTTCAAAGCTCTTCCTAACAAGGCATCTAAGCATGAATAATAGGATCTCTTGTTCTCTTTTATTTACTGGAAACATTTAAATGGAGACCTCCATGCTGCAGGGATATTTATGTGCATTAAATCCACTGGACTTTGTGAGTGATAAACAAAACCTTTCTGCAAACAACTGTGAAACAAACATCTCATCTTCATTTTTTAACGTGCTACAGGGCAAGAGTTACTTACTTCAGTTGTATTTTGGATTATCTGGGCCTCACAAGCAAAGCCAAGGCAGGGTCAAGCCCATAGGTGAAACATCTCCAAGGAGGGATGAGTTCCTGCAGGAATCAGCCCTGGCCCACCCACTGGGATGTTCTGCTGCTGCTGCCCCACAATTCCAACCAGACAAACTCGAATCAACACTGAGGGTTTCACACACACCACTCACAGGACAACAGAGGATTCCAAGGCCTTATATGGCAACATAAAAAAATAGCAAAACTTGGTTTTTACAACACTCAGAACATCTTTATTTGCTTTCTGGAACAAAATATTCCACTCAGCAGAGGCAGAGCTTGGTTTTAAGCTCATCTGGTTGGGTATTCTGATAACAGCCTATCCCTGCCTCAAAACTCTGCTTTAGTGGGATGCTCAGCCCTGGATGTGTCACAGACATCTTTCATGAAAAATCCTTTCCTTAGGATTTCTTCTCCTGAGAAGCTGAGAGGCCTCAGGAACAAAATGTAAACAATGATGATCTGCTGCTGTGGAATGCAACAGGTGCATCTGGGATTGGTCTCATGGGGTTGTTTCTAATTAATGGCCAATCACAGTCAGCTGGCTTGGACTCTTGGTCAGACATGAGCTTTTGTTATCATTCTTCTTCTTCTTCTTGCTTGCTACCCTTCTGATGAAATCCTTTCCTCTATTCTTTTAGTATAGTTTTAATATAATATATATCATAAAATAATTAATCAGCCTTCTAAACATGGAGTCAACATTCTGGTCTCTTCTCTCATCCTGGGACCCCTGTGAATGCCACCACACTGGATGTGTGTGAACAATGTCAGTGTGAGCACCAAGGTCCCTCAGCTTTTCCTCACTTTAGCCTCAGTAAGGTTTTAGCTCCTCTGGATGGGAATCTTGGAGCCTCCCTTTGTCCTCCAGGAGAGGAAAAAGACCAATCATGAAATTTGGGGTTAATCTCAGTATAAACTGACAGCTCTCAACATCACCACCAGCATCTTCTCTCAAAAATCCACAAGTTTTTGTTTTCAGTTTCCAGTTTTGGACCAGACTTGGTTCAGCTCAGCAGAGCACTCAGTTGCTGCTGCATTTTCAGAAAATAAAAATTTATTCAGCTAAATGAAAGGATCCTACAGGACTCCACAGACGAGGCCAAGTCCTGTAGCACCTGAAGTTATCCTACACCTGGATATCCAGCACCTAAAATCAAGATTAAATCTGACTTTGGGCTCTATACATATAATTTTCCTAACACCCAGTATCTCCAAGATTTGGGCCAGAATTGTTATCCCATTAAGTGTTGTACAGCCAGGTAGCAGAAAATGTATTTCATTTTTAAATATCAATCTATTCTTCCTTTGCAATATAAATACAATACAAGAGATGGACAGAAGCAAAGGAAAATGAGAAATAATGATTGAACCCAGTAATGCCAGTGGATTAAACTACTACAGTGCCAAGACCAACTTCAGAAGGTTCTTCATAGACAACCACAGCAAAAAAGGAGATTTAAGGGACATTTTAAGCTATCAGGAAACTCTGGAATCTTTAAAGAATATTTCTCAAACCTGGCAGCAGTAACACCTTTTTCTTTATTTCCTAAAGATTGTTCAGTGACCATTCACCATCCACAGGGAAAGAGCTGCATTTATTATCCAACATTTTTACAACTTTTATTTTTTTTGGCCAACAGGATTGTGAATATTTATCTTGGAAATAATAAGCACCAAAGACTCATAAGATTATTTCATTTACCAACATCCATCATGTTTTGTATTTCAAGAGCACCTTTTATACCCAGATTACCAACTTCTTTAAAAGTATTACGAACATTTTTTTTCATCTTACTCTTTAATATTATTACAAGAATTTACAGGTAGAAGAACAGCAAAGTTTAAAGATATAGAGCAAAGAAACCAGATTAAATCAATCCACAGCTCTTTACTCCAAGATTTGTGCTCCTTGCCCTGAGCCATGGTTTTTGCCATGTGCTTCCTCTTAAATGTCACTGTCACCCTCACTCAGATCAGCTGTTTGCTGGGGACAGTCCTTAAACAGTGCTGGCAGTAAAGCTCCAAAAACAACTGAGGAATTGTTGACCAGAAAAATAATTATTTTTAGCATTTTTGGATTTCTAGTAAAGTATTTGATACGGTGACAAATGAGAAATTATTCATGATTTTGGAAAAGACAAAGATTAGTATAATTATGAGATGGGGTAGAAAGGAAACATCTAACTAAGAGAGGTTGAAAAATTAAATTAATGACATTGAAGACAACAATCAGGGATACTCCTCAAGTATCATCTTTGGAGCATCTTAAAAACAAAACCAATTAATGATCCTGACAGAAAGTCTGCACATGGTGATGAATCTGCTGAGACCAAAGTCAGAAGCCACATCAATACACTGAATTGAAGCACCATAAAAAGTAATAGAGAATCCTAAGGGCAAGAACCAAACAGAAATTGAACAGGGCAGCAGCCAAGGTCACCCACCTTGGGAACAACAACTTCACAGGCACAAAAAGATCATCAGCTGGGAAGATCAGTTCTTGTGAAGTCACTGTGGCCAAAAGATACAATGCAACAAAAGCACCAGAAAGGCCAAGCCTGACAGAGATGGGGATGCTGCTATTCCCTATCCAGAGAGAAAAGCATTTTTATAAAAGACACTTCTGTGCTGCTGACAGAGCTCCTCACACACAGCAAAGTATTCAAAACGAATTAAATTTTACATGTGTTCCAAAGGAAAATCAAATAAGAAAGCTGGGTTATCCTGGATCATCAAAAAAAAAAAAAAACCCAAAAGAATAAAAAATAATCTGGGATGTGGTAATGACTTTTGTGGCTAAAGCCCACATGGTTCTCTGATAGAACATTTTTTCAGGTGCTCCATTTAAACATTTTTAAAGTGCTCCACAGCCTGACCAAGAGCCCATAAATACATGATGCAACAACTTAAGAGTCTGACTTTGGAATTCTCCTCCCTCACTTCTGCTGGCAATGACTCTCTTTATTACTGTGTGAAGCCCTCCCATCTGTTACTCCATGGCAGAGAATTTCCTCTGGCTGAGAGAGGCAGGGCTGGACTGCTCAGAGCTGAGATTCAGGGAGAGTCAGCAGGAAGGCTCTGCACAGCTCTGGAAAGGGGGAATGGGAAAATCCTATTGTCTGGGATTAAACTTAAATGAAATTAAAATTATAAAGCCAGTCTGGGCTGGGTGGTGCTCCTGGATCCTCCCTGGTGACAGGAGCAGCAAAGCCCTGGCTGCAGCAAAGCAGAGTGACAAGGTGCCAGCCTGGTCCTCAATTCCTTCTGAACACTTCCCAGACCACTCAGGAAGTGAATTCTGACATTCACTTTTGGGTTTTTGTGGTTGAGATGACCCCCAACGTATTAGAAAGGGTTTTTTTTCAGCTTTGCAACTGAAAAAGAAGTCAAGATTTGTTAGTTTTGCTTTTCAGGGTTGTTTATTTTTTCTTATTTCTTACATTCTTTCTTTGACTTGCTGAGATTTGTTCAGCAGGTTGGGTTGTGGCACAGCCACTGCCCTTGGGGTGGTGTTAACTTTTTATACTATGAATTATGTGTACTTTATCTATAATAATTTTCCAATACTTATTACTTATGTTAGACAGTTTGTCTTTACTTTCAACTAATTAAGAAGTGTCACCATCTTAGTAGAAGATGGAGGACAAGAAGAACGAGAAGGAGAACAGGACAAACTCAGATTCTTTTCTTTTGTTTTTTGAACTTCCATTCTAAAACTTTTTTTTTTTTTTCACTTTGTGACAAATTAGCTATCATTTTACTCAAACTTCTGTGGCTTGTAAATTTTCACACAAAGTTGGCTATTTTTTCTATGGACTAAAATTGAAGGCATAGGTGTTTTTGACTTGGTGCTAAAGTCTTTGAGTTCTTTGCTGGGGTTTCAAATCACTCAGGGTAGTTAGAGGAATGTCCTGGGTTCACTTCAGGGGGTTTGTTCCAGGGGTAAAATTACACATGGGTTGGATGAATCCTGCTGGGAGGGGAAACTCCTCCCTCAGCTTGGAGCTGCTCTGGACAGCCCAAACATTATGAACAACCACAGAAAATGCAGCCTGAACTTGCCAGGGGCCACTTCACACAGTTGGTGTGACAAGTTTGTCATGGCTTTCCCTGCCTCCTGAATCCCTGTTAGCATACCTGAGAAAAGAACAATTTAGCTGATCAATACAAGCTTTTTGTTCCTAATTCCTTCTGTGTCCTTTAAACAGGACAATCACAGGGAAAACAACACCATGAAGGACTGAGGCAAATCAAGAAAGCTCCAAGAGACAGAAATCACAGCAGCAAACCTCTGTTTTCACACTGTCCTTACAGCAGGCAGCATCTAGAGGTCTCAACAAGATTGTAAAGAGCAAGAGGTTCTGTGTATGAACCCTTGACTCACACAAGTTGTGCCCTAGAACAACTGGCATTAACAGTTACAGTAAATAAAGTTCAGCAAGGAGAATTATTTATACTGGATACAAATAAAGCTGGTATTTTTGAAATTCACAGCAATTAACACTCCCACGACTGAACTTCATTTGTTATCTTGGCATTAAGCAAAGCACTGCACGTGGAAAAGAGCAAATTCCAACTCCTCATGTACATGACCAGGTCTAAATCAGTAGTAGTTCTTCAGGACTATTCCAAGATGAGACACTCTCAATCAATATACAAAAATGATCAGCAAAAAAAAAAAAGATGTTAGACTGGAGGTCAGAGAACAACAGGAGTTGGATTCAGCTGGAATATTTACCTTGGAAATATGGAAATCAGCTCTGCTTGGGTCCCCACTCACCTGCCCCAGGTCACTAGAAATTGAATGTAAGAATAGAAAAGGTCCAGAGAAGAGTGACAATTAATATTATTAGAGGCAAGGGAAGCCTTGGTGTCTGGGAAGAGATAAGAGAGTGACTGTTAAGTTCAGAGAGGAGATAAACGAGCAGCACATTGATAGCAGCACATACACAGAATGATCCTGGATAAATGCAATGTTCTGCCTTATTCTTTCTCATGATACTCATGCCAAAGGGACCTTTGACTTTTTAAACACATTTTAGCATTTAAAATGAAACTAGGTATAATTAGTTCTCCAGAAGTACCCTGAAGACCTTAGCAGGATTTAGAAGGAATTACATATTTATGTGAATAATAAGAACGCCCAGAGCTGCAATAACAGGATTAAAAACACAGGATAGGAGATAAGAGCTTTTGTCCACAGCCACGTGGCTGCTGGCCAGGTGTGAGCCAGGCACAGGATGGAGAGCAGAGGTAGAAAAAATTATAAACACCACAACCATCATCACCTGGGATGAGATCCTGCTTGTCACCTTCATGAGCAGGGGGACAGAACACTGAGGATCAAAACTGGTGCTGGAGAAATGCAGCAGAGTATCTGGACTAGAGGAGAATTCTCATTTCTAAAATGTGGGTTTGCTGCACCAGCCAGAGCTGTTACACACCAGACTGACAAAGTTGCATTTTCTAAATGTTGATTTCAGTTATTCTGACCTTGGCAGACACAAGAATTTTATCTGAGGTCTGCTGCAAGGAGCTGCCCCTCCCACAGATCATCTTTTATTATTTTTAAAAAAAGAGAGAGAGAACACAAGGATACAAAAAGCACCTGAGCTCTCTAGAAAGCAAAATAACTCATTAGGTGCTGGATCCTTGAAGAAACCAGAATCTGGTGAGGTTTTGGACAGACATCCTTGCATTCTATTTCACTGCCTGCAATCTGCCAAACAACTGGGATTTGCTTACAGCTGATTAGAATAGGAAGCTTGTATATTATGCATGTCTGAGAGGGAGCAGAGCTTGATCTAATGCAAAATAAGGCAGATCCTGTGTGCCAAGCAGAAAATGGCTGCTCTTGCATTTTATGAAGACACAGAGCAATGACCCTGAGCCAAACCACTTGAACCCTCACACAGCCACATGATCTTGCCTGTGTCTGAACAGTGAACTTTGCTGGGTGCCTTTGCAAAGTGCCTTCGCTCAGATCTCGAAGCATTTCAGGAGCACAAACAGCAAAGATCCTAAAAAAACCCCATTCCCTGCATCTCAAAGGATTTAATGAAGTTGAATCTCCCCCTGGAAGTTGCTGACTAACAAACACCTTATGACAGGATTGAAAGAGCTGGAAAAAATATAAAGAAATCACCTGATGTTTCTCTCTGCATTAAGATCGAGTATCTCAGAGCCATCCTGACAGATTTCAGCTGATTTGCTCCTGAGAAATGTTCTGCAGCTGCTGTAGATAACCTGCCTAGTGCTGTGCCATTCCTGAAGTCAGGAAGTTTTTCCTAATGCCAATATTCCTCAGTAACCCAAGAATCAGAGGCTTTTGGCACTTCTCCCTTGGCTTGACTCATCTCCTAAGCTGGTAGTGGATATTTTACAGCTGAGAACAACCAGTCACCAAAAGGTTCAAGGACACCTGAGGGTCACAGGGACAGCAGAGATAATTCCCAGCACTCCTGACCTCCCAGCAAACCCAGGAAAGATGAGCAGCACTCCTGAGCCAACCCGTGGCCATGGTTATATTGATGAGAAGCTGCTGCTCTGTTTCTAACAATGCAGCAGCCTAATGGAAGGGGCCAAAGGACATTACTTCCTGCTCTGCTGTCAGCTTGGAAAGGGAGAAACGCAATGAATCCCAAACTTAAATCTCCTCCAAAGCCTTGCACAGGAAACTTAGATCCCCTATGGGGCCGGTATTAAGGTTCTGCTGGAAGACATAACTAAGAGTAATGGGATGAAATTAACTAAGAAAATTTCCTAACTGAATTTCAGGAGCTAATAGAGCTCTCGTGGTCCCCAGGGAAGCCGTGGAAGCCCCGGCGCTCAGGAGAGCTGCAGTAAAAGCGCTTTCACAGTCGGAAGGATTTCTAATAAGGCACGTCAGGCCTCATCTCACTGGGGGCCAGGACCATGCCCAGGGCACTGCCTCAGGATCAGGGTGGGATGTGCCTCTTCCAGGAGGGGAAATGAGGCTGAATCTCCCAGCACAGTGATGGGAATGCAGCAGTGACTGGTCTCGGCATGGAGATGGACCTTCCTCAGCTTTGGAAGGGAAACAAAACCACAAATGGTTAAATCAGACGGAGTTGGGCAGTGGTGCCACAGTAATCATGGAATTACAGAATGGTTTGACTTGGAAAGGACCTTAAATATCATCTTGTTACAATTCTGACACCTTCCACCATCCCAGGTTGCTCCAAGCCCTGTCCAGCCCTGTCCACCCCATCCTGCCTCAGGATCAGGGTGGGATGTGCCTCTGCCAGCAGGGAAAATGAGGCTGAATCTCCCAGCACCATGATGGGAATGCAGCAGTGACTGGCCTCGGCATGGAGATGACCTTCCTCAGCTTTGGAAGGGAAATAAAACCACAAATGGTTAAATCAGATGGAGTTGGGCAGTGATGCCACAGTAATCATGGAATTACAGAATGGTTGGACTTGGAAAGGGACCTTAAATATCATCTTGTTACAATTCTGACACCTTTCACTATCCCACACTGCTCCAAGCCCTGTCCAGCCTGGCCTTGGACATTTCCCAGCTTCTCTGGGCACCCTGTGCCAGGGCCTGCCCACCCTCACAGGGAACAATTCCTTCCCAATATCCCATCCATCCCTGCCCTCTGGCAGTGGGAATCCATCCCCTGTGTCCTGTCCCTCCCTCCCTTGTCCCCAGTCCCTCTCCAGCTCTCCTGGAGCCCCTTTAGGTGCTCCAAGCTTTGCCTGGATTCTTCTCCAGGCTGGAAAGCCTTGACTCTCTCAGAGGAAAGGTGCTCCATCCCTCTAATCCTCATGGATTTCCTGTACCTTGGAAAAATCAAAGGACCCCTCTTCCAGTACAACCATGCCTGTAAAGAAACCAGGAACTCATCCAACATGAACCAAAATCAGAACAAACCCAAGCAGACAAAACAACTCCAAAGAGATGGAATCACCATCTTTTTGTTAAACTTGCCCTTCCTGGTGCTCCCAGCTGTGAATTCCTGTTCTTTGCCCCAGCACAGCCCTGGCACAGCAAGCCAGAACAATTCAGGAAAACGCAGGGGGAAATAAAAAGGATTTATTTTTTCCTGAAGCAGGCTGAATTGGCTGCTATTTCCATCAGACAAGAAACATCTCTGGCACAGCCCAGGGTGGCAGGAGCAGGGAAACTGAGGAGGAGGAATTGAGAAGGGTGGTGAGGCAGGGTAACACCTAAGGATGAGCTGGTGACAAAATGTTAATTCAGCTCAGCTGCAGCACGAAACTGTACCCCCCTATCTTGGGAAATCTACACCCATTTCTCTTCTGAATAAAGCCAAGTGAAACACCTGACTCTATTTTGCCACCTAGGAAATGGGGATGATGGGGATCTGTAGCATCTCAGTCCTTTTTAATCTAAATACACCTTTACAAATGAAGCTTCAGAAGCACAGACAAGTGTTAAAATAAAAATCCAGAGCCATAAAATCAAACCAAATAACCCTCAACCAGAAAGCAAAGCCCCTGCTCCCTAGACAAACTGAAATTACGTTCAACTGATGAATTATTCATTTTTGTTTAGGGCAGAATTTACAGTTATTTTAATTTAATCTTTGGATAAAGCATATACTTAAAAAACAACACTCAACTCCCCCCCCTCAGTCTTTAACAGCCCTCATGAAAAGTGCCTTAAAATGGGTATAAAATCACTGATTCTGCTGCCAATCTTAGTTATTTTTTTGCCTGAAAAAGAAGATAAACCTCAACTCCAACATATGATTAGAAGAGAAGCATAAATCACTGTGGGGAACAAATAATAATAAAAAAAACCAGACTGACAAGACAACACAACTTCATTAAAAAAAAGGGAAAGCCCTAAGGGAAATTTTCAATCTCATACTTCTAATGAGAGGGGTTGAAAAGAAAAAGCAAAGCAGAGAAAAGAAAAAAAAAAAACCAACACAACACAACATTATCTGTGGGACAAGACGTAACAAAAAAAGAACACAGAAGTGAACCAGAAAGAGGCTTTCAAGTTTAACCTCAGGTTTGCACAGAAAGGACTCCTGCAGTCTTAGCTGGGCTCCCAAAGGAGGGCAAAGCCACACAACAACCTCCACACACTCAAAACTCAGCACATTCCACGAGCAGGAGGCTCCAGGAGAGAACAGGTCAAGGTTGGCATCAGTAGCACTGCAGTTGTCTGAACCACACCTAGTCTGCAGTTAAATATAGAACTTTACTTTCTGGAACCACTGCTCCTCTTAACCTTCAGAACATAAATATTCAGGGAGATATCTACAGAAAAATAAAAAGTAAAGGGATAAAGAGACCCGAATCTATTGTCCAAAAAAATCTCAGAGCAGGGATTAATAAACTACCCTGGGAGGATTCCAAAAAAGCAGTAAAGGCTGGAGAATTGAATTATAGAAACCACAAGCAGCATCCTGGAAGTCCAGTATAAACCAATTAGTTCATTTAATACACATACCCTGTACTCAGACCCTCAGGTACATCAGACATTTCAGGATATGGCCCTAACTCTAATCTTCATTCTATCAGGTTGGCACCAATATAATAATTAATTGAACTGGAATTTTTTTGTTCAGTTAAATATTTTTTAAAAAAGAGAAACTGTCCCTTCAACCCTCACCCTTCTCATTCAGTTCATGGATCAAATCCTGACTGGGGCTGTGCATTTTCAATTGGAGAGTGTGCTCCTAAGAAACAAATCCCTCAAAATTTTGCAATCACTTTCAGATTCTTCCCTTGAAGTGCTCTCAGCTGGTTTGACACATGGACTCTTAGCAAATACGATTTTTACTGACTGAATCCAAGACAAAAGCAAAAGCAGGGGGCACAATTAAGTGATGGAGCAGGTCAACACCCCCATCCTCAGCCAAAAAATATTGATACAGCATCACAGAAGCATTTCAGAGGGAAGGAGGAGTTTTGCAGAGATTCCACTCAGGTCTGGATTCCACCCTCTTATTTTCAGGCATTAAACTAAGCCATCAAAGTTAGTTCTAATTGCAGGAGGCAGGCAGAGAGGAGGGTGCACAGAGTCCTCCTCTGAGTGCATTAGTGGGATGGAATTGTCTCCTGGATCTCTGTTTCTCCTCCCTGGACAGGTATCAGCCCAAATGAACGAGCACTTTCCTGAGGTTCCCAGAGCAGCAGCTCCAAACCAGGCACCCAAATCCTTGTGTGCACCAACATCAGAGCCAGAGGCTGCAGGACACACAAACTCAGTGCACTGAAAGTTGAATTTCATTAGGGAAAACAGTCCATTAAACTGAGATGCCTCCACTTAGAGTCAAAATTTAATCCTGCAGAGGAAAATGCAAATTACCAGACAAATGGCACCTGCCCACAGGCAATGCCAAACACCATTTTAGTGGCCAAATGCTCATTCCTGACCCTGGGGCATCAGGGAAACCTGATCTGCTTGGGCCAGAGGAGTCTGGTTACCTTCATCCTGCTGCTGTTATGAGTCATATCATGGCCAAGCCTGGAAAACTCCCCTGCCCTGTAAGTGAAATTAGTGATTTTTTTCCAAGGGCTCCCAAAAGAGCGTTTTTCTCCCACTCTTTCAAAATTTGTCACATAAAACAGCTCATCCTTACAGCTCAACGAGGCCCATTAAAGCACAACAGTTAAACAACCACATCCCCATTGCTTTATGGTGTAGCTTTACTGCCACACAACACTTTTACTGTGTTCTTGCCTCGAGTAAAACTCCTCAGCTTTGCTTCTCAGTACCCCACACAAGGCTGTGAAACCCAGCACCCATAGTGACCTAGCCAAGGGCTTGGCAAATTAATATTAAAAGCCAGGATTAAGGCAATGTGGCAGCAGCAAAAAAAGGAGAAAACCCTGGCAGCAAAGATCTTACAGAGCCCAAGACAAAGAGAACAAAACCAAGAAGAATTTAATTAAAAATTAGATTGAGTGATTATGTATCTGCATTCACAACTGGATGATTTCCAGTGTCAAGACCAACTTGATTCTTTCAATACCCAAACCCAAATCTCACACCTTTCTTACAGATGCACTAAAACACCAAAGTTTTAATTTCTAGAGTGTCCTAGCAGAGACTGGCTTGAGGAGAGAGGTGGATGAGGAAAGGGTGGCTTGCTCAGCTCTCTATCAGCAGTTTCCCCAGCAAAAGAGTCAGAGGTACAATCAGGGTTCAAACAGCAAATAACAGCAGTAACTGCACTTTGGGCCAGACAGAAACCAGGAAGGAAACCAGCCATGCCAAAACCAGCCATGCAAAAACCAGCCATGGCCAAAACCATGGCCAAAATCAGCCATGGCCAAAACCAGCCATGCCAAAACCATGGCCAAAACCAGCCATGGCCAAACCAGCCATGCCAAAACCAGCCATGCCCAAATCCAGCCATGGCCAAACCAGCCATGGCCAAAACCAGCCATGCCAAAACCAGCCATGGCCAAAACCAGCCATGCCCAAACCAGCCATGCCCAAACCAGCCATGGCCAAAACCAGCCATGCCCAAAACCAGCCATGCCCAAAACCATGCCCAAAACCAGCCATGCCATAACCAGCCATGGCCAAAACCAGCCATGCCAAAACCATGGCCAAAACCAGCCATGCCAAAACCAGTCATGCCCTAAACCAGCCATGCCCAAAACCAGCCATGCCAAAACCAGCCATGCCCAAAACCAGCCATGCTAAAACCATGGCCAAAACCAGCCATGGCCAAAACCAGCCATGGCCAAAACCAGCCATGCCAAAACCATGCCCAAAACCAGCCATGGCCAAAACCAGCCATGCCCAAAACCAGCCATGGCCAAACCAGCCATGCCCAAACCAGCCATGCCCAAACCAGCCATGCCCAAACCAGCCATGCCCAAAACCAGCCATGACCAAAACCATGGCCAAAACCAGCCATGCCAAAACCAGCCATGGCAAAACCAGCCATGCCCAAACCAGCCATGCCCAAACCAGCCATGCCAAAACCAGCCATGGCCAAAACCAGCCATGCCAAAATCATGGCCAAAACCAGCCATGGCCAAAACCATGGCCAAAACCAGCCATGCCCAAAACCAGCCATGGCCAAAACCAGCCATGCCCAAACCAGCCATGCCCAAACCAGCCATGCCCAAAACCAGCCATGGCCAAAACCAGCCATGGCCAAAATCAGCCATGCCAAAACCAGCCATGCCAAAACCAGCCATGGCCAAAGAGCTCTAATTCCACTCCCAATAAGCATTTCACACACAGAGGTGATCAGGGGATGGTGCTGCCCTGAAGGCACACAGAGCTGTGGTGGTTCTGTCCTTCTGCACACACAATCAGGACAGTCAGACAAGCATTTGTGTGCTAAAGATCCTGTCCTGCCCCTTGTTCTGCCTCTGTGGAGGGGGACACTAGAAAAACCACACAGGGCATTGCATTAGCTGGGTCTAACAAAGCAGAAGAGATTTCAAACATTTACATTATTTCCTTTGGGGAAATATCCAGGCAAAGCCAAAAATATCAATGTCAGATAAAATATCAGTGCCAGGGCAGAACAGGCAAACAAACATTTAAGTTACTGGTTCCAGTCCTGCAAAGACACAGCAGCGTGTCCAGCCTGTGCTCCTCAGGGAGCTCAGGATTTCAGCCTCAGCTCAGGCAAATGATGCTCTGCTGCTCCTAATCAGTTCCCAAGACCCCCAAGCAAGCAAGAGGAAAGCAAAGCAATAAAGAAATGGTAAAAACACATCCTACAAATCTGCTGGCTGAGATCTCACAGGGAATGCAGACCCAGGAGTGTAACACACACTCCTCCAGCCCTTCCATGGAAAGGAGGCTCCTCACGCTCTCAGAGGGGAAAAACTCCTCCCAGGCTTTTAGCCCTGGACAGAAATAAACATTTATCCCTAAACTACATCCAAATTCCCCAGCCTTTTTCTACTGTACAGCATTATCCACAAAAGAGACATTCCTGTAAGGAGAGGGAAAGCAAAGCATGGCCAGGCTCAGAGAGGAGAGCTGGGAGCTCTAATGGTCACCTGCCACTCTGCATATGGATTTGAAAGATCCACTTTGCTCTGTGCTGCTCCCAGCTCCTGTAAAGAGGGTTCTAAGAGCCTTTTTGGACCAGGAATCTCCTGCTTGAGAGGCAAAGTTCTGCATCCCAAACAATTACAGCTGGTATCCACTTTAAACCACCACGAGGCATCAGGGGGACATGTCAGGAAAGTGGAAAGGAGAAATGCAGAATGGAAAGAGCTTGCAAGACCCTCCCAAGAGAGCCTGGATCAGGATAAGTGGAAAAGTTACTACAAAAGCAAAGAGCTGAACACCAACAAGCTCAGACTGAGCTAAGGACATGATGTACAAAAATAAAGAGCTCCTGCCCAGAGCAGTGTTACAATTTTTTAAACAACACAAGAGGCAAAACAGCTCCTCCCACTCCACCATCACAAATCCAATTCTTACAGGCTTGCACGAGGCTACAACAGATTAATGAAAAAAACACTGGTGTTCACCAGAGCAGGGAAAAGTCCTTTAGAACTTGGCTGTAGAACTCCCATCTCCAAACCCCCTCAGAGAGCCAGCACATACCTCTCCATAACAGCCAGGCACTCCTTTCTCCACGTGAACCGACTGCCTCGCCGTAGTCTGAAGGTCCCAGAGGTAGCTGTGACTGGGGGAGGCGTCTGTCTCCATTCTGGCTCTTCTATGGGGATGGGAGCAGGTCTCATGCTTAGTGTAGCCCCTAAGGACAATAAACACTGTGTTTCCCAGAGGGTTAAAAGTCAGGCCCAAACTCTCACTCCTGCTCGTGAAAAAAAAAAGAAGACAAGACAGGTGATGAAACCATTCAAAACCATTCAAACTGAAAAAAAGATATAAAGACACCCTAAAAATACATGAAGCCAGCTAGAATTCCTATTTCCCAACCTCCAAGGCAGAAGGGCATGACCATGGAAATCCAAGGAGCTGATGGGCACTTAGGAAAATCTGTCTTGTCTCCATCAAGAGGGAAAGGATCACATAGAAAGGGTGAGCAGTGCCCAACTGGGATTCATGTAGGTTGTGCTGCCACCTGAGCTGTCACAAAGTAGGAAACAGCAGTTTCCTTCTGTTGGGATGGGAGTGGGTCTCATGCTTAGTGTAGCCCCTAAGGACAATGAACACTGTGTTTCCCAGAGGGTTAAAAGTCAGGCCCAAACTCTCACTCCTGCTCGTGAAAAGAAAAAAAAAAAGACAAGACAGGTGATGAAAGCATTCAAACTGAAAAAAGATATAAAGTATTATCAAAGACACCCTAAAGATACACAAAGCCAGCTAGAATTCCTATTTCCCAACCTCCAAGGCAGAAAGAAACGCAAGGAGCTGATGGGCACTTAGGAAAATCTGTCTTGTCTCCATCAAGAGGGAAAGGATCACACAGACAGGGTGAGCTGTGCCCAGCTGGGATTCATGTAGGTTGTGCTGCCACCTGAGCTGTCACAAAGTAGGAAATAGCTGTTTCTATTTCATTATACAGCAGCTTCATGAAGCAAAATGGAAATTTATACCAAAGGTATTTCAGTGTGTCTGAAAAGCTGAGGAAATGCCTGAAGCAGCTCCACCAACAGACACACACCCTGTGGCCTGGGCAAAGGTGGGCTCACAAGTGCCAGGGTGCCTGGAAAAGTCACTGAAAGCAAATTAACATCACAACCTTCCTCTCCTGCTCCCCTTCTGTGGACGCATCTCTCCTTTCCCTGAGTCTGAGCTGGAAGGCATCAGGCATGAGGCAGGATTTGGCAAGATGCCTTCAGGAAAGGCCCCTTTGAAACCTACCCCTGATCCTTTCCACAACAGCCTCTCAGCTAATAAATCAAGATAAATCAAGACAACACTGGGAGATCGATCTGTCCTACATCCCTTGGTGAGGATGGGAACCTGGGATAGGACACGAGGACAGAAACCAGGGTATGTTCTGAAGGACAGCTTTGTGCTCAGTGACTTCCCCTGCAGGGAAAAGAGAGCTATTCTAGGGTGCAAAAAATATTTAAAAAAATAGAAAAAAAAAAAAGTTGTATGAAAAGATAAATCACCACCTATATCCCATAAGCATCCTGAGCTCCAGTGGAATTCCTGCACTGAGCCAGCCTGGCCAGACCCAGGAGAAGCAGCAGCCCTGCTCACAGGGCTGGGCACACTCAAGAGCAGGGCTGTGGAACCCCTCTGGGTGCTCAGGCTCACTCAGAATGGTTGGGATTTAATCAAACCACACAGTGTTAGTACAACCACACTGCTCCTCTAATACACAGAGGAGCAAAAGGGTCAAGGGAACCCAAGAGTTTAACCAATAAACAAATTCCTACAGCCAAAAAGCAAGAAATGAGCTGTTTAGGCACTTGGCCGTGTTCCTTTCTAGAAATGCACACACAGTCTTTCCCTTCCTGCCAGGGGCTTGCATCTGTGTTAGGTACTGGAGCCCAAAATAATTTCCAAATGCTCCCCAGGAGGAGTCAGTAGGAAGTGAAGCCCACAATCTCTGCCTCACACACACAAGGCACGGTGCCTCTCCCTAATTCCCAGCTAACGAGCCCACACAGATTACTTGGTTCCAATGAAACATGAAATGTTTCCTATAGTGCCAATTTACTGGGAGGCCATTTCAAGGAGAGCTCCTTATCTAGTCTTTCTGCTACTTGCACAGTTTAGGGGGCTGGGTGGCTATCAAGTTGCCAGGCTTTAAATACACTTCAAAAACTTAAAAAAAAAATTTAAAATTACAATTTTACAAAGAGGCAGGGGAGAACAGGAATAGAAATTAGGTTTCCCTGCATTGTGTTAGCAATATACTTTCCTCACCTGAAAACTTGATTTCAAAGGGAGAGTAAAGGAGTATCAGTGATCCCTCACATCAAGCCAAGAGGTGCAGAATCTTTCTATTAAATTTGCCTGAGATTTTTCAGACAAAGGTAGAAACAAAATCTGCATTGAAAGCATAAATTTTCTGCTGCTGCTACAGGTATGTTCACATACTGCATATAATACACTTTTTTGTTTTAGTAGCCTTCCTAGATCAATTTAGCCATTTCTCTTTTCTATGGGGTAACATCAATAACAGCAGCAGATAAGAGAGGAATATGCTGAGAATTACAAGCAAGTACCCCCACACAGCAAGAGAGGAGGACCTGAATGCATAAAGAGGCCCAAAATGGGCTTGGATGAACGTGTGGAAAAAAGGGAACATGGGATGGTCTGAGCCCCTTGTAGAGCCTAAAGGGGCTCCAGGAGAGCTGGAGAGGGACTTGGGATAAGGGCTGGAGGGACAGGACACAGGGAATGGCTTCCCACTGCCAGAGGGCAGGGATAGATGGGATATTGGGAAGGAATTGTTCCCTGTGAGGGTGGGCAGGCCCTGGCTGAGGTTGCCCAGAGCAGCTGTGAAGCCCCTGCATCCCTGGAAGTGTCCAAGGCAGGCTGGACATGGCTTAGAGCATCCTGGAATAATGGAAAATGTCTCTGACCACGTCAGGGGGATGGAATGAGATGATTTCAAACCCACATTCATCATTTATGACAGGCACATTTGATATGGAACCTATGGAGCTTTTCCTCATCCCCCTCTCTTCTATGAGCTCCCGTTTATTCTGCTGCTCCAACATTCCACCACAACACTCTCGCCACCCAGCTCCACTTCTTTATAACTTAGCAAGTTCCACCCTAGTCACCAGTTCAGATTCTTTTTTTAAACCCCTCAAACAGCTTTTAAGGAGAAGTGAAACTTCTCTCCTGAGCAGACAGAGTGGAGAAGACGACGCACTACAAGGTTTTCAGTGTATGCATCAAACAGCAAGACACCTCTGAGGGGTGCAGAGGTGAAGCGCCTGGGAAGAGCTCCTTTCACACACAGAAATGAAAGGAGACAGCTCTCACTCCCTGCCAGTGCTCAGCACCTTTTCCTACAGCACTGCCTTTTCTCTGAGAATATTTGTGTGACTGAGGATGATGCTGGCAGGTTTGGGGGAAAGGAGGCAGGGGAGGTGCACTCCAAAGGGAATGCAGCTCTCTCCATGCTCCAAATTCCTCCTGGCCAATGCCTGCACATCCCAGACCTCATCCTGAAGGAAAGGAGCTGCTCTAATAGCATCCCATGCACTCACTGTTCCCCATCCCATGCACTCGTACTGTTCCCCATCCATCCCATGCACTCACTGCTCCCCATCCATCCCATGCACTCAGAGCTCGCCATCCATCCCATGCACTCACTGCTCCCCATCCATGCCATGCACTCACTGCTCCCCATCCCATACACTCCCTGCTCTCCATCCATCCCATGCACTCAGAGCTCCCCATCCATCCCATGCACTCAGAGCTCGCCATCCATCCCATGCACTCACTGCTCCCCATCCCATACACTCACTGCTCTCCATCCATCCCATGCACTCCCTGCTCCCCATCCATCCCATGCACTCAGTGCTCTCCATCCATCCCATGCACTCACTGCTCCCCATCCAACCCATGCACTCAGAGCTCCCCATCCATCCCATGCACTCACTGCTCCCCATCCCATACACTCCCTGCTCTCCATCCATCCCATGCACTCAGTGCTCTCCATCCATCCCATACACTCCCTGCTCTCTATCCATCCCATGCACTCACTGCTCCCCATCCCATGCACTCACAGCTCCCCATCCATCCCATGCACTCAGTGCTCTCCATCCATCCCATGCACTCACTGCTCCCCATCCATCCCATGCACTCCCTGCTCCCCATCCATCCCCTGCACTCACAGTTCTCCATCCATCCCATGCACTCAGAGCTCCCCATCCCATCCCATGCACTCACAACTCGCCATCCCATGCACTCACTGCTCTCCATCCATCCCATGCACTCCCTGCTCTCCATCCCATGCACGCCCTGCTCTCCATCCCATGCACTCCCTGCTCTCCATCCCAGGGCTCAGGCAGGCTCTGCCATGGAGCAGTCACAGAAAGCCTCAGGTGTCTCTCAGCTCCAAGAAACCATTTCCTGGCAAGTTTTCATTTGCAGCAAGTACCTGCTGTACATTATCCTGATAAGAACAGATGCCTCACTGTATTTTTAGCCAGGCTGACCCCAGATCACACAATAAACACCTCTTGGTCAGAGTAAGCCACGCTGGATTGAAATCAGCAGCAGCACAAGGTTCCCTTACAGAACCCAGGGAGGGGAGGAGAAGGAACAGAGCAGGGACTGTTTGCTCTGCAGCTCTGTGGAACAGCACATCACCAACCATCCCTTCCCAGTGAAAACCTCATGGAACAGCCCCTGATTTTGGGTTGGCTTTTCTTTCACAGCTAAACAAGAACCACTATGAAAATAACAGAAGAGATGCTACATCCTGATAATAACTCCCTTTCATTTTCCTTTAGTTCAAGGAAGAAGTGCCCATGGTTCTCTCCAAGGTGACCACAGCTGCCTTCCTGTTAAGAGAAGAGTGGCAGAAATAAATGCCCAGCCTAAATGGAAGCAGTCTGTATCCATCTGTAACTTTAACACAGCATTTCGAGGTGCCAGCTTCAGTTTGCACTACACAGAGGCAGAGACAAGCTGAAGTTACTCCATCACAAACTTCCCACATTGCCCAGCACCCAGTGCCAGGGAAACTAATCAGGCTAACAACTACCAATCTAGAAAAAAAATATAAACATTTATTTAAAACTTATGGGCTTTGAAAAAAATAGTGAGAACATTGTAGCACTACTGGTTTCTGAAATAAATAAAATTTATCTATTGCCAAAATGCTCTCATTCCTCCACAAAACACAGGAGAGACAAGTGGTGCCTGTGTGAAAAAAAGCTCCATCTAAATGAAAAGCATCCCTATTAATTGGAATAAAGACCCTTTTAAACATCAGCATTTAGCATTTACTTCTCCCCTCCAACAAAAAACACTGCCTTTCACCCTAACTGGCAACTCCTTCCAGAAAAATTTACAATCAGTAGCACGCTGGAATTCTCAGCATTGCCATTAACTCTGACATCACTCCTACCAAGAAAACATTGATTAAGACATTTTTTTGAGCAAGATTATTGCATACAGTGGGACAAGTGGGTGTTTTTCTCCTGTTCCATGAGACTCCAAGTCTCCTTTGCAACATTCCAGTCTGGTGCTGTCTGAACACCCACCACACCAAGGACAGGAGAAATGCAGAAACTGCCCATGCAAACCAGCAATCAAACCAAGGCAAGTAACAAACAGCACATTCAAGAGCTCAAAGCCAGCTGGAAAAGAATGGAAGGGATGGAATTGCTGAGTCTTGTCCACATAGGACCAGCATCTGAACTGCAGCAATGCCCTAAAACTGCCCTAAAGCTCCCAGCACCAAGTCCTTTGCTTGCAGATGCAGCACTGCCTGTGGATGATTTAAAGCATCAAATAACACATTAAAAAAAAAAAAAAAAGAGGAATAAAATCTCTTTTGATACATTTGTAAGTCATAATTTGCTTATATAAGCACAGTAAAAGACAGGTCCTGCTGTGAGGAGCTGAAGGCAAGGCAGGAGTGTCACCCACAGGGAAAAGTCTCACCTGTACCCAGGAGATGGGAAAGGGAGGTAAAAGGTGAATTCTACAAGTTGCACAGAAAAACTGGCAGAGCCAAGGGAAAGTCTGCCAAGAGATCTCCAGTCCTTTCCCAAACTATTCCCCCTTCACAATTTAGGAATTGACTACATCTGCTGTCCTAGTCCTTCAAAACTGTTTCAGTTTTAGGTTTTCTTTCCACCACTACACAAATTCAGTCCAAAAAATGGATTTACTCTGAAGATCCATTTTTTCAAGGTAAGGAATTAGGGAAATTGGGGAACCAATAGTTCCCCAAAGCCTCATTTTGCCCTCTGATAACTCAAACCTGCAGGTCCCTCTGCACACAGACCTGACTGTCTCTCAAAGGACTGAGATTTCCCTCCCAGCAGCTGGAACTGGAAAAGATGGGATGTATGAGAACAAAAAGCCAGATGCCACCTCTCAGTAAGCTAGCAACTAGAAAAAAAAATGTGGCAGTCATTTCACCTCCCAAGTTTCTTCCAAAGAGAACAATCTTTCACACCCTACAGAGTGTGGTGATGCCATCCCTTTTTTGGGAATGTGGCAGGAAGCTCCACTGATTTCCTCATTTTCTGGCTCTAAGAAGGACACCAAACCTGTTACTCTGTCTAGTAATCACAGGATACTCTGAGTAGTAGCCAAAACTTCAGCTCCAGATTGGTTCTGTAACAGTGATTTACATCCAGGATTCTCTGGACAAGGCTGGTACCTCCCTTTACACACTTGTTCATATCCCTGCTAATTATTCTTGGCTACCTGGGCTGACCTGCAATATAATAGATGGCAACAACTCAAAGCAGTGTTATATTATCCTACAATGAATAAATAAATACAATCCCATTTTCTTCAGGTAGATTTTCCCAACAGCAACAGGAAAACTGAAGGTTCCTCCCTCTACTTCAGCCTCTAAAAAGAAACCAAGTGCTGTCTGGTTCTAAAAGGAATTTAAGTGCATCCAAATAGTCCCTTGGCTTAGGCAGAGGAAACAATTTGCCTTTTACACTCCTTGAAAATGCTGTTTAAGATCTCTTATTGGGAAAAAGGTTACACTCAAACAACCACTCTTCAAGGAGTTTTTCCATGTCTAAAGCCAAGCAGAGTTAATGTTGATTCATTCCAATTTCAGCCATAACCTTCAGTGTGGAAAGTCCTCCTTCCTTAGACACCCCTCAAGAGCAAAAGGACAAGGAAGATGTGAGCTCATGGATATGGGGGAAAAAAGAAGGTAAAGAGGAAGAGGTAAAGATTTTAGAGCTAAGTTGAACAAGGGTTCTGTTATTAGCACAAAATACTATTTCCTAAACTGCTTCATGTGATACTGCAAATGAAGGATGCAAGGCTGGGAAAAATCCACACAACAGGTTTCATCTGGAGAGGGTTTTGGTGGTTTTCACACCTTCTAAAAACTCTCAAGTTTTCTCCACTGCTCTGGAGGGAACACCTTTTATCAAAGGGAAATGTCAGGGAGTTACTCTGTAGGGTAAAACCTGAGCCTTTCCAAGCAGCTGGCACTGGATGGTTGTACCCAGGAATTCTGCTGATCCTCAGTATCACAATTCCAGCCAGTGATACTGGTGCAAAAATCAAGGCTTCTTGGCACTTTTACTCTTTAAAACAACTTGAAGAAAAAGAAGCAGCAACATACTTAACAGAAAAAACAGGCTTAGCTGTCCCTCTGTACCCACCCAACTTAAATCTGAATTATTCTCAGGCCAACTGTCAGCTGGAGCCCCTTGATTTTCAGTTTACACACAAAGCAGAAGTTTTGAGGCTCTGATTCCCCTGGAATTTTTCTTAATAGAATTCTGGATATTGAAGCCAAGTTCACATTAGAGAGCCTGAGTTTTAAATTCTTTAAAACAATTACACAGTTAATTTAATCAAGGCAATGTTTAAAGGAAATTAAACATAAATATTTTGATCTTTACAATAAAACTGTTAAAAGGAAAAAATAAGAACTATGGTCAAACAAAATCTATGGAGAAGAACAATACAAGGAAATTAATTAAACTGTGATTTTGAAGATTGCTGGTTAGTTAAAGATAATGAGGAGCTTTACTTCTCTTTTTGTATTCAAGATCTATTTTGAGATTTGGAGAAGCAGGTGGGAATTGAAAGACACATCTCCAGCTTATCACTGTAACTATCAACATCCCATCCATGAGCTTGAGATCCAACCCAAAACCCTCTGAAGATCCTCTCTGACAAAATGTGTGGGGTTTTCTGCTGCAACTTTATATTATGCAGCCATTATGAATGGTTTTTATTTGTTCATTCTGAAGAGTCTCAGCTTATAATTCACATTAACTGACTACAACTTCACTGGCTGCCTCTGATTCCCAGATTTATGAGTGGTGGGAGGGCAGGGCAGGTATCTGTGGCTGAGGAGCTGGACAGACAGCTCTGGACAGACAGCTCTGGATGAGGCAGCTCTGCATCATCTGTTGCAAAGCAAAAACTAGATTTCTTCCCACCCTCCTAAAAATTAACCTGGTCAGAGGGAGAACCTCTGGAGTACCCCAAACCAAGAAGTGAATTATCAGTGCTAATAAACAAAAGGCTTCCATTCTGTAACTAAACAGCAGGAGATGTTCAGGCTGCATTTGTTTACCAGGATTTGTCTTCTCAAGCTGGTACCATCTGTAAAATGCCCTTTTCTTCTGTTCACTCAGGTCTGACCCCTGCTGCAACAGCCAATGGGAGATCCGGCTCTGACTGATACCTGTGAAAAACCAGACAGAATAAAAAGAGAGAAAGAGAAAAGTTTCACCAAAAAAGAGAGAAAGAGAAAATTTCTTCTTTACCAAACATTTTAAAGTGGTTTATCTACTGATAAAAGGTGGTGTCCTACAAAGCCCAGTAGTAACCTGGGATGCTTCAATCCCAGAAAAAGCAGAGTTGAAGTTTCCCTGCTCTGTCCCAAACTGCCTGAATTTCTCCCTGGGGTTATGCTCAACCTCACTCAAGGAACACCCTGGAATCTGCATAATCAGCCCCAAAGCAAAGAGGGGAAAAACTGGGAAGCCAAAGCTATCATAGACTTGAATTGTCCACACCTTCCCTGACTCCTACACTTCATCTCTGAAACGGGAACAAGTCCCTTCCCCACTATTACACATAAATAATGATTGTTAGGAAATCCTTATCATTCAATGCTTGAATAAGAACAGAGATAAACACAGAAAACAGTTTATGTGATATAGATCACATCAGCCCAGAAATGGAACAAACCAACTGTCAGCAGCTGTAACAACAGCCCCAAAACAACCCAGAAAGAGCAGCTCTCTGTCAGCAAAGCAGGAGCCAAGCTCAAGGTACCCAGGCATGATCAGGGACAAAACACTGCTCCTTTTAAAGCAAGAGTTTTAAGAAAACAGTAAGAAGGGGGGAAAAAATTCCAAGAAGATAATACAGCTATTTCCAAAGCAGGGAATGAAGGATCAATGCAAGAAGGGCAAAAAAAAAAAATATCAGCAGCGGAACTAAATAAAACAAGAGGTTTAGAAGTGCAGGAAGAGGTCAGCAATAGGTTCACCCAAAAATGTAAGAAATGCAGTTTGCTGAGTAACTGAAGCACTACTTCAGAACTCCCTGTGCTTTCCACAAGGCCCTTCAGCTATCAGAACAGGTTAACAACATCCAAACTCTCCTGAGGAGTGAAGTTTTAGGAGGTGCTCCAAGTACCAATATACTGCCAACACCACCTGTGCCACCACCTGCTTGGTGATATCACCCAGGCAGGTACAGGCTGGTTTTCACACAGAACCCAAACTACCTCCCCCCTCTAGAGATGCATCAAGGTTTTATAAGCTCTCATCATCATATTTAACTCATGAAAAACAGCCCCCTGTAGTTTTACCACTTCTAAAGTGGGTGTTTATTATGCTTTTTTTGGTGTGTTGAAGGTAGTTAACTTCAGAATGCCTCAACTTGACTCTCAGGTATCATATTCAGGTGGGTCTACACCAACCAGATTTTTTAAATCACTAGGTTTGTGCTCTTAATTGTTCTTCCTCAAACAGAATTCTGGAGGCTATGAAGTTTTAATTGTCCTGGGGGAAGGGATGGGTGTGTTTTGTTTCAGATACAGCAGCTCACTGCTGCTCAGCAGAGCTGTGCCCACTAAACAGATCCTGATTTTCCCAGAACCCACTCCCAGAGACTGCCTTGCCCTCAGCTGACAGAGTTCAGGAACAGCTGGGGCAGCCAAGAAGAGCTGCCTTACCCCCAGGGCCCACAGTGGGATCTAAAACTGAGTTTATACTACTGGGGAAGTGGAATTATTCAACCAAACACAGCCCTCAGACCCTGCCAAGTTTACATCAAGTAACTGTGGAAGCACACAAGTTAATAGCAGCAGAAGGCAGTGTAAGTTGATAACACTCCCTGGCCCAAAAGAAGGCTCCAGCCTAGCTGAAATCCTGCCATCTGCATGCCTGATCACCACTGCAAGGTCCAAGGTTTGAAAATGTGCAGCTCTTGACCTATTATGATTTATAAAAGCCATTTCTTGTCCTGGGCTGTGGGACACAAAGGTTTGTGCCTCACTGCTTTTGGCTGCCCTGCTCCCATTAATTAATCACTGGGTAACAGCTCCAGTCATTTACTTGTTGTTTACTATGGTCCACTTACACTCATTGCAGTGAATTAGTGTGTGTTGAGTGTCTGGATAACAACCTAAGATACAAACACAAAGCACTGATAGATAAAATTTATAAATAGAGATTAAATGTCTGCCATGAGTGGAAAATCTGAATCGTGCTCAAGAGGCTGCCTGACACTGCCACACGTGGCACAGATGTCACCACTCCAGACAATGTGCTCAAGGACAAGGCACAGCAGCAGGAGCCAAAAATCTCAGGCTGGGTCTTGCCATGTCCACTTTCATGGAATCACAGAAAAATCTGAGTTGGAAAGATCTTTAGAGGTCATCTAGTCCAACACCCCCTGCAATGAGCTGGGACATCAACTGGATCACATTGTTCAGAGCCCTGTCCAAGCTGACCTTGAATCTTTCCAGGGATGGGGCAGACACCACCTTCCTGACCAACCTGTGCCACCTTCATTGTAAAAAGCTGCTTTTCATAAATTATGGTCTGTCCCAATGTCCTGAACTGCATCAAAGTTCTCCCAAGCAGAGCTGGATCTGTGCTGGGATCCTTGTGTGGCTGTCATTTAGCCACAGCAGCTGAGCCTGTGACCTACTGCAAGTCCTCACAGCTCATAAAGCTGCTTCTGTAAAATGTTTTTAAGGCATAAAATTTATCTGTACCTCAGCAAGGTTGAGGCCCCAGAACTATCCCAACAGCTTGACCAACCCAAGGTCACATTTCAAAATCTTTCAGAAGAACTCATCCAGGATCTGCCAGATCCCAGAGCTGTGGGATCCAAACCCATCCTTAACTCCTTTCATTGTAAAAAAAACAAATTCCCCAAATTGTCATGTCAGAGTTTCTTGCATCTCAAGTGGGTTTCACACAGCTGACTCACAGGACAGTGACCATCAGGACCCTCCTGTCACATTGTCTCTAATCACAATCTGCTTTAGGGAATGGCACTGGCAGGAAAAAAAGAAATCATCCTGCTGCAAGAAACAATTGATGAAATAACTTCTCTAGAGTATTTATATTGACGAAATAACTTCTCAGGAGTACAGAAAATCCAGTTGTGCTAAGGAAATTCACTCTCTAAGTGAAGCAGGGATCTCAAGGAGGGCTGTGGTGCTCTGGGCTCAGCACCAGCAGGGCCAGGAACACAGCTGGTTATGGACACCAGCAGATTTCTCACAGAAAACACTGCAGGACTGTGGTATCCACAAAGGATTACTGCAGCTCAGATGCTGACTGCTTGTGTCACACTCACTCCTCACTCCTTCCCACAGCAGCTCACACTTCCCAGTGATAAACAAACCAGTCTGTGCTCACTCCCCTGGCCAGCCCTGCCGTCTCCTACACAACTGATTAGGGGGAGTTTCCCCTTCAAATAATAAAAAAAATGGAAAAATACATCCTCAAGAGAAGGCCACTGCTATGTGCAGCTCAAATCTGCCCATAACCCTCAACTCTGCTGTTCATCAAGTCTTTGGGAACTGGTTTTCACCTTCACTGATGGATTTGTTCAGCAGCTCTGCTTTGCATTTCTTTAATGTTTCTTTCAGGAGAGGTTTTCAGAAGCACCTGGAACACGTCAGAACTGGAGAAGAAAGTTAACTGACTGTGTTTTAATTCTTCACTTTGTAAGCAAAGTCCCAGATTCAGAGAACAAGTGCTTGCAAAGGACATCTATCAATTTAGGAGCTTAGCACAGCTTGTTTACAGAAAACCTGCAAAGATCAAAATCACAAAAAACAAATCTCTGTGTTGTCATGAGTATTAAAAAAAAAAAAAAACAGGAAGGAAGATGTTTCTCAAAATGCAGCTTCATGCTATTTGAGATGATCAATAATTCAGGAATTTTCTGAATTCTCTTCAGAGTGGAACTAGTTAAGTTTCCCTGTGTATTGGCATTTGCTCAGCATCCCTGTGTGTGGGTTCCAAACCTGTGGGGATTTTATTTGTTCCAGCAGTGCTCCAAGGCTGCCCTCCACTGCACGTGTGTTTAGCATAATCTAAAGCCAAGTCTTGGAGATCTCCTATCAATTAAGGCAGAGACAGGAGGACAGGGCTGGGTTGTACAAGCAGAATAATTGGGAAGGGTACCAGAACTGCACCCTGGAAAGCTCTCTGTGTATTTAAAAACAACCCAAAAATATGACTTCTGCATTTTACTGTTGATAGGTTTGGGGTTTTTTTTAATGGTAGCTTGGTTTTAATGTTTTTAAGAACTGAAAAAAACTGAATTGAAATTTCTGCTTTGTATCTTCAGGAAAATAAGGGTGGTTTTTTTAATTCCTTCCCTCCCTATGTGTAAAAAACAGGAAAGGTAATATTTCCAAACCTTGCAGAGGCATCATCCATCAAACCACTTCAGCCCATCTGCAGAGGACTCATCCCTGTGCTCTCCTCCCTCTCTCCTTTACTGTAGAACAGAAAGACATCAGCTCCTGAAAATACTTCCCCACCCTCCATCTAACTTTGGAAGCTCAGACAGCATCTCTGAGAGAAGTTTCCATTTCTCTCCTCATCCTCTGCCTCCTGCCCATCACCTGGTGCCCAAGTACAACTCTTGTGGCAATTTAAGCACATTTCCCACGATTTCAAATTAAATTTGATACAAATTTGGCAGCTGACCTGGGGGCTGAACCCCCAGCCCTGAGCAGGCTGCAGTGATGTTGAAAGGAGCTCCAAGCAGCAGGAGAGGAAATTCCGCAGGAACTATTATTAGCTCCTGTTTATACTGTCATTTTTCTTATCAGTAGGAGATTATTTATACAGAGCCCAACCCAAGTGCTTCTTGTTTATCTTATTACAGACACCATTAAAAAAGTTTCTATAAAAAGCAGCTCCTGTTTTTAGGACCAGCACTAGTAAGTGTTATGCTGAGTTTTTGCTGCTTATCAATCATTCTTTATTTTCAAGTCACTTTTTAATACCCTGTTACTATTTTCCAACCTGCCCTGTCCTCTCCATACACCAGGCAGCCCTGTAGAATGTCTTCCAGGTTTAATTTTTCCTGTCAGATTCATTATCTAAATGACTTTTAGAGTTTCTGGTAATTTTATAAGGATTAAGAGAGCCTCAACATTTTTCTACTGCAACAGCTGACTCGAACCCTCAGCTCTGTGTTCCTCTCTCCTGCATCCTCCCTCTCCATCACTTGCCTTGTGCTACAACAGGAAAAACAAGAGGAAAAGCTGTTTACTGATGCAAAACTGCTCTGTAGGGCTGTGGATTCTGTAAGTGCTCTGCCAGGTTTGAATTAAGATGGGAAAAAGGAGAAATGTGTTTTTGAATTAAAGTGTAGTTTGAAGAATTAGCAAAATTAGGCAAAAAAGGAGGTTTTGAGGGGTCACAGCTGCAGCAGAAGTTTCTGCACCAAGGACAGAACCTGGCAAGTTACAGAATGGGGATAAATAAGGTCATAAGGACAGAGGAAACAGAGAATTGGTGGAGGTTGTAAGGAAAAGTTGCCAGCAGAGGTAGCTAAGCCAAGCCACTCTCCTGGACAGAACCAGTCATAAATTTTTCATTTCTTTCTTGCCTCTTTCCCAGAGCAGAAGGCATGAAGACTAAAAGCCAATTTTTCTGTTTTCCTCTTGTACAAGTAAATTTTACAGAAAATCTTTATCAGTAAGACTGAGGCTGTAAATCCTGAGCTGATGCCATTTGGGATCACACACTCTGCAAAGCCTCTGCCTATACAAACTGGTTTTTTACTGAACCAGAAGCGATTTCCAGATATTCCCTGGGCATCTCTTCCCCAGCTGAAAGGGATGTTGGAGGCATCTGAAGAACATTCCAAGCCAAGCACTCATCAGGCTGAGACAGCTCTGGAGGGAGAGCCCTGGGATGCTCTGCCCCGGATCCCTGTCCTGAACTATTTCAGTCACTGCTCACCACTCCCTGCTCTGGAGAGGAAGCTGATGTTCCTCCCTGCTAGAGCTGAGCACACTCTTCCATCTGGTTTTTCCAAACATCTCTTTGAGATTTGCCATTTCCCTCAGATAAGCCATTACTATGTACTCAGGGGTGGCACAGAAGTGCTACACATCTGCTTACACAAGGCTGGGGGTTGATTTAAAATGAATCAGCTCCCACCCAGCACAGGGAGGATGACTGGGATGTAAAGATGTACTGGTTTCCCATGGATCTGGCTCAAAAACAAGATAATAACCCAGTGCCCTCAGCTCAGCCCTCATTCTGTCCCACTGACACCCTGCAGTATTTCTCTGGTCCCTCTGCGAGCACACTGGGGGTTGAGTGGGATGGTGTGAAATCCAGGCAGCCACATCTCCAGTGGATGGGTTGGTGTCATTTATTCACAGGAGGAAACCATGAGAGCTCCCAAAAGCTAAATGCCAACTGAATGCCCACTGGAATCCAAGACAGCAGGCTCAGGATTGAAGGAGGGGAAAGGATCAGGTGTGAAGAGGTTGGTCTTGCCTTTCCTACAGCTTCTTGCAGGGTATCAAACACATGCACCAAGGGTTGATTATAATTAATCAGTTAATTATAATTAGATCCATTCCTTTCACTGACACAGACCTGGATCTGGTGTGTTAATTCTGACTCAATGACCCACAACTGGCCAAAAAAACCCCAAATATTGGGTCCTTTTGGAAGTACTCCCTTTGTGCAGTTTTCCCCTCTTTGCACAAATTCTTTGCAGGGGAAGCCAGCCTGACTTGCTGGGTGCTATACAGAGGTTCATTTAGAGATGGGTTCCTCCAGGACTATATTCAGGCAAGGAATGAAAAAAAGCAGGAGAGGGACCCACTAAGTACCAAAATTTTAAAGTTCAGGTACAATTTAAGCAACTCAACTTACACATTAATTTTTGAAGTATTTGTGCTAACAACTGGTAAGGCAAAAAACCTCCCTTACATTTAAACAAATTGTTAACTCAGGATTTTCAGGATGAAACTGAGACCAGGGAAGGACAAGTCCTTTTTCCCAGGATCACAGAAGAGTTGGAGACATAGAAAGAATTCCTGGCTCTGTGGCCCAAGCACCAGTTTGTGCTTGCCCACCTCAACTGCTGCCATGTCTGCAAACCCACAGCTCCCAGACAGGTGGATTCCTATGACATTTCAAATCCTGGAAATATCATAAAATAACAACTTTCCTCCTACTGCTTTGGCATTCCCAGACATCTAGGAATCTTAAAAATTATCTATTTCAAGACTTTTATCCAAACTTGGGTTAAGAAGTTAACGAATCTTAGAGGTGTAACATGGGATTGAGCTTTCTGAATTTTACCATCATGGATAATAAAGGAAGGGCTGGAGTGAATCCAGGGATGGGAACAGAGCTGGGGAAGGAGCTGGAGCACCAGGAGGGGCTGAGGGAGCTGGGAAGGGGCTCAGCCTGGAGAAAAGGAGGCTCAGGGGGGACCTTGTGGCTCTGCACAGCTCCCTGACAGGGAACAAGGGAGAGGATGAGAGGGAATGGCCTCAAGCTGTGCCAGGGCAGGTTCAGGTTGGATATTGGGAACAATTCCTGCCTGGAAAGGATTGTCCAGCCCTGGCACAGCTGCCCAGGGCAGGGGTGGAATCCTCATCCCTGGAGGGATTTAAAATCCCTGTGGATGTGGCACCTGGGGAAATGGATCAGTGGTGGCCTTGGCAGTGCTGGGGCAGTGAGCAGACTCAATGGTCTTAGAGGGCTTTGCCAACCAAAATGATTCTGAGGCTGTTCCAGGCAAGGCCTGTGTGCCTGGAAGGGAGAAAGAACAATGTTCTTTCTTCTCTTCTCTCAATGCTCCGTGGAGGAGCAACAGGACTTTGTTACCCTCTCTGGAAAGCTCTGGGAACACACCCAGGGAAGAAGTGGCACCACTGCAGGGAGTTCATCTGCCTGGATGGGACAAAGAAGGCTCAGGGCACCCAGAACTGCTGCTCCTTCCAGGTAAAACCTGAGCTGGTCTGGCCATCCCTCAACCTCCCTTTGGATTTTCATTAATTGTGACTCAAAGGATGGATAAAACTTTCAGCTCTCATCCTCCAACTCTTGGCTGCAGTACCAGCTATAGCTGTGTCTCCTGACTATTCATATACTTTTTAATATATAAATACACATTATCTCTCTCTCTTCTCTATACCCAGAGATGCAGATATGCATCTATTTGCCACACTCAACAACAATTTAAGAATTAAGGAAAACCATTTTCATTTTAAGATAAGAACTTCAGGCTTTATTATAATGCTGTAAAATAAAATCTGCCAGCACAAGCCACAGGAAAAAAAAAAAGAAGAAAAAAAAAAGTGATTCACTGGGGAAGTTCCATGATGTGCAGGACAATGGGTCTTAAATCAAAGGCATACATTATCATGACTAAGCTGACAGATCTGCACTGCAATGCAGAAAGCCCAGTGATATTCCAACATCTGCACCGTGCTCAGACAGGCAGTTCAGACACTGAGATTCCCAAAATGAGGAAAGGACTCCCCTCCCCGAGCTCTTACCTGTTACCTGTGCAACAACTGCTTGGGAAATTCTCCGGTTGGCGAGGAAGGCTTTGATTTCCTCCTTTATCACACTGCTGTCCCTCCTACCAAAACAAAACAACAACAGGACACACAAAAAGGGGGACGGACCAAAGTGCACCTGCAAGATGCAAAATACCTTTATTTCCTTTATTTAGGGGACAAGGAGTGGGGAAGGCTGGCATTAAAACAGCCCGAGTGCCTCAGTGCTGGACACTTCTTTTAACAAGTGTCACGTTTGATCAAAGTACCATAGCAGGAGAATGGATGACTCATGTCCCATATAATTCATATTAGGTGCAGCACTGCCATATGGAATGTACAAAGTTTCATTACACAGGGATGAATAAATCTCTCATACCAGCATAAAAACCTCACTCGTAAAAATGAGGCAGAAAAATAAAAAATAAAGGATAGCAGGGGCTGCATGGTTAGTTGCCCAAATGAATATGCATAGACCAACCTCCTCCAGGATCCCAAGATTCAAAATTTTGCAGCCTCTGTCCTCACACCTCTCCTTTAGTCCCCTACTTAGTCCAGAGCTTGCACTGAATGAACTGAGGTTTTTGTATCAGTTTTACAAGGTCTGCACAGTAGTTCAGAAGGGGCTAAAACTGTGCTAAAAGCAAATAAATTGGAGGTTGCAAAAGTACTGTGATACACAGCAAATTTCAACTGCAATAAACACATACTTTACCCCTCCTCTTCCTCTCTCCCTTCCTGAGAAGGGCAGACAATTAAAACCAGCCTTTATTAGGCCTTATGAGACATTTTCCTTCCCCTTCTCCCCTCCTGCCCCAGCTGCACTGAAGGCAGACTCAAGCTTGCAAACGTAAATGCAAAATGAATGCTGAGCTGTGGGTTCATTTTTATTTCTGTACCCAACACTCATCATCCATATGCCTGCAAACATAAGCAATTTCAGTTTAAATAAGCACTAAAAGCATTACCTGAGACTCACTGCACAGGAACCCAACCCTCAGCCATGGGAACTTGGCACTCTGCTGTACTCACCCCCTTCCTGCACAATTCCATCATCCTGCAGCCGACAGCAAATGAGGCTGATCGGCTTTTCTTACTGCTCATCTCTAATCCTCTCCCCCAAAAGCCACATCTATCCCTGAAATCTCCAAACTACTTCCAACACATTTCCATTCTGGAGCTTATGGACTCCAGTCCTCCCACAGGTACTTCAGGAATGGTGCAGTTTTGGGGGGAAAAAAGAATAAATTCCAACATTATGACCGAAATTGTTTGGAGACATTTGGCCTTTCCTCTTATTTCTTTGTGCTCTCAAAGCCCACTGACTGACTTTCATCCTCAGGAGTATAATCCTCTCCTTTCATCTTTGCCATAATGCTGAAAAGAAAGCTGCTAAAAGTAAAGGAAGGTCAGCCCTGAAAAAAAAAACACCCCAATGGCTCTCAGAGAAAACTTCTGCTTCTTCATTATTTGTATTTTCCTGCATCACTCTGCAAATCCCTGCCACAAACTATAAACAAACAGCATGCATCCTCTCCAGATCCCACTGGAAAGCACTGACCAGTCCAGGTTGGATTCCTTACTCTCCCTCTATATGGAAGGAATTACAATGGGTGTGAAACAGTGAAGGAGTCATGTGAATTGATATTTGATCAGAATTCTGAATAAAAGTAAAAGAGTGCTCTAAAACATCAATCCAAATTTTCGGTACAGCACTGGAAAAATTATTTCAACAGTCAGACTGTGGGACTGGGGCTGCCTCCACAAGGCAGGTGAGAGGTTCTGGGATGGTGACCCTTGGAGCACTTGAAGGAAGAACTGCCTGAAGCAGCTCCTGCTCTCCTGATCATCATCATCATCAAATCCCCATGGAACAGTGTGGGTTGGAAGAGACATTTCAGGTCATTTGGTCCAAACCTACTGTGATAAGCAGGGGTATCTTCAACTAGAACAGGTTGCTCAGAGCCCTGTCCCACCTGACCTTGAATATTTCCTGGGATGAGACATCCACCACCTCCCTGGACAACCCATGCCAGCATTTTACCACCTTATTTGAGCAATCTTCCAACACACCCACTCCTGCACTTCTCACCTCCACACCTTTTACAGAGACCATCACTCACCTCATCAGCTCCTCCACTTTGTCGTCGATGTCCAAGTCCTCCTCGGAAGCCTCGAAGCTGTAGGACCTCTGGGCCAGGCTGTTGGCCAGGGGGTAGCGGGTGGGCGACATCTTCCCGTTGAAGGCAGACAACCTCTCGTTACTCTCCCTCCCGTTCTGATTCGTAGTGCAAGGCTGTGGGGAGGTGTCGTAACTGTTGCTCGGGGACGGGGACATCCCCGAGTGCTGCGTCTGCGTGGAAGCCGTGGCGGTCGAGGACGACGCCGGCACGTTGTTGGTGCTGTTGCCGTAGGAGCCGCCTCCGTAGCCGGATCTTCTCCCGAATTTGTCGCTGTGCTCTTGGTCCAGACGGTCCAAGGTTTCCAGGGCGTGCAGGATCTCATGCCTGGTCATTCCCGTGCGTCTCAGGCGCTGCAGGAGGTCGATCTGCTCTATGGTGAATCTTGGCTCGTCTGTGTAGTGAGACATGGTTTCCAGCAGGCTGGAAATGAGGGAAAATACAAAATACTTCAGTTCGATAGTTCTGTGTGGCACACGGAAGGTACTTTATAAATTCTGGCAGCTCCAAAACCCAACTCCACACGGCAGCTCCAAAATCCACCTCCAACCAACCTCAGCTGGACACCTGCCATGAATGCCAATCTCACTACACAGCAGAAGGGCTCATTTTCCTTGCAATGTTCCAACAGCATTTCAGACCTCTCCTGACATTCCCCACACCTGCACCAACCCTGCAGTTTGTGCCCTTCTGTGCTCTATGGTGAATCTTGGCTCATCTGTGTAGTGAGACATGGTTTCCAGCAGGCTGGAAATAAAGGAAAATACAAAATACTTCAGTTCAATAGTTCTGTGTGGCACATGGAAGGTACTTTATAAATTCTGGCTGCTCCAAAATCCAACTCCACACGGCAGCTCCAAAATCCACCTCCAACCAACCTCAGCTGGACACCTGCCATGAACGCCAATCTCACTACACAGCAGAAGGGTTCATTTTCCTTGGAGTGCTCCAACAGCATTTCAGACCTCTCCTGACATTCCCCACACCTGCACCAACCCTGCAGTTTGCGCCCTTCTGTGCTCTATGGTGAATCTTGGCTCATCTGTGTAGTGAGACACGGTTTCCAGCAGGCTGGAAATGAGGGAAAATACAAAATCCTTCAGTTCAATAGTTCTATGTGGCACATGGAAGGTGCTTTATAAATTCTGGTGCAAAACTTTAAGATACACACACAGAGCAAAATCCACCTCCAACCAACCTCAGCTGGACACCTGCCATGAATTCCAGCCTCACTACACAGCAGAAGGGTTCATTTTCCTTGGAGTGCTCCAACAGACCCCTACTGACATTCCCCACACCCTGCAGTTTGTGCCCTTTTTTTTGTTTTTGATAAACCACTGCTACAGAGACTGTGGCTGCTCAGTAATTATGGCTGCAACTTGATCCCAGACAAAATTTTGCCCAGTGCTAAGTACCCAGCAGACAGGAATCTCAGATTTCTGTGGTGGCCATAGATCTGAGTTTTTCTGGACAAGTTTTCACCAGTTATGACACGAGATTTATGAATCTCTACTCTTTCAAATCTTAACTACAAAGAGTTCGAGTTGCCCTAACTTTTGTTGCTACCTTGAAAAAAAAAAAGAAGATAAAAACACACCCAGCGGAAATTCTAGTGGCCTGTAGGACCCAAGTTGATTTGACTGAAGTTGGATTTCTGAAGTTAGGAACTTTTGAACCTGGAATGTTGTCACAGATTGCCTGCCCTGACAAGGAAAGTGCAGCACATCCAATTACTCCTGAGCTTTCATTTAAAGAAATAAGTCTTCAGCTTTTTCTCCTCTAAATATTGGTTTCTCGTATAACTTGACCATCCTGGAGACTCAACAAAATAATTTTTAACTCCTAAACTTCCCAAGGTGCCACAACAATGAACATTATTTGCTGCAAAGCCCAGAAATGGAACTGAAAAAAATCCCAGTATGCTCCCTTAATCGTGCTTCATTCCTAAGTCTCCTGGCTACAGATCCAAATGTCACAAACAACAAGATCTCCTCCTTCAGAACTCTAGATCTAGAGAAGAAGGGATGGCAGATGGAGGGCAGGCAGAACTTGGCAAGCAGAACATGGCATTTTCCATCCTTCTTGGGAATCTTCTCGTGAGTCAAGGGTTTATTGCCATTCCTGCAGGAGAGCAGGGTGAAGAGATCGCTCAAACTCCAGGAGACGTGACAGAGCTGATGTACAATCCCTGAGAGCCAGAGCAAATCACAGCTGAGGGAAAGTCAAGGAAGAATTCCAAGGACCCTGTGAAAGCCAGGAGAGGGATGATGGCTGTCAGGCTGGGAGACCTTCCAGAGCTGCCTACTCCTCCCCACCAATTTTGAGGATGACTCCTTATGTCCATTTGGAGGACACAGTCTCAGGCTACGTCAGGGAAGGTACAGGCTGGATGTTAGGAAGAAATTTTTCACAGAAAGAATAATGAAGTACTGGAATGTTCCTCCCAGACAGGTGGTAGAATCACCATCTCTGGCTGTGTTTAAAAAAAGACTGGACATGGCATTGGTGCTATGCTCCAGGTGAGGTGTTGGGACATAGGTTGGACTTGACGATCTTAGAGGTCTCTTCCAACCTCATTATTCTGTGATTCTGTGATTTCTGCCCTGGCACAGAGAAGTTCCTAACAGGAGTCATGGAATGACTCAAGATCCATAGCTGGGGCTGAAGAACAACACTGAGAACTGGCTTGTTGCAGTAGAGCTGAAGTAGAGCTGTAAAGACAAAGCCAGGATACACAAATCCACAAAAATGGCACTTGCAGCCTGGGAAATACAGAAAGGAGAAGAAAATCTCATCTTTGGCTTCATCCAGCAGCTACTGAGCTCCTTACATTGTTTTGTGGGAGAAGAAGCAGGAGGACAATGCAAGGGGATGACTCCCATCCAAGAAAATGCCTGGGTGAGAAGACAGACGTTCCACATCCCCATCAGCGCTTCAGCCCAACGGGAATGTGCTGTCCTCCGGAAAACTGATTACTGCAAACGTCCAGGCCATTTAAAAATTTTCCAAGACAAGCACCCAGACTGTTGAACCACAGGAGGGCACGGCAGGCAATGCTGCAGTCCACCTGCAACTGACTGGAATTGTAACAACCACAATTTGGAAGTGGCATCCCGGGCTGAGACCTTTGGAGCTTGGCGGGGAGCATTTGGAACCAGACGCTGTGTTCCAGGTTTGGCCTCTGGGGGAGGCAGGGCTGCTCCATCCTCCTCGCCCAGCTTTGGGAGAAGTGTCACAAGGACTTACTGACTCATCACAGCCAGCTCTGAGCAGCACCGTTTTCAAGCAGAAAATTGCTTGAAACATCTGGCCTTGAGGTGGTTTTCACTGGATATGCAGCTCACCCTTCCTCAGGGCAACACCTGGTTTGGGAATTCTTACTGGTGTTTCTAATGTCACCATTTCCCAGATCATTTATCTGTCAATACCAAGTTTCATGCACTCAGGTTCTTTGTTTGAACTGGAGAACTTAATGAGCCAGAGCCTCCAACCAGAATTACCTCCACTCAAAATTCCTACTTTACAGACTCTTCAACATTTAATACTAAAACATACTCTAAATTATTTAATCATCCATTTATCACAGACACAGAAACTCAGAACTTTTGTCCTTGTAGCCCTGTGAACTAAAAAACTCCCATCTGACAAAAACAAGACTTTCCAGATGGCTTCAAGAATGTCAAGCAACACAGAATCAATGGTAATTGAAAGGGGCTGTAAAATCATTTTGTTCCACCTTCCACTATCCCAGGTTGCTCCAAGGCCTGTCCAGCCTGGCCTTGGACACTTCCAAGGATGGAGCAGCCACAGCTTCCCTGGGCACCCTGTGCCAGGGCCTCACCACCTCCTGCAGCAGTTGGTGGCCATGGCCAGCGACTCTCTCTAAAATTTGGGTGTCATTCCTAATTTGTCTAAAGTGCCAGGGCTCAGCTCCTGGATTTGGGTGCCAAGGCCAATTAATCTTCTTTAGTGAATTACACATAATGATCTGGTGAATCCTAAGTGTCCTTTAGTGAATTCCAGCTAATGAAGTGCAGAGTTCTCAGATGCAGGGGCAGGGGTTGACCTCTTGTTGCTCGTGGCCTCAATTTGTCCCTCTTTGACACAGCTGAGCTTGTGCAGGAATTTCAATTCACAAGGATGCAAAAGCTGCTGGGCAAGGCCACCCTCTGCCCCAGGAATAAAATATCCAATGATTTCCAACTTGTGTTCTGGAGTCCTGTTCATCAATGGACTTCAAAGCCTTGCAGAAAGTAATGTAAGAGCAGCAAACTTAATGTCAAATGAACTCCATGATTCTGTATTTAACACAAGCACTGGAAAAATGTGGACAACTTGAAAAAAAAAAACCCAAACTAAAATCCATTTTCTGCTTGTCTGTCCATGCAAAGAATTAGTCCAGCCCTCTCTAACTTTTAAGGCAACTTCTGGGTAATTTTTTAAGAGGCAAGAACACCAAAATTAGAGCATCTCCCTGCTGGTCTCACTAATGTCATCCAGAGATGCCAAAGTGCCTTGTTGATAATTGCACACTCAGCAAATATTGCACTGACACATCTCATTGGTCTTCTTGATCTGGAACTCCCATTCCCATCTTCATGTGCTTCTCTACACAGCCATGAGATCTAGAAATAATGCTCCTGAGGGACTTTCATGATTGAAAACAGCTGCAGAAACTTGGAATTTTCCATTAAAACCCCAAAACAAATATTGCAAAATGTGGTATTATTGAACATGTTCCAACACTGCCAACTATCCACAACTTTTTAATGAATAACTACAGCAAGCATTATTTCAAACTGTTACTTGAGCAGGGCTTTGGTTATTTTCCCTTTTTAAAATATTTTAATAAACTTATCCTGTTTAAAGATCAATTTACAAAGCAGTTAATTAAATCAACCATTTTAGAATCACCCTAATTTCATTCACCTCATTAATGAGTGAATATTCTCCACCACTTCATCCCCCCCACACTGCAGTAAGAGCCTCTTATCCTCCTGCACTCCTCTGGCTACCTGTAATTCAATTTATTTCCCCCTCTTTTTCCTTGTGAAATACAATCAACTGCAAAAGTAGCAAGGAATAAAATAAGATAGAGACAAGCAGAGTGATTGGGGGCTATAGGAGAAAATCAGGATGGAAAATACTTTTCCTGAGAACAGGTCTGTGGACTGACTTTGCTGCAGGCAAACTTTGCTGCCTGTGTAGCAAAATATGCTCTACATCCCATGCATTATCTGTCAATACTCTCACCACTGACAATGGGCTGTCAAATTTCCTTGGGGAGACACTCAAAAAAAAGAGAGATAACCAAGGGAGAACAGCTGTAAATTTTTTCTCCCTGAAATTTTGCAAGCAAAACCTCTGCAAATTTCTAATTAAGCTCAAAACAAAAAGTGACTGATTTTTTAACAACTAAATCTTGTCCTTTAAGACAAAGTTTCTTTAAGTTCTGGCAGAAAAAAAAATCTAAGTAGCCTAAAATATCAAATTTATTTACATTCCTTATACTAAGTTGGCAATCATCCCCCCAAAAGATGGTCCAACTGTACCATTCTAAAGCATTAAAACTTCATGCTCATCTTTCACAGCTCATCCAAAAGCAACCTGAGGTACCTGAGTATCAGACTGAAGGGGGAACTCTAAGGAGGTTAATAAAAAGGAATTTATTTCCAGCCCAAACCCACAGATATAAAATGGTCCCAACCAGCCCAATGCAGCATCACTCCTCCCCTTCTGAGGGCACTTTGTGCAGTGGAGGCTGCTCAGGGGCTGCTCTCACCAGCACTGCCTGTCCTTCTCATTCCATCAAGATTTATTTAAACTCTTTTTTAAAAGTGAATTCCACCCTTTGGATGTGGGGTTCCCTCCCCAGTTTGACTGTTCTGTCCAACTGTACCATTCTACACCATTTAAACTTCATGCTCATCTTTCACAACTCATCCAAAAGCAACCTGAGGTACCTGAATATCAGACTGAAGGGGGAACTCTAAGGAGGTAAATAAAAAGGAATTTATTTCCAGCCCAAACCCACAGATATAAAATGGTCCCAACCAGCCCAATGCAGCATCACTCCTTCCCTTCTGAGGGCACTTTGTGCAGTGGAGGCTGTTCAGCACTGCCTGTCCCTCTCATTCCATCAAGATTTATTTAAACTCTTTTTTTAAAGTGAATTTTACCCTTTGGATGTGAGGTTCCCTCCCCAGTTTGACTGTTCTGTCCAACTGTACCATTCTACAGCATTAAAACTTCATGCTCATCTTTCACAGCTCATCCAAAAGCAACCTGAGGTACCTGAATATCAGACTGAAGGGGGAACTCTAAGGAGGTAAATAAAAAGGAATTTATTTCCAGCCCAAACCCATGGATATAGAATATCCAGCAGGTCCCGACCAGCCCAATGCAGCATCACTCCTCCCCTTTTGAGGGGATTTTGTGCAGTGGAGGCTGTTCAGCACTGCCTGTCCCTCTCATTCCATCAAGGTTTATTCAACCTCTTTTTTTTAAATTAATTTCACCCTTTGGGTGTGGGGTTCCCTCCCCAGTTTGACTGTTCTGATCTCCAGTGGGGATATATGGCCAGAGTGCTCTCTTCCCTTATTTTCCTGCACTGTATAGAGAAAAGTAAGGAAAAACACATCAAGGGTTTCTCACCTACTCTCACAGCCCAAGCCCACGCTGATACAAGAATCATTTACCCAACACTTAACTTTCTAGGTGATGGAGCACAGCAGAATAATCCCATAAAAACAGCTACGAGCTAAGTCCATGTCCAATTGAACTCGCAGAAGTTCAAAGCAATTCAATTACCCGTTTGGGAATAAGGCCAGACAGCAGCCTTAACACCTCTAACACTTGAGAAAATGGCTCTGGACTCTTTAATGATCACAAGAAATCATTTTTTCCACTCTTCTACTCACTGTAGATGAGTAGGAAGCACTCTAGCATCACTGAGGAGATGCTCTTCTGCAGAGGTCCTTCTCCAATTCCCATTAAAATTCACAGCTTTATCTAATAAGCAAAGCTTAAGACTTACAAAACCAGTTGAGCTTTCTGCTGTAAGACCTATATTTGATATAATCTGCATAATATGGATGTGGGCAAAAGCCAAAGTGTTCAGAACAGGATCCTGAGTCTGGTAATTGGTTTAAGAATGATTCTGATCAAGTCCCATCAACTGAGGAGAGCAGGATGGGGAGAGATGCCAACATTTCCCCTTGTCTGACACACAGCACAGGGCAGGACACCCCTGCACTGCACTGGCCTGCTCACAGGGACATCCAGGATTTGTCATCTCATTTATTACAGCACCAGCATTTTTCACCACATCACAGGCACCTCCTTGGGGTCACTCACTGCCATCTCACCATTTAAATGGAAGAGCAAACTCACGATATAAATTTTGGCTTTCCAGTTGAAATAGGTTCTTCCAAAGTACACAGCTAAAAAATCACTTTCTATAACTTGTTAATTAAACCAGAGTTTTAACTAGCATCACACTTGGAAGCTGAACTTCTTAACCTGCCAGATTTTCCCTGTGTGTCTGTGCATCCACTACTGGAGAGAACTGCAGCCTGAGCAGCTCTGGAGGGGGATGTCCTCCTGATATTAAGAAGGGGCATTATGGCATTGCTATTTCCAAAGCAATGCAATTTGCTTATCACCCAGTCTGACATTCAACCACCAAATCCACATGAAGTACTGCTCCAGATGCTTCCTGTAAGAACCAGCAACTACTAAGAAACTCCACTTCCAGCTGCCCACAGTGAATTTTTTAACTCTGTTTTAGGTTTTGCAAGCTTTGTTTCTATCTCCACACAAATTTATGATATCCAAAGACCAAGCACAGTTTCATTCAGCCCTTCCTTTTCTACACAGAATTCCAGGCTGGTGTTGGTTGGAAGGGAGCTCAAAGCTCATCTGCCATGGGCAGGGATGGCACTGAGAGATGAGGCTGATCAGGGCCCCATCCAACCCTTCACCCCGTCCCAAAGGATGCAGCTGGTTCTTACAAGACACTCAAAGGAAGGGCTTTCATTGAGCTACA
Source organism: Setophaga petechia (assembly GCA_024362935.1). Classification (NCBI taxonomy): domain Eukaryota; kingdom Metazoa; phylum Chordata; class Aves; order Passeriformes; family Parulidae; genus Setophaga; species Setophaga petechia. The sequence goes on along the minus strand of JANCRA010000085.1, from coordinate 434,353 downwards.
GCTGTTCCACCAACAGCACTGACATGTATCACCAAAAAAATCCCAGAATGTTCTGAGCTGGAAGGGACACACAAGGATCAAGCCCAGAGGCAAAGACTGTGACCCTTCCAGGGCAGCCCTAAGGCACTGCTGGAAGAGAATTGGGGCATTTAGGGCATAACAGTATCTAGTCTTCTGAAATTCAAGGTTTGGCTTTTTCTGTTCTCACTGAACAAATGAATCTCCTTCAGTTTGGAGGGTGGTGAGGCCCTGGCACAGGTTTCTCAGAGAAGCTGTGGCTGTTCCTGCATCCCTGGAAAAGTCCAAGGCCAGACTGGACAGGGCTTGGAGCAACCTGGGACAGTGAGTGGCATCCCTGCCATTGGAATGAGATGATCTTTAAGGTTCCTTGCAACACAAACCATTGTGTGACTCAATGATTCACAGCAATATAAATATTTCAGAACCACCTAAAACTTTGCACCATATTAAGCAAAGCTGCCTTCAAAACCAGGAGCTGATGCTGTGAATTCTGAGGCATAACAGAGGATTAAGGATCTGACTCATCACTTATGCTCATCAGTTGCAACTCCAGTATTTTCAGAGGAGTTGTATCAGTTTTCAAAAGAGAGAGAGAGAGAAAAAAAGAAAAAAACCTCAGGCCTGAAGTGCTCATCATGTCAACGAACACAGAGCCATCCTCACCCATACGTTTGCATAATTATCTCCTGCAGTTGCATCTCTGGCTTCTGATTTAAAAAAAAAAAAAAAAAAAAAGGCCTCTACTCCCATTCATCCTGATTCACAAACAAAATGTAATTCTTGTAATGACTGCTCTCATCCTGGGGAAACGAGAGCCTCACTCTGCAGCAAGGAGGGAAATCAGGCTCTGAGCTGAGCCCCAGAGCCCCAGCATCAGCAGCTCTGTTTAGGGATGCAAAACAGCAGCTCTGGAATGCAGAGCTGTGCCACACGCCTTCGATCAAAATGGGGACAATTAATAAGAGCAGCCTGAAACTTCTGAAAATAAATCCGGCGTAATCAAATACTCACCGCTACACAAATTAGAGGAGGCAAGCTGAGAGCAGAATATCAACACATCATTTCTTCAGGAGGCTTCAAGTTTCTCAGCTGGTTAAAGAGCCCCAAACCCCGACTCACTGCTCTACACAAGCTGCTCTTCCACTTATTTTCTGAAATTCTCTGCTGATAAAATAATTTTAATGGATGCTGGCAGTGAGCAAACCCAGTCGGTTCTGCCACTTGGGTGAGTAACTTATTCTGCTTTACATCTCTGGGAAAGAGAGAGGGAACTTGAGATTGATCTTACAAGGCAAAAATATAATATAAATGGCAATTATTGTCATAATCCAAGTCTTACAAAAGGGACTGACCTCTGACTAAGCACAGGGCTGGCAGCCAGATACTTCTGAATTCTGCTCAAGGCACGCACTGATTCACACTGACACCTTATCTGTCTAACCCTAACCTTCCCTACTTCCAAAATCTGGGTTTCCTGCTATTGTTGCAATCCTTCAGCAACAAGGCAGGAATTCAAACTCTGAGCCTGGATTCAAGGGCAGAATGAGGGATCAGCAGGACTAACAAGCAGAGAGAAAAACTGTAGAGCCAGCTGAGTGCTGAACCAGGGCCCAAAGCCCAAACCTGTGCCAAGAGCAAGGAGGAGCTCTTGGGTTTGGGAGCCAAAAACTAAACTTTGGATATATAAGCACTGTAACAGCTCTCAAAGCAGGACTTGTGTGTTTTAGTTACAGTAAATCTCATGGACACACAAATAGTGTAATCCATGTGAAGAAACAATCATTTAAAAAGTCATCAATAAAACTGAGACATGGGCCTGCCCTACACACCAGACTGACACATCCCTGAAGTGTCCAAGACCAGGTTGGATGGGGTTTGGAGCAACCTGGGACAGTGGGAGGTGTCCCTGCCCATGGCAGAGGGTGGCACTGGATGAGCTTTAAGGTCCTTCCAACCCAAACCCAAAACACTCTGGGATTCTACAATAATTCATAATTCTCAGCCGTCAAGATTACAGGGTACAGTGCTGTCTTCTGCCTCCTCCATTTCATTTCAAAACTAGACCAATCCTTTATGAAAATGCAGGCAGAATCTCAGAACTCTTCCCCAATAATTCTGCCACCTGGGGTATGTAAATACACCAATCACAAGATCCCTGTGAGGAGGGAAGCAACACTACATTAATTTTTGTGACCAAGAGCTCCCAGAGAGGGGCTGCACTTTGGACAAGTCCAAATGTCTCCTTCAAAGTCACACAGGAATTTTGCAAGAAGGCAGAACAAGAGCCTGGCCAAACTCTGAGCATTATCTCACCCCACATACAGGGTCCATCTACAGCACCACACATGACAAAGTGCAGGACAACTTCCAAGCAAAGCCATCACCAGGATTTCCACCACCTCTTCCACACATGAAGAAAAAGAGACATTCTCAAGTATTTCAGGCACTCTCATTCTCCTTCAGGATCCATCACCAGCACTAACAACTAAAACACTTCCTTAAAAGAGAAATTAATTACATCAGAAAACTAAAATCCAAACCCAGCAAACAGCTGAACCTCACCTACCCCTGTTTTTGTGTTTAACTACAAAGCAAATTATTTTTCACTAGAAAAACAGTTTTTAAATGCAGTATTACTGGTACAGCCTTAGTGGAGACAGAAATTACACTTGGAGAACTCAGGAACAGATAACAGTGTCTCCTTGAGCAAAATAAATCATAACAGCAAAAACCACGGGCTTCTGGCCACTGCTGCCTCCATACTGGAGTTTTATTTTAGTTAAAAGCACTTCAGAAAGAAATTAATATCCTAATTAATGCTCTTAATTAAGCAACAAACATGTCTTTGTGTAACCCAGACCTGAGCCAGGGAAATTTCCTACAGGACAGACAAGGCCCAGTGTACATTGCACACTGCCAAAGCCACCACTAACCAGTGTCCCCAAGTGTCACATCCACACAGCTTTCAAATCCCTCCAGGGAAGGGAATCCCCCACTTCCCTGGGCAGCTGTACCAAACCCTTTTGAGGAAAAAAACTTTACCATTCAACAAGATTTTTTTCTTTCGGTCACTTTTGCTATGAAATCATGAATTAACTCATCTGGTTTATCTTAAAGTGAAACCAAGGGCTCAGGCAGGACATTGTTTCAGTTAAAGAAGGTAAAAAAGCCAAGTGAATGCTCCCAGAATCACCCTCTATTTACACAATACCTTGTCACTGAAGACAAAAGGAGAAAATGAGCTGAGTTTTCTGTTACCTGAGTTTAATTAACCTGTTCTGTGTCACATTCCAAGGACACTGCACAGGTACAGCTCAGCCTGTGGTGATTTTCTGAGCCACTCTAAGTCCAGTGCCTGCTCTTCAATCTGTGCTGACTTGGTAGAGTTCACACTCTTGCTCTTTTCTCCCTGTTGTTTTTCCCAAATGATGACAAGGCTTCAATCCAGCCCTTCTCCACCTGCATTATTCACCCTGATTTTCTTTTATTCACTGCCCAGACTCCCCTGCCATTGCTGGCAGTTAAATTCATAAGCACTGGCCTGGTCATCCAGGTAAATTTGAAGTGATGGCAGTGAAACTGTCTGGTTCTATCAGAAATCATACTTTGAGGGATGTAAAACATACTGATAGTCATAGATCATTATTAACACATATTAATTAATCAATATGGACTACAAAGCTCAAGTAATTACTCCCATTTTTATGGGGAGCCAATAGAGATAAAGCTGTTGGCTACAGGATTTAGTTTTAGATGAATTCTTAATTCCTGGGAGGCCAAGATCAAGATTTCAGTGTTCACACCCTGCCTCAAACTCCTCTCCAGCACTGACTCTCATCCTACTAAGAGTAAAAATGAGGCAGTGAAATGGTAACTTGCACCCAGGTAACTCCTACTTTTAGGAGTAACCCAACTACTCTCTTACCAAAACAGTTCTGAAACTCTTCAGTCTTAATCTTAATCATTATTTAAATTCAAACTTTTAAAAAAAATTTTAAGGCTCATTTTCTTCTTCCCCTTCACAATCCCGTTTACCCTTTTAAAAAGATATCTGTGGTTTAATCTGGAAACTTTCTATCTAAATGGGTCATCTTAGCCCATTTCCTCCAATTTAATACTCTCTAATCCCCTCCAAATAAGTTCCCCCCAGTTTTCCCTCAGTCAAAAATTATTCACCTCCACTTCTATAGCATCTTCCATGGCCATATTAACTGCACATACACTGGAATAAATCAAGGGAGCTGCTACTGCCCTGCTGGGAGGTGGCAGCAGAAAACTGCACAGGGGCAGAGCATGACTGAAATTGAGCTAAAGCACAGGAAATTCAAGCTATGCAATTCCCAGTCTGGAAATTTCTGGCCAAAGCCTGACACAAAGCTGTGAGATGCCCTTGTGCTCACTCCAAGCACAGAGGAGCTCTGAGGTCACCCAGCAAACTCCAAATTACTGGGATAACAAAGATGCCCAGGGTGATGTGGCCTTACCTTCAGACTTCTCTCCTGCTGTGAACCAGACCTTTACAATTTCAAGTGGTGATTTTAATACTGAATTCCAACATACTTCCACAGCTAAAAGAAGAAGAGGAGGTGGCTCAAGGGACTGGCAGCAAAGTAGGAAACCACCAGCTTTGAATAGAACACTAAAGCACCAGCAACAGAAAATCACTGATTAATGGCTTTTTGAAATCCATTGGAGTTTGGTTTCCAACACTAAATCCCTGTCAGTCTTTGTTTTTTGCTGTGACTCCTTCTACAGAAGGCTGTGGCTGCACTGTCACTGGCACTATCACTGTCCAGGGATAGATCTTCATCCCTGAGATAATCCATCAGGGAAAATGTGATGCATTCCCAGCAACCCAGTTCCTTGCCACCTCTCCTGCAGAAAAGGTTTCTCTTTCCAGACCTGACAGAAGGAACAATCTGAAGTTAAAAGGTCCAAGTATCTCAGGAATCTGATGGCAGGGGTGAGCATTTGGCTGTGCCTGTAACAGGGAGATTGTGAACAGCCATGCAGGACTGGCCAGTGACAGCACAGTGCAGGTCAAGCCCCTCCTTTCAGCCTGACAAGCTTCAAAGTTTGAATTAATTTGCTTATTTATTGAAGAAACAGCATAGAAACCAATGAAATTGAAGATATATGACAGAAGTAATTGAAAGGAACAAACTGATTTCAAACTCCACAATGAGATCTGGACAATTGGCACTGAAGATACTTGAGTTGCTTGGACCAACACACCCAGGACCAGGATTAGGTGAGGTGCCCCAGGTTTTCTGTCTCTGCCAGAGGCTACTAAACTGAAGGTGGTTCATCCCTTTCAGCAAATCTAGAGTGGTGTTAAACTCTTTATCCCTCCCATTTGTTCAGCTGCTGTATGGAGATCTCTCCTTTAACACTGATTTTTCTCTGATCAAGACTGATTTTCTAAGAACTGCATTCTTTTCCTTCTGTTTCAGTGATAGAAATGCAGAAGCACAAACAATACATGAGCCAGACCAAGTGAGCAATTCAAAGTTACTACCCCCCAATTTAAATATCCAGTTATTTTACTATTTCTGGTTTAAATGTCTTCTCTGGTTTAAATCTTCCACTAAACCAGTGAAACTCTGTGACTCAGCCAACTGCTCACAATCATTGTAGCAATGACTCTCTGCTCTTTTTAGACAATTTTACAGAAGAACACCACGAAATTACTCTTAATTGTTATGAGTTTCTTCAGCTTGTACTTACACTACTGGAAAAGTTCTGAGCATACTTTACATGAGGATGGGACGTTACAAAGCCTCTTGAGGGTCTTCAGTGTTATTCACCATTCTGGAAGACACAAGGAAAAGATCCACGAACATTAGAGATGTCTGGGGGAGGCAAAGGGATCCAATCACATCATTCTGGATAATCTGTCACTAACCCAGACTCACAGACTTCAGTGCACACAGAGATTCTCATGGAGAAAGTTGATGTCTGGTGTTGTAATCAGTCCAGAGACAAAAATTTAAATTACAATTGATTTCTCTCGACCACAAGTAAATTAATCTATGCAATCATTTAGCCTTATGACAGTTACCTACCCTTTTAACTCACAAAAGCTATTAAAAGGATTATTTGGCCAACATCCTCAAAGAGCTCAGGAGACAGGTACTGTGCTCTGAGGAGGAATGACCTAATAGAATTTTCCTCAGCTATCACTGCTGATGTCTTTCTCCACAAACTATCACGGACTGAAAATGCTCCAAAAGTCAAACCATTAACCAAGAGGGAAGAGAAAAGCAGGATGTTATGCCCAGGCAGAGCTGGGACAGAAAATGAGTGGACAGAGCAGAACAGGGAGATGCATGGGATAATTTCCTCTGTTCCATCTGTAACATCAGCAACTGTGGATTGCTAATCCATGGAGAGCAGCCATGGATGGACACACCTTGGCTGTTCTCAGTGGTTAAAAGTGGTCCAGACATTAGAGAATGACTGTTCCTCCCTCAACACCTGCTGAAGATGCTGGGGAAGAACTGCACCTCTCCCAGATGGAGCCCACTGGGCACACAGGGATGCAGAGGCACAGACCTGGTTAGGCTGGGAAACCCCCTGAGATCACAGAACCCCAGAATGGTTTGGGTTGGAAGGGACCTTAAAGATCATCCTGTCCCTCCCCCTGCCATGGACAGGGACACCTTCCACTGTCCCAGGTTGCTCCAAGCCCCATCCAACCTGGCCTTGGACACTTCCAGGGATCCAGGGGCAGCCACAGCTTCCCTGGGAATTCTATTCCAGAGTCTCCCCACCTTCACAGGGAACAATTCCTTCCCAATATCCCATCCATCCCTGCCTTCTGGCAGTGGGAAGCCATTCCCTGTGTCCTGTCCCTCCATCCCTTGTTCCCAGTCCCTCCCCAGCTCTCCTGGAGCCCCTTTAGGCCCTGGAAGGGGCTCTGAGCTCTCCCTGGATCCTTCTCCAGGCTGAACATTCCCAGCTCTCCCAGCCTGGCTCCAGAGGGGCTCCAGCCCTCAGAGCAGCTCCGTGGCCTCCTCTGGTTTCACTCCAACATCTCCACATCTTCCCTGTGCTGAGGACCCCAGAGCTGGACACAGAATTCCACACGAGGTCTCACAAAGCAGAGCACAGGAGGAAAATCACCTCCATCAGGACCATCAAGTCAAATTGTTACCCCAGCACTCCCAAGTGCCACATCCACATGGCTCCTAAATCCCTCCAGAGATGGTGATATCATCTCTATGTGTTTTTTTACCCTTTTTTCCTCCATGAAGAACCTCCTGAACTTTCAGGACCAAAGGCTGGGCTGAATGAGCTTTCCCAGACATGGAAGCACTCAGCTCTTGACCACCAGCTTTCCTCGGAGGTTTAAGCCTGTCCACAAGAGCCTTCTCCCACCCAGCTGTGGCCAGGGAGAGCTCTGGGTGTTTCCAGGGAGGGGAGGTGCTGAGAGTTGCTGCTGCTCTTCCAGAACAACTCATTTGGCCCACACTGAGGGGGTCAGAACTGCCTCTTTCTCTCAAGGAAAAGAGGTGACCATGATGAATGGTCCCAGCAGACCCCCAGAGGCCACGTTCTGTGAGCTGGGAGAGAACCACTGACACCAAACCACTGATGGATGGAAGAGCCAAACACCCAGGTCCCTCCCTGTCAGCCACCCCAAACCTTTTAGAGAGACTCCCCCCACCAAACCCCTCCTCTGTCAAATCTCTTAACTGCATTTTAAACATATTCCCCGAGGCAGTCACAAAAAATATGAGATCATGCTGCTGACTTCTTGCCAAATTTTAATACACAGAGCTGTTTTGTTTTCCAAAGAGGAACAAATTAGACTTGAATATATACAAACTTTCTGAAGGTCAGAGGGGCTAATGATAAAGAACTGGATTCCTCAGAGAAAGATCTGCTTTCATGGTGAAGAGTATGGATGTAGCACCAGAAAGGAAAAAAAAAATCACCTTCCATCATCATGAAATGAAGGATTAAAAGTAGAACATGAGGAGATGAGATAAGAGAAGCAAAGAAAAGGCTGCTGTAACTCAGGTTTTGTGATGACAAAGGGAGGAGGATGATATTAGTGATAGCAATGAAAGAGGAAAAAGCTGGTATGGACCTCAGATGTTTTAAGAGAAGAGCCATTAGGATCTAGACCAAATTTGGGACGTGATTAGAGAAGGAAGATGAGCTTTTCCAAGAGACTGCAGACCTGTGAGTGCAGACAGAGGACGTCAGGATTTCAGCAGAAATAAACACCAGCAAATCCATCAGAAAACAGGGATAATTCTCTGGTTTTGTTCCATGTAAGTGTCAGGCAGGTTTACTACACTCAGAACTCAACCACAGATGAAGTAAGGCAGGACAGGGAAGGCTCAGGTCTGCCCTGGGAGCTGGGCTGGTGAAAGAAACCCAGCTCCAGAGAAAGGAGAGGAAGCTGGTGCTTCCTCCGGCCGCTGCCAGCCCCAGCGGCCGCTATTGAAAAGGGGCACAAACAGGCTTTGACTCCACGTTGGTCTAAAGTTCAGTGGCACAGAAATACCTTCCCCACCCCCAGACACATGGGAGAAGTTGCTTCAATGCTTTTGCAGCTTCAGGGCACATCAGGCAGGGAACAAGCAAACCCTTCACCTAAAATCGGAGTCAAAACAGTTCAATCCTGACCAACAGAAATTCCATCAGCTACAAATCCTGACTCTGAATCATGAGTCAATATCCCTCTTTCCCTCAGTCTCCTTTCAGCACCAAAGCAGTCTGAGCACAGCAGCCAAGGCAGGTGTCACCACTCTTTGTGGTGATATGGGAGTAAGGACTCACAAACCTTTGCCCTTTTCGCATTATTCATTAAATAAATTATCTGCTAACCTGGGGAAAACACAACCAGCTCCTCTTCCTATTTCTGGTAGAGACAATAAAAAAAAAAACCAGTCACTATTAATATGGAAATCGTGGCCGCAGTTGTAGAATCAGATGTAATGAACAATCTTGTCCCCAGCTTAAGTTGCTATAAAGGCAGCTTAAATTTACAATGGATGAGTCTTCATGGCAATCTGTTTTTCAGATATTAAAAATCTCATTTTCTCAGTGCCAAGGACAAGTGGAAGTGTGAAGCACTGGAGTATCAACTCTGCATTTGTCTCACTTGACATGAAATCATTCTCATTTTAGTTCTGATTTTTAATACATTCTTGGGATCCCCTTCAGTTTTCCTCATTTCTCACTGTGTGCAATTAAATGTTTTGAAGTAGAGTTCACCCTGATCCACAACACCCAGCAGAGGCAAGGAGACAGTCACTTGGTAAAGCTGAGGCTGATATCACTTATTTGGAAGAGAAACTAATTTTCTCTTTTAATTTCTGAGTGACTCACACAGTATAAATTTTTTTTTAAAAAAGCCATCATTTCGTATTTCACTAATACCTTCCTTGGTGAGTCCTTAAAATGGGCTTCACAAATAACAAACTAAAAGCTTTTGTCCTTGGGGAAGACAAACATCAACATTTTGACCTCAGTAAAACATGAACAGAGGGGCTGAATTCTTGGCTTAAAGCCACCCAGGGCAGTATCAGTGGCTGCACACAGCAGAGGCCCCAGCACTACAATTGTCACACACCACTCCTGAAATGCAGAAACCACCAAGGTCCAGGCTGCTGAAGAAATTCAGCCCTAAGAACAAAGTTCTACCACTGCTGAACATGCAGCAAAGGCAGATCCCCAATTCCATGCATAATTACAAACTGACACTCTCCGAGAAACAACAAAAATGTAAAAATTCAGGTCTTTTACTCAATGTACAGCTTAAAGTCTGTAGGAATCCTGAGGTCTTCTGGGCAGGCCCTGTGCACATGTGTGTACACATGTCCATGACCATGTGCTGGGGAGGTTCAGGGTGGACACCAGGAGGAATTTCCTCATGGAAATGGTTCTTAAACGTTGGAAAGGGTCCAGAGAGGTGGTGGAGATGCTCAGGGCAGAACTGAATGTGTCACTGAATGCTTTAGTCCGGGTGACAAGCATCTCTCAAAGGTGGGACTCATTCCAACTGGATGATTTTGGAGGTCTTTTCCAACCTAAATGATTTTGGATTCAGTAGGTTTCTCTACACTGAGGCCAGTGTGAAGTAAAGCTGTAACCTGGTTTAACTTCTGTCCCAGAACACCCTGCCTCAAAACCAGCAAGAGACCAAGGATCCCTCCACTCCAGTTCATTCTGATGTTTGACCACCCTCTCCATTACAAATTCATACTTGATTTCTCCTTTCAATGTGTCTGCCTTCACATTCCAGACAGCTCTCCTCTGCCAGCTCCAAGTCCTTTATTCCTGGGAGATGTTCAGACAGGCTCTTATTTACCCAGTGCTTTTCAAAGTCCAGGTACTGCATTTGTATCAAAACTTAAATTCTTCTGGGTACACGCACAAAAGTAGGACTAATGTCCAAAATACTGGAGCTAATCTAGGACTCTCTAGCCCATTTTCCCAAAATAGGCATATTAGGAAAAAAAAAAATTAAAAAAAGCTCTGCCATATGACTCAAGGATGTGTTTTATTTGTGCCCTGGGAAGCAAGGCTAGGAACCCTCCCCAGGCACTGCCACCTCCTGAGCACACCCCACGGCTTGGTGACGTGCAGCCTCCAGTTCCACGTGGAAATCCTTTTGTCCAAGCTCCCTGCTCAAGCAGGGCCACCAAAACCAGTTGTTCAGGACCATGTCCTGAGTATCCTCAAAATTTAAGACTTCATCTTCTCTGAGCAACCTGCGTCAGTGAGTGGAAACACTTTTCATGAACACAAAAATCCTTGGAAAAAATGCTCAGGAGTCACCTCCAGCCACTGCTATTTTCATTCTTACTGTGACTGTGTTGTTTACCAAACCTTTCACACTACAACCCTGGAGCAGGCCATATTTTGGGATTATGGTGAGGGAATGCAGCAGCTCCTTGTCAAGTTAACAAGTTTACAATTTTTTTAAATGGAATCTTATTTTTTCTCTGAACTCTGAGGGAAAAAACATCAACAGAAACCTCTCCCCTTTAGAAAACAAACACCTCATTCTTATGATACAGCCACAGCTTTATCATTTATTACAGGTAAACGCAGAAAAGCAAATAAATGATTGCTCCTACAATATGCCCTGCAGCACATTTGCACAGGACAATTAGCCAAGGATCAGAGTCAAAACTGTTTCTCCCTTCTTCTCCCTCCCAAATCCCATACAAAAGAAATCTCTTTGCCCAGATTTATTGGAATTTCCTAGAGCACGAGGCAGAGGCTGGGCTCCATTTTGAGGCACTGGCAACACATCCCACTACAGAAAAACTGAGGTCACAAAATCATGAATTTCCCCAAAGTCCAAGATTTCCAGAAAGGCAGAAATGACCATCTGTGAAAGGACCCTGAGCTGCACCAGCAGTCCCAGAGATCCATCAAAGGCAATGCAAACCCAGTAAAAGGATGTTATTTAGTGCTGCTTTGTCCTTAATGGCAGCTGGAAATGAAATTCTGTCACCAAGCCACCTCTGCAGACCCATTTGAGCAGAGCACCTGGGCTGTGCTTTGGTTATTGCTTATAACTGAATTTCCACCCTTAACATCACAACCACCTACATTCCTCTATCCCCTTGATTGTTGCATATTGACCTTTCCAATCACGGCTAAAAATTTGCCTGGAATCAAAGACCAGACTTGAATTGGTTTTTTTCCAGCTGAAATGACATGTTAATGTCACCAGCAGAAGAATGGCAGCAAGGCACAAACTCCTGACCAACAGGGACAGCCAATGGCATCTCCAACTCCATTTCCTTGGGGAGCAAACAGGTTCTGAGCCACCTCAGACCACTCTGAGCACTGAAATGGGACAGGAAGAGTGAATTAGGAGCCACCTGACTCCTACAGAGCTACAAGAAGCAAGACAGGCCCTGGAGTGGAACTGAGATTTAAAGTCCCCACATGACACCAGCAGGGTTTGCACCTTGAACTGCAGGTACTCTAAGGAACACATCTCCATCCATCCAACAAAACTGATGGATGGGAGACTGCCAAGTCCTTGAGTCCAAACATACAATAAATGAGAGGCTCCTGCAAAAACCATCCAATTAACACTAATTACCTTGACAGCTTTCTGGGAGGGACACAGGAGCCCTGGACATGCCGAGGGAAGTGAGGTGCTCTATTGCCCAGCACAACCTCTGCAGTGCCATGAACCCACCAGACTGCCTGTCCCAAAGGGGATTCAGGAGTCCACCAGCAAGAGGAACCCACAGATTCTGTGTGGGAAAGGGTAAGGTCAACAAGGGACACTGCAGAAGATACAACAGCTCCAAGATATCCAACTGGACAGGAAGGGACCTTCCTCCATCCATGACTCTCCAGGGAACACCTCTGTAGATGCCCCAAACCCTCTTTAGAGGAATTTCAGAAACTGCGCTTGGCACTGGGTCCTTGACAAAGGGAGATTAATTGCAAGACAAGGGCTTTGAAATGTGTTGATTGAATCAAACTTGATTTCCTTTTTATTTGACTTGATTTTAACTTTTCCTGTGCCAAATCAGGGAACACTTCCAAAAGCTGCATTTTTTCAGAGAGGGGTCCACCACGCTTGGAATTTGCATTTGCATGGATGTAAAACCCTTGGCAGAGACAGAGAACTGCAACTACACAATCCAGTGAAGATGCTCAATACAAGAAGCACATTCAGGTGAATTGAGTTCAAGAACCTACACCCAGCTGCTGACCCAAAAAAAGAAACCAGAATTGTATCTGCCATCACTTGTACCAGAAACAAGCAAGAGAAACAAGTCATGCTTCACAATCCTTTATTTTTGCACTGCTGTACGGCACAAGAAAAAGTATTTGGAGGAAAGTGGTATTGCTTGACAATAGCAAATTCACTGCATAAAATTTAAGTATTATCTGTTTTAAAACAGGCTTTGGATTTAAGATCATCATTACTTTTTCCCCAAAAAGGAATGTGATAAAATGCCGTACAAACAATAAACTTGGTAGGAACTTTACAAAATATAAAATGGTGTTCTGAAAAATGCTGTGAGCTCTCAGTTACTTGTAATAAAATAAGAATGCGGCTCTTTTTCACCTCCAAAAAAAAGTCTACATAAAAACTGTGCCATAAAAGGAGGCTGAGAGCAGGGCAGTGTCACCAGGGTCTGGTGGCCATTTCTCACAGGGCAGCCAGGGCACCCATGTGTTGTTCACTTCAGAACACAAGGAGTTATCTGACAGAATCCTGAGTCTGCCAGGGATGCTGGAGCAGGGCTGGGCTGTGGCTGACGTGTCCCCACTGCAGCAGCCCGGATCAAACACGTCCCCTCTCCCCGCTCCACCCCGTGCCCTTGTCAACCTGTTGTGCTGCAAATATCGATCTGCGGCTCCACCGTCCTTTTCTGCTTCCCCTCTTCTTCCTCCCGGCTGACCTGGACTTTGATCAGCTTCCCCTCTACAGGAATTATCCATGGCAAGCAAAGAGGCCGATCAAAGTTTCCTTTTTCACAGCTTTGCCAGAAAGCCTGAGGGGCTCTGCCACCCCTGCAGAGGAACACGGAGCAGCAAACACAAGGGAGAGGATGAGCTTTATGAGCTTTTAGTCCGAGGTGAAGCTGTGCTCTGGTGACTTTATACCAGAGACTTCACCTTGTTTCTACCCAGTGACTCACGCAGGACAGAGATGACTCGTCCCTGCACGGGGCAGGGGGTTGGAACTCACTGATGTGTGACTGGGCTGAGACTCAGACACCCATTCCATGTGTGACACCCACCCTGCTGAACTGCAGGTGGGAGCTGCTGGTACCCTGATCTGAGCACAGAGTCCTCTCAAAGCTATGTGAAACAAATTACTAATTCCAAAGTCACGAGAATCATGGAATCACAGGATGGTTTATTCTGGAAGGGCCTTAAAGCTCATCCAGTGTCACTCTGTGTCATGGGCAGGGACACCTTCCATTACCCCAGGCTGCTCCAAGCCCCATCCAGCCTGGCCTTGGACACCTCCAGGGATCCAGGGACAGTCACAGCTTCTCTGGGAATTCCATCCCAGGGCCTCCCCACCCTGACAGCCAAGAATTCCTTCTCAATATTCCATCCAGCCCTGCCCCCTGGCAGGGGGAAGCAATTCCTCATGTCCTGTCCCTCAGGTTCTTTACCAAAGTCTCTCTCCAGATTTCTTGTTGGCCCCTTCATACTCACTGTGAAACAATTTTCTCCCAAAAATAAATAGAATATTCCCAAGCACATAGTAGAAATGGCAGCACCATCCAAGCAAACATCAACTGGATGCTCCAGCCACACATTCCAAGGGCAAGCACAGTCACTTCCCCTACCTTAGCCCAGACCACACACCCAAATGGAGATCACTCACCAGCTAAATATTATTCTTTCAAAGGCCTTCTCCTGCTTAACATATTAACAGGATTTATAGGAGTGACTGTCTGGAACACTGCTTAACAATGCTAATAGCAGAGTTCCAAGAAATCAGTAGTTTGGCAATTGCAAATCCAGCAATACACGCTGAAGTATGTGCTCACGCTTGCTAAACCTGTAATCCGAGTTCTCTCTTTTTTTTTCCCTCCCCATAATAAGTGGTTTAAATTTAGTAGGAATGATTCACTTGCTGCAGGTTCACTTGCTTTATTTCTTTTCTTTTTTTTTTTTTTTTTTGCACTTGGAATCCATCTTGGATGACATCTAACAGGAAGGTTGGAGGAGGGAGGCAGAACCTGGCTTGTTAAAGAAAAGCCAATCTATAACACTGAGCATCTTCTGTAATTTTAAGTATCTCCATACCTCCAATTTTCTCCTTCAATAAGCAGCAGATACAGGGCAGACATAGACCCAAGCAGGGATCTATTGGTGCTTGTGCTCTAAAAGCTGAGTCCAGGCTAAAGATAATTTTCTGTAGTCTTAACAAATACTCCATCCCCAGATGTTCTGCTCCAGCAGAGATCCCAGAATCCCAAAATTACTGAGGTTGAAAAAGACCTCCAAGATCATCGAGTCCAAGCTGTGACTGATCCCCACCTTGTCACCAGCCCAGAGCACCGAGTGCCACATCCAGTCCTTCCTTGGACACCTCCAGGGATGGGGACTCCAGTCCTCCCTGGCCGCCCCTCCAATGCCTGACCACCCTTTTGTTTAAGAAATTGTTCCTGAGATCCAATCTAAACCTCCCCTGGCACAGCTTGAGGCAATTTCCTCTTGTCCTGTCTGTTTTTACCTGGGAGAAGAGGCCAATCCCCAGCTGGCTGCTGCCTCCTGTCAGGGAGTTGTAGATCCAGCTGGGACCCTCCTGTGCCACTCTCAATCTAACCAGGCCGAGCAGCACCTTTGCTTTGCATCAGCCAGGCTTGGGGACAAGGAATCATGGACTCCCAGGATGGTTTGGGTTGGGAGGGACCTTAAAACTCATCCCATTCCATCCCCCTGTCAAAGCAGGGACACCCTCCAGGCTGTTCCAAGCCCCATCCAACCTGGTCTTGGACACTTCCAGGGATCCAGGGGCAGCCACAGCTTCTCTGGGCACCCTGTGCCAGAGCCTCACCACCCTCACAGGGAAGAATTTCTCCCCAAAACAGAATCCAAGCCCACTCCCAGTTTAAAACCATTCCCCTGGTCCTGTGCAGAATCCTGGCAGGTGGCTTTTGACGCATGGAAGGGGCCAGGGAAGGAGGGAGGCAGCAGAGCAGGTGACAGCTTTGGGACAGCACCAGAGGACTATTACGGCAAAACTTTGCTAAATATATCAGCAGAGCAAAGTAGGTGGGTCAGAACATCCCTCCAAGAGAAATCCAGATTTGGAAGCATAGCCCAAGTGACAAGGTATACGTTCAAAGCAGGTATAAGCACAAACATAAGGGTTTTAAGCAAGAACACTCAGAGGATTTGGAGTTTCCCTTCCCCCCCTCAGACATATATATTCAGCCAAAAGCACAACACAAGTGTGCAATGGAAAATGCTCTTTAGGAAACAGGCAAGGAAAATAAATGGATGCACAGAGAGGTGAACTGACCTCCAGTCTCACTGAAACTATTTAGGAAGCTTGAGACCAAATTTAGACTGAGCTATTGGCCTAAACCTCCTCACCTGTGAGTGGGCTGAGACTCAGCATCTCATACCATGTGTGACGCCAATCCTGTGTATTTCCTGAGCACTCAGGACTGTCAGAGCTCTATAAACCAAAATACTGATTCTAAAGTCAAGGATTACAGAATCACAGAATAGTTTGGGACAGAAAGTGGTTTAAAGCTCACCTTGTTCCTAACATGACACCTTCCACTATCCCAGGCTGCTCCAAGCCCTGTCCAGCCTGGCCTTGGACACTTCCAGGGATGAGGCAGCCACAGCTTCTCTGGGAAACCTGTGCCAGGGCCTCCCCACCCCCACAGCCAAGAATTTCTCCCTAATATCCACTCTAAACCTACTCTTTCTCAGAAAGAACCATTCAGTAAGACGAGGACAAGAAGGTGAAGTTGTATGATGGAGGCTTCTGAAAAACTGATGAATTTCATTGGGTTGTAACAGAGTTCTGCTGAATCTTCCAACAGGAAATCCAGCTTCAGCTGTGGGTATGTATTGGAAGTGTTGATAAAAGCCAAAATTGCAGAACATTTGGAAATGCATAATTTAGTAGAGGACATTCAGTACAGATTCATAAAAGGAAGGTCATGCCTGACAAATCTGCTGAAATCCTTTTTATTATACGACCAAATCGTTAGGTTAGACAAGAGTGAAACAGTGGACATAAGTTATCAGGATCTCAGGAAAGCATTTGATTTTGTACCACTCAGGCTGATTTACAAAGTCATAAAGTATTGTGCAGGGAGAAGGAATTGAAATGGATTAAAGAACATTTTAGGGATAGGCACAAAAGCAGTAGAGTGAGTGGAAGGAATCTGAAACAGAGAGGAGTAAAGGTCAGGCTGCTGCTAAAGGTATAAGAACGGGCTCTGAGAATTGTGAAACATCAGCTCAGCTACCACTCAAGAGGCAAGAACAGCTGAATTTGGTGGCAGAACTGCAGCAGGGTATTACTAGTGGTAGTAAATTTGGAGGAAATCAGGTGCAGAAAGGTGGCACTTGCCAAGGTGCTGCACCAACCTGTGGGATTCACCTGTACTAGAGCTGAGGTGTGAAGGGAACTTCTGGCTGGGAATCCACACTCGTTTTAAAAAGGATTCAGTAATTTTATGGTCATTAATAAAATCTGCAGCTACGCCTGCTGTGGTAATGATTTGGGTAATTAAATCTGAGGCTTCTGGGAATTAAGCTGATGGCCTGAAAGGGTCAAAAAGAAAACTCCTCTGGTGCTTAATCAGAGGAGCTTTGCAAGCTGGATGGGTGCATTAATTGTCCCATAGTGGCCACGATGTGCCACACAAAGCAACATCCAATGGCTCTCTGGGCTGATCCAGCTCAACTCTCCACAGAAATCACCACGATTTCCTTCATGTAGGACACACCAAAAGACACCAGCTTGGCTTTGTTGGCCCCTCTGAGACAATCTTCCACAGACAAAAAGAACTCCCACTCATCCTGAGGTTTTCCACAGGCTGCTGGTAATACCTTCTCCTGAAAATTGCCAATTATTCTCATGGCTGGCACACTGGACACGAGCTCTGTGGCTTGATGATGATGCAAGGAGTTTTTATCCTTTGTCTTTTCTCCCCTAAACGAGCAGCAAATCTTTACAACAACGTCCTCGTGAGCTGGGGTAAAATTCCCCACAGAAAACTGAGCCTCAGCTGCTGCTACTTGGCTCAAGGTCAGCCGAGATAAAGATGAGAACAGAACGTGGATCTTCTGATTCCCACTCCTGTGCCCTGAATTCCAGGCCACAGTGCTGCTGCCACCACCTGTGGGGACAGCCTTTCAATCTTGAAGGCTGTCAAAAGGCAGCAGCTTTTCTAAGCACTAAAAACCACTTTAAATAAACTTGTTCGGGGAAAAAAAAAAGTTAGGGGAGAACAGGTGGACTCCTGTGACACCAGAATTCTTCAATGCACAAAGAATCTTTCATCTCACTGTTCTACACGGCACCTTTAAATATTCTTCTACATAAAGGCATGATATGCAAGAGCAAAAGAATAACTGAGAAACAGTAATCCGTAACAGATCAACTGTGCTTTATCTACACAGATTCTGCTTTCATAAAAGCACAGAGGAAAGAGGGGGAAAAAAAAAGAAAGTACATTCTTATTGTTTTCTGAAGCTTAAAATAACCACAAAGTGAGAAAAATCAAAGCTGTTCCATAGAACAACTAGGGGAAAAAAAAGTCTCACTGAGCATTTGAGAAAGACAGTAAATGGCAGAAGATGGAATTAGAGATTTCGAGAGTGCCATGGTCACCAAGCTCAGATCCTAAATTTGGTCTGTGCTTAAACCAGGGTGGTTAAATGCAAGGATCTGCTAGAATGTATGTGCCCCATATATAATTATAGCTGTCACTGGCAGCAAAGGCTACAGTTCTGGCTGCCATTACATTCTCCATTTTCACTTGCTAACTTCTCTGAAAACTTTCTTTTTTTCCCATCTATAATGCAAGTGGATGCAGGTAATGTCTGCAGGAAACCTGCTAACTGTGAGCCAGTCAGAAGGTAAAGGGATGGGAAGAATTAGGAAAAAATCATCTGTACTCAACACAGGCAGGCCTGCCATCAATTTATTTTCAAAGCTGATTGATCATGGAGTTTTTACACTTCCAGAAACAAGAAGAAAATGCATTATCTACTACAGCTGGTTTATGAACCAAACATCTGAGCTTAGATTAAGCACAAGGTCCAGGTCAGTGCTGGGGGAAGCAGCAGCAAAGTGGCCAAAATAATATCTAAGCCCCACATTCAGATATTTTGTATATTCCAAAGCATTGAGCTGTAACATCAGTGAGCTGCTGACATCAGGGTTTGTCCAAACCCTCTTTAACTCAGCCTGTGTTACCTGCTGGAATGACAATCCACAGGAAAAAACTCTGCAACCAGCCCTGTCTTCCATCATTTCCAAACATGTTTTTCCATTTCCACGCCTCACCCTGTGTTTCAAAGATCTGGGAAGATTCTTTATATTTGGCCATTCAGACTCCTTAAGGGAAGTTTGTATTTATGTATTTTTTTATTGCAATTTTATTTTTATGTAATTTTAATGTAATTTTATGTAGTTATGTATTTTTATGTACACATTTTATTTTCAACCCAAATAAATGGAAGAATCCATTAATTTCATCCCATTCAGTTGCACTCTAAAACAAGAGAAGCAGCAGTTGGAGACAAACCCGTATTTACACAGGTGTCATTCAAATATTAATTAAAGTTACAATAACTGTCAATTAAAAATCTTCCTGTGGTGTTAATGCTTCCATCCCCCAATTTCCAGTTGCTGGGGTACCAAGATGAGCCAGCAGCATTTTCCAAAAAATTATTTCAGGAGTTGTGGTTGTACCATCAAGAAGGTGCATTTTCCCCCTGCAAAACTGGCTGTACCGAGTAAAATTCAAAAATATCTGTGCAATATCTCCAAAAAAACAATGAGCTGCTGTTAACAAGCTTCCAGTTTTAAGGCAATGAAAGAAAAAGCCCAGGATTTTTAATTCAAACCTGACTTCCACTTTGATTCTGAACTTTTAGTTAAGTTTCCAGACTTTCTCCAAGTGCGTGGATATTGAGCAAAAGGACAGCCAAGATGTCCAAAGGTCTTCACCCCAAAATCCAGCTGGGAATGAGTGTAAAGCCTTTCCTGTGCACGTTTTAGATCCATCCCCATCATCACCTTATGGTTTTTCTCTGAGCTGGACAGGTACTGACTTGGAAAGTTACTCTTCCTGTCTGAGAACTCAGAATTTTAGTTACTCAAGAGAGGTATCCAAGTTTGGAAATTGGATGTCCACCAGAGGACTGGAGGATATATAAATCAGCACATCAGGCCTAAAATATAAGAGCTACTGTTTAATGCAATATGCCAAAAATAAAATGTGAGTTCCTCTAGACAGTCTGCAACAGGCAATTATCTAAAAAACAATTTTTCACAAAGTTCTGCACATTCCTGCTGACCAACAATTCTGCTGCCAAGCACAGGAGACGGGAGGATGAATTTTTATCTTTTTAAGTTAGTTCTAAGAATATTATCCAAAACACTGACTTATATAAAGGGGTACTTTCAACTTCATTTATTACTTAGTTCTTTATGATTCTTTACACCCAGTACAGAATGGCACACTGGCACACTTATCTTTGTCATCATCCACCCAAGGAGACAATTTGTTAAGCCAGTTTAACCCCTGCTGAAATGTGACTTACCACTGAAAGTAAAGCCAAATTCAAATTCCCATGCCTGAGGTCAGTCCTAGAATTTAAACAACTCCTGGAAGACATTCCAAAGTTACAGCAGCAAGACTGCTGCAAGCTCCTCTAGAGAACAGAACAGCACAGAAGTCACTGGCTATGAGTTCTGATCTCATAGTCAAAACAGATGGATCTTCCTAGACTGATTTTGTATTAAAAAAAAAAAATCTGATTATCACAGAATCCTGGGATGGTCTGGGTTGGAAGGGACCTTAAAGCTCATCCCATTCCACCCCCTGCCCTGGGCAGGGACACCTTCCACTATCCCAGGTTTCTCCAAGCCCTGTCCAGCCTGGCCTTGGACACTCCCAGGGATGGAGCAACCTGGTTTAGCTTTTCCCCTCTTGCTGGCACTAGATTACACATAGTGAGCTCTGCAGGAGAGGGGTGATGGAGATAATGAAGTACCTGGATCACTGGAAAGGGTTAATAATTGCACAGTGCTGGTTGATGCCCTGCAGTTCTCACCAAGGACTGGCACCAACAGAACCATTTCAGGATTGGAGAAAGAAAAGGAGAAGTGGGGAAACTGTGACAAGTCTCTTTTTTAAGGATCTCCTTTACAATCCAAAGCAGAAAGTGAAACATCTTAGCCTTTCTCCCACTGTCCTCACAAAGTTCACATTTGCTCTTATTTCAGCTCCAGCTCGTGGAGTCAAATGATCTGAAGAGAAAAAATAAAAGCTGAGAGATGTAAAGTAAATAAATACATCATACCTTCCTGTGTCCTTCACTTTGCCAAATCCTAACTTAATAAGAATTTATTTGGTATATTTGATGCTGTAAATAACAAGCAGCAGTTAATATCAAAAGACTACTCAGCCTTAATACTTTGGAATATAAAGGTCTTGGCAAAAAACCAAACAGAATTATCTAAAAAATTCTCTTAACCTGTAAAAACTCGTTTGGAGCCACTTTTACCTGTGACTGAGACTGATCAGGCAAGAACCAGCAAGTGCCTTTGCTGAAAAGAGCTCACAGAGGAAGAGCTTTAGAATGAGGGTTAAGGATTATCAGGAAAAATGGTAATGGGAGAGATTTGGGCAGGGGCACAGAAACAACACCTGATAGCCCAAATTTTGCCAGTCAATCTATAAATCACAAAATCATTTCGATTGGAAAAGATTATCACAGAGACCTTCAAGATTATCACATACAACCTGTGACCCATCATGACCTTGTCACCAGCTCAGAGCACTCAGTGCCACATCCAGGCCTTCCTTGGACACCTCCAGGGATGGGGAATCCAAGCCACCTTGGAACTGGGGAGTTCCAAAGCCTGACAATCCTTTCCATGGAGAAATTCCTCCCAATGTCCAACCTAAACTTCCCCTGGGGCAGCTTGAGGCTGTTTCCTCTCGTGGAAAGCAGAGACCAACTCACACCTGGCTGTTTCCTCTCCTGGAAAGGACACACCAACTCACCAACTGTCAGGGAGTTGTGCAGAGCCACAAGGTCCCCCCAGAGCCTCCTTTTCTCCAGATTGAACAACCCCAAAAGCTGAAGCCCTGGGTGTGGTTTCTGCCATCTGAAGGATGACTTTGTGCAAGGAGTGTTCTTACTGCCATCACAGACTGGTTCCTGGGCTCGGCAGCCAGTCTGACCCTGCAGGATCCAAATTTTGCCAGTCAATCTATAAATCACAAAATCATTTCGATTGGAAAAGATTATCACAGAGACCTCCAAGATTATCACATACAACCTGTGACCCATCATGACCTTGTCACCAGCTCAGAGCACTCAGTGCCCCATCCAGGCCTTCCTTGGACACCTCCAGGGATGGGGAATCCAAGCCACCTTGGAACTGGGGAGTTCCAAAGCTTGACAATCCTCTCCAAGGAGAAATTCCTCCCCCTCCCAATGTCCAACCTAAACTTCCTCTGGGGCAGCTTGAGGCTGTTTCCTCTCGTGGAAAGCAGAGCCCAACTCACATCTGGCCGTTTCCTCTCCTGGAAAGGAGACACCAACTCACCAACTCCTGTCAGGGAGCTGTGCAGAGCCACAAGGTCCCCCCTGAGCCTCCTTTTCTCCATGTTGAACAACCCCAAAAGCTGAAGCCCTGGGTGTGGTTTCTGCCAGCTGAAGGCTGACTTTGTGCAAGGAGTGTTTTTACTGCCATCACAGACTGGTTCCTGGGCTCGGCAGCCAGTCTGACCCTGCAGGATCCGATGTTCTGAAATGGCCTGGGCACAATTTATGTGCAGCAGTTGAGGAGCGTGGATGCACTGTAAAACATGGAAGGGCAGGAAAAGCTCTCTCCACATCCACAAGGAGAAAACTGACACCATAAGTCAACATCCAGTTGGCTGGGGGAGAAAGGGGGATGACACACACACGGCATATAAATGGATGAGATCACAGCCTCAGCGCCCGCTCTAAAGCAATACAGTAAGACTTGCCCTTAATATTCTTAAAACGTTTTTATTTTTGAAATATAAGACGTGAAAGTGCCCCATTTTTCACTGGCTGAAGCCAAACTTGAAATAACAAAACAGTCCTAAGTAGTTAACAGGCTACAAAACTGCCCCTGATTTCCAGGCAGCGCTGCAGACTTGCAGAGTAACACTGTGTACCCATTAACTCCAAGTCCACAATTTGGCCAGAATTTGTTTTGCTGCATTACAGCCAAATCACTTTTTGTGTCTGTCTTCCTCCTACGTGGGATTGCCTGAGCAGAACAGGATGCCAATGCTGAAAGCACTGACTGTCTCAGACGTTACCATCTCTGATTAAGAAGGCCCTTTTATTGCAGGATCACTTAGACTTTACAGATAACTGTTGCTGCATTGAGATGAACTTACTGGCAGGAAAAGCTTACGGCAACTCAGGGAACAGCAACCAGAATATTAAGACTCCTCAAGTGAGCTATTTCAGAAGTCCAGCACAGAAATTATTTCCCTAATATCCTTTTCTTGCTGAAAATCAGGTTGACTCTTTCTTGTACTGCCCACAGAAGATGAGAAAACATCACATTCCTCATTTCCCTACAAGAAACTTCCACGTTGGGTTTGCACAGCTCTTGGCAAGCGGGGTGGGTTAGTGAAAGGTTCACTTTAAAGGTCCCTGCTCTTTCCTTCCAAAGTAGGAATCCTCCCAGAACTCATCTCTCCATCCTTTTACTGCCACATTCTCAGCTTCTACATGAACTTCACAACATCTTGTTTCCAGTCCTGTTCCTGCCCCACATTCCCATCCCGTTTTGCTTTGCTCGTGCAGCTGAGCAGGAGGAAGTGTGTGCTGCAGCTGGATCCACAGGGGCTGATGAGCAGGGATCAAAGACTGCAGCTCCCACATCCACATCTTCGAGGGACCAGACACAAAACACCACCAAGAATCAAGTGTTTCACAGCAATGGACAAGAAATCCTCATTATTTTATCCAGGCTGGCACATATCCTGAAGGATATCCTTCCACTCTGTTCTACATCTACCACTCTCTGTGTTACAAGTATGGGGAAACAGCTCTTCCCACTTAATTTCCCTTTACCATTTGACATTTCTATTCCATCTCAACTTGTTTTTATTACAAAGGGATATTCCAACATATAAACCATCTCAGCCATCAACATATGATTTACAGTTATATATGGGTGGAATTTTTTGATTCAAAATCAAAACCCTGATCTAGGATGTAGGACAGAAGCACCCAGAGGTGTAAGGTCATACAGACCATTAACTTCCCCCTTCCACTTTTACAGATCTGAGCAGCAACAGCTTTTTGCATTCATATAAAGGCATTTTGTCCTCACCAGAACAAAATTAAGTGTTTTCTAACTTATTAAGCAGAGCCTAATATCTGCAAGAGCCTGGTTCCTGCATCACTTTGTCACTTCCAGCAGAAGGCACTTGAGTGATGGCAGGGACAGCTATTTATCACCCCATCACCAAGGAACACAAACAGCAGCAAATGAATGAGCTGACAATACAGAACTCCAGTGAAACTGAGAGTGACAAAACATTGGGACCTCACTTTTGCCCTGATTTACAGCACAGCACGTCCAGCAGCTGGAGTGTTGGTTCATCAGCATGGGGAGGAAGTCTGTTTTCAAGTGCTACAATAGTAAAAAACTACAATTAATATAATTAATTCTCATTTTCTGGGAGGAGGAAAAGGAGGCTCTGCAGCATCATGTACCTAAATGCTGGCAAGTTTCAGCACAGGCTCTGCACTCTAAGCAGCATCACAGGTTTGATATTGTTGAAGATGGGAATTATCAGCTAAACACCTCAAACTGTTGCCTTTTTTTCCTAAACATAAATATTTACACAGTGCTGAGGATGCAGAGTAATAAGCAAAAAGTTAATTACCAAAGGATTTAAGGTGCTCTTCAGAGTTGAGACAAAGCCATCATCATCCCATCAATGTTAACAAAGTGTAAGAGAAAATCTAAACAGACCAGGATCTCTTGTCTGGGCTTATTCCATCTCCACTGAAGCTGCTCTTAGGCTGCAGTAAATCTTGTGGCCCAGGAACAAAAAAATACAAGTGTGAAAGAGTTTTGGTTTTAATCACAAGAACACAGAGCAGCATCTGCCTGCCTCGTTCGCCAGGGGAATTTAAACAGTGACCAAAGCACTTGAACTCGTCTGGGAGACACACTCCACACTCAAATTAAAAAAACCTGCTGCTGAAGTCCTTCAGAGAGGAAATAAGAAATTCAATATGTATTCCATAGCTTAGTGCATTTTTCACCTTGACTACCAAACCAGGATTACATTCACCATCAAAAAAATACTAGGAAACTTCCTGAGTTAATATTAGAATTTATAAAGCAAGATGTAAAAAGAAGGTTTTAAATTGTATTTTGATTTTTTTAGCAGTTGCATTGCAATTTTGATCAATTACTAGAAAACATAAACTTAGTACAATGTTATTTAAAATTACATGGAGAATATTTAGCAGCATTAGCTATTGCTGTGTTTTGGAAGGCAAGAAAGGAAGGGAAATAAATCCCAGTCCTGGCTGGTGAAAACTACAGCAGAAGCACTGGGAAGGAGAGTCAAGTGCTACAGCACTTTTGCCCTCTTTGGCAGATTTAAGGAATAATTTGTTCATTTATAAATGTAAACGTTACAGAATTTAAATGAGGATTTGTTGAATTATGTACCTGCTTCAGGACATATTCCTACCCCACTTCCCCTACCAGCTAAGCATTCCTGCTCCTGCCCAAAGAAAGAAATGAAGGAATTAACTCAGGAGCTGTACCTGTTTGTGAATAAACACGCTTCCAATAGTTACCAGCCAATGAAAATCAACCTATCTTTAGGAAAATAATGAAAGTACAATCCCAAAACAAGATTAAAATCAATGATTTAAATCAAAGCTTCCCTCTTGCTGATGTAAATCAAAGTGATTTAAATCACCAGTTTTGATCAATTCACTCATTTGCATAACATTGATCGTTTATCCCTTAAAATGTCATCTAGGGGCCAAAGTTAGCTGGGTATTTCTCTAAATCTCAATTCAGCCAGCATAAATAAAGCTTGTGTGTCCTTTTTTAAAAATTTATAAAATTCCCTATCAGCCCTAACATTTCCATTCCTGATGTGCAATCATGTTGGGGCAACCAAAGTGGTTGAAAAGATAAACGGAGGCGATTCCGCAGCAGCCCCGAGCACAGGCAGAGCCACATCCCCCTGCCAGGGCCCTGGAGACAGCCTGCCCATCACCACACACACACAAACATGCTGATGGGACAAACAAGTGTTTACAAGATCCCTCAGCCCATCAATTCCCTTTAATACAGTTGGGTAGCCAGGCCTTATTGATCTCTGGTGGTAAATTTTCACAGCAGGCTGTTTTCCTGCATTGATCAGGGGAACAAGGCAGGATTAACCAAGTGCAGGAGCTCCTTCACTCCAGGAAAACTGCCTTTGCTGAAGGCAGTGCAAAGGTTACTCTGAACTGCTCCAGCCCTGGGAGTGTCCCAGGCCAGGCTGGGCAGGGCTTGGAGCAACCTGGGATTCTGGAAGGTGCTCCTGACCATGCCACAGAGTGGAACTGGACAAGGTGCTCCCAACCCAAACCATTCTGTATGATTCTATTCATCTTGTGAAAGCTGGATTTTACTCCCAGTAATCCCTGGCTTGCTTAGGTCTTTACTACAAAAACCATTTTTGATTTGTGCAATCCTTCATAGCTACCATCACTTTTGTCTCTTTGTTTCACCCTCACACTCTTCACCTGAATTTTCCAGCCACTCTCATACTGTCCAAGCCCTTTCAAATATCAACTCTTCCCCTTGGTTCTACCTTCTCTCCTGAAGCTTCTGCTTCAAGGTCCAACAAGGAAGGAAATGCTGGAGAAGCTGGAAGGAGGTGAGAGCACAAAGGATGGCAGCAGGATGATGCACAATGAAGTCAAACAGTTCCTGTGAGAGTGGGGAGGGGCTGGAATGGATTTCCCAGAGAAGCTGTGGCTGCCCCTGGATCCCTGGAGTGTCCCAGGCCAGGCTGGACAGGGCTTGGAGCACCCTGGGATTCTGGAAGGTGTCCCTGCCCATGTCAGACAGTGGAACTGGACAAGGTCCCTCCAACCCAAACCATTCTGTATGGTTCCATTCATCTCATGAAACCTGGATTTTCCTCCCAGTCCTCCCTGGCTTGCTTTGGTCTTTACTACAAAAACTATTTTTGATTTGGGCAATCCTTCACAGCTACCATCATTTTTGCCTCATTTCCTTCCACCTGAATTTTCCAGCCACTCTCATACTGTCCAAACCCTTGAGAGCACTGAGGATGGCAGGATGATACAGACTGAAGTCAAACAGTTCCTGTGAGGGCTGGAATGGATTTCCCAGAGAAGCTGTGGCTGCCCCATCCCTGGGAGTGTCCAAGGCCAGGCTGGACAGGGCTTGGAGCATCCTGGGATGGTGGAAGGTGTCCCTGCCCATGGCAGGGGGTGGAATGGGATGAGTTGTAAGGTCCCTTCCAACCCAAACCTTCTGGCATTCCATGAATTTTCAAGCACAGGAATCTACTAAGAATTCAAACAATGCTCTGCTCACACATTTTATGCAAATAACAGCTCTCAAAAACAGAGAATAACCACTGAGTGCTTTTACCTATTTTATTGGCATACACAAAAACACGACTGTCTCGAGTATCAAGCAGGTTTTTTTTAAAAGCAAATATTTTAATGCAACAGCACAAAGCCAATAACTCTATCCTGGTCACTTTGATCCAATTACAATACATTTTAAAGTATTACAGTACTTTAAAGATTAAATAGTGCTGCAGCTTCTCCATCTAAAGTTACCATGCTGTAAAGTTCTTGGTTAGAGAAGGCCCAGCCCTGACTGCCTGAGCTTTTCCACTTGGGAGATTCAAAGTGGATTTAGCAGGATTACCAGCATACTTCAGCATTTTCAGGATCAGAGCTTAAATGGTATCTCCAACACACATGTGGGACAAAAAGACACAGGAAGAAAAAGAATTCTGTTCCCAAGAAAACCAGGAAGCTATCGATCCTAAGCAGCTTTATGTTTTTGACTTCAAACTAAGAGGGGAGGGATGAAAACAAATCCTCTGTGTTTTAATGAAGGAGTTTTATCAAAATCTATGTTTTCATGATCTATTCAGTTATCAGTAATTGGTAAATAAAACAAAATATGCAATAGGAAATAACAACATTTTTAGATGACAAAAGTCAGTTCATACTAAAGGCACTTTTCTGTTCAACACCAAAAAAACCCACCAAACTTTATAAATATTAGATTATTCTGCTGAGCTAAAATATCCTTGCTGGACAAACCACCAAAAAAACCTCAAATCCCTGTGTGTAGCAAACAGCATTTTCCCCATTTTTAAAAAGCAGATGGAGCTTAGCTCCCTTCAGGAGAGCAAACAGGCCAGACCTAAGGAACAGGAAAAGTTAATATCCCAAAAAGAGAGCAGAAGCTGCTCTTATGGCTGTGTACAGACACTTCCTGCCTCAAGATCTTAAAAATTCACTCCCCAATGCACTCAGAAAACCAGAGTTGTCATAAACTGATGCCCAGATTTGTTTCTCAACCTTTTTTTTTTCTTGTTAAACTGCTCACAATTTATTTTTAACTACTGCACAGAAGCTGCATCTGTCGAGGATGCTCTTTTAGCAAGCAGAGCTCCTGCTCAAGAGACTGCAGGGAGACTTGCCTGCCTTGCCTTCAGCAGAGTTAAACCATTTCTGAATAAGAAATTATTCTTCTACACAGTAATTCCAATTTTAACCTTTACAGCTCTGCCACCTGCCAAAGTCCCACTGTTTTTTTAGGAAAAGGACATGCCCAGAGATGCTGCCCCATCCCTGGAAGGGTCCAAGGCCAGGCTGGACAGGGCTTGGAGCAACCAGGGATAGTGGAAAGTGTCCCTGCCCCAGGAAGGGAGTGGAACAGGATCAGCTTTAAGGTCCCTTCCCACCCAAACCATCCCACAATCCCATGATTCCATACTGCTGCTGCCTCTAATGTCTCACGTGAGCACAAAAGGAGGATTCAGAAGTAGATGGTCTATGTTTAACTCACATTTAGAGCCTTTAAAAGTTAAAGGAGTGCAACGAATGATGCCAGGACAAGCATTATCTCCAAAGATAAACGAGCTCAAAATAGCCAGCAGAGCACTGGCAGCCAGGAGCACCAGCCCTGGATGTGGATCCTGGAACAATTCAGGAAGTTCCTTTCTACCAATCGTCCAGAGACTCATCTTAAAAATTTCAGAGCAGGAACAACAAAGAAGTCAAACCAAATCCTGTCATTGAAACAGCTGAAGGCCTTGACACAGACATTACATTAAGAGCTCACTCTTAGTTCTTAATGTAAAATAGTTCAGGCATTTTTGAAGTCCAGACATGCCATGAATACATTCTCAGTTGTAGGGTCTTTCCCCTCAAGGAAAAATCCTTGGAATACTCAAAACTGGGCAATACCCAGAGTTTGAGTGTCCAGCAGGGGACATTTCCTCTCTGCAGCTGCAGGACAGCATCAGCTCTCCCTGTGAGGGTGGCTCAGGCTGCCCAGGGAGGTTATGGAGGCTTTCCCCAACCCTGAAATGTTCCAGGCCAGGCTGGACAGGGCTGGAGCCCCTCTGCTCTAGAGCCAGGCTGGGAAAGCTGGGAATGCTGAGTCTGGAGAAGGCTCCAGGGAGAGCTCAGAGCCCCTTCCAGGGCCTAAAGGGGCTCCAGGAGAGCTGGAGAGGGACTGGGGACAAGGGATGGAGGGACAGGACACAGGGAATGGCTTCCCACTGCCAGAGGGCAGGGATGGATGGGATATTGGGAAGGAATTCCTGGCTGTGAAGGTGGGGAAGGCCTGGCAGAGGCTTCCCAGAGAAGCTGTGGCTGCCCCTGGATCCCTGGAAGTGTCCAAGGCCAGGCTGGACAGGGCTGGGAGCACCCTGGGATGGTGGAAGGTGTCTCTGCCCATGGCAGGGGGTGGCATGGGATGACCTTTCAGGTCCCTTCCAACCCAAACCATTTTATCATTTAATGCAAATGACAAGCTAATGAGACAAAGCAATGCCTGTAGCACGTTACAGAGCCTCTGGAAGCAAAATAGAGCCCTGAACCCCACCAGGGCCTGCTGGTGGCAGGAGATGTGTGGCTCTGGGCCAGCAGAATTCCCCAAAGGAGAGCTGACTTCTCCTTACTTCATGTCAGGGCAGGATTAGATGGGATATTGGGAAGGAATTGTTCCCCAAGAGGGCGGGGAGGCCCTGGCACAGGGTGCCCAGGGAAATTGTGACTGTCCCTGGATCCCTGGCAGTGTCCAAGGCCAGGCTGGACAGGGTTTGGAGCAACCTGGGACAGTGGAAGGTGCCCCTGGCCACGGCAGGGGGTGGGACAGGATGAGCTTTAAGATCCCCTCCACCCCAAACTACTCTGTGAATCCATAATTCAATGACTTCCAAGCCCTTAGCTCCTCATCCCACTGAAAGGCTGATCTCAGAGAAGTTCCCAAATTTGGGATAAGAGGTCCTGGAGCAGGCACAGCAGTGCTGGGCTGTGTGTTCACCAGTCCCCAGGCAGCAGCACGATGCCAATCCCACACCCAGCTCAAAGCTATCCACGGAGCAGGGCTGGGGCTGCTGCCACACGTGCCCTTGACTTCACAAACACAGCTGCAATACTCACAAGCAAAGGTGCATCTGCATCACTGCAGAGTCATGCAGTTTAAAAATAAAAGCTTGAAAATGACTTTCTAAATTGAAATAATTTAAATTAGAAAAACGATTTTAAGATGCGTATTTTGCAAAATTTTTCCAAGGGAGAAGAATCTCAAGGCAGTGAAGCAGTGGAAGTCACTGGGTAAGCACTGGGAACCAGTGTCTGATGAAGTGCCAACCCATCTTTCAAGCAGAATCCTTGCAAGTACAAAAGAACAAACATTTTCTTTTTACTTTGCTTATTTAGCTCAGTTCAATGACTGCTGCTTTCAAAGTTGAGAAATCAGCTGGGAATTCAGAAAGCAGGAAAAACAGTTTCTCGCTTTTAAATGAGGAATAAAAATAAGGTAAGTTGATGAGCTCTGCCAGATCTATGGTTTTGAAGGACAAGGTAACCAGAAATTAGGTGAAATTTAGCTTAGCAAGACTCACTGTATTTAATAAATGTACTTTAGAAGAAAAGCTCTATTTTGACAGAAGTGTAACACAGCCTTAACATCAAGTAAAACTGCACTTTCAACTGAATTAGTTTCCATCCAAATGGAGCTTGACACGATTTTAAATAGGAATCAGCTGGGAAATATGCAGGATTAACCATGTTCTAATTCAGCACGTAATAAATGTATAGGAAGCAATGTAATTGCTCAGGTTACATCCTGACACCTGCTACAAACCCCTGAAGCTCTCAGCAGAGCGCAAGAAATACAAGTGCAAAACAAAAGGAAGGATCAATTATTCAAACCAAAGTTTCCTGCCTGCTCTTTAAACCACTTTGACTCGCATTGATCCACGTGCTGCAGCCTTAACTTTGTACAATCCCCACCCTCTGAAGCCACACTCAGGGTCCTGCAACATCCATGGGATGCATTTATTGGAGGAACAGAACTTCTGGGATGGATTTCATGGATCTTATCTGCCTGGGAGACAGGTAAATAAATAATAAATTACTGGGAGACATTCCTGCTT
Source organism: Setophaga petechia (assembly GCA_024362935.1). Taxonomy (NCBI): domain Eukaryota; kingdom Metazoa; phylum Chordata; class Aves; order Passeriformes; family Parulidae; genus Setophaga; species Setophaga petechia. The sequence goes on along the minus strand of JANCRA010000085.1, from coordinate 402,914 downwards.
CTGCCCTGGGCAGCTGAGGGAAGGGGAGCAAAGGAAATGCAGGGAGAAGACAACAGGACAACCTGAGGAATTGGAGTATATTTGAGGAAACAAATGCTTCATTCCTTTAGGAAGAAACATGCAAGTTAAAACCAAATCACTTTTTCTGACACCTTCTACAAATATGAAGTAGAAGGGGTTGATTCGCATGGATCCATGTGCTGCAGCCTTAACTTTGTACAATCCCCACCCTCTGAAGCCACACTCAGGTTCCTGCAACATCCATGGGATGCATTTCTTGGAGGAACAGAACCTCTGGCATGGATTTCATGGATCTTATCTGCCTGGGAGACAGGTAAATAAATAATAAATTACTGGGAGACATTCCTGCTTCTGCCCTGGGCAGCTGAGAGAAGGGGAGCAAAGGAAATGCAGGGAGAAGACAACAGGACAACCTGAGGAATTTGAGTATACCTGAGGAAACAAATGCTTCATTCGTTTAGGAAAAAACATGCAAGTTAAAATCAAATCACTTTTTCTGACAACTTCTAAAAATATGAACTAGAAGGGGTTGGGCATGAGTTTTGTATCACATGGAATATACAGGAAATGTTCAAACAGGTGTAAGAAGCTGTTTAGAAATTATTAAACTGCTATGAGCAAGCAGAGCTGGTCACTCCCATGCTAGGAAGCTGCAAAAGCAATGACAAGAAATTTAGGGAGCAATTTACTCACTGTCAAGAAGTAGAGGTTTTAGTCTAAATGAGGAATAAGGCAATTGATAAAATTTCCTATCAGATCCATTCAAGTCACCAAGATCAGACACCAAAACTATCACAAGCCAAGGCCAGAGCTTTCCAACAGCCACACTGGCAAACTCAAAGAGGATGAAAAACTTGAGATTTTTGGTCAGGAGAGCTGTTTGAGTTTTATTTTAAAACAAAGGCCCGGTAATGTGCAACCTCTCCATGCATATCTGACTAAATCTGAAGCAGCCTTGAGGAGAAGGAGCTGGGGGTGCTGCTGGATGAGGGGCTGGACATGGCCCAGGTGGGGGCACTGACACCCCAGAGCCCCCCATGCCCTGGGGTGGTTCCCCAGGGTGGGCAGCAGGGATGGGGGGGATTCTGCCCCTCTCAGGTGAGACCCCACCTGCAGAGCTGCCCCAGCCCTGGGGCCAACAGCCAGGAGGATGTGGAGCTGCTGGAGAGAGACCAGAGGAGGCCACAGGGATGCTCCAAGGGCTGGAGCCCCTCTGCTCTGGGGCCAGGCTGGGAGAGCTGGGAGGGTTCCCCTGGAGAAGAGAAGGATCCAGGGAGAGCTCAGAGCCCCTTCCAGGGCCTAAAGGGGATCCAGGAGAGCTGGAGAGGGACTGGGGACAAGGGATGGAGGGACAGGACACAGGGAATGGCTTCCCACTGCCAGAGGGCAGGGATGGATGGGATATTGGGAAGGAATTCTCAGCTGGGAGGGTGGGAAGAGTCTGGAATAGAATGCCCAGAGAAGCTGTGGCTGCCCCTGGATCCCTGCAAGTGTCCAAGGCCAGGCTGGATGGGACTTGGAGCACCCTGGGACAGTGGGAGGTGTCCCTGCCCATGGCAGGGGGTGGGATGGGATGAGCTTCAAGGCCCCTCCCCACCCAAACCCTTCCATGACTCCAGAGCCTCACAGAGGTGAATGAACACTGCAGCCCTGCATGCCAAGAGCCACATCTGCAGGGACACAGGCCAGGCCATGGGGTTTGGACCCATCCCATAATATCCCAGCACTGAAATGGCCTGGGAGAACTGCAGTACTGTGTTTGCTGTGCAGTGCACTTGCAGGGTATTTTCAGGGATGTTCTCCAATGGCCTTGTCTACACAAATTGGGAGGATTAAAGCAGAGCTCAGAGCAATTTGAATAAATCTGCACAACCCAAGTGTCACTGTGAGTGCCTCACCAAGCCTCATCTGAAATTGGTTCCCCATCAGCTTAAATTTGTGTCTCCACACACAGGAGCCCTGCTGAGCACAGGAGGCAACACCCACAAATTGACCTCTAACCACTGCCATGCACAGAAGTAAAAGTGATTTACACCTGGTTGTAATTTCACCCAGTGTAAGGTGTGTATATATAAATAAATTTTATGTACATACAAATGCATTTGGGTGTATATAAAATATACCCAAATACAGGAAAAGAAGGCACCCACTTGTGCTCCAAAACCATCAGCTTCTCCCAGCCATTTCATAAACCTCACAACCAAATCCAGACCTACTTTATGTTTTTATAAAGTCTGCAACTAAACCTTGAAATAAATAAATAATAAAAGGTCATAATTCATCATCCTGACATCAAATCAGCAGACTGGGACTCCAGTATATCAGAGTGATGGATATAGACTTGTTTTAAGGATGGTTTAGTCTGCATTATGCCAGAACATTTATTGTTGCCTTTAAGACTGTTTCTTTTCCAAGATGTTTCAAATAAAAGCAATAGTCTTCTTCTCCCTTAACTGCCTGTCTGAGAATGCAATATTCAGCAAAAACAATTTTCCCCAAAAAAGCATGACTAGAGAAGCAACAGGACAGCGAGAGCTAGAAAACACAATTTCTTGTTTTTCCTTATTTTCTCCTGCTTGCCAGGTGATCTAATAACCACTCTTTGATGGATATCACGATTTAAGCCTCTCTAAGGCAAAAATCCTTCCTAATAAATGTCCAACCAGCACGAAATCTCTCCCTCCATCACTTATCACTGCTGGCATTTTGCTTTGCCACAGAGGCAGGATGCTGGAGCTCCACGTTCCTGGGCCCCACTGTCCCACAAAGGACCACAACCAGTCCTCCCAGTCCAGCTTCCAGCTGCTCCCTTGACCTCCTCACTCTGCTTTTCATGAGATGACATAAAAAAGCTGTTTTATCTCCCTAAACATAAACTCTGCTCTTGTATCAAATGCTGTTCAATGAATGAATACACACTTTCAGTTGTGAGTCATATATACACACACATAATTCCATCAGCAGAGCATACTCCAAATTATTAATTCTCATCTCAGCCTCTGATGATGGTAAAACACATCAACTTTACAGGCACAAAGAGATCTGACAAAAAACTCAGATGTCCTGTCCACCTTGGCTGCTGTGTACAACACTCCTTCCCTTTGCCCTGGGTTAAGATCACATTTCTTAACCTTAAAAAAAAGTCCAACTTTTTGCAAACAGCTCCATGGGCCACCCTGTGTCCCACTAATACTTCAAGACACAGCAGATTCATAAAACCATTCACCAGTTTAGCCAGAACATTTTCTTAATTACAAATATTGATAAAAACCTGAATCCCTTCTGCCTCTCAGACAATCCCAGCAACACTGACAGTGCTGCAGAACGTGCCCAGGAGACAGAACATTCACATTTGCTGCAATTATTTCAGGGACCTTTTCCTAATACCTCAAGTCCACCAAGAGACAGCAAGTCAGTACCACCAATATGGGAAGTTGCTGTTTGATCCAGATCTGAATGAGACCCCCCTCAGGTTTGATTTCTGTTGTAAATGGTGCTTTGTAAGCACAACTGGTAATCAATTTGGAAAAGAGGAGAAAATGTAAAGGAACAAATTATCATTTCTACCTGCTTCCCTTGCTCCCCCTGCCCCCATCAGGGTTTTACAACCCTTCTTTGAGCCTGCTTGGGGAAGCAGACAAACCCAGGAGGGAGAGGAGCTGAAAAGGCCCAGCAAAGGGAGGGGAAGGGGCTGCCAGCTCTGCCAATGCAGAGCTGGGGGATGATGTGTTCTGGGAATTGCCCCCATCTTCAGGCAGCTCCCATCACTCCTTTTCCTGCAGCAAAACTGAATCAAATCTTTGTGAGTTAAAAGGGTGCAGGAAGCTGCTCACAGATGTGGAGGTATTTGCTCTTCAAATAAAAAAAGACAAAAAACCCCACAAACCACCCATGTTACAGCAACCCTAGGTCTGCCTGCACCCCTCTTGTGAGAGCACTGCTGTATATCCTTCATTATATTTATAAACAGGGCTGGTTTTGTGTCACAGCCTGTCATTTACACTGACTTCTCTTTCTCTCAGCTCCTGCACAGGAGCTCCCTGGCCTGAGTTTGTAAATACAGATCTGTACAAACAGGAACAGATCCACCATCACACAATATGAGGCCATAATTCCACTGGGGAGAAAGCGTGAAAGGAACCCCAGGTAATGGAATTGTTTGTACATATTCACACAAATAATCTTAGCCCTTGTCCTGACACTAATATAAGAACACAAGTCTTATGGAGCTTGAAATCTTCCCCTGGAGAAACAACTTTGCAAAAGCAATGGAAGAAAGCATGCTGGGAAGAAAAGGCTGTTTGTAGCTTTGCTTGTTATTTAAACCAGGCTGATTAATCTTTAAGATCCAGCAGCTTTTCAGATTTTTGCCTTTCCTCCCTCCCATATTCTACAGCCTTTAAAGTAAGCTGAACCAAGGGCTCAGCTTCACCCAGGGCTGTGCACACAAAGCCCAGCAAGTGCAAAAGCAGCAGCAGTTCAGGTGAGAGCTCAGAGACCACCAGGCAGCTGGGAACAGGGGACAGAAGTGGGACACAAGGAACACAAACCAAGAAAGAACTGGAATGGGTCAACCTCTATGAGATGCTTGAGTACAACAACCACAGCCATCCAGAAACCATGGCATGGCAACAGGACAGAGCCTGAATCTGTGCCAGGGGAGGGTCAGGCTGGACACCAGGAGGAATTTCCTCATGGAAAGGGTGGTCAGGCATTGGAACTGCCCAGGGAGGTTTGGAGTTCCCATCCCTGGAGGTGCTCAAGCAAGGCCTGGATGTGGCACTCATGCTCTGGGCTGGGTGACAAGGTGGGAATCAGTCACAGCTTGGACTCAATCTTTTTAGTCTTTTCCAACCTTAATGATCCTGTTGTTTTAGTTTTTCCAGTTGTCTTCTCCAGCTGGAACCATCAGGGTTCATGTCTAAGCTTTCACTTCAAAAACGAGATCGCAGGTCCTGGTAAAATTTGAGATTGACAACCAATACATTCTCAAAGCTAACACATAAAAAAAAGTCTCACTCCAAAAATTTGATAAAAGATGGTAATATTGACAGCTTGCTTTCATATGCAGCAAGGTGGGAATGGAGGGCAAGAAGAAGATATCCAGAGAAGAAAGAGGAATGAACAGAAGGCATTTATAAGGAGTCTGGTACCTGGAGTGTGGCACAAAAGCCAGGCCACATTCCTGAAACCCTCTTGTAGCCTAAAGCCCTGACTGTGGGGTATCCACCCCATAAGGTGAAATATCTCTATAAATACTTTCAGGTCTGGGCTTTAAGAAGTGAAAGGTAGTCCAAGGAAGCCCTTCAGCACACCAGTGGGAAACCTAAACCTGGGTTATGTGGAACACCAGAAAAAAAAAGCTGTAACAAAACCTCAGTGTGAAGCACAGAAGATTTCAACCAGGAAACAAGGCAAGTGCAGCACCTCACTTTGCCTAAGTTACTTGGGAAATAAGGAATGGAGAGAGAGAATCAGACCACCATTAGTCTCTGGGATATAACTGCACCATGTGAAGGCTGTTTGCCTTTGCTAGAACAAAAAATCCTGCCTAAACTATATAGATGCAACGCATATACTGCACAAAAACCAAGTTTACATAATAAAGAGAATATATATTTGCTTTGATCTCGAGCTGCCCCATAAATTTTTAATAACAGCTGTAAAACAGAAATCTTTGGCTAGAAATCCTCAGCAGCAATGAAATTCAAGCTCCCTACTCATTACAGGTTAAGAAAACTCATTTCCAATCCATTCCTTGTAGAACTGTTACCAACTTCTTACAAGGAGAAATGCAAATGTCATTCTCAGCTATTTATTTGCAGATTATTCTCTTCAGCCTGGCTCTCTCCAAAACAGAGGGATAAGGGACTATTCAATCTGGTTTGTCATCTTTGGTCCTATTAGCAGAGGCATTGCTAAATTCAGATATCACAGTCCTCTCATTTTATATTTCACTGGAAGGATGCCTCAATCTGTTTTTTCTTTTTTTTTTTTTTCTCAACAGAAAAACTGTTAAACCAAAAGTACTAAAAAAAAAATAACTTCTCTACGATGCACCACAAATAGATTACAGTTTCTAGTTCAAGTGCAAGGGGACAAAGAAACCAAAATCTTTTTATATGCAGACATTAAAGTAAAAGCAGGAAACAGACTTAACAACTGGCAAGAAAAAAACATTAACCCTTGTGCTTTCAGTGATGCAACTCACAGAACTTCCTTTGCTTTCAGCTCCTTCCCCCCACTGAAGAATCACCACCGTTGTCCAGCATTTCAAACAGTGTGTTTACACATCCCCTATAAAAAAAATAACCTTTCAGGTAAATTGGGAGGCTCCAAAAAGCATAACTATCAAATACATTATCTAGGGGGAAAAAAATACAATGAAATAGATAGGAAATTCTTTGTTCAAGTCTTACATATATCACTGTATGCAAGGGAAATGTCACACAGAGGCAGTTTTTAGGAGGAAGGTTTTTAGAAAACAGTATTTAAAGCCAGTATTTGGGGGTAGAAAGAGAACAGATGATTACAGTGCTGTGTGATAAGATGAGAAAGAGTGAGCTAATGGGATATAAAACTGCATACACTGGAGACAGCTTTACAAGTTAGAGAAATGACAGGCAAATAGCAATCACATCCACACCAGAAAGGCACTGACAGGTCAGAAAAAACCTTCATTTTCTAAAGGACAGCAGACTTAGTCCCTGCCTATGAAGAGTACACAGAGCTGGAGTTAAACAGTAACTCAGAGTCCAGGAGATGTTTGGAGAGCGCCCAAAATGGAGAGAAACCATTCCCTGCCCTTATTCCCCAGGGTTTGTGCCACTCTGGACACAGCCAGGGGTGTTTCTCTGGATGCAGATCCATCAGAAATCCAAGCTGTGCCCTGCCCTCCCTCCCTGCCAGGGCTGAGCACTTGCAGGGTCTTGCTGGCTCTGAACTTTGGACACTCCCCTGATCACTTCCACCAAAACTGTCCCTTATTCCAGTCAGACCATGAAGTTACACATCCATGTTCTCCCAACTGATTCCATGTGAAGCAAGTACCAGAATTATTAAACAGTCCTGTGAACACACTGGTGAGCATGGGAATGGGAAGGACTCACTATCCAGCTCACAGAGGCTAAATACTGGATTTGTTCATGCTTAAAGTGGCACAGGACTGAACAGGGATTGAAAGAAAAACACAACAATAAGAATGGAACAAGGGTGACTTAAATTAGAAATTAAGGGCACTTCCTCACTAGGAACTGAACTAACACCTCCAGATCCATCAGAAATCCAAGCTGTGCTCCCTGCCAGGGCTGAGCACTTGCAGGGTCCCCTGATCACTTCCAGCAAAACTATCTCTTATTCCAGTCAGACCATGAAGTTACACATCCCATGTTCTCCATGTGAACCAAGTAGCAGAATTATTAAACAGTCCTGTGAACACACTGCTGAGGATGGGAATGGGAAGGACTCACTATCCAGCTCACAGAGGCTAAATACTGGATTTGTTCATGCTTAGACTAGCACAGGACTGAAGAGGGATTGAAAGAAAAAGACAACAAAAAGAATGGAACAAACCAAATTGAAAAAAAAAAAAAGGTGACTTAAATTAAAAATTAAGGACATTTTCTCACTAGGAACTGAACTAACATCTCCCTTCACAAGAGCTACCTGGCCTCCAGGTATGGGACATTCAGCAGGGGAAAACACTGCAATGGACATGGCTTGGGATCCAACACATCTCAGCCTCCCTTTGGGTGGAAAAGGGGGATACAGAGAATATCCAGAACACCTGCAGCACACAGTGAGGATGGCTGCAAGGATGTGCAGGGGAGGGGTCCAATGTTTGCCTTGTTTCTCCAGGCTCTCCTCAGCATCCACCACTGCACTATCCAGCCTTGTGCCAGAGATAACACAAAACTCCTCATCTGACCCCAACAGCACATTTCCTCCAGCTGATTTTAACTGAACTCAGTTCCTATGCTGAGTTTTGCAATTCTTGCATAAACATTACTTTAGAGCTGCCCAAATGCAGAGTTACAGACCTGCACAGCCCTGTGGTGGTGCAGCTCAGAAGCAGCTCCAGGCAGCACTCTCAGGACATTCCCCCTTATTTCTGTACCATTCTGCCCTGCAAAAACAGAGCAGCAAAGCAGGAGCCTCACTCAATCCTCAGAGTTTATCATGTAAAATGTCAATTAAACAACTGCATTTTAAGTCTCCCCTGTGCCAGCCAGGGTGTTCAATCCAGTAAGAGTTGAATGTCTTTAAGAACAACAGTAAAACACTTTAAAAGCTCTCCTTTTCAAAAATAAGGTGAGAGAGAGAACAGGGGACAGGATGAAAAGCACAAGGATGCATCTCCATGAAAAGGATCAGTTGAATTTCCCCCTTTGCACAGAGCACAGAACTGCAGAGGCTGGACAGCACCTCTTGAGCTTGTCCAGTCTAACCCCCACCTTAAGTGCAATTTTCCAGTGCAACCTGCTCCAAAAATAACTGTGCAGGAACATGATGATCCACCTGGATTTAGGCTGGTGCTGGGGTAATGACTGGGCTACAAAAATACATCTTCCTACAAAGCCCAGCAGCCTCAGAGCCCGGGGGTAGGCATGGCCCAGCAGGGTGGTTTCTGAAACCTGAGGGAATGTTGCTAAATCACTTTTGTTTGGTGGCTGACTAAGGCCAAAACCAAAAAGTCAAGGCAAAACTGGGTTCAAGTTAAATTTAGAACTGGGAACTGTGACTGCAAATGGTACAGGAATGGATACAAAAGAAAAACCATCAACAATAGCAGGGAAAACAGGCAAGAGAAACTCGAGGTGCAGCATCAAAACACGTAATTTGCATTTTCTCTGCTTTCTGTAAACACCAGTCACAGTCCAAGACTCTCCTCAGCAGCTGTAAGAGCACAGAGCTTGTACCCAGCACATCCAGATTGATACAGGAGAGTTTAGGAGGTCTGCCCAAATAATGTCTCCACACAATTATAGCTCAGAAGTCATAACCCCTCCCTTTAATATTAAAGGGAAAAAGAAATCACATTTGCAGCCAAAATGTGCTGATAATACTGCAATGGCAGCATGGCCCTGAGCCTGCAGCCTTCTCAGAAGTCATTCTCATTAGAAGAAAAGTGAAGGATCATCCTCTTCATCCACTGATTTGCAGGACATGTCACACACCCTGCTCACTGCAAAGGCAGCAATGTGGAATTTTTCAGGAGTGGGCAAGGGGAGTTTAAGTGTTTCAACCCCACCCCTGTGCAGGTTTTATTTGGAAAAGATGGAAAGCATAAAGCACAGCTGGGAAACAGCACCAGGAAGACACCAGAGGCAAATTTCTGCCATGAGGGGTGGGGGGAAGGCTGCTCACAGTAAATTGTTTTGTCAGATAACTGCAGGGAAGGCCAATGTCTCCTCTGGAAGGAAGGCTGACAGTAAAAGTCTGTCAGAAGCAAAAACAATGGAGAATTAATTATTCTTAAATATGAAAGGACCTAGAACTCAGTGATCTGCTAATTAAAAACAAAATAGCCACAATATAGTTCCAGTTCAGTTCTTGTGAGAGCCAACAGAGAGCAATCCCACTGCCTCTAACGTCAGTAAGAGATTGTTTTAAGGACTCAACCCTTAAAGATATCGAAATTAAATGGAAATTGCAGATATTTAGTACTCATCTACTCCATATTCAAATATCTGAGCTCACACAAAATACACAAGAGAGTCTTCACCAACTCATTGTGTTCCAGCAGTTCTGGAAATCACTGAAAAGTAACTGGCAAACCAACTAAACTTCATTGGTGTAAAGCTGCTACTTGAAGGCAGTTCAGGAGGGGCTCAAAGCAGTGAAATTTTATTTTTGTTTCAGCTGGCCATGCAGTGGGTAGGAAGCACAAAGCAGCTCTGATGTGCAAGAAGTAGCACAGACAAGCTCTGTGACAGGGAGAAGGAAAGATAAATTGTGACTTTCTGTGAAGATGACAACACTTAAAATTAAATGTCCTTGTCTTAATTTCTGCTCCCACGTAGCCAGTGGGTTGTGTGAGGGACAGAAGAAAACTCAGGTTTCCCCAGCCTACCTTTCCCACAGTGTTTTGCAAGACAGGGAGGGAGTAGAGAGGTTTTCCAGATAAATCAGGATCTGCAGGCATCCAGCTGCAGGATCCCCAGCCTTTTGTGAGAAGTTCTCTTCTCACAGTGTCTATAAGCCATCCATCAAAGGATCCACAAAAACCCCCAAAAAAGTCCCAGAATCATTTGGGTTAGAAAAGACCTCTGAGATCATCAAGTCCAAGCTGTGACCAATCCCCACCTTGTCACTGAGTGCCACATCCAGCCCCTCCTGGGACACCTCCAGGGATGGGGACTCCAAACCTCCCTGGGCAGCCCCTCCAATTCCTGACCACCCTTTCCATGAGGAAATTCCTGCTGATGCTGGAAATGCTGGACAAGCAGCAGTGCTGAAACACAAAGCAGAATGGAAGGGTTTAAACCCACCCTCCCTGAGCCCTGTGCCTCAGCATGGGCTAAAGGGAGGCAGCTCTCACAGTTTTCAGACTCACAATATCCCAGTTTGGAGAAGGTGCCCACATCCTGTGCTCCAAGCCCTGGACAGCAGCAACTCCTTTAAGGACAAGCAGAGGAGATGGCCATGACAACTCCATGGTCACTTCTCCCTTTTACCTGCCAGCTCATGAGTCAGACACCTCTAAATTAGGAGGGACATTAATTGAGGGACATTTATTGAGCCTTTCTCTGAGCCATGGGCACCTCAGAGTGACTGACACCACCCTGAACATCACTGGATGGATACCCTGTGCTCAGGGCTTAAATCTTCCCCTAAAGCTTTCATTTTCCACTAAATTAAAAAAAAACTCAAAATCCCAAAATCTGGAGCTTCATCCTCTAGCCAGGCAAAGGCCTGAAGAGCAGCATACCTGCATTCCACTTTCCACCCTGGGTTATTAGCCAGACTGTTTATAAAACAATTTTAAAATGCCAGCTTTTATGTATTACAGTTTTATTAATCTTGAATGATACATCATAGGTGCAGGATGCATAAAAGGGTTACAGAAACATGGTTTGCATTTTAAAATGCTTTAGTGAAAACAAATGAATTCTCTTTATTAAATGAATTGAACCTTGCTGTGTCCTCCACGGAAAGATTTCAGTATTAGTGAATCTCCTCCCTCATTTTTCTCTTTTCCACCTTATGTTACGGGAGGAAAACAAGAATTTCGGCATTTACAGCTCCCAAATGGTTTCTCAGTTTTGAATTAAATAGGCTGTGATATGAACTATCTGAACACACAGAAATAAAGGAAATATTCTCCATGCACATGCAGAAGAGGCTACTTCTGACAAAAACCAGGTTTACTGTTTTGTCAGCCTCTGGTTCCATGTGCTCAGCCAGGAGTGACACTCACCACTCCACTTGGTTTGACTGGATTTGAGATATTGGCAGTACAAATACCATGCTGAGGTTCTGCTGGAGTCCATTACAAGAACAGAGGCATTACAGCAAAAAACTTAGGCTTTAGAAAAAGGAATTTTTATATTTTAACCTATTTTAAGATTAAACTTTTTTAAACGAAAAAAACAGATTTTGAATTTCAGTTATAAACTCAGGTTTAGGTGTAATTACAAAGAGAAGGGAGAGATGCTTCATTGCTGGTTTTATCAGCCAACTTAGCCAGCAATCAGCTTTTATTCTTATCAAAGATACAGATGCATCCATTTGCCATTAAACAGATCTGTTTCCCACTAACTGGACACAGCCTCCAGGCTCCAGATAAGCAGGAATCTGCCTTCCAGCATCCAGAGTACAGGAATTTTAACACCTTCCTGGAGCAGCATTTCAACTGATCATTAGTGTCAACAAATACAATCCAAATGGATTGTCCCAAACCTCTTTGGAAGCAGAGACTCTTTTCTGCTTGTTCAGTGTTTAACACCCTGGAGGGCCCAGTTCCAGCAGTGCTGCCACTTTAATCTTCATTTTAACTATTTTATGAGTCATTTATACACCAAGGTAACCCACCTCAGCAATCAAATACAACAACCCAAAAAAGATCTGGATCCCAGTTTTCTGGTTTTACAACCTCAGAGGGGAAAGAAGATAATACCTGAACAAGTTCCATGTTCCAAGCCCAAGGTTTTATGGAGGAAGAGGAGGCTGGAAGGGGAGAGAGGGAGGGATGATCTTTCCACAGCACTGCAATGGCACAGCAAAGCACCACGTTTAATGTGATCAGGCTCTACATTGCAGCCATATGGAAACAATTTCAGCCAATAAACAACTCCTGCAAGAAGACAGCAGAGGAACAGGAGAATCAGATCCTGATTTAACCAGGAGGCAGGAGAGCTGCTGGCTCAGCTCAGAGGCTGCCATGACATGAAATATCCACCTCCACCAGAACTCCACAGCTTTGGGTCCTCATCACTCACCTTCCACTTGCACACCTCAGAGTGCAGGAGTACCAGTGGCACAGGCTCTCTCTCAGTTTCCTCCCCAGCCTCCAAGATCTTGTTCCTCAGTGCTCTCCCCTTTTTTCTCTCTTCCCAATCTTTCCTCAAGGCCTATCACAGTGGCCAGCTTCCCACCCGATAGCCAGAAGGGAAGCAGACACCCCAAACTTTAGATACTGGCCCGACCTCACTGCAATTTATCTGCCTGGAATTTGCAGGTTTCAAAACAGAGATTTTTCTCAGAGAGCAAATCCTTAAAAACACCCAACTTGGAAAAAAAAAAACCAACAAACCAACCTAAAACACCACACATTTTACTTCTTCCTGTTAGTGGTATTTAAATGAGGTTTGGTTTTAAGATTCCACATTATCCAGGATCCTAAAAACCAGTGGCAAAAATACTGCCTCTCCTGCAGAAGACAACATTCCTGTGCACTGCTGATTACAGCTGCAATACCAGGGAGTAAAAGCTAAATCAGTTTGGGACAGGAAAAGGGAAATTCAAGGGAACAGCCAGCAAGCAAAGGCAGCTGCATTTTTAACAAAAAGCAAGAAGGCACAGTGCTATGAATAAATCAGAATTTCCTTGAGTGTGACAGAGGAGTGACACCAGTATTTATGAGAATAATGCCCATGAACTGAAGGGTAATTCACGAGTGCCTTCAGAAGTAGCTGCTTTTGAAGGTGGGAAGTTCATCACTTCCACAATTCCACAGGATCTGGCAGCAGATGCACCACGACCACCCCAAAAATGCTGCCATTTTACACTTGAGGACATCCAGGGAAAAAAAGGCCTTGGGATGTTTCTCTTAAAAACAAAAGTGCAAGACTCAAGGTATCTTAAAAAACAAACACAGTACCAGTAATAAAATTTAAACCCCAGTAGCTTCTAGTGGAAGGGAAAAACACTGGGGAAAAAAAACCAAAACTGGGAACAGCTGACTGGAGCAACATATCTTTGTCACATGAAGCATCTTCTAATTCACCAGCAATAAAAGATGATTCCCAGCAAATCCATTAGCAGGGAAATATTTAAATCAGCCTCAAAGCCATGCACCAAAGAGACCTTTCACCCCAGGCCAGGAGGATGTTTCTATTTCACCAGTGCTCAGCGAGAGGATGGAGCAAAGCTGTAAGCTGGGTATCCATCCTGGCAGAGAACAGAAAAAGAAAAATCTGTGTTTTCCCAGTAAAGAATTACCAAAACAAGGACACCAGCAGTGCCAGTCAGCACGTTTTAATGGTAAATGTCTTGCTAAAGGACTAACTTTGTTCTTTTGAGATCACAAATGCCTTTGAGCACAGCCAGGTGCACGCACAGAGAGTACTCTGGTGCTGGTGGAAACCCACACTGGCTGCCTCATATCCGAGAGCTGTCAGTCAGACACTTCTTCATCTACTTCCTGGCATTGCATCATGCTAATTTTTTTTTGTCACTAAATTTAAGGTCTGATGCAGTTCAACATTTTTATCACTGCAGATAAAAATCTGTGAGCGACACCAGGACTGTAGCACAACAGGACATCATGAGGAGGAAAGGACAGCAGGAGAAAGGAGGCTGAAAAGCTGCCTTAAGTTAGCTCAGGAAAGCCAAACCCATCAGAATACAAAGGCTAATTTATAATCTAAAAAATGCAGACTGCAACTACTAAATGGCAGACTTTACTTGAGTAAAGAATGTCAGTGCTGGGCAGCGAGGCTCATGAACAGGATTTCCCTATGCAAAGGGGCTCCTGGGAACCCTTTCAGTGGCTGGGCAGCAAAAAGGGCTAAAAGCACCTCAGAATTTGGTATGGGTCAGGCACAGGCTGGAGCAGGCACCTTCTTTGGTCTCCACAATGTTAAAAATAAACGGAGACCATGAAGAATCACCGGATGATCTGAGTGCAGGAGAAAATGCCTCAGAGTGAGACTTAAAAGCTCAACTCTGTTTCCTTATCTATCAAGTAACTTGATTACAGAGTGTAAGTACCTTCATGGCAAGAAAGTCCTGGATACTAAAGGGCTCTAATCTTGTCAGGAAAATCCTAACAAGAACCAGCGGCACAACTTGGACTAATTCAAATTAGAACTCAGCCTCTTATAACTACCAAGAGAAGTGATGAGCCTGAAATTACCAGTGATGGACACTCAGGGCTGGAAAGCTTTCAAATTGTTTTTAGCCAAACATCATTTACTGGTCTCAGTTTCAGAGTAAATGATTAAAATTTAAAGGCCTGTGATACAAAGCATATAAAACATATCAGGGAAGGCAATTTAATTATCTGTTCTCGCCTTAAATTTTATGAATCTCCAATATGTTAACATCACTCAACTTCTGTGGACCAGGAAATTAAAGGTGGAGGGATAAGTTTCAAGTTCAGCAAGTTCCCTCTTTTTCAGACTTATCACAAAACAGCACCACTCCACCAAGCAGACAGAGCTCCCATGAAATACAAACAAGGAATGACCAGCTATGATGTCTGGAAACCACATGTAATGCAATTTAGTTGGGCAAACTCTGATCAGCTACTTACTCCTCCCACCTGGGCCATGAAAAATCAGTATTACCTTACATAACCAGTTCTCATTCTGGCTAACTACAGCTCTGACACCCAGGGTCAAACTCCCAAGAGCAGCAGCACCCATTAACAGCTAGCCAAGAATCTCCACATACTTCTGAAATATAAAAGTATCTCAACAGCCCTGAAAGGGTTATTTCCATATCCCACACTGCAACAGGGGCAAGTCAAAAAGTTTGCCCTGGGTCATAAAAGTCAAAAAGTTTGCCCTAGTCTTTATGGTAGAGCCTAGAAAGGAAATTTCATTGCCAGGAAGAACTTCCCAAGACTCAAGCACCACTTCCATGTCAGAGCTGCTGCACACCCAGTTCCTCAAAGCCCCAAACGCTGCCTGTTAAATCACAAAGAGATTTCTGGTGAAAGCTGACATTGTAATCAGAGAATCTGATCATGGCAGAGAAACTGTCCAAAGTAAAGGTCAGAATAAATATCCAAGCAGGAACAGCACTTGTTTTTGATGAACTAACTAACTGCTTTCTGCTGCCATCAGTAGTACAGAGCCATGGCAAGAACAAAAAGCAGATTCAGGGCTTGCCTCAGAGCTCAGAAGGAACGGGCAGCTCGAAATGCAGGAAATTACTATATGCTGCACTTCCCAATTGATAGGGCAAGGGCTTATCAGAAGAACAAAACTGGCTGTTCACAAGGCCACTGACAGAGTAGCCTACACTATTGTTTCAGTGGCAGTTATCCTGCCCCTGAACTTAAAAATTCTTAGGAAGTGAAGAGAAAAGAAAAAAAGGCTTCTTAAATATGAAGTTCAGAAGTGGGGAGATGACCAATACCAGGAACTCTGGATAAGCAAGGTTCAACTGGGGGCAGAGCCAAACATAATTAATAGAAGTTTTATGCCTGGCTTGTAAATTCCTTCTTCAACCCAACATTAAAATCCCATCTACCACCACAGCAGTGAACGGGATTCATGTATATTTAATAAAGCTTAAAAATGCAACTTATACATATGGAGAACAAAAAAATGCTACCTCTGTGCATGAGGTAGGTGTCAAAATTTGTTTCCTCAGGCTGGAAGAAACTCTTCCCTGGAAGCAACACTCCACCCATTGGGCAAATGGAGATTGGAAGCACTACCTGCCAGCATTCCATGGACACACACATGAAGTGGGATCTTTGTCAGGCCCTATGACAGAAGTGATTTAGGTATATTCATGTACAACCTGCAGGAAGGGCTCTGCTTGGTAATGAGTTTCAGGCTTGTGATAGCACTGAAATCAAGATGAGATGATGAAGTGAACATTCAGAGTGGAATTCTGTAGGAAAAAGTGAACTGACCTTCCACAGCTCCTGGTTGGCTGCACAGGAAGATAAAGCAGAGCTCACTCTCCCTGTCAGGAGCACTACAGCAGCTCCCTGTTTTAAGAGCAGACTAAAGTTCAGACTCTGCCTGCAGCTTTGATTTAGAACTGGGAAAGGGAAACCTCCACGCAGACAGGGAGAATAACCAGTTATAGATTATTTCTTTTAATTCTTAATAAAGCACATTAAAACAGCAATTGTTCAACCTGCTGGTGTCTGTATTAACATGGGGCTGAAGTAAAACAAGTAACAGACACGCCTGTGCATTCCTGGCATAGATCAGAAGTCCAACACCAAAAAAATCCTATTTAATGAAGCAGAAGAAAAGCAGTACAAGAAAGAAGGGAATCCCTCGCAGTCTTGTGAGGAAGTTTGCTTTTCACCTGATGGGAGGTGGAATATAATGGATTTAAAAACAAGAAAAATAACTAAGTAAGGATGAGAAGTGTCAAGCCACAGAAGTCAGTGGGATATCCTCCTATCACCATAAAAAATAACCTCTGGACTTAGATATTCTAATAACCACATCAGACGACCAGCAAATAAATTCCTCATAAGGTTACTGTATATGAGTATATCACAGACAGAAAGTGCCACAGATGGGGAGCAGACACCTGCATTGAAGTGCTGCTGCCTCAGTCTGTGACCTTACATGAGTCACTCGGCCCTCGTGCCTCAGTTTCTCCATTTGTTCAACACCAATACCTCTGTCAAGCACTTCTACACATTTACCAACAGAGGTACAAAGTATTGTTTTGGTGTGGAACAGCAAAGGAGGGCAGTGGCTCAGCTGAGTGGGAGCCACTGGAGCCGCGCTGCTCCGGCCATGAATCGATCGGCCCTGATTAGGTCGGGCTTTACAAGGCTGGAATTGTCACAGCAGGGACTCTGGGACTGTGACACGAGCCCTGACACAGGCGGTGTCACACAGGCAGCCTGCACCAGCAACAAACCCCTGCTAAACCCAAGTGCAACAGCAAAGAACAGGAGCTGCCCAAACCCAAGAGAGTTTTTAAGGTTATCAAGGATAAAAGCTTCTCCACGTGCTCATATGACCACAGGATAACGCTGTGTAAGCGCCCAGTTCAGAGGGGAAGGATATAATCAAGAGCACGTTTCAAGAAAGGGATATATTCACTTGAAATCTGCAGGCACAACACAAAAATAAATGCATTTCTCACAGTGACAAGATGAAATTTTTGGTTGGTCAGCGACTACAAAGCTGATTCTCTACTTCTGGCTGTGGAGCACATGACAGCCTCAAATACGTAAGAGCATTTTATCTGCCAACTTGCAATGAAGACCACATAGTTAATAGTTTGCAACCTCCTTTCCCCCAGAAGATCTTCAGAGTTGAGTAATAAAATTCCTCACATGATTTCAATGAGAGGGTTCACTTGTCAGGGGCTGTTTGGAGATAGTATCATATGTCAGGGAGGTGCTGCTCAGATCAAGTTTTCCAACCTTGTGTTTTCAAGGCTGGACTGAAAATGAGAAAAAAAAAAACCCAAAAAAAAAAACTTCAGGCGATAAAGTTTGAAACTGGAGAAAAGAGAAATAATCTCTAGATGTTATTTTCAAAATGTCAAAGCTAGCCAATTAATGAGGGGAGGAAGAAAAACTGATTAAAGCCCTGACAAACCCTTGAGATCACAGACTGATTGCGAGTTCTGCTGCAGACTCCCTGTAGAAACCTGGGCAAGTTGATCCCTCTACACCTTTGTTTGCCACCTGCGAGACAAAAAATAGCACTTTCTTTTCATATCCTGTCATTCTTGCTTGTATTGTTCCCCAAATTAAAAGCATTTGTCAAAACACTTATCTTTAGCATTAACCCTGGGAATTGCATTCACAGCTACCACACAACCCGTTTGCATGACTGAGTGTTCAGATACAAACTCTTAGTACACTTTGCTACCCAGCCATCCTAATTTAATAGGAGTCAGAAGGGAGCTTTAACCAATACAGGAATGCTAAAATACAGTTCATTACTAATCTTACAAATAAAACCAGCTTTAAGGTTACGAGTTACACTGACCCTCCTCCTCAAAAAAAAAAAAAAATCAAATTCTCCTCATTATGTCCTAAAAATCCTGCTGTAATCACAGTATTGGTCTCACTGCATTGATAACCCACAAGATCATATTATCAGCATAGGTATAATTAAAGCCCAATCCCATGAGGACATGTATGAAGAATCCAATCCCCACTCTGTTAAAATCAGCATAACGTGAAATAAACTTCAGGGACTTCAGAACCAAAGCTGCATGAAGTTATCGACAGGAGGAACAAAGGCATCTCGTTTTTTGCAATAAGATTCTTAAGCTGACAGTATTTTGATTTCAAAATCTAAAACTTTGCAGATGAAAAAGATTTGCTATAAATGCCAATACTGTAGCCTCTCATTCTGTAATGTCCTTAAAAGCCCTGCACAGAAATCATTGTGAAGTACAGGTTGCTTTCTTTAGATTTAAACGTGCTGTTGTTCCCTGAAATTCATTTGTTTTTAACATACAACCAAACACCTTCCCAGATCCCTTGGTATAAGGAACAGTACAGCTTCCTCCTTTCTCATGGCTCAGTTTCATTGAAACTCCCAATTCTCCACCCAAAGACCCAAATTTCACCCCTGCCCCACTGGCACACAACACAAAAAGAGCAGTCCCAAAAGTTAACAACAGAACAATTTTCGACAGTCATGCATAATAAAAATGCATTTTATTAAAAAGTAGATTAGTGTTGAAAACGAATGTCAGAGCCCCACTCTTTTCCCAAATCCAGACAGGAATGAAAAAACATACCAAACACTCCCATGAACCTATGCATTACCACTATAAAGTAAACACTTCATGATAATTTAATTTTCAAAACACTGCACAGCTATCAACTTTTAATATCCCTTTGTAAGAGACCAGTAAGACCCACACAGAAACTGCCCTTAAAAATGAGCTCCCTGCAGCTGACAGCAGCTACAGATTGTATGGAATTATCAGAATCACAATGCCAGAGAGATGCACGTTGTCCACAAAGGTCAATAAACCCAAGGAGTTGCTTGACACTGCTCAGCAAAGCAGTTCTAGAGAGAACCAGGCCTCATTCACACAGGACTTTCTCCCAGATTTCCTTACCCCTCCTTAAAAATCCTGCCGTTTCACCTAGGGTAGCATTCCTGTAACCCAGCTGGCAGCCTGCATACCACAATGTCGTCTAGACCTGCTCGGAACAGTGGGATGACACAGGAGTAAAAATGCTGATGCCTGTTCTGGTGCTTGCACTGGTGCTAAGGGAACGAGGGGAGGAAGAACAGGCAGCACGGAGTGAAACACAAGTTCCTCGTTCCCAGCCTCCTGCCCAGGCTCCTCGGCTAATTCTGTCAAGCAGACAGAAAAAGTTGTGGCCGTCACAGGGCTAAAGAATAATCTTCACATAAGGGAAAAAGAACATTCCCAAATCCCAGTTTTCACATGCAGAAACAAACCCTGCCCTTCCCCACACCGGTGCTCCCCGGACATGCAGATAACAAATGCATCCCTGCACAGACAACATTTTCCATCCCTTTCTCCCTTCTCCCCTCTCTCCATCTCAGAGATGTTTTCTTAGCAATTTGGAAGAGAAATGGTAAAAAGGGAGATGCAAAACACAGAAATAAATTAAGTTTGTTCTCTGCTGTTGATGGCACGGTGGGAGGAAAAAAAATGTTAGGAGTGATAAATCCATATATACCTACTCCAAACTACACCCCGCTTCCCAAGGGACACGGTATAATGGTAAATAAGTATAGATGCAGTTCCTACTAATGAGGCAGGGTACAGCAAGGCCAAAGAAAATGCAATCATCTCGGGGAAAAAAACTGCACAGGACTCCTCCTCTCCCATCCATGGAGGAAATCAAATGCCAGCTGCACCATCCCAGGAAGGAAGCAGAGCCTGTACCTGATGAGCCCTGCAGAAATGAGCGAGTCATATCACGGGACCCGAGCAGGCACTTCAGGCTTTCGCCAGCCCACAGATCGTCTGCAGAGCACGATTCCTCGCTCCGGTATTCTACATGGCATCATTCATGCAAATTGTAGGGATATTTTTCCCCAGCGTTTTCTTTTTTTTTTCCTTCCCTCCATCCCCAGTAGTTTGAAGCAGGGAGACGTAAGTAGCCTCTCCCAGATCCGCGTTCCCTGGCCATCACTTTAACGCTTTCCTCCCTACAAAGTTTAAATCTCCCCAGTTTTTTGTTCATAAACGTTTTGTACTTAAAAACCACCGAATCACGCTCCCAGTGTTACCTGAAGAAACTGAGACAGACCCGACTCCACGAACATGCTTAAACCTTCATTTCCTCTTCCTTCTTCCTTCCCCACCCCCCAAAACAGCAATTTTTTTGTCCCTAACACGAAAGAACGGGGGAAAACCAGCACGTCCAACAGAGGCTTTTCCAGACCTATCGCAAAGAACAAAATGCTTCCGAAGAAGTGCTCTGCAAACATACCAAGCGACACTCCACCAACTAGGGGAAAAAAAAAAGAAGAAAAAAAAAAAGAAAGGAAGGAAAGAACCCATCAGACAAAACTGAGGTCGAGGAACTCGGCGGGGTCTGGCTCGGATGTGTATTCGGCACCTAATCACACTCGCATCTTGTTTTGTTTTAACCCCGAAGCTGAGGCAAACACTCCAGCAGAATGTCCTGCCGCTTCCCCCGACCGCTCCTGCAGTCAAACCGTTCTGACCCAAAACCATCCCGGACACGGGACACAGAAGCATTCACCCACCTCTTCCCAAGAAGTACAAAACAAACAAGCGTCTGACACCCCACCCAAGTTCTCCTCGCACATTTTGGGAATGACTTCCCTCCGGGTCCTCCTCCTCCTCCCCCACCCGTTCCCAGGTTAAACTCGCCAGCACACCGACACCCTTCGGGGCTTTCACGCCTTTGCCCTCCCCGAAAAGCTCCCGAAGCCCCGGGAGCTGCCAGAGAGATCTGGGAGCCGGCGGGGTTTGGGGCACCCCTGAGCCCCGTTCCCCGATCTCCAGCGGCACAAAGCTCCTGAAAAGGAGCCCCCGGAGCCCTCGCACAGCCCCAGTCAGGGCACAGCTCCCCGGCAGAGCGAGGGGGCTCCGTACCCGGTTCCATCCCCGCAGGTCGGAGCCTCCCTACTTCCCCCGCCGTCCCCGGGGGTCCCCGGGACAGGGAGCGCCGGGGGTCGCACCAGCCCACCCCAAAACTCCGCGGCGAACAACACCCGAACAGCCCCAAACCGCAGCACCCACCCAGGCTGAGGGGGCTCCGCGGCCGCCACTCCGTGCCCCACACCCGGGAGATGGGAGGAATCAGAATAAATATACAAATGGCAGGAACAGCGAACCCCAAAGGTGCCCTGCCCTCCCGCTGCAGCCTCCCGGGGACACCTTCCTCCTCTTCCTCCTCCTCCTCCGCGGATCCGGGGCACCCGCGGAGCCCCCCAAAGCCGCGGCTCCAACTCTGCCGCCCGTGCTGAGGGGCTGCCCCTGCCCACCCTTGCCCGCCCCTGGCTGCCCCCCTCACGCACATCCCGCTCTCCGGCTCGGAGCGACTCCCGGCGGTGCCGGCGGAGGGGGGACCCCTTCCCGCTGCCCTCCCTCCCTCCAGCCCACCCACCCGCCCGCCCCCTCCCCTCGCCGCCGCCGCTCCCCCCCCCCGTATCCCCCCTCGACACTCACCTCTGGGTGCTGCCGGCGCCTCCGCCTCACCATGGACCGGCGGGACTGGGGGGGTCCCCCCGCCCGCCCCAGCCCCAGATTGAGGGGAGATTAACGGGGGGCGCGGAGGGACGAGAACAATAGGGGGGAGGAAATCCCTCAGCCCCCCCACGCCCCCCGAGGACACAGCCCCCTCCCCGCCCGGCGCTCCTCCTGCCGCTCCCTCCTCCTCGCCCGCTCCCTCTCTTTTTTTTTGGGCTTTTTTTTTTTTTGGCTCAATCACACCAGACCGACTGTCTTTGTCTGTCTGACAAGCGCCATGTTGATATCAACATCCGAGCCCCCACCTGCTGCAGCTGTGAGACCCTGGGACTTGTAGTTCCCCCCTCCCCAGGGTGACGGGGAGACCCGCTGAGCCGGGACTACAACTCCCAGCGTGCCGCAGGCGCGCGGCGCGCCAATGGGGCGGCGGGGCTGCGCTCGGGGCGGACTACAGCTCCCGGCACGCGTCGGGCGGCCATGACGTTATCTAGGGCGGAGGGGAGGCGGGACTACAACGCCCATGATGCCTCGGGGCGCGGCGGGGCGGGCAGGAAGGGGGGCAGGATTGTCCCGGTAAATAGAACCGGGGGACGCGATGAAGCTGGTGAGTGCCCGGGGCGGGCGGCCCTGAGAGCGGGGAGGGGGCTCGGCCTTCCCCCGGCGGCGGGAGGGCTCCCGGGGTCGCTTCCGGGCTGCGCAGTCTCAGCCTCGCCGGGCGTGAGGGGAAACTGAGGCGCTGGAGGGGGGCCTGAGGGAAAAGAGTGGGGAGGAGATGCTGAGGGAGTTGGGAGGGGGACTGAGGGATAAGGGGGTGGTAGTGGGGCGGGGAGGAGATGCTGAGGGACTTGGGGAGGACTGAGGGATAAGGGAGTGATAGTGGGGCGGGGAGGGGCTGAGGGGTCGGCCCTGAGGTGTGGGGGAAGGCGAGGGTCGGCCCTCAGTGAGGGTGGGGGGGGGGGGGGGGGGGGGGGTTACCTGGCTTTGAGGTGTTGGATGGGATCAAATCTTAGTAGGATTCTGGAGGAGGAGAAAATGTTTCTTAGCCTTCCTAGCCCTAAATATGAGTCTGGAGTGGAGCTGTCAACCCTGCACGTGTGGCTTCTGGTAGGCTCTGCGAGGAACGTGAATAAATGCCCGTGGTTTGTGATAAAGATGTTTCCTTCTGCAGTGTGATAATGCAGGGAGATGCTAACCAAAAAAAAAAAAAAAAAAAAAAAAAAAAAAAAAAAAAAACCAAAAAAAAAAAAACCAAAAAATCAGCCTGAAACAGCTTTAACAGCTTTGCCAAGAGTGCACCTTGCTTCTGACAGGGATTTTGGTTCTGATATTAAAGTCTTCTGTCAGAAAGTACATGACCCATGATACTGGTCTCCTCTCTTGAACTGTTTCACTTTCCTGGAGACCTTGGATTCAAGAACCGCTTTGTTTTCCAGGAAAAATTTCAGTTTCACATAATGTGCTGCAGTTCTTGGTCTGGAGATGAAAACCCAAGCAGTTTTCAGCATACCTTAGCATAATATTTGATTTATTTAATCTGAAGGGACACCGTTATTCAATTTAAGATTGTCTCTTGGTTTTGAGACTGAGCAGTGTGTTTATAACAAAGCTTCATACAAGTAAGTTTGCTGTTTTAAACTTTTAGGAAACTACTCTCTGTGCAACTGTGTACAATTAATTCTGGAGGCAGGTGGTCAAGGAGCTTGATCCTGCTTAATCTTACCTGTGTGATAAGGATCTGTGCAGGGATGAATATTTCCAGTGGGACAAACACTGCGAAGTCAAGCACTTCTGGGTGTGATTGAAGAGGCTGATAGAATTCAGTGGGGAAAAGCAAACTGGAAAATCTTTATTTAAAGACCCCAGTGGAAATGCAGAGCTCTTTTAGAGTCTTGCATAGGGACAGAGAGAAGGGAAATACAAACTGTCTGGAGTCTGTATTGGAGCATTTTTAGATCTGTTTTTAAATTCAGGTACTGAGAATTAGGAGATTCTTCACCTTATATTTCTCTGGAAATGTGTCTAAATTTGGGGTTGTGAGGAGAGGGGTCAGATGCTTTTTATCCTCTTTTCTCACAGATTTGGGTTGAATTTGGAAGAACAGGGTAGAGGTGAGGGACTAGTGGAATGTTCCCTGTCCATGGCAGAGGGGTTGGGATAAGATGAGCTTCAAGGTCCCTTCCAACCCAAACCATTCTGGGATTCTATCTCCAGGTCTGCTTCAGAATCCAGTGAAAACCTCAGACTCCCACAAACTCAAATGTGCTTTGAGTCAGGCAAGCCTCAGTGCTCATTTCCCCCCAGGTTTTAAGCTGGCATGTGATACTAATACTGGAGGAATGCACTGCAGGATTTGTTGGCTTCACTTGGAATTCCAGGCTCTGCCTTTAACCTGCACAACTCTGAATGTTTTGGAGCTGCAAGTTTGAGGCACCATCCCTCTGCCCTCCTTGAGATGCTCATGGAATGGGATGTCTGTGGAGAACCTGCCTCTCCCAGCATCTGCAATCAGCCCCTCAACTCGTGCCCCAAACTTTGATTCAATTTGCAAATCCTGCCAGGAGAGCTGTGAGCTGTGAGCTGAGCTGAGCTTATTTATGGCTTTTGTGTGTTTTGTGTTATTTTTTATGTGACTTTTGGAGTTAGGAGATGAGGCACCTTTGTGTGTTGGCTGCACCAGCCTTTAGCCATAAGGGAATCAAGCTGGAACCAAGCAAATCTTGGAATAAAAAACTTGCATTTTAGTTCAATCAGGAACATGAGTGAAAGCTCTGGATCTGTTTTAAACAGTAACAAGTAAAAAATGTGTGGAAATGATCACATTTATAAAGTGTAGAGACACACACAGTGCAAACACTTCTATTCCTGGATTCCTAATCCAAAATTCTAACAGAGGTGCAGGCCCAGCAATGTCACCTGTGCAAACAGCTGTATAGAAAATATAAATTGCCTTTTTTATTTTTCTGTCACTTTGTTTGAATCTGGTAGAAAGAATCCATTGACTCTTAGGAATCCATTTACCTCAACGTGACAGCCACAGAGAGAGATGATTTTAGCTGCTTTTAAAGAAGGAAAAAAGGAAGATTTTCCAGTTAGGTCATAGATGTCAGGGTTGTGATACTACTCATGATTACAAAAAAAGGCAAGAAAATATTTTGCTGATAAAAGTGGTGATATTTCATTGCCTTTTTAAATTACCAATAGTTTAAAAGCCACAAAAATAGAACTTATTTTTCCCTTCATTTCTTTCTATTTACTTCAATTTATAGCTTCATTTGTCAAAGTTCTGGTCTGGTGAGAACTTAATTTCACGTGAGAGTGTTACATTTGTGAATAAACTAAGTGAATTCCTCACTCCTTTACCAGCTTGGCTTTACATATTTTTTTAAACTTTACTAAAAGAAAGACAAAATGTGATGTAACCCCTTAATAATTAAGGCTTTGTGAATTTAAACCAAAACTCCCTGTGATATTTTAAATTTAATATTTGAGGCTTAGTCGGTTTCACTATTTAAATATAGTTTAAAGCAGGTTTTTGAGGAATGTATGTAAATAGGTTTTTTGAGGGCTGTTAATCCAGACGGTTGCAATCCTGTGTTAACATTATTGTGAGCAGAGGTAGAAAATGAAATTACTCATCTCCCTTTTTTCCACTTGGTAGAGGGGAGTATAGGACACAAGCTTAAGGGATAAATGACTTAGAAAAAGACCAAGTCCGTTTTTAGTGCAGTGCACGGCCAAACGAGTGATATTTTTCATCTCCATTGACAAAAACTTGAATTTAAAAGCTCCAGTTTGACCACCTGAGCGTGGCTGTGCTGCCGGATGCCCAGACTTGGGAGAGGGGAGATGCAGAAATCCCTCCTTGGAGCAGAGGAACCCTCCCGCAGAGGTGGCCACGCTCTGCTCAGACCTTTGTCTCTAATCCCACCTTTTAAACCCGACCTTTCTGTTCTGCTCTCCCCGGAGCTCCCGCGCCTGTGAAATGTTTGGCACTGCAGACAGGAGGTGGCTGCATCTCAATGATGCTCAAGTGCCCCCTGCATCACCTGCTCGCCGGCTCATTAAGCTTGCAAAGCCTTTGGGATTTGGATACACAAACCCTTCCATTCAGGTGGGGCTGCCCGCTCCCTCCTGCTTCCTGTTTGTGTTTAGCAAGACAAAAAGCAGGTGAGAACTTGCCCCAGAGCTGCTGCACCTGTGCAGGGGTTGTTGGGGCAGGTTTCTTACCAAAATAAAAAACCTTTGTTCCTTCAGGGCTTCTCTGCCTCACTGTCCACCTCGGGTCATTTTCAAATTTTCTAGTTTTGCCAGGAAGACTGAGCTTGGAAGAAACTGATTTCCTGGGTTTTGGGGGAAATAGGGGACTGCAAGAAAAAAAGATGTTCTGCATGTGTTCTAAATCAGGGAGAAAAGCTTTGTCATCCACTCAACCCTTGGGATCAGAAAAACTGTCTGAAGAAAATCTGCCCCTTCATACCCTGACATGGGGAAATCTCAGGGGACACAGATTGAAGGGAAATCATCGTTTATTTTGGTGTGTAAGGAGCTGTGTTTAAAAACAAGGGGGGGAAGGCAGATTGTGAGCTCTGTTCACAGAATCACTGAGATTGGAAAAGACCTCCACGATTGAGTCCAACCTGTGACTGACCCCACCTTGTCACTGAGTGTCACATCCTGTCATTCCTTGGACACCTCCAGGAATGGGGACTCCAGACCTCCTTGGGCAGCCCCTCCCACTGCCTGTCCACCCTTTCCATGAAGAAATTCCTCCTGGTGTCCAACCTGAACCTCCCCTGGCACAGCTTGAGGCCGTTCCCTCTCATCCTGTCCCTGCTACCTGGGAGCAGAGCCTGACCCCCCCGGCTGTCCCCTCCTGTCAGGAGCTGTGCAGAGCCACAAGGTCCCCCCTGAGCCTCCTTTTCTCCAGGCTGAGCCCCTTCCCAGCTCCCTCAGCCCCTCCTGGTGCTCCAGCCCCTTCCCCAGCCCCATTCCCTGCCCTGAACACCCTCCAGCCTCTCAATGTCCTTGCAGTGAGGAGCCCAGAGCTGGACACTGGATTCAAGGTGTGGCTTCAGCAGTGCCCAGCACGCAGGGAAGGGTCCTGTTCTGGAAGGTTCTGAGTAACTCCTCCTCATTGTTCTTCCAGTACTGCCTGTCAGGACATCCCACCTTGCCATGCAACGTGCTCAAGTTCAAATCCACCACCATCATGCTGGACTGTGGGCTGGATATGACGTCTACCCTCAATTTCCTCCCCCTGCCTCTGGTCCAGAGGTGAGTTCTGTGGCCTGTCAGCACTTAGTCTGCATCTTCTTGGGTTGCAGTTGGAGTGCTGTGCCTGAAATGGTGTATTGGAAGGAGGGAGGGGATGGGTACAAATGAACAGCATCATCTGATATCATAAATAGACTTTGTTCACTTAAAAATTCTCTTTATCAAAATAACGTCCTTTGGCTCAGTAGACGGAAGACATTTTATGGATTTATTGATTGGTTTTTCTAGATAATTTATTCTAAGCTTCAGTAAAGTATTGCTGCAACTGCTCAGCACAAGTGAGGTCACATATCTGTCATCTTTCTGGCTTCTTCATGCAAGATGAGATAAATGGGTAACTGAGATGGAGTGTGTGGAGCCCAGCAAGTCCTGTTTAACCACCATCTTCTCAGGCTGTTCTTCAGAGCACAGACTAA
This sequence comes from Setophaga petechia, assembly GCA_024362935.1. Lineage (NCBI taxonomy): Eukaryota > Metazoa > Chordata > Aves > Passeriformes > Parulidae > Setophaga > Setophaga petechia. The sequence goes on along the minus strand of JANCRA010000085.1, from coordinate 375,156 downwards.
TGCAAAGAAAAATAGCACTTAGCAGCCCTTGGTAGAGTTGCCTGCATGGCATAATTGTTCCCTTTAAAAAGTTAAATAAATAAAAGGGCAGTGCAGCTGGGCATGGGATTGGAACAGCAGAGAAACAAAAATAGAGTCTAGAACAGAATCCTGAGATCTCCTTCCTGTGCCCTGCTGCAAAGTTGTATTTCCCCAGGTTTTTAGACTAATTTGGGTAGTAGGTTAGGTTGGCATGTTTTGTGTAAATGGAATTAATGACAAAAATTAGCAGTTGGAAAGGTGGGAATGAGTCACTCTCAGTGATGGGGAGGAGTAGGAGTTTTCTCAAAAGCCATTTAGTAACTTTGATCCACAAGGAAATTAGTGAGGAACATTCTGGGTTCAGGGAAAGCTTGATTGAGAGGGGGGAAAGTACAATTGGAAAAGGGAGTTTCCTAAGTGACCAAGTGAGGTTAAAGCAGTTTGTCCAGCTTTCCTATGATTTGTTATTTTTTAGAAAGTAGAGGAAAGGAATAGACAATGTGGGCATTGTTCTGCCAGAACCTGGAGTTCAGGATCTGCTGTCGAGAGGCAACAGATGCCCTCAGAGGGATCAGTGTGAAAGCCAATTTTTGTCCCATTCCATAGTGCAACTGCTGACTGCACCAACTGGTGCAATAATAGATTTTGAACAGATCCAGCAAATTTTGGAAATCCAGGTACAAACAGAATTGCCTTGCATTTGTTTTCTCCCACCTTCCAAAAAAAAAAGGAAACTGAGAGGAAGAAGTAGCAAAATGAGGTGATTGAGCAATGGCTTAAGAGGTTCTTTAGAGCAGCAGGAATCAGCTTTCCCCTGGGATGTGGCAGCTTTGTCTGCTGATAGCAGAGCCTGGGAATGAGCAGCCAAATTGCAGGTCACAACCTGGAATTCCCCAAGCCCCTCCAGAATGTCGGCACTGAAATGACTCAAACTCAATAAGAGAGGATGTCAGATTTGACCCCTGATGGCCCAGTGGAATCAGAGCAAACATTTGGATTTAAATCCAATCAATCTTGTCGGTGAGGTGACTGAACACCCCTTAGAGCAAGGATTGGCCTGAGCACATGGACTTGGGCAAGTAATTGATCTCCTCTGCAAACCAGGTGTCCTGCAGAGAGTTGTGGAAATAAGTCAGAAATGTGAGGAGGAATGTGGCTGCCACTGCAAAGTCCTTATCTCTGTAGTACTCATAGTTGTACCATTTGAGATTAGGAGTCCATTACCATGATGTCCAAACACCTCTGAAATTCAAACCAACATAACATGGGGTGACAGAGAGCTGACATTGTCATCAGGTGCCAGGTAAGGTGGCAGGAAGGACTGACTGCCTGAGGGATTTGAACACAGATCTGGTGTTCTGTCCAGCTGTATCCTCTCAGAACCTGATGTGTTTATTGGAGATGGACATGAGTGAGACCTTAACCTGAGAGCAGCCATGCTTCTCTCTGCTGTCTTTAGCCAGAGATTCCAGCAGGATCCATGAACCCCTTGAATTTTGCAAATGTCAGTATGTGATCTGCCCAAATGTGTGATATTACAGGGGATCTTTGCTACACAGCTCAATCTTGTGTCCTACCTGGCATGGGACCCTCCTTGAGCAAATATTTTGAGAGCCTGTGCTCTAATCTATAAGAGGAAAGTGCTGCTGTGTTTGTGGCATTAAAGGGACTGGGCATTTTTTAGAGTTTTTGCTCCTCAAAGAAATGCCAGTGCAAAGGTATTTAGATTCCCCCTTGCCCTGGAAATGGCATTCCCTGTTCCCACCTGCCCATGGGGCATGTGCTGAGCACCTGCAGCTGCCCAGCTCCTCATGCTCCTGTACTTTAAAGGAGGTTTGTCAACTGGAGTTTTCTCCCTGCACCAAAGTCAAATGCAAAACGGTAAAATGAACATGTGGGAAGCTCTTAACCTTTCCTGTCTAGCCATGACACGCTTGCTCACATTATTTATGGGACAGTTCCAGCTATTTTGGATTAATCAATCACTCTATTACAATGTCAAAACGATGTCAGGGGGAGTTGTGTTGCCTCTTGGCTTCAAGGTAAAGAGTCCTTTCTGTCCTGTGTTGCTTGCTCTGCTTTCAGCCACACACAAGACACACCTGCTCATTTTGCCTCCCCTGACTCTTTACTCCTCAGTGGATGCCAGTTTAGTACAAGTTCAGTGCTCTTTCATCATGAACAAAGCAAAACTTTTGCTAGGTTAAATTATGGGGAGCAGGACAAAAAAGTGAAGTGTATTCTGCTCTGCCTCGTGCTGCTGAAACCAGAGATGGACCCAGGGATTTGCAAGGCACAGGGCACTGACCTGACCTTGTGCTGGTGTTGAGACATTGGACTGCAGCCCTCCAGGTGGCCCTTCCAGCCAAGCTTCCTGCCCTATCCTCCTGGATCTGTCAGAGTTGTTGCATATCAGAGTGGTTTGTTCTTGCTTTTTCTGTAACTCTTTTAGACTCACTGCACCAATTCTACTCAGCCCCCTCAGTCTCCAGATTACTGCTCCTAAATTGTGCTTTTGAGCAATCCACTGGGCAGCACATTTAGTCACTTCATCTTTTCTGTCATCAGACTTCTTCAGCCTTGCTCTTTATCCTCAGAAGGGAATTGCCCTTCTGGCACAGCTCCTCCATGACAGATCCTTCTGCTCTCACCTCTTACCTTCTGTCTTCACTCCTTGACTCATGGATTTCCCTTTTTCCTTCCTTGTGACTTACTGGGGTGTCAAAATTTGTTAATCTGAACACAGCATTCCTCTGAGCCCTTGAATCACTTCCTATTTTCAAGATGTTGAATTTGGAAGTGCTTTTAGGACATAAAAATGCCTGTCTGTAGAGCTTAGTGCACAGCACTTGCAAAGTGCATTGCAACCATGTTCTGTGTCCAAATCTGGACTTGTTGCAGGGTTTGGTTTCAGGTGAGTTCATTTCTCTTGTTTACTCAATGGTTGTTTTTATTTGTGTAAATAAACTTCAGTCTGGGCAGAGAGTGTGTTTAGAGCTAAGCTGTAGGCTCATACAAAAATCAGATATCACTGTGAAATATAAATAAGTCTCTCAGTTATGGCAGCAAGAAATGCTGCAGCCCTTACTGCTGTAAACTCAGAATTACAGTGTCTACCTTTAAATTCCTTTATTAGCATTTGAAACTGTGGAAACAGGAGCTCTGCTGGTGCTTAGACCCTGCAGTTCATAGCAAAGCCTCCTTGCCCCTGTGTCCTGCACTGTTGGTGTGGGTCTTCAGGGTGACACCCAGGCACAAAACCATGGTTTATGTGGATATAAAATCCCAACCTGTGTCTATAAATGACTTAGTCCAGAGCATCAGTCTTTCCCTGCCACTGCTGATGGGAATATTTGTCTGTTGTCCTCTGTCCCAGAACAGTTTTATGGTGCTTTTGTGTTGTTTTGAGCACAGAGTTTGTTGCTGCCCTAACTTCTGTTTATTCATCCACTTTCACCAAGGGAACTCAGCAGCACTGAGCCTTTTTAAAATCTTCACCATAAATGACTAAAACCTCCCTGTGTGCCTTGTCCTCTGATTTATTTTTACTTATAAATGTCATAATCATGATTTGTAAAAGTCATTTTGGTGAACACTTAACCACAGTGAAACTGTCTGTCTGTTTTATTGGGCCTGTTACTTCCCTGAGACAGGAATGGTGTTCTCTGCCTGTGTGACACCAAGTAGAAGGTCTGTGCTTAGCCACTGATAATAATTCAGTTCATATTGAAATAATTTTTCTTCTTTCTTTCTTTCCACAGCCCCAGGCTGTCCAAACTTCCTGGCTGGGTTTTGAAAGATGGAAGCATGTTTCTGGACAAGGTACAGGAGTGATGCTTGGAATTTTCTTGCCATGCAAAAAGCCACCTGACAGGTTGAGAGCTGGTGCTGCAGGAGCTGACTCATCCCAAAGGTTTCTCTGTGTACCTCTAGCAGCCAGGATGTCCTTGCAGAGCAGAGAACGTTTTGAAACAAAATGCTAATAGCAACTCTCAGGCTTCAGAGGTAGCCTAGATTATAAAAAAATCTGCTTAAAATGCAGAAGTCGTCAGTGTGAATATTTTTGTATTTCATGAAGCTCCATAAATAATAGTGCTTCGCCTTCTTAGAGTGCCTTTTATTCCACAGTCTCACTTTTCTGACACTGAGGCTTCAGAGCATGCCTATAAATGAGGTTGGTTTCATACCTTTTTCAGGAAGAACTATGAGAAAGGCAATGGTTTGCCTATGGGAGGTCTCTCAGAGAGGAAAAGCATGGCTTTGGCCTCTGAAATCAACATGTGTTCTGCTGCTGGACATAGCAGGGAGGATATTATCCCCAGCCTCCTGATTCTAAGACACAGAACTTCCTCACCAACATGAGAGACACAGAATTGCTCTTTTTTTTCCCCCCCTCTTTTCATTGCATCAGTTTTGGAGACAGAATTTATCTGAGGCTTCAACCAAAACTTGGCACTGCAGCAGCCAGCTTGATCTGCCATAAGGGAACAATGAGCACAAAAAATATGTCAGATGTTAGTAAAATAGGCAGATACATTTCAAATGTGGGCAGCAATAGGTACCAGTGGAGAAAATGCTTAATAGACTGTTCTCTGACTATGGGAACATTAAAGCAAACAGTGATAATAGTTGCTTTTGTAGGGGACTTTGAGGTGGACAAAATGGATTGATCTGATTTTTACAGACAAGGGAGCTGAAGATCATAGATTAAAGACCCGATTTTTCTTCTCATTGGAGACAAAAGAAACTGTGCAGGCAGCATTTCTGTTGGTAAAATAGTAACAGCTCTATTCAGAGCACTTGCTAACTGGCAGTTGCAGGGCTGCAGAGGCTCAGGGGCAGAAATGGAGTTGCTCAGTTTGAATTCCCTGGAATTTGTGTCTCCTGAGCCCCAACTTTGGTGTCAGAGCTTTGGGCTCCAAAGAACGGACAGATTGTCACTGTTGTTATATTTGGAATATATTTAAATTTCTGGGATGCTGCTGCTCCAGTGTGTGCTCAGGAGAAACCTCCAAACTCACACAATGGCAATGGAAATCATGTTAAAAATTCAAAGGCAGCATCTCTTAACTTCACCTTGACTACTGTAAGTGCTTGGAATGGTAAATTCTCTGACCCATGCTGGAAAAAGCCAAGGGAAGGAGTCAAAGGGGGGTGTTTTATCATGTGAGGTGGACATTCCTGTTACAGCACTCAGTTTTAAAACTTCAGTCCTGGAGAGGCTTTGAAATGTGCTGTGATCTACTTTTAATCATTTTGAACTCCCTTGAGATGAGGTTAGGAGACTTCTGCCACTAGATGTAATTGCTCATTCGTTATTAGTTGGCAGGTGCACTGTAATTATTAAGAATTGGATTCAATCTTTAATTCTGTCACTCTGAAGCTGGCTGAGCCCACTTGCTTTGGGACAGGAGAGAAGCCAGGGTGGGTGGTAGGAGCCTGTGAGTTGTGCTGTGAGTAGAGTTGGAAATGTTTTTGTTCCACTCTGAAGAATGTGACTTCTCATGTGACAAAAGTTTTTGATGTCAGCCTTAAAAAAGAGGAAGAAAATAGGGAATAGAGTTTAACAAAATGTCCCCTGTGGAAATTAGATCCCCAAAAGTTGTGTCATCAAATACTCTGAGACAGGGGCTATAAATTGTATTTAGGTTCTAGTAAGACAGAAGAGGTTGGATGTTATTTGGAACCAATTCCAAACTGGCCTTCCTGGTCATCACCAGGGCTCTTTCTTTACCAGAGAGCTCTCTCTGCCCTTCCCAAGGAGGATTTGATCCCTTCAGGTACCAAGCAGCCTCATCTGCCATGAAAGCAATTTCAGCAGATCTGCCTGCACCAAATCGTGTCCAGAAGGGGGATAAATGTCCTGTAGTAATGGGCTGGAAATTATCTGTGATAAAGAAAGTGTCTGGAAAATCCAAAATGTGCTGCCTTGGATAACACTGTGTTGTATTTTTGTGTCCCCTCTGTTGGTATGATTTTTTCCAGGAACTGAAGGAGTGCTCTGGCCATGTGTTTGTAGACTCTGTGCCTGAGTTCTGCTTGCCAGAGGTGAGTTTGTTCAAAGCCTTGCTGAAAATTCTGGCTCCATTCAATCACATGTGAGAAACCTGTGAAATTATTATCATTATTATTATTACTACTACTACTACCAGGTTCCTGCTAATTTATTAATACTCAGTAAATAATACTGCTAAAACTCTGTGTTGTTAAGGTGCTTTCATGCTCTCTGACACTGGAAAAAGGATGGAAAGAACCCTTATCAGCCATGGTTTTTGGAGACATGGAAGGTCTCCTTGAGCAAATAATCTGACACAACAATAAGACTGAACAAATAATCTGACACAAGAATAAGACTTTCCCTTTTTGTGGGCTTTTCAAAGACAACCAGACTGAGCTGAGCTGACTGACAGGATCCATGTGCTGATCTAGATGAGGACAGGGCATGAAGGTGAGGAAAGCTGCTTGTCTCTAACCACAGATGCAGGACGTGCCTGGGGATCCAGCTGTGGTTAAGCCAGGTTGGATTCTGCTGGCTGCTCTTCTGCCAGCAGCACTTTCAGGTTAAAAACTTTTACAGCCTCTTTGAGGGCCTTCATATCCACGTGCAAGTGGCTGCTCAGGCTGGTTTTTACTGGAATTTCTGGATTTAGAAAAAGCAAGCAAGTCCATTGAAGATGTTTGGATTACCTGGAATCACCCAGTGGATATGGGGAATGTTGTAGGAGAAATAAAGATATAAAAAGCTGAGGAGAGAGAGGTGGGGATAAATAATGGAGAGTAGCATGGGAATAGTATCCCTTTCCTCAGTGTGTTCAGAGGGCAGAATTTTTTTTTCTTTTCTGCCTGACCTTGCTGACAGGAAGCCCAAAACACTCCTGGAAGGTTTTGTCAGCCTGCTGAGGTTCTGGCAATAATGTTCCCATGTGAGGATCCCATGGAACTCACCTCTGGCATCACTCTTGTCATCTTGATTCTTCCCAACAAGCTGGCACCTCTGGTACTGGTTTTGGCAAGTGGTTCCAACAGATTACAACCATTCCAACCCAGCTGGAATTGTCATAATCCAATCACACCAAAAAAGACCAGCCCAAACCCCTAATAATTCTGGGGTTTTGTGAATTCTGGCTTCTTGTGAATTCTGGGTTCTTCTTCTTTTGGTTCCTGTCCTGTGAAACTGAGGGATGTGGGAAGCATCTGTGTGTGGAGAAAGTGCCATTATGGCCCAGATCTTGGGAAGGACAGGGTTTATGTGCTAGATTCTCTTTGGAATTTGCTGGGGTTTAGGGTGCTTCAGCCAGACTTTCTGGTTACTTTGGGCTGGAAAATACCCACATGTGTAGCTCTGAATATGACAGACAGGGAGTCACTGCTTCATCTTACTGCTGTTACCACTGCACCAAGCTGCTTCCCAGCAGCCCATCCTACAACCAGAAGATGACAACCAGCTGCACATCACCATTGCAGGGGCTTTAGAAATGGCCTCTCAGATGTTTCCCAAAATTCCCAGCAGATGCCACATCTCCTCCATGGACACTGCTGTGACACCCAGCTCACACCTTGAGCTCACCTGTCTGCAGGAGGTTCAGGAGTCATGGCCAGCTGCAAACAGAGTGGAAATGTTGCTGCTGTTTGGCAGCACGGGATAAGAGGGAGCTTGTGTGAAAGAGGCTTTTACTTTATCTCCTTCCATGCCACTTCTTTTGAAGAAACTTGTCTGCAGAAGCAGTTAGCCAGAGAATCTCTGTATCACTTCCAGAACACCATTGCCAGAGTAAGCCAAGATTTGGGTCTGATCCAGCAACCACAAGGTGAGATGAGGCTGTCTCAGCAGCAGAGTTCTCTCACACATGGCAGAGTGCAGGGTGCAGCCCTCTCTTTGCTTGGCAACTTTCTGCTCTCTCACTTCACATGCAAGAAACATTTTTAAACCTCTTCAGCTCAAAGGCACTTTAGTGAGATTCCTGCAAGCCCCAGGGAAGATTTCACTTTGTTTTGGTTTTGACACCCTTTTCATGCTATCAGTAAATGCTTCTAGGGTGCTGAGATGGGGCATGCTTGAGGTTGGAAAGTGCTGCTGTGTATCCTCCTGATGGCTCTCCTGGGCTGGGATTCAGCTCAGGGCTGGAGCCCCTCTGCTCTGGAGCCAGGCTGAGAGCTGGGGGTGCTCACCTGGAGAAGAGAAGGCTCCAGGGAGAACTCAGAGCCCCTTCCAGGGTTTAAAGAGCCTCTCTTCCAGGAGAGCTGGAGAGGGACTGGGAACAAGGGATGGAGGGACAGGACACAGGGAATGGCTTCCCACTGCCAGAGGGCAGGGATGGGTGGGATATTGGGAAGGAATTGTTCCCTGTGAGGGTGGGGAGGCCCTGGCACAGGGTGCCCTGAGCAGCTGTGGCTGCCCCTGGATCCCTGGAAGTGTCCAAGGCCAGGCTGGACAGGGCTTGGAGCACCCTGGGATAGTGGAAGGTGTCACTGGGTGGAACAGGTTGGTCTTTTAGGGCCTTCCCACCCAAACCAGTCCAGAATTTGATCCTGTACAGTCTGGACACAGCTGAAAGCTGTCCAAACCAAGGTGTGGACAGTCCAAGCTTTGGCAGGAGCAGGCATCAGCAGATGCTTTGATACCTTGCAGGGAGTGTGTTCCTGCCTGGAAGCCCAGGAAGATAAAAGGTTCTCTGTCATGGAGCTGAGGGTGATGTTTCACCTCCTGTTCTCAGCTCAGAGATCGTTGCTGATCGTGGATTGAAACCATGAGTGCTTAGGAGGAGTTAAGCAGCTTGTCACCAGAGCACTGTGTCAGCCCTCTGCAAAGCAGAGTGACCTACTTTCTTGCCTTTTTTATTCAAATTGCTGGACCAAGCCTTGTAATCAGATAATATGTGCTTGATGAGTGTTGAATTCCATTAGCTGCTCTATAATAACTGAGTTAGAGGTCAGTAATCTTGTAAATTTCTGACTTGACATAATTTGTGTTATAGCATTACCAGTAAATATTTCTAATTAAAATTCTTTTAACAATGTGTGAAATCTTCTTTCACTCTCAGAACTCTTGTCTAAACTGTCACATCAAAACTAATTGAGCCCACCCATCCATTTTGTTGTGTCCTGTGAATGGGCTTCATCTCCTGCTGTAGAAAATGTGAATGAGAAAGATGCCAAACATTTCCTTTGGGAAAATATGAGAATTATTTTTAAGCATATGAATAAATACAATCTTGATTCATCTCTTTCTTGGGGTACAGTATGATGTGTTGCCTAAAAAATGAGACACCCTCAATCAGTGATGCAGAAATTTTGGTGTCTCTTCCTCCCTAAGGAGATGCATACATCAATTCTTTGATAAAAGTTAAATAATCATGGATCTCATAACAGCAGCCATTTCATCACCTGAAAGACAGAAAAAACCCAGGACATGGTTTCCTTTCCAGGTTGGAGAATGGAATAATTTTAGGGAGCTTTTAAAATAAATCTTGTTAATTTAAAGGCAACATTAATCTTTGCCACAGCTGAGAGATGCTTTTATAAACCAGTTACATTCCTGCAGTAAAGTTTAAAAAAAATAGAAGAAGTTTTTCTGCCATTTATTAAACTGCATGAAAGGGTTACAAGTTGCTTATCTCTGCTCTTGTTTTCAGACTGAACTGCTTGACCTCTCCACAGTGGATGTGATCTTGATCTCCAACTATCACTGCATGATGGCACTGCCCTACATCACAGAGTACACAGGATTCACTGGAACAGTTTATGCCACCGAGCCCACTGTTCAAATTGGCAGGTAAAAAACCCCTTCAGGTTCTCTGCTCCTCTTTCATCACTGCTGAGGAGAAGGTGGAAAGGACAGTGTGGGGAGAGGAGTGGTGTCTGATGTTCCAAAGAGGCTTTCAGGCAGGAGCTGAACACCAGCCAAGCCCTTAGTGCTGCAAATCTGTTAACTCCGTGTTTCCCAGCCTTTGGAAGCATCAACATTTCCAGCAGGTGCTTTGTGTTGAGTCCAGGCCATAGATGTGGGACAGTGGAATTTGAGTGGGCTAAGACACCTCAGTAATTGCCACAAATGCAACTTCAGACCTTCAAAAACCACGGATCAAAGAGCTCTCCTGCTCTTCTCTGATCCCCTTAACCAAAAGGAGACTTCCCAATCAGAAAACTGCACTTGTTCCCCACAGAAGCTGTGGCTGCTCATCCCTGGAAGTGTCCAAGACCAGGCTGGACAGGACTTGAAGCAACCAGGTCTAGTGGAAGGTGTCCCTGCCCATGGCAGATGTTGGAACTAAATGATCCTCAAGGTCCCTTCCAACCCAAACCATTCTAGGATTTTATGATTCCATATAATCACACCTTCCTCCACTCCACAGAAAGGAATTCAAGCTGACATCATCTCAAATGACAGCTGAGCTCTGTGAGCTCTGAACTCTAGAGAGAAGCACTCAAAAATGGCAGGAATAGGAGACTGAGGTAGAAAAAGATATGACAGTGCAGTCAAACACCAGAACAGTCATCAAACTTGCCAGTTTATTTTTACAAAATTGTCTTGTTGATTGGATGGGCCAACACCAAATGCTGCAGGTGAGGCCTAACTGGAACTGAGCTCTGTTCCTCTCTCCTGCAGAGCTGCCACATTCAGTAATTAGGAGCCAGATTAGGCCCTCCTATCTGGACTACTCTGTAAGCACTTTAGGGCAGGAATCTTTGTCCACTGAAGGTCCTGTGCAAACTTCCCATGCCAGAGTAATTCCCCCATTGTGTGAAAACAAACAGAAACTGAAGGCCCTTGTAGGTGAAAGGAATTGTGTAAATAGGAAGGAGCAGTAGACCTCTGGGCTTTGCTGCTCCAGAGCTGGAGATAACAAGCACAGTCTTGTGGGAGAGTGCACTGGTGTGGTTCTCCCCACCCCAAGTCATTCCAGATGCTGTCCTTGTGCTCCAAACTTCAAAGGAAAGCCTGCACACAATCACAAATTGTTTAGTTTTGGGCAGGGAAATCTGCAGTGACAATTTCTAAGGCTTGACACCTTTTCCTGTCTCAAATATGCGTTGGCAGATGAGGAGAGTTCACTCTGACAGCATGCTTGGTTTCCCTGAGTGATAGGCAGGCAGCAGCTGAGGAGGTTTTGTTGTGTGTTTTGTCTCATTACTTATCACAAGCAGTCAGTAATGAAGAAATTATCTTGCACTTTCCAAATAGCCCCTAACCCAGTGGGCCAGATCCTGCTCTGTTGCAAGCAGATGGAATTGGAAACACTCCTTGGATAAACAGGGGCAGTGCTGGTCATGGCCTCTGTGGGAAGAACCCCTCTGGGTGTTACAATTTCTGTGGTATTTTGGAAAGATTTGGGCCAGAGTTCTCTCCTGTGTGAGAGGAGGCAGTGCTAATTTAGGTTTGATTTTTTCAGGCTGCTGATGGAGGAGCTGGTGAATTCCATTGAACGCGTGCCAAAGGCTCAGTCTGCCTCCATGTGGAAGAACAAGGAGGTGCAAAGGTGAGGAAGTGCCAGGAAAGGTGATTGTGCCAAAGCACCAAAGTTTGGGAGTCACTGTGAGGATGGCTCAGCTCCCACCATTTGAGATTTGCTGCTGTGACTCCTTGGGTCGATTATTTCTTTAATCATTTCTGCACATTTTTGGTTTTCCAACTTCACAAATTTGTTTCTACAGAAAGAATTGGTAAGAGCAGAGCTTCCCCTGATCTCTCCTCACACAGTTCAGCTCCATGATGGTAGATAAAACCAGCAGATTTTGGTAGTAACATCATAAAAATATGTTGAAATGAGAAAACTATTTAAATTTAATGACACTACATTAGAATAATTTAAATTTAAATGGTATTTACATTAATGTTTGCTGACATACTAAGAAAAGTCAAGACACAGCTGTTGGAGGTCACTGGTGTTACCTTTCTTCCCATCTTTACACTTGAACAGCAGAGTGGGCTTTTTGGCTTTCCAAAGCTTAAAAACAAGTTAAAATCTGAATAAAAAAGCTTATTTGGAAGCACCATGTCCATTATTCCAGCTATACATCAATCCAAGATGCTCAGAGTTTTGAAAGCCTGTGGAATCTAAAAATTATCCATACAGTTTACTAATTGTAACTGATGCTTTCCTTGGGAGTAAAAACAGTTTCAGGTGCACAGCTTGTTCCTTGGAGGAGACAGTTTTGTTTTTAGCACATTTTAAAGATAGGATTGGTTGATTAAAAAGTTATTTTTAAAAGCTGCTTTGTGCATTTTAAATTGATCTCCCTTTTTATACTCCTAAATCTTAAGATGGCTTGATTTAGAAGTTTCCTAAAAGTGAATTATTTCTTACATTAGAAGAGTAGCCTTGACATTTCACAATATCACAAAGCAAAAATTAAAAATCCAAATTACCAAAATTTTAGCTGTATATTGTGTTCCCCTGCTGAATTTAGGAGCAGTCTTTACACCATAACTCTCACTCTTCTGAAGAACACAAGCAGATGTCAAGTCAGATGTAAAGCAAAACCAAATACACTGAAGTTCAGCAGGATTTTTGGAATAGTGGGGTTTATTTTTAAATGTTGGGGTCCACTGGCCTGCCCAGAGCCACTGCTGAAACTCCCAGTGTGTGGAGAGAGAGGGCTGGAGCCATTATTCCTGTCACACCAGGCATGTTTTGTATGCATGGTTTAAAGGAGAATCATATATCTTGCAGCTCATATAATGTCACTTTCCTGGTGGTCGTATTTTAGGAAAAGTGCTGCCTGGCACTTTGCATGCTGCTGATTATTCCAGAGGAGAACACAGAGAGGGAATTTTTGTTCTGATTCAGCTGCTGTAGAAGACTGGAGCCTTTTTTTCCTTGAAGTGGTACTTAAAATACATGTTCCTCTCTCCTATTGCTGAGCATGTCCCCCAAAATTCATAGTTCCATCCTTTAGCTGCTGTAAAGGGGTACAGGAAGGTGGGAGCTACTAAACACAGTTTAATAACAGAAATTTGTGTATAATAAACTCTGCTGGTATGAACCAATGTTGTTTTTGAGCTGGAACAAGAGAACAAATGTGGCCTCCCTCTCCACCTCTGCCCCACCTGTGCCCTGAGTTTCCCCCTCCACCTCTGTGTGCATCTGTAAGGCAGAGCTCCCATCCAGCACAGAGGGCACCCGGGGACTTTAATGAATGTTTGCAAAGTGTTTTGAGATGCCTGGTGACAAGTGTCACGCAGGCGTGAATGGAACTGATTATTAGAGCAAAACATTGCTGATCCCCAAATTAGCACCTGGCTAATGGCACATGCAGCCTTGGACTGACATCCGTTACTTAAGAAAATGTGATCTTGATGAATTGGGGTTTTTTTTTTCCTACTTGGCTGTTGCTAGAACAGAATACTTATTACTTCTGAGTCTAACTTTAATTTTTTAGGCTGATCAATCCCCATTACTGCTTTACAGTTCAGCTAGTTCTCCTCCAAACAGTTAGTATAAAACACAAAGTATTATCATCTTCATTAGATAAAGCACTGGAGCATTTGAAATGCAAATACTGTATAAAATATAATAAGTTCATTATAGTGGTTTACATTTTTCCATTATCAGATCCAGTCTGAACTAATTGCTTAGCCTGTTTTATTGCCACTGGCTTTTATTTCAAGTGAGCAGTCTCGTGGAAGCTCTGGAGATGTCAGCCAGGATATCTTTCACACTGATTGGGATTCAGGGGCTAAAGAGGAAGTTTGCCTTATGAAAGGCATTTTGTTGACTTCTTGTTTGATGGTTTCCCATATCTTTTAAAGTGTTTGAAACAGGCTGTTTCCTGAGGCTGAGCAGGGCAGAGAGAGGCCGTGGCCTGATGTGGTTTGGTGCTGCCATCCTCCTCTCCCTTCAAACAATTCTGGGATTTTACATCATCCATTAAATGCCACCCTTTGCATTGACCAGGAGGGGCTGTCTCCATGCAGATCCCATGGAAGAATACAAATCCCTGAGTTTTTTAAGGGTGAATTTTGTATCTTCAGCCATGTGCATTCGTGGTACCTCCCCATTTATGACTGTCCCAGCAGCTGCCCTCACACATCTGGTTGTTGTGAGGTGATCCTTTACAGGATGTTACCAGACCACAAAGAATCCTCTGGTAACTCTGTAGGGATTTTAGAAGTGAGATGACAGACTGAATACACCTGAGGGACCAGCACCTCATTGTCACTCAGCTTCATGAAACCACTGGAGACTGCTGCCACTGGTCTCTGCCAGGGATCAGAGTATTTTCAGTGTAGCCACAGTCAAGGCTAAGAGAAGCTTCCTTCAGTCACCAAGGACAATTCCCCACTTTCTCCATTACCTGGAGAAACATTTTCCTCTTCCCAGAAGAGAAGCTCCTGAAAGCATCCAACACTAAATGCTTCTTATGGTAGGGTAAAGGCTTTTACAGGCAATTTGCTTCAGTGCAGTGGTGGACAACTCTCCACATTGTGTCTCCTTTTGTTGCTTACGACTTCCCAAAAAAGACCTTGAAGGCTTTGTTTGTTTCCTGAAGCACTGGGTGCTTTCAGCCAGCGTGTGCTGGAATTGCAGTTATCGTTCTGGACCTGTGCTGTGGTCTTGGCAAGAGCTGTCCTTAATCCTTTCTTCAGTATCTTAAATTATGGAGGAGTTCACTGACCTAGTAGATATAACAATAAATTAAATTCCTTTAAACAAATTGATCAAAGAAACTTGACCAATTTCCATAAATCTTTGGAAATTGGTTTGAATTAGCCTTTGATTTAGCATTGGTTTAATATACAAAAAAAAAATCCTATTCTTCTCATGCATTTGGCAGCTGTGCTGCTTCCTGCCTCGGTTCATGTTGCTGAGGAAGATTTATTTCCCAGAACTTAGCCATCCCTCTTCCAGCCTGTGACATTATAGTTCACTTCTTCTCTTGACAACGCCGGCCAGCTGACTTGCAGTGTCTGTGAGGAGCAGAATGGATGGATCTCACTTTGGTGTAAAACATCTTAAATACTTCCGTGGAGGGGATTTCAAAGGGCTCTGCAGTGTCAGCTCGTGTGTCCCTGCCAGGGCACTCAGAAGGGAGGTGGGGTTGAAGGCAGGGAAGCTGAGCTGCAGGGACTTGTGCTCTTGGAAGAGACCAGTGGCAGAAATCAGGGCAGGGCCATCCCTGCTCATGGTCTGGTAACTGTACTATAATCACTAGATTGTTTCAGATTATTAGGGTATTATTCAGATTATTATGATATAAAAAATGTTATTATTATGATATAAAACATAGACACTGATCCAAGATCTAGTGCTGGAGGTGCATTTCATGTTGACATCTCAGATCAGCCAGCACCTTTCATCAGTGGTGAAAATACCCCAAGAGTTGTGGTAACCCCTTGATCACAGCTGCTTCTTTGGTGCAAGGGCTGGACAGAACAGCAACAAAGAGAGCTGGAGGAGAGCAGTCCTCAGGGTGAGGCAGATTGGGAAGTGTGACTTTGCTCCTCACTTTGAACCACCAGGCACACTGAAAATAAAAATTTAAAAGGGTAAAATTAAAGATGTGGAGAATGTAAGTGGTTATAGAAGCTGGTTCAGCACCAGCTGTTGTCTGGATCCCCACAGAACCAACCACTGGTGTTCACAGGTTGCTGCCAGCCCCACTGAAGGATGCAGTGGAGGTGTCCATGTGGAGGAAGTGCTACACCATGCCTGAGGTGAACGCAGCCCTCAGCAAGATCCAGCTGGTGGGCTACTCCCAGAAAATCGTGAGTACCTGCACAGCTGCCCTCAGGGCAACACCAAAACTCCTCAGGGCAACACCAACTGCTGATCCCCAGCTTTTCCCCCTCTAGATCCTGTGTTGGATCTAGTTACCCTGGCACAGACAAGCAAGACAGGATTTCACAGAGCACCTCAGTCTGCCTCCCAGGAAGGGCTCTTGTTTGGTGAAATCAGGGAATATCCATTTGTTTCTCCTCGTCCTTGGGGAGGCCAATTTTAAGGCGTCGTGGCCTCGAATTTGGAGCTGATGGCTGGCCCACTGAGAGCTGGGAGGATGCAGGGAGTGAATGTATCCTCTCTGTCTCTAAGCCACATCCCCTTCCCAGCTCCCCAATCTCACTTCTGGGAATCTTTAGAGTGCTTTGGCCTCCACTTTGTTTCATACTGTAAATTAGGGACTGTAAACAAAACCTAAT
Organism: Setophaga petechia; assembly: GCA_024362935.1. Classification (NCBI taxonomy): domain Eukaryota; kingdom Metazoa; phylum Chordata; class Aves; order Passeriformes; family Parulidae; genus Setophaga; species Setophaga petechia. Next base: position 358,997 of record JANCRA010000085.1, on the reverse strand, counting down.
GGTTCAATGTGAACTTCAGAAACTCCTTTCCCAGGGCTTCCAGCTAACAGTTATTGACTGTAATGCTGTTGACTATAATCCAGTGGAGTTTCCAGAATGAACTGAGCCCACAATTCCATAGTCTGCAGATCCCATATGGATTGTTGGCAGCCTGTGTGCCATGAAAGTTGCTTTTGTTTGGGCTGTGATACCTGGTTTTGCTGCTCAAAGGCCATAAAAAAATAAAAATATGAGTTAAAGCAAGTTGTGACTCCTCATTATCCATGGGTTGTTACAGTTAATTTTTGTCCTCACAGTGTGGATGCATCTCCCTTAATTTTTGATGTGTGTATCTGAGACAATCATTCTTTTGTAGTTACTGGGGAAAAAAACCTATATTTTTTTCTCTTTCCTAAGCTAACTTTTCAAATAATCAAACTTTAGAGCTTTGGCTTGCACACTCTGAGGAATGAAGGCACCCTGCCTTGTTTTTCAAGGCATCCAAATATGTATTGAAATACTAGGAAAAATCATTGTATTGCATGAATCAGATGCTTTTCTATTACTCAGTAACCAGAAGGCAGATCACATTAGGGAGGGTTATTTTCCTTTCTCCAAACAAGTATTCCACATTCCTGGGTACAGATGAAGGAATACAATTTCTAATGACACCTGGAAAGAAGGCAACTGTCAAGTTGCTTACACTGAAACTAAAATGTGGATTGAGTTTGCAGGGTGTTGTTGCTAAATTACCAGCAGGTAGCATTTGAAAAGAAATCAAGTTAGAAAGCTAGTTGAGTGTGAGGTTAAGTTTGTTTTCCACAGTAAAATTTGCAACCCAAGCAGAGTTTTTATATCAATTTAGAAGTACTTGTCCTTCCTTCTCTCCTGCTGGCCAATACCAATTTAATTTGACTAAAGGAGAACAGAGTCTTCAAAGATGCAAAGCTCCCACAAACTTCTTCAATACAGCAGAGGCAGGCAGAAGATCAAGATCAAGGATCAAGATTGATTCCTTCATTTTGAGGTATTGTGCAGTGTGAGCTCAGATGCCATAAAATTCACGTGGAAGAGAGACTTCATGGGGCCCTGCCTCAGGAAAAGCTTTTCTCAGAGCATGTGTCCTGCTGGACACGGTGAGTAAAACCAGCAGGTGTAATTGTCAGCAGAACAGATTCACAAAGGCTTTGAGCAGCACAACTGCTTTTAAAATTCCTGCCACTGATGACAAAATGACCTGTCCTGATTTCTTCTGGGCTCTCTCAAGGGGATGTCTCTCACTGTGTGTTTCAGGAGCTGTTTGGTGCTGTGCAGGTCACCCCTCTGAGCTCGGGCTACGCTCTTGGGAGTTCCAATTGGATTATCCAGTCACACTATGAAAAGGTTTCTTATGTTTCAGGATCTTCTCTGCTTACAACACACCCTCAGGTACTGCCCCTGACTTTTCTTAGTCTTTAGGAGGAACTTTTGCTCCAAAAAAAGGGTTTATTCCAGCTGAGATCAGGTTTTAGGTAGAGGCCACTCTAAGGTAACTGTGTTAGCAGTGCCTGGTTTTAATGGGCATTGATAAGACATACCCTGACAAATGACAGGTTTCAATAGTTATGAGGGAAAGATAACTAAAATTCTTTGTTATTGGTGATTTGATGTTCACTTAAAACTGTGGAATTGTCTTTCACTCTAAAGAGGAAATTTTCAATAGAGTTAAACAAAAGAGCATTAGTGACTTTAAAAAAAATCCATATTTGACTGAAGAATCTTCACAGACAGTTCACAGACTGCTTTATATCACTTCTGAAACATCCTTCCTTAGGAGGAATGATAGCTCAGTGGCTGCCAACTTTTCCACCCTGCTCTGCTAAGGGCAAAGTCTTTATAGTGCTGTAGATGTAATTTCCAGTAAATTAATTCTCTCTAGATCCATAAATTCTTACTGCAAAGAAAGGCTTGAAGTTTGCAGTGCCGTGCGCTTCAGAAGTTGTCAAAATAGTTAAAAGCATTATTGCAGGAGGTATTTAAAAATAATTTAGAAGATGTGTCAGGTTTTTGATCACTAAGTGATTTCCCCCAAGGTGGGTGTCTGCTGGAGAGCTTTACTTCTGAGCATCCCTCACTTAAAAGCTTGTTCTCAGCTGAGAAACTACAGTAGATAAATGATCCTTAATAGTATGGCCATCCTTAGGTGCACAAAATGTATCAGAGCCTCTAAATCCCTGTTTCTCATCAGCCTCATTCCATCCTGGGCACTGCTCTCATCCCCTCCTGGAGAAGGAGCAGCAGTATTTGATAATGTGTGAATGCAATATTGCTGTGAGGAGAAACTTTGCCCTGTACGAAGTCATTTGGTAGCTGGGAGTGTTTTCTCCTCACTGACATGGAAAAGAATTCAGTTTATCAGGTCAGACTTCATCATTTTCCAAAGGTGAACATTTCTCTGGAAGCTTCTGGTAAAATCTCTGTTTTTAAGGAAATTAAATCCCAGTGGCAGAGAATGGTGTGAGTGAACTGCTCATGGGCACATCTTTAGAAGGAATGGTTTAACAGATATTTAAAATCCCATTCAGTTTGTACTTTCCTTGCTATTTACCACATCACAGATGTTGCCCCATATCATCATTGTCTTGCATTTGCTTCCAGATGCTTTTTGAGGACAATGGATAGTTTTTGTCCTGGGATTAATCCCTGGGAGCACCAGCACAGGCTGCTACACTCTGGTGTTGCTGTGTGTGGGTGTTGGGAGCTTCCAACCAGCTCTTCATCATCTCTTTGATGTTTGACAGACAATATGCAATGATAACAGTATCTCGAGTGGCACACAGTCAGAATTGTGAGCAACAAATCATTTCTTCCTCAGGACTGAAAAGTTGTTTGTCTGTCCATATGATCATGATGAGAAATTCATCATGAAATTCCCATTTTTTTTAGCAGGGTGTGAAAAAAGTCACTGCGTTTTGTCTTAAAATAGGATCTACTTTGGACATATCCAGAGCTGCTTTCCCAGTGAATTGGGATTTAGACCTGGCACCACTGACTCTTCCCTGTTCTTCTGGCAGATGGTTTCCATTGAAATTTTGTCTCCCCCTCTCCTGAGGCTGGATTGACACCATTGCCACTGAAGTGGAGAGCAGGAGTTGACAGCACAGGTTCAGACATGTCACTAAAAGCCTTTTAAGACATATTCTTTACATTAACCCACAAAAATCAATGCAGGCCCTCTCAGTGCAATGGCATCTGAAATTATGTGGATCTAATATACCATAATCATTATGTACATTATCACAGGCAGATTCCATATTATTTTTTATTGCATTATTGGCATTTCATTTTCATGGACACACTGCAGAGAGTCAAAGATTGTGATAAATCTCACGTGTCAGGTCTGATCCTACAAGGAGGTGCAGAGTCTCAACTCCTGTCAGAGTTAATATGAAATTCCCCTGCATGTTTAACAGAGCAGGGTCCTTCTCAACTGCTTCAGAATGGCTCTGAAGAGCTGTGAGCAGGGGAATTGACCTTACAGTGGTCTTGGAGGTTCAGCAGAGGAAATCTCTTCATCTGTCTCTTCTGGCAGAAATCTTTCCTGATTGGTGAGACTGCATTGAGTTGTTTATTGTGAGTAAATAACCATAAAATACCACACAGCTGCCAAGCAGTTGCCCACTTTTGCTTAATCAGTAGCTGTGGGAAGAACATCCCAACCCAGAGTGAGGCTCAAAGTTACCTTTTCACCATGTGCAGACAGAGAATTGGATTTTACCTTATCAAGATTGGATCATGCTACATTTTCAGTGTCAAGAATATGTATTTAGTGTCATACTAACATCTAATTTCTGACTATCTACTCTCTGTTTGCTAATGCAGAGAAATGGGTTTGCATTTTCATTCTGCTTTAATAAAACAAGTTCGTTTTCCACAGATGGAGGAGTGTGAAGTGTAAAATGTTTGGTGACTGTTTTCATCATGTCCTGCCTGGAGAAACTCTGCCATTCCTGATTTTATTTCCCTGTGCTCTGTTCCAGCCCATGGACCAGGCTTCTCTGAAAAACAGCGACGTTCTCATCCTGACAGGGCTGACCCAGATCCCCACTGCCAACCCCGATGGAATGGTGGGAGAGTTCTGCAGCAACCTGGGTAGGTCACTGAGAGAAATCTCCTGCCTGTTTTATCATCTTATTCATGGCTTTGGGTGGGAAATAATTCTGAGATTCCTGGAATTGAATAAGTTGTCCAGCTATAGCTCCTGGCATAAAACTACCTGTTTAGATTTTACGATGTGCTCTTGGTGTCATTAATGCAGTAAGTGCTTGGAGAGACACAAGTTGTACCTAAAATGTTTTGGAATGGAACAGGTATAATGAGATTTAATCACTTGCTGCTCCTGGTTTGCTAAGTATGTCACTTGGCTGCCAACAGGCTATGTGGATATTGTTCCCAGCTGAAATATTACTATTTCCTTCCTGTGTATCAGCCAGAGTAAAATCTTTATATGCTTTTTTATGACTTTGAGTTTTGAAAACAAGCACATCTGCTTCCCTTCTTACACCTGACTTTTAAATATATCAAAAGCAAACAGCACAATCTCTGTTTAAAAAAAAAAAGTCAAGATATATTTATAGACCCCCAGATATATAAAACCTAATCAGACGCTTTCACAGCTGGAAAAGCTGATAATTGCAAAGCTGTGATATCAGTGTGAATGGCAGCATTTTCCAGCCTGTTTGGAATGTCACATCCAGTGCTGTTCTCTCCTTTTCTCCCCTTCCCCCTGCTCAGTTCCTCTGTGCTCTCATCCTTCTTTCATCAAACCACTTTTCCATGGCTGTCCTGCTCTGTGTTCCCTGGTCTTTTATCAGAGATCTTCCTTTTATTTTAAATTCACTACTTTTACAAATAAAACTAAAAAGCTCGAGATAGAAGGATCCTGACAAAGGTTACCAAAAGACATGAGAAAACTAAATCAGACTAAATTCCTGGTCTGGTGGAATGGGACCCTGCCATGGCAGGGGGTTGGAATTGGAGGATCCCTAAGGTCCCTTCCAACCCAACCCACTCAATGATCCCAAATATCTGTTAATAGAGCACATTTTGGCATTTTATAAGAATGGTAATTTTGGGGTTTACTAAAGATCTTCCCTGCCAGCATCCTGGCTCCAACAGGGACTGTGTGCATATGCCTGAACAAGAGCAGGGTGGGATTCTGGGATACTTTGCTCTCATGATCTTTAAGTATTTTTATTTCAGGAATTTCCTGAATTCAATGTGTTTGTGTAGTTAATGATGCCCAGTGGTTTTGTTCAACCTCCCCTTGAAGCTGTGTTAACACCTGTGACTTCCTTTCCTAAATGTGTGTTTTTACATGTGTGTGTGTGTTTCACCTGCCTTTTCATTGTTTTTAAACACTGAATTTTATTACCCTGTGAGCTGCCACAGATCAGCTCTGGTGACCTTGTTCTGGTAAATCCAGATGTGCTGCCTTCTCTGGACCTTCATGGGGGTCACTGTCCCTCTGACAAACAGTGGCACAATCCCCTCCTATAACACTGAGTAAACAAGAGTGGGACTGTTAATTAAAATGCATTTACAAATTAAAGTCTTAGAGCTGTAGTTGAGCCAAAGCAGGATCCAGAAGTTGGCTGTGTATAAATAAACATGGTACATGTGTCAGTGCAGGTGGCTGTTTGTCTGCACAACTTGTTCTGCTTTACAGAAACATTCTGAACTATTTTCAGGGGTTTGCAGGTCCTCAAGCCAGCTTCTGTCTTGAATGACACAAACTCAGAGAAATGAGAAAATCATTAAAGACCAAAGGAAGATACATGATGAAAATAATGCCATTGTAAGAATCTGGAATTTGAGTGGTACTTGCCAAAAACAACAATCTCAAGAAATTAAATAATTCTATATTAATGCAGTTTAGGGCTGTCTTTTACATGACACCAGCTATATTTATCTACTCAACATCAGGAAAACAGAAAATCAGTTTTCTTTCAAATATGTAAAAAAGTCCAGAAGCAATGGGTTCCTGGGCAAAGCAATTGAGTAGGCAGGCTGAGCATCTGTGTTTTCTCACTTCCAGAATAATTAAGGGAGTGCACAAGCAGCTCAGAATACTCAAGGTAAAAACTCTAAAGCAGACCAAAATTCACCACAAGTGTGTATGAGGAGGTACCAGCAGGCTTGTGAAGGAGGGGTGTGAGGCACAGAAATGGAAGTGTGAAAATTCCACCTCAGTCTCTGTTTTCATCCCAGAAAATTCCACCTCAGTCTGTTTTCATCCAGTTTACCCCAAGCCCCTTTTTTTCCCTGCTCAGCTCTGCAGCTCAAGGAGAGCAGTTTTATTTCCACATTGCCTTGGGCAGCAGCAGCAAAGCTGCCAGTCTGTCTGTGGGGACAGTTGGTGATATTTTGTGTGAGTGTGAGGCTGTGTGTGTTTATAGAGAGCAGAAAAGAGCACAGTTTGCTTTTTAGGTGCCAGCTCGACCTTGTGGCAGCAGCTGTTGGGAAAGCAAGGATCTCTTTGTGAGTTGTAAATTGAACAACTTGTTATGGAGCTGCTGAAGGAGACTAAATTTGAAATGCCAAGATTATTATACAACTTTTATCAGGAGAGAGCATCCGTCAGTCACCAAGATAAATTGGGCTTTAAACAACTTTCAGAGAGATGTGTCCTCTTCCTGACAACTCTGAAAAGTTGTTTTAGTGCTCAGAGAGCCAGACTGGACCTGCTGCCTGTGTGGAAAGCAATATTCTTGGAAAGGTTTTCACCCCTGTTTTGCAGAGGCTGGGAAGTGATTCTTAACCCTTTGTGGATCCCTGGCCTGGTGGGCACCTGGCTGAAATCATTCTCCACTCCCAGGATTGTGATTTTATATCCATTATTGCTCACCAGCTCTGCAGTTTTGCTGGGGGCAGAAACTCAAGCTGACATCTCCTCCAAGACTTCACCCTCTGTTATTTCCTCTGTGGCCTCACAAATCTTGAACTTGTGCATGTTTCCAGCAGAAAATGTTGAGGTTTCCAGGGAACCAGTGGCTGTGGGGAAGGGAGAGCTGGGAACTCAGGCTCTATTGGCTTTGGCATGGCCAGGTTTTGGTAGTGTGGGGCTACAGGGCTGGTTTCTGTGAGAGGTTTCCAGAAGTTTCCCCCATCCCAGCTGGCTCCAGGATGGACCCACTGCTGGCCAAGGCCAAGCCCATCAGGGGTGGCAGCACTTGTGGGATACCAGAGTGAAGAGGGGAAGGAAGTTCTGTGCAGGAGCAATGGCAGCCAGGGAAGAGGAGAGTGAGGGTAAGTGAGGAACAGCCCTGCAGACCCCAGGGCAGTGAGGAAGAAGAGGCAGGAGCTGCTCCAGGCACCAGAGCTGAGATTCCCAGCCCAGGAAGAGGCAGCTGTGCCCCTGCAGCCCATGGGGGCCCACAGGGGTGCAGAAATCCACCTGGAGACCCCACACTGGAGCAGGGGATGCCTGAAGGAGCTGTGACCCCACACTGGAGCAGGGGATGCCTGAAGGAGCTGTGACCCCACACTGGAGCAGGGGATGCCTGAAGGAGCTGTGACCCCACACTGGAGCAGGGGATGCCTGAAGGAGCTGTGACCCCACACTGGAGCAGGGTCCTGGCCAGGCTGTGCCCTGTGGAGAGAGGTGAAATAAATTAAACTGATTTCCACAAGTCCATTTTGTCCATGATGGTAATCAGTCATTGATCTCTCCCTGGTTTTAACTCTCCCCACAAGGTTTTTGTTACATTTTCTCCCCTGCCCAGCTGAGTGATAGAGCAGCTTTGGTGGGCACCCAGCCTCCAGCCAGGGTCAGAACACCACAAAGGAATGGAACTCAGGTTTTTTGTGGCCTCACACATTCTTTAACCTCTGTTCTGCCTCCCATCCCTGGCCTGTGCACCATTCCTGCTGCAGTGGGTGTAGGTACTTCCCTCTGCAGAGTTTTTGGGTGTGTGATGTCTCTGTGTAAATTCGGGTCCTGGAGCCAGAACCTCAACTTCCACCTCCAGATGGCTTTGAAAATGTTGTTCTTAACCTCCCCATTGCTCCCTTCACATCCTGTTTGCAGCTGGGATAGTTTAGATTTGCCCAGGTGAGGGGGATAATGTCACACATTGCTGGGACATTTGGGAGCATCTCGAGTTCTGGACAAATGTGAGCTGTTGCTGTTCATCTCCACAAATATTTGGGTGGTATAGTTTGCATATGTCCTGGAGAAATAAATCCACTGCCCTGCAGTTGTACCATAAGTGATAAACAAGGGGCCTTTGATCAGCAGTTGTTGATAGCACAGTGTCAGAGGCACTGACTGCTACAAGGAGTAAAACAACCACAAATGCTTGTGAAAAATCCTGCTAGGCTGTGCATCTCCCTGAACTCCATAAAACTTAAACATTCAGCCAGAAAAAAATCTTCCTTGAGGAAGATTCTGCCCCACCAGGGGCAAAAGGACCCTTGAAGTGTTAAATCCATACCCCAGCAAAGCTCAGCAAGAAATTGAAGTCAAGGAAGGGATTTGGGGGGATGCAATATTTATATTTTCAGGCTCTTCCACAGCTTTCTGTGGAGTGCTTGGTGCATGCTGTTATTGCTGCTGCACTGCATTTAACAGCAGTGGATGGTTTTACCCCACAGGTGAAATTGCTCACTGAGCTGAACAAAGTATTTCTGCTTTCCCAGAAGGTGCAGTATTTTTGTAATTCATTCTGCCAAAAAGAACACACTGTTTGCTCTGCTTGCTTTTGCTGTTGTGCTCAGATCTGTCTCAATTACAGAGTAAACCTATATTTCCTTTTTCTTCTCCTCATTTTTATCTGGTCTCATGCTGTCTGCAAGTTTTAAATTGTTCTTGTTATACAGAAAGCACAGAAATATTTAGAGTTTTTAAAAAGGCCAAACATTCCATCACCCATTTCTGCCTCTGAGTGCTGTTTGAAATAACCAGACCTTCAGCTTTTCATCTGAAATCCAAGCACTGAACAGCTCCCCATGTGCAGTGCTTTTGGCTGAGACCTGGGAGCTGTTGTCCTTCCTGTCTGGAGGCAGCTGAGAGGTGGAGCAGGGTTTATTTGGATGGTGAGGTGGTTTGTGTCACTCCTTTATCCTCCTGTGCCAGTGCACGGCTGCCCTCTCCTGTCAGGAGTTTTCCATGTGCCCCCAGCTAAAGGAGTAGAATCACTCCAGAGCCTGGAGAAGGCAGGAAATAAATGTATTTTCTTTCCAACTCATGTGCATAATGTGTTGTGGTAATTCATGCAAAAGATGGGTTTTATACACATTTGGGTAAAGGAATTTATTAAAAGTTTAAATTCATAAGCAGTGAATTGATTTCTCTCGTCTCTCCCCCCCAGTGATGACTGTCTGGAATGGAGGCAATGTCCTGGTTCCCTGGTACTTCCAAACTTCTTCCCAACTCATGTGCATAAAATGTTGTGCTAATTCATGCAAAAGCTGCTTTTTATATAAATTTGGGTGAAAGGAATTTATTAGAAGTTTAAATTCAAAGACAGTGAATTGTTTTCTCTCATTGTCTCTCTCCTAGCAATGACTGTCCGGAATGGAGGCAATGTCCTGGTTCCCTGGTACTTCCAAACTTCTTCCCAATTCATGTACATGATGTGTTGTGCTAATTCATGCAAAAGCTGCTTTTTATATAAATTTGGATGAAAGGAATTTATTAGAAGTTTAAACTCACAAGCAGTGAATTGATTTCTCTCGTCTCTCCCCCCCAGTGATGACTGTCTGGAATGGAGGCAATGTCCTGGTTCCCTGTTACTTCCAAACTTCTTCCCAACTCATGTGCATAAAATGTTGTGCTAATTCATGCAAAAGCTGCTTTTTATATAAATTTGGGTGAAAGGAATTTATTAGAAGTTTAAATTCAAAGACACTGAATTGATTTCTCTTCTTGTCTCTCCCCTAGCAATGACTGTCTGGAATGGAGGCAATGTCCTGGTTCCCTCTTATTTCCAAACTTCTTCCCAACTCATGTGCATGATGTGTTGTGCTAATTCATGGAAAAACTGTTTTTTATATAAATTTGGGTGAAAGGAATTTATTAAAAGTTTAAATTCAAATACAGTGAATTAATTTGTCTCATTGTCTCTCCCCCAGCAATGACGGTCCGGAATGGAGGCAATGTCCTGGTTCCCTGGTACTTCCAAACTTCTTCCCAACTCATGTGTATAATGTGTTGTGCTAATTCATGCAAAAGCTGCTTTTTATATAAATTTGGATGAAAGGAATTTATTAAAAGTTTAAATTCAAAGGCAGTGAATTGATTTTTCTCATTGTCTCTCCCCCAGTGATGACGGTCCAGAATGGAGGCAATGTCCTGGTTCCCTCTTATTTCCAAACTTCTTCCCAACTCATGTGCATAAACTGTTGTGCTAATTCATGCAAAAGCTGCTTTTTATATAAATTTGGGTGAAAGGAATTTATTAGTAGTTTAAACTCAAAGACACTTAATTGATTCCTCCTATTGTCTCTCCCCTAGCCATGACTGTCCGGAATGGAGGCAATGTCCTGGTTCCCTGTTACCCCTCTGGAGTGATCTACGACCTGCTGGAGTGCCTCTATCAGTACATTGACTCTGCAGGACTCTCCAATGTCCCCTTTTATTTCATCTCACCTGTTGCCAACAGCTCCCTGGAGTTCTCCCAGATCTTTGCTGAGTGGTAAGTGTGCCAGGGCAGCACCCTCAGCTGTGGGAAGAGGCAGGTGCAGGTTATCTCTACCTGACAGATTCTAAAATACACCTGGTTAGGATTGTGAGCACGTTACTGGAGTCACCAGGGGGTGTGGGCATGTGTGTGTGTGTGAGAATATATTCTATAATTAGGGAAGGATCATTTCCTATAGAATGTGCAAACTCAATCTCTGCTTTTTGGTGCTTACCCTAATGAGTAAATTATGTTCCTGACTTGAGTAAGTTTTAGCCATGCAAGTTTGCAAGTCTTAGCCCCCCCAGATTCTACCATGATGTCCCTGGCTAAGCAAAATTGAGTTTTCAGGCTTAATTTTGCTGAGCCATGGCAAGAAAAGGCCAACAGTGTCCTGGGCTGCATGAGGCAGAGCAGAGTCAGCAGGTCAGGAGAGGAGATCCTGCTCTGCTCAGCCCTGCTGAGGGCACAAGGACAGTGTTCTATGGGGTTCTGACCTCCCCAGTACCAGAAGCATGTGGGATTTCTGGATTGAGGCCAGCACAGGGCCAAGGAGATGAGAGGAGGCTGTGGGAGCTGGGACTCTCCAGCCTGGAGAGCAGGAGGCTCAGGGGGATCTTACCATTGTGTAGAAATACCTGATAGGATGTAGTGAGGGTCAGGGCTCAGTCTCTTCAGCAGGGCACACTGGCAGAACAAATCAAAACATGTGAAATTCCATCAGGAATTTAAACTGCCAGAGGGCAGGGTTAGATGGGATATTGGACAGAAATTGTTCCTGTGAGGATGGTGAGCCCTGGCACAGGTTGCCCAGAGAAGCTGTGGCTGCTCCTCCCCTGGAAGTGTCCAGGGCCAGGTTGGATGGAGCTTTGAGCAGCCTGGGATGGTGGAAGGTGTCCCAGTCCATAGGAGGGGATTGGAACTGGATGATCTTTCAGATCCCTTCCAACCCAAACCATTCCATGATTCTGTGAAACACTGCAGCCTCTGTGCAAAGAGGTCGTGCAGACTTTGCTATGGAGACACCAGAATCCAGCTGGACACAGTCCTGGATGATCTGCTCTGCTGAGGGTGCTTGAGCAGGGTTGGACTTGGTGATCTCAGGAGGTTCCTCCCAACCTCAGACATTTTGTGATTCTGAGCCCTGGAAAGCAGAACCCAACCACTGGGAACTCTTCCCAAATTCTTACCAATGGAGACATGTTCTGGAGTATTAAATACAATAAGGTAGCTCTGCTCTTCTTCCTCTCCAGATTCTGGAGTTCAGGAAAACAAAGACAGATCCTGGAAATCTTGTGGGATTTGATCCCCCAGGAGAATTGTAAAGATGGTTGAAATCTGGTGGATTTACATGGAAATGCAGGCAAAGGTTGAACATCTGTAAAACAGAGGTTTGGGGTCAGAACTGTGGTTGATATTCAGGAATTCCAGCTTTTAATTCTACCCCTTACTCAGCTAAAGGAAATGCCTTGCTCTTAGTATCCCTTAGACTTTATCAAAATTAGTTTGATCCAGGCTCATTTCTTTGTAATAAAGTGCAAGGATGAGCCAGGCAGTGTTTCCCAGAAAAGCCACCAGGACAGTGTCACTGCAGATCATTGTCACATCACCCAGACCTCTGACAAGCAGCTTTTTTTAGCTGCTGTAATAGGATGAATCAGGAGTCTGGGTAGAGCTCATCAACAGCTCTCAATATCTGTTTTAAAGATAAGTGATTGATGGAAAATGCCAGGTCACTGTGAGCCCTGGCCCGTGGGGAGAGGCAATTTACCAATAATAAAATGCACAGGAAAATTGGATTAGAATGACCAAAAAGACCAAGTCACTGCTGAGAAGTGGGGTGAGGCAAGTGGGATTTTTCTGTTGGCAGATGATTTGGCTTTGCAAAAGCTGCTGAAATCAATGTGGATGCTGAGTTACAGATTTCTCTTGAGCAGCAGAGGAGTTCTGTTCCAGTGTGTACAGAATCACCTTCAGCTGCCCTGCACCATCTCTGTGTGATCCTGCTGTGACTGAGGTGTTGTGTCCTGTGGGTCTGGGGCCTCCCACCACAAACTCTGCCACAGCAGGACAAACTGGGGATTTTGCACTTGGTGCCTCAGGTCCAAACCAGTTTGCTCCAAGAGTGTAACAGTAGATGGCAGCAGATGCTGCAGGATGTGCTGCACCTCTAACTCTGGCTGCTTTCCTTTTCTTTTCAAGGTTGTGTCATAACAAACAAACAAAGGTGTATCTTCCAGAACCTCCTTTTCCCCACGCTGAGGTGAGTTACCATGGTCGTGTTCATTTTCTGGATCACAATCCACACAGTGTAGCTGTCATTTTTCTGATGAACCCTTCTACAACTATTCAAGTTTTGTTTAATTTTTCATAAAAGCATTTTTTTCTTTGGCTTTCTGTGATGAATTTGGGAGCACGGGGGAGGAATGAGTGATGGTGTTCCCTAAACTCCAAAATTACCCTGTTTATTCCAGCCTGTCACTTGCACAGGCTGGCCTGGTTCACTCCTTCCCCCACAGAAGGAGATCTGGTGTGGGATGTTTGCTCTTATCAGCTGCAACCACGAGCATTCCCTTTGTCCAAGCAGTTTATTTCCAAGTCTGTGAAACTAAGAGCTTGTTATCAGAGACAGCTTAGTCATGCCAACTCCTTCCTCCCTCACTGAAGCAGGCATCATGTTTGCTGCAGGAGGAATGATATCTTGAAAGAGAGATTTTTATATCAAAATGTAAAGTTTGCAGCACTGAGTGCTGTCTGTGGCAATTTTAAATGAAATTTCTTGAGCGTTGTAATGAAGCAAAGAGGAGCAAGGCTCTGAAATTTGGAGGATTTCCCTGCAACAAAATAATAATTTTAGGAGAAGCTTTAGCCAACCAGACTTTAAATAAAACTGATGCCTTCAAAGTTACCTCACACAGCAGGACAGGAAATTCTCCTCTGGGAGCAGGTAGCTTTCCCACTGAAGTAAACAAGAGAAGAAAGGAAGAAACAGGACTGAAAATTTTTCCCTGCTGAGAAAGGAAGAAACAGGACTGAGAATTTTAGCTAAATCCTTCTCCTGTGAGCCACTGAAGCACTTGGGACATGCAGAAACGTGGCTCTTTCAGTTGCTGTGGTCCAGACTGTTTGGTGAGATGTGCAGAGTGTCCATGGCAGGTTTAAGAGCCCAGAAATTCATCCTTTTACAGACACTGGCTGGTTTTTTTCCCCTCTGAGATATCTCATCCAGGGAGTTGTTCTGGAAATTGCCATTACCCATCATATCTATCATCTGTAGGTGCTTCAAATGTTGTTGGAAGTATGATCTGACCAGGAGCCCTCACTCTTTCCAGATGCTTGAATGTGTTGCAAGCAGGATGTGCAGTGAATTATGTATAATCTGTTACCAAGAATAATGTGGACTGCAGGGCAAGCCACCTGTTCACCACTTATTTTATAACCAAAAAATTCATTCCCACTGATAAATCAATTCCAAATTCTCTGAGTATGAGGCTCTGCAGCCTTGCTGTGGCTGTGCTTTCTGTCTTGCCCTCCATCCCTGCTTTCTGGGATGTCCTTGTTGATCCACAGTGTCATTGGATTCACTGACAGCCCATATTCTGATTTACAATATTCACTGGAACTGGCAGATTGAAGTGAAAACCCATCCAAAAATGAGAAGCCAAACATGCAGCTGTCAAAGACTGGATTAATTAACCCATCTTATTCAATGGGTTTTGTGTTTATAGAGTGATAACTCTGTCCTCTAATTCCTGGGACATTTTATGTTCTCTGGGGGCCTGTTGATTGTGAGATTTTGCTAAATTATTGGAACAGCTTTGCAAGAACTACTCTGTGCTTCATGTGTAGATCAGGATAATTATGTAGGAAAGGCCTCCCAGCAGTGGATCCCAGCTCAGCTTCCCTGCACAGAGGGAGGAATGTGTCTGTTCCAGGTGCAGCCTGGAACATCCCACAGGATGTCCATGCCAGCCCCAGTGCTCAGCACCTGCCTTGTGTCCCTTGTTAAATCTCCAAAATCTCACACCTGACACCCTATTTCACTCACACAGTGTGAAACATCCAGAAAATCTCTTTCCAGCCCAATCCTGGGCCTCCACAACCCACCTCCCCCCCAGGCAGGAGCTTTGCTTACTGGCACTTCAGGGGATTTTTAATGAGTATCAGAAGCAGACAGTGAATGATGGTTTCTATCAGGGAGGTTGTTAGTGGAGAATTGCTTGGCTTTTTTCAAAGTAATGCTAGGCTTGTGCAATGTAACCTGTGCTGAAATTGCCCATCATGAAAAGATGTGCTTAACTGCTCAGTTGTTGGAGAAAATAGGGAATTACTCAGACATGCCTCTCACTTCTTAGGAAGCATTAATAACATGCCTGGCATGATACATCAGAGAGGGACAGGCCAGGAAATAAGCTTCTAATTATCCTCAGAACAAGCCCAGCCCAGCATGCTGCTGGTCCTGAAATTTGATGTTCCTGTTAGTTGTATAAACAGCAAGATTTAAAAACAAAGAAGGCAAAAAATCCCCCAAATCCTCGATGTTGTCCCTTGCAGCAATGAGTTCCAGCAGTGCCTGATGTGTGATAGAACAGAATAATTCCTTCCTTTAATCAGCTGTGATTGTATTTGGCATTTCACTTAACTATGCCTTTATTATTGTCACAAGAGGGTAAATAAAAGCATCTTCATTGTCTCTACAATTACTATTTTTATTTCTCCTCACTCTCTTCAATCAGTTGTTTGAAGCTTTTGCATTCTCTCTGCATGGAAATTTTATGATTTATGTTGCATGTTTTGAACTCATTCCTTGTTCTGCTCTGCTGAATAAAGCCAGACACATGTTCAGCTCTGCAGAGAACCTACAACATTTCTCCCTCCTTGTTTAATTCCACTTTAATGGAGCAGTGGATGTTCATCTTACCTCCTCCTACACAGTCCTGGTACAGTTCTCGTGGTGGCAGTTTGCTTCCTAACATCCAGTCTGAGTGAACAGGGAATATTTCCCTCTCTTGGGAGCAAGGAATGTGGGCTGAAGTGTTTCAGGTTTATAGGGATGGATTTGAGCATCAGTTCATGCTGAAGTTAGTAAAAATGGAGTGTCCAGGTTCTTGTTGAAGTCTCTCCTGCAACCTTTTAGTGGTGCACTAACTGAAAGAACTTCTTTTTAAAGGCATTTCTGAGAGAAGGGTTGATCTGACTGCAAAGTCAAAACTGGAGATCCCAAATATTTGTCAACACAGCTGGCAAGGCAGGGGATGGCTTTCACTTCCAAGCTCCTGTATCCATTATATCCAAGGATCAACTGGCTAAATAGGCTCAGATTCAAGCTCCTCAGTGCCCTGCTAAAATACTGTGGAGCACAAACCAGTAATTTGTTTAGCTTAGATTTGTTATTCTGGTATCCCAGAACCAATGTGTGGTGTCTTACCAATTCCATATGGGAATATCCCATCCCAGCACAGCCCCAGATGAGCAATTAGGGGTCTCCTTGATCATTTTAACAGGATCCATGGATTGTACACTCTGCCCCATCCCTTTTGTGGAGGTGGAGGCTTTGTGTTTATACAGGAATGGCTCAATTGTTGCAGCTGAATTGTTCCTCTCCGTTCGATCTTTACGTGGACAATTTCAGGCTCTAAGATAAGTGAATCCAGACTCCTCTAAATGTCTGCAACAATAAAATCTGAGAGGTAATTTGTATTGATCAGTATTTGCCAGTGGAGGGAGGATTTGGATTTACTGTGCTCTTATTAAGGATTCTGTTAGCAAGATCTAAGAGAAATGGCTGCAAAACCCCTTTTTTCTGACTCAAAAAAGAGCCAGGGTGGGAGTAATATTGATTTTGGGATCTTAAAAACCACCATTTGTCTTCTTCATCTTCAATTCCCTTCTCCATTTACCAGTTCCTGCATAACACATTTAAATAAATACCTGGAACCAGGTGATTGTGGAGTATTATGGTTTATTTTATAATAAATATTATCATGTAGGAGTTGGGCTCAATGATCCATGGCAGTCCCTTCCAACTCTGGATATTCTGTGATAAAATCAGGCCCCTGTTGGTGTTGATCTGATGGAGTGAGTGAGGTGTATTAATGAATGCATCTCTCATTCCCTGATAGGAGCCACATCTGTTCCAGATTCTGGATACAGAGCACACACACACACACAGAGTAAATATCAGTGTATTTTGGCTCACTTCAACAAAGGGTACACAAAGGCTCTGGAGATTTATCCTGTTTATAGCAGCAGTTGCTGACCCTGTAAATCAAGTGTACAGCTTTAAAGGGAAGCACAGAACCATTTGGGATTTCAGAAAAATGCAGCTCTCACTCTTGATTCAGTACTTTACCAGCCTCTATCTCTTAAGCTTTCAGTCAGTAGTGGTTCTTTCTGTAAAAAGATGTTCTGAATGTTGCTTGTGCTTTCCAGAAACTGCCCACTGTGGAAATGTTGGCTGGCTCAATGCCAGGCATTGGGTTTGGCCCAGCTGGAGGTCTGACCATGGCACAGCCAAGCTTACACACCCCATCTCATCTGGAGATACAAAAATCCTGCACAAATCATTACAAACTCAGTCCCCTTAATGACTTGGGAAATTTTGTTGGACCTGTTTTGCAAGTTCAGCTCTGTCTATTTTTGATGAGGTGATTAGAAGAGACTTTACTGTAGTCACTAAAATCCAGCAGCTGCTTTCTCCCTGGAGAGAGTAGAATGTCTCTAAACTTGTTTTTGTAGCCTTTCACCCCTGCTCTGTCCACCTGTGAGAGTCAGGGATTGTGAGCTGAGCTGTGAAGCCTCACCAGACTCAGCAGAGGAGATCTGGCAAGATAAAAAGAGAAGATGAAAAAAGAATCATCACCAACGAGCTCCTGAAAACTGGATTAGAGCTCCTGTGGCTCTTTACAAAGCAATAGGAGGGGATTTGAAGCTTCCATAAGGCTTTGAAGAAAATACAGCTTTTATGTTGCTGAGCAGTGATGTTTGTGGAGGGATGGCAGGGAAATGAGCTGTTCACTGCTTTCCACATCCAGTGCTGCCCTCACATCTTCCCAAAAATCTGAATGCTGCATGCAAATAAATATCATTTGAAGGAACCTGTCAAAGAAACTGGAACACCAGTTTGTGATTTTCAGGAGTCTTAGGCCAGTGCTGGCTGTAGAAATGTCTTTCCCTGACCTATCTGTCCCTGGAAAAATTTTCCCCTGGAATGTCACATATCCCATTTAATGCTTGAAATGGAAATCATCCTCCTCTTCCAGTTTACCCAGTTGGAAGTGCTTCTGCAATTTCAGTTTTGAGACACTTGACTTCCCTCAAAAAAAAAATAAAACCAAACAGAAAAAAGCTTTTTGAGGCCATTTCCTACAAGTTCATTTAAATGTCAGTATTTTATGGATTCAAATTTGTTTTACCCATTGTCTGCTAAACTGCAGTTTTTATTACTGAAGCTAAGTTTAGATTCTAAACCCTGCACTCCAGATGTGTTAATCAGAAATCTTTACCAGTATAATTGCAGCAATGTTTTTGAGATTCACTGCCTATCAACTGCCAGAGCAGTTATTGGGTGGTTTTTTCCAATTTCCCTCTTGAAGATTAAATAGGAATTAGCTATTCCTTGTAAACTGCAGAAAATGTAGTCCAGTTTCTGCTTCCTCCATGATTCAAGGATCCACATGGGAATGATCATGTGCATCTACAGAATTGTGTAATAACCTTGAATTCTGCTTTGTGGTGCACAAGGTGCTGAAAATTCCCAGTTTCTCTTCATTTCCATGCAGGCACCTTAGAGCAGCCATGGTAAAAAGTAACACAGGACATGGGGAAATGGTTTTAAACTGAAGTGAGGAAGGTTTAGATGAGATATTAGGGAGAAATTCTTCCCTGTGAGGGTGGGGAGGCCCTGGCACAGATTTCCAGAGAAGCTGTGGCTGCTCCATCCCTGGAAGTGTCCAAGGCTGGGCTGGGCAGGGCTTGGAGCACCCTGGGACAGTGGAAGGTGTCCCTGCCCATGGAAGGGAGGTGGAACAGGATGAGCTTGAAGGTTCCTTTCCAACCCAAACCATTCCAGGATTCTATGATTTGTTGAACAGCCCAACCTCCTTTTAAAACTGGCTGACAAAGGAAGCCCCTTCCCTCCCTCCCTCACAGTCTTTATCTCCATGATCTTTCTCTCATCTATTCAGTCTGTGATTTCATGTGTTAAATTCCTTGCTTTTTAAACTGTATTTACAGTTATTTTCATGCTGGAGATGGAAGCATCTACCTGCCAAGGAAAAACTTGCAAAATATTGCATGAAAGTGCTTCACAGCCTGGTTGTTAAATTGCTTTTTAAGTTGCACCTTGTTTTGCAGATTAGAAAACAGTGGCAGGAGAAATAAAGCAAAACTCTTTGAAAAGTGCCTTGATAAATAAACTTCTCCATCTTAGTAAAGAAATCTGTTCCACCTGCAGAGCTGATTGCACTGTGTCTGCAAAACATCTTATTGCTCTTAGTTCATGTTTATTGCTGGTTTCAGAGACAGCTAAGGAAGGGAAAGTCAGTCTGTTCTTCTTCAGCAGCTTTGACTTTGTGTCAACCCTTTAGACCAGGGAAGCTCAACAACATTCTGCTGAAGGCAAAATGCCTGCTACTGCTGTGATGCAAGAAAAGCAGGTTAAACATGAGCCCAGAGCTCTTTGCAGACATGGCAAATAGGAAAAAAGGAGCTTATTGTGAATTTGGCAGCTGAGCACTCTGCTCACTCCAGGGGAGTCGAAGCAGGGAGTGTTTGCAGAGTTTCCTCCCAGTCACCACCCTGCTGGTACCAGAGAAGTGAGAGCAGAGCTTTGGAGGCCCCATGTTCTGACTTCCTTTCCATAACATTTATGACAGTCATGACTAAATTTGTTGGAAAAATCTAAGGGACTCTCTGATGAGTTAGGAATAAATTGTAGAACATTTATAATCTCATGTAAATAAACACTGAGGCATGAAAAGTTGCACTGTCTGGATTTTTTTGTTTTTCTTTCAGCTCATTCAGACAAACAAATTGAAGCATTACCCCAGCATCCATGGAGACTTCAGCAATGACTTCAAGCAGCCCTGTGTTGTGTTCACTGGGCATCCCTCTCTCAGATTTGGGGATGTGGTGCATTTCATGGAGCTGTGGGGAAAATCCAGCTTGAACACTGTTATATTCACAGGTAAGTAAAATGCTGATATCATTATCAGATTAGCAGTTCATGCACTCTGGTTAAGTGTGGCCACATCCTTGGGGCTTTGCTCATTTGTTCTGGGACAGAAGTTTTTCACTTCAGTAGGAGCTTATCTAAATTAAGGCCCCAGGATTGACTGCAGGGACAAATGTAATTATTGTGCCATTTAATTCAGTGTAGCCCTGCAGAGTCAACCTTTGCCATGCAGAGTCTATTCCTGCCACGTCTGAGCAAAATCTTTGTTATGCACAGCAGTAAAATGCCTACAGGAAATTAATTTTTGAATTAAAAGCAGCTGGCTGCAAGTTAAACCCAGGCAAGACCTAATGGATGCTGGTCAGAAAGGAAGAAACTGTTCCAGGAAGAAACTTTTCCTCATCCCTTCTCCTGCCTTTTCATCTTTCAGGGTTTCTGAAGAGGTTTCTGTCCTCTCTGCTGTCCCAGAAGTGTGCACCCCACACAGACCTGGCACAGGGATCTGAGCTCTTCCTGCCTTTGGGCTGAGCTTTGCTCAGGTGCTTTTTGCCTGGCAGACACATTTGGAGCTGAAGGTACAGCTCTGGCTCATTCCCCAGGGGAGCTGTTTCCTTTCTCATCAGGTCTTTTAAGTTCTTCCACTTCTCTCCATCTGCTTCTAGTGCTGACCCTGATTAAAAATCCTTCAAGGCTTTCCCTGGAGCTGATCAGGTGTATTTGTACCTGATGTGTCATCCAGACAGAGCCCTGCAGTGGGCATTGTCCTGATCTGAGAAGGGAAACAATCATCCTTTAGGTCCTTACTCCTGATTCTGTGTCTGAGGAGCTCTGAGATAATGTGCTCTGTATGGCTCAGCCAGGTAAAAAAGGTGTGGATTTTTGGACAAAGTAATTAGAACTGGGAAGGAGAGCACTGAGGAGCAAATCAAACCTACTCCCACAGCAAGGGTGCAATGGAGTCTCACTGTTAAGTTTATTTTCCTCCAGTTTTAGTGAATAGGAAAGCTGCTGGGAAGCACAAAACCTGAAGAAAAGAGGGCTGGGAAAGGGTTATTTCCTTTTTCTTTCTTTTTTTAGCTGTAGACTCGAGGCTAGTGACAAGCAAGTCTCTTTCACAGTATTGCCACCAAAAAGTGACAGTGTCATGATACTGTTAAGCCAATTTGGGGATATTTTTAGTGTATAATTAACCCTGTTCAATGAGAGGGGAGATACAAGGGAGTTCCTGCAGGGAACTTAAACCCAGACAGTTTCTGTGCTGGGGAATGGTGGAAGGTACCACAGCACTCAAGGTGCAGCTGCTGCAGGGCCCATCCCTCCTGACCTTTGAGGCAGTTCTGGAGACATGCCCTAATTACAGTAATTGGGGAAAATTGGATATGCATTATCTGAAAATAGTGAATTTTCCTCCAGTCAGGACTTCAATTAAGGCAGAGTTTGCAGAGCTTTGCTGGGGTGTGTGTTCCATGGATCCCAGGGGAAGCAGTGCCATTAATCACGTTGTGAATGTGCAGCCCAGGGTGTCAGGAGCTGGCCTTTAATGGCAGGAACTCTGTGTCTTCTGTCAGGAGAGGCACTTGACCTTTGTGTGTGAGATCCCAATCCTTCAGTGGGCTGAGGCCATCGAGCCCTTCCTCAGAGCCTGGCCCTGGCAGCTTGGCAAGGCTTGGAAATGTCCCTCTGACAACCTGGGGCTGCAGCAGGTCCTGGGCTTGGAGATTCATCCCACTTTGTACTCAGTGAAACTCCACTTGAGAGCTGCTGTGCTTGGGTGACCTTGGAGTGCACACTGATTCCAGATGCTTGTGGGTTTTTTCCTAAATTCTTTCTGTCCATGGCTTTTATGGACTGTTCATAAGTCCAGTACCTTAAGACTGTCTAGGCCTAGGCCTATTTCCTTATGGTTGTCTCAGCTGGAACAAAACACAGAATTTAGTGTTGGGTTTGGCAGTTGGACTTGATGACCTCAGAGATTTTTTTTCCCAGCCTAAATGATTCTCTGTCTATAGAAATTCTTAGCAGATTAAATTCTCCTGTTCTTAGTACCAGTGAAAATCTGAAGCACCTCCACTGATCTCCATTATTTAATTACTTTTGTGTTTTAAGCTAGAATTTCCTGTGGATCTGAAAGAACCCCAGTCCATTGGAGCAGTGTGTGAGAGCACATGATGTTGTAGCTTTTCCTGTGAAAAACTCCTGGTTTCTGGTAATTAGAACCTTTAAACTCCAGACCATCCTGCATTGTTAATGAACACTGCTTGTTCAGTCCACAGGAACCAGTCAATCTCCACCTTTCCAATCTGTAATGTAGAAAAAAACAATGACAAGAATATAAATTAAAGCAGCCAGCAGCCAGGACCTGGCTGTGAGGGAACTGTGGTGCTGCTCTGCTGGCTGGTGTCACCTGCAGACATCACTGCTGGAGCAGTATTGAGGAGATTATTGATTCAAAATATTGAATAGCACTGAGCCACAAAGAAATTCCAGGAGAAGACACGGTGTAAAGAAATCTCCTTTAAAAACCAACTCCCTGGGAGATGTTAAACCAGCTCATGCACATCACTGCTGTACAGTGGAAGGTTTCATAACTCAGTGTCATGCAGCAGTAAATCAGGAGTCTTGGGGGAGAAGCTACAGACCTGTAATTCTGTCAGGAAGAGTCAATGTGTCCTTGACAAGCACTTGCTGCCTCCAGACAGGTGACTTTGGGATTTTGGGTGGTTTCAGAGCAGCAGCTCCTGTGTGTCACATGAGTTCCCTGTTGAGCCCAGCTCAAGCTGTGTTTTTAACATTCTAAATCTCCCCAGTCCTGTGTTAGGATTCCTTCCCTAGAATTTCCCCCTTTTCCAAGGCTCTCCTGTCCTTATTAGGAGTTCAGAGAGGCTTTGGACTGGATTTTATATGGGATTCCTAGATCAGAGCTCCATGTCTGTACATCCTCTGAACCTGCTGATTGAGAAATGCTGAATAGATGCTGCCTCAGATCTCTGTGTCCTCCACAACCCCAGATGGGATTGAAAACCTCCCTTCTGGTAACTTTTTTAACTCAATTTTTACAATTTCACAGCACATCTCTAGCAGAGAACCTCTGCCTGACTTAAACTTTCTGTTTTCCCCTAATGACTTTTTAAATGCCTTGTCATTTAACCCTAGCTGATCATTCTTCAACTGCCAACTTTCTCAGCACTCCTATTTTTACATTTCTATTCATGGCTGTTAAACTTAACTGACATGAAATACCATTTTTACATTGATATTTTTAGGCTTTGTTTCATTGCCATCACCACATCTGCTTTTAATACCATGGCTTTTTGCCCAGTGTAATTTTACTTCATGTTTGTGGATTCATGGCTTCATGTACACGTCCTTGTACAAAGCTCATTTTTTGTTAATATTTCTCACTTTAATGTTCCCAGGCAGCTACTCTGACAATTGCTTTAAACTTGGGGAAATTATCCCTTTGACAGTTCCAAACATTTGTATCATTGCCTGGTGCCATGTTCTGCTCTCTCAGGGTAAATATCCCCAGGTGGTGCTCAGTGCTGCTTAGCCAGCAGCAGATTTGGAGATTTTTAGGTTTTTAGGTGAACAATTAACTTGTCTTTTTGTTGGATGTCACACTGGTGCTGAACTTCCCCTGGTAAGCTTTGAAGGAGATTTTTTTCTTGCTGTCTGCATGAGAAATCCAACCAGTGCTGTGCTGTGCTGCCATGTCAGAACATCTTAGATGGCTCTTTAAATCTGGACTGGAGGCTTTGAATTTCAGTTTCCTCTAATTTCATCCTTTCAAGTAAAGCAGGTCCTAGAAAATTCCTCCTGCTGTGTTCCAGCCAGGCTTGAACTGCACTTTGCTCTGCCTGGTGTCCTTTGGGGCCCTGTGGTTCAGGATAATCCAGCAGATGAGACTTTTCTTCTCTTTTCCCATTCTGTACTTACCAAACTCATACCAGTTCCTTTTTTTCCAGCATTCCCTTTGTCCCATCCATCCCACAATTATCAGGGAGATAAGGATGGCATAATCTTTTCCACCATTAGTTGGTGACCCCCAGGGTTACCTGTATCCTACACTGTGTCACCTGAGATCTACATTTGTCATTCACCAAAAAAAATTAAATCTTTTTCTGTGGTATTTTCAATGTTTTATTACTCTCTGTGGGAGTAAAAGCCCATTCAGTGCCTGATTTTCCCTGACAAACCTCTAATCCAGTAATAAAAGAACCCTTGGTTTCCCACCAGTCTAAACCTGGCTCTTAGATTCAAAAGAATAAATACATATCTATATATTTATATATCATATTTATGCTGCATTTTTGTCACAGTGAAAACCAACTTGCCATTTGAATCACCTCACAAGACTCAAAATGTCTACATTTTGCCTTCTTTACAGGATCTGATTAAAAATAAGAGATGATGGTTTTGTCTTGATTAAATTTGTTCTAAAAATCATGCAATAATGTGTTCAAATGAAATAGTATTGCTCTGTTGCTTGATTAAGGTAAGACTAATTGTGGGCGTAATTTTCATCAAATTAATTGAAAATAATGGGTGGGGGAAGGAGGAAGGGAAGAGAAATCTGTAACAGAATTAACATTGAGCAACAGCTGTGACTAAAACTGGAATTAGAGAGGAATTGGGCCATTTTTGTTGTTAAGGGGTTTGAGTGTTTTCAACATTTCTCTTTCCAGAACCTGATTTCTCTTACCTGGATGCCCTGGCTCCCTATCAGCCCTTGGCAATGAAATGTGTTTACTGTCCCATTGACACCAGACTCAACTTTATTCAGGTCTCTAAATTACTCAAAGAAGTCCAGGTAATGAATTTTCTGCTGCCTTTTCTTACATTTCTTCACACAGCTGAAGTTAAATAAATGAATTTTGGGAAAATGTTGCATTGAACAAAAATGGAGACAACACCCAGATCCTTTTCTCCATGAAGAAAACACAGCATTGAGCTCTGCTTTAGGAGAGGTCTAAGAAAAAGAGGCTTCTTGTAGAATCTGCTTTTCCCCCTCGAATCTTTGTGCTTTAGTGACCCATCCCATTTCTTTCTACTAAAATTTGCTTTCTGACTCATGCCATAATTAAAATAACAACCAGATTTTTTTTCCTGGCTGAGTATTTCCCTGTGTTCTATCTTGCTGAACTCTGAAATACACATTCTCCCAAACCTCCTAACAATGCCTGCATCTCTTTATCTCATTGTTCTGCAACCTGGCTTGTCCCTGCAAACTCATAGAGCTGCCCCTGCCTGCCTTTGCATCAACATCTCCTTCATGTTACTGCTGATGTGTTGTGCAGTCTCCAGGGCAGCTTGCAGAGCCACTGGCTTCTCCTTGGGCTTCCAGTTTGCAGAACTGGCTTCTGTTTCTCCAAAGACAAGATGTCTTTGTCTCTTTGGCTTCCAGTTTGCAGAGCTGGCTTCTCCTTTGGCTCCCTTAAACCCTGCAGGGAGAACCAGCCTGTTTGTGCTTTCTTAACATATTGCTGCAAAACTCCAGCAGTTGTTTTTGCAGCCTTGATTATTGACAGCCAATGTTTCTGCAGCCCCACATGTTGACACTGAGATGTTACCATTTCCTTCCAGTTAATCTGGCAAGGATTTGGGAGAAAACCCTATTTCATATTTTTATTTTTGCTCTCCTTGTGGCAAGTATGATATCAAAGTGGCATTAAGACAAATTCCTGGAGGGTCGCTGCTTCCAGTTTGCAGAACTGGCTTCTCCTTTGGCTTCTCCTTGGGCTTCCAGTTTGCAGAACTGGCTTCTGTTTCTCCAAAGACAAGATGTCTTTGTCTCTTTGGCTTCCAGTTTGCAGAGCTGGCTTCTCCTTTGGCTTCCTTAAACCCTGGACTGGCAACCAGCCTGTTTATGCTTTCTTAACATATTGCTGCAAAACTCCAGCAGTTGTTTTTGCAGCCTTGATTATTGACAGCCAATGTTTCTGCAGCCCCACATGTTGACACTGAGATGTTACCATTTCCTTCCAGTTAATCTGGCAAGGATTTGGGAGAAAACCCTATTTCATATTTTTATTTTTGCTCTCCTTGTGGCAAGTATGATATCAAAGTGGCGATAAGACAAATTCCTGGAGGGTCGCCGCTTCCAGTTTGCAGAACTGGCTTCTCCTTTGGCTTCTCCTTGGGCTTCCAGTTTGCAGAACTGGCTTCTGTTTCTCCAAAGACAAGATGTCTTTGTCTCTTTGGCTTCCAGTTTGCAGAGCTGGCTTCTCCTTTGGCTTTCTTCAACCCTGCAGTGGCAACCAGCCTGTTTATGCTTTCTTAACATATTGCTGCAAAACTCCAGCAGTTGTTTTTGCAGCCTTGATTATTGAGGTTTCTGCAACCCCACATGTTGACATTGAGATGGTCTCCACCACTGTTACCATTTCCTTCCAGTTAATCTGGCAAGGATTTGGGAGAAAACCTATTTCATACTTTTATTTTTTCTCTCCTGGTGGCAAGGATGATATCAAAGTGGCGATAAGACATAAATTCCGGCCGGGTCACCCTGCACACATCTCCAGCTCCCGGAGCAGTTTCTGGCAATGCTGATGGGAATTCCACCCTGTTTCCTTGCAGCCCCTGCACGTGGTGTGCCCTGAGCAGTACACGCAGCCCCCTCCCACGCAGTCCCACCGCACGGACCTGATGATCGACTGCCAGCCCCCGGCCATGTCCTACCGGCGCGCCGAGGTGCTGACGCTGCCCTACAAGCGCCGCTACGAGAAGATCGAGATCATGCCCGACGTGAGTCCCTGCAGGGGGTTCCTGCTCACACACAGCCTAATTCCAGCTCAGCAGCCTCTGGGAAGGTGTGGCATGGCTGAGTTGTTGTGGTTGGAAAAGGTCTTTAGGGCATTGAGTTGAGCTGTCAGCCAGCGCCACTGCTGTGGTTGGCCTCGAGTGCCACTTGCAGGGGTGGGGACTCATTCACTTCCCTTTCCATGAGGGAGTTGTTCCTAATATCCAACCTAAACCTCCTCTGGTGCTACTAGAAGCTGTTTACTCTCATCCTGTCTCTGTTCCCTGAGAGCAGAGCTCAACTTCCCCTGGCTGTCCCCTCCTGTCAGGAGTTGTGCAGAGCCACAAGGTCCCTCCTGAGCCTCCTTTTCTCCAGACTGAGCCCCTTTCCTGCTCCCTCAGCCCCTCCTGGTGCTCCAGCCCCTTCCCCAGCTCTGTTCCCTTCCCTGGACGTGTTCCACCCCCTCAATGTCCCTCTTGTCGTGAAGGACCCAGAAGTGACCTCAGGACTGGAGGTGCAGCCTCAGAACTAAAAGTGTTTGTCCTTAAGATGAATTGTGGCTGGAATTTACAGTTGACTCTCATCATGTAAAGCACATTCTGTCAACTGGAGAGCTAGGAAAGAAGCATTTTTGAGAGATAATGTCACTCTATAAATTAATGGGAGCTAAAAAAACGCCATTGGTTGGCTGAGAGAACTGTTCAGCCTGGAGAAGAGACCTCAGAGCCCCTTCCAGTGCCTAAAGGGACTCCAGGAGAGCAGGAGAGGCACTTGGGATAAGGCATGGAGGGACAGGACACAGGGAATGGCTTCCCACTGGGAAAGGGGATCCCCTTAGGGTAGAAGGAATTGTTGATCTTGGGAAGGAATTGTTCCCTGTGAGGGTGGGGAGGAGCTGGACTGGAATTCCCAGAGGAGCTGTGACTGTTCCTGGGTCCCTGAAAGTGCCCAAGGCCAGGCTGCAGCAACCTGGGATCAGAGAAAGGTGCCAGGATTCAAGTGGGATGAGCTTCAAGGTTCCTTCCAACCCAAACCATTCCATGATTCTGTGAGCAGGCAAAAACTGTGCTCAGGTGAGTTGTCCTTTGCAAGAAAATCCCATCCCACAAGACAAACAGTGATCTCTGCCATGAGTGAAGTAACCAGTCACCTCCAGTGTAAATATGAGGAAGTTTTAGACAGAGCAGTTTGAATTAGTGCCCCAGGACCATGGAAAGGATGCAGAGAATCCAGAGTTAGTAGCCAGGAGTTGCATTTCTCCTTCCTCAAACTCACCTGCTGTTAGAAATACCCTTCCCATTAAGGATCAGTTTTCTGTCATGGTAAAGAAGCAGTGGAAAGGCTCATTTGTATTCCAACCATTTCCATAAATGGTTAATTCCTACAGGCTGCAGGAGCCCAGCAGGTTAATGGATTGCTTGTAGCCATCTAAAATGTGGATTACTTATCCCCACAACATCTATTAATGATTTATTAACCCCATAAGTCAAATCCAAATGTCCCCATATTACCAAGGGTGACCCATATTCTGACAGACATGAGCTTAAAATATTTTTTTGACAATCCAATCAGCACAAATGTGTCCTTGGATCAAAGGTGACAGTGGCTTTTTGCAAACAGGCATTACTGCCCTTTAGAAACTGGAATATTGAGTGACTTTTCATTGGAGTGTAGAAGGAGGAAGCATCCTTTAGTTGAGCCAAATATGAAGTGCAGAACTGGGACTCACCCAGTAACAAATCCCTCAGCCAGCCCACAGCACCCACTGCCACCATTTCACAGCATTCCTGTGAGGAGCTGCCCTGCCCACTGCTTGGAGACAAGGAGAGGGCTTTAATTACAAACTATGCTTGGCTGAAGCTCCATCTTGGCATGTATATTTAATTGTTTGGGAAATTTACATATTTATTGGATCCTATTAAAGCTAAGACTGGTGAAACTTGGCTTCAGTTCACCAGCATGAAACCAATCCTGAGTTCAGAGTGCAGGGAGCCAGCCTGGGGCTCACTGATTATTCAATTCCCACTGAAGCTTTGGGTTTCCACCTAAACTCTGAGGTGGAGCCTTTGTGTGAGAGGCTGTCCCTTGTGCCAGCCCCTGCAGGGCCTGGATTCCAGCTCTCCCTGCCCTTCCCAAAGCTGCTGGGAGGGAGGATGCTCTGCAGGGAATGTGGCATCACCAACCTGGGAAAAGCAGCTGGTTTCCATTGCATTCCCTTTAACTTGGAGAGGTCCAGCAGAAATCTGGAAAAAGGACAGAAATGGCCTTTTTTCTCCTCCCCTAACAACTAAAATCCAATTATATTCACACAGCAGTCCTAATTTCAGAGCTATCCATGCTCAGAGAGGAGAAATATCTTGTGATTGTCCACATCCAGGGGTTCTTCAGGCTGATTGTTCACCCTGAGAAGGCTCTGGAGTGACCTTTCAGCACCTGAAGGGGACTCCAGGAAAGCTGGAGAGAGACCTTGGACAAGGGGTGGAGGGCCAGGACAAGGGGGAATGGCTCCCATTGCCACAGGGCAGGGTTGGATGGGATATTTGGGATAAAATCTTCCCTGTGAGGGTGGGGAGGCCCTGGAATAGAATTCCCAGAGGAGCTGGATTTCTGGAAGTGTCCAAGGCCAGGCTGGATGGGGCCTGGAGTAACCTGGGGTAGTGGAAGGTGTCCCTGTCTGTGGCAGGGGGTGGCACTGGGTGAGATTTAAGGTTCCTCCCAACCCAACCCATTCTGGGATTTCCCTGGTTCCAAAGCTGCTCTTCACAACTCGTTGCAAAAGCTGCTTGGTCTGTGGTGATGCTGCTGAAAAGACTCCTGAGAGCAAGGCTGTGCTTCAGAATTGTTAACAGGATGCCATTCCCCAGCTCCAAGATATGCAAATCATCCTCCAAAAAAAGGTCTAGCTCCTTCTTTCTAAGGGAACTACATGGTCCTGGTAAAAAATGGAAACAGCTTCCCCTTCTGCTGAGTGGGTTGTGCAAGACAGATTTCAGACATGATGGATGGGGCTCCCTGGTGTGGGAGTATTTGCTGCTTAATGTTCCCTTTTCAGAAACCCTGGTTTAGGGTTTCTGAATATAGGAATTTCTGTTCTGCAGGGAAAGGGCATTTGTTTAATGTGGGCTCCCACCAGCCCTGGGGTTCTGTGCAGGCTCAAGTGGCAATTGAAAAGGGCATTTTATAGCTCCTAGAAACCTTGCAGTGGCTTGTTATTTGTCAAAACCATGTTAGCCTGAAATGGAATGATGAAATCCACCCTGGAAAAGCCAGTGATTGCTGGATGTGCTGCAGGGCTGGGATTTGTGTGTGAAGTAAACCTGAAAGTCTCATAAAAGAATGGCTGCTGCAATGAAATCCTGACCAGGGCCCCTCCTGACATCCCCAGTCCCTTTCCCAGCTCAAAGTTCTGCCTGGATTCTTTGAAAACCAAAGGGTTGGCTCAGCCTGGCCCCACTCAGTGCAGGCTGATGCTATGGTGGAGTGAAATTTCCTTCCCAAAACTTGCAGTGATTCAGATCCTGGCCTGTCAGGCTAATGGAAATTTACTTTTTTACTGCTGGACCTTGTCTGTATTTCAATCACTTCAGCGAGGAGCAAAGGCAGGTCAGGCAGGCCTGTTGTATGATAATGAGATTTACACTCACAGCAGCCTTTGTTTGGAGAGAGTTTTTAACAGTCCCAAGGCATCAGGCTGGAATGGCTCTTCCAGGGATTGTGCAAACCTTTACACTTTAAATAATTTCTTCTCAGCATCTGCCTTTCACTTAAAAAAAAAAAATTATAAAAAAAGACTGCTTCCTGGAAATTGGTTAGGCATTGTCTGCTCACAGGAGAAAGATGGGAAAATGGAAACCACCTTCTGGAGCAAACAGATAAAATTAAACAGTAGTGTCTGAGCAAATAAAGTGCCTCCAGTTTAATTACAGCTGAACAATGGTGTGGATCACTCAGTGCCTGCAGCTGACACTTCACTCAGGGCTCTGTGCTCTTCAAATGCTCCATTTTGTGTTCTTCAGGACACAGCCCAGGCAGGAGGGTGTCATGCACAGGCACAGCCTGACCCCACGTGAAATTATCAGAAAATACTGGGGAGAAGAATTAGGAAAACAGCCATCATAATTATGGAGGTTTCATCTTGACTCCTTTTCCTGACTGTTACCTGACCTTTCCAACTTCCTTCTGTTTCAGGAATTCTGTCCTTCTTCCCACCCTCAGCTCATTTTGGTGACCCCACATTATCCAGTCTCTGACCTCTGTGTTCCTTTTTCCCTGACTATTCCCCCTGGGTTCAGTGTGCTGTAGCCTCACAAGAAGTAAGTGAAATACAGCCTGGTTAAATTAAATACGACCTGTTTAAATGAAATAGAACCTGTTTAAATGAAATAGAACCTGTTGAAGTGAAATAGAACCTGTTGAAGTGAAATAGAACCTGTTTGCTTCTGCTGCTCAGCCCTGCCCCAGCTCACTGCAGAATTGCCTGGGGTCTCCTCTGAGTTTTGACATTCCACCAAAATTGTTCTTTCCCAGCTCTTACCAACATTCCTCACACAAAGCCAGAACCAGTGCTGATAAATCCCCCTGATTTACATCAGCAGAGCTCAGTGCAGCCTTTATTTTCTCCTTAGAAACATCTCCCACCTCACTCTGGTGTCTCTTCTCTCCTGGCCATTCAGCCTGAGAGAGTTCTCCTCCCTCCTCCTCTCTTTTTTTGTGCTTGGAATGTGTTATTCTTCATTTCCTTTGCCTTTTTTTTTTTTGTTGTTGTTGCTGTACCTTTTCTGTGGTTGGTCTTACCCACAGGTTGTCCTATTTAGTCAGGTGGAACTCAGATCTGCTTTTCTGCTTCCAGCCTGCCTTTGCCTGCCTGTATTAATGTCTGGGTTTGTTTTTTCCTTTCATTTTTGATGGCTGGCTGTAAGATAACACTTTTCTAGGCAGGCACTCAGCTCTCTCTTCCCAGTCAGCTTCAACAACAACATCCCATCCTGACTTGACATTCTGACCCATAAAATGGTTACTGTATTCTGAATATTTTGATTTATGCAGTTTTTATGTCTTTCAAATGACTCATCTCTTGCATCTGCAAGCTTTACTGCCTTTACTTTGAAGATATTTCATGTCCTTGCTTCCCCTACCTGTCATATTTCATTCAAATCCAACCCTAATTTCTGCTTCTGCTGGTTCTGTTTTCCACCATCCTTTTTTAAATTCCTCAAACAACTGCTCCCTGGCTGTTCCCAGGCTCCTGGGGAAGAGCTTCATTAAACAGCCATAAATCTCCTTCATTGCACTCCTTAAATATTCCTTAAACTGCTGTTTTGGCACAGGATTGGCAAAAAAACCAGTGGTTATAGTTAGTGCTGAGTGGTCAGAGTGAGTTCTGGTGTTTGGAATGCCACCCAGGATTATTCCCTGGTGGTTGGCTGGTGTCCTTCTGGTTTGGGGACAGGGGTTTGGGGACAAGGGTTTGGGGACAAGGTTCCTCCTGCTGATCTGGAGCCCTGGTCCAGTAGCTGCATGTGGAACATGCCCATGGAAAGGAAGAGCTTTAATTCATTGCTCAAAACTGCAGACTGCACCTTGTGCCTTTTTATTTCTTCACTGGATGCTGGCTCTGTGGAAACCCAAAGCCAAGATCACTTTTGCAAGTGATAATTGCAAAATCTTTAGGTATTCATTATATGATTTTTTTATCCACTGAAGTTAATGAGAGTTTAAAATCTGCTCCAGAGAGAGCTGTGGGAGACCCCCAGCAAGTGACAGCTCTGTGAAGTTGGGGTTTAACTCAGCAGCTGAATTAAAACCCTTGGATTGTGTCAAATGTGAGGCTGAAAGCCCAACAGGACCTGACTCAGATCACCCACTGATGATCCCACAGTTGCCCTTCATTTCTGGGCTGTTCTCTGCTGGAAAAGCCTTTGTTCCTTTATGTCTCAGAAGCAAAATCCCCAATTTCCATCCTGCCTGCAGCCTGCCTGTGCCTTGTTCCCTGTGCCTGCTGCTCGCAAATCCACGGGCACATTTCAATTCCCCTTTCACCCCCATGTTTGACCCCACATTTTTTTGTCCCTCTGAAGGATCTGATTCTTGCAGAATTCCTGCTCTTGGCCCCTGGTTTAGCTGGGGCTGTAAAACCAAGGATGGATCTGTTGGAGACTCCTCCTGTGTCTGGCTACAAGGGCCTGGCCATCAGAGCTCCTGGTACTTCAAGAATTAATAAATTAGTAATTAAATTACTTTAAAAATAAAGGGATAAGAGGAGGCAAGGACGAAAGAGGTGAGGGAAATTTTCCTTCTCTCCTGTCACCACCATCCAAATTGAAGTGACATGGCAAAGACCATGGTTTTAATTCTGCTTACAGTACTGACTCTGCAGATCCTCCCTGCTTGTGAAGAGGCTGCTGCACAGCCTTGAAGCCATTTTTGTCCTACTGAAAATGCTTTCCTGCACCCAGAAACTGCATTTGGTGTGAGTGAGGAGCAGGGGAGTGGAGGGATGGAGGATGGGGCAGGTTCTCCATTCAGGTTTTGCTGAGGAGTAGTTACAATAAAAACCTCTGCAGGTGTGACCTCCAGGGCTCTCTCAGAACTCAAGCAGATTTTAAAATCCTTGGGCTTCTCTGATAATTGACAGGGGATATTTTTTTTGTCCCGTGCAATTTCCATCCTATTCAGGGGATCTGGGTGGGAATTGCTTCATACCCAGCAAGCTCCAAGGCTGTATTCCATCATTCCCACCTAGAAATGGAAGTGCCCTCAGGGCTCACGTGGCCAGAACCCAGCTGCAGTTACCAACAGTGTTTATAATGTGCCTCCAAAAACTGTGAGATTTCAAATTGCAGAGACTTTTGCCCCTGCTGTTCCCAATAGATGCTGTTCAAGCCCCCACTGTCTCTGATGGCCAAAAACATCCTAATTTCCAGCCTACACATCTCCACTGCTGGCCTGCACACATTTATTCCTAACATCATGTTTGGGCATAAATACATTTTCCCTTTTGTTGGTATTTTCCCTGTGGTGTTTATGTAGAATAATCAAATTCTCCTTTTGGCTTTCTTTTTTTGCCAGGCTAAACAAGCCAAGATATTTCGTTTTCCCTTACAAGACAGCTCCTCCTGCCTTATTTTACCCTTCAGAATCTCTTACTTGAGCTGAAATTACCCACAATTTACAAGTAGTTCAGATGAAATCTTGCCAGGCCCAATGTAAAATGTGATAGCTCATCTCAAGGAGAATTACCTGATACTTTCTGGGCTTGCATTTACCCTTTTTCATGGCCATGTCACATTTGTGGCTCTCCTGGGATGCACTAATAAACCTGAACCCTTCACCTCTGTCCTTTGCAGCAGCTGCCAGCCCACAGCAGAAATTCCCAGTGTTAGCCCCATGCTTGGCCTTCATTTTGTGCTTTTCAATTTCATCTTGGTTTTCTCACTCCAATTCTTTGAGTTTTTCCTCTCTCACAGCCTGGTCCTGTTTTCTGTTAAAGGTGCCCTACAAACTTCAGTGGGACCTTTCTGAGAATCACCATTTCTCATTCTGTGCTGAGGTCATTAATAAAAACTGGGAGTTCCATTGATGGCCCTTCAGGAATTGCAGCAGCAGCCCAGGAGTTCCCTGGGAATCTCTTTCCTTTCACCAGAGCTTTCCCCACCTCAGGACTGCCAGAGGAATCCACAGGCTGGGGTTTCCCATCTGCTTCTCTGCTCTGATCCCACCTTTAATTCAGAGTTCCCACATTTATGCATTTGAAAATTGGAGTTTGAAAATCTGGAAAACACATTTAATGATGTAAAAACCCACAGGGCCCCTTTCTAAGTACACATGCTATAATCTAATGTACACATCAGTGATTGAGGGGATTTTAACTGCTGGTCACTTTGCTGTGCTCCTGCTTGTTCTCCATATCCAGCTCACCTCACTCAGCCCAAACTTTGCCTCTCCCTGCTGGGTCAGCCTTCCTGCACCCTCTCCAGTGTAAGCCAGAAATGAAAAAGGAAAATCAAGGAGTTTTGGGAGGTGTTCCAAAAATCTAAGAAGAAATTGCTGGAACTGGGATGTTAAAATACTGTTGTACATCCAGCATGTCTGTCCCTGGGAGAATCCTCCAGAGGACCAAGACCGTGTGCTGAAAGTCTGGTCCTGCCCTGATTTTATTCACTGATTATTCAGCCTCATTTTATTTTTCCTGTGAAGTTTCCGGTCCCATCCTCAGGGGCTGTTCAGCCCCTCATTGCCAACAAGAGGATTTCTGGCTGGTGACTGAGGACAGCTTAAACCTGGGGAGAGTTGTCCCCATTGAAGTCTTCAGGAGAGTTTTAAGAGTGACTTAACCCACATTGTTCTTTATCAACATCTGTAGCAGTGTTTGTGCTCACTGGGTGTGTGTCAAATCCTCTTTTGGGGTGGAAAATGCAACCCTACAGGAAAGACTTCATGGTAAAAATATCTTTACTCTGCTTTAGCGTGGGCAGACAGCTCTGATCACAGGAGGAGAACATCCCAAGCTAAAAACTAAAATACTGCACACATCCCCCCCAGATTTCTCCTAAGGCAGCCCAAGTGCTCATCCATGGGCAGGGGACTGATTATTGTGCTGTTAGATCTCAGTGTCCCTGCTTTGGTGGCTTTCCTGGTGCCAGCATGTGACACTGGGCTGGGGATAATGACTGGAAGGAAGACTCATTTATTCCTGCTTGGTGGGGGGCTTTTCAATCTCACACACAAAGGCACAACAAGAGCCAGCCACTGCAAGTTGGACAAATTCAACCTTGAAATGAGACACGGCTTCCTGGCTGCCAGGAGAATTAAAGTTTGAAACCATTTGTGAGGGGAAACAGTGGAGTTGCCATAGCTGGGAGTTCAGACAAGACTTGCTGCCTCTGTGAAAAGGATTTCTTTAATGCAGCATTCTGGAGGAGTTCTGTGATTTGTGTGTGCAGGAGGTCACTTGAAAGGAGGGGAGCAGTGCTGCCTGGCCTTGGTGGGTGAATTACTGGATGTGATTAAATGACCTTTTTGCTTTGGGTCACTGAGTTTCTGTAATAAAAGGATTGGCTGCCACATGGAGAGGGCTGTGAGCTGGGGAGGAAATCAGAATGAATGCCTGTCCTACTGTCCTTCTGCCTGTAAATAATCCAAGTGTTGCCATTTAGCCTGTTTAAAACCTGCAGAAGTGTTAATAGCAAAGTACTTCAGTGGCAGGAGAAGACTTTGGTTCCAAACCCCTCCCTGTTCTTTAAGGATCTTTCTCTTGACAGGATTTGTCATTTTGCTCTCCATCAGAGCCTGGTTTGTATTGATCCTCCTCAGGAAGGTGCTTGGGATGGAAAGTGCCTTCGAGCCCTGGGAAGGCAGCAGAACTCACTGCTGCAAGTGCTGCTGGTTTTAGATCCCAGGAGAAATCTGAAGCAATGATTGTAATTTTATTTTCATTCTCTTTGCCTTCAACAACAAACCATAAAGGCTGTATTCAAACTGCCTGCTTTAAAGATCTTGAACAGAATCCCAGAGTAACAGTGAGCTGAATTGCTCCATCAAGTTTGGATTTCTAGGATTCACCACAGCTGAATACAGACAGAATTTAGGGATTTTTAATGCAGCCTGTGTTTTTCCAACACACCAACTGCTTTATTCCAAAGAGCTGCTCTAAAAATGTTCCTGCAGCTTTAACAGTGGCAGGTGAGATTTGCAGAACTTACTAAAAGAACTTTGCCCCCATCCAGCCGACAGAAAAACCCTCCCAGTGCTTTCATGGCAAAAGGACTGGGCATCCTGGCACCTCAATTCCCTTGGAGGGGAAAAGGGAATCATTTCCTCCATTCATGAGCACTGTTTTCTGCAGAATTCCTTTGGAAAAGTGGCTGGAAGAGGTTCTTCCCACCTGGCCAACTTACTCTGGTCTCAGCAGGTGCAGCCCTGCCCACTCCAGGCACTGCCAGCAGTGTTAGAGCCAAACTCCAAGCCAAAACTAGATTGTATGTCTTCTCTTTCAGGGAA
Source organism: Setophaga petechia (assembly GCA_024362935.1). Taxonomy (NCBI): domain Eukaryota; kingdom Metazoa; phylum Chordata; class Aves; order Passeriformes; family Parulidae; genus Setophaga; species Setophaga petechia. The sequence continues at coordinate 322,444 of JANCRA010000085.1, read as the reverse complement.
GAATTATATAAAAAGGCAGTGGAAAGGGTTTTGTGCAGCATTATTGGAATAATTTCAAACTAATCAACAGTGGGTTGATTGAAAACATTGGGGTTTTAAGGACAAACAGTTCTTATTCCAGATATTCTGCAGTCAGGGACTGAAAGGAAACTCACTTTGATTTTTCATTGTCCATCAGCATCACAAACATAATAATGCTGGATTGGACCACGAGTTTTACTAACTAAAATTGTTAATGAAGCAATTGTCTTTTCACACAAGGGTTCTCTGTGTTTATTATGGTTTTTGAGACCAGCCCTGGTTCCTGCAAACCTCGTGCTGCTCTGCTCATGGTGTGAAATCCACAATTTTGGGAGCTGGAGGGAGGCTGGGCAGGTCCGAGGAGCTCTCAGTCTATCAGTGGCTTTGTGTTTACAGTTCATTAGCCCATGTTTAAAAATACCACACTGCCAATTTATCTCACAGCTGGGTTCATGCACATTTTGAGCTGATCACTTGCTGAACAAAATCTCCTTTTGCTTCAGCTTGCAGATTCCCTCGTGCCCTTGGAGATCAAGCCTGGTATTTCCTTGGCAACAGTTTCTGCTGTGCTGCATACTAAGGACAACAAGCACGTGCTGCAGGTACAGTCTAATGAGAAAGGGAGAAAAATATCCTTAACTCTGGCTTTTCCTGCCCTCCAGGACCCCTCCTGCAGCTCCTTCCCTCTGGGACAGAGCCCCTGGCAGAGGCTTTGCCCTGGCATGTGCAGGTGAGGAATTACACCCAGAGCAGGGAGTGGGATGCAAATAAATCTCTGCCCTCTTTTCCTTGGCCATGTGCCTGGCTGGGATGAATGGGGAAGTGAGATAATTCCTGAAGAGAGGCTACAGATCATCCTGCTGTCTTCCACAGTCAGGAGCAGCATCAGTCAGCCCCTCAGGAGCAAGGGTTAGAGAGGAGAGAGATGGCCTGGGACATCAGGCTGGGGAAGGGACCATCTGCCCTCAGTTCCCCTGAGGCTGTACCCCTGTGCTCTCCCCTCCTGCCACCCCCTCAGGCTGGCACTGGAATTCCTGGCATGAGTGCTCTGCAGGAGGAGCTGATGGCCAGGGGCCTGCCCTGCTCCCCTCTCTCTCAGATCCACGAGCCTGCAGGGCCTCATGAGCAGCCCTTCCACACCTGGGAAGAGACCCAGTGTGGAAATTCAGGGATGTGAAGGTTGGTGAGGATTTCTGTCACAGCACAGCAAACAGGCTGCCCCCCTCTTCCCAGGCTGCTTCCCTGGACACCCTCAGCAGCTCTGGGAAGTGCTGCAGTGGGATTGGTCTGAGGCTGCTGTTGTTCATTTTCTCCCTTCTCCACTCATTCCTGCTGCCAAATAAACTTAGACCTGGGCTTAAAATTACCTGGTCTAAAACTTAGACCTCATAAATGGCTGGAGCTAAGCCACGTTCTCATTCCCTGAGTAGTTGCTCTCTCTGAATTTCCCTGTTTCCAACCTGTTGCATCCTTTAGAGTGGGGAATTTGCCTGTTTCCCAACCTGTTGCATCCTTTAGAGTGGGGAATTTTCCTGTTTTCCAGCCTGTTACATCCTTTTTTTCCTCCTTCTCATCCATCAGCTCCCTCCAAAGCCTCCCCAGCCTCCTGCCAGCAAGAAGAGGAAGCGGGTGAGTGATGATGTGCCCGAGTGCAAATCTCTGAAGCCTCTGCTGAGTGGCTCCATCCCCATGGACCAGTTTGTGCAGACTCTGGAGAAGGTGAGGAGCCTTTGGTGGGATTGATTCCAGCAGATTTCTGCACATCTCAGAGGTGCTGCTCTGGTAGCAGAGAGAGGGGAAATCATTTCAGTGAGCTTGAAATGGAGAAAGGCCAGTGGGTGGCTGAAGTGCTCCAGGGTGCCCTTGCATATCAGAATAGAGGGAATTGTTCCCTGTGGAGCTTTGTCCAGCTGTGCAGGGTTCATGTCAGTGATCCCCTCCTTTGCCATGGAAGCAGAGCTTTTGGATGGGTGATTTGCCTCAGAACTTTTGGATTCAGCAGCTGAGGGAGTCTCAAAAAGCATTTTAATTTCCACAAGATTGGTAAGAAGGTGACCAAGTGAAGAACAGATCCTGGAAATGTCTCCACTGGTGGAGGAGCCTCCTGAGGAAGCTGCACAAATTTGGTTGCTGCTCTGTGGAATCTCATTCTCACCTGCAGGAGATAAAAGATTGCAGACTTCCAGGGCCTAAAGGGGCTCCAGGAGGGCTGGAGAGGGATTTGGGACAAGGCATGGAGGGGCAGGACACAGGGAATGGCTGCCCACTGCCAGAGGGCAGGGATAGATGGGATAATGGGAAGGAATTGTTCCCTGTGAGGGTGGGGAGGCCCTGGAATAGAATTCTCAGAGAAGCTGTGGCTGCCCCTGGACCCCTGGCAGTGTCCCAGGCCAGGCTGGACAGGGCTTGGAGCAGTTTGGGACAGTGGAAGGTGTCCCTGCCACCTCAAGGGTGGCACTGGGTGAGATTTAAGGTCCCTTCCCAGCCAAACCAATCTGTGAATTCCATTAAATTCCCTCACCCCTGTGCCTGGTGTCTCCTGTGTCCCAGTTTCCCTGAGCTCTGCTGATTTCCCTCTCCCTCCCCAAACCCAGCACGGATTCAGCGATGTCAAGGTGGAGGACACGGCCAAGGGCCACATTGTGCTGCTGCAGGAGGCTGAGACCCTGATCCAGCTGGAGGAGGACTCCACCCACATCATCTGTGACAATGATGAGCCCCTGAGGGTCAAACTCAGGGACCTGGTGCTCAAATTCCTGCAGAAGTTTTAGCTCATGGACATCAGGAGGCTCTGCAAGGAGAGAGCCTGGAGAGCAGAACTTGGAGCTGCCCAAGGAGAGAGAGAGAGAATTTTGTGATTCAGAGAGACCAGAAACCACCTTCCCCTTCATGGAGGAGCAAGGGAGTATTTTTTAATATCTATTTTTTAAATCTTATTTTTAAGCTGTTTTGGAATACTTTGGAGGAGATTCCTGTTGTGTAAAATTGGGAGCTGGGAATCTCACAGGAGATAGGAGGTGCAGAGTAAATAACTGGAGTGTTTATTGACACCAGGGTGAGCTGCTGCTCCCCTGAGTCCCTCAGCAGTCTGTGCCCCAGTCCTTCACCTGCCAGAACCCTGCAGGAATGTTGAAACAATGGCCTTTTCCCTCCCACTGCTTCTCCCCAATCCCCAGATCCCATTCCCTGCCTCTCCTCCCTGTGTGTTCTTCACGTGTCCCTCACTGGCACGAGGAGGGGAGAGCTGCTGAGGCAAAGATTGTACAAATAAAAATGGAAAAAAAGGGGGTCTGGTGGACATGGAGAACAGTGGGAAGAGCCTGGCCATTCCCTGCACCAGCAGAGGCACTTTGGAAAAGCTTTATCCTGTAGGAATTCAAGTGTTCATTGATGCTGCAGCCTCACCTGTTCCATCCAGATCTGTCCATGGAGCTCCAGGCCCTTCCCTGCAGCTGGTTCCTCCTGGGTTCCTCCATCAGCAGAGGAGGGAGCACCTCAGGAAGACACTTAGGGAAGTCCATAAAGTAGGAAAACTCCTAATGTTCATAAAAAACCTTTTGAGATTTAAGTGCCTCTTGTTTCTACCTTCCAAAAACTTGTCCTTGCAGCCCCCCCATCTCAAATCCTGATGGAATTCTGAGTCATTTGTCCAAAGCCATCTGTCCTGCAGACCTGGGGAGGCTTTTCCCTCCCCCAATCACGTATCTGGGGCCTCACCTCAGTCAATGGTATTGCTCTTAAAGACAACCCATTTCTCAGATTTACTGCTGTTCATTTTTTATTGGATTGTTTTGTATTTATTTGGTGTTAAAAAATAAAAAGCAGAGTGAGACTGCCCAGGAGGGAGCACATCCTGTGGTGCATAAAAGCCTCTCCATGCCCATTGCACATCCTTGTCCTGACACCTTTGGGAAATAAAGCTGCTCCTGCAGTTTGCTCATCCCTTTGAGGAGATGCAGGCAGTGGAAGCAGCTCTGTGATGAAATGTCTGCAGTGTCCACATCCCATCCCATTCCCAGGAAGGATTTCTGTTGGGTTGGGTGTGCAGATCCCAGCACCCACCCCTTTGTCCTGTGTGTGCCATGGCTGTGTGAGGAGTGGTGTCACCAGTGGGAAAAACTTGGGGCAGTGGAATTAAATCTTCATCAGGGTTTGCAGCTTTGCTGCTTCAGCATCACTTAAAAACAAAGAACTGGGATAATTTCACTTTAATAAACTGCAAAGGGATTATTCTTAACCCAGAGAGGCAGTGGGATAAAGTCATATTTCTGCTGGTTACCTCAGCTCCAGCACTGCTCCCACTGCTCCAGTGCCTTCCTTTTCACATTCCCAAGGCTTTCCCACCCTCCTCAGGGGGAGAAAGTCAAATTTAAAAGCTTTTACATTTTTCTTCCTGTCATTTTAAACAGGAAAACTTCTCGTTGTTCCATCAGTCCAGCAGCTGAGAGTGGATTGTTTTGTTGTATTCAGGTTGTGTGTGCTGGAGAAACAAACATGCTGGGAGGGCAATTCTTTAATGAGAAACCCTAATTAAACTGGAAAAAGAGGTGCTTGTTCCTTCTGCACAGAGAGAGAAGAACAAAAAGCATTTCCTTGGGCTGGGTCAGTCCTGCAGAGGGAACTGTGGCAGCCCAGGGAGCTGCCAGGGGAGGAGTGCCATGGATGCAGTCCAGGCTTTATCCAGAATTTAATGGCCAAAGAACAGCAAAGGTTCCTGGCTTCACTCTCCTTCTTCCAGAAGGGAAAATAAATCCCTTGGTCCCCACATGGTTCCTTGTGCTGTGGCCATCCCCATTCCCTGGATCCCACGTCCCTCTCTGAGCTGTTCCCTTCATTAAACACAATTAGTGGGGGGTGTGGCAAGTGATTAATTCCCAGTGACTTCCCAACCCTGTGCTCCCACAGAAATAATGGGGAGGAGAGGTTAAAATCAGATTTCTGCTCTTGGATGGCTTTTATGGAGCAGCTGTTCCTGGGTGGAGAGGAGTTCATTGTGGTTTCACTCCATTGATGTGAAGTGAAAGTGAAAACAACTGCACCAGGTCAGTCAGTGCCAGGTCCCTGCCTGGGCTCAGCCACTGTCACTGGGATCTGTCACCTCTGTGGGCACCTGGACATGAGGAGCAGAGGGAAACTGGGGCCTGGTGCTGGATCTGTGCCCCACCAGCAGCTCAGCCTGTGGGAGGAGTGGGAATGAGAGCAGAGGGATTTGGGACTGGCTGCACAGCATGGCCTGGGCAGGCTCCTGCTGGGAAAGGTGGGATGTGACAGGGCCCATTCACCTGTCACAGGTGAGCTGTCACCTGGGAGCCATGGGCTGTGACCCCATCCCTCAAGGATCCATGGACTGTGGCCCAATCCCTCAAGGATCCATGGACTGTGGCCTCATCCCTCAAGGATCCATGGACTGTGGCCTCATCCCTCAAGGATCCAGGGACTGTGACCCAATCCCTCAAGGATCCATGGACTGTGACCCCATCCCTCAAGGATCCATGGACTGTGGCCCCATCCCTCAAGGATCCATGGACTGTGGCCTCATCCCTCAAGGATCCAGGGACTGTGACCCAATCCCTCAAGGATCCATGGACTGTGACCCCATCCCTCAAGGATCCATGGACTGTGACCCCATCCCTCAAGGATCCATCAGCTGTGGCCTCATCCCTTGAAGATCCATGAACTGTGACTCCATCCCTCAAGGATCCATTAATTGTGACCCAATCCCACAAGGATCCATGGACTGTGACCCCAGTCCCCAGTCCTTAAGGATCCATGAACCCCATCCCTCAAGGATCCATTAACTGTGACCCCATCCCTTGAGAATCCATGGATTGTGAGTTCATCCCTCAAGAATCCATGAACTATCAACTCGTTTGAGGATCCATCAACTGTGACCCCATCCCTCAAGGATCCAAGTCCCTCAAGGATCCATCAACTGTGACCTCATCCCCTGAGGATTCATGGACTGTGACCCCATCCCTCAAGGATCCATGGACTGTGACCCAATCCCTCAAGGATCCATGAACTGTGACCCCAATCCTTCAAAGATCCATGGGCTGTGACCCAGTCCCTCAAGGATCCATGGGCTGTGACCCCAATCCCTCAAGGATCCATGGGCTGTGACCCAGTCCCTGAAGGATCCATGGGCTGTGACCCCAATCCCTCAAGGATCCATGGGCTGTGACCTCAGAAGACCACGAAGGGGACAGGTCCTCCCTCAAGGAGCCATCACCTGGAGCCAATCACCTAGAAGGGGTGGCAGCAGGTCCTTTCCTGACCTCCAGCAGGAGCTGGTGGCTTTCATGGCACTGCTGGGCAGAATGGGAGCAATTCCAGTGAAATTGCTTTTTATCAAGGAGTGATCATCCAAGAGGGAAAATGGAGGGCACTTTGTAGTGCAGAGGAGTGGAGTGTAAAGCACTTCACCCTGCCCTCCCTCTGGGAGCAGGCAGTGAATTATTAACAGGATTTATCACCTGTTTCCTCATCCCAGGGCAAACCCTCATAGAGAAACGGAAATGGAACCGGAGCTGTGGCTCCTCTCACCAAACACAGCAGTTACAGCAGGAAAAAATATTGATCAGGAGATTTTTACCTCAGGAGAAAATGGGCTCCAGCTGAGTCCATGCCCAAGATGCTGCTGGGCTGGTTTGGGAGCCAGATCCCAAACCAACATCCCACTGCTGCTGCCAGGCCGGGGTCCTGGAGCGGGGAATTCTGTGCCCTGCCCTGCCAGGGATGGCCCTGCCTCCCTGCAGTGTTCTGGGGAGAATCCACAGGCATGTGGGAGCTGAGCATCCACCTCCTCCCTCCAGGACTGAAATCCTTTGGGGTTTCCCTGAAACCTCTCCTGGAAACAAACCCAGGCACAAACCAAGCCTCACTCCAAGGCAGAAAGGAAAAGAAAGGACACAATTCCCAGAGGGAGCAGCAGCAAGGGCAGGAGACACAGAGGTGAAAAGTGACAACAGAGTCAAAAAGTGACCATGGAGGAAGCAGCTGCTCAGGAGGGAGGGCAAAAAAAAAAAAAAAAAAGGCAGCAGGAAGGAAGAGAGGAAATCCAGCCACATGCAGGAAATCCTGGGGGATTCCCAGCCCAGCGTGGAGGGCATCCCATGGCTCATGGCCCAGCTGGCTCCATTCCTCCCCCTGCTCCTCCCTGCAGGTTTGAAGCTGGGAATCTCCTTCCAAACCTCGTGGATCCCTTTGGTTTTCCCACCTCACCTCAGCCTCCTGCACAGGAGAGGGACCAGGAGCATCCTGAGCCAGCAATGCCACAGGAACTGTCCCTAAAGGTTCTGGGCTCTGGATCCCCAGGCAGGGATGGGCAGGTTTGCTTTAATTGCCTGCAAACACCCTCCCAAGTAGCAGAACTGGGGTGGGGTGGGATGGGATGGGATGGGATGGGATGGGATGGGATGGGATGGGATGGGATGGGATGGGATGGGATGGGATGGGATGTCCCTGGAAGCCACTCAGGGTCCAGCCCCTCCCAGGGGCTCTCCTGGCCCAGCCATGAGCTCACCTGGGCCACGATGGGGTTTAGCCCCAGGCACTGCCATCCCTGAGGAGCTCCCAGCATTCCAGACCAGCTCACCTGCCCCGTGGGAACAGAAGCCCAGGAGATGTCTGGTTTTGGGGTGTCCCAGGGCCAGGAGCAGCAACAGCCCCGTGCTGGGCCCCTCTCCCAGCCCCAGCAAAGAGGCACCGAGACGCTCCCAAGTTAAACTCTCCATTTATTGGAACCTTTTACAAAAAACTCAACATTGTGCTCGTGTCGAAGGAGTGCTCCTTGTCTCTCAGTTCCTGTTGGATTTGAAATCCTGGTGCTCACAGCACCGTGGGCACAAGGGGAGGGCAGGGGCCGTGTGACACGGGCGGGGCCGGGGCCGCGTCACCCCGGCCGTGGCTATTTACAGCGGGAAAGGCCTCGCTCCGTGCCCGGGGGAAGCAGCAGAAACTCTGGAACAGGGAAAAGGTGCAGCTGCCAAGAGCCCTTCCTGTCTCCTCAGGGCTGGGATGGTGGAGGCCACGCGCCCCAGGAGCTGGGATGGATCATCCAACCAAACCTGAGCTTCGGAGTGACCCTGGGGTGCCCTGAAAATCCCAGGAGAACGACGGGTGGGAGCAAGGAAGGATGTCTGGGATGGTGGCACGGGTGGGACCACTCTGGAAAAGTGTGCTCCTCCCTGGTGGAGGGGCCTCAGGACAGCTCAGGTGCTGGCATGTCTCCTCTGGGCTGTGAATGCCAGTCCTGTACTCCAGGGGGTTCCGTGGGGTTTGGGATGATCTGGGAATGAGCTGCAGCAGCCCTGGAGGGGCAGCACCCGCCCTGTGGGTGGGGAAGATGTTCCTGCTGGCATTCCATTTCCCCACAGAATTCCAACCTTCCCAACGCTGCTGCTGCCCAGGTATCTCCCAGGAGCAGCCTCTTTACCCCTTCACCCCAAATCCTTCCCCTTTAGGGGCACTCAGCAAGGAGGAATTCATCCCATGACAGAGAGATCCCACTGCACATCCTGTCCCTGCTCCAGCACAGTGGATGGGGAACCCTCCCAGCAAAAAACAGCTTGGGAAAAGGCCAAAGAGAGGGAGGAAGAGCAGCTGGGTTTGTTCTGCTGATCCCTGATCCCAACTGGCCTCAAATTAGAACTCAGCAAGGGAGAGCAGAATTCCCAGCCTGGGGCTCTGACACCCTGAGCATCCTGAGCTCCACAAGGAATGCCAACACTTCCCTTCCCATCCATGCTCCCCCAGGCTCTCACTGGATAACATTTCCCTTTGGATTTTGGAAGGCTGAAGGCTGCTGAGCAGTGCCTGTGTGGATGAAGTTCAGTCCATCCCACATCACTCTGTGCTCCAGGAGGGCTGGGAAGGCAGAGCTGGCCCCGGGCCTGGGCTGTACCTGAGCCACAGCATCGCTGCTAACGAACCCCACTAATGAGGAAGGAATTAAAGCCCTGGAGGTGCTCAGGCCCCTCGGGAATGCTGGAGCTGACACAGCTCCTCACAAGTGCCACATTCAGAGAATCCTTCCAGGTGTTCCAGGGCTCGCAGGAGTCTCCCGTGACATTTTTAAGGAGACTCTGAGACTTCACGTGCTGTGTTTTGGGCATCTGATGTTAAAACAAAAAGGGAATGGAAATGGGGGAAAAAATCCATAGGAAAAGATTCCTTGATCCGTGTTTTGCTGTGGTCAGTGGTGCTGGTGAAGGCACGAGCCATGGGCTCTGCTGGGAACAGGCTGCTCCTTCCCTCCCCTTCCCACGGAGAAGTGTCAGTGCTGATAGGAAAACCTGGGGACAGGAGTTTGGACAGGCCCCAAAACGGGGTGCAGGAGGAGCATGGACAGGGCTGACCTTGGGAATGAGCCCAGGAGCTGCTGCTGGACCATCCCTGCTCCCACACACCAGAGACACAGCAGGGCTGACATCCAGGAAAACCAGGGACATCGAGGTGACCACACAAGTGTCACCTTCCCACCTACCCAGCAAGGCTGCTCACAAACATCTGGGATGTGCTGAGGGAGAACAGCACATGAGGGCCAAGCTCTGCCCTTCCCTCCTGTGCTCCCCTCGTGTCCAGCTGGGCCTGAGGCAGGATGGAGCAGCAGCTGCTCTCGGGTGGTCACAGTGTGACAGCGTTTTGCTCTGGGGGAGAGGAACCAGTGCCAAACCCACACTGTGAACCTGATCCCAGCAGCATCTGTGTGAAGATGGGATTCTGGGAAGCTCCTGTTGGGATTAAGCCTCAGACACAGCCCAAAGCCAGGCTGTGAGCATGGGCTGGGGTTAAGGCAGCTGTGCTGAGGCCCACGGCAAACCCGACACGGGCACGGGGCTCTGTGGGATGGGGACGAGGCAGAGTGGGAATTGCAGCTCTGGCACACCCAGGCTGAGCACAGAGCAGGGTCAGAGCCTCCAGGAGCCTGGAGCACCCCCAGCCCTGGCTGTGTTGCAGGTAGATCTCCCCTAAGCCCCAGACACGCTCCCTGCCTTTAGAGGATCAGCAGGACAAGGTGGAAAAGACACTGAGACAACAGCAGCTGAACCCCCGGGGCTGCAGCACGGGAACAGCACAGGGCCAGAGCTGGAGCCAGGCAGGACCATCCAGGACAACCTCAGCCCTCCCCAGGGGCTCAGGGTGGGCAGCAGAGCAAAGGGCTCCTCACCTGGTGACACCTGAGAGGCCTCAGTAGCAGCCACAGGGCAAGAGAAGCCAGGATCTGGTGGGTGGGAAGGGCTGTGCCATGGGAGGAAGGATGGGGACAGCAGATAACAGGAGCTGCCCTGCTGCTGCACCCAAACACCTCCAACCTGGCCTTGCTACAGCACCCTGCCATGGGCTGAAGGGTCCAGAGGGGGAAATGGGGTGGGGAGAGGGGAGGGAAAAGAAAACAAAACAAAAAAAGCGCCTCACATGGCAAATCTAAAACACTTTCATTTTAAATAACAATAATTATAATTAAAAAGAACGGCTGCCCTTGGCTAGCGAAGGGGCAGAGCCAGCGGCCAGCGAGCCATTCCTCAGTGTATGATCCGGGGGTGTGTCCTCACGGGAGCCAGGGGGTCCCATTCCCTGTCCGGATGTGGCCTCACAGGAGCCAGGGGGTCCCGTTCCCGGGGCTGTGTCCTCACAGGAGCCAGGGGGTCCCGTTCCCTGTCCGGATGTGGCCTCACAGGAGCCAGGGGGTCCCGTTCCCTGTCCGGGTGAGTCACTGTGGGAAGAGGGAAGAGCCCATCCCGATCCAGGCCGGCCCGTTTGCCACAGCCTCCTGCACTCACAGCCCACCAAGGCAGCCCCGTGCCGGCCTCTCCTGCCTCAGCTGGGAGCTGGCAGGGCCCAGCTCTCCCATCCTAGATGAACTTGAAGCATTTGGTCTTGTCGTGGGGCAGGCGGGTCTTGAAGAGGACCGAGTCGACGCGGAACTGGGTGTAGAGCAGGGGCATGTACCCGTACACCTTCACGAAGAAGTTGATGCACTTGTGCCGTTCATGGAAGTGGGAATCGTCGTGGGAGAGAGCCTGGGGGCAGCCGGGGCAGCGGAAGGTCCAGCGGGAGGTCACCTGCCAGGAGGGACAGAGGGGTCAGTGCCACAGCCCAGCCCAGGCACTGCCAGGAAGGACAGAGGGGTCAGTGCCACACTGCCCACAGCACCCAGCCCGGGCACTGCCAGGAAGGACAGAGGGGTCAGTGCCACACTGCCCACAGAGCCCAGGCACTGCCAGGAGGGACAGAGGGGTCAGTGCCACAGCCCAGCCCAGGCACTGCCAGGGGGCTCAGATTCAGAGGGAACCTCAGCATGGGTTGAGTTGGAAGGGAGCTCAAAGCTCAATCCCGTCCCACCCCCTGCCATGGCCAGGGACACCTTCCAAGGTCCCAGGGTGCTCCAGCCTGGCCTTGGACACTGCCAGGGATCCAGGGGCAGCCACAGCTGCTCTGGGAATTCTATTCCAGAGTCTCCCCAACCTCACAGCCAGGAATTCCTTCCCAATATCCCATCCATCCCTGCCCTCTGGCAGTGGGAAGCCATTCCCTGTGTCCTGTCCCTCCATCCCTTGTCCCCAATCCCTCTCCAGCTCTCCTGGAGCCCCTTTAGCCTCTGGAAGGGGCTCTGAGCTCTCCCTGGATCCTTCTCCAGGTGAACCCTCCCATCTCCCAGCCTGGCTCCAGAGCAGAGATCATCTCTGCCATGAGCAGGGAACCTTCCACAGACAGGGAATTCATTCTGATCAATTCTGTAATGTCAAACCTCACTTCACCTGCTCTGTGGCAGATTCCAAAGGCTGAGCTTTCCCACTGGAACCGGATTTCCCTGGATCAGACACCACCCACTGCCCAAGCAGAGCTTCTCCAGCAGTGCCAGCCCTGGGACAAGGCCCTGGCTGCCGGGGCTTTACCTTGATGGGAGGTTTCCTGGTCAGGTGGGACACCAGGAAGTTCATGGCGATGTCCTCGCAGTTGATGTACTCGTCCACCATGTCCCTGATGGCCTGGGGCATCACGTAGGAGTACAGGTAGGCATAGTACTGCAATGGGAAAGGCACAGTGTCCTCAGGTGCCCCACGGGTGACAGCAACACTGGGACATGTGGGGTGTGGCTGGCTCAAAACTCAAGGGTCCCAGTGGAGACGTTCCCCGTAATGGAGCTGATCCCACACTGAGATCCACAGCAGCAGCAAAGCCCCCACAGCCACCCCCCTCTGCTGGAAGCTCAGCAATTGAGGAATGGAGGTTCCAGCCCCTCAGATCCTGCTCTGTGCTGCTGTGGATTCAGCACGGCAGGAACAGCCACTGGAGATCCTTCCCAGTGCACTCAGGACCAGGTGCTGGCTGAGTTTTATCAGTTTGGAGAAAGTGAGGGGGAAGGAGCAGAAAGCTCCCCTGACACAGACATCTTTTATAAAAAATCCTTTCTTTAGGACTTTTCCTTCTGAGAAGTTGAGAAGTCTCAAGAACAAAATGTAAACATTGATTATCTGCTGCTGTGGAATGCAGCAAGTAGATCTGTAATTGGCCCATGTTGGTTGTTTATAATTAATGGCCAATCACAGTCAGCTGGCTTGGACAGAGAGCCTGAGCCACAAGCCTTTGTTTTCCATTCCTTCTTATTCTATTCTTAGCCACCCTTCTGAAGAAATCCTTTCTTCTATTCTTTTAGTATAGTTTTAATGTAACATATCTCATAAAATAATAAATCAGCCTTCTGAAACATGGAGTCAGATCCTCATCTCTTCCCCCATCCTCAGACCCCCGTGACCATGGTCACACTCCCCCATTTGCCCTTAAAAAACCCCAACCCCCAGAGCTGCAGCTCGGGTGGCTGTGAGCAGGAAGGGGCAGCCCTGGCTGGGAGGCCTCACCTTGTGGAAGAAGGCAGCACCAGTGAGCACCATGGAGAGCTCGCAGGAGTAGTTGGAGTTGTAGAGCCAGGACTGGTGGGGGATGTCCCAGGCGTGGTAGCGGCCCGGGAAGCCCACGATGCGATCCCGGGCCTCTCTCCACACCCTGCAAACACACAGCTGCCCATCAGACACCCACCTGGGAGCCACCCACAGCTCCTGAGGGATGGAGGGGTCTGTACATAAAGGAGTTGCCAACTGCTTACCCAAGGAATGCCCAAAGGGCAAAAAGGAAAATGTGTTAAATGTGCTCCTGTCCTAGAGCCCAGCCCAGCTGCTCATGCACAGGGAAAGGGCTCCTAACCCACAAATCAGGGATTTTGTAGCTCATAAGGGCTGTTCTGGAGGTTTAGAAGAAAACTAAAGCCAGAGCAGGCCAGGCTCAGCCTGGGAGGAGCCCAGCATCTCCTGGCCTCTTCCCCAAATCGCTGGGACTTCCCATCTCCCAGCAGCTCAGTAAAGCCAAGATAACATCAGCCTCCCTTAAGGAAAGCTTCAAGGCCAGGTTCGACAGGGCTTGGAGCAGCCTGGATAGTGGAAACTGTCCCTGACCATGGCAGGGGTGGCACTGGATGAGTTTTGAGGTCCCTTCCCACCCAAACCATTCCAGGACTTTGGAAATTCCAGAATTCCCCAATTCTATGAAAAGCTGCTGAGATGCTGAAGGCCCCGGTGTCTCCTGAGAGAAGACTTGGACTGCCAAGGTGCTGGCTCCTCATCCCAAACTGCAGCTCCCTGGGCTCACAGGAAAAGCCTCCAGAGCCCTGAGTGCCTCCCTCACCCTGACACGTGCTCACAGTCCAGCCTTGGGAATGAAATCCTGAATTTTGCATGTGGAGTGTGGGATTGCTTAATGTTCTGCTCTCATCTGCAGCTCACGCTCCTCCAGAGACATCCCCAGGAGAGCTGCAACACTGGCTGCAATAATTAAGGAAGAAGTCAGTGCCTGATGCCTGAAACAAACCCAGCTCCCACAGGCAGGGGTGCCTTGGATGGTTCATTCCCCCCCTCTGCTGCTCAGAGCCCAAGCTGTGCCTCCAGACTGCTCGAGAGAACTCCCTGTGCACACACAAAAGGGTTTTCCCTCCTTGCCAGGCACAAAGCTGGGCAGTAAGTGCCAGTTTGGGGTTTCCCCCTCATTTGGATGGGCAGTAAGTGCCAGTTTGGGGTTTTCCCCCTCATTTGGATGGGAGTTTCTCCCACAAGCTCTGTTCTGGGAGAGCTACAGGAGGAGAGCAGAAGATTCCCTGAGCTTTCCTTACACTGACAGCACAGAGGTGTTTGTTGTTCAGTCCTCCACTCCAATTAATGAAACTCCAAGATAATCCCAAGGAATCAACATCAGCAGCAGCTTCCTTGGCTCTGTCCTCCCCCCAGCACTTGTTTGCTGCAGTTCCTGTCATTCCAGGGTGATTGTTTAGAAAAGCTGGAAGTTGAAACCATTTATTCCCTTTCACTTCTCCCACATCTTCGCTTTCCTCCCAGCTCAGGCACAAAAATCAGGATTTCTCTGGAGAATCGTCCTGGGGGTGCTCAGAGAGCTGCCTCCTGAGTGACAAAAATGGTGCTTTTGGCCCCAAGAATCAAAGCCTGGAGCAAAGTTTTGACAAAGCACAGCTGCTGTGGGCAGAGGTTCACTCCAGCAGCTCCTGGGGATGTGCTGGCACAGGGAGGCTTTGTGGGAGCTGGGTGTCTGTAAGCAGGGACATGAGTGAGATTAACACAGGGCACTTAATGAGCTTCATTTGATGCTTTCCAGGGCTAATCAGCAAAACAGAGACCAAAAAAAAGGGGTAAAACAGCCAAGTTTGGATAAAGAGCCTGGAATGGGGCAGGGAAGGGAAGCCAGGAATCCTGACGCCTCCTCCTGCACTTTAATCCCTCTCACACCTCATTTCTCATCTCTCTGAGGGAGCCTGGTGGGTTTCCAGGCATTTTGTGCCTTTTAATCCCCCTCCCAAGCAGGTTTTGGTCCCCATGTCCCACCCCCAGGCAGCTGCTGGGTGTTCTCTGACTGGGAATGGCAGCTCCTGCTCCTTGTGGCTCCTGGCAGGGAGGAGCTCTGGCTGCAGGAGCTGCAGGAGCAGCTGGCACAAAGCTCCCCCCAGGAGCTGTGAGCAGGGAGGTTGTGCCAGGGAAAAGTCAAGGGAAAGCTGGAGGTGGAGCAGAACAGGGTGGGAGTGAGAGCAGCAGAGCCTGCCTTTGGTGGGGACATCTCCCTTTGCTGGGGACATCAACTCCCTTTGCTGGAGGACATCATCTCCATTTCTTGGGGGACATCATCTCCCTTTGCTGGGGACATCATCTGCCTTTGTTGAGGGACATCATCTCCCTTTGCTGGGGACATCATCTCCCTTTGCTGGAGGACATCATCTCCATTTCTGGGGGACATCATCTCCCTTTGCTGGGGACATCATCTCCCTTTGCTGGAGGACATCATCTCCATTTCTTGGGGGACATCATCTCCCTTTGCTGGGGACATCATCTCCCTTTGCTGGAGGACATCATCTCCATTTCTGGGGGACATCATCTTCCTCTGCTGAGGGACATCATCTGCCTTTGATGAGGGACATCATCTGCCTTTGCCTGCTCTGCCCAAAGAACTGTCCCACCCCAGTGTCACAGGGAGCAGAGGGTGGCAGCCACCACCACCACCTGAGCATCATCCTGGCCTTGCCTCTGGCTCATGGATGGAGTGAAAGCTTCTTGTATTTGTTTTCCAGGCCCTGTCCACCCTAGGAAACCACAGGCCTTAAAACCATTCAGGGACCATTATCAGCACAGCAAAAACTGAAGAGTTGGGTTAAGAAATGTGGGAAGTGGGGTTTCCTCACTGGGATCAGGTTCCCCACCCCATTAATGCCTGTTTCTCCAAGGAGCAGAGCTGGGAAGCCACAGGAAGGGACATGCCAGCCCCTGGCTGCTCCCTGGGTAGGTGCTGGCTGTGGGGAGGAGCAGTTTGTGGGGAGGGACATGCCAGCCCTGACTGTGTCCCTGGCTGCTCCCTGGGCAGATCCTGGCCACGGGGAGGAGCAGTTTGTGGGGAGGGATGTGCCAGCACTGTGTCCCTGGCTGCTCCCTGGCCATGGGGAGGAGCAGTTTGTGGGGAGGGACATGCCAGCCCTGACCGTGTCCCTGGCTGCTCCCAGGGCAGGTCCTGGCCGTGGGGAGGAGCAGTTTGCAGGAGGGCTCACCTGAAGCCCTGACTGTGTCCCTGGCTGCTCCCTGGGCAGATCCTGGCCATGGAGAAGAGCAGTTTGCAGAAGGGACATGCCAGCCCTGACCGTGTCCCTGGCTGCTCCCTGGGCAGGTCCTGGCCACGAGGAGGAGCAGTTTGCAGGAGCTCACCTGAAGCCGAACATGATCTCGTCGTGGCGCAGGTGGGCGTCGTCGTCGATGGACAGGATGGCCTCGGTGTCGATCTCGTCCCAGGGCAGGAACCGGTTGTTCAGGCTGTTCTTCTCCGTGCGCACCACCTGCGGGGACAGCGGGGACAGCAGGGACATTTGTGGGGCTGCAGGGCACAGAGTGAGTCTTGGGTTTGTTGCTGCTGCTGAAATGGCTCCTGAGGTATTAAAGAGTCTTTTTTCCCAGCCCAGCGACTGAAGAAGTCGAGATTCCTCAGCTCTGGTTTTCAAGGTTGTTTATTTTCTCTGATCTCATTCGTTGTCTTTCTCCAGCCTGCCGAGGTCTGTCTGGCAGGTTGGTTTGTGGCACACTGACTGCCCTTGTGTCAGCTTTTTATACAAAAATCTACGTGTACTTTATTTACAATAATTTTCCAATATCTATCACCTATGTTAGACAGTTTGTCTCTAAACCAATCCAGAAGTGCCACCATCACAGCAGAAGATGGAGGTCAAGGAGAAGGAGAAGAAGGACAGGACCCAGATTCCTCCATCTTGCCCCTTGAACCCCCATTCTAAAAACCCCAAAATTCTACTTTTTCAACTCTGACAAATTCACTGTCATTCTACTCAAACTCTTGTGGCTTGTAACTCTTCACACAAAGCTGGTAATTGTTTCCATGGGCTAAAATCAAAGCCACAGGTGTTTGTGACTCCATGCCAAGGTCTCTGAGCCCCCTGCCAGGGTCTTGAGCTATCCAGGGCAGCCAGAGGAATGTCCTGGGTTCTGACAGGTGAGGGTTTGGGGCTGGGGCTGTGCCAGCTGTGGTGGCCCTGAGGACCTGTGGGTGGCAGTGACATCAGGGACATTTATGGGGCTGCAGGGCACAAGGTGAGGGTTTGGGGCTGGGCTGTGCCAGCTGTGGGGGCCTGTAGCAGCTGAATTGCTGCTGGCATAGTCCAGGGTAAGGAAGCAAAAAGAATCTTTGCATAACATCCACAGATGTTAATTCAGGTGCCAGCACCCTCACCCAGAGGGGCTGGGTTTGGGTCTGCCAGGGGGCCTGGGCTGACCCTGCTCTCTGGGCAGTGCAAAGGTGAGATCCAGTCAGGGAATGGGGAGGGGAGGCTCAGGGCCATGGGAACAGACACAGGAACAGGGGAAGGAGCCAATGGGGTCTCAGAGCTTTTTGAGGGAAGCTTCCTGTGGCTCCCTAAACCAGGGGATGTCCCTCAGGTCCCTCAGGACGTCCCCCAGGGTCCCCACAGTGGCCCTGGGATGGGGAGTGCTCCAAAGCCACAAAGTGTTGGCTCAGCCCAGCAGCAGCTCCAGCAATTCCCCCACTCAGCCACACAGCTGGAAAATCCCACTGCATTTCCCCCTCTTCCAAGAATCACAGAACAGAGTCACGGGGGCTGGAAGGAGACACCAGGATCATCCAATCCAATCCCTGCACAATCCCACCCTGTGCATCCCTGGGAGCACTGTCCAAAGCTCCTGGACTGTCACATTGGGAATGTCACCATGCCCTGGGGAGCTGTTCCAGAGCCTGACACCCTCTGGAGAAGAACTTTTTCCTGATATGCAGCCTAACCCTCCCCTGGCAGAGTTTCCCATCATCCCTGACAGCCCCACCCACTCTGGATCCTCTCCCCTGCTCTTCCACTTCCACCTCATCCAAAGTCACTCCATCCATCCCACATTTCCCACCCCATTCAATCCCTCCAGTCCTTTCCCTGCCTCTGCTCTGAACCATCTCCATTTAAAAAATTAACCCCACCCTGGTGGAAAGACCAAAACATCACAGCAACAGAACTCCATGAAATAAGATTACATCTGATCCCACAGAAAAGCCACGCTGAAACCATTAACAGTGGAAATGTTTGTATCAGGATCTGTGTGACAGCTGGGATGATGAAATCCCCATGGAAAGCCAGTCTGGGAGCTTTCATCTGCTGACAGCTCCAGGGGGATGGAAAACTCAGCAGGAACATGTTGAATGTTGCACTGAAGAGCCACCAGAAGCACCAACAATTTACTGCAAGTGAGCAAAGTGGGCAGCTCTGGGCTAGGGAAAAGCAGGGCCAGGGCTGAGGCAGCAGCATTCCCACCCCAGGGGCTCTGTGGCTCCATCAGGACAAGGCTGGCACAGGAACTCCTGATCTTGCTCCTCCCAAGGTGGGGAACATCACAAAGCCCAGCTGGGTGTCTGGCTGGGCTGAAGGGTACCCAGAGCCAGCAGATGCTCCCAGGGGCTCCTGCTGTGCCTGGGAACTGCTGGGAAGGAGGATGCAGGAATCAGGGTGGGGATGGGTGAGGAGGGGAGCAGGAGGAGCAGCTCCACACTCAGGTTCAGCTCTGGGAAGGACCTGGATCTGCTGGAGTGAGTCCAGCCTGGAGAAGGGAAAACTCCAGGAAGAGCTCCTGGGTTGCAGGGCCTAAAGGGGCTCCAGGAGAGCTGCAGAGTGCCACTGTCTCATCTTCTGGAAAAATCTCTTTGCCCAGGATTCTTCTCCTGGGCAAGCTGAGAGGCCTCAGAGAAAAAGGAAAACAATAATGATCTGATTGCTTCTGCTGTGTTTTGCTGCTTTGGAATGTGGTTGGAGATTGTTCACCCAACAGGTGATTGATTCATTGGTTTCATATTAATTGTTTGGACTTACTGGCCAATCACAGCCAAGCTGTGTCGAGGCTCTGGAAAGAGTCACAAGTTTTCTTTATTATCTTTTTATCATCTTTTAGCCTTCTGTCTGTATCCTTTCTGTATTCTATAGTATAATACAGTATAGTTTAGTATAGTATAGTATAGTATAGTATAGGTTAGCATAGTATAGTACAGTACAGTATAGTATTCTTTTATACAACATAGTATTCTTTAATATAATATAGTATCATAAAATAATCAATTTGCCTTCTAAGAACATGGAGTCAGATTCATCATTCCTTCCTTCATCTGGAAATCCTGCAAATACAAAAGGGGAGGGACTGGGGACAGGGGATGGAGGGACAGGACACAGGGGATGGCTCCCACTGCCAGAGGGCAGGGATGGGTGGGATATTGGGAAGGAATTGTTCCCTGTGTGGGTGGGGAGAGTCTGGAACAGAATTCCCAGAGCAGCTGTGGCTGCCCCTGGCAGTGTCCCAGGCTGGGCTGGACAGGGCTTGGAGCAGTCTGGGATGGTGGAAGGTGTCCCTGCCCATGGCAGGGGGTGGCACTGGATGGGTTTTAAGGTTCCTTCCCACCCAAACCATTCTGGAATCCTCCAAGTCACCAACATGAACCTCGTGTGAGCCCCAGGGCAGAGGAGCTGGCACTGGGAGCTCTGCCAGGAGGGTGTCCTGCCTCCAGAGTGGCAGAATCCCCCTTCCCTCCCAAACACCAGCCCTGCTCCTTGGGAACCGTCTCCCCTCAGCTCCCACCCCTGCCCTGGTGGGTCCCACCCCCAAGGGGCCCAGAGGTGCCATCTCCAACCCTCTCTGTCCTTTCTCACACTCTGAGGTCTCCATCTCTCACCCCAAGGGGCCCAGAGGTGCCATCTCCAACCCTCTCTGTCCTTTCTCAGGCTCTGAGGTCTCCATCTCTCTCCCAGCACTGCTTTTCCCTCCCATCCATCATTTTAATGACCAACTTTGCCACAACTTTGTTCCCTGGTGGTCTGGAGCCAAGAGCTCTGTCAAAGCCCAAGGACAGGTGTTCCCTCAGCCCTGGCAGGCAGCAGCTCTCCTTCCCAAGGAGCCTCCAGCAGGGAGGAGGACACAAAATCAGCCCGAGGACAGCAAGAGAGACCCCAGCCCATGGCCAGCCCCACCTCCCCTCACTGCACGGGCTCCAAACTCACAGCAGAGACCAGAGGGGGGTCCTGCACCAAACTCCAACCCCTCCAGGCTCAAACACACCCCAGACTGTGCCCTGCTCGCCTGGTTTTGGTTATTTTTTACTTTTTTTGGGGACTAATGCTCTTAAAAACCCTTTGCCATCAGCTGAAAGGCCCAGAGCTCAAACCATGAACCTCCTGAGCAGTTTCCCAAAGCTGAAGGCCCTGGCAGCCCTGGCAGGCAGCAGCTCTCCTTCCCAAGGAGCCTCAAGCAGGGGGGAGGACACAAAATCAGCCCGAGGACAGCAAGAGAGAGCCCAGCCCATGGCCAGCCCCACCTCCCCTCACTGCACGGGCTCCAAACTCACACAGAGCACCATGGTGGGTGCTGCACCAAATCCCAACCCCTCCAGGCTCAAACACACCCCAGACTGTGCCCTGCTCGCCTGGTTTTGGTTATTTTTGACTTTTGTTTGGGACTAATGCTCTTAAAAACCCTTTGCCATCAGCTGAAAGGCCCAGAGCTCAAACCATGAACCTGCTGAGCAGTTTCCCAAAGCTGAAGGCCCTGGCAGCCCTGGCAGGCAGCAGCTCTCCTTCCCAAGGAGCCTCCAGCAGGGGGGAGGACACAGAATCAGCCAGAGAACAGCAAGAGAGACCCCAGCCCATGGCCAGCCCCACCTCCCCTCACTGCACGGGCTCCAAACTCACAGCAGAGACCAGGGGTGGGTGCTGCACCAAACCCCAACCCCTCCAGGCTCAAACACACCCCAGACTGTGCCCTGCTCGCCTGGTTTTGGTTATTTTTGACTTTTGTTTGGGATTAATTCTCTTGAAAACCCTTTGCCATCAGCTGAAAGGCCCAGAGCTCAAATCATGAACCTCCTGAGCAGTTTGCAAAGTTTGGAGACACCTAAAATGCCCCCAAGCACCCAACAGACCACACCAGAAGCTTCTTCTCCTTTTAGAAGGAGAAGAAAATCAGTTGGAAAATCAGTTCCAGGTGATTCAGTTCCACAACCTGGGGTTTGTTTGATTAGAGGAGCACAAAACCCCACAAATCTGTGACATCCATTTCCTGCCAGCATTTTGTTGTTCACAGCCACACTAGACAAATGGATCTTAAAAAAAATGAGAGAAAACTAAACCAGAGCATAAATCCAGAGTCTGCCCAGCAATAATGTCCTTTTACCAATGCTTTAAAACACGTTTTTATACATAAACACACCAAAAAAAGCAGCAAAATCAATACCTTCCAGCAATCTCCTTGCTGGTGAGGCTTCATGCTTAAGCCTTAAATTAAGTGTCACATATCATTTGATGGTGAGCACATGAGGAATGCCCGTGCCCTTGGAGGAGTTCTGACAGCTCAGCTCAGTGAACTGGATTGATTCCTGGGCAAAGAGCAAACTCTGCAAGAGCCTGGGGGCCTCACTGCTCATGTCAGGGGAAAAAGCCTGGAGGGTGCCCTAGGAGAGCTGGGTGAATTGAGGAATCAGTGAATGAGCTCTCAGGAGAAGGATCTGCTTCCATCTTTGCCCAAGGTGAGAGATTCTGCCCCAAAGGGCTGGGGGAGAGAGCAGGGTGGGCTGGGGACACCACGAGCTCCCTTTGCTTCTCTGAAGAACAGGGCTTGGATCCTCTCCATGCAGAAAGGGTTAACTCATCTCCCAGGTCAGAAAGGGTTAACCCATCTCCCAGATCAGAAAGGGTTAACCCATCTCCCGGGTCAGAAAGGGTTAACCCATCTCCTGGATCAGGAGTTCTTGGTTTTCCCAGCTTTTCCCCCTCATCTCCTGGATCAGGGGCTCTTGGTTTTCCCAGTTTTTCCCCCCCATCTCCCAGATCAAAGGTTCTTGGTTTTCCCAGTTTTTCCCCTCATCTCCTGGATCAGGGCTTCTTGGTTTTCCCAGTTTTTTCCCCTCATCTCCTGGATCAGGAGTTCTTGGTTTTCCCAGTTTTTTCCCCTCATCTCCTGGATCAGGAGTTCTTGGTTTTCCCAGTTTTTCCCCCCATCTCCTGGATCAGGGGCTCTTGGTTTTCCCAGTTTTTTCCCCTCATCTCCCAGATCAGGGGCTCTTGGTTTTCCCAGTTTTTCCCCTCATCTCCCAGATCAGGAGTTCTTGGTTTTCCCAGTTTTCCCCCTCATCTCCTGGATCAGGAGTTCTTGGTTTTCCCAGCTTTTCCCCCTCATCTCCTGGATCAGGGCTTCTTGGTTTTCCCAGTTTTTCCCCCCATCTCCCAGATCAGGAGTTCTTGGTTTTCTCAGCTTTTCCCCCCCATCTCCTGGATCAGGAGTTCTTGGTTTTCCCAGTTTTTCTCCCCCATCTCCTGGATCAGGAGTTCTTGGTTTTCCCAGTTTTTTCCCCTCATCTCCTGGATCAGGAGTTCTTGGTTTTCCCAGTTTTTCCCCCCATCTCCTGGATCAGGAGTTCTTGGTTTTCCCAGTTTTTTCCCCCATCTCCTGGATCAGGGCTTCTTGGTTTTCCCAGCTTTTACAGAGAAGGGGCAGCTGAGAGGTTTTTTAAACTATTTCATTCCATTTTCAGTCTTGTAGAAGGGTGGGACATAGGAGATGTAAAACCCAACACCATTCCAGCAGAAGCCACCCTGACTCCTGGTTACCTCAGAAATGTCTCCCAGCTTTTCCCACACAATGCTGTTATTACTTCTAACACCAATCACCTTTATTTTTACCCCACGGTTCTAATTCTCTAAAATATCTGGTCTTTTTAAAGCAAGGCCATATTTTGAAACTTGTTGAAACTTGCTCCTGGTTCAATCTCTCTCTCAACAATGCCATCTCTATTCCATGGCCTTCCTAAGGCAGCTCACCTTATCTCAGAGCTTCCATACAGATGCACAAACCAGTGTGAGCCTTCTGTCAGGTTTTCAGAATTATTTATAAATCCATTTCTCACGGTGGGTGATCAGTCTGAGCAGCCCAGGCTTGGACCTTGGCTCCAGAGGTGTCACCATTGCTGATCTTCATCCCACCCACATCCCTGTTCCCACCTGAGCAGGGTCACTCCCACTCCTTCCTCCCTGCCAAGGCTTCTCCAGCTCTCCCGTGTGCACATGGGGGAAGAAATCAATTAAAAATCAGCCAATTGAGGCTTAATAGAGGTCAGGGAGGTTCTGCTGGAGGACTTTGGGAAGTGGCAAACTCTGGGAAAAGGGAACAATGAGTCCCAAGTATCCCTGAAGCCACCCTGTCACACATTTATTTTCAACTCCTGAATTTATTTTCATCCTTGATTTTCAACAACTGAATCTGGCCAAATCCAGACATGTTTTGATGAAGAAAGTTGCCTGGATTGGCAGTTGAGACCCACAGACTGAGATCCACCAGGGTCCCTCCCCTCCACACATCAGGCACCAGTGCTGGGATCATTGACAGGGCTCCCTGGAAGGAGGGAAGGGTGTGCAGATCCATAAACTGGATAAATCACATCCTTTATTACCACTCCTGCTCCCTCTGCAGCCGAGCTGTGAGACCAGACTGGCCCTTGCTGCTCTGCAAATGCAACCAGAGATGGGCAGGAGAAGACAACAACTCTGCCTGGTGCCACCAAACAGCATCTCCTGGAGGCTGGGACATCTTTGGAAGTGAAGCTCTCAGAACAAGCTTGCACTGAGCCAAGCAACAAATGTGGGGTGTGAGACAGGGACAAAGAATTTCCTCATGGGAAGGGTGGTTGGGCATTGGAAGGGGGTGCCCAGGAAGGTTTGGAGTCCCCATCCCTGCAGGTGTCCCAGGATGTGGCACTGGGTGACAAGGTGGGGACTGGGCACAGCTTGGACTCGATGCCCTGAAGGATTTTTCCAGCCTGAATGATTCTGGGATTCTGATCATTCCAGCCTGAATGATTCTGGGGTTCTGATCATTCCAGCCTGCATGATTCTGGGGTTCTGATCATTCCAGCCTGAATGATTCTGGGATTCTGATCATTCCAGCCTGAATGATTCTGGGATTTTGATCATTCCAGCCTGCATGATTCTGGGATTGTCACAGCACCCTGGCTCCAGCAGGAATTCTGGCACTGGGCAAGGCTCCAGATGGAAAGGACACCCCTGAGGTTCCCCTTGCTTTGATCCTGGAGTCTCTGAGCTCTGTCTCGTTTCGTGGAAGGAGAGAAGAGGCCAATCCCAGGTGTGCTGGCTCCATGACAAGCAGCCAAGGACAGGTGCCAAGGAGAAGCCAAAGGAGCTCTGCCACCACCAGAGATGCCACCCAAAATCTCTGCAGCCCATTCCCAGTGAGGTGACATTGGAGCAAATCCCGTGAGCCCGAGCACGGCCACATTTTAACCTCCATTTTCTCAGTGTTTTATCACTCCCTGTTCTGGGCAAGCTGGGCAGCTCCACAGGAGCTGGCAGGATCACTGTGGCTCTCAGCCCAGCCCTCAGACCTGCCTGGCTGCCCCTGCCAAGGACAGCCATGGTGCTGCTATTGAAGGTTTCCAAGCACAGCCTCACACCCAGTGGCACTGATGAGAAAACCCTCAGAGGACACAGACTCATCCAGCTCCTGCTTCCCAAAGCCAACAGATCCAGGCCTTTGGCTCAGCCAGGAGTTCTTCATTTCAAGAGAAATAAAATAATCTGGCCTCACTCGATACAACACCAGGCTCCTCATTGCCAGAGCCTCGTGGGCAGGGAGGAGATGGGATGCCAGCATGGCATTTCCACCACAGCCAAGCCCCTGGCATGATGCCTTTCCTCCCCAAAACCACCTCCTTTTCCCAACACAGACCCAAAAACTCGAGGAAATGAGTCTGGCACACACAGGGCTCCAGGGCGTTGGTGGCAGCTCTGGGTGAGCTGCAAATCCAGCAGGAATGGCTGCCCTGCACTCTGACACTGTGTGAGCAGGGTGTCAAAGCTCCCTCCTGACACACTGCCAGATATCTGAGCAGGCTGGCATGTTTTAGCAAAATAAATAGATGTTCTTTTGTGTTTGTGATAATGAATGTTTAAAAAACCTGGGATGTGGAGGTGAAATCACAGATGCACAAAAAGCAGCTCTGAGGTGTTTGTTAGGACAGTGATATTTGGGTGTTACCCTGGGGTTTGCACACCCAGATCCTGATAAATCAATAAATGGGAATGGCTGGGGCCTCAGCTCCTAAAGGCACATCCTGAGGGAGATCCTGGATCCTCCTGCATCCAGCCAAGCCACAGGGGATGTGCCCCTGTTGTGACTGGTCTGTCCCCACCAACCACCCTCACCATTCCCAGCTTTGTTCCAGGACTGGATGAGTCCCAGGACGTGCTTGGATGGAGCTGTGGTGTCCAAGGGAGACATCAGTCCTCACCCATCCCATAGAAATCCTCTGGAATCTGCCCCCTCGTTTGTCTTGATGGCACCAAAAAAATCCATTTATCTGAGCATCCAGCCCAACCCTGACACTCTTAGCAGGATGTTTGTGTTTGGTAGGACAGAGATATTTGGGTGTTACCCTGGGGTTAGCACACTCAGATCCTGATAAACCAATAAATGGGAATGGCTGGGACCCCAGCTCCTAAAGCACATCCTGAGGGAGACCCTGGATCCTCCTGCATCCAGCAAAGCCACAGGGGATGTGCTCCTCCCGTGACTGGTCTACCCCACCAACCACCCTCACCATTCCCAGCTTTGTTCCAGGACTGGATGAGTCCCAGGATGTGCCTGGATGGAGCTGTGGTGTCCAAGGGAGACATCAGTCCTCACCTATCCCATAGAAATCCTCTGGATTTTCAAAATATTCCATTTATCTGAGCATCCAGGGAACCCTGACACTCTTAGCAGGACGTTTCCTCAGTCATGCATTGCCTCAGGAGCTGTCCCTGGCTTTTCCAGTGGTTTCCCCTGGCAATTCTTCACCTTCTTGTTTTCCCTTTAATCCAGCCTTGTAAAGATGGATTGGGAAGTTGCTGTTATCCCTTTCTCATGTGTTAATTATTCCCTGCTCCTTCCTCTTCACCTTGAAACAGCCACAGCCTCTCCCCTTTATGCCTTGAACCTCCAGCTTTGCTACCTCTGACTTAAAGCATTTTCAAACTCTGAATTAAAAGGATTTATAAACTATTTTAAGACTCATCTCCAGAGGTATCAGAAGGGTGTTTAGCTCCAAAGCCATCCAAAGGCAGCACAGGCTGAATGTAAATTGGCAAAACAGAGGCATTTTAAAAATACGTGTAATTAAATAATGCAACATAAAACCCAGCATAAATTATCCCCTGCTGAGAACGAAGCCACACAGGAAGGTACCATGGAAAGGCTTTTTTTAGGATGCTGTGTCCATGCACAGAAAATGTGCAAACACTTGGTCTCCCTTTAAACTCCTCAGCTGAGATCAGTGGGTCGCTCATCTCCGAGAGGAGAAAACAGCTTGAGATCCAAATAAAACTGATTATTTATTCATTTTCATACAGGAGCAGCTGTGCATCCTCCCAGAGAAAGGAAAGGAGAAGGATGCTCCTTTTAACATTAAAAGGATGCAGACTCTGATTTTTATTCTCTGTGTGTTGCTGTTAGTGGCTGTGCAATTAGAGATGCACACGGAGCTGGTTGTCCAATTAGATTTATTTTACAATTAATTGTAATTATTTGGCTCCAAGAAGGTCCCTGGGATAACATGCTGTCATGTTCCAATACTTCCACTGCTGCAGCTCATTCCCTTCTCAACTTCCCCAAATTCCTGTGTGTGCTTTTCATGAAAGCTCACAGGGAAAAGCTGCAGAGTGCAAAGCTCATGATCCAACCTCCACTGGCAGGTCTGGGACCACGAGCCAGATTCCTGAGCTGCTGTTTGCTGGGAAGCCAAAAAATAAAAAAGTCATTTCAAGAAGAAAGAGCTCACTCTTTTGAGAGTTTTGATACTGATAACCCAAATTTTTAGGTTCTTTGCAGTGGAAGGGGCAATTCCCAGAGGTGTCCTCATGGAATCACAGAATCATCAAGATGGAGAGATCGAAGGGGATCAAACCATTAACCCATGGTCCACACCCAGCACATCCTCGTGTTCTAAACCCACCTCAGGGATGGGGACTCCAGCCCTGCCCTGGGCATTTCCAGTGCCTGCCCACCCTTCCCATGGACAAATCCCTCCTGGTGTCCACCCTGAGCCTGCCCTGGCACAGCCTGAGGCTGTTCCCTCTCCTCCTGTCCCTGTCCCCTGGCAGCACAGCCCGACCCCCCCGGCTGTCCCCTCCTGTCAGGAGTTGTGCAGAGCCACAAGGTCCCCCCTGAGCCTCCTTTTCTCCAGGCTGAGCCCCTTCCCAGCTCCCTCAGCCCCTCCTGGTGCTCCAGCCCCTTCCCCAGCTCTGCTCCCTTCCCTGCACAGCTCCAGCCCCTCAATGTCCCTCTTGCCACAAGGGTCCCCAGACTGAACCTGGCACTGGAGGTGCCCCAGCAGGTGCCACGTGTGATGTCCTGACAGGTGTCACTGTTCTATCTCAACTCTCTCTCTGTTGAACCTGGCTGTTTTCACCTGGCAAATCCTGTCTTGGGATTCAAGGCCTGAAAATTCCAGTGGAATTCTGCCCAGTCCCAGATGCCAGAGCTGAAACACCCCAGGGTGACAATGGGTGGCAGCAGGAGTGTCCCCAGCACAGATTCAGCACCAGCAGGACATCTGCACACTGTCAGCTCTGAGCTTCATCCTCTGTGCCCCTTCTTCCTCTCCAAATACCCCTTGGCTGCTTTGGTGGCAATTTCAACAGCAAAGAGGTTGTTCTGATGAAATGGGGGCACCTTCCCCACACTGCCTGTACCAAACCCACTCTGCTAATAGCAGGTGAGACACAGAGATGCCATTTGGGACCACTGCTGAGACAGAGAACACACAAAGACACAGGAAGACACAGAAAGAGGGCAGGCAGCAGCTCCTAACCCCATCCAAAAGGTGCAGTGTTCTTTCCTGGAGTTCAGGGATGAGGGATTCAAACCACTTGTGGGTAGCAAAACCCTCCCAGGCTGGTAAACACCAACAGCTCAGGAATGATGTGGGCAGCCAGTGAGCCTGGGGACAGATCCCACCCTCCTGCTTCAGATTGGATCCAACTCAGCAGATTATTATTTGTCAACTCTGAACTTCATCCTCTGTGCCTCTTCTTCCTCTCCAAATACCCCTTGGCTGCTTTGGTGGCAATTTTAACATCAAAGAGGTTGCTCTGATGAAATGGGGGCACCTTCCCCACACTGCCTGTACCAAACCCACTCTGCTAATAGCAGGTGAAACACAGAGATGCCATTTGGGACCACTGCTGAGACAGAGAGCACACAAAGACACACAAAGACACAGAAAGAGGGCAGGCAGCAGCTCCTAACTCCATCCAAAAGGTGCAGTGTTCTTTCCTGGAGCTCAGGGATGAGGGATTCAAACCTCTTGTAGGTAGCAAAACCCTCCCAGGCTGGTAAACACCAAGAGCTCAGGAATGATGTGGGCAGCCAGTGAGCCTGGGGGCCTCTTGTAGTCCTTGGAAGAGCCAAAGGAGAGCCTGGAACAGCCACACAGGAGCCCAAGAACCACTCACAGGCTGCAATTCCCCAACCAGATTTCAATAAACCATCAAAACCCCACAACTTCTAAAGTTTGAAAGCCCCAATCTCCCTCAGCTAATTCCTGCACTTGTGATTTCCCTGACAAGGCACATTGCCATCCCCTGATCCCTGCTGAGAAGTCTGGCAGCAAACAGCCTGGGAGCTTGGGGTGCATCTGAGAGGGGCTGTCACACCTCAGATGTGAGACAGGAGATGGAAAAGTCAGGGGGGGATCAGGAGCACCCCTGAGGTCTCCTCCCCTTGCCAGGACATCAGAGCCAGGCCATGGCATGGCAGGAAATCCAACAACTTCCATCCTGAGCCACAGAAATGCACAGCAGAGAGGCAGAGAAGAGCAGCAGAGTGCTGGAAATGCAAGGGCTGTGATCCCAGGGGATTATTGGAAATTCCTCCTTTCTGCTCACTAAGTGAGGCACAGCTTATCTTTCCACACTTTGCTCTTTGGCCGACAGCCCGGCTGCTTTAATTACCAGAGGCTTTCTCAGTGCAAATCCTCTGTATTGTTGTGCAATTACTTCTTCAGCAGGTTCCTCCTGGAGATCTGTCAGACAGGATTTCCACCACAGCAGGAAAACAAAACACCTGACAGAGCAGGTGCCATTATTTGTGAATTTGTTCCCATTGGTGCATCTCATTCTTTGGAATACATCACACCCAAGATGTTCCCAGCATTTCAAAGCTGCTCTGACCCATCCCACAAGAGCTTCACTGCAAACATTTGTATCTGAGAGCATCCAAATGAACATCACAGCCCCACAAAGGGAGGAGGGAATTGGAGTCAGGCTATAACTCACTGAGCAGCTACTAAAAACCTGGAATATAGACTCTGATACAGAGGCAGAGCCATCGAGTGTGCAGGCAGGTTATTGCTGTGATGGGAAGAGGACAGTGGATTTATTAATGTTTATGTGCCTGGGAGCAGCAACCATAAAGCACTCAGGCACATAAAGTCACTTTTGGCTGCCAGGTGGATTCCAGACCAGGAGCCTTCCAGGACTTCTGAGATCAGAAGGCTGAGATCTCACTGGGGAGGCTCTGGGTGAAATGAAGAGAGCTCTGCTGCCAGCATGGCTGCCCTCAAACCCACCATGGAGGGACAAGAGCTCCTTTGTGGAACTGTCCCAGTGCCCACTGCAATTCCCCACATTGGCATTTTATCCCTCATTGTTGCTGCTGTTCCAGGAGCACAACTCACTGAGAACTGCAACTTCCATCAGCTCCAGCAGCAGAGGACAGGGCTGGGATGTTGTCCTGAGTGTGGCCAGATAGAGGGAGAGGCATCTGCCCCAAATTTTACACAATTTTCCCTCCAGAGCCAATCTGGATACCAGGTCTAGACAGGTTTCTATGAATTTCCCTTTGGTCATAAACTTCAATTTCTGGATCCTAATTGCTGGAATCCTTGACTAAATCCTGCTTTACCTGGTCCATGTCTCACACCAGCCCATCACTGTCCTACCCAGAGGAGCACAGAGCTCCAGCCAAGGGCAATGTCCTTCAAAGCCTGATTTATCCCAAAGCTTTCAATACTCACTCCAACAAAATCCAGGAGGGAAAAGTGCTTCCATCAATAATTAGTGCCAAACACATGGCTGGGATGAATCCAGACTCCCACAAGCCAGTATGGGTTGGGAATTAAGGACCAGCATGTGTTAGAAATTACAGAGATCACAATAAATGAGTCACAATTCAAAACAATTCCTTTTATAAATTTCTGACCAAATCAACCTAATTAATACCAGTGGTTTGAAAGCAATTTGTGTTGTCACGTGCACTGAGAGCAAGAGGAAAATGAGCCCTATTGGAAAGAATTATCCAGTTTATGGCTGTCCTGAAGCTTTTCTTATTCCCTCTCAGCTCTCTCCTGCCACAGGCCAAGATGGGGCTGTCCCTTATCACAGAGATAAGCCAGGCTCCCACAGGCCAGGCTCTGGGCAGCTCTGAGATCAAAGCCATGATCAGGCTGGAAATGGAACTTCCCTGCCCCAAATGCTTTCAATGTGGAGAACAAAACCCATTTATTTCTCTTCCCTCCACGGAGCTCAAACCCCTCAGAGTTCAGTTCAAATGAGCACTCAGGAACCTGAAGACTCTGCTGAACTATTTGGATGTGAAAGTGTGATCTGGGAAGATAAAAGCCTCAGATTTCCCATCTTTCTGCTGTTAGAAAATCTGGGAATAGGTGAAAGCAGCATTTCTGTGAACTTATAAGGAGACATACAGTGGAAGTTTCAGTGCAATGGTTTTTCACAGGAGATGGAACTTTTCCAGAAGTCCAGGAAAATCCAGGTGCTGCTTTTGGAAAGAGGAGTGCTCCATATGCCCAGCAGGGCAGGGAGATCAATCAGGCTTTATCACCAACCACAGTTTGATTTCATGAAAATGGCAAAAAAAAGCATCCATGGGTTGGATTGGTTTTCATTATTCACTGAAAGCTTTAAATAAATGGAAGTGCCTGATTTTCTCATGGGCTCTAAGATGACATCCCTTCAGGAGAAAAAGCTCCATCCTTCCTGGGTGCTTGCAGTGAAACAACTGATTCCAGGGATTCTGGAGACAAGGGGAAAACAAACTGCAGCCCTTGGTTCTGAATCCAGCTGCTCCATCACCTGGTGAACCTTTTCCACAAGTCCAGGAAAATCCAGGTGCTGCTTTTTGGAGAGGGGAGCACTCCATATGCCCAGCAGGGCAGGGAGACCCATCAGGCTTTATCACCAACCACAGTTTGATTTCATGAAAATGGCAAAAAAAGCATCCATGGGTTTGATGAGAGAGCAGCATCTGCTTCCTCACCAGACACAGTGAGGGAAGAGAACTGTGGGGAAAAGGGGCAGGGGAGTGTCCCAAAACCTTGGGAGTAAATCATCCCTTCTCCTTGAGAGCTGCAGTGTCTCTGACCCACAGAGCTTGGGGAGGCAGCTGGGAGCTCCATCAGACACAAGCAGGGATTAAAACCATCTCCTGCTTCCCTAACCTCATATCCAAGAGCCCCTTCCTCTCTGTAACCTCCTCATGCCCCTCACTGCTGCCTCTCTGATGTCCCAATGCCCCACGAGGTCCCTCCTGTTCCAGCAAACACAGATTTTCCTTTTTCCTCTCTATTTATTACCCAAATTCCTGACCTCAGCGAGTCCTGCTCCTGTGCCAGGGGATCCATCCGTGTCCTGTGGCACAACATCAGCTTATGGCCACTCTGGGAGACAAGGCTGTCTTCACAAATGAGGCAGCCTGAGCAGAATGCACACTCAAATGGCTTTGCACAGCACTACTGCTCCACCAGGACAGATAAAAGCCTGGGAAGAAAGGAAATGCAGATACCCAGGCTCTGGGACTTCATGGGAAGGGGATGTCAACACTCAGTTCCACCATAACAAAGTCACAGAGGATGAAAAGTAGGTGAAAACAAAAGGGATAAAAGAGAGAAAATGCACCCACACACTCCATTCCCCCCACGCTTGTGCCAGTGGAATAATTTGGGGATGTTTGGTATTCTGTGGGTATTTCAACAGGTCACATTTGGTATTCTGTTGGTAACAGGTCACAATTCAAACCCTAAAAGAAGCAGGAATGCAGCCCTGGAAAATCAGTGTGGGTTTTGCTGCTGCCCTGCCCCTGGTGCCAAAAAAAATCCTCATTTTTCTTTACAGGACTAACACAGATCTGCTGCTTTTGTGCCCAGCAGTTGTGACAGAGCTGCTCCAGACAGAGTGAGGTGCACAGGCAGCTTTTGTGGTGATGGTTAATGGCCTCAGCACAGGGACTGGCCCCTGTGACACCTTCACATGTGACAAAACCCACTCAATGATGTCCCCAGCACATGCAAGGACACTTCCCTCTCCTGATTCTCCTTTCCAATGCCCCAACCACGCTTCCTTCTGGTCACCCACCCCATCAGCTGCATCCTGAGCCAAGGGGATTCCGAGAGCTGGGGCTCCAGGAAGGTTTTATCCATGGAAAAGCCACCACAAACCAGCACATGGACAACTTGGGGACATTTGGTATTCTGCTGGTATTTCAACAAGTCACATTTGGTACTCTGTTGGTAGGAGAGCTGGGGCTCCAGGAAGGTTTTATCCATGGAAAAGCCATCACAAAGCAGCACATGGCACAATTTGGGGACATTTGGTATTCTGCTGGTATTTCAACAGATCACAATTCAAACCCTAAAAGTAGCAGGAATGCAGCCCTGGAAAATCAGTGTGGGTTTTGTGGCTGCCCTGTCCCTGGTGCCCTGCTGTGCTGCTTTTGTCCCCCAGCAGTTGTGACAGAGCTGCTCCAAACAGGGACAGTTTGAGATGCACAGGCAGCTTTTGTGGCTCCAGCACAGGGACTGGCCCCTGTGACATCTTCAATGTGACAAAACCCACCCAATTACATCCCCAGCAGCATGCAAGGATGCTTCTCCCCCTTGATTCTCCTTTCCAATGCCCCAACCACGCTTCCTTCTGGTCACCCACCCCATCAGCTGCATCCTGAGCCAAGGGAATTCCGAGAGCTGGGTTTTATCTGTGGAAAAGCCACCACAAAGCAGCACAGGCACAGGGGAGAATGGAGGGATGGCTCTGGGCAGGAGCAGAGAGGCCTGTGAGGGTGCTGAGTTAATATTCCGAGCGCACATTCCGAGGAGCCGGCGCCGCTTGTTCATCATCATCCCGCGGCCACGCATCGCTGCCCCTCTGCTCGGGCTCTGCACTGACAAGCATCAGGATTTTAGGATTCCCAGGTAAACTAAGCAGCAAATTTGTTCCTTCCTCTGCTGCTACACAGCAGAGAAAACACAAATGGAGATGGTAAAACACGCAGGGATTTCAGAACTCGGTTCCCTCCCCGGCAGCACTGCGGGCAGCAGGTGGTGCTGCAAACCTGAGAGCAGCACCCAGCACATCTGAGGAACATCTCCCTGCCCTCTGGAACTGCTCCCGAGGAGAAACTGAGCCCACAAACCCGGGATACACTGCTGGTAATGCTGGTGCACTGAATACAGGCTGTTCATCCCAGGGATGGGGCACATCTCCTGTGGAAGTGGGTCGGTGCTAAGAAACAGGGATTTTCTCAGCTGGTTTTGTGTGAATTGCTCCTTCTGGAAGTAAACCTGGAGCTCCCCACTCCCACATGTAATCCAGGAGCTCAAAGCAAAGTTGGGTTTTTCCTGATTTGGAACACAAGAGCTGTGAGTCAAAGTAAGGCAGGGAAAAGCTGGGACTCACCAAAGGGTTTCTGCAGGTGAGCTGGCCCAGAAAAGCACAAGTCACATCAGCAAGGAAGAGTTTGGTAAATGCTGAATTACCAAGCTGAACCAGGCCCTGAGCTGGAATTTAGGCAAAGCTCCCAGGAAGGAGAAGGATTGACTGAAATGATGGTGTTGATCAGCATGGAGGTTTTATTCTCTTTTTTAACTCTTGTTCAGTGAGATGATCTCACTCTGGATCACACACACCACTGCAGCTTATCTCCAGCTGCTGGTTAGTTTGGAAGGTTGGTGCTGCTCTTATCAGAAAACCAAGCCTGAGGATCCAGCTGCTTGCTGAAGAACAGCAGAGAAGCTCAGTGTGCCACCATGGCCACCAGCCCATCCAGGTTCTCTCCTCCTCCTCCTCCTCAGAAGCATCACCTACAGATCCTGCCGTGCTCCTTAAAATGGAGATATAAAAACCCTTTGAGTGCTCCTGCTGGAGAGGATGTACAAACCTCAGGCATGAGAGCTTCAGAGCCAGCACATTCACAGAGCCCAAAGAGAAGGGAAAGTCAGGACAGCATTCCCTGGCCAGCCTGCTCCTGATTAATAAATGCCAAGTGCAGCCAAACAGGTCTGCAAGCCCAGCAGCTTCCAGATGAGCCGTTTTCCACAGCTGATTCCTTTCTAAACAAGCAGCTGAATGGAATGAGCCCTCTCAGCCAGCCACCAGGCCTGCAGCAAAGGATGTTACACCACTGGAAGTGGCTGCAGGGATCAAAGGCAGCGACTCACTGTGGAACAAAGCTGGAGGAAGGGATTAGTCACTGCTGGCAGCCACAGGAGCTGGCACTGAACCCAGCCTGAGCGCTCAGAGATGCCTCCAGCACTCCCAGCCCACCTCAGCCCCCAGCAGGAGGAGAAACCAAACTGCTGCAGGGCTTTTCCAGCCTCTGAGGGCCCTCACAAACCCAGCACAGGGAGGGGCTGGAAGTTCTGGCTGGCACTTCTTAGCATGTGAGCAGAGGTTGTGAAAATATTGCTCTGGGCTAAATAAGGTCTAGCCCCAAATCACAGAATCCCAAATGGTTTGGGTGGGAAAGGACCTTAAAGCTCACCCAGTCAATCACACCAAAAAAATTAAATCACTAATGTGTTTAACCACCCATATTTATACAGCAGGTGGGGTTTTACCCCACACAGTTTACTGCAAAGCAAGCTGGAAATTCAAATCCCAGAATGGTTTGGGAGGGAAAGGACCTTAAAATCCATTGCATTCCACCCCCTGCCATGGACAGGGACACCTTCCACTGTCCCAGGCTGCTCCAAGCCCCCTCCAGCCTGGCCTGGAATGTTTCCAGGGATCCAGGGGCAGCCACAGCTTCTCTGGGCAACCAAGAACTCCAGCAGTGGCTGTGGTGTGGCTGCTGAGCTGGCACTGCCACACTCCTGTCCTGGGGAGATCTCCTAAGGCAGTGCTGGAGATACAGACACTTGGGGAAAAGCCAGTTTTTGAGCTTGCACAAATAAGATTTCTCACTAACAGCCTTTGGGTTTTGCTGCAATCCCGATTAATGTGAGATGGGAAGAGTTTTTACAGCTTTAAATGGGAGGGTAAAGTGCCAGCATCTGTTCCAGGGGCAGCCCTGAGTGACTACAAACAACTTCACATCACACTGGATTTCCACCTACTCACTTCAGGCTGGGGACAGGGACAGAATATTTGATCAGACTCCTGTGCAGCTTAGGAATTTTACTGATGTTTTAGTAAATTATGCCATCTATATTTAAGTCAAAGTTTTGGGGTTTTTTAAATCAAATATATTCTGTAGCCCTGTTTATCTCGTTATCCATGACAGATTCAAAGTTCCATTGCAGCTTTGAGCTTGGCTCTTGATTAATTCCCAGCCCACCAGGGAAAAGAATTCTGCCTGGGAGGACAACCCCAAATCACAGCCAAGCAGAGCAGTTTGCAAATGCTGTTCCAAGGAGCACATCAGCAAATAAGGTCAACACATGGAGGAAGGAGAAGTCCAGCTCTCCTTTGGGGAATTCTGCTGGCCCAGAACCACACATCTCCTGCCACCAGCAGGCCCTGGTGGGGTTCAGGGCTCTATTTTGCTTCCAAAGGCTCTGTAAAGTAATACAGACATTGCTTTGTCTCATTAGCTTGTAATTTGCATTAAATGATAAAATGTTTGTGTTGGAAGGGACCTGAAAGATCGTCCCATGCCACCCCCTACCATGGGCAGAGACACCTTTCACCATCCCAGGGTGCTCCCAGCCCTGTCCAGCCTGGCCTGGGACACCTCCAGGGATCCAGGGGCAGCCACAGCTTCTCTGGGAAACCTCTGCCAGTGCCAGCTCCACTGCCCTGGAGCACACAGGAGGTTCATGTGGATTCTGGACTGGTTTGGGTGGGAAGGAACCTTAAAGCCCATCTCATCCCACCCCCTGCCATGGGCAGGGACACCTTCCACCATCCCAGGCTGCTCCAAGCCCTGTCCAACCCAGCCTTGGACACTGCCAGGGATCCAGGGGCAGCCACAGCTTCTATGGGAATTCTATTCCAGACTCTCACCATCCTCACAGGGAACAATTCCTTCCCAATATCCCATCCATCCCTGCCCTCTGGCAGTGGGAGCCATTCCCTGTGTCCTGTCCCTCCATCCCTTGTCCCCAGTCCTCTCCAGCTCTCCTGGAGCCCCTTTGGGCTCTGAGCTCTCCCTGGAGCCTTCCCTTCTCCAGGTGAGCACTCCCAGCTTTCCCAGCCTGGCTCCAGAGCAGCTCTGTGGCTCCTCTGGACTCACTGGAGCAGCTCCACATCTTTCTGAGGCTGGGCTTTCCTCAGTGACCTTCTGGCTCCAGGTGCTTTGATCCTGGCTCCTGCTGGCTCACGTGTGCTGCTCCTCAGAGTCAGGGGCTGCCTGGACCCCCTTCAATCTCAGCCCAAACCCACCCTCATCCCCTTCTCTTCTCCCCCACAAGGCTCTGTGCTTTGGGACCTGGACACGGAGCAATTCCTCGCATCCCAAAGTCACTGGGAACGTGTTTGTTACACAGAGATGCAGCAGCACTGGCAGATCTGAGAGAATTGGATATTCCCCATCAAAAGAGCTTTTTTTTTTCCCTCATAAGGGAATCAGAATCACAGCTCCTCACTTTCTTCTGACACTGGCACACACTGGCTTGTGTCTCCTGCCAATCCCACACCCCCAGCTGCCCCTTCTGGCCAGCACATCCCACAGCTCAGCCAGCAAGGCTCAAACAGAGCCTCACCTCTGCTCCCAGTGCTCTTGTCACCCTTTTCCAGAGCAGATTCTGGGATTTCTCACTGTCTGATGAAGGCCAGGGAAGTTTTCCATCATTGCCACACCAAACCATCCTCACAGTCCCAAAAGGGAATTTTTCCATCATTGCCAAATCAAACCATCCTTGTAGAGGAATGGCACAAACTCCCAACAGGGAAGTTTTCCATCATTGCCACACCAAACCATCCTCACAGTCCCAAAAGGGAATTTTTCCATCATTACCACACCAAACCATCGTTGTAGAATGGTACAAACTGCCAACAGGGAAGTTTTCCATCATTGCCACATAAAACCATCCTTACAGTCCCAACAGGGAAGTTTTCCATCACTGCCACGCCAAACCATCCCTGTAGAATGGTACAAACTCCCAACAGGGAAGTTTCCCATCATTGTCACACCAAACCATCCCTGTAGAGGAATGGTACAATATTCCCAACAGGGAAGTTTTCCATCATTGTCACATCAAACCATCCCTGTAGAATGGTACAAACTCCCTACAGGGAAATTTTCCATCATTGCCACACCAAACCATCCTTGTAGAGGAATGGTACAAACTCCCAACACAGAAGTTTTCCATCATTGCCACACCAAACATCCTTTAGAGGAATGGGACAATATTCCCAACAGGGAAGTTTTTCATCACTGCCACACCAAACCATCCCTGTAGAGGAATGGTGCAATATTCCCAAGAGGGAAGTTTTCCATCGCTGCTACACCAAACCATCCTTTAGAGGAATGGGACAATATTCCCAACAGGGAAGTTTTCCATCACTGCCACGCCAAACCATCCTTGTAGAGGAATGGGACAAACTCCCAACAGGGAAGTCTTCCATCATTGCCACACCAAACCATCCTTTAGAGGAATGGTACAAACCATCCTTGGAGAGGAATGGCACAAACTCCCAACAGGGAAGTTTTCCATCATTGCCACCATCAAACCATTCTTGGAGAGGAACTCCCAACAGGGAAGTTTTTCATCATTGCTATGCCAAACCATCCTTGTAGAATGGTACAAACTCCCAACAGGGAAGTTTTCCATCTTTGCCACACAAAACCATCCCTGTAGAGGAATGGTACAAATGCCCAACAGGGAAGTTTTCCATCACTGCCACACCAAACCATCCTTTCAGTCCTAAAAGGGAAGTTTTCCATCTTTGCCACACCAAACCATCCCTGTAGAGGAATGGGACAAGCTCCCAACAGGATTAAACACCCAGTCTGGAGATGGGCTTAGCAACAGAGGGATGGATGCCTGGAAGCTGCTCAGGGTTAACCCTCCTGTGAGAAATCCCAGATTTGGGCTCTTTTAAAAACTGGGGTTTAGATAAACAGGAAGAAAGCAGAGCTGTTATCAGACCAACCCACCCCTTCAGAAAGGACCTGGCAGAAGCTCCCTGTGACCCAGCCACCCCCCAGTGTCACCATCCACCTCCCCAAAGCAGGCACACGACCATTCCCTCCTCTGGAACCGCACATGCTCCCAAATGTTGGTCCCCACATCCCCCCGGCGCGTGGCTCGAAGGTGAAACAAAGCACCTCGTGTGTGTCAAGTCCCCAAAAAAACCAGCAGGGCTCCAACACAACAGATGTTCAGAGGAGAGCCAGGTACAAAAAGCCATTATCTGCCATCGACACAAATGCATTTTTCTTTCACAAACAACACCCATTAGCAGCTCCAAGGAGAACAATCCCGACGAGGTTTTTTCGGCAGGCACAATGCAAAGATTTTGTAGAATTCACAGGTTCAAAAGCACTAATGTGAAAGATTATTCCACAATTAACCAAGCAATTTTCTCTCCTCATTGTTCCCGGACCATAAGGGTTTTTAAATGTGAGCAGAAGGATTTATTCATCACAATAATAATAAAAGGAAATATTAAATCAATGAATCTCTTTGCATGCAGCATAAAGCTCGCATTGCTATTAAGCTCAGTAGCATCCTGTCACATAAACCACACGCAGTTTGTGTATTTAAGCACCATCTCCCTCTTTTATTTTTCCCTTCCCTAATTTGTAAGGCATTATCCTTCCATTTGTCCTCTAAACACAACCAGATTCAGAGCACTCAGTTCTTGTTAGCAGCTCTCTGCCCTTGCTCTCTTTATGAGGGGAGATTTATATTTAATTTTAATTTTTAACAATGGCCAGTGAAGGAGGTTATGCTGGGATGACAAGGAAGACCTAAAATAAATAAAAATTTGGGGTAGAATTCACTCCTTACAAGTCAATGTCCAAGTGAGTACATTTTTCATGGGTCTGAAAATTAATGTTGGCTTTTGAAGGTGTCACTTCTTCGCTTTGGCTGAGGAAAAAAGATAATCAACTCAAATATATGCAAAAGTCAGCTACAACCTTGGGAGCATGGAAGCTCTCACAGTCACGTCAGCCTTGGCTTGTAATTCCTTCTCTGCCATCTCTTGTAACATGAAGTGAGAATTGAGTTTTGAGCTCTTTGCAGTTGACACTAATTCCGTGGGTCCCTCTTTTGTTTTAATAAAAAATTCATCTGGCAAAGTGCAGAAACAGTTACTACTTAGGAATTTATAAGGTGTCAACTGTCCTCACAGGGAGGCACTTAAAGAGCCTAAGCAAAGATTTCCAACGAGCAGCAATCCTTAGCTTTAGGCATCAAAATTCATGTTAGGTTTCTCAAAAGCAATTTGCATTCTCTGAGTGCTAACTACCTGGCACCTCTTGCTGTTCTCCACTGAGAAACGTACCCAAAAGGGGTACAGACACCTTCAGCCATCCCCCAGGACTGAAGCTGAGCTGACACGGACGACCCCAACACACAAACCCCACCATGAACAAGCCCACTGTAGCTGCATCTGTCTTACCATGATTGGGACGCCAATGTCCGGCCACAGCAGATCCTCGGAGGGAAGCTTGGGAGAGTTCCACACCACCACAACTTTGTTTAAGTAGGGGAGACCATTGAGCCTTTCTAGGGAGTTCATCAACACTTCCTCCCGCTCGTAAGTCAACATCACCACCGTGAACTGCTCCCGCGGGACGTTGCCACCCAAAGCAGCCTGGAACTCCTTCCCAGAGCCACCTGCTCCTCCGCCAATTGGTCGAAATCCAGTCCCAGACCCCAAAAACTTTGCTTCTGATGGTAAAACGGGGTCAAAGGGAGTGTAGGGGAAGAGGTGGAAAGGCCCTGGGGCAGAATTCCAATTCCTGTAGATATCCATGGCGGTGAGGGTGAAATTGCGCAGATATTTGGGGGAGGCGTAGGGCGGCTCTGTTTCCACAGGCCCCAAGTCCAGGTCACCATTGTCTGCCATATTGGGGTCTGTGCCAGCAGCTTTGCCAGACCGGTGGGGAATCTCCACAGCGGGTTCTTCTCGGATAGGAGCAGCTGGGATTTGGATTCGAGTCCTTATGATGGCTAAGACTGTGCTGAAG
This sequence comes from Setophaga petechia, assembly GCA_024362935.1. NCBI lineage: Eukaryota > Metazoa > Chordata > Aves > Passeriformes > Parulidae > Setophaga > Setophaga petechia. The sequence continues at coordinate 281,921 of JANCRA010000085.1, read as the reverse complement.
ACGTTGTCGGAGGTGGAGAAGTAGGTCTCCCACAAGAAGCGGCCCTGCCTCCTCATGGCAAGGAGATCGTTGTCAGAAATGCTTCTCAGAAGAAAGTGCACTTCTGTGATACGTGGCTTTGGTATGATTAAGGCTGCCTCGTTCCACCGGATCACATCGTTGTAGGGTAGCTGAACTTGCTCTCCAAGAACCACCGGGATGGCCCCGACTTCCAGGGCCTCAAACAGTCTCATGGTACACCCGGCGGAGATCACTAAATGGGTGTCCCCGGGGGTGATGATCAGTGCAAAAGTAGAAAGCTTCAGTAGCTCTAGTCTGTCTTCCCTTTCTCCACACAGAGCCCACTCAGTGGGCAGACTCGCCTTAGGCTGGTTCTTACACGTGAACTCCACCAGAACAAAGTCCAGCTTGCTGTCCTGAACAGCCTTCAAGGTGGTGATGATCCGGTCGTCGTAGTCGGCCGGGGCGTTGCCTTCGATCTCCTCTTCGAAAGAGCGAACCTCCTGCAAGCTGGAGCGGAGGGACTCGATCTTCTCCCCCTGGAAACTGAACAGGTACTTACGCTTGACCGGCACCTGGGGCGGGATCTCCAGGAAGTTGGGCTCGGACATGGCGTGGACCAGCGGCGACACCACGATGTCAAAGCCCGGTCGATACTGGGCGTCGTAAAAGGTGGACTGGGCGATCATGGCGCGCCCCGTGCTGATGTTGTAAATGAAGTTCTGAGTTTCCGACTTCCTCGACAGATTGATGATGAGATGGTTGTGTCCATCAGTCCTCCAATATGGCAAAGAGTGCAACTGTTGCTCTAGTTCAGTAGGTTTTGGCATTACGGGCTCTTGCATTTCCCCCACTAAAATTATATACACACAAGCAATATTTGCATTTTCAGTAACATAAACATTAGTTCTGACAGTCGCCTCAAAGGCCTGTTTAATTAAAGGGTCTAAGGAACTACCAAAAGGGTAATCGTCACTGTTGTAGACATAGACTGGAAAGCCAGACGTCAGCGGGCAGCGCGAGTAGTCAAAGCAGTTGTGCAGCCTGCAGTTCCTGTTGGATTTTGGCAGGGGGAAGGTGGCGTCGTCCTTGTCTGGCAGCAGCCGGATGGGCAAGGAGAGCTTGGGCTGGTTCTGAGCCATCAGCTCTTTGTAGGAATGCTCAGTCTGACTGATGACGTTCTTCAGCTGCAGCAGGTCCTGCTTGGCATTTTCAATGCTCTTCTTGCAGGCCTCGATCTTCAGGTTGAGCTTGGCGATCTCGCTGTTGAGCTCCTGCCGCTTGGCCTCCAGCTGGAGCAGCTCCTCGCTGACCGACTCGCGGATGCGGCACAGGTCCTGCACGTGCTTCACCTCGCACAGCTCGTTGCCGGTGCGGGGGCCGAAGATGCGCTTGCCGGCATCGTCCGCGTCGTCGATGGTGGTCAGGTAGTAGTGGGCGATGAGGGGGAAGAACACGAGGATGACGAAGAGGGTGAAGCTAAGCCAGGTGAGCCGGATCCGACTGGACCACCTCAACACCCACGGCTGGCCTCCGTTCCCCACTCCCCCATTGCGCAACATCGTATAGCCAGTCATGAGTTCCCAAGTCGCCGCGCGCGCAATCACGTTGGATCAGTAGCCATAACCAAAAGAGTTTTTACAGCGAGTCTCTCGGAGGAAAATGCTATTGTGCCTGCTCAACAAGAAGCCAATGGAAGGGGAATTTCATCTTCTTGCCGTGCCGGCGGCTCTTCCACGGTCGCTTTGCTGCAGGCGCAACTCCTGACCCCGTTAGACTCGATCATTGACCTTCTCGCCCACCCCCAGCCCACCCTTGGTCCGTGGGCAACCTTTGCTGGAAGTGTCACAGCGTTGTCATGGTGATTCAGAGTCACAACCGGCAGAAGAAAAACGCAGTGGGACCGAGCCAAACTCTACCGCCGCTGCCGACATCCTGCATTACCATCCGATGAATATGCAGAGGCAGCAGCCGTCGTGCACACGGAGCCAGAAGGGACTCGTAGCACTGTCAGTCTCTGTCATCGCTGCTGGGAGGGTGAAGCTCTGCCATTCCTACAAGAGAACAAGCACACAGTCAGGCAACACGACCAAAATGACCCACTAGTGACCTAAGACATGGTTAGATTTAAAAGCAATTGTCCTCTCTCAAAAGAACAACCCCTGGGCTGTCACCTGAGAAGGCGGTGGGATCCCTGAGGTGTGGACACACATTCTGCTCCTCATTAGGGCTGTGTAGGGCTGCTCCAGACCACACAGCATCCTCAGCCCTGGACCTGGATCCCTGTTTTTCCCACCTCTCCTCTCATCCAAACCAGAGGCGCTGACGTACACCTGCTCTCCCTGCCCGCCCCGCTGTGGTCCCGGGACGCAGCAGTGCTGGGAATTTGCACTGCATAACTGAGTGTAATCGCCATTGTTCTGCTCTGGTGACTAGAGCTGATGAGGAATTTTTAGATGGAGTGGTTTGCTTTCATTTCCTGCTGGAAAATTTTGATTCATTGCATGAGGAAGTTTAAAGGGAACGAACTTGTGTTGGTTACAATTAACTGGCTTGGCTGCGTATGAGGGAATTTCTGTTAGAAAAGTTTACACAGTGCATCAAAGCAAAGATGCTGAAGTTAAGATCTGTTGGGAACCTCTTGGGAGAAATTGTTGCTTGTGAGGGTGGCACAGGGTGCTCAGAGAAGCTGTGGCTGCCCACAGATCCCTGGAAGTGTCCCAAGCCAGGCTAGAGAGGGCTTGGAGCAAGCTGGGATCATGGAAGGTGTCCCTGCCCATGCCAGGTGGAACTGGATTAGTTTTAAGGTCCCTTCACACCCAATCCATTCTGTGATTCTATGAAAAATTCAGCTCTGACTCAGCTGTAGGCCAAGAGATTTAAATCTAGGCCACATCAATACGCTGTCACTAGAAAATCTCCCCTTTTATTGGCATCCTCCAAGGTACTGAAGTTTCTGGGATATTCTTTCATACGCTGGACTTCCCACAGCACTGATGAATATAGAGCTGGGCTTAGCACCAGCTCCTGCACGGCCTCAAGAGGAGCTCATTCATTTCCGTTTCAATTTTTAATTAGAAGAAAGTCATCCACGCTGGTGACGGTCATTTTTCACTAAATCTATTTAATGCCCTTCTCATCTACTCATCAAGAATTCCCAGAAAGAAGGTGAGGAAGCAAATCTCAGCTGAAAGAGAGATCTGGAAATGGGCCAAAGCAAGAAAAGTTCACCTTAAAGGAGCAGAGAGAAGTCAGGAAGAATTTTCAGCGTTGTACTCAAGCATATGTCAGAGACAATAAAGGGGAAATTTGATTTTAACCATGAAAAATCATCATGAAGAGGGGAAATATGTGGGGTAATAAAGCACAATCCCCAGGGCTATTGTTACACAGCCATTTGTTGTCACTTACTTAACACCCCATGATTAAATGGGATTTCCATCCCCTCCCACCAACGTGACCCACAACCCAGTTGCACAGCAGAATGAACGCTCAAAACTAAGGCAGATTTTAAATTCATGACATTGGCAAACAGCAGTGGCGTAAATCTCAGAAAGCCAGGAGGATAAAGGGGCTGAAAAGCCAGCAAAAGGCTAAATCAGCTTTCTTGGATCTTGGCAGCACACGGCTGTGGGCAGATGGGAGGCTCCAGCCTCTGGGACTGCTCTGCCCAGCAGCAGGATTTTAGCAGGCACCAACATGCAACCAAAGGCTAAATAAATAAATAAATAAATAATTTTTTAAAAAAGCTTTTATTTTATTTTTCTTTCTTTCTCTCCCTCCCTTTTCAGGCCCTCTGCAGGAAGTGAAGCTCATGCTGCGTGTGTGTGCCAGTCCCGGCTGTTTCAGGTCTCACGGGGGCTCTAAAGATCCTCCAGTTGCCACCAGTTTTCTGCAAACAGCTGGCCAGGAGATGAGCTGCCCTAATAATGCTTTTCCTGAGAGAAATGCCAAAGCACACACTCACTTGAACACCACCAGAATCTAACAATCAGCTTAACTTCAAGGGGAAAACAAGCTTTGCTGGGATTTTTTTATTTGGGGTGCCACAGGGTCAAACACTGCAGGGTGTTGAGGAAACACAGAAATGAGGGATCATAAATGTGGGCACTGCAGCCCCAAAGGTAAGACTGCATCAAAATCTTATTCCTTTGTGGTTACTTTGGCTTTTTATAAGTCATAACTGGTAATGAAATGGCAAACTCCTTAAAATGGCAACTGGGGTCCTGGAAAAGCCAAATCCATCACCCCACGCCTGATTCTCAGCAGCTGTTCTGACAGAGTGGCTCCTCTGCTCCTTCTCCTCCTTGACACAGAACAAAATTCATCCTCCTCACATCAAAATATGGGTTGTGAATTAAAAATATCCGTGTGCTCAGAAGTCTAAAGTTGCCAGTGTGACTCCACTGCTCTCCTGGAAAACACCACAAGGGAAAGACCAGAGCAGGCTGAGGAGGGATTTAAAATGCACCACACGTGGCTTGGGATTAGCTAAAAGTATGGACTGTCAGTATGAAATATGTGCTGGTGATAAAATGAGCACTTTAGACACACTCCTGGACTCTTCTTCACTATTAAGACTTTATTCCTCATCAACTCAATCGAGCCTGAGGTTGTCACACGTTGCCATTAGCACTTATAAAAAAAAGACAAAGTAAAAACCCAATCTGTGGTTTTATCAAGAGAAACTTCAGGGCTGTGTTTATCAGCCTTGGGGGAAAAGGCTGCTGATTTCCCATCGTTCCCAAAAAGAAATTTGAGAGGAGGAGGAGCAGGATAGCTGCTGGGTTTTCCAGCCAACTCATCCCCCTCACTCCCAAGTACTATTTAATTTAGTTCTTTAAACTCACCAAACTCCACGCTGAAAACTCTTGTTGATGCTACAGCACAACGTTGCTGCCTGCTGGAGCTGATTACACACACACAGAAAGAGGCAGGAAGATCTTTTAGGGGATCAGAAGATCAATAATTACCAGAGCCTCTTCCCAAATGCCAACCTGACTGAATTCTCAGGTTTGCACACTGCAGCTCCTTCTCTCACCAAACTCAGCTGCTCAGAGCACACTGTCAAAGCCTGGGCTGCATTCCCAGCTTTCCTCAGCTCCACAGCAGGCACTCCCTGTGCCAGTGGAGTTAGGGGAATTACCTGAGGTTCTCCCTCTTTTTGCATTTCTAGAAATAACCCAGCTGGTCTGATCTGTGAGTGTTTGTGGAGCCATTACTCTGCAAATATTCAAAGATTTGAGCGCACCTACTCCTCCCTGCTTACACCTCTGTTATCCTTCTTGCTATAAAATTAGGGAAATGCTGCTCCTTTCTCAGCATATTTAACATATTGAACAGAGCCTGGAAAATTTAAACTTATGGTCCTTCAGAGCTCAGCAGAGCAATGCACAGCCATGAGGCAGAACATGACTGCACTGTGGGGAGCAAAATCCACAGGGATCCTCCTGCAGCTGCTAAATCAGAGTTCCCAAACTCTCTGTGAGCATCCATACTCATCCTGACTCCCTTTCCTTAAGAAATGAGGGGTCTACAGTGTTATCATCCACAAAGTTCTGCTGCTCTCCATGGAGAACAAATAAACCCACCTCTGCCATGCCAGCTCCCTCCTGGCAAACAGAAAAGCACCTCAGGGAGTGTGGAAGTGGCTCCCGTGCTTTATCTGGGCTTGGAGAGACACCTTCCACTGCCAAGTCTCTCTTTCATCAGCATTAGGAATGAAATCAAAGAGAGAAAATAAAAATACAGCACATTCTCCCCTTCAGAGCAGGCTGTAGTGGAAGAAAATGAACTCCAAACAACCCTTCAGCAATGATAACTTTCTGTCTCCTAATGCTCTCAAAGGGAAGGATTACATCCCAAATCTCCCAATCACTTTGGGAACTGGAGCAGCTGAACAAGGAGAATAAATCTATCAGGCGTGTGCTTTAAGGTACAGTTGGTTGGGAGCAGATCCATCAAAGGAGCAGATGGAAAACTCACTCTGAAATTGCAAGCAGCAGTCTTAGGGATCATCCTGAGGGATTTGTACCATCTCCAGAGCTCACAGGCACAGAGCAATTCCCCCAGGCTGAGATCAATGCTGTGATAGGCACAGGTAAAAGGTTCTGTAATCTGGAAATTCCAGGGATAAACTGCACCCCTGCCTTCAGGGAGCTTTATCCAAAGCAAGGAACATTCTGCACGTTTGTAGCTCCATGCAAAGCCAAGCCTGCTCCCAGCCCTGCTCCTCACCCACATGGGCATGTGTGGGGTAAAGGGATCCTGGAAAAATGCTCCAAGAGCCCCTCCATGTGCTCATCCTGGAAAAGTAGGAAACCACAAGAGCTGAAGAAGGCAGTGGCTTTAGAAGTGACATTTGAGGAATTCTGAGCTTTCCACCCCAAGTTCTTGGGGAAGAAGGGCACTCCTGTCACCACAGCACACAAATGATGTTCTCCTCTGCCTTCCCAGCTGCAGGGAACGATGAAGGAAAAAGCAGGAAGAGCCAAGAGATCAACACCTGGCTCTGAGCAGGAATTTTGGGGCTTTGGATCATGGATTGGTTTACACCACACCAGGTCTGGTGACAACAGACAGGGTTCAGCTGTTTCAAAGGGAGAAAAGGATCATCCTGCAGGAGTTAGGAGGGCTCAGGGAAAGAGCTTTAAATAGGATTTGGAGGAGGATTTGAGACCAACAGAACCAAAACTCACTGGACAATGCCTCAGAGACATCCCGAGCTCCCTTCTCACCTAAATGATTTATGGCTCTGTGTCCAGGCTCCCAAGGGGAAGCAATTCAGAAATGTGAGGAGAAACCTGGAGTTAAGATGTCCTGGGCCTGCCCCCAGCTCCAGCACCACCTCTCTCCAGCACCCAGGAGAAATCAGGGGAAATCAGGGGAAATCAGGGGAAATCAGGGGAAATCAGGCACCCCCAGGCCTCCACCTCTGTCTCCACAAAGCAAAGGTGACCTCAAACTCTTCAAGGCAGACGAGTGAAGAACTGAGTCTGGCTCTCAGCTCTGTGTTCTCATCTGGGCACTGGGACAAGGCCGTGCTCCAGGAGATGCTCAGTGTTGAGGAAACACAGAAACCTCTCCCCCAGGTGTTGAGAAAACACAGAAACCTCTCCCCCAGGTGTTGAGAAAACACAGAAACCTCTCCCCCAGGTGCTCACAGGTGCCTGAGCTCTGCCCTCTGCCAAAGGCTGTCCCTGCTCCTCGGCCCAGCTCAGCCCAGTGCTTCACAAACACTCATTGATTCTGATGAAATCCTGCAGCCAGGAAAACCACATCCTGGTTTTAGAGAGCAGGTAATGGACAGACAACTTGCCCAAGGTCACTTGAGAAGCTGAGCCAGCTTGGGATTCACTCCACATCTCCTCATGCTGTCTGCAAGATCATCCATCTTCCCAGCCTGCCTTCTTCAGTGGATTCCTTCTCCAGTGCCTTTCTGCTTTTTGCATAATGCATTGTGAAATCTACTTTACATATAGAGCTTTTAGCTCTTAAATTTATTATTTAGTGTTGTTTTCTGGTAATAAAGCAGTCACAGTGTTTTATTTATTCTTCCAGGCTGTACACAAGCACTCCTCTGCTCAATGAACATCCAGCTGAGGAGAAAATCCTTCTGTGTCCTGTGGGATGGAGTGGTAGAAAATCCTGGATGCAGAATTCACCCCTCTCCTCTCCAAAGCTCAGAGCAAGGGACCAGAGGGCAGAGTTTTCCAAGAAAGCTGGAAAATCCCTCAAACCACCGTGGTGATGTTGCAGTGCTCACCACATTCCCCCTTACAAAGGGCTGAAGATATTTTGGGATGTGGGAAGCAAACCAAGGATGCTCCAGGATGCAGTGGCACAAGCTTTTACTCGCTTCTAAAAGGGATAAATTAGGTGTGGGAGGAAGCAAAGCCTCTCTTTGCTTTCACCTTGAGGTAATTAATGAACAAGAACTCTCCTGAGGTTAAACCACAGCCAAGAGCCGGGCGCTCCCCGTCACATGAGAGAAGCATGAGGAGGTCAGCTCCAGGCAGGAAGAGAGGGCTGGTTTCCCAAACACTGAGACAGCTCAAATCCTTGGTATTCTTTGTGGTTTCCAGCCCTAGATTGCTCAGGCACGTTATTTTCCCCAAGGCAAAACCACAAAACTCTCTCACCTCCCTAAAACGCCCTCGCTGCTGCTCCCACAGCTGGAAATAACCACGAGGCAGGTTCAGGCTCCTGCTCTCTGACAGAAGCTTCAGGTCAATCATTAAGCACAAATTTTAAAGTTTCGTTGTCCTGGGGAAGTTGTAAGGAAAAGGAAATCCTGCTTGAAAAGCACAGAAACACAGAGAGAGTTTAACAGCATCTCCCTCAGCAGGGTGGGTCTCTATGGGAAATAATCCATCTCTGGGGGGGTTTATGGGAAGTTTGCCCCTTTCCTGCACACAGGGAATAAAGTTCTGGAGACTCAGCACCTCCCCTGAGAGGTCTATAACATTAAATTTAAACATTAAATCACACAGATGGTTTCTTGTGCACCTCAAGGGGTAAGGACTCAGCACTGAGGCCTCACAACCCAGGGTCAGTGGGAAGTTCACATCCAGGGAAAGCCAAGAGAAACCCGGGAGCCCTGGCTGCCACATCTGAGCAAGGCTCAGTGACATTCATCAGTGCCACATGGCCAAACTACCCAGCTCCAAATGTACCTTCCCTCCCTGAAACAGCTCCTTCACCTGCTCCCATGTTACCCCTGCCCAGCTCCAGCTCCTCCCTCCTCTCTCAGCTGCATGGGGTCAATGTCAAGATCAGGGTCTTCTGCACTTTTTGGAGATGCTCCATCACCACCTAAATGGGAGCTGTTCTGTTTCAGACAGCCTGATCAATCACACCAGAAAAATTAAATCACTTATTGTGTTGGATCACCCATATTTATACAGCAGGTGGGGTTTTATCCCACACAGTTTATTGCAAAGCAAGCTGGAAATTCATCACAGAATGGTTTGGGAGAGAATGGACCTGAAAGATGATCCCACTCCACCCCCTGCCATGGGCAGGGACATCTTCCACTGTCCCAGGTTGATCCAAGCCCTGTCCAACCTGGCCTTGGGCACTTCCAGGGATCCAGGGGCAGCCACAGCTTCTCTGGGCACCCTGTGCCAGGGCCTCACCACCCTCACAGGGAACAATTCCTTCCCAATATCCCATCCATCCCTGCCCTCTGGCAGTGTGCAGCCATTCCCTGTGTCCTGTCCCTCCATCCCTTGTCCCCAGTCCCTCTCCAGCTCTCCTGGAGCCCCTTTAGCCCTGCAAGGGGCTCTGAGCTCTCCCTGGATCCTTCTCTTCTCCAGGTGAGCACCCCCAGCTCTCCCAGCCTGGCTCCAGAGCAGAGGGGCTCCAGCCCTTGGAGTTTCTCTGTATATCTTCATTTCTCCCTCCTGAGCAAAGCTGAACCAGGGCTTGGAGCAATCTGGAACAGTGGAAGGTGTCCCCTTTCCATGGCAGGGAGTGGAACAAAATGAGCTTTAAGGTCCTTCCCACCCAAACCTGGGACAGTGGAAGGTGTCCCTGTCCATGGCAGGGAGTGGAACAAGATGAGCTTTAAGGTCCTTCCCACCCAAACCATTCTGGGATTCTACAAAACCTAACCAAGGTCCCTGCAGGACACTCCACTGCACAGGACTTGCAGATGTGGATGTGACCAAAAGCTTCAAAACACCCCAAGAAGACACCTAGAAGTCATTAACCAGCAGTAGAGTGGATGATAAGAGATAAGAGCAGCACAACCCATGGAAATTAAATTCCTACAAAGCACCACCACCACTTGGATTGGGGATGCTGGATCAGGGATCATTGCACACACACACTGTGCTCTGCCTTGTCACTGCTGCCCAGTGCTTCCCTTCCCAGAGATCACAAAGAAACACAACAAAAAATCCTCTTAAGCTGCAGAAGCCCAACACAGCCAGTCCATTTCTCCCTCCTGAGCAAAGTTGAACCTGGGACAGTGGAAGGTGTTCCTGTCCATGGCAGGGAGTGAAACAAGATGAGCTTTAAGGTCCTTCCCATCCAAACCTGGGACAGTGGAAGGTGTCCCCTGTCCATGGCAGGGAGTGAAACAAGATGAGCTTTAAGGTCCTTCCCACCCAAACCTGGGACAGTGGAAGGTGTCCCCTGTCCATGGCAGGGAGTGGAACAAGATGAGCTTTAAGGTCCTTCCCACCCAAACCATTCTGGGATTCTACAAAACCTAACCAAGGTCCCTGCAGGACACTCCACTGCACAGGACTTGCAGATGTGGATGTGACCAAAAGCTTCAAAACACCCCAAGAAGACACCTAGAAGTCATTAACCAGCAGCAGAGTGGATGATAAGAGATAAGAGCAGCACAACCCATGGAAATTAAATTCCTACAAAGCACCACCACCACTTGGATTGGGGATGCTGGATCAGGGATCATTGCACACACGCTGTGCTCTGCCTTGTCACTGCTGCCCAGTGCTTCCCTTCCAAGAGATCACAAAGAAACACAACAAAAAATCCTCTTAAGCTGCAGAAGCCCAACACAGCCAGTCCATTTCTCCCTCCTGAGCAAAGCTGAACCTGGGACAGTGGAAGGTGTCCCTGTCCATGGCAGGGAGTGAAACAAGATGAGCTTTAGGGTCCTTCCCACCCAAACCTGGGACAGTGGAAGGTGTCCCCTGTCCATGGCAGGGAGTGAAACAAGATGAGCTTTAAGGTCCTTCCCACCCAAACCTGGGACAGTGGAAGGTGTCCCCTGTCCATGGCAGGGAGTGGAACAAGATGAGCTTTAAGGTCCTTCCCACCCAAACCTGGGACAGTGGAAGGTGTTCCTGTCCATGGCAGGGAGTGGAACAAGATGAGCTTTAAAGTCCTTCCCACCCAAACCATTCTGGGATTCTACAAAACCTAACCAAGGTCCCTGCAGGACACTCCACTGCACAGGACTTGCAGATGTGGACGTGGCCAAAAGCTTCAAAACACCCCAAGAAGACACCTAGAAGTCATTAACCAGCAGCAGAGTGGATGATAAGAGATAAGAGCAGCACAACCCATGGAAATTAAATTCCTACAAAGCACCACCACCACTTGGATTGGGGATGCTGGATCAGGGATCATTGCACACACGCTGTGCTCTGCCTTGTCACTGCTGCCCAGTGCTTCCCTTCCAAGAGATCACAAAGAAACACAACAAAAAATCCTCTTCTCAAGCTGCTCCTGGCTGGAGAAGCCCAACACACTGGGAGAAGGCAGGAGGGGAGATGGCAAACCCCACTCAGATGTGCATCCAGCGTGGAGAATGCTCCTACCAAGACAGGAAGGTAAAAATCCAGGAGATGCTGCAGGGCAGATGCAGCAATCACAGCAGTTAGGAAGGGCAAAGTGACACTGTTCTGTTTATTGGAAGGCTGAGAGGGAGGTCAGGCAAGGAGGGATCCAAGGAACCTGACCAGAGCTGGAGGTGAAGGAAGGAATTAACTTTTCAGCTGCACAAGGTGGATTCAATCACCGAGAGACGTGAGATGGGTTTTGGAAAGCCACGGGTTATAAAAGTTAAGCTGAGGGTTAGATTGAGCCTGCAGAGAAAGAAATTGATCAATTTAAGACCTCCTCATCAAATATTCAATAAAGCAGCATCGACCAAAGGAGGTTTCTGCTCTGGAGCAGCACCCTCCTGCCCCACACCTGTGCTTGTGCTTCTGTGATGGGAAGTGCTTGAGGATGCTCCCAAGCCAGAGGTGATTCTGCCTGCTCCCAGGGCTGGGATATCAGGAAGAATGCAGCAGGACTCTCAGTTTAAGGGCTGCAAACTCAATGAGCAAACACAGCACTTCTTTTGACCTCAAAATTTACTTTTTAGGATAAAAGAGAGGCCTTAAAATAAAAAAAAAAAGCACGATGAAATGCTTCAACCAATGGCACTACTGCATGGAGCCTCTTCCTTAGCATCCCAGAGCAGATGTGCTGCACTCAAAATGTCTTTGTCTATTAAAACTGTGTCAGCTTCAGAGACTCCAAAACTCCCTGTGGCATAAACAGAATTTCTAATGAACAGCTGCAGGATACAGGAGTGGCCACACAAAATGCAGCTGCTGAGATGGTTTTCTTTGCCCCCCTCTCTCACCAGCTTTTCCCTGCTGTCCAAATCCCACTTCCACCCCCCTTTGGGTCTCTTCTATCCTCTCTTTCCCACATCTCTGCTGCCTCACTGCTCCTTCTGCACCCTCCACACATCTCCTGGTGCAAGAGAACCCTCGACCTCTCTCCTGCTGGAGTTTTGCTGCTGCTCACACGGAGGAAGTGCAAAAGGGACAAATTAAGGAGAAAAACGTTATCAGAAAACCAAACCCTGTAATTCCAGAGAACAAGAGCAATCCTCAGGGAAGGATTTATCCTCAGTAAATTGAAACTCACTAATAGATTTTTTAGCCCCCACGCTGCCTTCCAGGCCAAGGCACCAAAGCATGGCTCCTTGTGTGAGCTGGGGGAGCACTTTTAAAATGCCTTTGAAACCCAAAACTTGTCAAGCTTAAAGCCTGGTCCAAATGCACTTCCCAGCTGCTCCCCTGAATTTAATAGTGTCCTCTTAGTTGGAGAAAGAGCTGGAATGGTTATTTAGTCAAGTGCTTGGAATGGCCCTGCAATGCTCAGCGTGGGATTTTGAGAAAAATATCAGTGGTGCCAACGAGCCCCCGTGAGTTCTGAGAATGGCAGCACAAATTAGCTGAATTCTTAATGTTGGATGCCTTCAGTTTTCCATGGGGTTCTCCAGTACCCCATAAAGAGTTTTCAGTTCCTTATTTCCAGAACATTTATACAGAGTTACTGCTTTGGTGAGCTCCATCCCTCAAATCTGAGTGCAAACAGCTGATGGATTCCACCGTTATTGGAAGACTAGCAGGTGAGAGCAGATGCCAAAGCCCTGTTTTATTAGAACCCTCTGACAACATTAAAGAGCATCTAAAGCTAAGCAAAGTGTCTTTTTAAGGAAATTTTTATTAACTGGTATCGAACATGAAAGCCAATGAATACCCTGTGGCTTTGAGACAATCTGTCTGCTGCAATCACAGCGAGCCCAAATGCTTCAGCCACGAGTGCTGAGGCTGCTGCTGCCACTGAGCACCTCAAAGCAGCCAAGCTTTTGCAGAGTTTGTGGTTTCACAGCTCCCCTGGCCTGGCAGCAGGATTTTCAGGACAGAGCTTGTTGGTGGGGCTTTGAACAGTTCACATCACAAATGTGATTGCATGGCCAGGAGGGGAAATTCCCAGAGGAACCATGGATATTATTGTGGGAACACCCTGCATTCCAGAGAGCCCCCAAACACCCCTCACCATGCAGCCCCTCCTGCCTGCCCACAGCCAGGAGGGGAAATTCCCAGAGGAACCATGGATATTATTGTGGGAACACCCTGCACTCCAGAGAGCCCCCAAACAACCCTCACCATGCAGCCCCTCCTGCCTGCCCACAGCCAGAAGGGGAAATTCCCAGAGAAACCATGGATATTGTGGGAACATCTTGCACTCCAGAGAGCCCCCAGACACCCCTCACCATGCAGCCCCTCCTGCCTGCCCACAGCCAGGAGGGGAAATTCCCAGAGGAACCATGGATATTATTGTGGGAACACCCTGCACTCCAGAGAGCCCCCAAACACCCCTCACCATGCAGCCCCTCCTGCCTGCCCACAGCCAGGAGGGGAAATTCCCAGAGAAATCATGGATATTGTGGGAACACCCTGCACTCCACAGAGCCCCCCCAAACACCCCTCACCATGCAGCCCCTCCTGCCTGCCCCCAGCACAGGGTGGAGGGAACCCAAATGTCAGCAGACAGGGCACATCTGGCAAGGCTGGAGCTCCTTTTGGCTCCCAAACCCTCCAGGCAGGAATCTCCAACACGCAGCAGCTATTTCTGGAGGGAAGAGGGGCCAAATGTCCTCAGAGCAGCTTGAGAAATGGGCCACAGTGCCAGCACAAGGCTCATGCAGATGAAGGAGCTGCCTCCAACACAAGCTGCTGTCTCCCAGCCATCCTCCCAAAGATCAGACTGGGTCCAACTCACGGAACTGGTTCCAGCTCACTTCAGGGACTGCTTGGAAAATAGATGGTGAGAGGAGCTAATGGATGAGCAATCCACAAACGCCTCTCCTGGCCATTCCCAGCAGTTCCTTTGGCCAGCAGAGCAGCCCCAGCATCTCAAGCTGTGCCATCTCACTCTCATCTCAGTGCTGGAGCCACGAATGGTTCTGATTGCACAAAATTTCCCTGAGGGACAGCAGAGCTCTCTCCCTTTCAGCCTCACACCATCCCAGTGTGTGAGTTTTCCATTGCCACCCCAGGAAACACCTGGTGGCCAGCCAGGAAAAGGGAAGCCATTCCCAGAGGTGGGAAAGCTGCTGGCAAACACAGCTGCACTGTGAATGTGCCACAAGGCATCAGCCTGGAACAAAGTCATTAATGTGGGCACAAAATTCACAACTCAATTTGGCCTCTGTGGAGAATCCAAAGAAAATATTAAGGAAGCACTAGGATGGCTGTGTTAGATCAAGCCAATGATCCGTTCACTTCAGCCCCTCACTCCTCATTTCCAGCCTCTTTGGTGTAAAATAACCATAAATCATAAATCACAGGCATGGAACAGTTCATTCAGGACAATTTCCCCCAAACCATTAACAAACAGGAGTTGTAGGAGCCCTTGAAGAATAACAGCTGTCCACCAAAATATCTTTTTTTTTTAAGCAATTAATCACAGATATTCTCAATACTATGGGGTCTAAGCTGTTAAAAAAAAAAGGAAAGGGAAAGGGAAAGGGAAAGGGAAAGGGAAAGGGAAAGGGAAAGGGAAAGGGAAAGGGAAAGGGAAAGGGGAAGGGGAAGGAAAAGGGAAAGGGGAAGGGGAAAGGGAAAGGGAAAGGGAAAGGGGAAGGGGAAAGGGAAAGGGAAAGGGAAAGGGAAAGGGAAAGGGAAAGGGAAAGGGAAAGGGAAAGGGAAAGGGAAAGGGAAAGGGGAAGGGGAAGGGGAAGGAAAAGGGAAAGGGGAAGGGGAAGGGGAAGGAAAAGGGAAAGGGGAAGGGGAAGGGGAAGGGGAAGGGGAAGGGAAAGGGAAAACACACCAAGCACTCAGTTTCACAGCTCCCTGCAGCAGCAACTTCCACAGATGAGCTCTGCAGGCTGCCCAGAGAAGCTGTGGCTGCCCCTGGATCCCTGGAAGTGCCCAAGGCCAGGCTGGATGGGGTTTGGAGCACCCTGGGATAGTGGGAAGTGTCCCTGCCCATGGCAGAGGGTGGAATGGGATGAGCTTTGAGGTTCCTTCACCATTCTGTGATTTTAAGGGATTTCCTTTCACCAGCTTCAAACCCAACACCTCCTAATTTAGTCCCTGCTCCCTTCTCCAGCATTACACACATCCACAGGGCTGTGGAATGACAGGACTCACAGCCAAATCACAGCAGAACCAAAGGAACAACAGTCCCAAAGCCACCACGGGAACAAGAAGTGCCACCTTACCTTCTCCAAGCTGCCTGACACCCCACCACATGCTCCTCCCTGCACCAGGCAGCACAAATCTTTTCAATCCTGGCAGCCAGCAGAGTTGGCAGGGAAGCAGAAACACAAGGATCCTACTGCCAAGGGATAATTCCAGCACCAATCTGCACTTCTGCTATTGTCTCCCCCTTCCTGATGGACACCCTGGTTCTCCAGAACACTCCTTTTGTGGAGCAGCCCTCCCTCCCTTTTATCCAGCGTCCTCTCTAACATCTTTGTTCTGTTCCCATTCCACTCATTTCCCAAATTTGTGCCTAGTTTCCTTTTTTTTTTTTTTAATTGCTCTCAATATGTCACTCTATATTAGTCAACAGCAGATTTATTTAAACGTGTCAATGCTGTTGCTTAGCAGATCTGAGTGTGCTTTACCATTTCAGCCTCCTTCAGAGTCACATGTTCCCCTTCCCAGAGCTCCCCAGCATGTTTGGATCACCAGGAAGTTTGAGGAAAACAAAAATAAGTCTGATTCTAAAGGCAGGCCACTGGCCTGCCTGGGAAAAACTTCAGGAAAACAAAAAACCACCTCCAAAAACAACCAAGAAGAGGAATTCTGCCCCAAAACCCACATGGTTGTATTTCTCTGTTAGGAAGCAGCACCAGGTTCTGGTTTTCTTCCATTTTCTACCTTTTACCCATGAGTTTCAATAGGAATAATCAAGTAAATGATTATCCAGAGACTTGGAAAGGGTCTGATACAGAGCCAGTATCAGCTTTCCCCTGCAGCAGCTAATTTTAGGAAATGGCCTTCAACCACTCTATAAAAGGCTGGGAACACCCAGGTGAGAGCATGTTCTGACCTTTGAAATTAGATTTGGGTCTTTGCTGAGGCAGAGAGAGAAGATAATGTGCAGCTAAATCCCCCACAGGAGGTTTTCAGCTCAGGCTGTGTTGATTTGGCCACTGCCCCCAGATTCCAACCTGCACACTCACACATGAGGGACTGGACAGCCCAGAGGCTCCAAGCAGCATCAGCTCCACACATAAACTGTGCCACAGCTGTCCCAAAATGCTGATGGAATCATGGAACCACAGAACCATCAAGGCTGGAAAAGCCCCCTGAGATCACAGAGTCCAACTCACAACCCAGTGCAAAGCCCACCCTAAACCATGTCCTAAACATGACAAAATTCTTTATGATGTTTCCTTGGTTTTACTAAGCAAAACCAAGGAAACATCACCCTTCTGCAACCCACTGAGGCAGAACAATCCCAAACTCCCAGGAGCACCCCAAATCCTGCCCCGTGGCCACCAGGAGCTGCCAAGTCTGCACATTCACCGAGGGCTCTGACTGTGAGAGCACCTCATGGCTTGGCTCCACTCCAGGTGCATTTCCCACACTTCCCCTAAGCCAACCCCATCTCCTGCTGTCCCAAAATGCTGATGGAATCATGGAACCACAGAACCATCAAGGTTGGAAAAGGCCTCTGAGATCACTGAGTCCAACTCACAACCCAGTGCAAAGCCCACACTAAACCATGTCCTAAACATGGCAAAATTATTTATGAAAAGGACTGAGCAAAACCAAGGAAACACCACCCTTCTGATGATGTTCTGATGAACATCACACCATCCACTGAAGAAGAACAATCCCAAACTCCCAGGAGCACCCCAAATCCTGCCCTGTGGCCACCAGCAGATGCCAAGTCTGCACATTCACCGAGGGCTCTGACTGTGAGAGCACCTCATGGCCTGGCTCCACTCCAGGTGCATTTCCCACATTTCCCCTAAGCCAACCTCATCTCCTGCTGTCCCAAAATGCTGATGGAATCATGGAACCACAGAACCATCAAGGCTGGAAAAGCCCTCTGAGATCACTGAGTCCAATTCGCAACCCAGTGCAAAGCCCACCCTAAACCATGTCCTAAACATGGCAAAATTCTTCATGAAAAGAACTAAGCAAAACCAAGGCATAATCACCCTTCTGATGATGTTCTGATGAACATCACACCATCCACTGAAGCAGAACAATCCCAAACTCCCAGGAGCACCCCAAATCCTGCCCTGTGCCACCAGCAGATGCCAAGTCTGCACATTCACCGAGGGCTCTGACTGTGAGAGCACCTCCATGGCTTGGCTCCACTCCAGGTGCATTTCCCACATTTCCCCTAAGCCAACCTCATCTTCTGCCCCAAAATCTGCAGCTCAGCCACCACCCTGCATCCCTCCCATCCAGGCTGGTTTGAAGTCCCAGAATCCCAGAGTAGTTTGGGTTGAAAAAGACCTTGAGGCTCATCTCCTTCCAGCAGGGATGCCACTCACCAGATCAGGTTGCTCAGGGCCCCATCCAACCTGGCCTAGGAGGAATTAAATCCCAGGAACTGATGCCATCAACAGCATCTCCAGCAGCTGCTAATTCCACATTCAGAGTGCAGATCACATCCAAGAAATGAGGTTCACAACCTTGGGAACTGATACCACAACCTGAGACAGCCCAGCTGAAGAAGACAAATCCCACAGCAGGACCTGCCAGAACAGCTGCTGATGGGTTGCCAAAAATAACCCAGTTCCCTTTCCAGGGTGCCTGATGTCCATTTACTTACAGCCACCTAAAAATAGCCCTTCCTGCTCGGATGGATGACAGGAGCAGACAGAAGTGAAAGGAGCTCATCACTCCACAAACACGGGGCTAAAGGAGATAAAATACTTGGGAAATGCAGCACAGGGAACAATCCCACTCTGGCCTCGAGACAGCCAGCTGGATGGGCTTAATGATTCTTCTCCAGCACCAGCTGTGATTGAATTTATTTCCATTTGGTGTGATTAAAAAGAAAGAGACAGATAAAAGGGAGAACAAAAAGTCCAAGATTTCAAAGGACACTAAAAATAAAATAGTTTGTGTGAGCTTGGCACCCTACCTTGACAATTTTTATCTGTGTCAGCCAAGCTCAATAACCCAAAAGGAAGGCACGAGTCATTTATAGGCAGGGAAACAAAGGCATGGAAATGTTAAAATACCAATTCAATCATCAATAAAATCAACAGCAGGAACAGGTTTAAAGGGCAGGGGTTCCTGAGGCACCTGCCTACATCCATGCCCTAAAATCCTTGTGTATTTACCCTTCCTGGAGCCATTTTAATGGTCCCCATTGCCTGGCAAGTGCAGATGGATGCTGAGGAGTTCAGTGGCTCCTCACCACGAGTTCCAGCCCATTTAGCTGATCAAAGGCTTTGTTCACACCTCGAGGGAAAAGGCACTTCCTCAAAATTCCAACGTACAAGTTTAGCAGCAGGAGGCCTGAAATTAATCCCTTTATTTAAACATTAACAACTTTTAAGTGTCTCTAAGCAATTGTGAAGGTTTTATTAGAGAAGGCAATGAAAGCTCACGAGCAGCCAAGTCAAGAGGAAGCCAAGGTTACCTGCACTCATTTTCTGAGTATTAACTTTGACAGCACAAACTCACCCTGCAGAGGGTTTGCACCTGGAATAAAGAGGACAGCAACATTCTCCTGCCAGTTGAAAGCTGTGGGCAGGGATGGATGGAGCAGATCCTCCTGGAATCCATTCCCATGGCCATGAAGGGTAAGAAGATGTGCTGTGGGCAAAATGAACCTCATTGATTTGTCTTCTGAAACCATCCTTGGCAGATGCTGATTACCCTGACAGCAGCAAGGTTTCTGAATATCCTCCTGTGTGGATATTCAGGTTTCTGAATATCCTCCTGTGTGGATATTCAGGTTTCTGAATATCCTCCCGTGTGGATATTCAGGTTTCTGAATATCCTCCTGTGTGGATATTCAGGTTTCTGAATATCCTCCTGTGTGGATATTCAGTAGGAAAACCAATGACTGGAAGAGGAGCCTGGAGAGCTGGTGGCCCCTCCAGCCCAGCACAGTCAAACCTGACCTGGACAAAGCCTTGAGCAATCTCATCTCCCTCTGCCACAAGCAGGACATTGAATTAGAGACTTCCAAAGATCCCTTCCAAACTTGTTTGTTCCACAATGAACAGAAATGCCACAGACAAGGTGGAAGCCTTTCCTGGAGACATCTGAACTAGATAAAGCTGTAATGGGTAATAAAAATAACTCTTAGCAAGCTTTTCACTGGATGTATGAGCTGGTGGCAGAGGAGCCTCCCTGCACACTGTGCTTCCCTCTCTCCAACATTTACCTCTGGACACAGGAATACATCTCTTCAGTCAAGACACTTTCACACTAAAATTCAACGTGTTTTAGTGGCATTGTAAGACTTAATACTTGTAGGAGGTGATAAAACATTCATGAGAGCAACGCTGTGAGATTAAATGGGTTGGGCTGGCATTAAAAGACATTTAAGGGACAGCCTTTAAGGACCAGCTCTCTGCTCAAGCACTGCAGAATCATTTCCCCAGATCCTTCTGTGTATCCAACATGCAGGGAAAGGTGTGCCCATCCCACCCTGGATCCTGTCTGGTTGCTGTAGTGGGAGGGAAAAAAGCAAGGATTAGATGCTGTCTGAATTGCAGATGTCACCAGGTTTGCCCTTTTTTAGAATGCCTCCCTGTTACTGGAAAGTAACTATTGAGTTTCACCAAAGTCAAAAGCTCCTCTCAGGTTCATTGCCCTTTCAGCTGCTCCAACAGCTGTCTTGCCAAAATCCATAGAAGACAAAATCTATAGTTCCTAGGATTCACATTTTGGAATGGCTCCAAATGCAGAGCAAAGGTTTCACCCTTAAGACACTCTAGCAAGGCACACAGCCATCTCCCTGACTTTGCTGGTCCTGATCCAGATGGAAAAAAAAAAATCCCAAAAAGCACAAGTCAGTTTTTTGCTGACCAGGATTACCTGGCTTAGTATCAGCATCCTTCAAGGACATGTCTAACACACCCGAGTGGAAATCACCAGGGCTGGATGCAGCTCCCTGAAATCCTCTAAGCCTCTGCTGCTCTGCTGGAACAGCTAACTGCTGATAAACTCACTTTCAGACTATTTTCATAAAACTGAAGGTCAGCAAACGATTTGCTAATGAAATCTGTCACCTCATTCTCAGCCAGCTGCAGGAGCAGGGAGACAGGCAGGGGTCAGCTGCCTGCTCCCAGGTGTGACAGGGCTGTGGGGTCACCAGGCCTTGGTGACAGATTCCTCAGAGCCACATCTTGCAGCAAGCTGTGTCCTGCAGCCCCTCCAAGCCCTGCACCCACCTCTGCAGAGTCTGTCCATGATTAGTGACACGTTCTGGCTTTGGAGCATCCCTTGGCTCTGCACAATTTGTCCCCACCCCGCAGCTCAGAAGTCGCCCCTTGCCCAAGGTGGCTTTGCAGAGGAAGGGTGAGACCCTGCAC
This sequence comes from Setophaga petechia, assembly GCA_024362935.1. Classification (NCBI taxonomy): domain Eukaryota; kingdom Metazoa; phylum Chordata; class Aves; order Passeriformes; family Parulidae; genus Setophaga; species Setophaga petechia. The sequence continues at coordinate 261,127 of JANCRA010000085.1, read as the reverse complement.
TGATCAATTCCCAGCATCTGCAATGATCCTGACTCTTTTCAAAGTCACTCTGAAGAAACACAACAGTTCTGCCCCCAAAAAAAGTCTCCAGTCTAGGGAGGCTGTTCTGTTTCCAGCCAGAGGAGGGCAACCACACACGCTGACAACAGGCAGCATCCTTCTGCCTGAAACACAAAAATGCACTTTATTCCCTTTCCCAACCACCAGAAGAGTTGTTTCATCTTTCCCATTGTGCCTTATTTATGTCTCTTCCTTTCCTTGTGATATTTAAAGAGCATCTCCCATACAGAATCACAGAATTACAGAAAATTTTGGGTCGGAAGGGACCTTAAAAATCATCCAGTGATGATTTTTATCATCCTGCCACGGGCAGGGACACTTTCCACTATCCCAGGTTGCTCCAAGCCCTGTCCAGCCTGGCTTTGGACACCTCCAGGGATCCAGGGGCAGCCACAGCTTCTCTGGGCACCCTGTGCCAGGGCCTCACCACCCTCTGAGTAAGGAATTTCTTCCTAAAATCCAACCTAACTCTGCTCCCTGTCAGTTTAAAGGAGCAGAGTGTATTCCTGTGCTAAACAGAACCTGAATTTCTCATTCCTCCTGCTCAGCAGCAGTTCTGGACTGGACTCAGAAGCCACTGAGCCTGTCCAAACTGTGTGTGCCACTGACCTAAGGAGAATTCATCAATCCCAGCTGGAAATTTGGGCACTGGCAGCAAGGAAATGCTTGTGACATGGCCATAAACACAGAGGGACTGGGGATATTTTCTCCCTCTCGTGTTCTCCTGCCTGCCCTGCTCACACAAACCCTTCAGAGCCTGCAGCAGGCTGCTCTGAGGCTCTCCTGCCAATTTTGAATCGTGAGATGGAGGTTAAAAGGTTTGTTCAGGAGAGCAAAACAACCTTAACTTTTATATCTTGAGGGAGAATATCCTGCAAGTAACACCTTTCCTCAGCAATTAGCTGGAAACCCCAGGGAAAGGCAGGAGTTTGTGGGAAAGGCCCCAAACTCTCAGCTCTTCACCCTCTCCCTGTGGACATTTCAACAGCTCAAGGCACTGGAGGCACAGGGTGAGACACAGGGATTCACTCAGAACACAAAATGGAACTTCAGCAGCCCCATCAGCTCTGATTTTAAGGATACTCACTTCTCCATCATCATTATGCTCTGTGGTAAAAGCCACTTCAGGAGCTCAGCTAATCTGGGATGCTGTTGCATCACCACCTGATGTTGATAAATAATTATTGAAGAGAAAAAATAAAAAAAAGGGGCAATCAAATCCCTCTCCTCTGGCCTGGGGTGGTTTTCAGCACCATTATCAGGCACTGATAAAAGGGGAAGAAGGAGCTCTGTGTTTTTGTTATGGGCTGCTGTGCTCCTGTTTTGGGTGTGTTCTCTGGCCCAAATCCAGGGGTATAAACCAGACATTGTCAGGTTCCTGAGCTTTCTCACCTGCCCAAACACCCAGGCCACATCTGACTTGCCTTGGAGGTTTCATTCCTGGTTCTGCCACCTTGGGGATCAATGGCAGCTGCTGAGGCCACCACTGAATGAATGAGTGAACTGAGCAGCCCCTCATGTCCCAAACCTGAGCTGTGCTCCCATCTGGGAGCAAAACCTGCATTTAAAAATCCCACTTTTACACCACTCCATGGCATTCAGTAACAAATAAATCCCACCAGCCCAGGGAGGGTTTTTACTCCAGCATGTACAAAGGAGATGTTGAAGTGACAGGGAACTTCCCTGCCTGCCTTTTGTGGGGACAGCACAAACCAGCAGAGCAGAAAGACATCCAAAATATCACTTTGCAAACAGGAACAGATCTTTCTGTCAAAGCAGAGATTTCACAAGGATGGGCATGGCTGGATTCATGGCAAAACAACCAAGCAAAGCAAGAGATGCACGAAAATTTCTCTTTTCTGAGTGTGGAAAAGCTTTCAGGTGATTTACAAAATTAAAGCTGCTGCTGCTGAACATCTCAAAGGGAAAGGGAGGCAGGGGAAGTGTTTCCCCCATGCAGCTCTCCAGCAGCAGCCTCTGATTGTACTCAGTGGGAAACAAGGGGCACTCTCAGCACCTTCCCTGCACGGAGCTGCAGGCAGAGGGGAAGCTCAGCACTTTGCAGGATTGGGGTCCCTCCTTTTGTTCCCATCCTCCCTTTGCATGGAAAGGCTGAGGAGAACACAGCAATTAAAGAATTTGAAGCCTCACCAGCAGCTACTCTGCATGCAGGCACACGAAGAGCAGGATTCTGCTGGTGACATTTGGACCACAAATGAAGTCCCCAAGAGTAATAAACAATCAGGTAAAGAAATCTGGAAAGAAATTACCCAGCACACCTCGTCTTCCTAGCCCCCATGAGATCCATATAAAATGTGTTAATGCATCTGATTATGATCTAAATTATGTACAGAGGCTCCTGCCAAGCACTCGCTGAAGTTTCTTTATTGTTAAGTTGGAAGCTGTTTAAGAACGGTCCAGTCATCACCTTTCAAATTAGATTTGGGGAAAAAAAACACATTCCTACTTTATTGCTGGCTCAGAACATGGCAGAAGGTCAGGATGTGGGTTTTCTGTTTCCATGGGACAGAACACAGAAGAGCCACTCTGTTCCTGTCCTTTACTGTCACCTGAGCTCTGTGCCTTTACTGTACCCACACACATCAGAAAATCACTGCAGTTTCATTTTTCTACACATTTTTTCCTGGAAGGGGGGTAAAACACCAAGGTGTTCCCATGCACACTCTCCACAGGCCCAAAAACTTTGAAAGAAAGGATTTCTGGAAGAGTTCTGCTGAGAAAACACCCTGTGAGATTTCCCTCACACCTCTGAGGGCTCCCTGAGCTGTCACTTATGTGCTGCTGGAAAAAGCTGGTTTCCTCTCCACTCCAGGACTGGAGCTTTTTAAAAAATAGAGATTCACCACTGCCAGGTGTAAATTCAAATTTGAGATTCACCACTGCCAGGTGTAAATTCAAATTTGGGATACACCACTGCCAGGTGTAAATTCAAATTTGAGATACACCACAGCCAGGTGTAAATTCAAACTTGGGATACACCACTGCCAGGTGTAAATTCAAATTTGGGATACACCACTGCCAGGTGTAAATTCAAATTTGAGATACACCACTGGTGTAAATTCAAATTTGGGAGAGCACCCATAGCTTTAACTGCAAGCCTGACAACTTCAAGTGTGCTGGAAACTCCACCAGCCCAACCTGTGCTTTGTCTTCTCTGCTGTCTGGCCAGGATTTTGCTCTTGGATCAGCATCTCCATCCCCTGCAGGGCTGGATTTCCAAGTCAGAGCCAAGGTCACCTTGCTCAGATGAGCTGGATTTTAAAAGGAGGGTCCCTACAGTTATTAAAAGTCTTCCATCCATTATCTCTGCACTTCCAAGCTCACAGCTGCAGCCACAACTGCATAAATCTGGACTAAGCAGGGCCCCGTGGAAGTGGAATAGGACATAAATAGTTCTTATAGGTTTGTTTTGTTCTATATATGTATATAAATCACACACACACACATATATATACGCCAGATATGTCTGCACCTCATTGAATCATGGAATAATTGGGGCTGGAAAGGACTTTAAACCCATCCCATTCCCCCCTGCCATGGCAGGGACACCTCCCACTGTCCCAGGCTGCTCCAAACCCTGCCCAGCCTGGCCTTGGACACTTCCAGGGATCCAGGGGCAGCCACAGCTTCTCTGGGAATTCTGTTCACCTCACCACCACTCTTAGAGTAAAGAATTTCTTCCTAAAATGTCACCTAACCCTGCAGATCTGCAGGAAGCCAGGGATAAGAACTTCCATTTCTAGCCACCGTGGTAAGGCAGTGGTTTAAACACCCAAAAAATGCTTTAATGTAGGATCACAGGCTGGATCCCAGCCAGCCAACAGCTCTGCTTTTAAAGGAGTATTTATCTCCATAAAACACTTCCTAAACAACGTGCTCAGTGCTTGAAAATAAAGCCTTGCTAAACAACCAGATTTTTAACCTGGAATTCTGCATGCTGGCATTCTCTGCTGCTCCAGGTAAGTCTGATTCCCTTACACAGCATGGTGATTTTTCTTTTTAAGAAGAAAAGGAATTTTCTCTTTCAGTTCAACTTTGAGGCAAGATGGAAGACCAGAGCCTGGCCTCAAAGCTGTGAGATCTTTTGAACTCCAAGTCAGCAGGCTCTCACAGGAGCTGAGCTCGAGGGCTGCTCTGGAATAAATCAAAAAGGATTTACTCTTGCACTTGAACAAGGCAGAGGGAAAAAAAACTCCACAGATGCACAGATATGGGGCTGGGGGTGGGGAGACAGCTACCAGGTTTTGTAAAAAAGTAATGAAAAAAGGCAACTTAAGAATGCCATGATGGTTTGATAGTCACAGTCCCATAAGCTGAACACCACCCTGCATGGCTGGGTTTCCTGCAGGAAATCACAGGCACAGCTGCTAAACCTGCTGGAAGCAGCTCAGCCCCAAGAACACCCAGAGCAGATGCTCCAAGCACAGCTCCCAAGGACACAGAGCTCCTGGAGAAATCCTGTGACAGGGAGTCAGAGCAGGGGCTTGGACTGGCCATGTGTGTGCCACTGCAGCTGTGATCTCCTCACAAAGCAGCGTTCAAGGGGCCCTGAGAGCACCTCGTGCTGAACCACAGCCCATCCAAGCTTTCCTGAGAGCAGAATCAGATTCAGCAGCCAGATTCTGACTGCAGGAACTCTGGTGGCTCCCAGTCACAATCCATGTGCTGCTTCCACTCCAGAACTTTGTGCAGGGTGCCACTGCCCCGTGGTGTCCTTGTGTCCCTGTGCCAGGAAATGCCACATCCTGACTCCTCTGCTTCACTCCTGACACCTTTGCTGGAGCCCAAACCCATCAGCAGTTTTACAATACCCCAGAGCCAGAGTTTGCCTGAAGGAGCTCAGCACAGGGCACCTTGTGATCCTCTGAAATCTCATCTGATCCTCTGGCTTCCTTACAGGAGTGAGAGGAAAACTGGGGAAGTCCAGTGGCTTGGACTGGCCTTGTGTGTGTCACTGCAGCTGTGATCTCCTCACAGAGGAGCAGAGTTCATGGGGCCCTGAGAGCACCTCGTGTGCTCTGTGCTGAACCACAGCCCATCCAAGCTTTCCTGAGAGCAGAATCAGATTCAGCAGCCAGATTGTGACTGCAGGAACTCTGGTGGCTCCCAGTCATAATCCACGTGCCAGGAAATGCCACTCCCTGACTCCTCTGCTTCACTCCTGACACCTTTGCTGGAGCCCAACCCCATCAGCAGTTTTACAATACTCCAGAGCCTGAGTTTGCCTGAAGGAGCTCAGCACAGGGCACAAAACCTCATCTGATCCTCTGGCTTCCTTACAGGAAGTGAGAAGAAAACTGGGGAAGGAGAAATGTGCTGCTGGCAGCAATTCCAGCCTCTGCAGTGAGGGATTGGAAGGCTCCCAGAGAACCACACACCCCCACCAGAGCTGTGATCAGCACCCATGGACTAATCCTCACACCTTGATTACAAAGAGTTTGGGGACAAGAATCTGCCCAGAGAATGATGCTAAAGAAGAAAAATGTGTTCAGAGCCCAACTTCCCCCTGAGCTGTGTGCAGGGATTTGGATCCTGAGGCACCCAGACACTGAGCTCAGACCATTAGTGACATTCAACACTGCTTTTAAAATCAGAATTGAAAACTGCTGAAACCAGAACATTGTGAAATGCTGCTTCTTTGCCTGCAACTTCTGCCAAATGAATTTGGCCAAAACTTTCAGCAATTAAAGGATGATTAAATGAAAGAGCTGATGGCCAAAAAATAAGTAAGGAGCTTGATTAAAGCTCTGGGGGTGACACTGTGCTGGTCCTGCCCTATTTTTACAAGCTTTTCTCATCCCAACATTATTCCAACTGGACTATGGGGAGGAGGAGAGTGTTGTTAGGAGGCTGTGAGATGTTTTGGTGAATTATGTTAAAATCCAGCAAGGGAAGAAGCAACTTAACCCCAGGCACGGGGCAGCCTGACACTGCAGAGCTCCTTTGTGCTTTACCTGCTGTCCCTCAGCTCCTTGGCTCAGACCTGTCCCACATCCCACCTCAACTCCTTCCCCACCTCTCCTCTTTCTCCCAGGGCTGATCTCAAGGCTCTCCCTCCTGTTTGACAGAGAAACACAAACAAAACCACACGGACTCAGGAAATAAGTGCTGCATGGCCTCGAGGCACTCTGACACAAACATTCCTCCTGGACCTCTCCAAACAGAGACTGAGCAACCTGGGGGAGTGGAAGGTGGCCCTGCCCATGGCAGGGGGTGGAACAAGATGAGCTTTAAGGTCCCTTCCCTCCCAGCCATCGTGGGATTCTGTGATTTATGACACTGGAAGCTCTCACAGTTTGACAGTTTGGGCTGCTGAGGAGTAAGGGAGGCTGAAGGGGGAAGCAGGCACCAATGAGACCACCTGGAGAAGGGACATTGCAAATCTAAAAGGGATCAGATGTGGGTGATCAGCTCCCTGCTCCATCAGCTCAGAGCCCCTTCCAGGCATTCTCATCTTCCTCACTTCACCCAAAATTCTTCCTGTACAACACCTGATAATTGACAGCTCTCGGGTTACATCCATGGGATCATTTCCCACAAAAATATTAAATAAAGTCATCATCTCCATTGTTCCATAAGTGCCAAGGTCCCAGAGGATCACTGTGAGCCACCCAACCTGATCTGTTCTATGACACACCACGAGTTCCACCCACCAAGGCCAGCCTCAAACCCAGCAATTCCCACCAATCCTTCACCCAGCTTCTCCCCCAGCTCAAATCCTCTCTCAGCCACACCTCTGCTGCAAACAACCCCTCTGATCTCAGCAGACAAACAGACAAAAAAAAAAAAATTAAAAGAAAAATAAAATACCTTTTGTTAAGAAAAGCCCAAGGCTCCAGGATTATCCTTCTCGGGTGAAGTCAGTGGCATTTCCCTTTGTTTTAAAACAAAAAGGATCATCCACATCCTGCCTTCATCCTCCCACACAGCCTCTGGGACAGCAGAGCATCCCAGCCTCCCTGTCCCCACCCTGACTCTCACTAATGTGTTCCATACTCGCAGCCTCTCCCCAGTCCCAGCTCCCAGCAGGGACTCAGGGCTGGTCCTTGGATGCTGCTGCTGCTGCTGCTTTATAAAGGCAGCTTCCATCCCCTTCCATCCCTCTCACTTCAGCTGGCAAAACACTTCCTGAGTGCCCACATCTCTGGGATACAGAAGGAAACACTCGGGGATGGGAGCTGGTCCCTCCTGGCACGGCTCCATCAGCCACAAAACGTTTGCAGAAACAAGAACAGCCAGGAGCCTTCTACAGAGCCCTCCTTCCTTCCCTGATTGCAAAGTTCCTCCCAGAGCTCTCCAGGAGAGTGAAGATGTTTCTCAACAGCCACAGCTGAGGGTTTTATCTCAACGTGACCTGTGAAATACCCACTCCAAACCTCACCCACGCTGCAGCATCTGCACGGCCCTCGCTGCCTCTGCCAGCTCTGGAGATGTTCCATGGCAAGCTTGGAGTGCTGACAGTTTACAAAATTAAAATCTGCCTTTTTTTTAATTCAAAGCCACCAATTACTGTCCCTGAAACTCTGGCCACTTAGGGCAAAGGAGAATCAGAGCATGTGGCAATGGGATGCCCAAATCCCAAACAAACCACTCTCCTGAGAGTCATGGAATTGTCTGGGTTAAAAGGAACCCTGGAGATGTTTCATGGAATCTTGGAATGCTCACAGCTTACAAAATTAAAATCTGCCTTTTTTTTTAATTCAAAGCCACCAATTATTGTCCCTGAAACTCTGAGCACTTGGGGCAAAGGAGCCAAGGAATCAGAGCATGTGGCAATGGGATGCCCAAATCCATCAGGCAAACAAATCACTCTCCTGAGACTCACAGAATTGTCTGGGTTAAAAGGAACCCTGGAGTTGTTTCATGGAATCTTGGAAGCTTGGAATGCTCACAGCTTACAAAATAAAAATCTGCCTTTTTTTTAATTCAAAGCCACCAATTATTGTCCCTGAAACTCTGATTACCTGGGGCAAAGGAGAATCAGAGCATGTGGCAATGGGATGCCCAAATCCATCAGGCAAACAAATCACTCTCCTGAGAATCCCAGAATTGTCTGGGTTAAAAGGAACCCTGGAGTTGTTTCATGCAATCTTGGAAGCTTGGAATGCTGACAGCTTACCAAATTAAAATTGGTCATTTTTTTAATTCAAAGTCACCAATTGTTGTCCCTGAAACTCTGGCCACTTAGGGCAAAGGAGAATCAGAGCATGTGGCAATGGGATGCCCAAATACCAAACAAACCACTCTCCTGAGAGTCATGGAATTGTCTGGGTTAAAAGGAACCCTGGAGTTGTTTCATGGAATCTTGGAAGCTTGGAATGCTGACAGTTTACAAAATTAAAATTGCCTTTTTTTAAAATTCAAAGTCACCAATTATTTTGAAACTCTGGTCACCTGGGGCAAAGAAGCCAAGGAATCAGAGCACGTGGCAATGGGATGCCCAAATCCATCAGGCAAACAAATCACTCTCCTGAGAGTCCCAGAATAAAAGGAACCCTGGGGATGTTCCATGGCAAGCTTGGAATGCTGACAGCTTACCAAATAAAAATCTGTCCTCTTTTTTCTTCAATGCCACCAATTATTTTGAAACTCTGGTCACTCTGGGAAAAGGAGCTGAGGAATCAGAGCATGGGGCAATGGGATGCCCAAATCCCAAACAAACCACTCTCCTGAGAGTCATGGAATTGTTTGGGTTAAAAGGAACCTCAAATACCATCTCATTCAACCCCCTGCCATGGGCAGGGACACCTTCCACTGTAAGAAAGCTTAAAAGTTGTTTTTTTTTAAACCTAGTTTTAATGTAAGCTGTGGAAAACATCAAACTCTTCATAGAATAAAGGCCACTTTATGATTAAAGTGAAGGCCCTTGTCTAATAAACACTATATAATTAATATGATGTAAAAATTCCAGCATATATTAATATTTTATTCTGGTCACTGTCAATAAAGTAATAACAGCACCCTAGCAATGGCTCATCCCGAAAAAAATGTGATTTCTCTCTGCTCTCCACCAGAGAAGAGGTGGCAATTCTCTGTTCTAACTTCATTTTTTATTTTATTAGTTTTTACAAGGCAGCTATGCTGAAGGGTTGCACCAGTAATTTAAACTGCAGCTGTCAGCAGAAGTGAAGGACATTGAGGGATACATTTTATTCCAGCTCTTTTATTGCCTGGCTCCTTGGAGTGATTCAAGCTGCTTAAGGATTTTAGAGGCAGTGTCACAACAGTTTCTGGCCCATCACAAGCTGCTATTTGAGCAAAAAAAAAAAAAGAAAAATCCCCAAAAATTCCAACTTTCAACGAACTGGCTGGACCAGCAGAAGGTGCTCCAGACTCAGCAACTCCAGAACTCCAGGCACTTTCTGCAATGTTATTCCCACTTGGCAGGAGGGGAGGGGGATCCATGAAACAATCAAACAGGGGGGAAATGCTGATTTCTGCAGCTCTGCCAAACCCCAGGAACACACAGAAACTCCTCCCACCACCAGGATGAGCCAGCAGTGCTCTGTCACATCTGCTGGGACACAGCAGGGCAGGTGACAAACTGCAGCACAAGGCACAGACCCAGCCCAGGAAAGCCTCCAGCAGGGCTGGCCACAGCAGAAATGTTTTCAAGATTCAGCACCCCAGGGTTCTGCTGGACTCTTCCCTATGGATGATCAAAATAAAATTAATTCCTTAAACTCAGGGACCAGCCTGACCAGAGCTGACCTCTCTCCACCAGAGAAGAGGTGGCAATTCTCTGTTCTAACTATAAAATATTTTATATTTTGGTGTCCCCAGGTGTCCCTGCCCATGGCAGGGCGTTGAATGAGATGATATCTGAGGTTCCTTCTAACCCAAACAATTCTGGGACTCTCAGGAGAGTGGTTTGTTTGGGATTTGAGCATCCCATTGCCACGTGCTCTGATTCCTCAGCTCCTTTGCCCAAAATGGCCAGAGTTTCAAAATAATTGGTGACTTTGAATTTTAAAAAAGGCAGATTTTAATTTTGTAAGCTGTCAGCATTCCAAGCTTGCCATGAAACATCTCCAGGGTTCTTTTTAACCCAGACAATTCTGTGACTCTCAGGAGAGTGGTTTGTTTGGGATTTGGGCATCCCATTGCAAAATTTCCCAGGCTGGTGGGAAATGTTGGTTTTCATCCCCATGGATTGTTCTGCCATGAATCCAGCCATGCCCATCCTTGTGAAATCTCTGCTTTGACAGAAAGATCTGTTCCTGTTTGCAAAGTGATATTTTGGATGTCTTTCTGCTCTGCTGGTTTCTGCTGTCCCCACAAAAGGCAGGCAGGGAAGTTCCCTGTCACTTCAACATCTCCTTTGTACATGCTGGAGTAAAAACCCTCCCCGGGCTGGTGGGATTTATTTGTTACTGAATGCCATGGAGTGCTGTAAAAGTGGGATTTTTAAAATGCAGGTTTTGGATTTCACAGCTTAGGTTTGGGACATGAGGGGCTGCTCTGTTCACTCTCTTGCCCAGTGGTGGCCTGGACACTGCAGGGCTGGAGGGGAGGAACCCAGAGATGCTGAGATGTCTGCTGGCTGCTTGCCTGGCACCCCATCCCACAGCCCATTAGGGAAACTATCCCAGGAAAACAGGGAAATGTCACTGCCTCCCTTTGGAAAGACAGGAATCTGCTAAGGAAGGCAGGAGCCTCCCCTGAAATGGAGAATGTAAACCCTCCCCACCCCTCTGAATTGCTATAAATTTTAAATTAAGGGGTTCTCGGGCAACAATATATGGGAGCAGGAAATAACAGTTCTTAATTAGGGAAGAAAATAAAAGGATAAAATAAACAATGCAGTAAACTAAAAAAACAGACAGTCAGAACACAACCTAAACCCTGCTGGCCAGGGTGTTGGTAGCAGTGCAATTGGAATTGTGGCTGCAGCCCTGGGGTGTCAGGGGTGGATCTGCTGGAGCAGGGATCCTGTAGAGAAGGGTGTTATTGTCACAGACATGTTTTATGAAAAATCCTTTCCTTAGGATTTTTTCTCCTGAGAAGCTGAGAGGCCTCAGGAACAAAATGTAAACATTGATTATCTGCTGCTGTGGAATGCAACAGGTGATCTGTGATTGGTTTCATGTGGTTGTTTCTAATTAATGCCCAATCACAGTCAGCTGGCTCAGACTCTCTGTCTGAGCCACAAACCTTTGTTATTCATTCTTTCTTTTTCTATTCTTAGCCAGCCTTCTGAAGAAATCCTTTCTTCTATTCTTTCAGTATAGTTTTAATATAAAATATATCATAAAATAATAAATCAAGCCTTCTGAAACATGGAGTCAGCATTCTCATCTCTTCCCTCATCCTGAGACCCCTGTGAACACTGTCCCAGGTAATCTTCCTCCAAAGACCCAGAAGAGGCAGCTGCTGTTCCTCTGGGGAATCCAGTAAAACATCTGTGTTGGTATTCCAGGATCTCCAGATTATATCCAGGTAGGAATGCCTGGCTCCTCCCTCTGGGCTCACATCTCCCAATGGGATGCTGCAGTTCTTATCAGCCATGCAGTGACATCCAATGGCTGTTATCAGCAGATGTCCCCTCCCAGGGAGGAGTGATTGTGATCACTCAGAGAGAGATAAGGCAAACTGCCCACTGGCAAAAGACAACTGCCACACAGATGGGAATGGAATCCATCTTGCCTTCAGTCTGGAACAGCTCCTCTGTGGGAGGGTGGAAGGAACGAGGGCCATCCAGGGCCATTCCTGGGCCACTCCAGGGCCATTCCAGGGCCATTCCTGGGCCATTCCTGGGCCATTCCAGGGCCATTCCAGGGCCATTCCAGGGCCACTCCAGGGCCATTCCAGGCCAAAGGAACAAGGGCCATTCCTGAGCCATTCCAGGGCCATTCCTGAGCCATTCCAGGGCCATTCCAGGCCAAAGGAACAAGGGCCATCCTGGGCCATTCCAGGGCCATTCCAGGCCAAAGGAACAAGGGCCATCCTGGGCCATTCCAGGGCCATTCCAGGCCAAAGGAACAAGGGCCATTCCAGGGCCATTCCTGGGCCATTCCAGGCCATTCCTGGGCCATTCCTGGGCCATTCCTGGTCAAAGCTCTGCAGGGCTGTGGGCAGCAGCCAATGGTGGGCCTGAGCCCGGTGTCCCCACTGTCCCCCAGGGTGCTGAGCTCTGCTGAGGTCCCCATCTCCTTCCCACACACAGCAAGCCATGGGACACACGTGGGTCACCCCAAAGCAGCTCCTGGGGTGCTTGCAGAGAGGGAGAGCCAAGGCTGGACGGGCTCACAGGGACCTGCACTGACCCTGACTCAGCACAGAGGGGACCCTGCAGGACCATGGTCACTCTGTGCCAGGGCAGAGGGGAGAAATCCTCATCCTCACCCATCCAGCCTGGCCTTGGGCACTGCCAGGGATCCAGGGCCTGCCCACCCTCCCAGCCAGGAATTCCTTCCCCAAACCCCACCCAGCCCTGCCCTGTGGCAGTGGGAAGCCAGCAGGATATCAGATGATGCCACACAAGTTTTGCAGCATGGATCATTCCCAACTGTCCCCTGCTCTGGGTCCCTCCCTGTCCCCCCTCAGCACACACAGACTTTGTGCCAGGACAGGTCCATGGTTCCCAGAGCTTAAAATCTGTGAGGAAAAGCAAAACTTTGCAAAGAAACATCTTTTAAGCAGAGGGAAACTTCTTAAACCTGGACTTTGGCATTTTTAAGTCTGGGACATGTTTTAATGTATTAAAAGAAGTTTTCCAGGTCACCTTTGATGCAGGGCTGTCTGGAAGGGGGAGGCTGTCAGATGCTGCCTTAGCAAGGGAATTTCTGTTCCCTGGGCACGGACTCAGAGCCTTGTGAGCCCCCCTGGCACCTGAATATTCCATGGTTGCACTCCAAGCCCCACGGACCCTCCTTTGATGTGGTGAGCTGCAGCTCCTGAAGGTCCCTGGAGATCACAGGAGTCTGTGTGATGGGATGAATTCAGTGGGTAAGGAGCCTTCCATCCTTTGAAACACAACTTTGCTGTTGTTATCTTTTCTAAAGAACATTTTAATTGCCTTTTTTTTTTTTTTTCCCCATGCCTGATGCAGAGAGCAGCTGTGCAGAGATGCCCAGGAAGGCTCCTCTGCTCCACAGGGAATCCAGCCCTGCTCTTGCACACGTGGTCTCCTCCTGGCCTCTCCTGCTTGCTGATCCAACATAAACAAGACCTCCATCCTCCTGGAAATTAAAGCCAGCCTCTCAGATATGTACCCAGATCTCCTCCTGCCCCACAGGAAACAGGGGTGGAGAATCTGCAGCCCCAGACTGGAGCAATCCCTGTTCATGGGGGAGGGAACACCCAGCACTAAATGGCATCTTGGGATATTCAATGCTCTCAGTTTTATTTTCTCACCTCTTCTTGTCACCAGCCAGAGAAATTTGTCCATTTTCCTCTGCTCATCCTCACAGAGTTCACCAAAAAGCTTTTTCCTTTACTCCTGGTCACAAAAACATCCCAATCTGCTTCCATCTCACTCTTCCCTGGCAATTATCTCCACTTGCTTCCCTTATTTTCTCTTCTTTCAAGGCTCTTATCCAGCCTGGTTTTTTCTTTCCCTCACCTGCCTGCACCCCCATTATTTCTCCCACTGTCAGAGGTGCCACTGCAAATCTAAAATTTGGTTTCAGTACAATTATTTAAACTCATTCTCCTGCATTGATGCAGACAAATATTACAACCTAATGCAGAAATACACCCAGGAAATAATTGCTGGGATGCTCCAACCTGAGCTGAAGGCCAACATGATGGAGAGAGAGCTACACAAGCCCAGATCCACAGCTCTGGAAAGCATTCCTGGCACTCCCACCCCAAGTGCCATTAAGGAGATGCCAGAGTCCAGCAGATGTTTGGACAACACAAAACATTAAATTGAGCTCTGATATTTAAGAGCAGAAAATTTCCCAGGCTAATTCAGGCATCGTGTCCCATAAAAATGGCCAAAAACCCATCAGGGTCCATTAACTGCATTTGCTCTCCAGCATTTGCTCCTGAATTGTTCATGCACAGAGGTTACCCAGCACATTCATCCTCCAGAAAAGGACATGCAGAGCAGAGCTGGAAATGAAAGAGTGCTTGGGAATCCTGATATTGTGAGTGGGGTAACACAGGAGGGGTCTACAGGGGGAAAATCACCATAAAAAAACTCCAGAGATCCCCAATTTCCCACAAACAGGGAAATCAAAACCTGCTGTTGCAAGCAGAGAGAAAGTCAAAGATTTTATGATCCCGCTGTGAGAAAGGAATTTTAACAGGCTGGTGAAGGATAAACTGTTCATTTCTTTCATAAACCTGAACAAAACCAAGTGATTTCCCAGAAACAAATTGGGAAATTATCCTCCCTGGCCCCAAGAGTCAAGTCCAAACCTGCCAAGTTTCTCCTGCCTTGTCCTTATCCTGCACCATCACAGACTTTGCTGGGCTGGGTTCAGACTCAGATCCAAATTTAGGCAGCTTGGAGATGCCCTAAAAGCTGCTGAGTCACCAGCAGGGGAAGGGATTTTAGGTAATAGGTAATAATTAATCAATTAGGTAATAATTGACCTTTGGCTGAGCAGGAGGCTGCCAGCACACAAGGCAGGGAGTGACCCAGGCTGGAAATGCTCCACTGAGAGCTCTGTGTGCTCCCCACCACCCACCCCAGGTGCCAAAATTCTCCTTTTGTGCCCTCTTGCAGGAGAGACACAACTCTCAGCCTCGACCTTTGGATGGCCAGGTGACCACTGAAATCCCACAGGGTTTTTAAAGATTCCCTTTAAAAATCCCTAAATTCCCTCAGCAAGCTCAAGTCTGAAAACCATAGAGAGGAAAAGAAGGAATGCACAAGATTTCCACCATGGAAATGAGGGTGGATAAGGAAAGCAGGACATTGACCATGGAACTGTTACTCCACTCCTAACATTTATCAACAAGAAGCAACAAGACACATGACAATATTTCAGTTGGGTATTAGGAATAATTTCAATTGGGTATTAGGAATAATTTCTTCCCCAAAAGAGTTGAAATCTTCCAACCTAAATGATTCCATGATTGGGACTTAATTTTGAGAGGAAAGAAGGAATTTTTTCCCCCTTATCTCATTCAGAAAACCTTTATTAAATAAATCAATTTGCACATCCTCCAGAGGCTCAAGACATTCACAGAGGCTCAAACAAATCACTTTGCACACACTCCAGAGGCTCAAGATTTATCAACATTTATCAACAAGGAGCAACAAGACAAAAGACATTATTTCAGTTAGATATTAGGAATAATTTCAGCCCCAAAAGACTTGCCCAGCCCTGGCACAGCTGCCCAGGGCAGTGGTGGAGCCCCCATTCCTGGAGGGATTCAGATTCTGTGTGGATGTGACACTTGGGGACATGGGGCAGTGGTGGCCTTGGCAGAGCTGGACTCAATAATCTGAGAGAAATCTTCCAACCTAAATGATTCCATGACTGGGACTTAATTTTGAGAGGAAAGAAGGAATTTTTTTCCCCCTTATCTCAGAAAACCTTTATTAAATAAATCACTTTGCACACACTCCAGAGGCTCAAGATTTATCAACATTTATCAACAAGGAGCAACAAGACAAAAGACATTATTTCAATTGGATATTAGGAATAATTTCAGCCCCAAAAGTCTTGCCCAGCCCTG
This sequence comes from Setophaga petechia, assembly GCA_024362935.1. NCBI lineage: Eukaryota > Metazoa > Chordata > Aves > Passeriformes > Parulidae > Setophaga > Setophaga petechia. The sequence goes on along the minus strand of JANCRA010000085.1, from coordinate 245,410 downwards.
GCACAGCTGCCCAGGACAGTGGTGGAGCCCCCATTCCTGGAGGGATTCAGATTCTGTGTGGATGTGACACTTGGGGACATGGGGCAGTGGTGATTTTGGCAGAGCTGGACTCAATAATCTTAGAGAAATCTTCCAACCTAAATGATTCCATGATTGGGACTTAATTTTGAGAGGAAAGAAGGAATTTTTTCCCCCCTTATCTCATTCAAAAAACCTTTATTAAATAAATCAATTTGCACACACTCCAGAGGCTCAAGACATTCACAGAGGCTCAAACAAATCACTTTACACACACTCCAGAGGCTCAAGATTTATCAACATTTATCAATAAGGACCAACAAGACAAAAAACAATTTTTCAATTGGATATTAGGAATAATTTCAGCCCCAAAAGAGTTGCTCAGCCCTGGCACAGCTGCCCAGGACAGTGGTGGATTCCCCATCCCTGGAGGGATTCAGATTCTGTGTGGATGTGACACTTGGGGACATGGGGCAGTGGTGATTTTGGCAGAGCTGGACTCAATAATCTCAGAGAAATCTTCCAACCTAAATGATTCCATGTTTGGGACTTAATTTTGAGAGGAAAGAAGGAATTTTTTTCCCCCTTATCTCAGAAAACCTTTATTAAACAAATCACTCTGCACACACTCCAGAGGCTCAAGATTTATCAACATTTATCAACAAGGAGCAACAAGACAAAAGGCATTATTTCAATTAGATATTAGGAATAATTTCAGCCCCAAAAGACTTGCCCAGCCCTGGCACAGCTGCCCAGGGCAGTGGTGGAGCCCCCATTCCTGGAGGGATTCAGATTCTGTGTGGATGTGACACTTGGGGACATGGGGCAGTGGTGGCCTTGGCAGAGCTGGACTCAATAATCTCAGAAAAATCTTCCAACCTAAATGATTCCATGATTGGGACTTAATTTTGAGAGGAAAGAAGGAATTTCTTCCCCTTATCTAACTCAGAAAGACTTTATTGAAGAAATCACTTTGCACACACTCCAGAGGCTCAAGATTTATCAACATTTATCAATAAGGACCAACAAGACAAAAAACAATTTTTCAATTGGATATTAGGAATAATTTCAGCCCCAAAAGACTTGCCCAGCCCTGGCACAGTTGCCCAGGGCAGTGGTGGATTCCCCATCCCTGGAGGGATTCAGATTCTGTGTGGATGTGACACTTGGGGACATGGGGCAGTGGTGATTTTGGCAGAGCTGGACTCAATAATCTCAGAGAAATCTTCCAACCTAAATGATTCCATGATTGGGACTTAATTTTGAGAGGAAAGAAGGAATTTCTTCCCCTTATCTAACTCAGAAAGACTTTATTAAAGAAATCACTTTGCACACACTCCAGAGGCTCAAGACTTTTGGGGTAAAAACTTCAAATGAAGGTTCTTGGTGTTCTTTTCACTTGAAGCAACAGCTGAGATTTTACAAATCCTTTTCACCTTAAACCAGCTGAGTGGCACAGAGAATCACCATGCAGGCAGGGATGCTCAGAGGGGTAAATGAGCTGCTGCAGAGAATGACTCCAGGCACATCAGGGTCTGTCCTGGCACAGTTCTTCCTCCTCCAGCAGGAGGAAGTGGCAACAATCCCCTTCCAGAAAATTGTCCTGAGCTCCCAGCCCACTGCCAAAATCCATTTGAAAGGAACTGATCCAAGCAAGAACTTCCAGGATTTCATGGTGCAAAGCCACCCTCTGTTCCATGACAGCATTCTGCTTTCACAGCACAAAATGTGCCTTGAGATTTTGTCTTCAAGAAAGGCAATGGAAAACTTCCTTTGCTCGCTGCCACCAAGCTGGTGCCACCCTCTCTGGATATCTCAGCATTCCCACAAGTACAGAAAAAGCAAGTTCAACCTCCAAGGATAAATTCAGAGGCAGCAAATCCATCCCTTCCAGGGAATTTCATCCCAGCCCATGCCTACCTTTCAATGCCACCTTCCAAGCAGCTTCTCCCAGAGAAGGGACTCAAGCTTTGCTCTCTCTCCTGACCCATAAGCACAGTGGGAGAGTTTAAAAGTTCAATTCTAGATATTTTCACCCTGATCCAAAAGCTGCCCTGCTGCTCCTTCTGCAGGATCTCCAGCTTTTCCCACATTTTAACAGATACCGGAGCTAAATCAGCTACTTGAACAGCACTTTCAGAAATTCAGTTTTTGGTGTAAAAACACCCTTTGTTCCTATTTCCCAGCTCACATGTCCATCGATGGCATCAAACACTTGTTATTTGGGGAACTGAAACAGATTTGGCTGCTCAGTGCAACCACAGAACCTTTGCACAGCTCCTGGAGGGCTGAGCCCTCTGCCCCAGGCACAGCCCATCCTGCTCACTCCATCCTCCAGTTTAAAAATCAGCAGGATTGCTCCAAGTCATTTTTCATACTCTTGGAACTATTTATTACTCCACTGGTGTTGTGAGCTCCACAGATTTTCTTGTTCTCTGCACTTGATGAAAATCACAAGGGCCAGGATGCAGCTACTCCTAGGAGCTCCCAGGATCACATTTACAGCTTTATCACAGCTTTTCCATGACTTTTATTTCCTATCCTGATCAAAAAAGAGCAGAAACAGGAGCTCACAAGATCTTCATGACAGCTCTGATGCTGCCTGGTCACACCAAGATGGATTTGTTCAGAGCAGCTCACAGAGAACCCACCCCTCCCTATAAGCACAAATTGGACACTCAATTTCTTTTCACTACAGACAGGAGAAAATTGATTAAGCACAAGAAAAGTTGCTTAAAAAATGGATCTGCTTATCTGCTCTCTATCAAACAAAAATAACCTGAAAAACTGGCAAATCTCAGTGTTTGCCCAGCAGATAAGACAAATCATCCTTGGGTGACTCTCACATTTTCCTCCTGTTACCTGGAATTCCTGCAGGCTCTTGTCACCACAGGAACCATGGGTGGTGCCACCAGCAGTGATGTTCAATTCTGTAACTTCAACACCTGCAAAACCTTTATTAGGAGGCTGTGAAGTGCAGACCTTTATTAGGAGGCTGTGAAGTGCAGAGCTGTGCTCATTTTTGCCACAGGCTCCATCTCAAAGCCCAGCAGGTTTTTGTTGGTTTGGTTTGCTGCACAGGAGCATCTCCTGCACTAATTCCTGCAGGGTTAACTGAGCATGCAGAAGATGTGTGCTCATCTCAGCTGTTGTGCCAGGAAAAATCTCCTGTATCAGGAAGATAGGTCCAAAATACTCTTATTTTTCTTGCAGGTCACCACCACCTCCACCAAAAGAAAAATAAAGGTTTTTATCCCCACTGTCCCCCATGAGGCTCCAAGCCAAGAGCCCAAAGCACCATCCCACCTCCAGCCTGGATTCCTACAGAAATAAAATGTGTTCAGCTGTGTTTTCTGAAATCTTCTGAAGCTGTTTCCACCCAAATTTGGCCCAGGATGAAGCTCTTAAAGCACCAACATGGTCCTTCCACAAGGACAAGGAGCCACAGAGGATGGGCAAGGACCTGCAGCTTCTGCTCATGAGGGGAGGCCTCAGATTTCAATATCTCACAGAATGGTTTGGGTTGAAAGGGACCCAAAAGCTCACCCAGTTCCACCCCCTGGCACAGACAGAGACACTTTCCACTACCCCAGGCTGCCCCAAACCCCATCCTTGAACACTTTCACATTTACATACAGGGATGTTTTATCATCCTCACCACCATACCCCTATATATAAATATGTATTTTCACATACAGAGAGGGCAGGTCCCACTGAATTCCATCATCCCTGCAAAAACTAAATCCAGGCTGTTCAAAAGCAGTGCCCTGGGAAGAATATTTCTGCAGAGATTGTTTCCAGCAGCTTTCCCAAAATGACACAGTCCATGGGAACAGTGAGGACAGGATCCAACCCGAGGGTGGTATTCAGTGATGATTAAGAAACACAATTTTTTCTCCCTCCTCTCCCTCTTAATTCCCTGCCTTTATTCCCTCAGTGTTTCCAAACTTTGGTGGATTTTTATGGGAACTGCAAATGAGGTATTTGCCAAATATCCAATCATTGCTCCCAAGTGCAGAGGCACCATGACTTGATTTGGTCACCCTGCCTTTATTTGTATTTATTTTTAATTGTGAGGAAATCTATTTGCTCAGTCTCATCCTCCAAAAACAGCTGAACATTTTGCATTACAGTCTTCCCAAAAAGCACCAGCAAGTAATTAGTTGGAATGTTCTGTTCTACCTGAAGTTTGGCATGGTAAGAACAATTGAAAACAGGATTTTCAAACACAGGAAAAGCTTAGGAATGGCACCAATCCCCTGTCCCAGATTAAGACCATCCATCAATGCCCTCTCAGGGCTCCTCACCCACCTTTCTCTGCTGCAATACCCAGTTTAGGCTGCCTGCCCCTTTGGGAAAGACCTCAGCAGTTTATTTATCCATAAAACACACATCAGTGCTGCTCTGCACCCAAAACCATCATGAAGGTATTGGTTTCACACAGCCACCCCAAAAAGCTTTTTTAAAATTCCCTTTAGATGCCCCTGCACAGGCCACCAGCAGGATTTCTGAGCAGGCAGAACATGAATGTGTGTTGTGATACATTATTCACATTTCCATAATCAGGATTTCACGTTACTCAAAAGCAATTTGGTGTTTGGTTTGTTTTGTTTGGTGTTTTTTTTTTTTTAAAAACCCTGAAGCTGGGGGATGAAGAAGACGAAGGGCAGGTCAAACATTATTTTTACATGATCCAGACATTATTTTTACATGATCCTTGCCCAATTTTATGTCTCCACAAAAAATTCCATCTCACAAAAATCAGATGGAACCAAGCCCACCATGAAAAATAAAGCATCAGAAGGGGAAGGGATGGGGCAGGATCCATCTGACGCTGTCTCTCTTGTCTCAGCTCATTATCTGAGGCAGCCTGGGCTCCCCATGAGGTCCCACAGAGCACTAATGACTTAATCAAGGGACCTCCCTGGGGCTCAGGGAGATGCTGGTGAAAAACAGCATCAAATCAAAGCCTGGGAAATCAGTGGCACCCTATGGAACACTGATGGGATCACTGGGAAATCCTTAAGCTGGTGAGCGGTGCCTCGCTCCTGCCTCGAACCAAAAAACTGCCCTGACCAGAGCTGGAGGCACAAGGAATGCTAAAAAGCCAAAAGTGGGGAGATGGGGTCCAGAAACCTGCAAAAAACTGATGCAGACTTTTGGATAGTGCCACGAGGGACAGGACACAGGGAATGGGACAAGGACAGGACACAGGGCAGGGATGGATGGGATTTGGGAGGGAATTCCTGGCTGGGAGAGCAGTGAGGGCACAGGGAATGGGACAAGGACAGGACACAAGGCAGGGTTAGATGGAATATTGAGCAGGAATTTTTGGTTTGGAGGGTGGGGAGGCCCTGGCACAGGGAATGGGACAAGGACAGGACACCAAGTAGGGATGGATGGAATATTGGGCAGGAATTTTTGGCTGGGAGGGTGAGGAGGCCCCTGGCACAGGGAATGGCTTCCCACAGACACAGGACAGGATTAAATGGGATATTGGGAAGGAATTTTTGGTTGAGAGGGTGAGGAGGGCCCTGGCACAGGAAATGGGACAAAGACAGGACACAGGGCAGGGATGGATGGGATATTGGGAGGGAATTCCTGGCTGGGAGGGTGGGGAGACCCCTGGAACAAAGGAATGGGACAAGGACAGGACACAAGGCAGGGTTAGATGGGATATTGGGAGGGAATTTTTGCCTGAGAGGGTGGTGAGGCCCTGACACAGGGAATGGGACAAAGACAGGACACAAGGCAGGGTTAGATGGGATATTGGGATATTGGGAAGGAATTTTTGGCTGGGAGGGTGGGAAGACCCCTGGAACAAGGGAATGGGACAAGGACAGGACACAAGGTAGGGATGGATGGGATTTGGGAAGGAATTCCTGGCTGTGAGGGTGAGGAGGCCCTGGCACAGGGAATGGACAAGGACAGGACACAAGGCAGGGATGGATGGGATTTGGGAGGGAATTCCTGGCTGGGAGGGTGAGGAGGGCCCTGGCACAGGGAATGGCTTCCCACAGACACAGGGCAGGGATAGATGGGATATTGGGAAGGAATTTTTAGCTGGGAGGGTGGTGAGGGCACAGGGAATGGGAAAAGGACAGAACACAAGGTAGGGATGGATGGGATATTGGGATATTAGGAGGGAATTCCTGGCTGGGAAGGTGGGGAGGTCCCTGGAACAAAGGAATGGGACAAGGACAGGACACAAGGTAGGGATGGATGGGATATTGGGAGGGAATTCCTGGCTGGGAGGGAATTCCTGGCTGGGAGGGTGAGGAGGGCCCTGGCACAGGGAATGGCTTCCCACAGACACAGGACAGGATTAAATGGGATATTGGGAAGGAATTCTTCACTGGGAGGGTGAGGAGGCCCTGGCACAGGGAATGGGACAAGGACAGGACACAAGGCAGGGTTAGATGGGATATTGGGAGGGAATTTTTGCCTAAGAGGGTGGTGAGGCCCTGACACAGGGAATGGGACAAAGACAGGACACAAGGCAGGGTTAGATGGGATATTGGGATATTGGGAAGGAATTCTTGGCTGGGAGGGTGAGGAGGGCCCTGGCACAGGGAATGGCTTCCCACAGACACAGGGCAGGGATAGATGGGATATTGGGATATTGGGAAGCAATTCTTGGCTGTGAGGGTGGGGAGGCCCTGGCACAGGGAATGGGACATGGACAGGACACAAGGCAGGGTTAGATGGGATTTGGGAAGGAATTCTTGGCTGTGAGGGTGAGGAGGCTCCTGACCCAGGGAATGGCTTCCCACAGACACAAGGCAGGGATGGATGGGATATTGGGAAGGAATTCTCAGCTGTGAGGGTGGGGAGGCCCTGGCACAGGGTGCCCAGAGAAGCTGTGGCTGCCCCTGGATCCCTGGCAGTGCCCAAGGCCAGGCTGGACAGGGCCTGGAGCAGCCTGGGACAGGGGGATGTGTCCCTGCCCATGGCAGGGGGTGGGATGAGATGATGAGATGACCTCTAAAGTCCCTTCCCACCCAAACCATCCTGGGATTCTGTGTTTCTAAGGCAGGAGTATTTGTGCACATCCACACAATTTCCCAAGTTCAAGGCACATTTTTTGAGTGATCTCATTTCCAAGCCAAACTGGACAGCAGCCTTACAGTCACTGAGCTCCTCGTGCCACTCAGTGCTGCAAAATCTGCAATGACTCCAAATTCTTCACTATTAACATATTCTCCATATTAATCTCCCCCAAATGATCCATACTGGGAATTTATGTATGAGTCAGTATTAAAATCCAGTGTAACTGTCTCTGAGCATGTCATGGAGCTTAAATACAGGCGAGCAGAGGGCATTAAGAGGCTGCTGAGAATCATTTTCTAGCACATTGGAAAGGACAAACTGTTTTTATGAGTGTGTGTTTTACAGTCTGTTTTTTCAAATTACATCTAAAATAGTTCCCAGATGGAAGTTGTATCATTCCAGCTTCAATCTGAGGAATGTTTTATTTTTTAAAATAAAAAATTAAATAAAAAGAGGTGAAACTTTAGGAAATGAGTCCACTGAAAGGTCAACAGTGTCTTGTGCTGCTCAGAGAGGACTCAGAGACACAGTGGAAAAAAATCCTTGAGACTTTTTTCTGAGCAAAGATTCAAATAATAAGGAAACAGTCCTAAAACAGTAGCATCAAAGTTTGTCCTTAATTCCACAATGAGTGCATCAGACTGTGGCAAATTTCTTTACAAAGCTCCAGGTATCCACCAGGCAGCTGGAGAGAAAAAAAGGATTCCCTTGCCCACCCTGTTCCCATCCACGGCCTCCAAGCAGCTCTCCTTGTGCAAATCAATATTTCCCGTTCTTTTTAAGAATCCCATACTGCTGTAACATGGCTCTAACACTCTTCCCAACTCACAGCACCCCCAAAAGTGGAACTCAGCTTTTCATGAGCATCAGCAGTGATTCCAGTGCTGGAGAGGTGATGCAGATCTGGGTTTGCCAAGCAAACTAATGCTTGGAAAAGCAGGGAGAAGAAACCAGGATGCTTGGAGCTGTAGATGGGGGTAAAAGTACAATCAGCACCTGGCTTGATTTACAGGTTTTATAATACAAATACCCTCAGGTATTTGAGATTTGGTCTGGACAAATAGGAGGAGTTTGATTACAGGACCCCAGGAATGGAAAAATCAACTCCCTTGGCAACTTCCAGCCTGGCTGCTACAGGACAGGAAGGAAAAGGGGGGGAATCATTACAAACATCTGATTTTCCACAATGCAGAAGGAATAACTCCTGTGCCCTACACACTGAGTGTGACAAATGCATGGATTTTATGACTGGCTTTTGCAAATATTCAAATTAATATCAGATGTGTTGTGTTAGAAAGTGATGCTGTATTCTCTTAAGTACTGTGGTAAATAGAGTTTTAGGTTATAAAAAATGTTAAAATACAAACTATGCTATGTAGGATACTTTTTTAAAGAAAGGACTTGCAGCAAATAGCAGCCACAGGACACCTGAATCTTTCAGAGAAAAAGAATTTATCGCCCTCTGATCAGGAGAAATGAACTTCTTCCTGCCCCGAAGGCGCTGTCAGGATTCAGAGGAAGAAGTTGAGGATGAGCAGACAGAATCTTGTGTTTGAATGGAATTTATGCATCAGGGATGAGGTGTATGAATATGCAACAGGCTGTTATTTTTAAGGGTTAATCCTCTGTTAATGTGTGTCCTTTTTTGGGCTTATTTTGCCCAGAAGAAGTACCTGGACATCCATAACTCTTTGTCTCTATTGTCTCATATTGTAATAATTCAAATTGTCCAAATCATTATTACTCTAATTGTATGACTATTTTTATAACCATTTTATTACTATGAAAATTTGAAAATTTGAAAAACAAGTGACTGGCACTTCTCACACTGAGCCTGGTTTGGCCACAGGCCTCTCCCAAACCCCTCCAGGGTGTCCTGCCCATATCCCAGTCCTGGTTATATCCACGGCTCAGCAGCAGCCCAGCACTCCTCAGCAGGTCACCCTGCAGCCCTCTGCCAAAACCAGACCCCCAGGGATGACCAGGGAACAGGGTGGGAACAAACAGATGGGCTTAGAAAGAAAGGAACTAAAAGCAGATTTACATTTCCTTCACTCTCATTTGTCACAGACATCTTTTATGAAAAATCCTTTCCTTAGGATTTTTTCCTCCTGAGAAGCTGAGAGGCCTCAGGAAAAAAATGTAAACAATGATTATATAATTATAATTATATAATGGTTATCTGCTGCTGTGGAATGCAACAGGTGATCTGTGATTGGTCTTGTGTGGTTGTTTCTAATTAATGGCCAATCACAGTCAGCTGGCTCAGTCAGTCACAAGCCTTTGTTATCATTCCTTTTCTATTCTTAGCCAGCCTTCTGATGAAATCCTTTCTTGTATTCTTTTAGTATAGTTTTAATGTAATATATATCATAAAATAATAAATCAGCTTTCTGAAACATGGAGTCAACATTCTCATTTCCTCCCTCATCCTGGGTCCCCTGTGAACACCCTCACTCTCATTTCCTGTCTGTGGAGCTGCTCTCTTACCTGCTAATGCTGTCCTTACTCCAGCTTCTGGCTCCTCCCCCGAATTTCTTAAATCCCTCATCCATTATAGAAACATGGAATATCCAGAGCTGGACCATGAGGATCTCAATCCAGCCCTGGCCTTGCACAGACACCCCACCCATCCCAACTGTGCATCCCTGAGCATTGTCCAAACTCTCCTGGAGCTCTGGCAGCCTTGGGGCTGTGCCCATTCCCTGGGGAGCTGCTCCAGTGCCTGACACCCTCTGGGGGAAGAACCTTTTCCTAATATCCAACCCAAACCTTCCTGGTTTAGGTTGGATATTCCTGGCTCCAGCCACTCCCTGTGCCCTGTCCCTGCTCACAGAGAGAGATCAGAGCTGCCCCACTTGTTGCCCCTCAGGAGGAATTTTCCAGCCACTCTCTCTTCTTTCTGATGTTTTCCCATCCACACCAAATCCCAACTGACATTACAGATTCTGCTGAGCACAGAGATCCCATTACAGCAAATCACCAAAATGTTGCTCTGCTTTGCAGCTTAGAGAGGATCAAGTTGTGCCCAGCTCACTCCTGTCAGCACCAGCAGGAAAGCTCCACTCTGCCTCATGAGGGACAAAACCATTCAGGACAAAGCAGAGAGCTGGGAGAGGAGAGTTTTGAGGAAAAATGATCTCATAACTGGGTAGAAATAGTGCTGTCAGCAGCAGGCAGACACACCATGCCAGAAGGAGTTATCCCTTCTCCAAACAATTTCAGGCAGCACAGTCAGGAGTGGCAGCACTGGTTCATTCCACGCTTGCTCCCTCCTAAAATCAATTTTCCAGCCACACATCCCCAGTTCACCTGGCAAGTGGCTGTGCCTTTGCTGTGTGCACAGTTCTGACTGGCCTCAGTCAGAGCAGGGAGCTCTCCTGGAGCTGGGATTAAACACAAACATTTCTGAGCAGGGATCTTTCCCCTCTCCATGTCACCAGTGCCACTCTCTGCTACCAGAATCGCTGAACAGCTCCTGGAACCCCAGGCTCACGTGAGGCATAGCAAGCACAGCACAAAGAGCAGGTTTCCATATTCATTTCTGCTCCCTGGAAACCCTAGGACACAACAAGAGCAGAATAATAATACCAATTACTGATATTTGCTGCAGTCATTTCAGAGCCAATTAACATAATGAACCTCCATCTCTCTCAGATAAGCAATCTCAGAGCACTCCAGCTAAAGGTGAGGGGCTGGAGCACAGAACAAGAATGTTAAACACAGATAACAGGAATGGAATTGGGAAAGATTTCCACACAGTCCTTCCTCCAAAATTCCACCTCCCAGCCCCTCTCTGCCTCCACACACACACACCAAGGAGGATCTGTAGTATTTTTTATCTGTGTTTTGATGGCACACTGAGGGATTAGAGCTGGAAGCTTTTTATGACAAAGCTCCTGAGCCCACCCGAGCCTGGCAGTGAAGAATTCAGAGGAAAAGAAGGAAAAATCAGCAAGTTCTGGGTGAGAAGCAGCTCAGTCCACCTGCTGCATGACAGAGAATTCCCTGCACCAGAGAACAGATCCACCCCTCTCACAGGGAACACACCTGGAGCCACCTGTGCTGTTTGCTGTAGGCTGTGTCCCCTGCAAAATGTGTCCACAGAGACTGCAAAGGACCCACACTTGACACACATTTGTGACACTTCAAATCATCACAGAATGGTCTGGGTTGAAGGGACCTGAAAGATCCTCTTGTCAGAGACTCCTAAAAATCAATTCCCTGCCATGGGCAAGGACACCTTCCACTATCCCAGGCTGATCCAAGCCCTGTCCAGCCTGGCCTTGGACACTTCCAGGGATCCAGGGGCAGCCACAGCTTCTCTGGGCACCCTGTGCCAGGGCCTCCCCACCCTCACAGGGAACAATTCCTTCCCAAATTCCCATCCATCCCTGCCCTCTGTGAGTGGGAAACAATTCCCTGTGTCCTGTCCCTCCATCCCTTGTCCCCAGTCCCTCTCCAGCTCTCCTGGAGCCCCTTTAGGCCCTGGAAGGGGCCCTGAGCTCTCCCTGGAGCCTTCTCTTCTCCAGGGGAGCACCCCCAGCTCTCCCAGCCTGGCTCCAGAGCAGAGGGGCTCCAGCCCTTGGAGCAGCTCTGTGGCCTCCTCTGGACCCCCTCTACCAGATCCACATCCCTCTTGTGCCAAGCATTCCAGGTCTGGAGGAAGAAAAACATCACACCAACATTCAGCACACTAAAGAGCTTATTTATTACTTCCCCTGAACATAAATCTTTCTGCTCAATCAGTATTTGTGGGGTGAACATGAGAATTCACCATGGATGTGGGACATCAGAAGTGCTCTGAGCAGGGCAGTGGGTGCTGGAGCTGTCCAAGCCTGTCCATTCAGGAGAGCCTGGACTTCTCCAGCCACACATGGAGAGCCCCAGCAGCCCAGTCTGAGCTCACTGTGCCATGGGGAGGGCATTCAGGGTGGCAAAGCTCAGGCCAGCAGTGTGAGAACGGGCTGATAAAGCCTCACCACAGTCATGTGGATTTCCTGCTTTTGAGGCTGCCAAAACAGTTTCAGTATTTTATTTCTCTTCTTTGAAATTAACAAAAAGTGTGGGTGCCGTGCAGGAGAAGGAAGTAAAAAAACACAGGAGAAAAAAAGAGAATGAAATGAGGGTGTATGGCCTCTGCCACAAACTGAACGTGTCTGCTCATCCCCCATTCCTCCTCCAGGACATTTCCCTCCTTTGTTCCATCTCCACCACAATCCTCATTCCATTTCTGAGTTCCTACACGTTTGTCCTTCCCTGTCTCCTCACAGAAGTGCTCCAGGAGGCTCCAATAAATCATCAGGATTTCTTCCTGAGCTTTGTGTAGAGTCACCCCAAAATGCTGATCCTTGCTGAAGCACTGCACAAGAGACCCACAACACCCACAAAACCCAGGCAGCCCAAGAACAAACCATAAACATGAGAGATCCAAACCATAAACATGAAAGATCCAAACCATAAACATGAGAGATCCAAACCATAAACATGAAAGATCCAAACCATAAACATGAGAGATCCAAACCATAAACATGAAAGATCCAAACCATAAACATGAAAGATCCAAACCATAAACATGAGAGATCCAAACCATAAACATGAAAGATCCAAACCATAAACATGAGAGATCCAAACCATAAACATGAAAGATCCAAAACACTGGCTGGGCTTTACCCAGACACCTGAAAGGCACAACCTGCCCATGGGATGGGGTTGGAACTACATCTTTAGGGTCCCTGAAAACCCAAATCCTGTGTTTCCATGATTTCTACTCTTGGGTAGAAATGTTCCATCATATTTAATAACCATAAATCTGGCAGTTCCTCAAAAATACAAAATGTAGACACACAAAATGTGAGTCTAAGCTTGTGAAATGAAGAGAAAAGCTCGTGCTCTGTCACGTGGAACCAAAAAATCCACCCCATGATCCAGAAGAGGACAAGGACCAAGGATGGGCTTCAGTGAGGATCAAATTAACAAATGGATGACAATACCACGAGGTTTGATTTGCAGACAAGGTCACAGCAGTACAGTCTGAGTGCTGGAATGGCCTCAGCCATGCTTTGGGTTAAGCTGTGGCTGCCCCACCCCTGGAAGTGTCCCAGGCCAGGTTGGAGCAGCCTGGGACAGTGGGAGGTGTCCCTGCCCATGGCAGGAGTGGGGTGGGATGGGATGGGCTTTAAGGTCCTTCCAACCCAAACCTTCTGGGATTCCAAGCTCAGGCATCACCTCCAAGCTGTCACATCACACAGCAAAAGGAGTTTTGATGTTTATCTGGCTGCAGACTAACAAGGAGCCAGGCTGAACATGCCCAGGGCTCTCGGTCACTGACCCGGTGTACAACCACAAACAACAATTACCAGAAATTCCAGATACCTTGAAGGCACTAATTAGGCTAATTAAGGAAGAACGAGCTAAATTACTTGCCCAGGGCCACAGAAGGCAGTGCCCAAGTGGTGTTTAGGAGTCCTGTTCACAGCCCTGCTCCCCAGGCCCTGAGGGAACCCCCACAGACCAATTCACAGGGAGCTGTGGGGTGAGAAAGCTCTGCTGCAACCAAAACCGACTTCCTCCCCTCTCCCTCCCTGCCTGCCCACAAAGACAAGAGCTTCTGATGAGAGATTTCACACAAGATGTACAGCCTGGCTTAAACCAGAAAGAAACCACTCACAAATCCCTCACCCCCAGCGCCCATGGCACCCGAATTCTGCTCCTTTGTGAGTGAGCAAAGCTACAAACAGGAGGATAAAATAAAACTTCCATGTGCTGTCAGCAGAATCCCTGACATTCCTTGCCAGGGATCTCCCACTGCTGGGCCAGGTGAGGCTCTCCTGACCACACAGCTTCCCTGGGAAAGGAAGCAAAACAGGATAAAGCTTACAGGGCTCCACTGCCTATGACTCAGGCATGCTGATACTCCAATTACCCTGGAGATGGGAATAACTAATTAATCAGGAGTCATGGGATCAAAGTGAGCAGCTAGATATTTTGGGTTAATTTAATTACTTCACCTCAAAATAATCCCAAAGTTCCAGCAACAAGAGATTCCCTCTTTACAGCATCCCCCAGTACAGAAATATTCACACTACCTGTATTCCAGCCCCTCCTGCAGCTCCTGACATCTCCAGCGGTTACAGATCTCCCTGAGAGAGGTTTCTGGCAGCCTCGCTGGTTTTCAGTGTTAGGATGTAATAAAAAAGGAAATTCATGAATTGTCTGCAGCAATTTGAGGGAGATTTGTGGCCATAGCAACATTACTATAATCTATGCTGCAGGGAACAAAAGCCACTTTGATCACGTCGTTCCCACCCTCCCCACCCCACCCATGGGGCTGGAAAATGCTGTCCAGACACTCCCCAGTCCCCCAGGTGCCCAAATGTGCTCTCCCACTGGCTGCCCCTGACATGGAATCAGTGAAAAGGGGATTTACAGTGACTCTGGACAGACCATCCCAAGCAATCACCCTCCTGTACTGCTCCAGGAAGGGGACAGTGCCTGCTTTTTATCCAATTTCCCAATTTTATTCACCAAGCTCCCAGTGAGGAGCCTGGGGAAGAGCTGAAGGCATTCACTGTGCTGGTAACACAAAATAAACAACTCACCCCAGGTTTATTGCTGTCGGTGCCACGTGGCTGCAGGTCCTGTCCCCTCCCTGTCACTCACTACATTTCCTCACTCTGAAATTCATCCCCAGCATCTTTAGGCTCACACAGCTGCACTCAGGCCTGCAGGCACTCCTGTAATGCAAATAAAACAAGGAACCGAGGCACTGAGGAATTAATCTAACGAGCTGCCTGCCCTGCTCCCTGTGCTCAGGGCTCCCACAAGGAAGATGCCTCTGGAGAGGCCAGGCTGCCCAGCCAGCTGAAGGCAGAAATTCCTATTAATGCTCTCACTATTTTTAGCTTCACCAATCAGGCAGAGCTGACTTGTGCTTCCTGCCCCCAGCCACAACATCTGGGCCCTTTCTGGTCATTCGGGCTCTTTTTCCCACAAGGCAGAGCCTGGAATGTGGCAAGGTGGAGCTCTGGGAGGGAAGGGGGGAAGAGGCAGCAAACTTTCCAAATTAGTAGGGGAAAGCAGAGGGCTGCAGCAATTCCACCACTGGGCTAAGTCAGCAGCAGTGATTACAATCTGCCCACCTCATCGGGCCCTGCAGTTTCCATCAGAGGCACAGCAGGAGGAAATTCTGGTGCAGGAGTTAAGGCAAGGGCAGGGTGGTGCTGGGTGACTGGGGTTTGGTTCCCAGCTGTGCCTCAGTCCCTCCTGCACAACCTCAGGGAGTTCTGCTCCTGTTCCCTGGCCCTCAGCATTCCTTGGGAATTCACCAGGGAGCTCACGGGTCACAAAGAGCAGCTGAGAGGAGAAATATAATCAAAAGTTACTTCCTGTTCAGCAGGATGTAAAGCATCTTACAAATTTGTTTTGAGCAAAAGATGTAAGCACTACACAAAATTGATTGATTGGCATCTTCCAACCATCCCAGTTCTACAGGAAGGAAAGGGCACGGCCTTGCTCAGCCATTCCCATAACCCCCACACTACCAGGGAATCTATTTGAGAACATATGTCTTGATAGTCTCCAAAGATATCTTGGGAGACAGGAAAAATTAATCATCCTGTGCTGGTCTGCCTTCAACTATTTCATAGCTCTGACTGAAATAAAATCTGAGCATGGGAGCGAGAAATGCCAGCAACATACCAAAACTCAAACTGGAAACATGAAAAAAATAATAAAACAAAGGCATTGAACACCAACAAGTTAAACATAATAAAAGAATGAAAGGAAGGAGGAAAGGCTGCTTATTGCTGATTCTTCAGTCATGTAGTGCTGAAGTTTGGGGTTTTTTTGGAAGAGAATATATTCCAGTATGTATATTCCAATACAATATATTCCAATACAATATATTCCAGTATATTCCAGGACCTTCTGCTGGTTTTCCAGAGCAGAGGTAGTTCTTTGTAAAATGCTCTGAGGTCCTCAAAATGAAGGCCAAACCAAAGGAATAATAGAATCTCCAGTCTAAAACTCACTCCACATCAACTCTGAATTGCTGAGACAATGTATGAACCCCTCAGAGGGGCTTCACCTCTGGGGAAGCAGAATGGGGTAATCTGGAATAAAAGGTTCTGGGAGAAATGGGAATTCCTTGCCAGCATTTTCTCCCATCACCTTTCCATGTCCAGCCCCAGCAGCAGCACAGGGATGTTCTGGGATGAGGGGCTCAGAGCCCCAGGAGAAAGGCAGTGCCACAGCAGCAGGCTGCAGTCAGCACCCTGGGCTGGCCTGAAGGCCAAACACGTAACCAGGAATAAAGCAAGAGCCAGGAAACAGCCCCAGAGCTCTGCTCTGCTTTCAGGGGGAAGTGGCACGAGCAGCACTGGTGCCACTGACCTACTTATCCCCACAAAAGGGCCACAGAAAAAGGCAACAGCCCCAGCTCCCAGAGTGCCAAAATCCCGCTGGAAAATGCACTGTAAGGAACATAAAGGAACTGTAAGGAGCACAGAACAGGTGGGACCTTCCAAGAGTGCTCCAGTTTTCCCAGAAAGAGCTGCTATTTTTGCCACTGTGTTACACAAGGGCAGAGCTGGAGCAAGGCAGTGTTTAGGAAATCCCATTTGCACCTCTGCCTTCCAACAGCAGCTTCTGTCCAATATTCTCTCTAAACCTAAAACCCTTCTGTAATCATTCCAGGAGGAAAGGGCAGACAGGCTTCATTTTTTTCAGGATGAAAGCTTGCAAAGCTGCAGGAGTGATCTGGAAATGGTAATTCCCACTTGCCAATCCAAATACAAACCCTCAGACAGGGACGTGGGAATGCTGAGGAGGAAGAGCCCACACAGAGTCCCACAGCTCCAGCCACAGCCATCACCTCAGGGACCCATGGAGTCAGGAAAAAAAAGAGCAAAAGAGCCTAAACTCATCTGTTTGGCAACTCAGGAACACACCAGATACAAACAGGATACCAGGAGGAGTAAAAATCACCACAGAGCCTGAGAATCCGTTCGGGGCACCTGGTGAGGTCTGAATCAAATCTGGAGTTGTGGCTTTATTTTGAGTCATGGCCAGAAATTCAGTCCTAAAGGAAACCTTGCAAACAGCAATGAGAACTCCACAGTAACTAAGAGACAAGGCAACACTGACTAATCTAATTAATTAATCAATTTTAAAGTGCAGCCAGCAGGACC